>CAXAJV010000011.1:2744000-4116000 GCA_963969225.1 Xylocopa violacea | reverse complement strand
TAACCTAACCTAACCCATCTAGACCGTCGCTGGTAATGTTTTACAAAATCCCGGTCGTGTCGACCCGTACTTCTCGGTGGGGACATTATATACGTCTATAACGTTATATATCCTAACCTAAAGGAACCTAACTTCTCGGATGTAGTATTTTCCAACATTCCTGGCGGGTCGGCCCCTACTTCTCGGTGGGCACATTATATACGTCTATATCGTAATATACCCTAACCTAATCCATGTAGACCCTCGCTGGTAATGTTTTACAAAATCCCGGTCGTGTCTGTCCGTACTTCTCGGTGGGGACATTATATACGTCTATAACGTTATATATCCTAACCTAAAGGAACCTAACTTCTCGGATGTAGTATTTTCCAACATTCCTGGCGGGTCGGCCCCTACTTCTCGGTGGGCACATTATATACGTCTATATCGTAATATACCCTAACCTAATCCATGTAGACCCTCGCTGGTAATGTTTTACAAAATCCCGGTCGTGTCTGCCCGTACTTCTCGGTGGGGACATTATATACGTCTATAACGTTATATATCCTAACCTAAGGGAACCTAACATGTCGGATGTAGTATTTTCCAACATTCCTGGCGGGTCGGCCCCTACTTCTCGATGGGCACATTATATATGTCTATATCGCAATATAACCTAACCAAACCCATCTAGACCCTCGCTGGTAATGTTTTACAAAATCCCGGTCGTGTCGGCCCGTACTTCTCGGTGTGGACATTATATACGTCTATAACGTTATATATCCTAACCTAAGGGAACCCAACATCTCGCATGTATTATTTTCCAACGTTCCTGGCGGGCCAGGCCCTACTTCTCGATGGGCACATTATATACTTCCATATCGTAATATAACCTAACCTAACCTATCTAGACCCTCGCTGGTAATGTTTAACAAAATTCCGGTCGTGTCGGCATGTACTTTGCCGTGGGGAAATTATATACGTCTATAACGTTATATATCCTAACCTAAGGGAACCTAACATCTCGGATGTAGTATTTTCCAACATTCCTGGCGGGCCAGCCCCTACTTCTCGGTGGGCACATTATATACGTCCATATCGTAATATAACCTAACCTAACCCACCTAGACCCTCGCTGGTAATGTTTCACAGAATCCCGTTCATGTCTTCCCGTACGTCTCGGTGCGTACATTATATACGTCTATAAACTTATATATCCTAACCTAAGGGAACCTAACATCTCGGATGTAGTATTTTCCAACATTCCTGGCGGGCCTGCCCCTACTTCTCGGTGGGCACATTATATACGTCCATATCGTAATATAATCTAACCTAACCCATCTAGAGCCTCGCTGCTAATGTTTTACAAAATTCCGGTCGTGTCGGCCCGTACTTTGCCGTGGGGACATTATATACGTCTCTAACGTTATATATCCTAACCTAAGGGAACCTAACATCTCGGATGTAGTATTTTCCAACATTCCTGGCGGGTCGGCCCCTACTTCTCGGTGGGCACATTATATACGTCTATATCGTAATATAACCTAACCTAACCCATCTAGACCGTCGCTGGTAATGTTTTACAAAATCCCGGTCGTGTCGGCCCGTACTTCTCGGTGTGGACATTATATACGTCTATATCGTTAAATATCCTAACCTAAGGGAACCTAACATCTCGGATGTAGTATTTTCCAACATTCCTGGCGGGCCAGCCCCTACTTCTCGGTGGGCACATTATATACGTCTATATCGTAATATAACCTAACCTAACCCATCTAGACCCTCGCTGGTAATGTTTTACAAAATTCCGGTCGTGTCGACCCGTACTTCTCGGTGGGGACATTATATACGTCTATAACGTTATATATCCTAACCTAAGGGAACCTAACATCTCGGATGTAGTATTTTCCAACATTCCTGGCGGGTCGGCCCCTACTTCTCGGTGGGCACATTATATACGTCTATATCGTAATATAACCTAACCTAACCCATCTAGACCGTCGCTGGTAATGTTTTACAAAATCCCGGTCGTGTCGGCCCGTACTTCTCGGTGTGGACATTATATACGTCTATATCGTTAAATATCCTAACCTAAGGGAACCTAACATCTCGGATGTAGTATTTTCCAACATTCCTGGCGGGCCAGCCCCTACTTCTCGGTGGGCACATTATATACGTCTATATCGTAATATAACCTAACCTAACCCATCTAGACCCTCGCTGGTAATGTTTTACAAAATTCCGGTCGTGTCGACCCGTACTTCTCGGTGGGGACATTATATACGTCTATAACGTTATATATCCTAACCTAAGGGAACCTAACATCTCGCATGTATTATTTTCCAACGTTCCTGTCGGGCCAGCCCCTACTTCTCGGTGGGCACATTATATACGTCCATATCGTAATATAATCTAACCTAACCCATCTAGACCCTCGCTGGTAATGTTTTACAAAATTCCGGTCGTTTCGGCCCGTACTTTGCCGTGGGGACATTATATACGTCTATAACGTTATATATCCTAACCTAAGGGAACCTAACATCTCGGATGTAGTATTTTCCAACATTCCTGGCGGGTCGGCCCCTACTCCTCGGTGGGCACATTATATACGTCTATATCGTAATATAACCTAACCTAACCCATCTAGACCGTCGCTGGTAATGTTTTACAAAATCCCGGTCGTGTCGACCCGTACTTCTCGGTGGGGACATTATATACGTCTACAACGTTATATATCCTAACCTAAAGGAACCTAACTTCTCGGATGTAGTATTTTCCAACATTCCTGGCGGGTCGGCTCCTACTTCTCGGTGGGCACATTATATACGTCTATATCGTAATATACCCTAACCTAATCCATGTAGACCCTCGCTGGTAATGTTTTTCAAAATCACGGTCGTGTCTGCCCGTACTTCTCGGTGGGGACATTATATACGTCTATAACGTTGTATATCCTAACCTAAGGGAACCTAACATGTCGGATGTAGTATTTTCCAACATTCCTGGCGGGTCGGCCCCTACTTCTCGATGGGCACATTATATATGTCTATATCGCAATATAACCTAACCTAACCCATCTAGACCCTCGCTGGTAATGTTTTACAAAATCCCGGTCGTGTCGGCCCATACTTCTCGGTGTGAACATTATATACGTCTGTAACGTTATATATCTTAACCTAAGGGAACCTAACATCTCGCATGTATTATTTTCCAACGTTCCTGGCGGGCCAGCCCCTACTTCTCGGTGGGCACATTATATATGTCCATATCGTAATATAATCTAACCTAACCCATCTAGACCCTCGCTGGTAATGTTTTACAAAATTCCGGTCGTTTCGGCCCGTGCTTTGCCGTGGGGACATTATATACGTCTATAACGTTATATATCCTAACCTAAGGGAACCTAACATCTCGGATGTAGTATTTTCCAACATTCCTGGCGGGTCGGCCCCTACTTCTCGGTGGGCACATTATATACGTCTATATCGTAATATAACCTAACCTAACCCATCTAGACCGTCGCTGGTAATGTTTTACAAAATCCCGGTCGTGTCGACCCGTACTTCTCGGTGGGGACATTATATACGTCTATAACGTTATATATCCTAACCTAAAGGAACCTAACTTCTCGGATGTAGTATTTTCCAACATTCCTGGCGGGTCGGCCCCTACTTCTCGGTGGGCACATTATATACGTCTATATCGTAATATACCCTAACCTAATCCATGTAGACCCTCGCTGGTAATGTTTTACAAAATCCCGGTCGTGTCTGCCCGTACTTCTCGGTGGGGACATTATATACGTCTATAACGTTATATATCCTAACCTAAAGGAACCTAACTTCTCGGATGTAGTATTTTCCAACATTCCTGGCGGGTCGGCCCCTACTTCTCGGTGGGCACATTATATACGTCTATATCGTAATATACCCTAACCTAATCCATGTAGACCCTCGCTGGTAATGTTTTACAAAATCCCGGTCGTGTCTGCCCGTACTTCTCGGTGGGGACATTATATACGTCTATAACGTTATATATCCTAACCTAAGGGAACCTAACATGTCGGATGTAGTATTTTCCAACATTCCTGGCGGGTCGGCCCCTACTTCTCGATGGGCACATTATATATGTCTATATCGCAATATAACCTAACCAAACCCATCTAGACCCTCGCTGGTAATGTTTTACAAAATCCCGGTCGTGTCGGCCCGTACTTCTCGGTGTGGACATTATATACGTCTATAACGTTATATATCCTAACCTAAGGGAACCCAACATCTCGCATGTATTATTTTCCAACGTTCCTGGCGGGCCAGGCCCTACTTCTCGGTGGGCACATTATATACTTCCATATCGTAATATAACCTAACCTAACCTATCTAGACCCTCGCTGGTAATGTTTAACAAAATTCCGGTCGTGTCGGCATGTACTTTGCCGTGGGGAAATTATATACGTCTATAACGTTATATATCCTAACCTAAGGGAACCTAACATCTCGGATGTAGTATTTTCCAACATTCCTGGCAGGCCAGCCCCTACTTCTCGGTGGGCACATTATATACGTCCATATCGTAATATAACCTAACCTAACCCACCTAGACCCTCGCTGGTAATGTTTCACAGAATCCCGTTCATGTCTTCCCGTACGTCTCGGTGCGTACATTATATACGTCTATAAACTTATATATCCTAACCTAAGGGAACCTAATATCTCGGATGTAGTATTTTCTAACATTTCTGGCGGGTCGGCCCCTACTTCTCGGTGGGAACGTTATATACGTCTATAACGTAATATAATCTAACCTAACCCACCTAGACCCTCGCTGGTAATGTTTCACAGAATCCCGCTCATGTCTTCCCGTACGTCTCGGTGCGTACATTATATACGTCTAAAAATTTATATATCCTAACCTAAGGGAACCTAACATCTCGGATGTAGTATTTTCCATCATTCCTGGTGGGTCGGCCCCTACTTCTCGGTGGGCACATTATATACGTCTATATCGTAATATAACCCAACCTAACCCATCTAGACCGTCGCTGGTAATGTTTTACAAAATCCCGGTCGTGTCGGCCCGTACTTCTCGGTGTGGACATTATATACGTCTATAACGTTATATATCCTAACCTAAGGGAACCTAACATCTCGCATGTATTATTTTCCAACGTTCCTGGCGGGCCAGCCCCTACTTCTCGGTGGGCACATTATATACGTCCATATCATAATATAACCTAACCTAACCCATCTAGACCCTCGCTGGTAATGTTTTACAAAATTCCGGTCGTGTCGACCCGTACTTCTCGGTGGGGACATTATATACGTCTATAACGTTATATATCCTAACCTAAGGGAACCTAACTTCTCGGATGTAGTATTTTCCAACATTCCTGGCGGGTCGGCCCCTACTTCTCGGTGGGCACATTATATACGTCTATATCGTAATATAACCTAACCTAATCCATCTAGACCCTCGCTTTTAATGTTTTACAAAATCCCGGTCGTGTCTGCCCGTACTTCTCGGTGGGGACATTATATACGTCTATAACGTTATATATCCTAACCTAAGGGAACCTAACATGTCGGATGTAGTATTTTCCAACATTCCTGGCGGGTCGGCCCCTACTTCTCGATGGGCACATTATATATGTCTATATCGCAATATAACCTAACCTAACCCATCTAGACCCTCGCTGGTAATGTTTTACAAAATCCCGGTCGTGTCTGCACGTACTTCTCGGTGGGGACATTATATACGTCTATAACGTTATATATCCTAACCTAAGGGAACCTAACATGTCGGATGTAGTATTTTCCAACATTCCTGGCGGGTCGGCCCCTACTTCTCGATGGGCACATTATATATGTCTATATCGCAATATAACCTAACCTAACCCATCTAGACCCTCGCTGGTAATGTTTTACAAAATCCCGGTCGTGTCGGCCCGTACTTCTCGGTGTGGACATTATATACGTCTGTAACGTTATATATCCTAACCTAAGGGAACCTAAAATCTCGCATGTATTATTTTCCAACGTTCTTGGCGGGCCAGCCCCTACTTCTCGGTGGGCACATTATATACGTCCATATCGTAATATAATCTAACCTAACCCATCTAGACCCTCGCTGGTAATGTTTTACAAAATTCCGGTCGTTTCGGCCCGTACTTTGCCGTGGGGACATTATATACGTCTATAACGTTATATATCCTAACCTAAGGGAACCTAACATCTCGGATGTAGTATTTTCCAACATTCCTGGCGGGTCGGCCCCTACTCCTCGGTGGGCACATTATATACGTCTATATCGTAATATAACCTAACCTAACCCATCTAGACCGTCGCTGGTAATGTTTTACAAAATCCCGGTCGTGTCGACCCGTACTTCTCGGTGGGGACATTATATCCGTCTATAACGTTATATATCCTAACCTAAAGGAACCTAACTTCTCGGATGTAGTATTTTCCAACATTCCTGGCGGGTCGGCCCCTACTTCTCGGTGGGCACATTATATACGTCTATATCGTAATATACCCTAACCTAATCCATGTAGACCCTCGCTGGTAATGTTTTACAAAATCACGGTCGTGTCTGCCCGTACTTCTCGGTGGGGACATTATATACGTCTATAACGTTGTATATCCTAACCTAAGGGAACCTAACATGTCGGATGTAGTATTTTCCAACATTCCTGGCGGGTCGGCCCCTACTTCTCGATGGGCACATTATATATGTCTATATCGCAATATAACCTAACCAAACCCATCTAGACCCTCGCTGGTAATGTTTTACAAAATCCCGGTCGTGTCGGCCCGTACTTCTCGGTGTGGACATTATATACGTCTATAACGTTATATATCCTAACCTAAGGGAACGTAACATCACGCATGTATTATTTTCCAACGTTCCTGGCGGGCCAGGCCCTACTTCTCGGTGGGCACATTATATACTTCCATATCGTAATATAACCTAACCTAACCTATCTAGACCCTCGCTGGTAATGTTTAACAAAATTCCGGTCGTGTCGGCATGTACTTTGCCGTGGGGAAATTATATACGTCTATAACGTTATATATCCTAACCTAAGGGAACCTAACATCTCGGATGTAGTATTTTCCAACATTCCTGGCGGGTCGGCCCCTACTTCTCGGTGGGCACATTATATACGTATATATCGTAATATAACCCAACCTAACCCATCTAGACCGTCGCTGGTAATGTTTTACAAAATCCCGGTCGTGTCGACTCGTACTTCTCGGTGGGGACATTATATACGTCTATAACGTTATATATCCTAACCTAAGGGAACCTAACATGTCGGATGTAGTATTTTCCAAAATTCCTGGCGGGTCGGCCCCTACTTCTCGATGGGCACATTATATACTTCCATATCGTAATATAACCTAACCTAACCTATCTAGACCCTCGCTGGTAATGTTTAACAAAATTCCGGTCGTGTCGGCATGTACTTTGCCGTCGGGACATTATATACGTCTATAACGTTATATATCCTAACCTAAGGGAACCTAACATCTCGGATGTAGTATTTTCCAACATTCCTGGCGGGCCAGCCCCTACTTCTCGGTGGGCACATTATATACGTCCATATCGTAATATAACCTAACCTAACCCACCTAGACCCTCGCTGGTAATGTTTCACAGAATCCCGTTCATGTCTTCCCGTACGTCTCGGTGCGTACATTATATACGTCTATAAACTTATATATCCTAACCTAAGGGAACCTAACATCTCGGATGTAGTATTTTCCAACATTCCTGGCGGGCCGGCCCCTACTTCTCGGTGGGCACATTATATACGTCCATATCGTAATATAATCTAACCTAACCCATCTAGAGCCTCGCTGCTAATGTTTTACAAAATTCCGGTCGTGTCGGCCCGTACTTTGCCGTGGGGACATTATATACGTCTCTAACGTTATATATCCTAACCTAAGGGAACCTAACATCTCGGATGTAGTATTTTCCAACATTCCTGGCGGGTCGGCCCCTACTTCTCGGTGGGCACATTATATACGTCTATATCGTAATATAACCTAACCTAACCCATCTAGACCGTCGCTGGTAATGTTTTACAAAATCCCGGTCGTGTCGGCCCGTACTTCTCGGTGTGGACATTATATACGTCTATATCGTTAAATATCCTAACCTAAGGGAACCTAACATCTCGGATGTAGTATTTTCCAACATTCCTGGCGGGCCAGCCCCTACTTCTCGGTGGGCACATTATATACGTCTATATCGTAATATAACCTAACCTAACCCATCTAGACCGTCGCTGGTAATGTTTTACAAAATCCCGGTCGTGTCGACCCGTACTTCTCGGTGGGGACATTATATACGTCTATAACGTTATATATCCTAACCTAAGGGAACCTAACTTCTCGGATGTAGTATTTTCCAACATTCCTGGCGGGTCGGCCCCTACTTCTCGGTGGGCACATTATATACGTCTATATCGTAATATACCCTAACCTAATCCATGTAGACCCTCGCTGGTAATGTTTTACAAAATCCCGCTCGTGTCTGCCCGTACTTCTCGGTGAGGACATTATATACGTCTATAACGTTATATATCCTAACCTAAGGGAACCTAACATGTCGGATGTAGTATTTTCCAACATTCCTGGCGGGTCGGCCCCTACTTCTCGATGGGCACATTATATATGTCTATATCGCAATATAACCTAACCTAACCCATCTAGACCCTCGCTGGTAATGTTTTACAAAATCCCGGTCGTGTCTGCCCGTACTTCTCGGTGGGAACATTATATACGTCTATAACGTTATATATCCTAACCTAAGGGAACCTAACATGTCGGATGTAGTATTTTCCAAAATTCCTGGCGGGTCGGCCCCTACTTCTCGGTGGGCACATTATATACTTCCATATCGTAATATAACCTAACCTAACCTATCTAGACCCTCGCTGGTAATGTTTAACAAAATTCCGGTCGTGTCGGCATGTACTTTGCCGTCGGGACATTATATACGTCTATAACGTTATATATCCTAACCTAAGGGAACCTAACATCTCGGATGTAGTATTTTCCAACATTCCTGGCGGGCCAGCCCCTACTTCTCGGTAGGCACATTATATACGTCCATATCGTAATATAACCTAACCTAACCCACCTAGACCCTCGCTGGTAATGTTTCACAGAATCCCGTTCATGTCTTCCCGTACGTCTCGGTGCGTACATTATATACGTCTATAAACTTATATATCCTAACCTAAGGGAACCTAACATCTCGGATGTAGTATTTTCCAACATTCCTGGCGGGCCGGCCCCTACTTCTCGGTGGGCACATTATATACGTCCATATCGTAATATAATCTAACCTAACCCATCTAGAGCCTCGCTGCTAATGTTTTACAAAATTCCGGTCGTGTCGGCCCGTACTTTGCCGTGGGGACATTATATACGTCTCTAACGTTATATATCCTAACCTAAGGGAACCTAACATCTCGGATGTAGTATTTTCCAACATTCCTGGCGGGTCGGCCCCTACTTCTCGGTGGGCACATTATATACGTCTATATCGTAATATAACCTAACCTAACCCATCTAGACCGTCGCTGGTAATGTTTTACAAAATCCCGGTCGTGTCGGCCCGTACTTCTCGGTGTGGACATTATATACGTCTATATCGTTAAATATCCTAACCTAAGGGAACCTAACATCTCGGATGTAGTATTTTCCAACATTCCTGGCGGGCCAGCCCCTACTTCTCGGTGGGCACATTATATACGTCCATATCGTAATATAACCTAACCTAACCCATCTAGACCCTCGCTGGTAATGTTTTACAAAATCCCGGTCGTGTCTGCCCGTACTTCTCGGTGGGAACATTATATACGTCTATAACGTTATATATCCTAACCTAAGGGAACCTAACTTCTCGGATGTAGTATTTTCCAACATTCCTGGCGGGTCGGCCCCTACTTCTCGGTGGGCACATTATATACGTCTATATCGTAATATAACCTAACCTAATCCATCTAGACCCTCGCTGGTAATGTTTTACAAAATCCCGGTCGTGTCTGCCCGTACTTCTCGGTGGGGACATTATATACGTCTATAACGTTATATATCCTAACCTAAGGGAACCTAACATGTCGGATGTAGTATTTTCCAACATTCCTGGCGGGTCGGCCCCTACTTCTCGATGGGCACATTATATATGTCTATATCGCAATATAACCTAACCTAACCCATCTAGACCCTCGCTGGTAATGTTTTACAAAATCCCGGTCGTGTCTGTCCGTACTTCTCGGTGTGGACATTATATACATCTATAACGTTATATATCCTAACCTAAGGGAACCTAACATCTCGGATGTAGTATTTTCCAACATTTCTGGCGGGTCGGCCCCTACTTCTCGGTGGGAACTTTATATACGTCTATAACGTAATATAACCTAACCTAACCCACCTAGACCCTCGCTGGTAATGTTTCACTGAATCCCGTTCATGTCTTCCCGTACGTCTCGGTGCGTACATTATATACGTCTATAAATTTATTTATCCTAACCTAAGGGAACCTAACATCTCGGATGTAGTATTTTCCAACATTCCTGGCGGGTCGGCCCCTACTTCTCGGTGGGCACATTATATACGTCTATATCGTAATATAATCTAACCTAACCCATCTAAACCGTCGCTGGTAATGTTTTACAAAATCCCGGTCGTGTCGACCCGTACTTCTCGGTGGGGACATTATATACGTCTATAACGTTATATATCCTAACCTAAGGGAACCTAACTTCTCGGATGTAGTATTTTCCAACATTCCTGGCGGGTCGGCCCCTACTTCTCGGTGGGCACATTATATACGTCTATATCGTAATATACCCTAACCTAACCCATCTAGACCCTCGCTGGTAATGTTTTGCAAAATCCCGGTCGTGTCGGTCCGTACTTCTCGGTGTGGACATTATATACATCTATAACGTTGTATATCCTAACCTAAGGGAACCTAACATCTCGGATGTAGTATTTTCCAACATTCCTGGCGGGCCAGGCCCTACATCTCGGTGGGCACATTATACACGTCCATATCGTAATATAACCTAACCTAACCCACCTAAACCCTCGCTGGTAATGTTTTACAAAATCCCGGTCGTGTCGACCCGTACTTCTCGGTGGGGACATTATATACGTCTATAACGTTATATATCCTAACCTAAGGGAACCTAACTTCTCGGATGTAGTATTTTCCAACATTCCTGGCGGGTCGGCCCCTACTTCTCGGTGGGCATATTATATACGTCTATATCGTAATATAACCTAACCTAATCCATCTAGACCCTCGCTGGTAATGTTTTACAAAATCCCGGTCGTGTCTGCCCGTACTTCTCGGTGGGGACATTATATACGTCTATTACGTTATATATCCTAACCTAAGGGAACCTAACATGTCGGATGTAGTATTTTCCAACATTCCTGGCGGGTCGGCCCCTACTTCTCGATGGGCACATTATATATGTCTATATCGCAATATAACCTAACCTAACCCATCTAGACCGTCGCTGGTAATGTTTTACAAAATCCCGGTCGTGTCTGCCCGTACTTCTCGGTGGGGACATTATATACGTCTATAACGTTATATATCCTAACCTAAGGGAACCTAACTTCTCGGATGTAGTATTTTCCAACATTCCTGTCGGGTCGGCCCCTACTTCTCGGTGGGCACATTATATACGTCTATATCGTAATATACCCTAACCTAATCCATGTAGACCCTCGCTGGTAATGTTTTACAAAATCCCGCTCGTGTCTGCCCGTACTTCTCGGTGGGGACATTATATACGTCTATAACGTTATATATCCTAACCTGAGGGAACCTAACATGTCGGATGTAGTATTTTCCAACATTCCTGGCGGGTCGGCCCCTACTTCTCGATGGGCACATTATATATGTCTATATCGCAATATAACCTAACCAAACCCATCTAGACCCTCGCTGGTAATGTTTTACAAAATCCCGGTCGTGTCGGCCCGTACTTCTCGGTGTGGACATTATATACGTCTATAACGTTATATATCCTAACCTAAGGGAACCTAACATCTCGCATGTATTATTTTCCAACGTTCCTGGCGGGCCAGGCCCTACTTCTCGGTGGGCACATTATATACTTCCATATCGTAATATAACCTAACCTAACCTATCTAGACCCTCGCTGGTAATGTTTAACAAAATTCCGGTCGTGTCGGCATGTACTTTGCCGTGGGGACATTATATACGTCTATAACGTTATATATCCTAACCTAAGGGAACCTAACATCTCGGATGTCGTATTTTCCAACATTCCTGGCGGGCCAGCCCCTACTTCTCGGTGGGCACATTATATACGTCCATCTCGTAATATAACCTAACCTAACCCACCTAGACCCTCGCTGGTAATGTTTCACAGAATCCCGTTCATGTCTTCCCGTACGTCTCGGTGCGTACATTACATACGTCTATAAACTTATATATCCTAACCTAAGGGAAACTAACATCTCGGATGTAGTATTTTCCAACATTTCTGGCGGGTCGGCCCCTACTTCTCGGTGGGAACATTATATACGTCTATAACGTAATATAACCTAACCTAACCCACCTAGACCCTCGCTGGTAATGTTTCACAGAATCCCGCTCATGTCTTCCCGCACGTCTCGGTGCGTACATTATATACGTCTAAAAATTTATATATCCTAACCTAAGGGAACCTAACATCTCGGATGTAGTATTTTCCAACATTCCTGGCGGGCCAGCCCCTACTTCACGGTGGGCACATTATATACGTCTATATCGTAATATACCCTAACCTAATCCATGTAGACCCTCGCTGGTAATGTTTTACAAAATCCCGCTCGTGTCTGCCTGTACTTCTCGGTGAGGACATTATATACGTCTATAACGTTATATATCCTAACCTAAGGGAACCTAACATGTCGGATGTAGTATTTTCCAACATTCCTGGCGGGTCGGCCCCTACTTCTCGATGGGCACATTATATATGTCTATATCGCAATATAACCTAACCTAACCCATCTAGACCCTCGCTGGTAATGTTTTACAAAATCCCGGTCGTGTCCGCCCGTACTTCTCGGTGGGAACATTATATACGTCTATAACGTTATATATCCTAACCTAAGGGAACCTAACATGTCGGATGTAGTATTTTCCAAAATTCCTGGCGGGTCGGCCCCTACTTCTCGGTGGGCACATTATATACTTCCATATCGTAATATAACCTAACCTAACCTATCTAGACCCTCGCTGGTAATGTTTAACAAAATTCCGGTCGTGTCGGCATGTACTTTGCCGTCGGGACATTATATACGTCTATAACGTTATATATCCTAACCTAAGGGAACCTAACATCTCGGATGTAGTATTTTCCAACATTCCTGGCGGGCCAGCCCCTACTTCTCGGTAGGCACATTATATACGTCCATATCGTAATATAACCTAACCTAACCCACCTAGACCCTCGCTGGTAATGTTTCACAGAATCCCGTTCATGTCTTCCCGTACGTCTCGGTGCGTACATTATATACGTCTATAAACTTATATATCCTAACCTAAGGGAACCTAACATCTCGGATGTAGTATTTTCCAACATTCCTGGCGGGCCGGCCCCTACTTCTCGGTGGGCACATTATATACGTCCATATCGTAATATAATCTAACCTAACCCATCTAGAGCCTCGCTGCTAATGTTTTACAAAATTCCGGTCGTGTCGGCCCGTACTTTGCCGTGGGGACATTATATACGTCTCTAACGTTATATATCCTAACCTAAGGGAACCTAACATCTCGGATGTAGTATTTTCCAACATTCCTGGCGGGTCGGCCCCTACTTCTCGGTGGGCACATTATATACGTCTATATCGTAATATAACCTAACCTAACCCATCTAGACCGTCGCTGGTAATGTTTTACAAAATCCCGGTCGTGTCGGCCCGTACTTCTCGGTGTGGACATTATATACGTCTATATCGTTAAATATCCTAACCTAAGGGAACCTAACATCTCGGATGTAGTATTTTCCAACATTCCTGGCGGGCCAGCCCCTACTTCTCGGTGGGCACATTATATACGTCCATATCGTAATATAACCTAACCTAACCCATCTAGACCCTCGCTGGTAATGTTTTACAAAATCCCGGTCGTGTCTGCCCGTACTTCTCGGTGGGAACATTATATACGTCTATAACGTTATATATCCTAACCTAAGGGAACCTAACTTCTCGGATGTAGTATTTTCCAACATTCCTGGCGGGTCGGCCCCTACTTCTCGGTGGGCACATTATATACGTCTATATCGTAATATAACCTAACCTAATCCATCTAGACCCTCGCTGGTAATGTTTTACAAAATCCCGGTCGTGTCTGCCCGTACTTCTCGGTGGGGACATTATATACGTCTATAACGTTATATATCCTAACCTAAGGGAACCTAACATGTCGGATGTAGTATTTTCCAACATTCCTGGCGGGTCGGCCCCTACTTCTCGATGGGCACATTATATATGTCTATATCGCAATATAACCTAACCTAACCCATCTAGACCCTCGCTGGTAATGTTTTACAAAATCCCGGTCGTGTCTGTCCGTACTTCTCGGTGTGGACATTATATACATCTATAACGTTATATATCCTAACCTAAGGGAACCTAACATCTCGGATGTAGTATTTTCCAACATTTCTGGCGGGTCGGCCCCTACTTCTCGGTGGGAACTTTATATACGTCTATAACGTAATATAACCTAACCTAACCCACCTAGACCCTCGCTGGTAATGTTTCACTGAATCCCGTTCATGTCTTCCCGTACGTCTCGGTGCGTACATTATATACGTCTATAAATTTATTTATCCTAACCTAAGGGAACCTAACATCTCGGATGTAGTATTTTCCAACATTCCTGGCGGGTCGGCCCCTACTTCTCGGTGGGCACATTATATACGTCTATATCGTAATATAATCTAACCTAACCCATCTAAACCGTCGCTGGTAATGTTTTACAAAATCCCGGTCGTGTCGACCCGTACTTCTCGGTGGGGACATTATATACGTCTATAACGTTATATATCCTAACCTAAGGGAACCTAACTTCTCGGATGTAGTATTTTCCAACATTCCTGGCGGGTCGGCCCCTACTTCTCGGTGGGCACATTATATACGTCTATATCGTAATATACCCTAACCTAACCCATCTAGACCCTCGCTGGTAATGTTTTGCAAAATCCCGGTCGTGTCGGTCCGTACTTCTCGGTGTGGACATTATATACATCTATAACGTTGTATATCCTAACCTAAGGGAACCTAACATCTCGGATGTAGTATTTTCCAACATTCCTGGCGGGCCAGGCCCTACATCTCGGTGGGCACATTATACACGTCCATATCGTAATATAACCTAACCTAACCCACCTAAACCCTCGCTGGTAATGTTTTACAAAATCCCGGTCGTGTCGACCCGTACTTCTCGGTGGGGACATTATATACGTCTATAACGTTATATATCCTAACCTAAGGGAACCTAACTTCTCGGATGTAGTATTTTCCAACATTCCTGGCGGGTCGGCCCCTACTTCTCGGTGGGCACATTATATACGTCTATATCGTAATATAACCTAACCTAATCCATCTAGACCCTCGCTGGTAATGTTTTACAAAATCCCGGTCGTGTCTGCCCGTACTTCTCGGTGGGGACATTATATACGTCTATTACGTTATATATCCTAACCTAAGGGAACCTAACATGTCGGATGTAGTATTTTCCAACATTCCTGGCGGGTCGGCCCCTACTTCTCGATGGGCACATTATATATGTCTATATCGCAATATAACCTAACCTAACCCATCTAGACCGTCGCTGGTAATGTTTTACAAAATCCCGGTCGTGTCTGCCCGTACTTCTCGGTGGGGACATTATATACGTCTATAACGTTATATATCCTAACCTAAGGGAACCTAACTTCTCGGATGTAGTATTTTCCAACATTCCTGTCGGGTCGGCCCCTACTTCTCGGTGGGCACATTATATACGTCTATATCGTAATATACCCTAACCTAATCCATGTAGACCCTCGCTGGTAATGTTTTACAAAATCCCGCTCGTGTCTGCCCGTACTTCTCGGTGGGGACATTATATACGTCTATAACGTTATATATCCTAACCTGAGGGAACCTAACATGTCGGATGTAGTATTTTCCAACATTCCTGGCGGGTCGGCCCCTACTTCTCGATGGGCACATTATATATGTCTATATCGCAATATAACCTAACCAAACCCATCTAGACCCTCGCTGGTAATGTTTTACAAAATCCCGGTCGTGTCGGCCCGTACTTCTCGGTGTGGACATTATATACGTCTATAACGTTATATATCCTAACCTAAGGGAACCTAACATCTCGCATGTATTATTTTCCAACGTTCCTGGCGGGCCAGGCCCTACTTCTCGGTGGGCACATTATATACTTCCATATCGTAATATAACCTAACCTAACCTATCTAGACCCTCGCTGGTAATGTTTAACAAAATTCCGGTCGTGTCGGCATGTACTTTGCCGTGGGGACATTATATACGTCTATAACGTTATATATCCTAACCTAAGGGAACCTAACATCTCGGATGTCGTATTTTCCAACATTCCTGGCGGGCCAGCCCCTACTTCTCGGTGGGCACATTATATACGTCCATCTCGTAATATAACCTAACCTAACCCACCTAGACCCTCGCTGGTAATGTTTCACAGAATCCCGTTCATGTCTTCCCGTACGTCTCGGTGCGTACATTACATACGTCTATAAACTTATATATCCTAACCTAAGGGAAACTAACATCTCGGATGTAGTATTTTCCAACATTTCTGGCGGGTCGGCCCCTACTTCTCGGTGGGAACATTATATACGTCTATAACGTAATATAACCTAACCTAACCCACCTAGACCCTCGCTGGTAATGTTTCACAGAATCCCGCTCATGTCTTCCCGCACGTCTCGGTGCGTACATTATATACGTCTAAAAATTTATATATCCTAACCTAAGGGAACCTAACATCTCGGATGTAGTATTTTCCAACATTCCTGGCGGGCCAGCCCCTACTTCACGGTGGGCACATTATATACGTCCATATCGTAATATAACCTAACCTAACCCACCTAGACCCTCGCTGGTAATGTTTCACAGAATCCCGTTCATGTCTTCCCGTACGTCTCGGTGCGTACATTATATACGTCTATAAACTTATATATCCTAACCTAAGGGAACCTAACATCTCGGATGTAGTATTTTCCAACATTCCTGGCAGGTCGGCCCCTACTTCTCGGTGGGCACATTATATACGTCTATATCGTAATATAACCTAACCTAACCCATCCAGACCGTCGCTGGTAATGTTTTACAAAATCCCGGTCGTGTCGGCCCGTACTTCTCGGTGTGGACATTATATACGTCTATATCGTTATATATCCTAACCTAAGGGAACCTAACATCTCGGATGTAGTATTTTCCAACATTCCTGGCGGGCCGGCACCTACTTCTCGGTGGGCACATTATATACATCCATATCGTAATATAATCTAACCTAACCCATCTAGAGCCTCGCTGCTAATGTTTTACAAAATTCTGGTCGTATCGGCCCGTACTTTGCCGTGGGGACATTATATACGTCTCTAACGTTATATATCCTAACCTAAGGGAACCTAACATCTCGGATGTAGTATTTTCCAACATTCCTGGCGGGTCGGCCCCTACTTCTCGGTGGGCACATTATATACGTCTATATCGTAATATAACCTAACCTAACCCATCTAGACCGTCGCTGGTAATGTTTTACAAAATCCCGCTCGTGTCTGCCCGTACTTCTCGGTGGGGACATTATATACGTCTATAACGTTATATGTCCTAACCTAAGGGAACCTAACATGTCGGATGTAGTATTTTCCAACATTCCTGGCGGGTCGGCCCCTACTTCTCGATGGGCACATTATATATGTCTATATCGCAATATAACCTAACCTAACCCATCTAGACCCTCGCTGGTAATGTTTTACAAAATCCCGGTCGTGTCTGCCCGTACTTCTCGGTGGGAACATTATATACGTCTATAACGTTATATATCCTAACCTAAGGGAACCTAACATGTCGGATGTAGTATTTTCCAAAATTCCTGGCGGGTCGGCCCCTACTTCTCGATGGGCACATTATATACTTCCGTATCGTAATATAACCTAACCTAACCTATCTAGACCCTCGCTGGTAATGTTTAACAAAATTCCGGTCGTGTCGGCATGTACTTTGCCGTCGGGACATTATATACGTCTATAACGTTATATATCCTAACCTAAGGGAACCTAACATCTCGGATGTAGTATTTTCCAACATTCCTGGCGGGCCAGCCCCTACTTCTCGGTGGGCACATTATATACGTCCATATCGTAATATAACCTAACCTAACCCACCTAGACCCTCGCTGGTAATGTTTCACAGAATCCCGTTCATGTCTTCCCGTACGTCTCGGTGCGTACATTATATACGTCTATAACGTTATATATCCTAACCTAAGGGAACCTAACTTCTCGGATGTAGTATTTTCCAACATTCCTGGCGGGTCGGCCCCTACTTCTCGGTGGGCACATTATATACGTCTATATCGTAATATAACCTAACCTAATCCATCTAGACCCTCGCTGGTAATGTTTTACAAAATCCCGGTCGTGTCTGCCCGTACTTCTCGGTGGGGACATTATATACGTCTATAACGTTATATATCCTAACCTAAGGGAACCTAACATGTCGGATGTAGTATTTTCCAACATTCCTGGCGGGTCGGCCCCTACTTCTCGATGGGCACATTATATATGTCTATATCGCAATATAACCTAACCTAACCCATCTAGACCCTCGCTGGTAATGTTTTACAAAATCCCGGTCGTGTCTGTCCGTACTTCTCGGTGTGGACATTATATACATCTATAACGTTATATATCCTAACCTAAGGGAACCTAACATCTCGGATGTAGTATTTTCCAACATTTCTGGCGGGTCGGCCCCTACTTCTCGGTGGGAACTTTATATACGTCTATAACGTAATATAACCTAACCTAACCCACCTAGACCGTCGCTGGTAATGTTTCACTGAATCCCGTTCATGTCTTCCCGTACGTCTCGGTGCGTACATTATATACGTCTATAAATTTATTTATCCTAACCTAAGGGAACCTAACATCTCGGATGTAGTATTTTCCAACATTCCTGGCGGGTCGGCCCCTACTTCTCGGTGGGCACATTATATACGTCTATATCGTAATATAATCTACCCTAACCCATCTAAACCGTCGCTGGTAATGTTTTACAAAATCCCGGTCGTGTCGACCCGTACTTCTCGGTGGGGACATTATATACGTCTATAACGTTATATATCCTAACCTAAGGGAACCTAACTTCTCGGATGTAGTATTTTCCAACATTCCTGGCGGGTCGGCCCCTACTTCTCGGTGGGCACATTATATACGTCTATATCGTAATATACCCTAACCTAACCCATCTAGACCCTCGCTGGTAATGTTTTGCAAAATCCCGGTCGTGTCGGTCCGTACTTCTCGGTGTGGACATTATATACATCTATAACGTTATATATCCTAACCTAAGGGAACCTAACATCTCGGATGTAGTATTTTCCAACATTCCTGGCGGGCCAGGCCCTACATCTCGGTGGGCACATTATACACGTCCATATCGTAATATAACCTAACCTAACCCACCTAAACCCTCGCTGGTAATGTTTTACAAAATCCCGGTCGTGTCGACCCGTACTTCTCGGTGGGGACATTATATACGTCTATAACGTTATATATCCTAACCTAAGGGAACCTAACATCTCGCATGTAGTATTTTCCAACATTCCTGTCGGGTCGGCCCCTACTTCTCGGTGGGCACATTATATACGTCTATATCGTAATATACCCTAACCTAATCCATGTAGACCCTCGCTGGTAATGTTTTACAAAATCCCGCTCGTGTCTGCCCGTACTTCTCGGTGGGGACATTATATACGTCTATAACGTTATATATCCTAACCTGAGGGAACCTAACATGTCGGATGTAGTATTTTCCAACATTCCTGGCGGGTCGGCCCCTACTTCTCGATGGGCACATTATATATGTCTATATCGCAATATAACCTAACCAAACCCATCTAGACCCTCGCTGGTAATGTTTTACAAAATCCCGGTCGTGTCGGCCCGTACTTCTCGGTGTGGACATTATATACGTCTATAACGTTATATATCCTAACCTAAGGGAACCTAACATCTCGCATGTATTATTTTCCAACGTTCCTGGCGGGCCAGGCCCTACTTCTCGGTGGGCACATTATATACTTCCATATCGTAATATAACCTAACCTAACCTATCTAGACCCTCGCTGGTAATGTTTAACAAAATTCCGGTCGTGTCGGCATGTACTTTGCCGTGGGGACATTATATACGTCTATAACGTTATATATCCTAACCTAAGGGAACCTAACATCTCGGATGTCGTATTTTCCAACATTCCTGGCGGGCCAGCCCCTACTTCTCGGTGGGCACATTATATACGTCCATATCGTAATATAACCTAACCTAACCCACCTAGACCCTCGCTGGTAATGTTTCACAGAATCCCGTTCATGTCTTCCCGTACGTCTCGGTGCGTACATTACATACGTCTATAAACTTATATATCCTAACCTAAGGGAAACTAACATCTCGGATGTAGTATTTTCCAACAATTCTGGCGGGTCGGCCCCTACTTCTCGGTGGGAACATTATATACGTCTATAACGTAATATAACCTAACCTAACCCACCTAGACCCTCGCTGGTAATGTTTCACAGAATCCCGCTCATGTCTTCCCGTACGTCTCGGTGCGTACATTATATACGTCTAAAAATTTATATATCCTAACCTAAGGGAACCTAACATCTCGGATGTAGTATTTTCCAACATTCCTGGCGGGCCAGCCCCTACTTCACGGTGGGCACATTATATACGTCCATATCGTAATATAACCTAACCTAACCCACCTAGACCCTCGCTGGTAATGTTTCACAGAATCCCGTTCATGTCTTCCCGTACGTCTCGGTGCGTACATTATATACGTCTATAAACTTATATATCCTAACCTAAGGGAACCTAACATCTCGGATGAAGTATTTTCCAACATTCCTGGCAGGTCGGCCCCTACTTCTCGGTGGGCACATTATATACGTCTATATCGTAATATAACCTAACCTAACCCATCCAGACCGTCGCTGGTAATGTTTTACAAAATCCCGGTCGTGTCGGCCCGTACTTCTCGGTGTGGACATTATATACGTCTATATCGTTATATATCCTAACCTAAGGGAACCTAACATCTCGGATGTAGTATTTTCCAACATTCCTGGCGGGCCGGCACCTACTTCTCGGTGGGCACATTATATACATCCATATCGTAATATAATCTAACCTAACCCATCTAGAGCCTCGCTGCTAATGTTTTACAAAATTCTGGTCGTATCGGCCCGTACTTTGCCGTGGGGACATTATATACGTCTCTAACGTTATATATCCTAACCTAAGGGAACCTAACATCTCGGATGTAGTATTTTCCAACATTCCTGGCGGGTCGGCCCCTACTTCTCGGTGGGCACATTATATACGTCTATATCGTAATATAACCTAACCTAACCCATCTAGACCGTCGCTGGTAATGTTTTACAAAATCCCGCTCGTGTCTGCCCGTACTTCTCGGTGGGGACATTATATACGTCTATAACGTTATATATCCTAACCTAAGGGAACCTAACATGTCGGATGTAGTATTTTCCAACATTCCTGGCGGGTCGGCCCCTACTTCTCGATGGGCACATTATATATGTCTATATCGCAATATAACCTAACCTAACCCATCTAGACCCTCGCTGGTAATGTTTTACAAAATCCCGGTCGTGTCTGCCCGTACTTCTCGGTGGGAACATTATATACGTCTATAACGTTATATATCCTAACCTAAGGGAACCTAACATGTCGGATGTAGTATTTTCCAAAATTCCTGGCGGGTCGGCCCCTACTTCTCGATGGGCACATTATATACTTCCATATCGTAATATAACCTAACCTAACCTATCTAGACCCTCGCTGGTAATGTTTAACAAAATTCCGGTCGTGTCGGCATGTACTTTGCCGTCGGGACATTATATACGTCTATAACGTTATATATCCTAACCTAAGGGAACCTAACATCTCGGATGTAGTATTTTCCAACATTCCTGGCGGGCCAGCCCCTACCTCTCGGTGGGCACATTATATACGTCCATATCGTAATATAACCTAACCTAACCCACCTAGACCCTCGCTGGTAATGTTTCACAGAATCCCGTTCATGTCTTCCCGTACGTCTCGGTGCGTACATTATATACGTCTATAAACTTATATATCCTAACCTAAGGGAACCTAACATCTCGGATGTAGTATTTTCCAACATTCCTGGCGGGCCGGCCCCTACTTCTCGGTGGGCACATTATATACGTCCATATCGTAATATAATCTAACCTAACCCATCTAGAGCCTCGCTGCTAATGTTTTACAAAATTCCGGTCGTGTCGGCCCGTACTTTGCCGTGGGGACATTATATACGTCTCTAACGTTATATATCCTAACCTAAGGGAACCTAACATCTCGGATGTAGTATTTTCCAACATTCCTGGCGAGTCGGCCCCTACTTCTCGGTGGGCACATTATATACGTCTATATCGTAATATAACCTAACCTAACCCATCTAGACCGTCGCTGGTAATGTTTTACAAAATCCCGGTCGTGTCGGCCCGTACTTCTCGGTGTGGACATTATATACGTCTATATCGTTAAATATCCTAACCTAAGGGAACCTAACATCTCGGATGTAGTATTTTCCAACATTCCTGGCGGGCCAGCCCCTACTTCTCGGTGGGCACATTATATACGTCCATATCGTAATATAACCTAACCTAACCCATCTAGACCCTCGCTGGTAATGTTTTACAAAATTCCGGTCGTGTCGACCCGTACTTCTCGGTGGGGACATTATATACGTCTATAACGTTATATATCCTAACCTAAGGGAACCTAACTTCTCGGATGTAGTATTTTCCAACATTCCTGGCGGGTCGGCCCCTACTTCTCGGTGGGCACATTATATACTTCCATATCGTAATATAACCTAACCTAACCTATCTAGACCCTCGCTGGTAATGTTTAACAAAATTCCGGTCGTGTCGGCATGTACTTTGCCGTCGGGACATTATATACGTCTATAACGTTATATATCCTAACCTAAGGGAACCTAACATCTCGGATGTAGTATTCTCCAACATTCCTGGCGGGCCAGCCCCTACTTCTCGGTAGGCACATTATATACGTCCATATCGTAATATAACCTAACCTAACCCACCTAGACCCTCGCTGGTAATGTTTCACAGAATCCCGTTCATGTCTTCCCGTACGTCTCGGTGCGTACATTATATACGTCTATAAACTTATATATCCTAACCTAAGGGAACCTAGCATCTCGGATGTAGTATTTTCCAACATTCCTGGCGGGCCGGGCCCTACTTCTCGGTGGGCACATTATATACGTCCATATCGTAATATAATCTAACCTAACCCATCTAGAGCCTCGCTGCTAATGTTTTACAAAATTCCGGTCGTGTCGGCCCGTACTTTGCCGTGGGGACATTATATACGTCTCTAACGTTATATATCCTAACCTAAGGGAACCTAACATCTCGGATGTAGTATTTTCCAACATTCCTGGCGGGTCGGCCCCTACTTCTCGGTGGGCACATTATATACGTCTATATCGTAATATAACCTAACCTAACCCATCTAGACCGTCGCTGGTAATGTTTTACAAAATCCCGGTCGTGTCGGCCCGTACTTCTCGGTGTGGACATTATATACGTCTATATCGTTAAATATCCTAACCTAAGGGAACCTAACATCTCGGATGTAGTATTTTCCAACATTCCTGGCGGGCCAGCCCCTACTTCTCGGTGGGCACATTATATACGTCCATATCGTAATATAACCTAACCTAACCCATCTAGACCCTCGCTGGTAATGTTTTACAAAATCCCGGTCGTGTCTGCCCGTACTTCTCGGTGGGAACATTATATACGTCTATAACGTTATATATCCTAACCTAAGGGAACCTAACTTCTCGGATGTAGTATTTTCCAACATTCCTGGCGGGTCGGCCCCTACTTCTCGGTGGGCACATTATATACGTCTATATCGTAATATAACCTAACCTAATCCATCTAGACCCTCGCTGGTAATGTTTTACAAAATCCCGGTCGTGTCTGCCCGTACTTCTCGGTGGGGACATTATATACGTCTATAACGTTATATATCCTAACCTAAGGGAACCTAACATGTCGGATGTAGTATTTTCCAACATTCCTGGCGGGTCGGCCCCTACTTCTCGATGGGCACATTATATATGTCTATATCGCAATATAACCTAACCTAACCCATCTAGACCCTCGCTGGTAATGTTTTACAAAATCCCGGTCGTGTCTGTCCGTACTTCTCGGTGTGGACATTATATACATCTATAACGTTATATATCCTAACCTAAGGGAACCTAACATCTCGGATGTAGTATTTTCCAACATTTCTGGCGGGTCGGCCCCTACTTCTCGGTGGGAACTTTATATACGTCTATAACGTAATATAACCTAACCTAACCCACCTAGACCCTCGCTGGTAATGTTTCACTGAATCCCGTTCATGTCTTCCCGTACGTCTCGGTGCGTACATTATATACGTCTATAAATTTATTTATCCTAACCTAAGGGAACCTAACATCTCGGATGTAGTATTTTCCAACATTCCTGGCGGGTCGGCCCCTACTTCTCGGTGGGCACATTATATACGTCTATATCGTAATATAATCTAACCTAACCCATCTAAACCGTCGCTGGTAATGTTTTACAAAATCCCGGTCGTGTCGACCCGTACTTCTCGGTGGGGACATTATATACGTCTATAACGTTATATATCCTAACCTAAGGGAACCTAACTTCTCGGATGTAGTATTTTCCAACATTCCTGGCGGGTCGGCCCCTACTTCTCGGTGGGCACATTATATACGTCTATATCGTAATATACCCTAACCTAACCCATCTAGACCCTCGCTGGTAATGTTTTGCAAAATCCCGGTCGTGTCGGTCCGTACTTCTCGGTGTGGACATTATATACATCTATAACGTTATATATCCTAACCTAAGGGAACCTAACATCTCGGATGTAGTATTTTCCAACATTCCTGGCGGGCCAGGCCCTACATCTCGGTGGGCACATTATACACGTCCATATCGTAATATAACCTAACCTAACCCACCTAAACCCTCGCTGGTAATGTTTTACAAAATCCCGGTCGTGTCGACCCGTACTTCTCGGTGGGGACATTATATACGTCTATAACGTTATATATCCTAACCTAAGGGAACCTAACTTCTCGGATGTAGTATTTTCCAACATTCCTGGCGGGTCGGCCCCTACTTCTCGGTGGGCACATTATATACGTCTATATCGTAATATAACCTAACCTAATCCATCTAGACCCTCGCTGGTAATGTTTTACAAAATCCCGGTCGTGTCTGCCCGTACTTCTCGGTGGGGACATTATATACGTCTATTACGTTATATATCCTAACCTAAGGGAACCTAACATGTCGGATGTAGTATTTTCCAACATTCCTGGCGGGTCGGCCCCTACTTCTCGATGGGCACATTATATATGTCTATATCGCAATATAACCTAACCTAACCCATCTAGACCGTCGCTGGTAATGTTTTACAAAATCCCGGTCGTGTCTGCCCGTACTTCTCGGTGGGGACATTATATACGTCTATAACGTTATATATCCTAACCTAAGGGAACCTAACTTCTCGGATGTAGTATTTTCCAACATTCCTGTCGGGTCGGCCCCTACTTCTCGGTGGGCACATTATATACGTCTATATCGTAATATACCCTAACCTAATCCATGTAGACCCTCGCTGGTAATGTTTTACAAAATCCCGCTCGTGTCTGCCCGTACTTCTCGGTGGGGACATTATATACGTCTATAACGTTATATATCCTAACCTGATGGAACCTAACATGTCGGATGTAGTATTTTCCAACATTCCTGGCGGGTCGGCCCCTACTTCTCGATGGGCACATTATATATGTCTATATCGCAATATAACCTAACCAAACCCATCTAGACCCTCGCTGGTAATGTTTTACAAAATCCCGGTCGTGTCGGCCCGTACTTCTCGGTGTGGACATTATATACGTCTATAACGTTATATATCCTAACCTAAGGGAACCTAACATCTCGCATGTATTATTTTCCAACGTTCCTGGCGGGCCAGGTCCTACTTCTCGGTGGGCACATTATATACTTCCATATCGTAATATAACCTAACCTAACCTATCTAGACCCTCGCTGGTAATGTTTAACAAAATTCCGGTCGTGTCGGCATGTACTTTGCCGTGGGGACATTATATACGTCTATAACGTTATATATCCTAACCTAAGGGAACCTAACATCTCGGATGTCGTATTTTCCAACATTCCTGGCGGGCCAGCCCCTACTTCTCGGTGGGCACATTATATACGTCCATATCGTAATATAACCTAACCTAACCCACCTAGACCCTCGCTGGTAATGTTTCACAGAATCCCGTTCATGTCTTCCCGTACGTCTCGGTGCGTACATTACATACGTCTATAAACTTATATATCCTAACCTAAGGGAAACTAACATCTCGGATGTAGTATTTTCCAACATTTCTGGCGGGTCGGCCCCTACTTCTCGGTGGGAACATTATATACGTCTATAACGTAATATAACCTAACCTAACCCACCTAGACCCTCGCTGGTAATGTTTCACAGAATCCCGCTCATGTCTTCCCGTACGGCTCGGTGCGTACATTATATACGTCTAAAAATTTATATATCCTAACCTAAGGGAACCTAACATCTCGGATGTAGTATTTTCCAACATTCCTGGCGGGCCAGCCCCTACTTCACGGTGGGCACATTATATACGTCCATATCGTAATATAACCTAACCTAACCCACCTAGACCCTCGCTGGTAATGTTTCGCAGAATCCCGTTCATGTCTTCCCGTACGTCTCGGTGCGTACATTATATACGTCTATAAACTTATATATCCTAACCTAAGGGAACCTAACATCTCGGATGTAGTATTTTCCAACATTCCTGGCAGGTCGGCCCCTACGTCTCGGTGGGCACATTATATACGTCTATATCGTAATATAACCTAACCTAACCCATCCAGACCGTCGCTGGTAATGTTTTACAAAATCCCGGTCGTGTCGGCCCGTACTTCTCGGTGTGGACATTATATACGTCTATATCGTTATATATCCTAACCTAAGGGAACCTAACATCTCGGATGTAGTATTTTCCAACATTCCTGGCGGGCCGGCACCTACTTCTCGGTGGGCACATTATATACATCCATATCGTAATATAATCTAACCTAACCCATCTAGAGCCTCGCTGCTAATGTTTTACAAAATTCTGGTCGTATCGGCCCGTACTTTGCCGTGGGGACATTATATACGTCTCTAACGTTATATATCCTAACCTAAGGGAACCTAACATCTCGGATGTAGTATTTTCCAACATTCCTGGCGGGTCGGCCCCTACTTCTCGGTGGGCACATTATATACGTCTATATCGTAATATAACCTAACCTAACCCATCTAGACCGTCGCTGGTAATGTTTTACAAAATCCCGGTCGTGTCGGCCCGTACTTCTCGGTGTGGACATTATATACGTCTATATCGTTAAATATCCTAACCTAAGGGAACCTAACATCTCGGATGTAGTATTTTCCAACATAATCCTGGCGGGCCGGCCCCTACTTCTCGGTGGGCACATTATATACGTCCATATCGTAATATGATCTAACCTAACCCATCTAGACCCTCGCTGGTAATGTTTTACAAAATTCCGGTCGTGTCGGCCCGTACTTTGCCGTGGGGACATTATATACGTCTCTAACGTTATATATCCTAACCTAAGGGAACCTAACATCTCGGATGTAGTATTTTCCAACATTCCTGGCGGGTCGGCCCCTACTTCTCGGTGGGCACATTATATACGTCTATATCGTAATATAACCTAACCTAACCCATCCAGACCGTCGCTGGTAATGTTTTACAAAATCCCGGTCGTGTCGGCCCGTACTTCTCGGTGGGGACATTATATACGTCTATAACGTTATATATCCTAACCTAAGGGAACCTAACATGTCGGATGTAGTATTTTCCAACATTCCTGGCGGGTCGGCCCCTACTTCTCGATGGGCACATTATATATGTCTATATCGCAATATAACCTAACCCAACCCATCTAGACCCTCGCTGGTAATGTTTTACAAAATCCCGGTCGTGTCTGCCCGTACTTCTCGGTGGGGACATTATATACGTCTATAACGTTATATATCCTAACCTAAGGGAACCTAACTTCTCGGATGTAGTATTTTCCAACATTCCTGGCGGGTCGGCCCCTACTTCTCGGTGGGCACATTATATACGTCTATATCGTAATATACCCTAACCTAATCCATGTAGACCCTCGCTGGTAATGTTTTACAAAATCCCGCTCGTGTCTGCCCGTACTTCTCGGTGGGGACATTATATACGTCTATAACGTTATATATCCTAACCTAAGGGAACCTAACATCTCGGATGTAGTATTTTCCAACATTCCTGGCGGGCCAGCCCCTACTTCTCGGTGGGCACATTATATACGTCCATATCGTAATATAACCTAACCTAACCCACCTAGAACCTCGCTGGTAATGTTTCACAGAATCCCGTTCATGTCTTCCCGTACGTCTCGGTGCGTACATTATATACGTCTATAAACTTATATATCCTAACCTAAGGGAACCTAACATCTCGGATGTAGTATTTTCCAACATTTCTGGCGGGTCGGCCCCTACTTCTCGGTGGGAACATTATATACGTCTATAACGTAATATAACCTAACCTAACCCACCTAGACCCTCGCTGGTAATGTTTCACAGAATCCCGCTCATGTCTTCTCGTACGTCTCGGTGCGTACATTATATACGTCTAAAAATTTATATATCCTAACCTAAGGGAACCTAACATCTCGGATGTAGTATTTTCCAACATTCCTGGCGGGCCAGCCCCTACTTCACGGTGGGCACATTATATACGTCCATATCGTAATATAACCTAACCTAACCCACCTAGACCCTCGCTGGTAATGTTTCACAGAATCCCGTTCATGTCTTCCCGTACGTCTCGGTGCGTACATTATATACGTCTATAAACTTATATATCCTAACCTAAGGGAACCTAACATGTCGGATGTAGTATTTTCCAACATTCCTGGCGGGTCGGCCCCTACTTCTCGATGGGCACATTATATATGTCTATATCGCAATATAACCTAACCTAACCCATCTAGACCCTCGCTGGTAATGTTTTACAAAATCCCGGTCGTGTCTGTCCGTACTTCTCGGTGTGGACATTATATACATCTATAACGTTATATATCCTAACCTAAGGGAACCTAACATCTCGGATGTAGTATTTTCCAACATTCCTGGCGGGTCGGCCCCTACTTCTCGGTGGGCACATTATATACGTCTATATCGTAATATAATCTAACCTAACCCATCTAAACCGTCGCTGGTAATGTTTTACAAAATCCCGGTCGTGTCGACCCGTACTTCTCGGTGGGGACATAATATACGTCTATAACGTTATATATCCTAACCTAAGGGAACCTAACTTCTCGGATGTAGTATTTTCCAACATTCCTGGCGGGCCAGGCCCTACATTACGGTGGGCACATTATATACGTCCATATCGTAATATAACCTAACCTAACCCACCTAGACCCTCGCTGGTAATATTTTACAAAATCCCGGTCGTGTCGGGCCGTACTTCTCGGTGTGGACATTATATACGTCTATATCGTTATATATCCTAACCTAAGGGAACCTAACATCTCGGATGTAGTATTTTCCAACATTCCTGGCGGGCCGGCCCCTACTTCTCGGTGGGCACATTATATACGTCCATATCGTAATATAATCTAACCTAACCCATCTAGACCCTCGCTGGTAATGTTTTACAAAATTCCGGTCTTGTCGGCCCGTACTTTGCCGTGGGGACATTATATACGTCTCTAACGTTATATATCCTAACCTAAGGGAACCTAACATCTCGGATGTAGTATTTTCCAACATTCCTGGCGGGTCGGCCCCTACTTCTCGGTGGGCACATTATATACGTCTATATCGTAATATAACCCAACCTAACCCATCTAGACCGTCGCTGGTAATGTTTTACAAAATCCCGGTCGTGTCGACCCGTACTTCTCGGTGGGGACATTATATACGTCTATAAACTTATATATCCTAACCTAAGGGAACCTAACATCTCGGATGTAGTATTTTCCAACATTCCTGGCAGGTCGGCCCCTACTTCTCGGTGGGCACATTATATACGTCTATATCGTAATATAACCTAACCTAACCCATCCAGACCGTCGCTGGTAATGTTTTACAAAATCCCGGTCGTGTCGGCCCGTACTTCTCGGTGTGGACATTATATACGTCTATATCGTTATATATCCTAACCTAAGGGAACCTAACATCTCGGATGTAGTATTTTCCAACATTCCTGGCGGGCCGGCCCCTACTTCTCGGTGGGCACATTATATACATCCATATCGTAATATAATCTAAAATAACCCATCTAGAGCCTCGCTGCTAATGTTTTACAAAATTCCGGTCGTGTCGGCCCGTACTTTGCCGTGGGGACATTATATACGTCTCTAACGTTATATATCCTAACCTAAGGGAACCTAACTTCTCGGATGTAGTATTTTCCAACATTCCTGGCGGGTCGGCCCCTACTTCTCGGTGGGCACATTATATACGTCTATATCGTAATATAACCTAACCTAACCCATCTAGACCGTCGCTGGTAATGTTTTACAAAATCCCGGTCGTGTCGGCCCGTACTTCTCGGTGTGGACATTATATACGTCTATATCGTTAAATATCCTAACCTAAGGGAACCTAACATCTCGGATGTAGTATTTTCCAACATTCCTGGCGGGTCGGCCCCTACTTCTCGGTGGGCACATTATATACGTCTATATCGTAATATAACCTAACCTAACCCATATAGACTGTCGCTGGTAATGTTTTACAAAATCCAGGTCGTGTCGACCCGTACTTCTCGGTGGGGACATTATATACGTCTATAACGTTATATATCCTAACCTAAGGGAACCTAACTTCTCGGATGTAGTATTTTCCAACATTCCTGGCGGGTCGGCCCCTACTTCTCGGTGGGCACATTATATACGTCTATATCGTAATATAACCTAACCTAACCCATATAGACCGTCGCTGGTAATGTTTTACAAAATCCAGGTCGTGTCGACCCGTACTTCTCGGTGGGGACATTATATACGTCTATAACGTTATATATCCTAACCTAAGGGAACCTAACTTCTCGGATGTAGTATTTTCCAACATTCCTGGCGGGTCGGCCCCTACTTCTCGGTGGGCACATTATATACGTCTATATCGTAATATAACCTAACCTAATCCATCTAGACCCTCGCTGGTAATGTTTTACAAAATCCCGGTCGTGTCTGCCCGTACTTCTCGGTGGGGACATTATATACGTCTATAACGTTATATATCCTAACCTAAGGGAACCTAACATGTCGGATGTAGTATTTTCCAACATTCCTGGCGGGTCGGCCCCCACTTCTCGATGGGCACATTATATATGTCTATATCGCAATATAACCTAACCTAACCCATCTAGACCCTCGCTGGTAATGTTTTACAAAATCCCGGTCGTGTCTGTCCGTACTTCTCGGTGTGGACATTATATACATCTATAACGTTATATATCCTAACCTAAGGGAACCTAACATCTCGGATGTAGTATTTTCCAACATTTCTGGCGGGTCGGCCCCTACTTCTCGGTGGGAACTTTATATACGTCTATAACGTAATATAACCTAACCTAACCCACCTAGACCCTCGCTGGTAATGTTTCACTGAATCCCGTTCATGTCTTCCCGTACGTCTCGGTGCGTACATTATATACGTCTATAAATTTATTTATCCTAACCTAAGGGAACCTAACATCTCGGATGTAGTATTTTCCAACATTCCTGGCGGGTCGGCCCCTACTTCTCGGTGGGCACATTATATACGTCTATATCGTAATATAACCTAACCTAACCCACCTAGACCCTCGCTGGTAATGTTTTACAAAATCCCGGTCGTGTCGGGCCGAACTTCTCGGTGTGGACATTATATACGTCTATATCGTTATATATCCTAACCTAAGGGAACCTAACATCTCGGATGTAGTATTTTCCAACATTCCTGGCGGGCCGGCCCCTACTTCTCGGTGGGCACATTATATACGTCCATATCGTAATATAATCTAACCTAACCCATCTAGACCCTCGCTGGTAATGTTTTACAAAATTCCGGTCTTGTCGGCCCGTACTTTGCCGTGGGGACATTATATACGTCTCTAACGTTATATATCCTAACCTAAGGGAACCTAACATCTCGGATGTAGTATTTTCCAACATTCCTGGCGGGTCGGCCCCTACTTCTCGGTGGGCACATTATATACGTCTATATCGTAATATAACCCAACCTAACCCATCTAGACCGTCGCTGGTAATGTTTTACAAAATCCCGGTCGTGTCGACCCGTACTTCTCGGTGGGGACATTATATACGTCTATAACGTTATATATCCTAACCTAAGGGAACCTAACATGTCGGATGTAGTATTTTCCAACATTCCTGGCGGGTCGGCCCCTACTTCTCGATGGGCACATTATATTTGTCTATATCGTAATATAACCTATCCTAACCCATCCAGACCGTCGCTGGTAATGTTTTACAAAATCCCGCTCGTGTCGGCCCGTACTTCTCGGTGTGGACATTATATACGTCTATATCGTTATATATCCTAACCTAAGGGAACCTAACATCTCGGATGTAGTATTTTCCAACATTCCTGGCGGGCCTTCCCCTACTTCTCGGTGGGCACATTATATACGTCCATATCGTAATATAATCTAACCTAACCCATCTAGAGCCTCGCTGCTAATGTTTTACAAAATTCCGGTCGTGTCGGCCCGTACTTTGCCGTGGGGACATTATATACGTCTCTAACGTTATATATCCTAACCTAAGGGAACCTAACATCTCGGATGTAGTATTTTCCAACATTCCTGGCGGGTCGGCCCCTACTTCTCGGTGGGTACATTACATACGTCTATATCGTAATATAACCTAACCTAACCCATCTAGACCGTCGCTGGTAATGTTTTACAAAATCCCGGTCGTGTTGGCCCGTACTTCTCGGTGTGGACATTATATACGTCTATATCGTTAAATATCCTAACCTAAGGGAACCTAACATCTCGGATGTAGTATTTTCCAACATTCCTGGCGGGCCGGCCCCTACTTCTCGGTGGGCACATTATATACGTCCATATCGTAATATAATCTAACCTAACCCATCTAGACCCTCGCTGGTAATGTTTTACAAAATTCCGGTCGTGTCGGCCCGTACTTTGCCGTGGGGACATTATATACGTCTATAACGTTATATATCCTAACCTAAGGGAACCTAACATCTCGCATGTATTATTTTCCAACGTTCCTGGCGGGCCAGCCCCTACTTCTCGGTGGGCACATTATATACGTCCATATCGTAATATAACCTAACCTAACCCATCTAGACCGTCGCTGGTAATGTTTTACAAAATTCCGGTCGTGTCGACCCGTACTTCTCGGTGGGGACATTATATACGTCTATAACGTTATATATCCTAACCTAAGGGAACCTAACTTCTCGGATGTAGTATTTTCCAACATTCCTGGCGGGTCGGCCCCTACTTCTCGGTGGGCACATTATATACGTCTATATCGTAATATAACCTAACCTAAACCATCTAGACCCTCGCTGGTAATGTTTTACAAAATTCCGATCGTGTCTGCCCGTACTTCTCGGGGGGGACATTATATACGTCTATAACGTTATATATCCTAACCTAAGGGAACCTAACATGTCGGATGTAGTATTTTCCAACATTCCTGGCGGGTCGGCCCCTACTTCTCGATGGGCACATAATATATGTCTATATCGCAATATAACCTAACCTAACCCATCTAGACCCTCGCTGGTAATGTTTTACAAAATCCCGGTCGTGTCTGCCCGTACTTCTCGGTGGGGACATTATATACGTCTATAACGTTATATATCCTAACCTAAGGGAACCTAACATGTCGGATGTAGTATTTTCCAACATTCCTGGCGGGTCAGCCCCTACTTCTCGGTGGGCACATTATATACGTCTATATCGTAATATAACCTAACCTAACCCATCTAGACCGTCGCTGGTAATGTTTTACAAAATCCCGGTCGTGTCGACCCTTACTTCTCGGTGGGGACATTATATACGTCTATAACGTTATATATCCTAACCTAAGGGAACCTAACTTCTCGGATGTAGTATTTTCCAACATTCCTGGCGGGTCGGCCCCTACTTCTCGGTGGGCACATTATATACGTCTATATCGTAATATACCCTAACCTAATCCATGTAGACCCTCGCTGGTAATGTTTTACAAAATCCCGGTCGTGTCTGCCCGTACTTCTCGGTGGGGACATTATATACGTCTATAACGTTATATATCCTAACCTAAGGGAACCTAACATGTCGGATGTAGTATTTTCCAACATTCCTGGCGGGTCAGCCCCTACTTCTCGGTGGGCACATTATATACGTCTATATCGTAATATAACCTAACCTAACCCATCTAGACCGTCGCTGGTAATGTTTTACAAAATCCCGGTCGTGTCGACCCGTACTTCTCGGTGGGGACATTATATACGTCTATAACGTTATATATCCTAACCTAAGGGAAACTAACTTCTCGTATGTAGTATTTTCCAACATTCCTGTCGGGTCGGCCCCTACTTCTCGGTGGGCACATTATATACGTCTATATCGTAATATACCCTAACCTAATCCATGTAGACCCTCCCTGGTAATGTTTTACAAAATCCCGCTCGTGTCTGCCCGTACTTCTCGGTGGGGACATTATATACGTCTATAACGTTATATATCCTAACCTGAGGGAACCTAACATGTCGGATGTAGTATTTTCCAACATTCCTGGCGGGTCGGCCCCTACTTCTCGATGGGCACATTATATATGTCTATATCGCAATATAACCTAACCAAACCCATCTAGACCCTCGCTGGTAATGTTTTACAAAATCCCGGTCGTGTCGGCCCGTACTTCTCGGTGTGGACATTATATACGTCTATATCGTTATATATCCTAACCTAAGGGAACCTAACATCTCGGATGTAGTATTTTCCAACATTCCTGGCGGGCCGGCCCCTACTTCTCGGTGGGCACATTATATACATCCATATCGTAATATAATCTAACCTAACCCATCTAGAGCCTCGCTGCTAATGTTTTACAAAATTCCGGTCGTATCGGCCCGTACTTTGCCGTGGGGACATTATATACGTCTCTAACGTTATATATCCTAACCTAAGGGAACCTAACATCTCGGATGTAGTATTTTCCAACATTCCTGGCGGGTCGGCCCCTACTTCTCGGTGGGCACATTATATACGTCTATATCGTAATATAACCTAACCTAACCCATCTAGACCGTCGCTGGTAATGTTTTACAAAATCCCGGTCGTGTCGGCCCGTACTTCTCGGTGTGGACATTATATACGTCTATATCGTTAAATATGCTAACCTAAGGGAACCTAACATCTCGGATGTAGTATTTTCCAACATTCCTGGCGGGCCGGCCCCTACTTCTCGGTGGGCACATTATATACGTCCATATCGTAATATGATCTAACCTAACCCATCTAGACCCTCGCTGGTAATGTTTTACAAAATTCCGGTCGTGTCGGCCCGTACTTTGCCGTGGGGACATTATATACGTCTCTAACGTTATATATCCTAACCTAAGGGAACCTAACATCTCGGATGTAGTATTTTCCAACATTCCTGGCGGGTCGGCCCCTACTTCTCGGTGGGCACATTATATACGTCTATATCGTAATATAACCTAACCTAACCCATCTAGACCGTCGCTGGTAATGTTTTACAAAATCCCGGTCGTGTCGACCCTTACTTCTCGGTGGGGACATTATATACGTCTATAACGTTATATATCCTAACCTAAGGGAACCTAACTTCTCGGATGTAGTATTTTCCAACATTCCTGGCGGGTCGGCCCCTACTTCTCGGTGGGCACATTATATACGTCTATATCGTAATATAACCTAACCTAACCCATCCAGACCGTCGCTGGTAATGTTTTACAAAATCCCGGTCGTGTCGGCCCGTACTTCTCGGTGTGGACATTATATACGTCTATATCGTTATATATCCTAACCTAAGGGAACCTAACATCTCGGATGTAGTATTTTCCAACATTCCTGGCGGGCCGGCCCCTACTTCTCGGTGGGCACATTATATACATCCATATCGTAATATAATCTAACCTAACCCATCTAGAGCCTCGCTGCTAATGTTTTACAAAATTCCGGTCGTATCGGCCCGTACTTTGCCGTGGGGACATTATATACGTCTCTAACGTTATATATCCTAACCTAAGGGAACCTAACATCTCGGATGTAGTATTTTCCAACATTCCTGGCGGGTCGGCCCCTACTTCTCGGTGGGCACATTATATACGTCTATATCGTAATATAACCTAACCTAACCCATCTAGACCGTCGCTGGTAATGTTTTACAAAATCCCGGTCGTGTCGGCCCGTACTTCTCGGTGTGGACATTATATACGTCTATATCGTTAAATATCCTAACCTAAGGGAACCTAACATCTCGGATGTAGTATTTTCCAACATTCCTGGCGGGCCGGCCCCTACTTCTCGGTGGGCACATTATATACGTCCATATCGTAATATGATCTAACCTAACCCATCTAGACCCTCGCTGGTAATATTTTACAAAATTCCGGTCGTGTCGGCCCGTACTTTGCCGTGGGGACATTATATACGTCTCTAACGTTATATATCCTAACCTAAGGGAACCTAACATCTCGGATGTAGTATTTTCCAACATTCCTGGCGGGTCGGCCCCTACTTCTCGGTGGGCACATTATATACATCCATATCGTAATATAATCTAACCTAACCCATCTAGAGCGTCGCTGCTAATGTTTTACAAAATTCCGGTCGTATCGGCCCGTACTTTGCCGTGGGGACATTATATACGTCTCTAACGTTATATGTCCTAACCTAAGGGAACCTAACATCTCGGATGTAGTATTTTCCAACATTCCTGGCGGGTCGGCCCCTACTTCTCGGTGGGCACATTATATACGTCTATATCGTAATATACCCTAACCTAATCCATGTAGACCCTCGCTGGTAATGTTTTACAAAATCCCGGTCGTGTCTGCCCGTACTTCTCGGTGGGGACATTATATACGTCTGTAACGTTATATATCCTAACCTAAGGGAACCTAACATGTCGGATGTAGTATTTTCCAACATTCCTGGCGGGTCGGCCCCTACTTCTCGATGGGCACATAATATATGTCTATATCGCAATATAACCTAACCTAACCCATCTAGACCCTCGCTGGTAATGTTTTACAAAATCCCGGTCGTGTCTGCCCGTACTTCTCGGTGGGGACATTATATACGTCTATAACGTTATATATCCTAACCTAAGGGAACCTAACTTCTCGGATGTAGTATTTTCCAACATTCCTGGCGGGTCGGCCCCTACTTCTCGGTGGGCACATTATATACGTCTATATCGTAATATACCCTAACCTAATCCATGTAGACCCTCGCTGGTAATGTTTTACAAAATCCCGGTCGTGTCTGCCCGTACTTCTCGGTGGGGACATTATATACGTCTATAACGTTATATATCCTAACCTAAGGGAACCTAACATGTCGGATGTAGTATTTTCCAACATTCCTGGCGGGTCGGCCCCTACTTCTCGATGGGCACATAATATATGTCTATATCGCAATATAACCTAACCTAACCCATCTAGACCCTCGCTGGTAATGTTTTACAAAATCCCGGTCGTGTCTGCCCGTACTTCTCGGTGGGGACATTATATACGTCTATAACGTTATATATCCTAACCTAAGGGAACCTAACTTCTCGGATGTAGTATTTTCCAACATTCCTGGCGGGTCGGCCCCTACTTCTCGGTGGGCACATTATATACGTCTATATCGTAATATACCCTAACCTAATCCATGTAGACCCTCGCTGGTAATGTTTTACAAAATCCCGGTCGTGTCTGCCCGTACTTCTCGGTGGGGACATTATATACGTCTATAACGTTATATATCCTAACCTAAGGGAACCTAACATGTCGGATGTAGTATTTTCCAACATTCCTGGCGGGTCAGCCCCTACTTCTCGGTGGGCACATTATATACGTCTATATCGTAATATAACCTAACCTAACCCATCTAGACCGTCGCTGGTAATGTTTTACAAAATCCCGGTCGTGTCGACCCGTACTTCTCGGTGGGGACATTATATACGTCTATAACGTTATATATCCTAACCTAAGGGAAACTAACTTCTCGGATGTAGTATTTTCCAACATTCCTGTCGGGTCGGCCCCTACTTCTCGGTGGGCACATTATATACGTCTATATCGTAATATACCCTAACCTAATCCATGTAGACCCTCCCTGGTAATGTTTTACAAAATCCCGCTCGTGTCTGCCCGTACTTCTCGGTGGGGACATTATATACGTCTATAACGTTATATATCCTAACCTGAGGGAACCTAACATGTCGGATGTAGTATTTTCCAACATTCCTGGCGGGTCGGCCCCTACTTCTCGATGGGCACATTATATATGTCTATATCGCAATATAACCTAACCAAACCCATCTAGACCCTCGCTGGTAATGTTTTACAAAATCCCGGTCGTGTCGGCCCGTACTTCTCGGTGTGGACATTATATACGTCTATATCGTTATATATCCTAACCTAAGGGAACCTAACATCTCGGATGTAGTATTTTCCAACATTCCTGGCGGGCCGGCCCCTACTTCTCGGTGGGCACATTATATACATCCATATCGTAATATAATCTAACCTAACCCATCTAGAGCCTCGCTGCTAATGTTTTACAAAATTCCGGTCGTATCGGCCCGTACTTTGCCGTGGGGACATTATATACGTCTCTAACGTTATATATCCTAACCTAAGGGAACCTAACATCTCGGATGTAGTATTTTCCAACATTCCTGGCGGGTCGGCCCCTACTTCTCGGTGGGCACATTATATACGTCTATATCGTAATATAACCTAACCTAACCCATCTAGACCGTCGCTGGTAATGTTTTACAAAATCCCGGTCGTGTCGGCCCGTACTTCTCGGTGTGGACATTATATACGTCTATATCGTTAAATATGCTAACCTAAGGGAACCTAACATCTCGGATGTAGTATTTTCCAACATTCCTGGCGGGCCGGCCCCTACTTCTCGGTGGGCACATTATATACGTCCATATCGTAATATGATCTAACCTAACCCATCTAGACCCTCGCTGGTAATGTTTTACAAAATTCCGGTCGTGTCGGCCCGTACTTTGCCGTGGGGACATTATATACGTCTCTAACGTTATATATCCTAACCTAAGGGAACCTAACATCTCGGATGTAGTATTTTCCAACATTCCTGGCGGGTCGGCCCCTACTTCTCGGTGGGCACATTATATACGTCTATATCGTAATATAACCTAACCTAACCCATATAGACCGTCGCTGGTAATGTTTTACAAAATCCAGGTCGTGTCGACCCGTACTTCTCGGTGGGGACATTATATACGTCTATAACGTTATATATCCTAACCTAAGGGAACCTAACTTCTCGGATGTAGTATTTTCCAACATTCCTGGCGGGTCGGCCCCTACTTCTCGGTGGGCACATTATATACGTCTATATCGTAATATAACCTAACCTAACCCATCCAGACCGTCGCTGGTAATGTTTTACAAAATCCCGGTCGTGTCGGCCCGTACTTCTCGGTGTGGACATTATATACGTCTATATCGTTATATATCCTAACCTAAGGGAACCTAACATCTCGGATGTAGTATTTTCCAACATTCCTGGCGGGCCGGCCCCTACTTCTCGGTGGGCACATTATATACATCCATATCGTAATATAATCTAACCTAACCCATCTAGAGCCTCGCTGCTAATGTTTTACAAAATTCCGGTCGTATCGGCCCGTACTTTGCCGTGGGGACATTATATACGTCTCTAACGTTATATATCCTAACCTAAGGGAACCTAACATCTCGGATGTAGTATTTTCCAACATTCCTGGCGGGTCGGCCCCTACTTCTCGGTGGGCACATTATATACGTCTATATCGTAATATAACCTAACCTAACCCATCTAGACCGTCGCTGGTAATGTTTTACAAAATCCCGGTCGTGTCGGCCCGTACTTCTCGGTGTGGACATTATATACGTCTATATCGTTAAATATCCTAACCTAAGGGAACCTAACATCTCGGATGTAGTATTTTCCAACATTCCTGGCGGGCCGGCCCCTACTTCTCGGTGGGCACATTATATACGTCCATATCGTAATATGATCTAACCTAACCCATCTAGACCCTCGCTGGTAATATTTTACAAAATTCCGGTCGTGTCGGCCCGTACTTTGCCGTGGGGACATTATATACGTCTCTAACGTTATATATCCTAACCTAAGGGAACCTAACATCTCGGATGTAGTATTTTCCAACATTCCTGGCGGGTCGGCCCCTACTTCTCGGTGGGCACATTATATACGTCTATATCGTAATATAACCTAACCTAACCCATATAGACCGTCGCTGGTAATGTTTTACAAAATCCAGGTCGTGTCGACCCGTACTTCTCGGTGGGGACATTATATACGTCTATAACGTTATATATCCTAACCTAAGGGAACCTAACTTCTCGGATGTAGTATTTTCCAACATTCCTGGCGGGTCGGCCCCTACTTCTCGGTGGGCACATTATATACGTCTATATCGTAATATAACCTAACCTAATCCATCTAGACCCTCGCTGGTAATGTTTTACAAAATCCCGGTCGTATCTGCCCGTACTTCTCGGTGGGGACATTATATACGTCTATAACGTTATATATCCTAACCTGAGGGAACCTAACATGTCGGATGTAGTATTTTCCAACATTCCTGGCGGGTCGGCCCCTACTTCTCGGTGGGCACATTATATACGTCTATATCGTAATATACCCTAACCTAACCCATCTAGACCCTCGCTGGTAATGTTTTACAAAATCCCGGTCGTGTCGGTCTGTACTTCTCGGTTGGGACATTATATACGTCTATAACGTTATATATCCTTACCTAAGGGAACCTAACTTCTCGGATGTAGTATTTTCCAACATTCCTGGCGGGCCAGGCCCTACATCTCGGTGTGCACATTATATACGTCCATATCGTAATATAACCTAACCTAACCCACCTAGACCCTCGCTGGTAATGTTTTACAAAATCCCGGTCGTGTCGGGCCGTACTTCTCGGTGTGGACATTATATACGTCTATATCGTTATATATCCTAACCTAAGGGAACCTAACATCTCGGATGTAGTATGTTCCAACATTCCTGGCGGGCCGGCCCCTACTTCTCGGTGGGCACATTATATACGTCCATATCGTAATATAATCTAACCTAACCCATCTAGACCCTCGCTGGTAATGTTTTACAAAATTCCGGTCTTGTCGGCCCGTACTTTGCCGTGGGGACATTATATACGTCTCTAACGTTATATATCCTAACCTAAGGGAACCTAACATGTCGGATCTAGTATTTTCCAACATTCCTGGCGGGTCGGCCCCTACTTCTCGATGGGCACATTATATTTGTCTATATCGCAATATAACCTAACCTAACCCATCTAGCCCCTCGCTGGTAATGTTTTACAAAATCCCGGTCGTGTCGGCCCGTACTTCTCGGTGTGGACATTATATACGTCTGTAACGTTATATATCCTAACCTAAGGGAACCTAACATCTCGCATGTATTATTTTCCAACGTTCCTGGCGGGCCAGCCCCTACATCTCGGTGGGCACATTATATACGTCCATATCGTAATATAATCTAACCTAACCCATCTAGACCCTCGCTGGTAATGTTTTACAAAATTCCAGTCGTGTCGGCCCGTACTTTGCCGTGGGGACATTATATACGTCTATAACGTTATATATCCTAACCTAAGGGAACCTAACATCTCGGATGTAGTATTTTCCAACATTCCTGGCGGGTCGGCCCCTACTTCTCGGTGGGCACATTATATACGTTTATATCGTAATATAACCTAACCTAACCCATCTAAACCGTCGCTGGTAATGTTTTACAAAATCCCGGGCGTGTCGACCCGTACTTCTCGGTGGGGACATTATATACGTCTATAACGTTATATATCCTAACCTAAGGGAACCTAACTTCTCGGATGTAGTATTTTCCAACATTCCTGGCGGGTCGGCCCCTACTTCTCGGTGGGCACATTATATACGTCTATATCGTAATATACCCTAACCTAACCCATCTAGAACCTCGCTGGTAATGTTTTACAAAATCCCGGTCGTGTCGGTCCGTACTTCTCGGTGTGGACATTATATACATCTATAACGTTATATATCCTAACCTAAGGGAACCTAACATCTCGGATGTAGTATTTTCCAATATTCCTGGCGGGCCATACCCTACATCTCGGTGGGCACATTATATACGTCCATATCGTAATATAACCTAACCTAACCCACCTAGACCCTCGCTGGTAATGTTTTACAAAATCCCGGTCGTGTCGGGCCGTACTTCTCGGTGTGGACATTATATACGTCTATATCGTTATATATCCTAACCTAAGGGAACCTAACATCTCGGATGTAGTATTTTCCAACATTCCTGGCGGGCCGGCCCCTACTTCTCGGTGGGCACATTATATACGTTCATATCGTAATATAATCTAACCTAACCCATCTAGACCCTCGCTGGTAATGTTTTACAAAATTCCGGTCGTGTCGGCCCGTACTTTGCCGTGGGGACATTATATACGTCGCTAACGTTATATATCCTAACCTAAGGGAACCTAACATCTCGCATGTATTATTTTCCAACGTTCCTGGCGGGCCAGGCCCTACTTCTCGGTGGGCACATTATATACTTCCATATCGTAATATAACCTAACCTAACCTATCTAGACCCTCGCTGGTAATGTTTAACAAAATTCCGGTCGTGTCGGCATGTACTTTGCCGTGGGGACATTATGTACGTCTATAACGTTATATATCCTAACCTAAGGGAACCTAACATCTCGGATGTAGTATTTTCCAACATTCCTGGCGGGCCAGCCCCTACTTCTCGGTGGGCACATTATATACGTCCATATCGTAACATAACCTAACCTAACCCACCTAGACCCTCGCTGGTAATGTTTCACAGAATCCCGTTCATGTCGGCCCGTACTTCTCGGTGGGGACATTATATACGTCTATAACGTTATATATCCTAACCTAAGGGAACCTAACTTCTCGGATGTAGTATTTTCCAACATTCCTGGCGGGTCGGCCCCTACTTCTCGGTGGGCACATTATATACGTCTATATCGTAATATACCCTAACCTAACCCATCTAGAACCTCGCTGGTAATGTTTTACAAAATCCCGGTCGTGTCGGTCCGTACTTCTCGGTGTGGACACTATATACATCTATAACGTTATATATCCTAACCTAAGGGAACCTAACATCTCGGATGTAGTATTTTCCAATATTCCTGGCGGGCCAGGCCCTACATCTCGGTGGGCACATTATATACGTCCATATCGTAATATAACCTAACCTAACCCACCTAGACCCTCGCTGGTAATGTTTTACAAAATCCCGGTCGTGTCGGGCCGTACTTCTCGGTGTGGACATTATATACGTCTATATCGTTATATATCCTAACCTAAGGGAACATAACATCTCGGATGTAGTATTTTCCAACATTCCTGGCGGGCCGGCCCCTACTTCTCGGTGGGCACATTATATACGTCCATATCGTAATATGATCTAACCTAACCCATCTAGACCCTCGCTGGTAATGTTTTACAAAATTCCGGTCGTGTCGGCCCGTACTTTGCCGTGGGGACATTATATACGTCGCTAACGTTATATATCCTAACCTAAGGGAACCTAACATCTCGGATGTAGTATTTTCCAACATTCCTGGCGGGTCGGCCCCTACTTCTCGGTGGGCACATTATATGCGTCTATATCGTAATATAACCTAACCTAACCCATCCAGACCGTCGCTGGTAATGTTTTACAAAATCCCGGTCGTGTCGGCCCGTACTTCTCGGTGTGGACATTATATACGTCTATATCGTTATATATCCTAACCTAAGGGAACCAAACATCTCGGATGTAGTATTTTCCAACATTCCTGGCGGGCCGGCCCCTACTTCTCGGTGGGCACATTATATACGTCCATATCGTAATATAATCTAACCTAACCCATCTAGACCCTCGCTGGTAATGTTTTACAAAATTCCGATCGTGTCGGCCCGTACTTTGCCGTGGGGACATTATATACGTCTCTAACGTTATATATCCTAACCTAAGGAAACCTAACATCTCGGATGTAGTATTTTCCAACATTCCTGGCGGGTCGGCCCCTACTTCTCGGTGGGCACATTATATACGTCTATATCGTAATATAACCTAACCTAACCCATCCAGACCGTCGCTGGTAATGTTTTACAAAATCCCGGTCGTGTCGACCCGTACTTCTCGGTGGGGACATTATATACGTATATAACGTTATATATCCTAACCTAAGGGAACCTAACTTCTCGGATGTAGTATTTTCCAACATTCCTGGCGAGTCGGCCCCTACTTCTCGGTGGGAACATTATATACGTCTATAACGTAATATAACCTAACCTAACCCATCTAGACCCTCGGTGGTAATATTTTACACAATCCCGGTTGTGTCGGCCCGTACTTCTCGGTGTGGACATTATATACGTCTATAACGTTATATATCCTAACCTAAGGGAACCTAACATCTCGCATGTATTATTTTCCAACGTTCCTGGCGGGCCAGGCCCTACTTCTCGGTGGGCACATTATATACTTCCATATCGTAATATAACCTAACCTAACCTATCCAGACCCTCGCTGGTAATGTTTAACAAAATTCCGGTCCTGTCGGCGTGTACTTTGCCGTGGGGACATTATGTACGTCTATAACGTTATATATCCTAACCTAAGGGAACCTAACATCTCGGATGTAGTATTTTCCAACATTCCTGGCGGGCCAGCCCCTACTTCTCGGTGGGCACATTATATACGTCCATATCGTAACATAACCTAACCTAACCCACCTAGACCCTCGCTGGTAATGTTTCACAGAATCCCGTTCATGTCTTCCCGTACGTCTCGGTGCGTACATTAGATACGTCTATAAACTTATATATCCTAACCTAAGGGAACCTAACATCTCGGATGTAGAATTTTCCTACATTCCTGGCGGGCCGGCCCCTACTTCTCGGTGGGCACATTATATACGTCCATATCGTAATATAATCTAACCTAACCCATCTAGACCCTCGCTGGTAATGTTTTACAAAATTCCGGTCGTGTCGGACCGTACTTTTCCGTGAGGACATTATATACGTCTCTAACGTTATATATCCTAACCTAAGGGAACCTAACATCTCGGATGTAGTATTTTCCAACATTCCTGGCGGGTCGGCCCCTACTTCTCGGTGGGCAAATTATATACGTCTATATCGTAATATAACCTAACCTAACCCATCTAGACCGTCGCTGGTAATGTTTTACAAAATCCCGGTCGTGTCGGCCCGTACTTCTCGGTGTGGACGTTATATACGTCTATATCGTTATATATCCTAACCTAAGGGAACCTAACATCTCGGATGTAGTATTTTCCAACATTCCTGGCGGGCCGGCCCCTACTTCTCGGTGGGCACATTATATACGTCCATATCGTAATATAATCTAACCTAACCCATCTAGACCCTCGCTGGTAATGTTTTACAAAATTCGGGTCGTGTCGGCCCGTACTTTGCCGTGGGGACATTATATACGTCTCTAACGTTATATATCCTAACCTAAGGGAACCTAACATCTCGGATGTAGTATTTTCCAACATTCCTGGCGGGTCGGCCCCTACTTCTCGGTGGGCACATTATATACGTCTATATCGTAATATAACCTAACCTAACCCATCTAGACCGTCGCTGGTAATGTTTTACAAAATCCCGGTCGTGTCGGCCCGTACTTCTCGGTGTGGACATTATATACATCTATAACGTTATATATCCTAACCTAAGGGAACCTAACATCTCGGATGTAGTATTTTCCAACATTCCTGGCGGGCCGGCCCCTACTCCTCGGTGGGCACATTATATACGTTCATATCGTAATATAATCTAACCTAACCCATCTAGACCCTCGCTGGTAATGTTTTACAAAATTCCGGTCGTGTCGGCCCGTACTTTGCCGTGGGGACATTATATACGTCGCTAACGTTATATATCCTAACCTAAGGGAACCTAACATCTCGGATGTAGTATTTTCCAACATTCCTGGCGGGTCGGCCCCTACTTCTCGGTGGGCACATTATATGCGTCTATATCGTAATATAACCTAACCTAACCCATCCAGACCGTCGCTGGTAATGTTTTACAAAATCCCGGTCGTGTCGGCCCGTACTTCTCGGTGTGGACATTATATACGTCTATATCGTTATAAATCCTAACCTAAGGGAACCAAACATCTCGGATGTAGTATTTTCCAACATTCCTGGCGAGTCGGCCCCTACTTCTCGGTGGGAACATTATATACGTCTATAACGTAATATAACCTAACCTAACCCATCTAGACCCTCGGTGGTAATATTTTACAAAATCCCGGTTGTGTCGGCCCGTACTTCTCGGTGTGGACATTATATACGTCTATAACGTTATATATCCTAACCTAAGGGAACCTAACATCTCGCATGTATTATTTTCCAACGTTCCTGGCGGGCCAGGCCCTACTTCTCGGTGGGCACATTATATACTTCCATATCGTAATATAACCTAACCTAACCTATCTAGACCCTCGCTGGTAATGTTTAACAAAATTCCGGTCGTGTCGGCATGTACTTTGCCGTGGGGACATTATGTACGTCTATAACGTTATATATCCTAACCTAAGGGAACCTAACATCTCGGATGTAGTATTTTCCAACATTCCTGGCGGGCCAGCCCCTACTTCTCGGTGGGCACATTATATACGTCCATATCGTAACATAACCTAACCTAACCCACCTAGACCCTCGCTGGTAATGTTTCACAGAATCCCGTTCATGTCTTCCCGTACGTCTCGGTGCGTACATTAGATACGTCTATAAACTTATATATCCTAACCTAAGGGAACCTAACATCTCGGATGTAGTATTTTCCAACATTCCTGGCGGGTCGGCCCCTACTTCTCGGTGGGCACATTATATACGTCTATATCGTAATATAACCTAACCTAACCCATCTAGACCCTCGGTGGTAATATTTTACACAATCCCGGTTGTGTCGGCCCGTACTTCTCGGTGTGGACATTATATACGTCTATAACGTTATATATCCTAACCTAAGGGAACCTAACATCTCGCATGTATTATTTTCCGACGTTCCTGGCGGGCCAGGCCCTACTTCTCGGTGGGCACATTATATACTTCCATATCGTAATATAACCTAACCTAACCTATCCAGACCCTCGCTGGTAATGTTTAACAAAATTCCGGTCCTGTCGGCGTGTACTTTGCCGTGGGGACATTATGTACGTCTATAACGTTATATATCTTAACCTAAGGGAACCTAACATCTCGGATGTAGTATTTTCCAACATTCCTGGCGGGCCAGCCCCTACTTCTCGGTGGGCACATTATATACGTCCATATCGTAACATAACCTAACCTAACCCACCTAGACCCTCGCTGGTAATGTTTCACAGAATCCCGTTCATGTCTTCCCGTACGTCTCGGTGCGTACATTAGATACGTCTATAAACTTATATATCCTAACCTAAGGGAACCTAACATCTCGGATGTAGTATTTTCCAACATTCCTGGCGGGTCGGCCCCTACTTCTCGGTGGGCACATTATATACGTCTATATCGTAATATAACCTAACCTAACCCATCTAGACCGTCGCTGGTAATGTTTTACAAAATCCCGGTCGTGTCGGCCCGTACTTCTCGGTGTGGACATTATATACGTCTATATCGTTATATATCCTAACCTAAGGGAACCTAACATCTCGGATGTAGAATTTTCCTACATTCCTGGCGGGCCGGCCCCTACTTCTCGGTGGGCACATTATATACGTCCATATCGTAATATAATCTAACCTAACCCATCTAGACCCTCGCTGGTAATGTTTTACAAAATTCCGGTCGTGTCGGCCCGTACTTTGCCGTGCGGACATTATATACGTCTCTAACGTTATATATCCTAACCTAAGGGAACCTAACATCTCGGATGTAGTATTTTCCAACATTCCTGGCGGGTCGGCCCCTACTTCTCGGTGGGCAAATTATATACGTCTATATCGTAATATAACCTAACCTAACCCATCTAGACCGTCGCTGGTAATGTTTTACAAAATCCCGGTCGTGTCGGCCCGTACTTCTCGGTGTGGACATTATATACGTCTATATCGTTATATATCCTAACCTAAGGGAACCTAACATCTCAGATGTAGTATTTTCCAACATTCCTGGCGGGCCGGCCCCTACTTCTCGGTGGGCACATTATATACGTCCATATCGTAATATAATCTAACCTAACCCATCTAGACCCTCGCTGGTAATGTTTTACAAAATTCGGGTCGTGTCGGCCCGTACTTTGCCGTGGGGACATTATATACGTCTCTAACGTTATATATCCTAACCTAAGGGAACCTAACATCTCGGATGTAGTATTTTCCAACATTCCTGGCGGGTCGGCCCCTACTTCTCGGTGGGCACATTATATACGTCTATATCGTAATATAACCTAACCTAACCCATCTAGACCGTCGCTGGTAATGTTTTACAAAATCCCGGTCGTGTCGGCCCGTACTTCTCGGTGTGGACATTATATACGTCTATATCGTTATATATCCTAACCTAAGGGAACCAAACATCTCGGATGTAGTATTTTCCAACATTCCTGGCGGGCCGGCCCCTACTTCTCGGTGGGCACATTATATACGTCCATATCGTAATATAATCTAACCTAACCCATCTAGACCCTCGCTGGTAATGTTTTACAAAATTCCGATCGTGTCGGCCCGTACTTTGCCGTGGGGACATTATATACGTCTCTAACGTTATATATCCTAACCTAAGGGAACCTAACATCTCGGATGTAGTATTTTCCAACATTCCTGGCGGGTCGGCCCCTACTTCTCGGTGGGCACATTATATACGTCTATATCGTAATATAACCTAACCTAACCCATCTAGACCGTCGCTGGTAATGTTTTACAAAATTCCGGTCGTGTCGGCCCGTACTTCTCGGTGTGGACATTATATACGTCTATATCGTTAAATATCCTAACCTAAGGGAACCTAACATCTCGGATGTAGTATTTTCCAACATTCCTGGCGGGCCGGCCCCTACTTCTCGGTGGGCACATTATATACGTCCATATCGTAATATAATCTAACCTAATCCATCTAGACCCTCGCTGGTAATGTTTAACAAAATTCCGGTCCTGTCGGCGTGTACTTTGCCGTGGGGACATTATGTACGTCTATAACGTTATATATCCTAACCTAAGGGAACCTAACATCTCGGATGTAGTATTTTCCAACATTCCTGGCGGGCCAGCCCCTACTTCTCGGTGGGCACATTATATACGTCCATATCGTAACATAACCTAACCTAACCCACCTAGACCCTCGCTGGTAATGTTTCACAGAATCCCGTTCATGTCTTCCCGTACGTCTCGGTGCGTACATTAGATACGTCTATAAACTTATATATCCTAACCTAAGGGAACCTAACATCTCAGATGTAGTATTTTCCAACATTCCTGGCGGGTCGGCCCCTACTTCTCGGTGGGCACATTATATACGTCTATATCGTAATATAACCTAACCTAACCCATCTAGACCGTCGCTGGTAATGTTTTACAAAATCCCGGTCGTGTCGGTCCGTACTACTCGGTGTGGACATTATATACGTCTATATCGTTATATATCCTAACCTAAGGGAACCTAACATCTCGGATGTAGAATTTTCCTACATTCCTGGCGGGCCGGCCCCTACTTCTCGGTGGGCACATTATATACGTCCATATCGTAATATAATCTAACCTAACCCATCTAGACCCTCGCTGGTAATGTTTTACAAAATTCCGGTCGTGTCGGCCCGTACTTTGCCGTGGGGACATTATATACGTCTCTAACGTTATATATCCTAACCTAAGGGAACCTAACATCTCGGATGTAGTATTTTCCAACATTCCTGGCGGGTCGGCCCCTACTTCTCGGTGGGCAAATTATATACGTCTATATCGTAATATAACCTAACCTAACCCATCTAGACCGTCGCTGGTAATGTTTTACAAAATCCCGGTCGTGTCGGCCCGTACTTCTCGGTGTGGACATTATATACGTCTATATCGTTATATATCCTAACCTAAGGGAACCTAACATCTCGGATGTAGTATTTTCCAACATTCCTGGCGGGCCGGCCCCTACTTCTCGGTGGGCACATTATATACGTCCATATCGTAATATAATCTAACCTAACCCATCTAGACCCTCGCTGGTAATGTTTTACAAAATTCCGGTCGTGTCGGCCCGTACTTTGCCGTGGGGACATTATATACGTCTCTAACGTTATATATCCTAACCTAAGGGAACCTAACATCGCGGATGTAGTATTTTCCAACATTCCTGGCGGGTCGGCCCCTACTTCTCGGTGGGCACATTATATACGTCTATATCGTAATATAACCTAACCTAACCCATCTAGACCGTCGCTGGTAATGTTTTACAAAATCCCGGTCGTGTCGACCCGTACGTCTCGGTGCGTGCATTAGATACGTCTATAAACTTATATATCCTAACCTAAGGGAACCTAACATCTCGGATGTAGTATTTTCCAACATTCCTGGCGGGTCGGCCCCTACTTCTCGGTGGGCACATTATATACGTCTATATCGTAATATAACCTAACCTAACCCATCTAGACCGTCGCTGGTAATGTTTTACAAAATCCCGGTCGTGTCGGCCCGTACTTCTCGGTGTGGACATTATATACGTCTCTAACGTTATATATCCTAACCTAAGGGAACCTAACATCTCGGATGTAGTATTTTCCAACATTCCTGGCGGGTCGGCCCCTACTTCTCGGTGGACAAATTATATATGTCTATATCGTAATATAACCTAACCTAACCCATCTAGACCGTCGCTGGTAATGTTTTACTAAATCCCGGTCGTGTCGGCCCGTACTTCTCGGTGTGGACATTATATACGTCTATATCGTTATATATCCTAACCTAAGGGAACCTAACATCTCGGATGTAGTATTTTCCAACATTCCTGGCGGGTCGGCCCCTACTTCTCGATGGGCACATTATATTTGTCTATATCGCAATATAACCTAGCCTAACCCATCTAGACCCTCGCTGGTAATGTTTTACAAAATCCCGGTCGTGTCGGCCCGTACTTCTCGGTGTGGACATTATATACGTCTATAACGTTATATATCCTAACCTAAGGGAACCTAACATCTCGCATGTATTATTTTCCAACGTTCCTGGCGGGCCAGCCCCTACTTCTCGGTGGGCACATTATATACGTCCATATCGCAATATAACCTAACCTAACCCATCTAGACCCTCGCTGGTAATGTTTTACAAAATCCCGGTCGTATCGGCCCGTACTTTGCCGTGGGGACATTATATACGTCGCTAACGTTATATATCCTAACCTAAGGGAACCTAACATCTCGGATGTAGTATTTTCCAACATTCCTGGCGGGTCGGCCCCTACTTCTCGGTGGGCACATTGTATACGTCTATATCGTAATATAACCTAACCTAACCCATCCAGACCGTCGCTGGTAATGTTTTACAAAATCCCGGTCGTGTCGGCCCGTACTTCTCGGTGTGGACATTATATACGTCTATATCGTTATATATCCTAACCTAAGGGAACCAAACATCTCGGATGTAGTATTTTCCAACATTCCTGGCGGGTCGGCCCCTACTTCTCGGTGGGAACATTATATACGTCTATAACGTAATATAACCTAACCTAACCCATCTAGACCCTCGGTGGTAATATTTTACAAAATCCCGGTTGTGTCGGCCCGTACTTCTCGGTGTGGACATTATATACGTCTATAACGTTATATATCCTAACCTAAGGGAACCTAACATCTCGCATGTATTATTTTCCAACGTTCCTGGCGGGCCAGGCCCTACTTCTCGGTGGGCACATTATATACTTCCATATCGTAATATAACCTAACCTAACCTATCTAGACCCTCGCTGGTAATGTTTAACAAAATTCCGGTCGTGTCGGCATGTACTTTGCCGTGGGGACATTATGTACGTCTATAACGTTATATATCCTAACCTAAGGGAACCTAACATCTCGGATGTAGTATTTTCCAACATTCCTGGCGGGCCAGCCCCTACTTCTCGGTGGGCACATTATATACGTCCATATCGTAACATAACCTAACCTAACCCACCTAGACCCTCGCTGGTAATGTTTCACAGAATCCCGTTCATGTCTTCCCGTACGTCTCGGTGCGTACATTAGATACGTCTATAAACTTATATATCCTAACCTAAGGGAACCTAACATCTCGGATGTAGTATTTTCCAACATTCCTGGCGGGTCGGCCCCTACTTCTCGGTGGGCACATTATATACGTCTATATCGTAATATAACCTAACCTAACCCATCTAGACCGTCGCTGGTAATGTTTTACAAAATCCCGGTCGTGTCGGCCCGTACTTCTCGGTGTGGACACTATATACGTCTATATCGTTATATATCCTAACCTAAGGGAACCAAACATCTCGGATGTAGTATTTTCCAACATTCCTGGCGGGCCGGCCCCTACTTCTCGGTGGGCACATTATATACGTCCATATCGTAATATAATCTAACCTAACCCATCTAGACCCTCGCTGGTAATGTTTTACAAAATTCCGGTCGTGTCGGCCCGTACTTTGCCGTGGGGACATTATATACGTCTCTAACGTTATATATCCTAACCTAAGGGAACCTAACATCTCGGATGTAGTATTTTCCAACATTCCTGGCGGGTCGGCCCCTACTTCTCGGTGGGCAAATTATATACGTCTATATCGTAATATAACCTAACCTAACCCATCTAGACCGTCGCTGGTAATGTTTTACAAAATCCCGGTCGTGTCGGCCCGTACTTCTCGGTGTGGACATTATATACGTCTATATCGTTATATATCCTAACCTAAGGGAACCTAACATCTCGGATGTAGTATTTTCCAACATTCCTGGCGGGCCGGCCCCTACTTCTCGGTGGGCACATTATATACGTCCATATCGTAATATAATCTAACCTAACCCATCTAGACCCTCGCTGGTAATGTTTTACAAAATTCGGGTCGTGTCGGCCCGTACTTTGCCGTGGGGACATTATATACGTCTCTAACGTTATATATCCTAACCTAAGGGAACCTAACATCTCGGATGTAGTATTTTCCAACATTCCTGGCGGGTCGGCCCCTACTTCTCGGTGGGCACATTATATACGTCTATATCGTAATATAACCTAACCTAACCCATCTAGACCGTCGCTGGTAATGTTTTACAAAATCCCGGTCGTGTCGGCCCATACTTCTCGGTGGGGACATTATATACGTCTATAACGTTATATATCCTAACCTAAGGGAACCTAACTTCTCGTATGTAGTATTTTCCAACATTCCTGGCGGGTCGGCCCCTACTTCTCGGTGGGCACATTATATACGTCTATATCGTAATATAACCTAACCTAATCCATCTAGACCCTCGCTGGTAATGTTTTACAAAATCCCGGTCGTGTCTGCCCGTACTTCTCGGTGAGGACATTATATACGTCTATAACGTTATATATCCTAACCTAAGGGAACCCAACATGTCGGATGTAGTATTTTCCAACATTCCTGGCGGGTCCGCCCCTACTTCTCGGTGGGCACATTATATACGTCTATATCGTAATATAACCTAACCTAACCCATCTAGACCGTCGCTGGTAATGTTTTACAAAATCCCGGTCGTGTCGGCCCGTACTTCTCGGTGTGGACATTATATACGTCTATAACGTTATATATCCTAACCTAAGGGAACCTAACATCTCGCATGTATTATTTTCCAACGTTCCTGGCGGGCCAGCCCCTACTTCTCGGTGGGCACATTATATACGTCCATATCGCAATATAACCTAACCTAACCCATCTAGACCCTCGCTGGTAATGTTTTACAAAATCCCGGTCGTGTCGGCCCGTACTTCTCGGTGTGGACATTATATACGCCTATAACGTTATATATCCTAACCTAAGGGAACCTAACATCTCGCATGTATTATTTTCCAACGTTCCTGGCGGGCCAGCCCCTACTTCTCGGTGGGCGAATTATATACGTCCATATCGTAATATAATCTAACCTAACCCATGTAGACCCTCGCTGGTAATGTTTTACAAAATTCCGGTCGTGTCGGCCCGTACTTTGCCGTGGGGACATTATATACGTCTCTAACGTTATATATCCTAACCTAAGGGAACCTAACATCTCGGATGTAGTATTTTCCAACATTCCTGGCGGGTCGGCCCCTACTTCTCGGTGGGCACATTATATACGTCTATGTCGTAATATAACCTAACCAAACCCATCTAGACCGTCGCTGGTAATGTTTTACAAAATCCCGGTCGTGTCGGCCCGTACTTCTCGGTGTGGACATTATATACGTCTATATCGTTATATATCCTAACCTAAGGGAACCTAACATCTCGGATGTAGTATTTTCCAACATTCCTGGCGGGCCGGCCCCTACTTCTCGGTGGGCACATTATATGTCTATATCGCAATATAACCTAACCTAACCCATCTAGACCCTCGCTGGTAATGTTTCACAGAATCCCGTTCATGTCTTCCCGTACGTCTCGGTGCGTACATTAGATACGTCTATAAACTTATATATCCTAACCTAAGGGAACCTAACATCTCGGATGTAGTATTTTCCAACATTCCTGGCGGGTCGGCCCCTACTTCTCGGTGGGCACATTATATACGTCTATATCGTAATATAACCTAACCTAACCCATCTAGACCGTCGCTGGTAATGTTTTACAAAATCCCGGTCGTGTCGGCCCGTACTTCTCGGTGTGGACATTATATACGTCTATATCGTTATATATCCTAACCTAAGGGAACCTAACATCTCGGATGTAGTATTTTCCAACATTCCTGGCGGGCCGGCCCCTACTTCTCGGTGGGCACATTATATACGTCCATATCGTAATATAATCTAACCTAACCCATCTAGACCCTCGCTGGTAATGTTTTACAAAATTCGGGTCGTGTCGGCCCGTACTTTGCCGTGGGGACATTATATACGTCTCTAACGTTATATATCCTAACCTAAGGGAACCTAACATCTCGGATGTAGTATTTTCCAACATTCCTGGCGGGTCGGCCCCTACTTCTCGGTGGGCACATTATATACGTCTATATCGTAATATAACCTAACCTAACCCATCTAGACCGTCGCTGGTAATGTTTTACAAAATCCCGGTCGTGTCGGCCCATACTTCTCGGTGGGGACATTATATACGTCTATAACGTTATATATCCTAACCTAAGGGAACCTAACTTCTCGTATGTAGTATTTTCCAACATTCCTGGCGGGTCGGCCCCTACTTCTCGGTGGGCACATTATATACGTCTATATCGTAATATAACCTAACCTAATCCATCTAGACCCTCGCTGGTAATGTTTTACAAAATCCCGGTCGTGTCGGCCCGTACTTCTCGGTGTGGACATTATATACGTCTATAACGTTATATATCCTAACCTAAGGGAACCTAACATCTCGCATGTATTATTTTCCAACGTTCCTGGCGGGCCAGCCCCTACTTCTCGGTGGGCACATTATATACGTCCATATCGCAATATAACCTAACCTAACCCATCTAGACCCTCGCTGGTAATGTTTTACAAAATTCCGGTCGTGTCGGCCCGTACTTTGCCGTGGGGACATTATATACGTCTATAACGTTATATATCCTAACCTAAGGGAACCTAACATGTCGGATGTAGTATTTTCCAACATTCCTGGCGGGTCGGCCCCTACTTCTCGATGGGCACATTATATTTGTCTATATCGCAATATAACCTAACCTAACCCATCTAGACCCTCGCTGGTAATGTTTTACAAAATCCCGGTCGTGTCGGCCCGTACTTCTCGGTGTGGACGTTATATACGTCTATAACGTTATATATCCTAACCTAAGGGAACCTAACATCTCGCATGTATTATTTTCCAACGTTCCTGGCGGGCCAGCCCCTACTTCTCGGTGGGCACATTATATACGTCCATATCGTAATATAACCTTACCTAACCCATCTAGGCCCTCGCTGGTAATGTTTTACAAAATCCCGGTCGTTTCTGCCCGTACTTCTCGGTGGGGACATTATATACGTCTATAACGTTATATATCCTAACCTAAGGGAACCTAACATGTCGGATGTAGTATTTTCCAACATTCCTGGCGGGTCGGCCCCTACTTCTCGACGGGCACATTATATGTCTATATCGCAATATAACCTAACCTAACCCATCTAGACCCTCGCTGGTAATGTTTTACAAAATTCCGGTCGTGTCGGCATGTACTTTGCCGTGGGGACATTATATACGTCTATAACGTTATATATCCTAACCTAAGGGAACCTAACATCTCGGATGTAGTATTTTCCAACATTCCTGGCGGGCCAGCCCCTACTTCTCGGTGGGCACATTATATACGTCCTTATCGTAACATAACCTAACCTAACCCACCTAGACCCTCGCTGGTAATGTTTCACAGAATCCCGTTCATGTCTTCCCGTACGTCTCGGTGCGTACATTAGATACGTCTATAAACTTATATATCCTAACCTAAGGGAACCTAACATCTCGGATGTAGTATTTTCCAACATTCCTGGCGGGTCGGCCCCTACTTCTCGGTGGGCACATTATATACGTCTATATCGTAATATAACCTAACCTAACCCATCTAGACCGTCGCTGGTAATGTTTTACAAACTCCCGGTCGTGTCGGCCCGTACTTCTCGGTGTGGACATTATATACGTCTATATCGTTATATATCCTAACCTAAGGGAACCTAACATCTCGGATGTAGTATTTTCCAACATTCCTGGCGGGCCGGCCCCTACTTCTCGGTGGGCACATTATATACGTCCATATCGTAATATAATCTAACCTAACCCATCTAGACCCTCGCTGGTAATGTTTTACAAAATTCGGGTCGTGCCGGCCCGTACTTTGCCGTGGGGACATTATATACGTCTCTAACGTTATATATCCTAACCTAAGGGAACCTAACATCTCGGATGTAGTATTTTCCAACATTCCTGGCGGGTCGGCCCCTACTTCTCGGTGGGCACATTATATACGTCTATATCGTAATATGACCTAACCTAACCCATCTAGACCGTCGCTGGTAATGTTTTACAAAATCCCGGTCGTGTCGGCCCATACTTCTCGGTGGGGACATTATATACGTCTATAACGTTATATATCCTAACCTAAGGGAACCTAACTTCTCGTATGTAGTATTTTCCAACATTCCTGGCGGGTCGGCCCCTACTTCTCGGTGGGCACATTATATACGTCTATATCGTAATATAACCTAACCTAATCCATCTAGACCCTCGCTGGTAATGTTTTACAAAATCCCGGTCGTGTCTGCCCGTACTTCTCTGTGGGGACATTATATACGTCTATAACGTTATATATCCTAACCTAAGGGAACCCAACATGTCGGATGTAGTATTTTCCAACATTCCTGGCGGGTCCGCCCCTACTTCTCGGTGGGCACATTATATACGTCTATATCGTAATATAACCTAACCTAACCCATCTAGACCGTCGCTGGTAATGTTTTACAAAATCCCGGTCGTGTCGGCCCGTACTTCTCGGTGTGGACATTATATACGTCTATAACGTTATATATCCTAACCTAAGGGTACCTAACATCTCGCATGTATTATTTTCCAACGTTCCTGGCGGGCCAGCCCCTACTTCTCGGTGGGCACATTATATACGTCCATATCGCAATATAACCTAACCTAACCCATCTAGACCCTCGCTGGTAATGTTTTACAAAATCCCGGTCGTGTCGGCCCGTACTTCTCGGTGTGGACATTATATACGCCTATAACGTTATATATCCTAACCTAAGGGAACCTAACATCTCGCATGTATTATTTTCCAACGTTCCTGGCGGGCCAGCCCCTACTTCTCGGTGGGCACATTATATACGTCCATATCGTAATATAATCTAACCTAACCCATGTAGACCCTCGCTGGTAATGTTTTACAAAATTCCGGTCGTGTCGGCCCGTACTTTGCCGTGGGGACATTATATACGTCTCTAACGTTATATATCCTAACCTAAGGGAACCTAACATCTCGGATGTAGTATTTTCCAACATTCCTGGCAGGTCGGCCCCTACTTCTCGGTGGGCACATTATATACGTCTATATCGTAATATAACCTAACCTAACCCATCTAGACCGTCGCTGGTAATGTTTTACAAAATCCCGGTCGTGTCGGCCCGTACTTCTCGGTGTGGACATTATATACGTCTATATCGTTATATATCCTAACCTAAGGGAACCTAACATCTCGGATGTAGTATTTTCCAACATTCCTGGCGGGCCGGCCCCTACTTCTCGGTGGGCACATTATATACGTCCATATCGTAATATAATCTAACCTAACCCATCTAGACCCTCGCTGGTAATGTTTTACAAAATTCGGGTCGTGTCGGCCCGTACTTTGCCGTGGGGACATTATATACGTCTCTAACGTTATATATCCTAACCTAAGGGAACCTAACATCTCGGATGTAGTATTTTCCAACATTCCTGGCGGGTCGGCCCCTACTTCTCGGTGGGCACATTATATACGTCTATATCGTAATATAACCTAACCTAACCCATCTAGACCGTCGCTGGTAATGTTTTACAAAATCCCGGTCGTGTCGGCCCATACTTCTCGGTGGGGACATTATATACGTCTATAACGTTATATATCCTAACCTAAGGGAACCTAACTTCTCGTATGTAGTATTTTCCAACATTCCTGGCGGGTCGGCCCCTACTTCTCGGTGGGCACATTATATACGTCTATATCGTAATATAACCTACCCTAATCCATCTAGACCCTCGCTGGTAATGTTTTACAAAATCCCGGTCGTGTCTGCCCGTACTTCTCGGTGGGGACATTATATACGTCTATAACGTTATATATCCTAACCTAAGGGAACCCAACATGTCGGATGTAGTATTTTCCAACATTCCTGGCGGGTCCGCCCCTACTTCTCGGTGGGCACATTATATACGTCTATATCGTAATATAACCTAACCTAACCCATCTAGACCGTCGCTGGTAATGTTTTACAAAATCCCGGTCGTGTCGGCCCGTACTTCTCGGTGTGGACATTATATACGTCTATAACGTTATATATCCTAACCTAAGGGAACCTAACATCTCGCATGTATTATTTTCCAACGTTCCTGGCGGGCCAGCCCCTACTTCTCGGTGGGCACATTATATACGTCCATATCGCAATATAACCTAACCTAACCCATCTAGACCCTCGCTGGTAATGTTTTACAAAATCCCGGTCGTGTCGGCCCGTACTTCTCGGTGTGGACATTATATACGCCTATAACGTTATATATCCTAACCTAAGGGAACCTAACATCTCGCATGTATTATTTTCCAACGTTCCTGGCGGGCCAGCCCCTACTTCTCGGTGGGCACATTATATACGTCCATATCGTAATATAATCTAACCTAACCCATGTAGACCCTCGCTGGTAATGTTTTACAAAATTCCGGTCGTGTCGGCCCGTACTTTGCCGTGGGGACATTATATACGTCTCTAACGTTATATATCCTAACCTAAGGGAACCTAACATCTCGGATGTAGTATTTTCCAACATTCCTGGCGGGTCGGCCCCTACTTCTCGGTGGGCACATTATATACGTCTATATCGTAATATAACCTAACCTAACCCATCTAGACCGTCGCTGGTAATGTTTTACAAAATCCCGGTCGTGTCGGCCCGTACTTCTCGGTGTGGACATTATATACGTCTATATCGTTATATATCCTAACCTAAGGGAACCTAACATCTCGGATGTAGTATTTTCCAACATTCCTGGCGGGCCGGCCCCTACTTCTCGGTGGGCACATTATATACGTCCATATCGTAATATAATCTAACCTAACCCATCTAGACCATCGCTGGTAATGTTTTACAAAATTCCGGTCGTGTCGGCCCGTACTTTGCCGTGGGGACATTATATACGTCTATAACGTTATATATCCTAACCTAAGGGAACCTAACATGTCGGATGTAGTATTTTCCAACATTCCTGGCGGGTCGGCCCCTACTTCTCGATGGGCACATTATATTTGTCTATATCGCAATATAACCTAACCTAACCCATCTAGACACTCGCTGGTAATGTTTTACAAAATCCCGGTCGTGTCGGCCCGTACTTCTCGGTGTGGACGTTATATACGTCTATAACGTTATATATCCTAACCTAAGGGAACCTAACATCTCGCATGTATTATTTTCCAACGTTCCTGGCGGGCCAGCCCCTACTTCTCGGTGGGCACATTATATACGTCCATATCGTAATATAACCTAACCCAACCCATCTAGGCCCTCGCTGGTAATGTTTTACAAAATCCCGGTCGTTTCTGCCCGTACTTCTCGGTGGGGACATTATATACGTCTATAACGTTATATATCCTAACCTAAGGGAACCTAACATGTCGGATGTAGTATTTTCCAACATTCCTGGCGGGTCGGCCCCTACTTCTCGACGGGCACATTATATGTCTATATCGCAATATAACCTAACCTAACCCATCTAGACCCTCGCTGGTAATGTTTTACAAAATTCCGGTCGTGTCGGCATGTACTTTGCCGTGGGGACATTATATACGTCTATAACGTTATATATCCTAACCTAAGGGAACCTAACATCTCGCATGTATTATTTTCCAACGTTCCTGGCGGTACAGCCCCTACTTCTCGGTGGGCACATTATATACGTCCATATCGTAATATAATCTAACCTAACCCATCTAGACCCTCGCTGGTAATGTTTTACAAAATTCCGGTCGTGTCGGCCCGTACTTTGCCGTGGGGACATTATATACGTCTATAACGTTTTATATCGTGACCTAAGGGAACCTAACATCTCGGATGTAGTATTTTCCAACATTCCTGGCGGGTCGGCCCCTACTTCTCGGTGGGCACATTATATACGTCTATATCGTAATATAACCTAACCTAACCCATCTAGACCGTCGCTGGTAATGTTTTACAAAATCCCGGTCGTGTCGGCCCGTACTTCTCGGTGTGGACATTATATACGTCTATATCGTTATATATCCTAACCTAAGGGAACCTAACATCTCGGATGTAGTATTTTCCAACATTCCTGGCGGGCCGGCCCCTACTTCTCGGTGGGCACATTATATACGTCCATATCGTAATATAATCTAACCTAACCCATCTAGACCATCGCTGGTAATGTTTTACAAAATTCGGGTCGTGTCGGCCCGTACTTTGCCGTGGGGACATTATATACGTCTCTAACGTTATATATCCTAACCTAAGGGAACCTAACATCTCGGATGTAGTATTTTCCAACATTCCTGGCGGGTCGGCCCCTACTTCTCGGAGGGCACATTATATACGTCTATATCGTAATATAACCTAACCTAACCCATCTAGACCGTCGCTGGTAATGTTTTACAAAATCCCGGTCGTGTCGGCCCATACTTCTCGGTGGGGACATTATATACGTCTATAACGTTATATATCCTAACCTAAGGGAACCTAACATGTCGGATGTAGTATTTTCCAACATTCCTGGCGGGTCGGCCCCTACTTCTCGATGGGCACATTATATTTGTCTATATCGCAATATAACCTAACCTAACCCATCTAGACACTCGCTGGTAATGTTTTACAAAATCCCGGTCGTGTCGGCCCGTACTTCTCGGTGTGGACGTTATATACGTCTATAACGTTATATATCCTAACCTAAGGGAACCTAACATCTCGCATGTATTATTTTCCAACGTTCCTGGCGGGCCAGCCCCTACTTCTCGGTGGGCACATTATATACGTCCATATCGTAATATAACCTAACCCAACCCATCTAGGCCCTCGCTGGTAATGTTTTACAAAATCCCGGTCGTTTCTGCCCGTACTTCTCGGTGGGGACATTATATACGTCTATAACGTTATATATCCTAACCTAAGGGAACCTAACATGTCGGATGTAGTATTTTCCAACATTCCTGGCGGGTCGGCCCCTACTTCTCGACGGGCACATTATATGTCTATATCGCAATATAACCTAACCTAACCCATCTAGACCCTCGCTGGTAATGTTTTACAAAATTCCGGTCGTGTCGGCATGTACTTTGCCGTGGGGACATTATATACGTCTATAACGTTATATATCCTAACCTAAGGGAACCTAACATCTCGCATGTATTATTTTCCAACGTTCCTGGCGGTACAGCCCCTACTTCTCGGTGGGCACATTATATACGTCCATATCGTAATATAATCTAACCTAACCCATCTAGACCCTCGCTGGTAATGTTTTACAAAATTCCGGTCGTGTCGGCCCGTACTTTGCCGTGGGGACATTATATACGTCTATAACGTTTTATATCGTGACCTAAGGGAACCTAACATCTCGGATGTAGTATTTTCCAACATTCCTGGCGGGTCGGCCCCTACTTCTCGGTGGGCACATTATATACGTCTATATCGTAATATAACCTAACCTAACCCATCTAGACCGTCGCTGGTAATGTTTTACAAAATCCCGGTCGTGTCGGCCCGTACTTCTCGGTGTGGACATTATATACGTCTATATCGTTATATATCCTAACCTAAGGGAACCTAACATCTCGGATGTAGTATTTTCCAACATTCCTGGCGGGCCGGCCCCTACTTCTCGGTGGGCACATTATATACGTCCATATCGTAATATAATCTAACCTAACCCATCTAGACCCTCGCTGGTAATGTTTTACAAAATTCGGGTCGTGTCGGCCCGTACTTTGCCGTGGGGACATTATATACGTCTCTAACGTTATATATCCTAACCTAAGGGAACCTAACATCTCGGATGTAGTATTTTCCAACATTCCTGGCGGGTCGGCCCCTACTTCTCGGAGGGCACATTATATACGTCTATATCGTAATATAACCTAACCTAACCCATCTAGACCGTCGCTGGTAATGTTTTACAAAATCCCGGTCGTGTCGGCCCATACTTCTCGGTGGGGACATTATATACGTCTATAACGTTATATATCCTAACCTAAGGGAACCTAACTTCTCGTATGTAGTATTTTCCAACATTCCTGGCGGGTCGGCCCCTACTTCTCGGTGGGCACATTATATACGTCTATATCGTAATATAACCTAACCTAATCCATCTAGACCCTCGCTGGTAATGTTTTACAAAATCCCGGTCGTGTCTGCCCGTACTTCTCGGTGGGGACATTATATACGTCTATAACGTTATATATCCTAACCTAAGGGAACCCAACATGTCGGATGTAGTATTTTCCAACATTCCTGGCGGGTCGGCCCCTACTTCTCGACGGGCACATTATATGTCTATATCGCAATATAACCTAACCTAACCCATCTAGACACTCGCTGGTAATGTTTTACAAAATTCCGGTCGTGTCGGCATGTACTTTGCCGTGGGGACATTATATACGTCTATAACGTTATATATCCTAACCTAAGGGAACCTAACATCTCGGATGTAGTATTTTCCAACATTCCTGGCGGGCCAGCCCCTACTTCTCGGTGGGCACATTATATACGTCCATATCGTAACATAACCTAACCTAACCCACCTAGACCCTCGCTGGTAATGTTTCACAGAATCCCGTTCATGTCTTCCCGTACGTCTCGGTGCGTACATTAGATACGTCTGTAAACTTATATATCCTAACCTAAGGGAACCTAACATCTCGGATGTAGTATTTTCCAACATTCCTGGCGTGTCGGCCCCTACTTCTCGGTGGGCACATTATATACGTCTATATCGTAATATAACCTAACCTAACCTATCTAGACCGTCGCTGGTAATGTTTTACAAAATCCCGGTCGTGTCGGCCCGTACTTCTCGGTGTGGAAATTATATACGTCTATATCGTTATATATCCTAACCTAAGGGAACCTAACATCTCGGATGTAGTATTTTCCAACATTCCTGGCGGGCCGGCCCCTACTTCTCGGTGGGCACATTATATACGTCCATATCGTAATATAATCTAACCTAACCCATCTAGACCCTCGCTGGTAATGTTTTACAAAATTCGGGTTGTGTCGGCCCGTACTTTGCCGTGGGGACATTATATACGTCTCTAACGTTATATATCCTAACCTAAGGGAACCTAACATCTCGGATGTAGTATTTTCCAACATTCCTGGCGGGTCGGCCCCTACTTCTCGGTGGGCACATTATATACGTCTATATCGTAATATAACCTAACCTAACCCATCTAGACCGTCGCTGGTAATGTTTTACAAAATCCCGGTCGTGTCGGCCCATACTTCTCGGTGGGGACATTATATACGTCTATAACGTTATATATCCTAACCTAAGGGAACCTAACTACTCGTATGTAGTATTTTCCAACATTCCTGGCGGGTCGGCCCCTACTTCTCGGTGGGCACATTATATACGTCTATATCGTAATATAACCTAACCTAATCCATCTAGACCCTCGCTGGTAATGTTTTACAAACTCCCGGTCGTGTCTGCCCGTACTTCTCGGTGGGGACATTATATACGTCTATAACGTTATATATCCTAACCTAAGGGAACCCAACATGTCGGATGTAGTATTTTCCAACATTCCTGGCGGGTCCGCCCCTACTTCTCGGTGGGCACATTATATACGTCTATATCGTAATATAACCTAACCTAACCCATCTAGACCGTCGCTGGTAATGTTTTACAAAATCCCGGTCGTGTCGGCCCGTACTTCTCGGTGTGGACATTATATACGTCTATAACGTTATATATCCTAACCTAAGGGAACCTAACATCTCGCATGTATTATTTTCCAACGTTCCTGGCGGGCCAGCCCCTACTTCTCGGTGGGCACATTATATACGTCCATATCGCAATATAACCTAACCTAACCCATCTAGACCCTCGCTGGTAATGTTTTACAAAATCCCGGTCGTGTCGGCCCGTACTTCTCGGTGTGGACATTATATACGCCTATAACGTTATATATCCTAACCTAAGGGAACCTAACATCTCGCATGCATTATTTTCCAACGTTCCTGGCGGGCCAGCCCCTACTTCTCGGTGGGCACATTATATACGTCCATATCGTAATATAATCTAACCTAACCCATGTAGACCCTCGCTGGTAATGTTTTACAAAATTCCGGTCGTGTCGGCCCGTACTTTGCCGTGGGGACATTATATACGTCTCTAACGTTATATATCCTAACCTAAGGGAACCTAACATCTCGGATGTAGTATTTTCCAACATTCCTGGCGGGTCGGCCCCTACTTCTCGATGGGCACATTATATTTGTCTATATCGCAATATAACCTAACCTAACCCATGTAGACCCTCGCTGGTAATGTTTTACAAAATCCCGGTCGTGTCGGCCCGTACTTCTCGGTGTGGACATTATATACGTCTATAACGTTATATATCCTAACCTAAGGGAACCTAACATCTCGCATGTATTATTTTCCAACGTTCCTGGCGGGCCAGCCCCTACTTCTCGGTGGGCACATTATATACGTCCATATCGTAATATAACCTAACCTAACCCGTCTAGACCGTCGCTGGTAATGTTTTACAAAATCCCGGTCGTGTCGACCCGTACTTCTCGGTGGGGACATTATATACGTCTATAACGTTATATATCCTAACCTAAGGGAACCTAACATCTCGGATGTAGTATTTTCCAACATTCCTCGCGGGTCGGCCCCTACTTCTCGGTGGGCACATTAGATACGTCTATATCGTAATATAACCTAACCTAATCCATGTAGACCCTCGCTGGTAATGTTTTACAAAATCCCGGTCGTGTCTGCCCGTACTTCTCGGTGGGGACATTATATACGTCTATAACGTTATATATCCTAACCTAAGGGAACCTAACATGTCGGATGTAGTATTTTCCAACATTCCTAGCGGGTCGGCCCCTACTTCTCGATGGGCACATTATATATGTCTATATCGCAATATAACCTAACCTAACCCATCTAGACCCTCGCTGGTAATGTTTTACAAAATCCCGGTCGTGTCTGCCCGTACTTCTCGGTGGGGACATTATATACGTCTATAACGTTATATATCCTAACCTAAGGGAACCTAACATGTCGGATGTAGTATTTTCCAACATTCCTAGCGGGTCGGCCCCTACTTCTCGATGGGCACATTATATATGTCTATATCGCAATATAACCTAACCTAACCCATCTAGACCCTCGCTGGTAATGTTTTACAAAATCCCGGTCGTGTCGGCCCGTACATCTCGGTGTGGACATTATATACGTCTATAACGTTATATATCCTAACCTAAGGGAACCTAATATCTCGCATGTATTATTTTCCAACGTTCCTGGCGGGCCAGCCCCTACATCTCGGTGGGCACATTATATACGTCCATATCGTAATATAATCTAACCTAACCCATCTAGACCCTCGCTGGTAATGTTTTACAAAATTCCGGTCGTGTCGGCCCGTACTTTGCCGTGGGGACATTATATACGTCTATAACGTTATATATCCTAACCTAAGGGAACCTAACACCTCGGATGTAGTATTTTCCAACATTCCTGGCGGGTCGGCCCCTACTTCTCGGTGGGCACATTATGTACGTCTATATCGTAATATAACCTAACCTAACCCATCTAGACCGTCGCTGGTAATGTTTTACAAAATCCCGGTCGTGTCGACCCGTACTTCTCGGTGTGGACATTATATACGTCTATATCGTTATATATCCTAACCTAAGGGAACCTAACATCTCGCATGTATTATTTTCCAACGTTCCTGGCGGGCCTGCCCCTACTTCTCGGTGGGCACATTATATACGTCTATATCGTAATATAACCTAACCTAATCCATCTAGACCCTCGCTGGTAATGTTTTACAAAATCCCGGTCGTGTCTGCCCGTACTTCTCGGTGGGGACATTATATACGTCTATAACGTTATATATCCTAACCTAAGGGAACCTAACATGTCGGATGTAGTATTTTCCAACGTTCCTGGCGGGCCCGGCCCTACTTCTCGGTGGGCACATTATATACTTCCATATCGTAATATAACCTAACCTAACCCATCTAGACCCTCGCTGGTATTGTTTTACAAAATCCCGGTCGTGTCGGCCCGTACTTCTCGGTGGGGACATTATATACGTCTATAACGTTATATATCCTAACCTAAGAGAACCTAACACCTCGGATGTAGTATTTTCCAACACTTCTGGCGGGTCGGCCCCTACTTCTCGGTGGGAACTTTATATACGTCTATAACGTAATATAACCCAACCTAACCCATCTAGACCGTCGCTGGTAATGTTTTACAAAATCCCGGTCGTGTCGACCCGTACTTCTCGGTGGGGACATTATATACGTCTATAACGTTATATATCCTAACCTAAGGGAACCTAACATGTCGGATGTAGTATTTTCCAACATTCCTGGCGGGTCGGCCCCTACTTCTCGATGTCCACAATATATTTGTCTATATCGCAATATAACCTAACCTAACCCATCTAGACCGTCGCTGGTAATGTTTTACAAAATCCCGGTCGTGTCGACCCGTACTTCTCGGTGGGGACATTATATACGTCTATAACGTTATATATCCTAACCTAAGGGAACCTAACATCTCGCATGTATTATTTTCCAACGTTCCTGGCGGGCCAGCCCCTACTTCTCGGTGGGCACATTATATACGTCCATATCGTAATATAACCTAACCTAACCCATCTAGACCCTCGCTGGTAATGTTTTACAAAATTCCGGTCGTGTCGGCCCGTACTTTGCCGTGGGGACATTTTATACGTCTATAACGTTATATATCCTAACCTAAGGGAACCTAACACCTCGGATGTAGTATTTTCCAACATTTCTGGCGGGTCGGCCCCTACCTCTCGGTGGGAACTTTATATACGTCTATAACGTAATATAACCTAACCTAACCCACCTAGACCCTCGCAGGTAATGTTTCACTGAATCCCGTTCATGTCTTCCCGTACGTCTCGGTGCGTACATTATATACGTCTATAAATTTATTTATCCTAACCTAAGGGAACCTAACATCCCGGATGTAGTATTTTCCAACATTTCTGGCGGGTCGGCCCCTACTTCTCGGTGGGCACATTATATACGTCTATATCGTAATATAACCTAACCTAACCCATCTAGACCGTCGCTGGTAATGTTTTACAAAATCCCGGTCGTGTCGGCCCGTACTTCTCGGTGGGGACATTATATACGTCTATAACGTTATATATCCTAACCTAAGGGAACCTAACTTCTCGGATGTAGTATTTTCCAACATTCCTGGCGGGTCGGCCTCTACTTCTCGGTGGGCACATTATATACGTCTATATCGTAATATAACCTAACCTAATCCATGTAGACCCTCGCTGGTAATGTTTTACAAAATCCCGGTCGTGTCGGCCCATACTTCTCGGTGTGGACATTATATACGTCTATATCGTTATATATCCTAACCTAAGGGAACCTAACATCTCGGATGTAGTATTTCCCAACATTCCTGGCGGGCCGGCCCCTACTTCTCGGTGGGCACATTATATACGTCCATATCGTAATATAATCTAACCTAACCCATCTAGACCCTCGCTGGTAATGTTTTACAATATTCCGGTCGTGTCGGACCGTACTTTGCTGTGGGGACATTATATACGTCTCTAACGTTATATATCCTAACCTAAGGGAACCTATCATCTCGGATGTAGTATTTGCAAACATTCCTGGCGGGTCGGCCCCTACTTTTCGGTGGGCACATTATATACGTCTATATCGTAATATAACCTAACCTAACCCATCTAGACCGTCGCTGGTAATGTTTTACAAAATCCCGGTCGTGTCGACCCGTACTTCTCGGTGGGGACATTATATACGTCTATAACGTTATATATCCTAACCTAAGGGAACCTAACTTCTCGGATGTAGTATTTTCCAACATTCCTCGCGGGTCGGCCGCTACTTCTCGGTGGGCACATTAGATACGTCTATATCGTAATATAACCTAACCTAATACATGTAGACCCTCGCTGGTAATGTCTTACAAAATCCCGGTCGTGTCTGCCCGTACTTCTCGGTGGGGACATTATATACGTCTATAACGTTATATATCCTAACCTAAGGGAACCTAACATGTCGGATGTAGTATTTTCCAACATTCCTAGCGGGTCGGCCCCTACTTCTCGATGGGCACATTATATATGTCTATATCGCAATATAACCTAACCTAACCCATCTAGACCCTCGCTGGTAATGTTTTACAAAATCCCGGTCGTGTCGGCCCGTACATCTCGGTGTGGACATTATATACGTCTATAACGTTATATATCCTAACCTAGGGGAACCTAATATCTCGCATGTATTATTTTCCAACGTTCCTGGCGGGCCAGCCCCTACATCTCGGTGGGCACATTATATACTTCCATATCGTAATATAACCTAACCTAACCTATCTAGACCCTCGCTGGTAATGTTTAACAAAATTCCGGTCGTGTCGGCATGTACTTTGCCGTGGGGACATTATATACGTCTATAACGTTATATATCCTAACCTAAGGGAACCTAACACCTCGGATGTAGTATTTTCCAACATTCCTCGCGGGTCGGCCCCTACTTCTCGGTGGGCACATTATATACGCCTATATCGTAATATAACCCAACCTAACCCATCTAGACCGTCGCTGGTAATGTTTTACAAAATCCCGGTCGTGTCGACCCGTACTTCTCGGTGGGGACATTATATACGTCTATAACGTTATATATCCTAACCTAAGGGAACCTAACATGTCGGATGTAGTATTTTCCAACATTCCTGGCGGGTCGGCCCCTCCTTCTCGATGGGCACAATATATTTGTCTATATCGCAATATCACCTAACCTAACCCATCTAGACCGTCGCTGGTAATGTTTTACAAAATCCCGGTCGTGTCGACCCGTACTTCTCGGTGGGGACATTATATACGTCTATAACGTTATATATCCTAACCTAAGGGAACCTAACATCTCGCATGTATTATTTTCCAACGTTCCTGGCGGGCCAGCCCCTACTTCTCCGTGGGCACATTATATACGTCCATATCGTAATATAACCTAACCTAACCCATCTAGACCCTCGCTGGTAATGTTTTACAAAATTCCGGTCGTGTCGGCCCGTACTTTGCCGTGGGGACATTTTATACGTCTATAACGTTATATATCCTAACCTAAGGGAACCTAACACCTCGGATGTAGTATTTTCCAACACTTCTGGCGGGTCGGCCCCTACTTCTCGGTGGGAACTTTATATACGTCTATAACGTAACATAACCTAACCTAACCCACCTAGACCCTCGCTGGTAATGTTTCACTGAATCCCGTTCATGTCTTCCCGTACGTCTCGGTGCGTACATTATATACGTCTATAAATTTATTTATCCTAACCTAACGGAACCTAACATCCCGGATGTAGTATTTTCCAACATTCCTGGCGGGTCGGCCCCTACTTCTCGGTGGGCACATTATATACGTCCATATCGTAATATAATCTAACCTAACCCATCTAGACCCTCGCTGGTAATGTTTTACAATATTCCGGTCGTGTCGGCCCGTACTTTGCCGTGGGGACATTATATACGTCTCTAACGTTATATATCCTAACCTAAGGGAACCTATCATCTCGGATGTAGTATTTGCCAACATTCCTGGCGGGTCGGCCCCTACTTTTCGGTGGGCACATTATATACGTCTATATCGTAATATAACCTAACCTAACCCATCTAGACCGTCGCTGGTAATGTTTTACAAAATCCCGGTCGTGACGACCCGTACTTCTCGGTGGGGACATTATATACGTCTATAACGTTATATATCCTAACCTAAGGGAACCTAACTTCTCGGATGTAGTATTTTCCAACATTCCTCGCGGGTCGGCCCCTACTTCTCGGTGGGCACATTAGATACGTCTATATCGTAATATAACCTAACCTAATCCATGTAGACCCTCGCTGGTAATGTTTTACAAAATCCCGGTCGTGTCTGCCCGTACTTCTCGGTGGGGACATTATATACGTCTATAACGTTATATATCCTAACCTAAGGGAACCTAACATGTCGGATGTAGTATTTTCCAACATTCCTAGCGGGTCGGCCCCTACTTCTCGATGGGCACATTATATATGTCTATATCGCAATATAACCTAACCTAACCCATCTAGACCCTCGCTGGTAATGTTTTACAAAATCCCGGTCGTGTCGGTCCGTACATCTCGGTGTGGACATTATATACGTCTATAACGTTATATATCCTAACCTAAGGGAACCTAATATCTCGCATGTATTATTTTCCAACGTTCCTGGCGGGCCAGCCACTACATCTCGGTGGGCACATTATATACGTCCATATCGTAATATAATCTAACCTAACCCATCTAGACCCTCGCTGGTAATGTTTTACAAAATTCCGGTCGTGTCGGCCCGTACTTTGCCGTGGGGACATTATATACGTCTATAACGTTATATATCCTAACCTAAGGGAACCTAACATCTCGGATGTGGTATTTTCCAACATTCCTGGCGTGTCGGCCCCTACTTCTCGGTGGGCACATTATGTACGTCTATATCGTAATATAACCTAACCTAACCCATCTAGACCGTCGCTGGTAATGTTTTACAAAATCCCGGTCGTGTCGACCCGTACTTCTCGGTGTGGACATTATATACGTCTATATCGTTATATATCCTAACCTAAGGGAACCTAACATCTCGCATGTATTATTTTCCAACGTTCCTGGCGGGCCTGCCCCTACTTCTCGGTGGGCACATTATATACGTCTACATCGTAATATAACCTAACCTAATCCATCTAGACCCTCGCTGGTAATGTTTCACAAAATCCCGGTCGTGTCTGCCCGTACTTCTCGGTGGGGACATTATATACGTCTATAACGTTATATATCCTAACCTAAGGGAACCTAACATGTCGGATGTAGTATTTTCCAACGTTCCTGGCGGGCCAGGCCCTACTTCTCGGTGGGCACATTATATACTTCCATATCGTAATATAACCTAACCTAACCCATCTAGACCCTCGCTGGTATTGTTTTACAAAATCCCGGTCGTGTCGGCCCGTACTTCTCGGTGGGGACATTATATACGTCTATAACGTTATATATACTAACCTAAGGGAACCTAACATCTCGCATGTATTATTTTCCAACGTTCCTGGCGGGCCAGCCCCTACTTCTCGGTGGGCACATTATATACGTCCATATCGTAATATAACCTAACCTAACCCATCTAGACCCTCGCTGGTAATGTTTTACAAAATTCCGGTCGTGTCGGCCCGTACTTTGCCGTGGGGACATTTTATACGTCTATAACGTTATATGTCCTAACCTAAGGGAACCTAACACCTCGGTTGTAGTATTTTCCAACATTTCTGGCGGGTCGGCCCCTACTTCTCGGTGGGAACTTTATATACGTCTATAACGTAATATAACCTAACCTAACCCTCCTAGACCCTCGCAGGTAATGTTTCACTGAATCCCGTTCATGTCTTCCCGTACGTCTCGGTGCGTACATTATATACGTCTATAAATTTATTTATCCTAACCTAAGGGAACCTAACATCCCGGATGTAGTATTTTCCAACATTCCTGGCGGGTCGGCCCCTACTTCTCGGTGGGCACATTATATACGTCTATATCGTAATATAACCTAACCTAACCCATCTAGACCGTCGCTGGTAATGTTTTACAAAATCCCGGTCGTGTCGGCCCGTACTTCTCGGTGGGGACATTATATACGTCTATAACGTTATATATCCTAACCTAAGGGAACCTAACATGTCGGATGTAGTATTTTCCAACGTTCCTGGCGGGCCAGGCCCTACTTCTCGGTGGGCACATTATATACTTCCATATCGTAATATAACCTAACCTAACCTATCTAGACCCTCGCTGGTAATGTTTTACAAAATCCCGGTCGTGTCGACCCGTACTTCTCGGTGGGGACATTATATACGTCTATAACGTTATATATCCTAACCTAAGGGAACCTAACATGTCGGATGTAGTATTTTCCAACATTCCTGGCGGTTCGGCCCCTACTTCTCGGTGGGCACATTATATACGCCTATATCGTAATATAACCCAACCTAACCCATCTAGACCGTCGCTGGTAATGTTTTACAAAATCCCGGTCGTGTCGACCCGTACTTCTCGGTGGGGACATTATATACGTCTATAACGTTATATATCCTAACCTAAGGGAACCTAACATGTCGGATGTAGTATTTTCCAACATTCCTGGCGGGTCGGCCCCTACTTCTCGATGGGCACAATATATTTGTCTATATCGCAATATAACCTAACCTAACCCATCTAGACCGTCGCTGGTAATGTTTTACAAAATCCCGGTCGTGTCGACCCGTACTTCTCGGTGGGGACATTATATACGTCTATAACGTTATATATCCTAACCTAAGGGAACCTAACATCTCGCATGTATTATTTTCCAACGTTCCTGGCGGGCCAGCCCCTACTTCTCGGTGGGCACATTATATACGTCCATATCGTAATATAACCTAACCTAACCCATCTAGACCCTCGCTGGTAATGTTTTACAAAATTCCGGTCGTGTCGGCCCGTACTTTGCCGTGGGGACATTTTATACGTCTATAACGTTATATATCCTAACCTAAGGGAACCTAGCACCTCGGATGTAGTATTTTCAAACATTTCTGGCGGGTCGGCCCCTACTTCTCGGTGGGAACTTTATATACGTCTATAACGTAATATAACCTAACCTAACCCACCTAGACCCTCGCAGGTAATGTTTCACTGAATCCCGTTCATGTCTTCCCGTACGTCTCGGTGCGTACATTATATACGTCTATAAATTTATTTATCCTAACCTAAGGGAACCTAACATCCCGGATGTAGTATTTTCCAACATTCCTGGCGGGTCGGCCCCTACTTCTCGGTGGGCACATTATATACGTCTATATCGTAATATAACCTAACCTAACCCATCTAGACCGTCGCTGGTAATGTTTTACAAAATCCCGGTCGTGTCGGCCCGTACTTCTCGGTGGGGACATTATATACGTCTATAACGATATATATCCTAACCTAAGGGAACCTAACTTCTCGGATGTAGTATTTTCCAACATTCCTGGCGGGTCGGCCTCTACTTCTCGGTGGGCACATTATATACGTCTATATCGTAATATAACCTAACCTAATCCATGTAGACCCTCGCTGGTAATGTTTTACAAAATCCCGGTCGTGTCTGCCCGTACTTCTCGGTGGGGACATTATATACGTCTATAACGTTATATATCCTAACCTAAGGGAACCTAACATGTCGGATGTAGTATTTTCCAACATTCCTGGCGGGTCGGCCCCTACTTCTCGATGGGCACATTATATATGTCTATATCGCAATATAACCTAACCTAACCCATCTAGACCCTCGCTGGTAATGTTTTACAAAATTCCGGTCGTGTCGGCCCGTACTTTGCCGTGGGGACATTATATACGTCTATAACGTTATATACCCTAACCTAAGGGAACCTAACATCTCGGATGTAGTATTTTCCAACATTCCTGGCGGGTCGGCCCCTACTTCCCGGTGGGCACATTATATACGTCTATATCGTAATATAACATAACCTAATCCATCTAGACCCTCGCTGGTAATGTTTTACAAAATCCCGGTCGTGTCTGCCCGTACTACTTGGTGGGGACATTATATACGTCTATAACGTTATATATCCTAACCTAAGGGAACCTAACATGTCGGATGTAGTATTTTCCAACATTCCTAGCGGGTCGGCCCCTACATCTCGATGGGCACATTATATATGTCTATATCGCAATATAACCTAACCTAACCCATCTAGACCCTCGCTGGTAATGTTTTACAAAATCCCGGTCGTGTCTTCCCGTACTTCTCGGTGTGGACATTATATACGTCTATAACGTTATATATCCTAACCTAAGGGAACCTAACATCTCGCATGTATTATTTTCCAACGTTCCTGGCGGTACAGCCCCTACTTCTCGGTGGGCACATTATATACGTCCATATCGTAATATAATCTAACCTAACCCATCTAGACCCTCGCTGGTAATGTTTTACAAAATTCCGGTCGTGTCGGCCCGTACTTTGCCGTGGGGACATTATATACGTCTATAACGTTTTATATCGTGACCTAAGGGAACCTAACATCTCGGATGTAGTATTTTCCAACATTCCTGGCGGGTCGGCCCCTACTTCTCGGTGGGCACATTATATACGTCTATATCGTAATATAACCTAACCTAATCCATCTAGACCCTCGCTGGTAATGTTTTACAAAATCCCGGTCGTGTCTGCCCGTACTTCTCGGTGGGGACATTATATACGTCTATAACGTTATATATCCTAACCTAACGGAACCTAACCTGTCGGATGTAGTATTTTCCAACATTCCTGGCGGGTCGGCCCCTACTTCTCGATGGGCACATTATATATGTCTATATCGCAATATAACCTAACCTAACCCATCTAGACCCTCGCTGGTAATGTTTTACAAAATCCCGGTCGTGTCGGCCCGTACTTCTCGGTGTGGACATTATATACGTCTATAACGTTATATATCCTAACCTAAGGGAACCTAACATCTCGCATGTATTATTTTCCAACGTTCCTGGCGGGCCTGCTCCTACTTCTCGGTGGGCACATTATATACGTCTATATCGTAATATAACCTAACCTAATCCATCTAGACCCTCGCTGGTAATGTTTTACAAAATCCCGGTCGTGTCTGCCCGTACTTCTCGGTGGGGACATTATATACGTCTATAACGTTATATATCCTAACCTAAGGGAACCTAACATCTCGGATGTAGTATTTTCCAACATTCCTGGCGGGCCGGCCCCTACTTCTCGGTGGGCACATTATATACGTCCATATCGTAATATAATCTAACCTAACCCATCTAGAACCTCGCTGGTAATGTTTTACAAAATTCCTGTCGTGTCGGCCCGTACATTGCCGTGGGGACATTATATACGTCTCTAACGTTATATATCCTAACCTAAGGGAACCTAACATCTCGGATGTAGTATTTTCCAACATTCCTGGCGGGTCGGCCCCTACTTCTCGGTGGGCACATTATATACGTCTATATCGTAATATACCCTAACCTAACCCATCTAGAACCTCGCTGGTAATGTTTTACAAAATCCCGGTCGTGTCGGCCCGTACTTCTCGGTGTGGACATTATATACGTCTATAACGTGATATATCCTAACCTAAGGGAACCTAACATCTCGCATGTATTATTTTCCAACGTTCCTGGCGGGCCAGCCCCTACTTCTCGGTGGGCACATTATATACGTCCATATCGTAATATAATCTAACCTAACCCATATAGACCCTCGCTGGTAATGTTTTACAAAATTCCGGTCGTGTCGGCCCGTACTTTGCCGTGGGGACATTATATACGTCGCTAACGTTATATATCCTAACCTAAGGGAACCTAACATCTCGGATGTAGTATTTTCCAACATTCCTGGCGGGTCGGCCCCTACTTCTCGGTGGGCACATTATATACGTCTATATCGTAATATAACCTAACCTAATCCATCTAGACCCTCGCTGGTAATGTTTTACAAAATCCCGGTCGTGTCTGCCCGTACTTCTCGGTGGGGACATTATATACGTCTATAACGTTATATATCCTAACCTAAGGGAACCTAACCTGACGGATGTAGTATTTTCCAACATTCCTGGCGGGTCGGCCCCTACTTCTCGATGGGCACATTATATATGTCTATATCGCAATATAACCTAACCTAACCCATCTAGACCCTCGCTGGTAATGTTTTACAAAATCCCGGTCATATCGGCCCGTACTTCTCGGTGTGGACATTATATACGTCTATAACGTTATATATCCTAACCTAAGGGAACCTAACATCTCGCATGTATTATTTTCCAACGTTCCTGGCGGGCCAGCCCCTACTTCTCGGTGGGCACATTATATACGTCCATATCGTGATATAACCTAACCTAACCCATCTAGACCCTCGCTGGTAATGTTTTACAAAATTCCGGTCGTGTCGGCCCGCACTTTGCCGTGGGGACATTTTATACGTCTATAACGTTATATATCCTAACCTAAGGGAACCTAACATCTCGGATGTAGTATTTTCCAACATTCCTGGCGGGTCGGCCCCTACTTCCCGGTGGGCACATTATATACGTCTATATCGTAATATAACATAACCTAATCCATCTAGACCCTCGCTGGTAATGTTTTACAAAATCCCGGTCGTGTCTGCCCGTACTTCTCGGTGGGGACATTATATACGTCTATAACGTTATATATCCTAACCTAAGGGAACCTAACTTCTCGGATGTAGTATTTTCCAACATTCCTGGCGGGTCGGCCCCTACTTCTCGGTGGGCACATTATATACGTCTATATCGTAATATACCCTAACCTAACCCATCTAGACCCTCGCTGGTAATGTTTTACAAAATCCCGGTCGTGTCGGCCCGTACTTCTCGGTGTGGACATTATATACGTCTATAACGTTATATATCCTAACCTAAGGGAACCTAACTTCTCGGATGTAGTATTTTCCAACATTCCTCGCGGGTCGGCCCCTACTTCTCGGTGGGCACATTATATACGCCTATATCGTAATATAACCCAACCTAACCCATCTAGACCGTCGCTGGTAATGTTTTACAAAATCCCGGTCGTGTCTGCCCGTACTACTTGGTGGGGACATTATATACGTCTATAACGTTATATATCCTAACCTAAGGGAACCTAACATGTCGGATGTAGTATTTTCCAACATTCCTAGCGGGTCGGCCCCTACATCTCGATGGGCACATTATATATGTCTATATCGCAATATAACCTAACCTAACCCATCTAGACCCTCGCTGGTAATGTTTTACAAAATCCCGGTCGTGTCGGCCCGTACTTCTCGGTGTGGACATTATATACGTCTATAACGTTATATATCCTAACCTAAGGGAACCTAACATCTCGCATGTATTAGTTTCCAACGTTCCTGGCGGGACAGCCCCTACTTCTCGGTGGGCACATTATATACGTCCATATCGTAATATAATCTAACCTAACCCATCTAGACCCTCGCTGGTAATGTTTTACAAAATTCCGGTCGTGTCGGCCCGTACTTTGCCGTGGGGACATTATATACGTCTATAACGTTTTATATCGTAACCTAAGGGAACCTAACATCTCGGATGTAGTATTTTCCAACATTCCTGGCGGGTCGGCCCCTACTTCTCGGTGGGCACATTATATACGTCTATATCGTAATATAACCTAACCTAATCCATCTAGACCCTCGCTGGTAATGTTTTACAAAATCCCGGTCGTGTCTGCCCGTACTTCTCGGTGGGGACATTATATACGTCTATAACGTTATATATCCTAACCTAAGGGAACCTAACCTGTCGGATGTAGTATTTTCCAACATTCCTGGCGGGTCGGCCCCTACTTCTCGATGGGCACATTATATATGTCTATATCGCAATATAACCCAACCTAACCCATCTAGACCCTCGCTGGTAATGTTTTACAAAATCCCGGTCGTGTCGGCCCGTACTTCTCGGTGTGGACATTATATACGTCTATAACGTTATATATCCTAACCTAAGGGAACCTAACATCTCGCATGTATTATTTTCCAACGTTCCTGGCGGGCCTGCCCCTACTTCTCGGTGGGCACATTATATACGTCTATATCGTAATATAACCTAACCTAATCCATCTAGACCCTCGCTGGTAATGTTTTACAAAATCCCGGTCGTGTCTGCCCGTACTTCTCGGTGGGGACATTATATACGTCTATAACGTTATATATCCTAACCTAAGGGAACCTAACATGTCGGATGTAGTATTTTCCAACATTCCTGGCGGGTCGGCCCCTACTTCTCGGTGGTCACATTATATACGTCTATATCGTAATATAACCCAACCTAACCCATCTAGACCGTCGCTGGTAATGTTTTACAAAATCCCGGTCGTGTCGACCCGTACTTCTCGGTGGGCACATTATATACGTCTATAACGTAATATATCCTAACCTAAGGGAACCTAACATGTCGGATGTAGTATTTTCCAACATTCCTGGCGGGTCGGCCCCTACTTCTCGATGGGCACATTATATTTGTCTATATCGCAATATAACCTAACCTAACCCATCTAGACCCTCGCTGGTAATGTTTTACAAAATCCCGGTCGTGTCGGCCCGTACTTCTCGGTGTGGACATTATATACGTCTATAACGTTATATATCCTAACCTAAGGGAACCTAACATCTCGCATGTATTATTTTCCAACGTTCCTGGCGGGCCTGCCCCTACTTCTCGGTGGGCACATTATATACGTCGATATCGTAATATAACCTAACCTAATCCATCTAGACCCTCGCTGGTAATGTTTTACAAAATCCCGGTCGTGTCTGCCCGTACTTCTCGGTGGGGACATTATATACGTCTATAACGTTATATATCCTAACCTAAGGGAACCTAACATGTCGGATGTAGTATTTTCCAACATTCCTGGCGGGTCGGCCCCTACTTCTCGGTGGTCACATTATATACGTCTATATCGTAATATAACCTAACCTAACCCATCTAGACCGTCGCTGGTAATGTTTTACAAAATCTCGGTCGTGTCGGCCCATACTTCTCGGTGTGGACATTATATACGTCTATATCGTTATATATCCTAACCTAAGGGAACCTAACATCTCGGATGTAGTATTTTCCAACATTCCTGGCGGGCCGGCCCCTACTTCTCGGTGGGCACATTATATACGTCCATATCGTAATATAATCTATCCTAACCCATCTAGAACCTCGCTGGTAATGTTTTACAAAATTCCGGTCGTGTCGGCCCGTACTTTGCCGTGGGGACATTTTATACGTCTATAACGTTTTATATCGTAACCTAAGGGAACCTAACATCTCGGATGTAGTATTTTCTAACATTCCTGGCGGGTCGGCCCCTACTTCTCGGTGGGCACATTATATACGTCTATATCGTAATATAACCTAACCTAATCCATCTAGACCCTCGCTGGTAATGTTTTACAAAATCCCGGTCGTGTCTGCCCGTACTTTTCGGTGGGGACATTATATACGTCTATAACGTTATATATCCTAACCTAAGGGAACCTAACCTGTCCGATGTAGTATTTTCCAACATTCCTGGCGGGTCGGCCCCTACTTCTCGATGGGCACATTATATATGTCTATATCGCAATATAACCTAACCTAACCCATCTAGACCCTCGCTGGTAATGTTTTACAAAATCCCGGTCGTGTCGGCCCGTACTTTGCCGTGGGGACATTATATACGTCTCTAACGTTATATATCCTAACCTAAGGGAACCTAACATCTCGGATGTAGTATTTTCCAACATTCCTGGCGGGTCGGCCCCTACTTTTCGGTGGGCACATTATATACGTCTATATCGTAATATAACCTAACCTAACCCATCTAGAACGTCGCTGGTAATGTTTTACAAAATCCCGGTCGTGTCGACCCGTACTTCTCGGTGGGGACATTATATACGTCTATAACGTTATATATCCTAACCTAAGGGAACCTAACTTCTCGGATGTAGTATTTTCCAACATTCCTGGCGGGTCGGCCCCTACTTCCCGGTGGGCACATTATATACGTCTATATCGTAATATAACATAACCTAATCCATCTAGACCCTCGCTGGTAATGTTTTACAAAATCCCGGTCGTGTCTGCCCGTACTTCTCGGTGGGGACATTATATACGTCTATAACGTTATATATCCTAACCTAAGGGAACCTAACTTCTCGGATGTAGTATTTTCCAACATTCCTGGCGGGTCGGCCCCTACTTCTCGGTGGGCACATTATATACGTCTATATCGTAATATACCCTAACCTAACCCATCTAGACCCTAGCTGGTAATGTTTTACAAAATCCCGGTCGTGTCGGCCCGTACTTCTCGGTGTGGACATTATATACGTCTATAACGTTATATATCCTAACCTAAGGGAACCTAACTTCTCGGATGTAGTATTTTCCAACATTCCTCGCGGGTCGGCCCCTACTTCTCGGTGGGCACATTATATACGCCTATATCGTAATATAACCCAACCTAACCCATCTAGACCGTTGCTGGCAATGTTTTACAAAATCCCGGTCGTGTCTGCCCGTACTACTTGGTGGGGACATTATATACGTCTATAACGTTATATATCCTAACCTAAGGGAACCTAACATGTCGGATGTAGTATTTTCCAACATTCCTAGCGGGTCGGCCCCTACATCTCGATGGGCACATTATATATGTCTATATCGCAATATAACCTAACCTAACCCATCTAGACCCTCGCTTGTAATGTTTTACAAAATCCCGGTCGTGTCGGCCCGTACTTCTCGGTGTGGACATTATATACGTCTATAACGTTATATATCCTAACCTAAGGGAACCTAACATCTCGCATGTATTATTTTCCAACGTTCCTGGCGGGACAGCCCCTTCTTCTCGGTGGGCACATTATATACGTCCATATCGTAATATAATCTAACCTAACCCATCTAGACCCTCGCTGGTAATGTTTTACAAAATTCCGGTCGTGTCGGCCCGTACTTTGCCGTGGGGACATTATATACGTCTATAACGTTTTATATCGTAACCTAAGGGAACCTAACATCTCGGATGTAGTATTTTCCAACATTCCTGGCGGGTCGGCCCCTACTTCTCGGTGGGCACATTATATACGTCTATATCGTAATATAACCTAACCTAATCCATCTAGTCCCTCGCTGGTAATGTTTTACAAAATCCCGGTCGTGTCTGCCCGTACTTCTCGGTGGGGACATTATATACGTCTATAACGTTATATATCCTAACCTAAGGGAACCTAACCTGTCGGATGTAGTATTTTCCAACATTCCTGGCGGGTCGGCCCCTACTTCTCGATGGGCACATTATATATGTCTATATCGCAATATAACCCAACCTAACCCATCTAGACCCTCGCTGGTAATGTTTTACAAAATCCCGGTCGTGTCGGCCCGTACTTCTCGGTGTGGACATTATATACGTCTATAACGTTATATATCCTAACCTAAGGGAACCTAGCATCTCGCATGTATTATTTTCCAACGTTACTGGCGGGCCTGCCCCTACTTCTCGGTGGGCACATTATATACGTCTATATCGTAATATAACCTAACCTAATCCATCTAGACCCTCGCTGGTAATGTTTTACAAAATCCCGGTCGTGTCTGCCCGTACTTCTCGGTGGGGACATTATATACGTCTATAACGTTATGTATCCTAACCTAAGGGAACCTAACATGTCGGATGTAGTATTTTCCAACATTCCTGGCGGGTCGGCCCCTACTTCTCGGTGGTCACATTATATACGTCTATATCGTAATATAACCCAACCTAACCCATCTAGACCGTCGCTGGTAATGTTTTACAAAATCCCGGTCGTGTCGACCCGTACTTCTCGGTGGGGACATTATATACGTCTATAACGTAATATATCCTAACCTAAGGGAACCTAACATGTCGGATGTAGTATTTTCCAACATTCCTGGCGGGTCGGCCCCTACTTCTCGATGGGCACATTATATTTGTCTATATCGCAATATAACCTAACCTAACCCATCTAGACCCTCGCTGGTAATGTTTTACAAAATCCCGGTCGTGTCGGCCCGTACTTCTCGGTGTGGACATTATATACGTCTATAACGTTATATATCCTAACCTAAGGGAACCTAACTTCTCGGATGTAGTATTTTCCAACATTCCTGGCGGGTCGGCCCCTACTTCCCGGTGGGCACATTATATACGTCTATATCGTAATATAACATAACCTAATCCATCTAGACCCTCGCTGGTAATGTTTTACAAAATCCCGGTCGTGTCTGCCCGTACTTCTCGGTGGGGACATTATATACGTCTATAACGTTATATATCCTAACCTAAGGGAACCTAACTTCTCGGATGTAGTATTTTCCAACATTCCTGGCGGGTCGGCCCCTACTTCTCGGTGGGCACATTATATACGTCTATATCGTAATATACCCTAACCTAACCCATCTAGAACCTCGCTGGTAATGTTTTACAAAATCCCGGTCGTGTCTGCCCGTACTTCTCGGTGGGGACATTATATACGTCTATAACGTTATATATCCTAACCTAAGGGAACCTAACCTGACGGATGTAGTATTTTCCAACATTCCTGGCGGGTCGGCCCCTACTTCTCGATGGGCACATTATATATGTCTATATCGCAATATAACCTAACCTAACCCATCTAGACCCTCGCTGGTAATGTTTTACAAAATCCCGGTCATATCGGCCCGTACTTCTCGGTGTGGACATTATATACGTCTATAACGTTATATATCCTAACCTAAGGGAACCTAACATCTCGCATGTATTATTTTCCAACGTTCCTGGCGGGCCAGCCCCTACTTCTCGGTGGGCACATTATATACGTCCATATCGTGATATAACCTAACCTAACCCATCTAGACCCTCGCTGGTAATGTTTTACAAAATTCCGGTCGTGTCGGCCCGTACTTTGCCGTGGGGACATTTTATACGTCTATAACGTTATATATCCTAACCTAAGGGAACCTAACATCTCGGATGTAGTATTTTCCAACATTCCTGGCGGGTCGGCCCCTACTTCTCGGTGGGCACATTATATACGTCTATATCGTAATATAACCTAACCTAACCCATCTAGACCGTCGCTGGTAATGTTTTACAAAATCCCGGTCGTGTCGACCCGTACTTCTCGGTGGGGACATTATATACGTCTATAACGTTATATATCCTAACCTAAGGGAACCTAACTTCTCGGATGTAGTATTTTCCAACATTCCTGGCGGGTCGGCCCCTACTTCCCGGTGGGCACATTATATACGTCTATATCGTAATATAACATAACCTAATCCATCTAGACCCTCGCTGGTAATGTTTTACAAAATCCCGGTCGTGTCTGCCCGTACTTCTCGGTGGGGACATTATATACGTCTATAACGTTATATATCCTAACCTAAGGGAACCCAACTTCTCGGATGTAGTATTTTCCAACATTCCTGGCGGGTCGGCCCCTACTTCTCGGTGGGCACATTATATACGTCTATATCGTAATATACCCTAACCTAACCCATCTAGACCCTCGCTGGTAATGTTTTACAAAATCCCGGTCGTGTCGGCCCGTACTTCTCGGTGTGGACATTATATACGCCTATAACGTTATATATCCTAACCTAAGGGAACCTAACATCTCGCATGTATTATTTTCCAACGTTCCTGGCGGGCCAGGCCCTACTTCTCGGTGGGCACATTATATACGTCCATATCGTGATATAACCTAACCTAACCCATCTAGACCCTCGCTGGTAATGTTTTACAAAATTCCGGTCGTGTCGGCCCGTACTTTGCCGTGGGGACATTTTATACGTCTATAACGTTATATATCCTAACCTAAGGGAAACTAACATCTCGGATGTAGTATTTTCCAACATTTCTGGCGGGTCGGCCCCTACTTCTCGGTGGGAACTTTATATACGTCTATCACGTAATATAACCTAACCTAACCCACCTAGACCCTCGCTGGTAATGTTTCACTGAATCCCGTTCATGTCTTCCCGTACGTCTCGGTGCGTACATTATATACGTCTATAAATTTATTTATCCTAACCTAAGGGAACCTAACATCCCGGATGTAGTATTTTCCAACATTCCTGGCGGGTCGGCCCCTACTTCTCGGTGGGCACATTATATACGTCTATATCGTAATATAACCCAACCTAACCCATCTAGACCGTCGGTGGTAATGTTTTACAAAATCCCGGTCGTGTCGACCCGTACTTCTCGGTGGGGACATTATATACGTCTATAACGTTATATATCCTAACCTAAGGGAACCTAACATCTCGCATGTATTATTTTCCAACGTTCCTGGTGGGCCAGCCCCTACTTCTCGGTGGGCACATTATATACGTCCATATCGTAATATAACCTAACCTAACCCATCTAGACCGTCGCTGGTAATGTTTTACAAAATCCCGGTCGTGTGGGCCCATACTTCTCGGTGTGGACATTATATACGTCTATATCGTTATATATCCTAACCTAAGGGAACCTATCATCTCGGATGTAGTATTTGCCAACATTCCTGGCGGGTCGGCCCCTACTTTTCGGTGGGCACATTATATACTTCTATATCGTAATATAACCTAACCTAATCCATCTAGACCGTCGCTGGTAATGTTTTACAAAATCCCGGTCGTGTCGACCCGTACTTCCCGGTGGGGACATTATATACGTCTATAACGTTATATATCCTAACCTAAGGGAACCTAACTTCTCGGATGTAGTATTTTCCAACATTCCTCGCGGGTCGGCCCCTACTTCTCGGTGGGCACATTAGATACGTCTATATCGTAATATAACCTAACCTAATCCATGTAGACCCTCGCTGGTAATGTTTTACAAAATCCCGGTCGTGTCTGCCCGTACTTCTCGGTGGGGACATTATATACGTCTATAACGTTATATATCCTAACCTAAGGGAACCTAACATGTCGGATGTAGTATTTTCCAACATTCCTGGCGGGTCGGCCCCTACTTCTCGATGGGCACATTATATATGTCTATATCGCAATATAACCTAACCTAACCCATCTAGACCCTCGCTGGTAATGTTTTACAAAATCCCGGTCGTGTCGGCCCGTACTTCTCGGGGTAGACATTATATACGTCTATAACGTTATATATCCTAACCTAAGGGAACCTAACATCTCGCATGTATTATTTTCCAACGTTCCTGGCGTGCCAGGCCCTACTTCTCGGTGGGCACATTATATACTTCCATATCGTAATATAACCTAACCTAACCTATCTAGACCCTCGCTGGTAATGCTTAACAAAATTCCGGTCGTGTCGGCATGTACTTTGCCGTGGGGACATTATATACGTCTATAACGTTATATATCCTAACCTAAGGGAACCTAACATCTCGGATGTAGTATTTTCCAACATTCCTGGCGGGTCGGCCCCAACTTCTCGGTGGGTACATTATATACGTCTATAAAGTAATATAACCTAACCTAACCCATCTAGACCCTCGCTGGTATTGTTTTACAAAATCCCGGTCGTGTCGGCCCGTACTTCTCGGTGGGGACATTATATACGTCTATAACGTTATATATCCTAACCTAAGGGAACCTAACTTCTCGGATGTAGTATTTCCCAACATTCCTGGCGGGTCGGCCCCTACTTCTCGGTGGGCACATTATATACGCCTATATCGTAATATAACCCAACCTAACCCATCTAGACCGTCGCTGGTAATGTTTTACAAAATCCCGGTCGTGTCGACCCGTACTTGTCGGTGGGGACATTATATACGTCTATAACGTTATATATCTTAACCTAAGGGAACCTAACATGTCGGATGTAGTATTTTCCAACATTCCTGGCGGGTCGGCCCCTACTTCTCGATGGGCACAATATATTTGTCTATATCGCAATATAACCTAACCTAACCCATCTAGACCGTCGCTGGTAATGTTTTACAAAATCCCGGTCGTGTCGACCCGTACTTCTCGGTGGGGACATTATATACGTCTATAACGTTATATATCCTAACCTAAGGGAACCTAACATCTCGCATGTATTATTTTCCAACGTTCCTGGCGGGCCAGCCCCTACTTCTCGGTGGGCACATTATATACGTCCATATCGTAATATAACCTAACCTAACCCATCTAGACCCTCGCTGGTAATGTTTTACAAAATTCCTGTCGTGTCGGCCCGTACTTTGCCGTGGGGACATTTTATACGTCTATAACGTTATATATCCTAACCTAAGGGAACCTAACACCTCGGATGTAGTATTTTCCAACATTTCTGGCGGGTCGGCCCCTACTTCTCGGTGGGAACTTTATATACGTCTATAACGTAATATAACCTAACCTAACCCACCTAGACCCTCGCAGGTAATGTTTCACTGAATCCCGTTCATGTCTTCCCGTACGTCTCGGTGCGTACATTATATACGTCTATAAATTTATTTATCCTAACCTAAGGGAACCTAACATCTCGCATGTATTATTTTCCAACGTTCCTGGCGGGCCAGCCCCTACTTCTCGGTGGGCACATTATATACGTCCATATAGTAATATAATCTAACCTAACCCATCTAGACCCTCGCTGGTAATGTTTTACAAAATTCCGGTCGTGTCGGCCCGTACTTTGCCGTGGGGACATTATATACGTCGCTAACGTTATATATCCTAACCTAAGGGAACCTAACATCTCGGATGTAGTATTTTCCAACATTCCTGGCGGGTCGGCCCCTACTTCTCGGTGGGCACATTATATACGTCTATATCGTAATATAACCTAACCTAATCCATCTAGACCCTCGCTGGTAATGTTTTACAAAATCCCGGTCGTGTCTGCCCGTACTTCTCGGTGGGGACATTATATACGTCCATAACGTTATATATCCTAACCTAAGGGAACCTAACCTGACGGATGTAGTATTTTCCAACATTCCTGGCGGGTCGGCCCCTACTTCTCGATGGGCACATTATATATGTCTATATCGCAATATAACCTAACCTAACCCATCTAGACCCTCGCTGGTAATGTTTTACAAAATCCCGGTCATATCGGCCCGTACTTCTCGGTGTGGACATTATATACGTCTATAACGTTATATATCCTAACCTAAGGGAACCAACATCTCGCATGTATTATTTTCCAACGTTCCTGGCGGGCCAGCCCCTACTTCTCGGTGGGCACATTATATACGTCCATATCGTAATATAACCTAACCTAACCCATCTAGACCGTCGCTGGTAATGTTTTACAAAATCCCGGTCGTGTGGGCCCATACTTCTCGGTGTGGACATTATATACGTCTATATCGTTATATATCCTAACCTAAGGGAACCTATCATCTCGGATGTAGTATTTGCCAACATTCCTGGCGGGTCGGCCCCTACTTTTCGGTGGGCACATTATATACTTCTATATCGTAATATAACCTAACCTAATCCATCTAGACCGTCGCTGGTAATGTTTTACAAAATCCCGGTCGTGTCGACCCGTACTTCTCGGTGGGGACATTATATACGTCTATAACGTTATATATCCTAACCTAAGGGAACCTAACTTCTCGGATGTAGTATTTTCCAACATTCCTCGCGGGTCGGCCCCTACTTCTCGGTGGGCACATTAGATACGTCTATATCGTAATATAACCTAACCTAATCCATGTAGACCCTCGCTGGTAATGTTTTACAAAATCCCGGTCGTGTCTGCCCGTACTTCTCGGTGGGGACATTATATACGTCTATAACGTTATATATCCTAACCTAAGGGAACCTAACATGTCGGATGTAGTATTTTCCAACATTCCTGGCGGGTCGGCCCCTACTTCTCGATGGGCACATTATATATGTCTATATCGCAATATAACCTAACCTAACCCATCTAGACCCTCGCTGGTATTGTTTTACAAAATCCCGGTCGTGTCGGCCCGTACTTCTCGGGGTAGACATTATATACGTCTATAACGTTATATATCCTAACCTAAGGGAACCTAACATCTCGCATGTATTATTTTCCAACGTTCCTGGCGTGCCAGGCCCTACTTCTCGGTGGGCACATTATATACTTCCATATCGTAATATAACCTAACCTAACCTATCTAGACCCTCGCTGGTAATGTTTTACAAAATTCCGGTCGTGTCGGCCCGTACTTTGCCGTGGGGACATTATATACGTCGCTAACGTTATATATCCTAACCTAAGGGAACCTAACTTCTCGGATGTAGTATTTTCCAACATTCCTGGCGGGTCGGCCCCTACTTCTCGGTGGGCACATTATATACGCCTATATCGTAATATAACCCAACCTAACCCATCTAGACCGTCGCTGGTAATGTTTTACAAAATCCCGGTCGTGTCGACCCGTACTTCTCGGTGGGGACATTATATACGTCTATAACGTTATATATCTTAACCTAAGGGAACCTAACATGTCGGATGTAGTATTTTCCAACATTCCTGGCGGGTCGGCCCCTACTTCTCGATGGGCACAATATATTTGTCTATATCGCAATATAACCTAACCTAACCCATCTAGACCGTCGCTGGTAATGTTTTACAAAATCCCGGTCGTGTCGACCCGTACTTCTCGGTGGGGACATTATATACGTCTATAACGTTATATATCCTAACCTAAGGGAACCTAACATCTCGCATGTATTATTTTCCAACGTTCCTGGCGGGCCAGCCCCTACTTCTCGGTGGGCACATTATATACGTCCATATCGTAATATAACCTAACCTAACCCATCTAGACCCTCGCTGGTAATGTTTTACAAAATTCCGGTCGTGTCGGCCCGTACTTTGCCGTGGGGACATTTTATACGTCTATAACGTTATATATCCTAACCTAAGGGAACCTAACACCTCGGATGTAGTATTTTCCAACATTTCTGGCGGGTCGGCCCCTACTTCTCGGTGGGAACTTTATATACGTCTATAACGTAATATAACCTAACCTAACCCACCTAGACCCTCGCAGGTAATGTTTCACTGAATCCCGTTCATGTCTTCCCGTACGTCTCGGTGCGTACATTATATACGTCTATAAATTTATTTATCCTAACCTAAGGGAACCTAACATCTCGCATGTATTATTTTCCAACGTTCCTGGCGGGCCAGCCCCTACTTCTCGGTGGGCACATTATATACGTCCATATAGTAATATAATCTAACCTAACCCATCTAGACCCTCGCTGGTAATGTTTTACAAAATTCCGGTCGTGTCGGCCCGTACTTTGCCGTGGGGACATTATATACGTCGCTAACGTTATATATCCTAACCTAAGGGAACCTAACATCTCGGATGTAGTATTTTCCAACATTCCTGGCGGGTCGGCCCCTACTTCTCGGTGGGCACATTATATACGTCTACATCGTAATATAACCTAACCTAATCCATCTAGACCCTCGCTGGTAATGTTTTACAAAATCCCGGTCGTGTCTGCCCGTACTTCTCGGTGGGGACATTATATACGTCCATAACGTTATATATCCTAACCTAAGGGAACCTAACCTGACGGATGTAGTATTTTCCAACATTCCTGGCGGGTCGGCCCCTACTTCTCGATGGGCACATTATATATGTCTATATCGCAATATAACCTAACCTAACCCATCTAGACCCTCGCTGGTAATGTTTTACAAAATCCCGGTCATATCGGCCCGTACTTCTCGGTGTGGACATTATATACGTCTATAACGTTATATATCCTAACCTAAGGGAACCTAACATCTCGCATGTATTATTTTCCAACGTTCCTGGCGGGCCAGCCCCTACTTCTCGGTGGGCACATTATATACGTCCATATCGTGATATAACCTAACCTAACCCATCTAGACCCTCGCTGGTAATGTTTTACAAAATTCCGGTCGTGTCGGCCCGTACTTTGCCGTGGGGACATTTTATACGTCTATAACGTTATATATCCTAACCTAAGGGAACCTAACATCTCGGATGTAGTATTTTCCAACATTCCTGGCGGGTCGGCCCCTACTTCTCGGTGGGCACATTATATACGTCTATATCGTAATATAACCTAACCTAACCCATCTAGACCGTCGCTGGTAATGTTTTACAAAATCCCGGTCGTGTCGACCCGTACTTCTCGGTGGGGACATTATATACGTCTATAACGTTATATATCCTAACCTAAGGGAACCTAACTTCTCGGATGTAGTATTTTCCAACATTCCTGGCGGGTCGGCCCCTACTTCCCGGTGGGCACATTATATACGTCTATATCGTAATATAACATAACCTAATCCATCTAGACCCTCGCTGGTAATGTTTTACAAAATCCCGGTCGTGTCTGCCCGTACTTCTCGGTGGGGACATTATATACGTCTATAACGTTATATATCCTAACCTAAGGGAACCTAACTTCTCGGATGTAGTATTTTCCAACATTCCTGGCGGGTCGGCCCCTACTTCTCGGTGGGCACATTATATACGTCTATATCGTAATATACCCTAACCTAACCCATCTAGACCCTCGCTGGTAATGTTTTACAAAATCCCGGTCGTGTCGGCCCGTACTTCTCGGTGTGGACATTATATACGCCTACAACGTTATATATCCTAACCTAAGGGAACCTAACATCTCGCATGTATTATTTTCCAACGTTCCTGGCGGGCCAGCCCCTACTTCTCGGTGGGCACATTATATACGTCCATATCGTAGTATATTCTAACCTAACCCATCTAGACCCTCGCTGGTAATGTTTTACAAAATCCCGGTCGTGTCTGCCTGTACTTCTCGGTGGGGACATTATATACGTCTATAACGTTATATATCCTAACCTAAGGGAACCTAACCTGACGGATGTAGTATTTTCCAACATTCCTGGCGGGTCGGCCCCTACTTCTCGATGGGCACATTATATATGTCTATATCGCAATATAACCTAACCTAACCCATCTAGACCCTCGCTGGTAATGTTTTACAAAATCCCGGTCATATCGGCCCGTACTTCTCGGTGTGGACATTATATACGTCTATAACGTTATATATCCTAACCTAAGGGAACCTAACATCTCGCATGTATTATTTTCCAACGTTCCTGGCGGGCCAGCCCCTACTTCTCGGTGGGCACATTATATACGTCCATATCGTGATATAACCTAACCTAACCCATCTAGACCCTCGCTGGTAATGTTTTACAAAATTCCGGTCGTGTCGGCCCGTACTTTGCCGTGGGGACATTTTATACGTCTATAACGTTATATATCCTAACCTAAGGGAACCTAACATCTCGGATGTAGTATTTTCCAACATTCCTGGCGGGTCGGCCCCTACTTCTCGGTGGGCACATTATATACGTCTATATCGTAATATAACCTAACCTAACCCATCTAGACCGTCGCTGGTAATGTTTTACAAAATCCCGGTCGTGTCGACCCGTACTTCTCGGTGGGGACATTATATACGTCTATAACGTTATATATCTTAACCTAAGGGAACCTAACTTCTCGGATGTAGTATTTTCCAACATTCCTGGCGGGTCGGCCCCTACTTCCCGGTGGGCACATTATATACGTCTATATCGTAATATAACATAACCTAATCCATCTAGACCCTCGCTGGTAATGTTTTACAAAATCCCGGTCGTGTCTGCCCGTACTTCTCGGTGGGGACATTATATACGTCTATAACGTTATATATCCTAACCTAAGGGAACCTAACTTCTCGGATGTAGTATTTTCCAACATTCCTGGCGGGTCGGCCCCTACTTCTCGGTGGGCACATTATATACGTCTATATCGTAATATACCCTAACCTAACCCATCTAGACCCTCGCTGGTAATGTTTTACAAAATCCCGGTCGTGTCGGCCCGTACTTCTCGGTGTGGACATTATATACGCCTACAACGTTATATATCCTAACCTAAGGGAACCTAACATCTCGCATGTATTATTTTCCAACGTTCCTGGCGGGCCAGCCCCTACTTCTCGGTGGGCACATTATATACGTCCATATCGTAGTATATTCTAACCTAACCCATCTAGACCCTCGCTGGTAATGTTTTACAAAATCCCGGTCGTGTCTGCCTGTACTTCTCGGTGGGGACATTATATACGTCTATAACGTTATATATCCTAACCTAAGGGAACCTAACCTGACGGATGTAGTATTTTCCAACATTCCTGGCGGGTCGGCCCCTACTTCTCGATGGGCACATTATATATGTCTATATCGCAATATAACCTAACCTAACCCATCTAGACCCTCGCTGGTAATGTTTTACAAAATCCCGGTCATATCGGCCCGTACTTCTCGGTGTGGACATTATATACGTCTATAACGTTATATATCCTAACCTAAGGGAACCTAACATCTCGCATGTATTATTTTCCAACGTTCCTGGCGGGCCAGCCCCTACTTCTCGGTGGGCACATTATATACGTCCATATCGTGATATAACCTAACCTAACCCATCTAGACCCTCGCTGGTAATGTTTTACAAAATTCCGGTCGTGTCGGCCCGTACTTTGCCGTGGGGACATTTTATACGTCTATAACGTTATATATCCTAACCTAAGGGAACCTAACATCTCGGATGTAGTATTTTCCAACATTCCTGGCGGGTCGGCCCCTACTTCTCGGTGGGCACATTATATACGTCTATATCGTAATATAACCTAACCTAACCCATCTAGACCGTCGCTGGTAATGTTTTACAAAATCCCGGTCGTGTCGACCCGTACTTCTCGGTGGGGACATTATATACGTCTATAACGTTATATATCCTAACCTAAGGGAACCTAACTTCTCGGATGTAGTATTTTCCAACATTCCTGGCGGGTCGGCCCCTACTTCCCGGTGGGCACATTATATACGTCTATATCGTAATATAACATAACCTAATCCATCTAGACCCTCGCTGGTAATGTTTTACAAAATCCCGGTCGTGTCTGCCCGTACTTCTCGGTGGGGACATTATATACGTCTATAACGTTATATATCCTAACCTAAGGGAACCTAACTTCTCGGATGTAGTATTTTCCAACATTCCTGGCGGGTCGGCCCCTACTTCTCGGTGGGCACATTATATACGTCTATATCGTAATATACCCTAACCTAACCCATCTAGACCCTCGCTGGTGATGTTTTACAAAATCCCGGTCGTGTCGGCCCGTACTTCTCGGTGTGGACATTATATACGCCTATAACGTTATATATCCTAACCTAAGGGAACCTAACATCTCGCATGTATTATTTTCCAACGTTCCTGGCGGGCCAGCCCCTACTTCTCGGTGGGCACATTATATACGTCCATATCGTAATATAATCTAACCTAACCCATCTAGACAGTCGCTGGTAATGTTTTACAAAATTCCGGTCGTGTCGGCCCGTACTTTGCCGTGGGGACATTATATACGTCGCTAACGTTATATATCCTAACCTAAGGGAACCTAACATCTCGGATGTAGTATTTTCCAACATTCCTGGCGGGTCGGCCCCTACTTCTCGGTGGGCACATTATATACGTCTATATCGTAATATAACCTAACCTAATCCATCTAGAACCTCGCTGGTAATGTTTTACAAAATCCCGGTCGTGTCTGCCTGTACTTCTCGGTGGGGACATTATATACGTCTATAACGTTATATATCCTAACCTAAGGGAACCTAACTTCTTGGATGTAGTATTTTCCAACATTCCTGGCGGGTCGGCCCCTACTTCTCGGTGGGCACATTATATACGTCTATATCGTAATATAACCTAACCTAACCCATCTAGACCGTCGCTGGTAATGTTTTACAAAATCCCGGTCGTGTCGGCCCGTACTTCTCGGTGTGGACATTATATACGTCTATATCGTTATATATCCTAACCTAAGGGAACCTAACATCTCGGATGTAGTATTTTCCAACATTCCTGGCGGGCCGGCCCCTACTTCTCGGTGGGCACATTATATACGTCCATATCGTAATATAATGTAACCTAACCCATCTAGACCCTCGCTGGTAATGTTTTACAAAATTCCGGTCGTGTCGGCCCGTACTTTGCCGTGGGGACATTATATACGTCTATAACGTTATATATCCTAACCTAAGGGAACCTAACATCTCGGATGTAGTATTTTCAAACATTCCTGGCGGATCGGCCCCTACTTCTCGGTGGGCACATTATATACGTCTATATCGTAATATAACCTAACCTAACCCATCTAGACCGTCGCTGGTAATGTTTTACAAAATCCCGGTCGTGTCGACCCGTACTTCTCGGTGGGGACATTATATACGTCTATAACGTTATATATCCTAACCTAAGGGAACCTAACTTCTCGGATGTAGTATTTTCCAACATTCCTGGCGGGTCGGCCCCTACTTCTCGGTGGGCACATTATATACGTCTATATCGTAATATACCCTAACCTAACCCACCTAGACCCTCGCTGGTAATGTTTCACAGAATCCCGCTCATGTCTTCCCGTACGTCTCGGTGCGTACATTATATACGTCTAAAAATTTATATATACTAACCTAAGGGAACCTAACATCTCGGATGTAGTATTTTCCAACATTCCTGGCGGGTCGGCCCCTACTTCTCGGTGGGCACATTATATACGTCTATATGGTAATATAACCCAACCTAACCCATCTAGACCGTCGGTGGTAATGTTTTACAAAATCCCGGTCGTGTCGACCCGTACTTCTCGGTGGGGACATTATATACGTCTATAACGTTATATATCCTAACCTAAGGGAACCTAACATGTCGGATGTAGTATTTTCCAACATTCCTGGCGAGTCGGCCCCTACTTCTCGATGGGCACATTATATTTGTCTATATCGCAATATAACCTAACCTAACCCATCTAGACCCTCGCTGGTAATGTTTTACAAAATCCCGGTCGTGTCGGCCCGTACTTCTCGGTGTGGACATTATATACGTCTATAACGTTATATATCCTAACCTAAGGGAACCTAACATCTCGCATGTATTATTTTCCAACGTTCCTGGCGGGCCAGCCCCTACTTCTCGGTGGGCACATTATATACGTCCATATCGTAATATAACCTAACCTAACCCATCTAGACCGTCGCTGGTAATGTTTTACAAAATCCCGGTCGTGTGGGCCCATACTTCTCGGTGTGGACATTATATACGTCTATATCGTTATATATCCTAACCTAAGGGAACCTATCATCTCGGATGTAGTATTTGCCAACATTCCTGGCGGGTCGGCCCCTACTTTTCGGTGGGCACATTATATACTTCTATATCGTAATATAACCTAACCTAATCCATCTAGACCGTCGCTGGTAATGTTTTGCAAAATCCCGGTCGTGTCGACCCGTACTTCTCGGTGGGGACATTATATACGTCTATAACGTTATATATCCTAACCTAAGGGAATCTAACTTCTCGGATGTAGTATTTTCCAACATTCCTCGCGGGTCGGCCCCTACTTCTCGGTGGGCACATTAGATACGTCTATATCGTAATATAACCTAACCTAATCCATGTAGACCCTCGCTTGTAATGTTTTACAAAATCCCGGTCGTGTCTGCCCGTACTTCTCGGTGGGGACATTATATACGTCTATAACGTTATATATCCTAACCTAAGGGAACCTAACATGTCGGATGTAGTATTTTCCAACATTCCTGGCGGGTCGGCCCCTACTTCTCGATGGGCACATTATATATGTCTATATCGCAATATAACCTAACCTAACCCATCTAGACCCTCGCTGGTAATGTTTTACAAAATCCCGGTCGTGTCGGCCCGTACTTCTCGGGGTAGACATTATATACGTCTATAACGTTATATATCCTAACCTAAGGGAACCTAACATCTCGCATGTATTATTTTCCAACGTTCCTGGCGTGCCAGGCCCTACTTCTCGGTGGGCACATTATATACTTCCATATCGTAATATAACCTAACCTAACCCATCTAGACCCTCGCTGGTAATGTTTTACAAAATTCCGGTCGTGTCGGCCCGTACTTTGCCGTGGGGACATTTTATACGTCTATAACGTTATATATCCTAACCTAAGGGAACCTAACATCTCGGATGTAGTATTTTCCAACATTCCTAGCGGGTCGGCCCCTACTTCTCGGTGGGCACATTATATACGTCTATATCGTAATATAACCTAACCTAACCCATCTAGACCGTCGCTGGTAATGTTTTACAAAATCCCGGTCGTGTCGACCCGTACTTCTCGGTGGGGACATTATATACGTCTATAACGTTATATATCCTAACCTAAGGGAACCTAACTTCTCGGATGTAGTATTTTCCAACATTCCTGGCGGGTCGGCCCCTACTTCTCGGTGGGCACATTATATACGTCTATATCGTAATATAACCTAACCTAACCCATCTAGACCGTCGCTGGTAATGTTTTACAAAATCCCGGTCGTGTCGGCCCGTACTTCTCGGTGTGGACATTATATACGTCTATATCGTTATATATCCTAACCTAAGGGAACCTAACATCTCGGATGTAGTATTTTCCAACATTCCTGGCGGGCCGGCCCCTACTTCTCGGTGGGCACATTATATACGTCCATATCGTAATATAATGTAACCTAACCCATCTAGACCCTCGCTGGTAATGTTTTACAAAATTCCGGTCGTGTCGGCCCGTACTTTGCCGTGGGGACATTATATACGTCTATAACGTTATATATCCTAACCTAAGGGAACCTAACATCTCGGATGTAGTATTTTCCAACATTCCTGGCGGATCGGCCCCTACTTCTCGGTGGGCACATTATATACGTCTATATCGTAATATAACCTAACCTAACCCATCTAGACCGTCGCTGGTAATGTTTTACAAAATCCCGGTCGTGTCGACCCGTACTTCTCGGTTGGGACATTATATACGTCTATAACGTTATATATCCTAACCTAAGGGAACCTAACATCTCGCATGTATTATTTTCCAACGTTCCTGGCGGGCCAGCCCCTACTTCTCGGTGGGCACATTATATACGTCCATATCGTAATATAACCTAACCTAACCCATCTAGACCCTCGCTGGTAATGTTTTACAAAATTCCGGTCGTGTCGGCCCGTACTTTGCCGTGGGGACATTATATACGTCCATAACATTATATATCCTAACCTAAGGGAACCTAACATCTCGGATGTAGTATTTTCCAACATTCCTGGCGGATCGGCCCCTACTTCTCGGTGGGCACATTATATACGTCTATATCGTAATATAACCTAACCTAACCCATCTAGACCGTCGCTGGTAATGTTTTACAAAATCCCGCTCGTGTCGACCCGTACTTCTCGGTGGGGACATTATATACGTCTATAACGTTATATATCCTAACCTAAGGGAACCTAACTTCTCGGATGTAGTATTTTCCAACATTCCTGGCGGGTCGGCCCCTACTTCTAGGTGGGCACATTATATACGTCTATATCGTAATATACCCTAACCTAACCCACCTAGACCCTCGCTGGTAATGTTTCACAGAATCCCGCTCATGTCTTCCCGTACGTCTCGGTGCGTACATTATATACGTCTAAAAATTTATATATACTAACCTAAGGGAACCTAACATCTCGGATGTAGTATTTTCCAACATTCCTGGCAGGTCGGCCCCTACTTCTCGGTGGGCACATTATATACGTCTATATCGTAATATAACCCAACCTAACCCATCTAGACCGTCGGTGGTAATGTTTTACAAAATCCCGGTCGTGTCGACCCGTACTTCTCGGTGGGGACATTATATACGTCTATAACGTTATATATCCTAACCTAAGGGAACCTAACATGTCGGATGTAGTATTTTCCAACATTCCTGGCGAGTCGGCCCCTACTTCTCGATGGGCACATTTTATTTGTCTATATCGCAATATAACCTAACCTAACCCATCTAGACCCTCGCTGGTAATGTTTTACAAAATCCCGGTCGTGTCGGCCCGTACTTCTCGGTGTGGACATTATATACGTCTATAACGTTATATATCCTAACCTAAGGGAACCTAACTTCTCGGATGTAGTATTTTCCAACATTCCTCGCGGGTCGGCCCCTACTTCTCGGTGGGCACATTAGATACGTCTATATCGTAATATAACCTAACCTAATCCATGTAGACCCTCGCTGGTAATGTTTTACAAAATCCCGGTCGTGTCTGCCCGTACTTCTCGGTGGGGACATTATATACGTCTATAACGTTATATATCCTAACCTAAGGGAACCTAACATGTCGGATGTAGTATTTTCCAACATTCCTGGCGGGTCGGCCCCTACTTCTCGATGGGCACATTATATATGTCTATATCGCAATATAACCTAACCTAACCCATCTAGACCCTCGCTGGTAATGTTTTACAAAATCCCGGTCGTGTCGGCCCGTACTTCTCGGGGTAGACATTATATACGTCTATAACGTTATATATCCTAACCTAAGGGAACCTAACATCTCGCATGTATTATTTTCCAACGTTCCTGGCGCGCCAGGCCCTACTTCTCGGTGGGCACATTATATACTTCCATATCGTAATATAACCTAACCTAACCTATCTAGACCCTCGCTGGTAATGTTTAACAAAATTCCGGTCGTGTCGGCATGTACTTTGCCGTGGGGACATTATATACGTCTATAACGTTATATATCCTAACCTAAGGGAACCTAACATCTCGGATGTAGTATTTTCCAACATTCCTGGCGGGTCGGCCCCAACTTCTCGGTGGGTACATTATATACGTCTATAAAGTAATATAACCTAACCTAACCCATCTAGACCCTCGCTGGTATTGTTTTACAAAATCCCGGTCGTGTCGGCCCGTACTTCTCGGTGGGGACATTATATACGTCTATAACGTTATATATCCTAACCTAAGGGAACCTAACTTCTCGGATGTAGTATTTTCCAACATTCCTGGCGGGTCGGCCCCTACTTCTCGGTGGGCACATTATATACGCCTATATCGTAATATAACCCAACCTAACCCATCTAGACCGTCGCTGGTAATGTTTTACAAAATCCCGGTCGTGTCGACCCGTACTTCTCGGTGGGGACATTATATACGTCTATAACGTTATATATCCTAACCTAAGGGAACCTAACATGTCGGATGTTGTATTTTCCAACATTCCTGGCGGGTCGGCCCCTACTTCTCGATGGGCACATTATATATGTCTATATCGCAATATAACCTAACCTAACCCATCTAGACCCTCGCTGGTAATGTTTTACAAAATTCCGGTCGTTTCGGCCCGTACTTTGCCGTGGGGACATTATGTACGTCTATAACATTATATATCCTAACCTAAGGGAACCTAACATCTCGCATGTATTATTTTCCAACGTTCCTGGCGGGCCAGCCCCTACTTCTCGGTGGGCACATTATATACGTCGATATCGTAATATAACCTAACCTAATCCATCTAGACCCTCGCTGGTAATGTTTTACAAAATCCCGGTCGTGTCTGCCCGTACTTCTCGGTGGGGACATTATATACGTCTATAACGTTATATATCCTAACCTAAGGGAACCTAACATCTCGGATGTAGTATTTTCCAACATTCCTGGCCGGTCGGCCCCTACTTCTCGATGGGCGCATTATATATGTCTATATCGCAATATAACCTAACCTAACCCATCTAGACCCTCGCTGGTAATGTTTTACAAAATCCCGGTCGTGTCGGCCCGTACTTCTCGGGGTAGACATTATATACGTCTATAACGTTATATATCCTAACCTAAGGGAACCTAACATCTCGCATGTATTATTTTCCAACGTTCCTGGCGGGCCAGCCCCTACTTCTCGGTGGGCACATTATATACGTCGATATCGTAATATAACCTAACCTAATCCATCTAGACCCTCGCTGGTAATGTTTTACAAAATCCCGGTCGTGTCTGCCCGTACTTCTCGGTGGGGACATTATATACGTCTATAACGTTATATATCCTAACCTAAGGGAACCTAACATCTCGGATGTAGTATTTTCCAACATTCCTGGCCGGTCGGCCCCTACTTCTCGGTGGGCACATTATATACGTCTATATCGTAATATAACCTAACCTAACCCATCTAGACAGTCGCTGGTAATGTTTTACAAAATCCCGGTCGTGTCGACCCGTACTTCTCGGTGGGGACATTATATACGTCTATAACGTTATATATCCTAACCTAAGGGAACCTAACTTCTCGGATGTAGTATTTTCCAACATTCCTCGCGGGTCGGCCCCTACTTCTCGGTGGGCACATTATATACGCCTATATCGTAATATAACCCAACCTAACTCATCTAGACCGTCGGTGGTAATGTTTTACAAAATCCCGGTCGTGTCTGCCCGTACTACTCGGTGGGGACATTATATACGTCTATAACGTTATATATCCTAACCTAAGGGAACCTAACATCTCGCATGTATTATTTTCCAACGTTCCTGGCGGGCCAGCCCCTACTTCTCGGTGGGCACATTATATACGTCCATATCGTAATATAACCTAACCTAACCCATCTAGACCCTCGCTGGTAATGTTTTACAAAATCCCGGTCGTGTCGGCCCGTACTTCTCGGGGTAGACATTATATACGTCTATAACGTTATATATCCTAACCTAAGGGAACCTAACATCTCGCATGTATTATTTTCCAACGTTCCTGGCGCGCCAGGCCCTACTTCTCGGTGGGCACATTATATACTTCCATATCGTAATATAACCTAACCTAACCTATCTAGACCCTCGCTGGTAATGTTTAACAAAATTCCGGTCGTGTCGGCATGTACTTTGCCGTGGGGACATTATATACGTCTATAACGTTATATATCCTAACCTAAGGGAACCTAACATCTCGGATGTAGTATTTTCCAACATTCCTGGCGGGTCGGCCCCAACTTCTCGGTGGGTACATTATATACGTCTATAAAGTAATATAACCTAACCTAACCCATCTAGACCCTCGCTGGTATTGTTTTACAAAATCCCGGTCGTGTCGGCCCGTACTTCTCGGTGGGGACATTATATACGTCTATAACGTTATATATCCTAACCTAAGGGAACCTAACTTCTCGGATGTAGTATTTTCCAACATTCCTGGCGGGTCGGCCCCTACTTCTCGGTGGGCACATTATATACGCCTATATCGTAATATAACCCAACCTAACCCATCTAGACCGTCGCTGGTAATGTTTTACAAAATCCCGGTCGTGTCGACCCGTACTTCTCGGTGGGGACATTATATACGTCTATAACGTTATATATCCTAACCTAAGGGAACCTAACATGTCGGATGTTGTATTTTCCAACATTCCTGGCGGGTCGGCCCCTACTTCTCGATGGGCACATTATATATGTCTATATCGCAATATAACCTAACCTAACCCATCTAGACCCTCGCTGGTAATGTTTTACAAAATCCCGGTCGTGTCGGCCCGTACTTCTCGGTGTGGACATTATATACGTCTATAACGTTATATATCCTAACCTAAGGGAACCTAACATGTCGGATGTTGTATTTTCCAACATTCCTGGCGGGTCGGCCCCTACTTCTCGATGGGCACATTATATTTGTCTATATCGCAATATAACCTAACCTAACCCATCTAGACCCTCGCTGGTAATGTTTTACAAAATCCCGGTCGTGTCGGCCCGTACTTCTCGGTGTGGACATTATATACGTCTATAACGTTATATATCCCTACCTAAGGGAACCTAACATCTCGCATGTATTATTTTCCAACGTTCCTGGCGGGCCTGCCCCTACTTCTCGGTGGGCACATTATATACGTCGATATCGTAATATAACCTAACCTAATCCATCTAGACCCTCGCTGGTAATGTTTTACAAAATCCCGGTCGTGTCTGCCCGTACTTCTCGGTGGGGACATTATATACGTCTATAACGTTATATATCCTAACCTAAGGGAACCTAACATGTCGGATGTAGTATTTTCCAACATTCCTGGCGGGTCGGCCCCTACTTCTCGGTGGTCACATTATATACGTCTATATCGTAATATAACCCAACCTAACCCATCTACACCGTCGCTGGTAATGTTTTACAAAATCCCGGTCGTGTCGACCCGTACTTCTCGGTGGGGACATTATATACGTCTATAACGTAATATATCCTAACCTAAGGGAACCTAACATGTCGGATGTAGTATTTTCCAACATTCCTGGCGGGTCGGCCCCTACTTCTCGATGGGCACATTATATATGTCTATATCGCAATATAACCTAACCTAACCCATCTAGACCCTGGCTGGTAATGTTTTACAAAATCCCGGTCGTGTCGGCCCGTACTTCTCGGTGTGGACATTATATACGTCTATAACGTTATATATCCTAACCTAAGGGAACCTAACATCTCGCATGTATTATTTTCCAACGTTCCTGGCGGGCCAGCCCCTACTTCTCGGTGGGCACATTATGTACGTCTATATCGTAATATAACCTAACCTAATCCATGTAGACCCTCGCTGGTAATGTTTTACAAAATCCCGGTCGTGTCTGCCCGTACTTCTCGGTGGGGACATTATATACGTCTATAACGTTATATATCCTAACCTAAGGGAACCTAGCATGTCGGATGTAGTATTTTCCAACATTCCTTGCGGGTCGGCCCCTACTTCTCGATGGGCGCATTATATATGTCTATATCGCAATATAACCTAACCTAACCCATCTAGACCCTCGCTGGTAATGTTTTACAAAATCCCGGTCGTGTCGGCCCGTACTTCTCGGGGTAGACATTATATACGTCTATAACGTTATATATCCTAACCTAAGGGAACCTAACATCTCGCATGTATTATTTTCCAACGTTCCTGGCGGGCCAGCCCCTACTTCTCGGTGGGCACATTATATACGTCGATATCGTAATATAACCTAACCTAATCCATCTAGACCCTCGCTGGTAATGTTTTACAAAATCCCGGTCGTGTCTGCCCGTACTTCTCGGTGGGGACATTATATACGTCTATAACGTTATATATCCTAACCTAAGGGAACCTAACATCTCGGATGTAGTATTTTCCAACATTCCTGGCCGGTCGGCCCCTACTTCTCGGTGGGCACATTATATACGTCTATATCGTAATATAACCTAACCTAACCCATCTAGACAGTCGCTGGTAATGTTTTACAAAATCCCGGTCGTGTCGACCCGTACTTCTCGGTGGGGACATTATATACGTCTATAACGTTATATATCCTAACCTAAGGGAACCTAACTTCTCGGATGTAGTATTTTCCAACATTCCTCGCGGGTCGGCCCCTACTTCTCGGTGGGCACATTATATACGCCTATATCGTAATATAACCCAACCTAACCCATCTAGACCGTCGGTGGTAATGTTTTACAAAATCCCGGTCGTGTCTGCCCGTACTACTCGGTGGGGACATTATATACGTCTATAACGTTATATATCCTAACCTAAGGGAACCTAACATCTCGCATGTATTATTTTCCAACGTTCCTGGCGGGCCAGCCCCTACTTCTCGGTGGGCACATTATATACGTCCATATCGTAATATAACCTAACCTAACCCATCTAGACCCTCGCTGGTAATGTTTTACAAAATCCCGGTCGTGTCGGCCCGTACTTCTCGGTGTGGACATTATATACGTCTATAACGTTATATATCCTAACCTAAGGGAACCTAACATCTCGCATGTATTATTTTCCAACGTTCCTGGCGGGACAGCCCCTACTTCTCGGTGGGCACATTATATACGTCTATATCGTAATATAACCTAACCTAATCCATCTAGACCCTCGCTGGTAATGTTTTACAAAATCCCGGTCGTGTCTGCCCGTACTTCTCGGTGGGGACATTATATACGTCTATAACGTTATATATCCTAACCTAAGGGAACCTAACCTGTCGGATGTAGTATTTTCCAACATTCCTGGCGGGTCGGCCCCTACTTCTCGATGGGCACATTATATATGTCTATATCGCAATATAACCTAACCTAACCCATCTAGACCCTCGCTGGTAATGTTTTACAAAATCCCGGTCGTGTCGGCCCGTACTTCTCGGTGTGGACATTATATACGTCTATAACGTAATATATCCTAACCTAAGGGAACCTAACATGTCGGATGTAGTATTTTCCAACATTCCTGGCGGGTCGGCCCCTACTTCTCGATGGGCACATTATATTTGTCTATATCGCAATATAACCTAACCTAACCCATCTAGACCCTCGCTGGTAATGTTTTACAAAATCCCGGTCGTGTCTGCCCGTACTTCTCGGCGGGGACATTATATACGTCTATAACGTTATATATCCTAACCTAAGGGAACCTAACATGTCGGATGTAGTATTTTCCAACATTCCTGGCGGGTCGGCCCCTACTTCTCGATGGGCACATTATATATGTCTATATCGCAATATAACCTAACCTAACCCATCTAGACCCTCGCTGGTAATGTTTTACAAAATCCCGGTCGTGTCTGCCCGTACTTCTCGGTGGGGACATTATATACGTCTATAACGTTATATATCCTAACCTAAGGGAACCTAACCTGTCGGATGTAGTATTTTCCAACATTCCTGGCGGGTCGGCCTCTACTTCTCGATGGGCACATTATATATGTCTATATCGCAATATAACCTAACCTAACCCATCTAGACCCTCGCTGGTAATGTTTTACAAAATCCCGGTCGTGTCGGCCCGTACTTCTCGGTGTGGACATTATATACGTCTATAACGTTATATATCCTAACCTAAGGGAACCAAACATCTCGCATGTATTATTTTCCAACGTTCCTGGCGGGCCTGCCCCTACTTCTCGGTGGGCACATTATATACGTCTATATCGTAATATAACCTAACCTAATCCATCTAGACCCTCGCTGGTAATGTTTTACAAAATCCCGGTCGTGTCTGCCCGTACTTCTCGGTGGGGACATTATATACGTCTATAACGTTATATATCCTAAACTAAGGGAACCTAACATGTCGGATGTAGTATTTTCCAACATTCCTGGCGGGTCGGCCCCTACTTCTCGGTGGTCACATTATATACGTCTATATCGTAATATAACCCAACCTAACCCATCTAGACCGTCGCTGGTAATGTTTTACAAAATCCCGGTCGTGTCTGCCCGTACTTCTCGGTGGGGACATTATATACGTCTATAACGTTATATATCCTAACCTAAGGGAACCTAACATGTCGGATGTAGTATTTTCCAACATTCCTGGCGGGTCGGCCCCTACTTCTCGGTGGTCACATTATATACGTCTATATCGTAATATAACCCAACCTAACCCATCTAGACCGTCGCTGGTAATGTTTTACAAAATCCCGGTCGTGTCGACCCGTACTTCTCGGTGGGGACATTATATACGTCTATAACGTAATATATCCTAACCTAAGGGAACCTAACATGTCGGATGTAGTATTTTCCAACATTCCTGGCGGGTCGGCCCCTACTTCTCGATGGGCACATTATATTTGTCTATATCGCAATATAACCTAACCTAACCCATCTAGACCCTCGCTGGTAATGTTTTACAAAATCCCGGTCGTGTCTGCCCGTACTTCTCGGTGGGGACATTATATACGTCTATAACGTTATATATCCTAACCTAAGGGAACCTAACATGTCGGATGTAGTATTTTCCAACATTCCTGGCGGGTCGGCCCCTACTTCTCGATGGGCACATTATATATGTCTATATCGCAATATAACCTAACCTAACCCATCTAGACCCTCGCTGGTAATGTTTTACAAAATCCCGGTCGTGACGGCCCGTACTTCTCGGTGTGGACATTATATACGTCTATAACGTTATATATCCTAACCTAAGGGAACCTAACATGTCGGATGTAGTATTTTCCAACATTCCTGGCGGGTCGGCCCCTACTTCTCGGTGGTCACATTATATACGTCTATATCGTAATATAACCCAACCTAACCCATCTAGACCGTCGCTGGTAATGTTTTACAAAATCCCGGTCGTGTCGACCCGTACTTCTCGGTGGGGACATTATATACGTCTATAACGTAATATATCCTAACCTAAGGGAACCTAACATGTCGGATGTAGTATTTTCCAACATTCCTGGCGGGTCGGCCCCTACTTCTCGATGGGCACATTATATTTGTCTATATCGCAATATAACCTAACCTAACCCATCTAGACCCTCGCTGGTAATGTTTTACAAAATCCCGGTCGTGTCTGCCCGTACTTCTCGGTGGGGACATTATATACGTCTATAACGTTATATATCCTAACCTAAGGGAACCTAACATGTCGGATGTAGTATTTTCCAACATTCCTGGCGGGTCGGCCCCTACTTCTCGATGGGCACATTATATATGTCTATATCGCAATATAACCTAACCTAACCCATCTAGACCCTCGCTGGTAATGTTTTACAAAATCCCGGTCGTGTCGGCCCGTACTTCTCGGTGTGGACATTATATACGTCTATAACGTTATATATCCTAACCTAAGGGAACCTAACATCTCGCATGTATTATTTTCCAACGTTCCTGGCGGGCCAGCCCCTACTTCTCGGTGGGCACATTATATACGTCCATATCGTAATATAACCTAACCTAACCCATCTAGACCCTCGCTGGTAATGTTTTACAAAATCCCGGTCGTGTCTGCCCGTACTTCTCGGTGGGGACATTATATACGTCTATAACGTTATATATCCTAACCTAAGGGAACCTAACATGTCGGATGTAGTATTTTCCAACATTCCTGGCGGGTCGGCCCCTACTTCTCGGTGGGCACATTATATACGTCCATATCGTAATATATCCTAACCTAACCCATCTAGACCCCCGCTGGTAATGTTTTACAAAATTCCTGTCGTGTCGGCCCGTACTTTGCCGTGGGGACATAATATACGTCTAGAACGTTATATATCCTAACCTAAGGGAACCTAACATCTCGGATGTAGTATTTTCCAACATTCCTGGCGGGACGGCCCCTACTTCTCGGTGGGCACAATATATACGCCTATATCGTAATATAACCCAACCTAACCCATCTAGACCGTCGCTGGTAATGTTTTACAAAATCCCGGTCGTGTCTGCCCGTACTTCTCGGTGGGGACATTATATACGTCTATAACGTTATATATCCTAACCTAAGGGAACATAACATGTCGGATGTAGTATTTTCCAACATTCCTGGCGGGTCGGCCCCTACTTCTCGATGGGCACATTATATATGTCTATATCGCAATATAACCTAACCTAACCCATCTAGACCCTCGCTGGTAATGTTTTACAAAATTCCGGTCGTGTCGGCCCGTACTTTGCCGTGGGGACATTATATACGTCTATAACGTTATATATCCTAACCTAAGGGAACCTAACATCTCGGATGTAGTATTTTCCAACATTCCTGGCGGGTCGGCCCCTACTTCTCGGTGGGCACATTATATACGTCTATATCGTAATATAACCCAACCTAACCCATCTAGACAGTCGCTGGTAATGTTTTACAAAATCCCGGTCGTGTCGACCCGTACTTCTCGGTGGGGACATTATATACGTCTATAACGTTATATATCCTAACCTAAGGGAACCTAACATGTCGGATGTAGTATTTTCCAACATTCCTGGCGGGTCGGCCCCTACTTCTCGATGGGCACATTATATTTGTCTATATCGCAATATAACCTAACCTAACCCATCTAGACCCTCGCTGGTAATGTTTTACAAAATCCCGGTCGTGTCGGCCCGTACTTCTCGGTGTGGACATTATATACGTCTATAACGTTATATATCCTAACCTAAGGGAACCTAACATCTCGCATGTATTATTTTCCAACGTTCCTGGCGGGCCTGCCCCTACTTCTCGGTGGGCACATTATATACGTCTATATCGTAATATAACCTAACCTAATCCATCTAGACCCTCGCTGGTAATGTTTTACAAAATCCCGGTCGTGTCTGCCCGTACTTCTCGGTGGGGACATTATATACGTCTATAACATTATATATCCTAACCTAAGGGAACCTAACATCTCGCATGTATTATTTTCCAACGTTCCTGGCGGGCCTGCCCCTACTTCTCGGTGGGCACATTATATACGTCTATATCGTAATATAACCTAACCTAACCCATCTAGACAGTCGCTGGTAATGTTTTACAAAATCCCGGTCGTGTCGACCCGTACTTCTCGGTGGGGACATTATATACGTCTATAACGTTATATATCCTAACCTAAGGGAACCTAACTTCTCGGATGTAGTATTTTCCAACATTCCTCGCGGGTCGGCCCCTACTTCTCGGTGGGCACATTATATACGCCTATATCGTAATATAACCCAACCTAACCCATCTAGACCGTCGGTGGTAATGTTTTACAAAATCCCGGTCGTGTCTGCCCGTACTACTCGGTGGGGACATTATATACGTCTATAACGTTATATATCCTAACCTAAGGGAACCTAACATCTCGCATGTATTATTTTCCAACGTTCCTGGCGGGCCAGCCCCTACTTCTCGGTGGGCACATTATATACGTCCATATCGTAATATAACCTAACCTAACCCATCTAGACCCTCGCTGGTAATGTTTTACAAAATCCCGGTCGTGTCGGCCCGTACTTCTCGGTGTGGACATTATATACGTCTATAACGTTATATATCCTAACCTAAGGGAACCTAACATCTCGCATGTATTATTTTCCAACGTTCCTGGCGGGACAGCCCCTACTTCTCGGTGGGCACATTATATACGTCTATATCGTAATATAACCTAACCTAATCCATCTAGACCCTCGCTGGTAATGTTTTACAAAATCCCGGTCGTGTCTGCCCGTACTTCTCGGTGGGGACATTATATACGTCTATAACGTTATATATCCTAACCTAAGGGAACCTAACCTGTCGGATGTAGTATTTTCCAACATTCCTGGCGGGTCGGCCCCTACTTCTCGATGGGCACATTATATATGTCTATATCGCAATATAACCTAACCTAACCCATCTAGACCCTCGCTGGTAATGTTTTACAAAATCCCGGTCGTGTCGGCCCGTACTTCTCGGTGTGGACATTATATACGTCTATAACGTAATATATCCTAACCTAAGGGAACCTAACATGTCGGATGTAGTATTTTCCAACATTCCTGGCGGGTCGGCCCCTACTTCTCGATGGGCACATTATATTTGTCTATATCGCAATATAACCTAACCTAACCCATCTAGACCCTCGCTGGTAATGTTTTACAAAATCCCGGTCGTGTCTGCCCGTACTTCTCGGCGGGGACATTATATACGTCTATAACGTTATATATCCTAACCTAAGGGAACCTAACATGTCGGATGTAGTATTTTCCAACATTCCTGGCGGGTCGGCCCCTACTTCTCGATGGGCACATTATATATGTCTATATCGCAATATAACCTAACCTAACCCATCTAGACCCTCGCTGGTAATGTTTTACAAAATCCCGGTCGTGTCTGCCCGTACTTCTCGGTGGGGACATTATATACGTCTATAACGTTATATATCCTAACCTAAGGGAACCTAACCTGTCGGATGTAGTATTTTCCAACATTCCTGGCGGGTCGGCCTCTACTTCTCGATGGGCACATTATATATGTCTATATCGCAATATAACCTAACCTAACCCATCTAGACCCTCGCTGGTAATGTTTTACAAAATCCCGGTCGTGTCGGCCCGTACTTCTCGGTGTGGACATTATATACGTCTATAACGTTATATATCCTAACCTAAGGGAACTAAACATCTCGCATGTATTATTTTCCAACGTTCCTGGCGGGCCTGCCCCTACTTCTCGGTGGGCACATTATATACGTCTATATCGTAATATAACCTAACCTAATCCATCTAGACCCTCGCTGGTAATGTTTTACAAAATCCCGGTCGTGTCTGCCCGTACTTCTCGGTGGGGACATTATATACGTCTATAACGTTATATATCCTAAACTAAGGGAACCTAACATGTCGGATGTAGTATTTTCCAACATTCCTGGCGGGTCGGCCCCTACTTCTCGGTGGTCACATTATATACGTCTATATCGTAATATAACCCAACCTAACCCATCTAGACCGTCGCTGGTAATGTTTTACAAAATCCCGGTCGTGTCTGCCCGTACTTCTCGGTGGGGACATTATATACGTCTATAACGTTATATATCCTAACCTAAGGGAACCTAACATGTCGGATGTAGTATTTTCCAACATTCCTGGCGGGTCGGCCCCTACTTCTCGGTGGTCACATTATATACGTCTATATCGTAATATAACCCAACCTAACCCATCTAGACCGTCGCTGGTAATGTTTTACAAAATCCCGGTCGTGTCGACCCGTACTTCTCGGTGGGGACATTATATACGTCTATAACGTAATATATCCTAACCTAAGGGAACCTAACATGTCGGATGTAGTATTTTCCAACATTCCTGGCGGGTCGGCCCCTACTTCTCGATGGGCACATTATATTTGTCTATATCGCAATATAACCTAACCTAACCCATCTAGACCCTCGCTGGTAATGTTTTACAAAATCCCGGTCGTGTCTGCCCGTACTTCTCGGTGGGGACATTATATACGTCTATAACGTTATATATCCTAACCTAAGGGAACCTAACATGTCGGATGTAGTATTTTCCAACATTCCTGGCGGGTCGGCCCCTACTTCTCGATGGGCACATTATATATGTCTATATCGCAATATAACCTAACCTAACCCATCTAGACCCTCGCTGGTAATGTTTTACAAAATCCCGGTCGTGACGGCCCGTACTTCTCGGTGTGGACATTATATACGTCTATAACGTTATATATCCTAACCTAAGGGAACCTAACATGTCGGATGTAGTATTTTCCAACATTCCTGGCGGGTCGGCCCCTACTTCTCGGTGGTCACATTATATACGTCTATATCGTAATATAACCCAACCTAACCCATCTAGACCGTCGCTGGTAATGTTTTACAAAATCCCGGTCGTGTCGACCCGTACTTCTCGGTGGGGACATTATATACGTCTATAACGTAATATATCCTAACCTAAGGGAACCTAACATGTCGGATGTAGTATTTTCCAACATTCCTGGCGGGTCGGCCCCTACTTCTCGATGGGCACATTATATTTGTCTATATCGCAATATAACCTAACCTAACCCATCTAGACCCTCGCTGGTAATGTTTTACAAAATCCCGGTCGTGTCTGCCCGTACTTCTCGGTGGGGACATTATATACGTCTATAACGTTATATATCCTAACCTAAGGGAACCTAACATGTCGGATGTAGTATTTTCCAACATTCCTGGCGGGTCGGCCCCTACTTCTCGATGGGCACATTATATATGTCTATATCGCAATATAACCTAACCTAACCCATCTAGACCCTCGCTGGTAATGTTTTACAAAATCCCGGTCGTGTCGGCCCGTACTTCTCGGTGTGGACATTATATACGTCTATAACGTTATATATCCTAACCTAAGGGAACCTAACATCTCGCATGTATTATTTTCCAACGTTCCTGGCGGGCCAGCCCCTACTTCTCGGTGGGCACATTATATACGTCCATATCGTAATATAACCTAACCTAACCCATCTAGACCCTCGCTGGTAATGTTTTACAAAATCCCGGTCGTGTCTGCCCGTACTTCTCGGTGGGGACATTATATACGTCTATAACGTTATATATCCTAACCTAAGGGAACCTAACATGTCGGATGTAGTATTTTCCAACATTCCTGGCGGGTCGGCCCCTACTTCTCGGTGGGCACATTATATACGTCCATATCGTAATATATCCTAACCTAACCCATCTAGACCCCCGCTGGTAATGTTTTACAAAATTCCTGTCGTGTCGGCCCGTACTTTGCCGTGGGGACATAATATACGTCTAGAACGTTATATATCCTAACCTAAGGGAACCTAACATCTCGGATGTAGTATTTTCCAACATTCCTGGCGGGACGGCCCCTACTTCTCGGTGGGCACAATATATACGCCTATATCGTAATATAACCCAACCTAACCCATCTAGACCGTCGCTGGTAATGTTTTACAAAATCCCGGTCGTGTCTGCCCGTACTTCTCGGTGGGGACATTATATACGTCTATAACGTTATATATCCTAACCTAAGGGAACATAACATGTCGGATGTAGTATTTTCCAACATTCCTGGCGGGTCGGCCCCTACTTCTCGATGGGCACATTATATATGTCTATATCGCAATATAACCTAACCTAACCCATCTAGACCCTCGCTGGTAATGTTTTACAAAATTCCGGTCGTGTCGGCCCGTACTTTGCCGTGGGGACATTATATACGTCTATAACGTTATATATCCTAACCTAAGGGAACCTAACATCTCGGATGTAGTATTTTCCAACATTCCTGGCGGGTCGGCCCCTACTTCTCGGTGGGCACATTATATACGTCTATATCGTAATATAACCCAACCTAACCCATCTAGACAGTCGCTGGTAATGTTTTACAAAATCCCGGTCGTGTCGACCCGTACTTCTCGGTGGGGACATTATATACGTCTATAACGTTATATATCCTAACCTAAGGGAACCTAACATGTCGGATGTAGTATTTTCCAACATTCCTGGCGGGTCGGCCCCTACTTCTCGATGGGCACATTATATTTGTCTATATCGCAATATAACCTAACCTAACCCATCTAGAACCTCGCTGGTAATGTTTTACAAAATCCCGGTCGTGTCTGCCCGTACTTCTCGGTGGGGACATTATATACGTCTATAACATTATATATCCTAACCTAAGGGAACCTAACATCTCGCATGTATTATTTTCCAACGTTCCTGGCGGGCCTGCCCCTACTTCTCGGTGGGCACATTATATACGTCTATATCGTAATATAACCTAACCTAACCCATCTAGACAGTCGCTGGTAATGTTTTACAAAATCCCGGTCGTGTCGACCCGTACTTCTCGGTGGGGACATTATATACGTCTATAACGTTATATATCCTAACCTAAGGGAACCTAACTTCTCGGATGTAGTATTTTCCAACATTCCTCGCGGGTCGGCCCCTACTTCTCGGTGGGCACATTATATACGCCTATATCGTAATATAACCCAACCTAACCCATCTAGACCGTCGGTGGTAATGTTTTACAAAATCCCGGTCGTGTCTGCCCGTACTACTCGGTGGGGACATTATATACGTCTATAACGTTATATATCCTAACCCAAGGGAACCTAACATCTCGCATGTATTATTTTCCAACGTTCCTGGCGGGCCAGCCCCTACTTCTCGGTGGGCACATTATATACGTCCATATCGTAATATAACCTAACCTAACCCATCTAGACCCTCGCTGGTAATGTTTTACAAAATCCCGGTCGTGTCGGCCCGTACTTCTCGGTGTGGACATTATATACGTCTATAACGTTATATATCCTAACCTAAGGGAACCTAACATCTCGCATGTATTATTTTCCAACGTTCCTGGCGAGACAGCCCCTACTTCTCGGTGGGCACATTATATACGTCTATATCGTAATATAACCTAACCTAATCCATCTAGACCCTCGCTGGTAATGTTTTACAAAATCCCGGTCGTGTCGACCCGTACTTCTCGGTGGGGACATTATATACGTCTATAACGTTATATATCCTAACCTAAGGGAACCTAACATGTCGGATGTAGTATTTTCCAACATTCCTGGCGGGTCGGCCCCTACTTCTCGATGGGCACATTATATTTGTCTATATCTCAATATAACCTAACCTAACCCATCTAGACCCTCGCTGGTAATGTTTTACAAAATCCCGGTCGTGTCGGCCCGTACTTCTCGGTGTGGACATTATATACGTCTATAACGTTATATATCCTAACCTAAGGGAACCTAACATCTCGCATGTATTATTTTCCAACGTTCCTGGCGGGACAGCCCCTACTTCTCGGTGGGCACATTATATACGTCTATATCGCAATATAACCTAACCTAACCCATCTAGACCCTCGCTGGTAATGTTTTACAAAATCCCGGTCGTGTCGGCCCGTACTTCTCGGTGTGGACATTATATACGTCTATAACGTTATATATCCTAACCTAAGGGAACCTAACATCTCGCATGTATTATTTTCCAACGTTCCTGGCGGGCCAGCCCCTACTTCTCGGTGGGCACATTATATACGTCCATATCGTAATATAACCTAACCTAACCCACCTAGACCCTCGCTGGTAATGTTTCACAGAATCCCGTTCATGTCTTCCCGTACGTCTCGGTGCGTACATTATATACGTCTATAAACTTATATATACTAACCTAAGGGAACCTAACTTCTCGGATGTAGTATTTTCCAACATTCCTGGCGGGTCGGCCCGTACTTCTCGGTGGGGACATTATATACGTCTATAACGTTATATATCTAACCTAAGGGAACCTAACATCTCGGATGTAGTATTTTCCAACATTCCTGGCGGGTCGGCCCCTACTTCTCGGTGGGCACATTATATACGTCCATATCGTAATATATCCTAACCTAACCCATCTAGACCCCCGCTGGTAATGTTTTACAAAATCCCGGTCGTGTCTGCCCGTACTTCTCGGTGGGGACATTATATACGTCTAGAACGTTATATATCCTAACCTAAGGGAACCTAACATCTCGGATGTAGTATTTTCCAACATTCCTGGCGGGACGGCCCCTACTTCTCGGTGGGCACATTATATACGTCTATATCGTAATATAACCTAACCTAACCCATCTAGACCGTCGCTGGTAATGTTTTACAAAATCCCGGTCGTGTCGACCCGTACTTCTCGGCGGGGATATTATATACGTCTATAACGTTATATATCCTAACCTAAGGGAACCTCACAGGTCGGATGTAGTATTTTCCAACATTCCTGGCGGGTCGGCCCCTACTTCTCGATGGGCACATTATATTTGTCTATATCGCAATATAACCTAACCTAACCCATCTAGACCCTCGCTGGTAATGTTTTACAAAATCCCGGTCGTGTCGGCCCGTACTTCTCGGTGTGGACATTATATACGTCCATAACGTTGTATATCCTAACCTAAGGGAACCTAACATCTCGCATGTATTATTTTCCAACGTTCCTGGCGGGCCAGGCCCTACTTCTCGGTGGGCACATTATATACTTCCATATCGTAATATAACCTAACCTAACCTATCTAGACCCTCGCTGGTAATGTTTAACAAAATTCCGGTCGTGTCGGCATGTACTTTGCCGTGGGGACATTATATACGTCTATAACGTTATATATCCTAACCTAAGGGAACCTAACATGTCGGATGTAGTATTTTCCAACATTCCTGGCGGGTCGGCCCCTACTTCTCGATGGGCACATTATATTTGTCTATATCTCAATATAACCTAACCTAACCCATCTAGACCCTCGCTGGTAATGTTTTACAAAATCCCGGTCGTGTCGGCCCGTACTTCTCGGTGTGGACATTATATACGTCTATAACGTTATATATCCTAACCTAAGGGAACCTAACATCTCGCATGTATTATTTTCCAACGTTCCTGGCGGGACAGCCCCTACTTCTCGGTGGGCACATTATATACGTCTATATCGTAATATAACCTAACCTAATCCATCTAGACCCTCGCTGGTAATGTTTTAAAAAATCCCGGTCGTGTCTGCCCGTACTTCTCGGTGGGGACATTATATACGTCTATAACGTTATATATCCTAACCTAAGGGAACCTAACCTGTCGGATGTAGTATTTTCCAACATTCCTGGCGGGTCGGCCCCTACTTCTCGATGGGCACATTATATATGTCTATATCGCAATATAACCTAACCTAACCCATCTAGACCCTCGCTGGTAATGTTTTACAAAATCCCGGTCGTGTCGGCCCGTACTTCTCGGTGTGGACATTATATACGTCTATAACGTTATATATCCTAACCTAAGGGAACCTAACATCTCGCATGTATTATTTTCCAACGTTCCTGGCGGGCCTGCCCCTACTTCTCGGTGGGCACATTATATACGTCTATATCGTAATATAACCTAACCTAATCCATCTAGACCCTCGCTGGTAATGTTTTACAAAATCCCGGTCGTGTCTGCCCGTACTTCTCGGTGGGGACATTATATACGTCTATAACGTTATATATCCTAACCTAAGGGAACCTAACATGTCGGATGTAGTATTTTCCAACATTCCTGGCGGGTCGGCCCCTACTTCTCGATGGGCACATTATATTTGTCTATATCGCAATATAACCTAACCTAACCCATCTAGACCCACGCTGGTAATGTTTTACAAAATCCCGGTCGTGTCTGCCCGTACTTCTCTGTGGGGACATTATATACGTCTATAACGTTATATATCCTAACCTAAGGGAACCTAACATGTCGGATGTAGTATTTTCCAACATTCCTGGCGGGTCGGCCCCTACTTCTCGATGGGCACATTATATATGTCTATATCGCAATATAACCTAACCTAACCCATCTAGACCCTCGCTGGTAATGTTTTACAAAATCCCGGTGGTGTCGGCCCGTACTTCTCGGTGTGGACATTATATACGTCTATAACGTTATATATCCTAACCTAAGGGAACCTAACATGTCGGATGTAGTATTTTCCAACATTCCTGGCGGGTCGGCCCCTACTTCTCGGTGGTCACATTATATACGTCTATATCGTAATATAACCCAACCTAACCCATCTAGACCGTCGCTGGTAATGTTTTACAAAATCCCGGTCGTGTCGACCCGTACTTCTCGGTGGGGACATTATATACGTCTATAACGTAATATATCCTAACCTAAGGGAACCTAACATCTCGCATGTATTATTTTCCAACGTTCCTGGCGGGCCAGCCCCTACTTCTCGGTGGGCACATTATATACGTCCATATCGTAATATAACCTAACCTAACCCATCTAGACCCTCGCTGGTAATGTTTTACAAAATTCCGGTCGTGTCGGCCCGTACTTTGCCGTGGGGACATTTTATACGTCTATAACGTTATATATCCTAACCTAAGGGAACCTAACACCTCGGATGTAGTATTTTCCAACATTTCTGGCGGGTCGGCCCCTACTTCTCGGTGGGAACTTTATATACGTCTATAACGTAATATAACCTAACCTAACCCACCTAGACCCTCGCTGGTAATGTTTCACTGAATCCCGTTCATGTCTTCCCGTACGTCTCGGTGCGTACATTATATACGTCTATAAATTTATTTATCCTAATCTAAGGGAACCTAACATCCCGGATGTAGTATTTTCCAACATTCCTGGCGGGTCGGCCCCTACTTCTCGGTGGGCACATTATATACGTCTATATCGTAATATAACCTAACCTAACCCATCTAGACCGTCGTTGGTAATGTTTTACAAAATCCCGGTCGTGTCGGCCCGTACTTCTCGGTGGGGACATTATATACGTCTATAACGTTATATATCCTAACCTAAGGGAACCTAACTTCTCGGATGTAGTATTTTTCAACATTCCACGCGGGTCGGCCCCTACTTCTCGGTGGGCACATTATATACGTCTATATCGTAATATAACCTAACCTAATCCATGTAGACCCTCGCTGGTAATGTTTTACAAAATCCCGGTCGTGTCTGCCCGTACTTCTCGGTGGGGACATTATATACGTCTATAACGTTATATATCCTAACCTAAGGGAACCTAACATGTCGGATGTAGTATTTTCCAACATTCCTGGCGGGTCGGCCCCTACTTCTCGATGGGCACATTATATACGTCTATATCGCAATATAACCTAACCTAACCCATCTAGACCCTCGCTGGTAATGTTTTACAAAATCCCGGTCGTGTCGGCCCGTACTTCTCGGTGTGGACATTATATACGTCTATAACGTTATATATCCTAACCTAAGGGAACCTAACATCTCGCATGTATTATTTTCCAACGTTCCTGGCGGGCCAGCCCCTACTTCTCGGTGGGCACATTATATACGTCCATATCGTAATATAACCTAACCTAACCCACCTAGACCCTCGCTGGTAATGTTTCACAGAATCCCGTTCATGTCTTCCCGTACGTCTCGGTGCGTACATTATATACGTCTATAAACTTATATATACTAACCTAAGGGAACCTAACTTCTCGGATGTAGTATTTTCCAACATTCCTGGCGGGTCGGCCCGTACTTCTCGGTGGGGACATTATATACGTCTATAACGTTATATATCTAACCTAAGGGAACCTAACATCTCGGATGTAGTATTTTCCAACATTCCTGGCGGGTCGGCCCCTACTTCTCGGTGGGCACATTATATTCGTCTATATCGTAATATAACCTAACCTAACCCAACTAGACAGTCGCTGGTAATGTTTTACAAAATCCCGGTCGTGTCGACCCGTACTTCTCGGTGGGGACATTATATACGTCTCTAACGTTATATATCCCTAACCTAAGGGAACCTAACATCTCGCATGTATTATTTTCCAACGTTCCTGGCGGGCCAGCCCCTACTTCTCGGTGGGCACATTATATACGTCCATATCGTAATATAACCTAACCTAACCCATCTAGACCCTCGCTGGTAATGTTTTACAAAATCCCGGTCGTGTCTGCCCGTACTTCTCGGTGGGGACATTATATACGTCTATAACGTTATATATCCAAACCTAAGGGAACCTAACATGTCGGATGTAGTATTTTCCAACATTCCTGGCGGGTCGGCCCCTACTTCTCGATGGGCACATTATATACGTCTATATCGCAATATAACCTAACCTAACCCATCTAGACCCTCGCTGGTAATGTTTTACAAAATCCCGGTCGTGTCGGCCCGTACTTCTCGGTGTGGACATTATATACGTCTATAACGTTATATATCCTAACCTAAGGGAACCTAACATCTCGCTTGTATTATTTTCCAACGTTCCTGGCGGGCCAGCCCCTACTTCTCGGTGGGCACATTATATACGTCCATATCGTAATATAACCTAACCTAACCCACCTAGACCCTCGCTGGTAATGTTTCACAGAATCCCGTTCATGTCTTCCCGTACGTCTCGGTGCGTACATTATATACGTCTATAAACTTATATATACTAACCTAAGGGAACCTAACTTCTCGGATGTAGTATTTTCCAACATTCCTGGCGGGTCGGCCCGTACTTCTCGGTGGGGACATTATATACGTCTATAACGTTATATATCCTAACCTAAGGGAACCTAACATCTCGGATGTAGTATTTTCCAACATTCCTGGCGGGTCGGCCCCCACTTCTCGGTGGACACATTATATACGTCTATATCGTAATATAACCTAACCTAACCCATCTAGACCCTCGCTGGTGATGTTTTACAAAATCCCGGTCGTGTCTGCCCGTACATCTCGGTGGGGACATTATATACGTCTATAACGTTATATATCCTAACCCAAGGGAACCCTACATCTCGGATGTAGTATTTTCCAACATTCCTGGCGGGTCGGCCCCTACTTCTCGGTGGGCACATTATATACGTCCATATCGTAATATATCCTAACCTAACCCATCTAGACCCCCGCTGGTAATGTTTTACAAAATTCCTGTCGTGTCGGCCCGTACTTTGCCGTGGGGACATAATATACGTCTAGAACGTTATATATCCTAACCTAAGGGAACCTAACATCTCGGATGTAGTATTTTCCAACATTCCTGGCGGGACGGCCCCTACTTCTCGGTGGGCACATTATATACGTCTATATCGTAATATAACCTAACCTAACCCATCTAGACCGTCGCTGGTAATGTTTTACAAAATCCCGGTCGTGTCGACCCGTACTTCTCGGCAGGGATATTATATACGTCTATAACGTTATATATCCTAACCTAAGGGAACCTAACATGTCGGATGTAGTATTTTCCAACATTCCTGGCGGGTCGGCCCCTACTTCTCGATGGGCACATTATATTTGTCTATATCGCAATATAACCTAACCTAACCCATCTAGACCCTCGCTGGTAATGTTTTACAAAATCCCGGTCGTGTCGGCCCATACTTCTCGGTGTGGACATTATATACGTCCATAACGTTGTATATCCTAACCTAAGGGAACCTAACATCTCGCATGTATTATTTTCCAACGTTCCTGGCGGGCCAGGCCCTACTTCTCGGTGGGCACATTATATACTTCCATATCGTAATATAACCTAACCTAACCTATCTAGACCCTCGCTGGTAATGTTTAACAAAATTCCGGTCGTGTCGGCATGTACTTTGCCGTGGGGACATTATATACGTCTATAACGTTATATATCCTAACCTAAGGGAACCTAACATCTCGGATGTAGTATTTTCCAACATTCCTGGCGGGCCAGCCCCTACTTCTCGGTGGGCACATTATATACGTCCATATCGTAATATAACCTAACCTAACCCACCTAGACCCTCGCTGGTAATGTTTCACAAACTCCCGTTCATGTCTTCCCGTACGTCTCGGTGCGTACATTATATACGTCTATAAACTTATATATACTAACCTAAGGGAACCTAACTTCTCGGATGTAGTATTTTCCAACAGTCCTGGCGGGTCGGCCCCTACTTCTCGGTGGGTACATTATATACGTCTATAAAGTAATATAACCTAACCTAACCCATCTAGACCCTCGCTGGTATTGTTTTACAAAATCCCCGTCGCGTCGGCCCGTACTTCTCGGTGGGGACATTATATACGTCTATAACGTTATATATCCTAACCTAAGGGAACCTAACTTCTCGGATGTAGTATTTTCCAACAGTCCTGGCGGGTCGGCCCCTACTTCTCGGTGGGCACATTATATACGCCTATATCGTAATATAAACCAACCTAACCCATCTAGACCGTCGCTGGCAATGTTTTACAAAATCCCGGTCGTGTCGACCCGTACTACTCGGTGGGGACATTATATACGTCTATAACGTTATATATCCTAACCTAAGGGAACCTAACTTCTCGGATGTAGTATTTTCCAACATTCCTCGCGGGTCGGCCCCTACTTCTCGGTGGGCACATTATATACGTCTATATCGTAATATAACCTAACCTAATCCATGTAGACCCCCGCTGGTAATGTTTTACAAAATCCCGGTCGTGTCTGCCCGTACTTCTCGGTGGGGACATTATATACGTCTATAACGTTATATATCCTAACCTAAGGGAACATAACATGTCGGATGTAGTATTTTCCAACATTCCTGGCGGGTCGGCCCCTACTTCTCGATGGGCACATTATATATGTCTATATCGCAATATAACCTAACCTAACCCATCTAGACCCTCGCTGGTAATGTTTTACAAAATCCCGGTCGTGTCGGCCCGTACTTCTCGGTGTGGACATTATATACGTCTATAACGTTATATATCCTAACCTAAGGGAACCTAACATCTCGCATGTATTATTTTCCAACGTTCCTGGCGGGCCAGGCCCTACTTCTCGGTGGGCACATTATATACGTCCATATCGTAATATAACCTAACCTAACCCATCTAGACCCTCGCTGGTAATGTTTTACAAAATTCCGGTCGTGTCGGCCCGTACTTTGCCGTGGGGACATTTTATACGTCTATAACGTTATATATCCTAACCCAAGGGAACCCTACATCTCGGATGTAGTATTTTCCATCATTCCTCGCGGGTCGGCCCCTACTTCTCGGTGGGCACATTATATATGTCTATATCGCAATATAACCTAACCTAACCCATCTAGACCCTCGCTGGTAATGTTTTACAAAATCCCGGTCGTGTCGGCCCGTACTTCTCGGTGTGGACATTATATACGTCTATAACGTTATATATCCTAACCTAAGGGAACCTAACATCTCGCATGTATTATTTTCCAACGTTCCTGGCGGGCCAGGCCCTACTTCTCGGTGGGCACATTATATACGTCCATATCGTAATATAACCTAACCTAACCCATCTAGACCCTCGCTGGTAATGTTTTACAAAATTCCGGTCGTGTCGGCCCGTACTTTGCCGTGGGGACATTTTATACGTCTATAACGTTATATATCCTAACCTAAGGGAACCTAACACCTCGGATGTAGTATTTTCCAACATTTCTGGCGGGTCGGCCCCTACTTCTCGGTGGGAACTTTATATACGTCTATAACGTAATATAACCTAACCTAACCCACCTAGACCCTCGCTGGTAATGTTTCACTGAATCCCGTTCATGTCTTCCCGTACGTCTCGGTGCGTACATTATATACGTCTATAAATTTATTTATCCTAACCTAAGGGAACCTAACATCCCGGATGTAGTATTTTCCAACATTCCTGGCGGGTCGGCCCCTACTTCTCGGTGGGCACATTATATACGTCTATATCGTAATATAACCTAACCTAACCCATCTAGACCGTCGCTGGTAATGTTTTACAAAATCCCGGTCGTGTCGGCCCGTACTTCTCGGTGGGGACATTATATACGTCTATAACGTTATATATCCTAACCTAAGGGAACCTAACTTCTCGGATGTAGTATTTTTCAACATTCCACGCGGGTCGGCCCCTACTTCTCGGTGGGCACATTATATACGTCTATATCGTAATATAACCTAACCTAATCCATGTAGACCCTCGCTGGTAATGTTTTACAAAATCCCGGTCGTGTCTGCCCGTACTTCTCGGTGGGGACATTATATACGTCTATAACGTTATATATCCTAACCTAAGGGAACCTAACATCTCGCATGTATTATTTTCCAACGTTCCTGGCGGGCCAGCCCCTACTTCTCGGTGGGCACATTATATACGTCCATATCGTAATATAACCTAACCTAACCCATCTAGACCCTCGCTGGTAATGTTTTACAAAATCCCGGTCGTGTCTGCCCGTACTTCTCGGTGGGGACATTATATACGTCTATAACGTTATATATCCTAACCTAAGGGAACCTAACATGTCGGATGTAGTATTTTCCAACATTCCTGGCGGGTCGGCCCCTACTTCTCGATGGGCACATTATATACGTCTATATCGCAATATAACCTAACCTAACCCATCTAGACCCTCGCTGGTAATGTTTTACAAAATCCCGGTCGTGTCGGCCCGTACTTCTCGGTGTGGACATTATATACGTCTATAACGTTATATATCCTAACCTAAGGGAACCTAACATCTCGCATGTATTATTTTCCAACGTTCCTGGCGGGCCAGCCCCTACTTCTCGGTGGGCACATTATATACGTCCATATCGTAATATAACCTAACCTAACCCACCTAGACCCTCGCTGGTAATGTTTCACAGAATCCCGTTCATGTCTTCCCGTACGTCTCGGTGCGTACATTATATACGTGTATAAACTTATATATACTAACCTAAGGGAACCTAACTTCCCGGATGTAGTATTTTCCAACATTCCTGGCGGGTCGGCCCGTACTTCTCGGTGGGGACATTATATACGTCTATAACGTTATATATCCTAACCTAAGGGAACCTAACATCTCGAATGTTGTATTTTCCAACATTCCTGGCGGGTCGGCCCCTACTTCTCGATGGGCACATTATATTTGTCTATATCGCAATATAACCTAACCTAACCCATCTAGACCCTCGCTGGTAATGTTTTACAAAATCCCGGTCGTGTCGGCCCGTACGTCTCGGTGCGTACATTATATACGTCTATAAACTTATATATACTAACCTAAGGGAACCTAACTTCTCGGATGTAGTATTTTCCAACATTCCTGGCGGGTCGGCCCGTACTTCTCGGTGGGGACATTATATACGTCTATAACGTTATATATCCTAACCTAAGGGAACCTAACATCTCGGATGTAGTATTTTCCAACATTCCTGGCGGGTCGGCCCCTACTTCTCGATGGGCACATTATATTTGTCTATATCGCAATATAACCTAACCTAACCCATCTAGACCCTCGCTGGTAATGTTTTACAAAATCCCGGTCGTGTCGGCCCGTACTTCTCGGTGTGGACATTATATACGTCCATAACGTTGTATATCCTAACCTAAGGGAACCTAACTTCTCGCATGTATTATTTTCCAACGTTCCTGGCGGGCCAGGCCCTACTTCTCGGTGGGCACATTATATACTTCCATATCGTAATATAACCTAACCTAACCTATCTAGACCCTCGCTGGTATTGTTTTACAAAATCCCCGTCGCGTCGGCCCGTACTTCTCGGTGGGGACATTATATACGTCTATAACGTTATATATCCTAACCTAAGGGAACCTAACTTCTCGGACGTAGTATTTTCCAACATTTCTGGCGGGTCGGCCCCTACTTCTCGGTGGGAACTTTATATACGTCTATAACGTAATATAACCTAACCTAACCCACCTAGACCCTCGCTGGTAATGTTTCACTGAATCCCGTTCATGTGTTCCCGTACGTCTCGGTGCGTACATTATATACGTCTATAAATTTATTTATCCTAACCTAAGGGAACCTAACATCCCGGATGTAGTATTTTCCAACATTCCTGGCGGGTCGGCCCCTACTTCTCGGTGGGCACATTATATACGTCTATATCGTAATATAACCTAACCTAAGGGAACCTAACATCTCGGATGTAGTATTTTCCAACATTCCTGGCGGGTCGGCCCCTACTTCTCGGTGGGCACATTATATACGTCCATATCGTAATATATCCTAACCTAACCCATCTAGACCCCCGCTGGTAATGTTTTAAAAAATCCCGGTCGTGTCTGCCCGTACTTCTCGGTGGGGACATTATATACGTCTAGAACGTTATATATCCTAACCTAAGGGAACCTAACATCTCGGATGTAGTATTTTCCAACATTCCTGGCGGGACGGCCCCTACTTCTCGGTGGGCACATTATATACGTCTATATCGTAATATAACCTAACCTAACCCATCTAGACCGTCGCTGGTAATGTTTTACAAAATCCCGGTCGTGTCGACCCGTACTTCTCGGCGGGGATATTATATACGTCTATAACGTTATATATCCTAACCTAAGGGAACCTCACAGGTCGGATGTAGTATTTTCCAACATTCCTGGCGGGTCGGCCCCTACTTCTCGATGGGCACATTATATTTGTCTATATCGCAATATAACCTAACCTAACCCATCTAGACCCTCGCTGGTAATGTTTTACAAAATCCCGGTCGTGTCGGCCCGTACTTCTCGGTGTGGACATTATATACGTCCATAACGTTGTATATCCTAACCTAAGGGAACCTAACATCTCGCATGTATTATTTTCCAACGTTCCTGGCGGGCCAGGCCCTACTTCTCGGTGGGCACATTATATACTTCCATATCGTAATATAACCTAACCTAACCTATCTAGACCCTCGCTGGTAATGTTTAACAAAATTCCGGTCGTGTCGGCATGTACTTTGCCGTGGGGACATTATATACGTCTATAACGTTATATATCCTAACCTAAGGGAACCTAACATCTCGGATGTAGTATTTTCCAACATTCCTGGCGGGCCAGCCCCTACTTCTCGGTGGGCACATTATATACGTCCATATCGTAATATAACCTAACCTAACCCACCTAGACCCTCGCTGGTAATGTTTCACAGACTCCCGTTCATGTCTTCCCGTACGTCTCGGTGCGTACATTATATACGTCTATAAACTTATATATACTAACCTAAGGGAACCTAACTTCTCGGATGTAGTATTTTCCAACAGTCCTGGCGGTTCGGCCCCTACTTCTCGGTGGGCACATTATATACGCCTATATCGTAATATAAACCAACCTAACCCATCTAGACCGTCGCTGGTAATGTTTTACAAAATCCCGGTCGTGTCGACCCGTACTTCTCGGTGGGGACATTATATACGTCTATAACGTTATATATCCTAACCTAAGGGAACCTAACTTCTCGGATGTAGTATTTTCCAACATTCCTCGCGGGTCGGCCCCTACTTCTCGGTGGGCACATTATATACGTCTATATCGTAATATAACCTAACCTAATCCATGTAGACCCTCGCTGGTAATGTTTTACAAAATCCCGGTCGTGTCTGCCCGTACTTCTCGGTGGGGACATTATATACGTCTATAACGTTATACATCCTAACCTAAGGGAACATAACATGTCGGATGTAGTATTTTCCAACATTCCTGGCGGGTCGGCCCCTACTTCTCGATGGGCACATTATATATGTCTATATCGCAATATAACCTAACCTAACCCATCTAGACCCTCGCTGGTAATGTTTTACAAAATTCCGGTCGTGTCGGCCCGTACTTTGCCGTGGGGACATTATATACGTCTATAACGTTATATATCCTAACCTAAGGGAACCTAACATCTCGGATGTAGTATTTTCCAACATTCCTGGCGGGCCGGCCCCTACTTCTCGGTGGGCACATTATATTCGTCTATATCGTAATATAACCCAACCTAAGCCATCTAGACAGTCGCTGGTAATGTTTTACAAAATCCCGGTCGTGTCGTCCCGTACTTCTCGGTGGGGACATTATATACGTCTCTAACGTTATATATCCTAACCTAAGGGAACCTAACATCTCGCATGTATTATTTTCCAACGTTCCTGGCGGGCCAGCCCCTACTTCTCGGTGGGCACATTATATACGTCCATATCGTAATATAACCTAACCTAACCCATCTAGACCCTCGCTGGTAATGTTTTACAAAATCCCGGTCGTGTCTGCCCGTACTTCTCGGTGGGGACATTATATACGTCTATAACGTTATATATCCTAACCTAAGGGAACCTAACATGTCGGATGTAGTATTTTCCAACATTCCTGGCGGGTCGGCCCCTACTTCTCGATGAGCACATTATATACGTCCATATCGTAATATATCCTAACCTAACCCATCTAGACCCCCGCTGGTAATGTTTTACAAAATTCCTGTCGTGTCGGCCCGTACTTTGCCGTGGGGACATAATATACGTCTAGAACGTTATATATCCTAACCTAAGGGAACCTAACATCTCGGATGTAGTATTTTCCAACATTCCTGGCGGGACGGCCCCTACTTCTCGGTGGGCACATTATATACGTCTATATCGTAATATAACCTAACCTAACCCATCTAGACCGTCGCTGGTAATGTTTTACAAAATCCCGGTCGTGTCGACCCGTACTTCTCGGCAGGGATATTATATACGTCTATAACGTTATATATCCTAACCTAAGGGAACCTAACATGTCGGATGTAGTATTTTCCAACATTCCTGGCGGGTCGGCCCCTACTTCTCGATGGGCACATTATATTTGTCTATATCGCAATATAACCTAACCTAACCCATCTAGACCCTCGCTGGTAATGTTTTACAAAATCCCGGTCGTGTCGGCCCATACTTCTCGGTGTGGACATTATATACGTCCATAACGTTGTATATCCTAACCTAAGGGAACCTAACATCTCGCATGTATTATTTTCCAACGTTCCTGGCGGGCCAGGCCCTACTTCTCGGTGGGCACATTATATACTTCCATATCGTAATATAACCTAACCTAACCTATCTAGACCCTCGCTGGTAATGTTTAACAAAATTCCGGTCGTGTCGGCATGTACTTTGCCGTGGGGACATTATATACGTCTATAACGTTATATATCCTAACCTAAGGGAACCTAACATCTCGGATGTAGTATTTTCCAACATTCCTGGCGGGCCAGCCCCTACTTCTCGGTGGGCACATTATATACGTCCATATCGTAATATAACCTAACCTAACCCACCTAGACCCTCGCTGGTAATGTTTCACAAACTCCCGTTCATGTCTTCCCGTACGTCTCGGTGCGTACATTATATACGTCTATAAACTTATATATACTAACCTAAGGGAACCTAACTTCTCGGATGTAGTATTTTCCAACAGTCCTGGCGGGTCGGCCCCTACTTCTCGGTGGGTACATTATATACGTCTATAAAGTAATATAACCTAACCTAACCCATCTAGACCCTCGCTGGTATTGTTTTACAAAATCCCCGTCGCGTCGGCCCGTACTTCTCGGTGGGGACATTATATACGTCTATAACGTTATATATCCTAACCTAAGGGAACCTAACTTCTCGGATGTAGTATTTTTCTACGTTCCTGGCGGGCCAGCCCCTACTTCTCGGTGGGCACATTATATACGTCCATATCGTAATATAACCTAACCTAACCCATCTAGACCCTCGCTGGTAATGTTTTACAAAATCCCGGTCGTGTCTGCCCGTACTTCTCGGTGGGGACATTATATACGTCTATAACGTTATATATCCAAACCTAAGGGAACCTAACATGTCGGATGTAGTATTTTCCAACATTCCTGGCGGGTCGGCCCCCACTTCTCGGTGGACACATTATATACGTCTATATCGTAATATAACCTAACCTAACCCATCTAGACCCTCGCTGGTGATGTTTTACAAAATCCCGGTCGTGTCTGCCCGTACTTCTCGGTGGGGACATTATATACGTCTATAACGTTATATATCCTAACCCAAGGGAACCCTACATCTCGGATGTAGTATTTTCCAACATTCCTGGCGGGTCGGCCCCTACTTCTCGGTGGGCACATTATATACGTCCATATCGTAATATATCCTAACCTAACCCATCTAGACCCCCGCTGGTAATGTTTTACAAAATTCCTGTCGTGTCGGCCCGTACTTTGCCGTGGGGACATAATATACGTCTAGAACGTTATATATCCTAACCTAAGGGAACCTAACATCTCGGATGTAGTATTTTCCAACATTCCTGGCGGGACGGCCCCTACTTCTCGGTGGGCACATTATATACGTCTATATCGTAATATAACCTAACCTAACCCATCTAGACCGTCGCTGGTAATGTTTTACAAAATCCCGGTCGTGTCGACCCGTACTTCTCGGCAGGGATATTATATACGTCTATAACGTTATATATCCTAACCTAAGGGAACCTAACATGTCGGATGTAGTATTTTCCAACATTCCTGGCGGGTCGGCCCCTACTTCTCGATGGGCACATTATATTTGTCTATATCGCAATATAACCTAACCTAACCCATCTAGACCCTCGCTGGTAATGTTTTACAAAATCCCGGTCGTGTCGGCCCATACTTCTCGGTGTGGACATTATATACGTCCATAACGTTGTATATCCTAACCTAAGGGAACCTAACATCTCGCATGTATTATTTTCCAACGTTCCTGGCGGGCCAGGCCCTACTTCTCGGTGGGCACATTATATACTTCCATATCGTAATATAACCTAACCTAACCTATCTAGACCCTCGCTGGTAATGTTTAACAAAATTCCGGTCGTGTCGGCATGTACTTTGCCGTGGGGACATTATATACGTCTATAACGTTATATATCCTAACCTAAGGGAACCTAACATCTCGGATGTAGTATTTTCCAACATTCCTGGCGGGCCAGCCCCTACTTCTCGGTGGGCACATTATATACGTCCATATCGTAATATAACCTAACCTAACCCACCTAGACCCTCGCTGGTAATGTTTCACAAACTCCCGTTCATGTCTTCCCGTACGTCTCGGTGCGTACATTATATACGTCTATAAACTTATATATACTAACCTAAGGGAACCTAACTTCTCGGATGTAGTATTTTCCAACAGTCCTGGCGGGTCGGCCCCTACTTCTCGGTGGGTACATTATATACGTCTATAAAGTAATATAACCTAACCTAACCCATCTAGACCCTCGCTGGTATTGTTTTACAAAATCCCCGTCGCGTCGGCCCGTACTTCTCGGTGGGGACATTATATACGTCTATAACGTTATACATCCTAACCTAAGGGAACATAACATGTCGGATGTAGTATTTTCCAACATTCCTGGCGGGTCGGCCCCTACTTCTCGATGGGCACATTATATATGTCTATATCGCAATATAACCTAACCTAACCCATCTAGACCCTCGCTGGTAATGTTTTACAAAATTCCGGTCGTGTCGGCCCGTACTTTGCCGTGGGGACATTATATACGTCTATAACGTTATATATCCTAACCTAAGGGAACCTAACATCTCGGATGCAGTATTTTCCAACATTCCTGGCGGGCCGGCCCCTACTTCTCGGTGGGCACATTATATTCGTCTTTATCGTAATATAACCCAACCTAAGCCATCTAGACAGTCGCTGGTAATGTTTTACAAAATCCCGGTCGTGTCGTCCCGTACTTCTCGGTGGGGACATTATATACGTCTCTAACGTTATATATCCTAACCTAAGGGAACCTAACATCTCGCATGTATTATTTTCCAACGTTCCTGGCGGGCCAGCCCCTACTTCTCGGTGGGCACATTATATACGTCCATATCGTAATATAACCTAACCTAACCCATCTAGACCCTCGCTGGTAATGTTTTACAAAATCCCGGTCGTGTCTGCCCGTACTTCTCGGTGGGGACATTATATACGTCTATAACGTTATATATCCTAACCCAAGGGAACCCTACATCTCGGATGTAGTATTTTCCAACATTCCTGGCGGGTCGGCCCCTACTTCTCGGTGGGCACATTATATACGTCCATATCGTAATATATCCTAACCTAACCCATCTAGACCCCCGCTGGTAATGTTTTACAAAATTCCTGTCGTGTCGGCCCGTACTTTGCCGTGGGGACATAATATACGTCTAGAACGTTATATATCCTAACCTAAGGGAACCTAACATCTCGGATGTAGTATTTTCCAACATTCCTGGCGGGACGGCCCCTACTTCTCGGTGGGCACATTATATACGTCTATATCGTAATATAACCTAACCTAACCCATCTAGACCGTCGCTGGTAATGTTTTACAAAATCCCGGTCGTGTCGACCCGTACTTCTCGGCAGGGATATTATATACGTCTATAACGTTATATATCCTAACCTAAGGGAACCTAACATGTCGGATGTAGTATTTTCCAACATTCCTGGCGGGTCGGCCCCTACTTCTCGATGGGCACATTATATTTGTCTATATCGCAATATAACCTAACCTAACCCATCTAGACCCTCGCTGGTAATGTTTTACAAAATCCCGGTCGTGTCGGCCCATACTTCTCGGTGTGGACATTATATACGTCCATAACGTTGTATATCCTAACCTAAGGGAACCTAACATCTCGCATGTATTATTTTCCAACGTTCCTGGCGGGCCAGGCCCTACTTCTCGGTGGGCACATTATATACTTCCATATCGTAATATAACCTAACCTAACCTATCTAGACCCTCGCTGGTAATGTTTAACAAAATTCCGGTCGTGTCGGCATGTACTTTGCCGTGGGGACATTATATACGTCTATAACGTTATATATCCTAACCTAAGGGAACCTAACATCTCGGATGTAGTATTTTCCAACATTCCTGGCGGGCCAGCCCCTACTTCTCGGTGGGCACATTATATACGTCCATATCGTAATATAACCTAACCTAACCCACCTAGACCCTCGCTGGTAATGTTTCACAAACTCCCGTTCATGTCTTCCCGTACGTCTCGGTGCGTACATTATATACGTCTATAAACTTATATATACTAACCTAAGGGAACCTAACTTCTCGGATGTAGTATTTTCCAACAGTCCTGGCGGGTCGGCCCCTACTTCTCGGTGGGTACATTATATACGTCTATAAAGTAATATAACCTAACCTAACCCATCTAGACCCTCGCTGGTATTGTTTTACAAAATCCCCGTCGCGTCGGCCCGTACTTCTCGGTGGGGACATTATATACGTCTATAACGTTATACATCCTAACCTAAGGGAACATAACATGTCGGATGTAGTATTTTCCAACATTCCTGGCGGGTCGGCCCCTACTTCTCGATGGGCACATTATATATGTCTATATCGCAATATAACCTAACCTAACCCATCTAGACCCTCGCTGGTAATGTTTTACAAAATTCCGGTCGTGTCGGCCCGTACTTTGCCGTGGGGACATTATATACGTCTATAACGTTATATATCCTAACCTAAGGGAACCTAACATCTCGGATGCAGTATTTTCCAACATTCCTGGCGGGCCGGCCCCTACTTCTCGGTGGGCACATTATATTCGTCTTTATCGTAATATAACCCAACCTAAGCCATCTAGACAGTCGCTGGTAATGTTTTACAAAATCCCGGTCGTGTCGTCCCGTACTTCTCGGTGGGGACATTATATACGTCTCTAACGTTATATATCCTAACCTAAGGGAACCTAACATCTCGCATGTATTATTTTCCAACGTTCCTGGCGGGCCAGCCCCTACTTCTCGGTGGGCACATTATATACGTCCATATCGTAATATAACCTAACCTAACCCATCTAGACCCTCGCTGGTAATGTTTTACAAAATCCCGGTCGTGTCTGCCCGTACTTCTCGGTGGGGACATTATATACGTCTATACCGTTATATATCCTAACCTAAGGGAACCTAACATGTCGGATGTAGTATTTTCCAACATTCCTGGCGGGTCGGCCCCTACTTCTCGATGAGCACATTATATACGTCCATATCGTAATATATCCTAACCTAACCCATCTAGACCCCCGCTGGTAATGTTTTACAAAATTCCTGTCGTGTCGGCCCGTACTTTGCCGTGGGGACATAATATACGTCTAGAACGTTATATATCCTAACCTAAGGGAACCTAACATCTCGGATGTAGTATTTTCCAACATTCCTGGCGGGACGGCCCCTACTTCTCGGTGGGCACATTATATACGTCTATATCGTAATATAACCTAACCTAACCCATCTAGACCGTCGCTGGTAATGTTTTACAAAATCCCGGTCGTGTCGACCCGTACTTCTCGGCAGGGATATTATATACGTCTATAACGTTATATATCCTAACCTAAGGGAACCTAACATGTCGGATGTAGTATTTTCCAACATTCCTGGCGGGTCGGCCCCTACTTCTCGATGGGCACATTATATTTGTCTATATCGCAATATAACCTAACCTAACCCATCTAGACCCTCGCTGGTAATGTTTTACAAAATCCCGGTCGTGTCGGCCCATACTTCTCGGTGTGGACATTATATACGTCCATAACGTTGTATATCCTAACCTAAGGGAACCTAACATCTCGCATGTATTATTTTCCAACGTTCCTGGCGGGCCAGGCCCTACTTCTCGGTGGGCACATTATATACTTCCATATCGTAATATAACCTAACCTAACCTATCTAGACCCTCGCTGGTAATGTTTAACAAAATTCCGGTCGTGTCGGCATGTACTTTGCCGTGGGGACATTATATACGTCTATAACGTTATATATCCTAACCTAAGGGAACCTAACATCTCGGATGTAGTATTTTCCAACATTCCTGGCGGGCCAGCCCCTACTTCTCGGTGGGCACATTATATACGTCCATATCGTAATATAACCTAACCTAACCCACCTAGACCCTCGCTGGTAATGTTTCACAAACTCCCGTTCATGTCTTCCCGTACGTCTCGGTGCGTACATTATATACGTCTATAAACTTATATATACTAACCTAAGGGAACCTAACTTCTCGGATGTAGTATTTTCCAACAGTCCTGGCGGGTCGGCCCCTACTTCTCGGTGGGTACATTATATACGTCTATAAAGTAATATAACCTAACCTAACCCATCTAGACCCTCGCTGGTATTGTTTTACAAAATCCCCGTCGCGTCGGCCCGTACTTCTCGGTGGGGACATTATATACGTCTATAACGTTATATATCCTAACCTAAGGGAACCTAACTTCTCGGATGTAGTATTTTCCAACGTTCCTGGCGGGCCAGCCCCTACTTCTCGGTGGGCACATTATATACGTCCATATCGTAATATAACCTAACCTAACCCATCTAGACCCTCGCTGGTAATGTTTTACAAAATCCCGGTCGTGTCTGCCCGTACTTCTCGGTGGGGACATTATATACGTCTATAACGTTATATATCCAAACCTAAGGGAACCTAACATGTCGGATGTAGTATTTTCCAACATTCCTGGCGGGTCGGCCCCCACTTCTCGGTGGACACATTATATACGTCTATATCGTAATATAACCTAACCTAACCCATCTAGACCCTCGCTGGTGATGTTTTACAAAATCCCGGTCGTGTCTGCCCGTACTTCTCGGTGGGGACATTATATACGTCTATAACGTTATATATCCTAACCCAAGGGAACCCTACATCTCGGATGTAGTATTTTCCAACATTCCTGGCGGGTCGGCCCCTACTTCTCGGTGGGCACATTATATACGTCCATATCGTAATATATCCTAACCTAACCCATCTAGACCCCCGCTGGTAATGTTTTACAAAATTCCTGTCGTGTCGGCCCGTACTTTGCCGTGGGGACATAATATACGTCTAGAACGTTATATATCCTAACCTAAGGGAACCTAACATCTCGGATGTAGTATTTTCCAACATTCCTGGCGGGACGGCCCCTACTTCTCGGTGGGCACATTATATACGTCTATATCGTAATATAACCTAACCTAACCCATCTAGACCGTCGCTGGTAATGTTTTACAAAATCCCGGTCGTGTCGACCCGTACTTCTCGGCAGGGATATTATATACGTCTATAACGTTATATATCCTAACCTAAGGGAACCTAACATGTCGGATGTAGTATTTTCCAACATTCCTGGCGGGTCGGCCCCTACTTCTCGATGGGCACATTATATTTGTCTATATCGCAATATAACCTAACCTAACCCATCTAGACCCTCGCTGGTAATGTTTTACAAAATCCCGGTCGTGTCGGCCCATACTTCTCGGTGTGGACATTATATACGTCCATAACGTTGTATATCCTAACCTAAGGGAACCTAACATCTCGCATGTATTATTTTCCAACGTTCCTGGCGGGCCAGGCCCTACTTCTCGGTGGGCACATTATATACTTCCATATCGTAATATAACCTAACCTAACCTATCTAGACCCTCGCTGGTAATGTTTAACAAAATTCCGGTCGTGTCGGCATGTACTTTGCCGTGGGGACATTATATACGTCTATAACGTTATATATCCTAACCTAAGGGAACCTAACATCTCGGATGTAGTATTTTCCAACATTCCTGGCGGGCCAGCCCCTACTTCTCGGTGGGCACATTATATACGTCCATATCGTAATATAACCTAACCTAACCCACCTAGACCCTCGCTGGTAATGTTTCACAAACTCCCGTTCATGTCTTCCCGTACGTCTCGGTGCGTACATTATATACGTCTATAAACTTATATATACTAACCTAAGGGAACCTAACTTCTCGGATGTAGTATTTTCCAACAGTCCTGGCGGGTCGGCCCCTACTTCTCGGTGGGTACATTATATACGTCTATAAAGTAATATAACCTAACCTAACCCATCTAGACCCTCGCTGGTATTGTTTTACAAAATCCCCGTCGCGTCGGCCCGTACTTCTCGGTGGGGACATTATATACGTCTATAACGTTATATATCCTAACCTAAGGGAACCTAAATTCTCGGATGTAGTATTTTCCAACAGTCCTGGCGGGTCGGCCCCTACTTCTCGGTGGGCACATTATATACGCCTATATCGTAATATAAACCAACCTAACCCATCTAGACCGTCGCTGGCAATGTTTTACAAAATCCCGGTCGTGTCGACCCGTACTTCTCGGTGGGGACATTATATACGTCTATAACGTTATATATCCTAACCTAAGGGAACCTAACTTCTCGGATGTAGTATTTTCCAACATTCCTCGCGGGTCGGCCCCTACTTCTCGGTGGGCACATTATATACGTCTATATCGTAATATAACCTAACCTAATCCATGTAGACCCCCGCTGGTAATGTTTTACAAAATCCCGGTCGTGTCTGCCCGTACTTCTCGGTGGGGACATTATATACGTCTATAACGTTATATATCCTAACCTAAGGGAACATAACATGTCGGATGTAGTATTTTCCAACATTCCTGGCGGGTCGGCCCCTACTTCTCGATGGGCACATTATATATGTCTATATCGCAATATAACCTAACCTAACCCATCTAGACCCTCGCTGGTAATGTTTTACAAAATCCCGGTCGTGTCGGCCCGTACTTCTCGGTGTGGACATTATATACGTCTATAACGTTATATATCCTAACCTAAGGGAACCTAACATCTCGCATGTATTATTTTCCAACGTTCCTGGCGGGCCAGGCCCTACTTCTCGGTGGGCACATTATATACGTCCATATCGTAATATAACCTAACCTAACCCATCTAGACCCTCGCTGGTAATGTTTTACAAAATTCCGGTCGTGTCGGCCCGTACTTTGCCGTGGGGACATTTTATACGTCTATAACGTTATATATCCTAACCTAAGGGAACCTAACACCTCGGATGTAGTATTTTCCAACATTTCTGGCGGGTCGGCCCCTACTTCTCGGTGGGAACTTTATATACGTCTATAACGTAATATAACCTAACCTAACCCACCTAGACCCTCGCTGGTAATGTTTCACTGAATCGCGTTCATGTCTTCCCGTACGTCTCGGTGCGTACATTATATACGTCTATAAATTTATTTATCCTAACCTAAGGGAACCTAACATCCCGGATGTAGTATTTTCCAACATTCCTGGCGGGTCGGCCCCTACTTCTCGGTGGGCACATTATATACGTCTATATCGTAATATAACCTAACCTAACCCATCTAGACCGTCGCTGGTAATGTTTTACAAAATCCCGGTCGTGTCGGCCCGTACTTCTCGGTGGGGACATTATATACGTCTATAACGTTATATATCCTAACCTAAGGGAACCTAACTTCTCGGATGTAGTATTTTTCAACATTCCACGCGGGTCGGCCCCTACTTCTCGGTGGGCACATTATATACGTCTATATCGTAATATAACCTAACCTAATCCATGTAGACCCTCGCTGGTAATGTTTTACAAAATCCCGGTCGTGTCTGCCCGTACTTCTCGGTGGGGACATTATATACGTCTATAACGTTATATATCCTAACCTAAGGGAACCTAACATCTCGCATGTATTATTTTCCAACGTTCCTGGCGGGCCAGCCCCTACTTCTCGGTGGGCACATTATATACGTCCATATCGTAATATAACCTAACCTAACCCATCTAGACCCTCGCTGGTAATGTTTTACAAAATCCCGGTCGTGTCTGCCCGTACTTCTCGGTGGGGACATTATATACGTCTATAACGTTATATATCCTAACCTAAGGGAACCTAACATGTCGGATGTAGTATTTTCCAACATTCCTGGCGGGTCGGCCCCTACTTCTCGATGGGCACATTATATACGTCTATATCGCAATATAACCTAACCTAACCCACCTAGACCCTCGCTGGTAATGTTTCATAGAATCCCGTTCATGTCTTCCCGTACGTCTCGGTGCGTACATTATATACGTCTATAAACTTATATATACTAACCTAAGGGAACCTAACTTCCCGGATGTAGTATTTTCCAACATTCCTGGCGGGTCGGCCCGTACTTCTCGGTGGGGACATTATATACGTCTATAACGTTATATATCCTAACCTAACCCATCTAGACCCTCGCTGGTAATGTTTTACAAAATTCTGGTCGTGTCGGCCCGTACTTTGCCGTGGGGACATTTTATACGTCTATAACGTTATATATCCTAACCTAAGGGAACCTAACACCTCGGATGTAGTATTTTCCAACATTTCTGGCGGGTCGGCCCCTACTTCTCGGTGGGAACTTTATATACGTCTATAACGTAATATAACCTAACCTAACCCACCTAGACCCTCGCTGGTAATGTTTCACTGAATCCCGTTCATGTCTTCCCGTACGTCTCGGTGCGTACATTATATACGTCTATAAATTTATTTATCCTAACCTAAGGGAACCTAACATCCCGGATGTAGTATTTTCCAACATTCCTGGCGGGTCGGCCCCTACTTCTCGGTGGGCACATTATATACGTCTATATCGTAATATAACCTAACCTAACACATCTAGACCGTCGCTGGTAATGTTTTACAAAATCCCGGTCGTGTCGGCCCGTACTTCTCGGTGGGGACATTATATACGTCTATAACGTTATATATCCTAACCTAAGGGAACCTAACTTCTCGGATGTAGTATTTTTCAACATTCCACGCGGGTCGGCCCCTACTTCTCGGTGGGCACATTATATACGTCTATATCGTAATATAACCTAACCTAATCCATGTAGACCCTCGCTGGTAATGTTTTACAAAATCCCGGTCGTGTCTGCCCGTACTTCTCGGTGGGGACATTATATACGTCTATAACGTTATATATCCTAACCTAAGGGAACCTAACATCTCGCATGTATTATTTTCCAACGTTCCTGGCGGGCCAGCCCCTACTTCTCGGTGGGCACATTATATACGTCCATATCGTAATATAACCTAACCTAACCCATCTAGACCCTCGCTGGTAATGTTTTACAAAATCCCGGTCGTGTCTGCCCGTACTTCTCGGTGGGGACATTATATACGTCTATAACGTTATATATCCTAACCTAAGGGAACCTAACATGTCGGATGTAGTATTTTCCAACATTCCTGGCGGGTCGGCCCCTACTTCTCGATGGGCACATTATATACGTCTATATCGCAATATAACCTAACCTAACCCATCTAGACCCTCGCTGGTAATGTTTTACAAAATCCCGGTCGTGTCGGCCCGTACTTCTCGGTGTGGACATTATATACGTCTATAACGTTATATATCCTAACCTAAGGGAACCTAACATCTCGCATGTATTATTTTCCAACGTTCCTGGCGGACCAGCCCCTACTTCTCGGTGGGCACATTATATACGTCCATATCGTAATATAACCTAACCTAACCCACCTAGACCCTCGCTGGTAATGTTTCACAGAATCCCGTTCATGTCTTCCCGTACGTCTCGGTGCGTACATTATATACGTCTATAAACTTATATATACTAACCTAAGGGAACCTAACTTCCCGGATGTAGTATTTTCCAACATTCCTGGCGGGTCGGCCCGTACTTCTCGGTGGGGACATTATATACGTCTATAACGTTATATATCCTAACCTAAGGGAACCTAACATCTCGGATGTAGTATTTTCCAACATTCCTGGCGGGTCGGCCCCTACTTCTCGATGGGCACATTATATTTGTCTATATCGCAATATAACCTAACCTAACCCATCTAGACCCTCGCTGGTAATGTTTTACAAAATCCCGGTCGTGTCGGCCCGTACGTCTCGGTGCGTACATTATATACGTCTATAAACTTATATATACTAACCTAAGGGAACCTAACTTCTCGGATGTAGTATTTTCCAACATTCCTGGCGGGTCGGCCCGTACTTCTCGGTGGGGACATTATATACGTCTATAACGTTATATATCCTAACCTAAGGGAACCTAACATCTCGGATGTAGTATTTTCCAACATTCCTGGCGGGTCGGCCCCTACTTCTCGATGGGCACATTATATTTGTCTATATCGCAATATAACCTAACCTAACCCATCTAGACCCTCGCTGGTAATGTTTTACAAAATCCCGGTCGTGTCGGCCCATACTTCTCGGTGTGGACATTATATACGTCCATAACGTTGTATATCCTAACCTAAGGGAACCTAACATCTCGCATGTATTATTTTCCAACGTTCCTGGCGGGCCAGGCCCTACTTCTCGGTGGGCACATTATATACTTCCATATCGTAATATAACCTAACCTAACCTATCTAGACCCTCGCTGGCAATGTTTAACAAAATTCCGGTCGTGTCGGCATGTACTTTGCCGTGGGGACATTATATACGTCTATAACGTTATATATCCTAACCTAAGGGAACCTAACATCTCGGATGTAGTATTTTCCAACATTCCTGGCGGGCCAGCCCCTACTTCTCGGTGGGCACATTATATACGTCCATATCGTAATATAACCTAACCTAACCCACCTAGACCATCGCTGGTAATGTTTCACAAACTCCCGTTCATGTCTTCCCGTACGTCTCGGTGCGTACATTATATACGTCTATAAACTTATATATACTAACCTAAGGGAACCTAACTTCTCGGATGTAGTATTTTCCAACAGTCCTGGCGGGTCGGCCCCTACTTCTCGGTGGGTACATTATATACGTCTATAAAGTAATATAACCTAACCTAACCCATCTAGACCCTCGCTGGTATTGTTTTACAAAATCCCCGTCGCGTCGGCCCGTACTTCTCGGTGGGGACATTATATACGTCTATAACGTTATATATCCTAACCTAAGGGAACCTAACTTCTCGGATGTAGTATTTTCCAACGTTCCTGGCGGGCCAGCCCCTACTTCTCGGTGGGCACATTATATACGTCCATATCGTAATATAACCTAACCTAACCCATCTAGACCCTCGCTGGTAATGTTTTACAAAATCCCGGTCGTGTCTGCCCGTACTTCTCGGTGGGGACATTATATACGTCTATAACGTTATATATCCAAACCTAAGGGAACCTAACATGTCGGATGTAGTATTTTCCAACATTCCTGGCGGGTCGGCCCCTACTTCTCGATGGGCACATTATATACGTCTATATCGCAATATAACCTAACCTAACCCATCTAGACCCTCGCTGGTAATGTTTTACAAAATCCCGGTCGTGTCGGCCCGTACTTCTCGGTGTGGACATTATATACGTCTATAACGTTATATATCCTAACCTAAGGGAACCTAACATCTCGCATGTATTATTTTCCAACGTTCCTGGCGGGCCAGCCCCTACTTCTCGGTGGGCACATTATATACGTCCATATCGTAATATAACCTAACCTAACCCACCTAGACCCTCGCTGGTAATGTTTCACAGAATCCCGTTCATGTCTTCCCGTACGTCTCGGTGCGTACATTATATACGTCTATAAACTTATATATACTAACCTAAGGGAACCTAACTTCTCGGATGTAGTATTTTCCAACATTCCTGGCGGGTCGGCCCGTACTTCTCGGTGGGGACATTATATACGTCTATAACGTTATATATCCTAACCTAAGGGAACCTAACATCTCGGATGTAGTATTTTCCAACATTCCTGGCGGGTCGGCCCCCACTTCTCGGTGGACACGTTATATACGTCTATATCGCAATATAACCTAACCTAACCCATCTAGACCCTCGCTGGTAATGTTTTACAAAATCCCGGTCGTGTCGGCCCGTACGTCTCGGTGCGTACATTATATACGTCTATAAACTTATATATACTAACCTAAGGGAACCTAACTTCTCGGATGTAGTATTTTCCAACATTCCTGGCGGGTCGGCCCGTACTTCTCGGTGGGGACATTATATACGTCTATAACGTTATATATCCTAACCTAAGGGAACCTAACATCTCGGATGTAGTATTTTCCAACATTCCTGGCGGGTCGGCCCCTACTTCTCGATGGGCACATTATATTTGTCTATATCGCAATATAACCTAACCTAACCCATCTAGACCCTCGCTGGTAATGTTTTACAAAATCCCGGTCGTGTCGGCCCATACTTCTCGGTGTGGACATTATATACGTCCATAACGTTGTATATCCTAACCTAAGGGAACCTAACATCTCGCATGTATTATTTTCCAACGTTCCTGGCGGGCCAGGCCCTACTTCTCGGTGGGCACATTATATACTTCCATATCGTAATATAACCTAACCTAACCTATCTAGACCCTCGCTGGCAATGTTTAACAAAATTCCGGTCGTGTCGGCATGTACTTTGCCGTGGGGACATTATATACGTCTATAACGTTATATATCCTAACCTAAGGGAACCTAACATCTCGGATGTAGTATTTTCCAACATTCCTGGCGGGCCAGCCCCTACTTCTCGGTGGGCACATTATATACGTCCATATCGTAATATAACCTAACCTAACCCACCTAGACCATCGCTGGTAATGTTTCACAAACTCCCGTTCATGTCTTCCCGTACGTCTCGGTGCGTACATTATATACGTCTATAAACTTATATATACTAACCTAAGGGAACCTAACTTCTCGGATGTAGTATTTTCCAACAGTCCTGGCGGGTCGGCCCCTACTTCTCGGTGGGTACATTATATACGTCTATAAAGTAATATAACCTAACCTAACCCATCTAGACCCTCGCTGGTATTGTTTTACAAAATCCCCGTCGCGTCGGCCCGTACTTCTCGGTGGGGACATTATATACGTCTATAACGTTATATATCCTAACCTAAGGGAACCTAACTTCTCGGATGTAGTATTTTCCAACGTTCCTGGCGGGCCAGCCCCTACTTCTCGGTGGGCACATTATATACGTCCATATCGTAATATAACCTAACCTAACCCATCTAGACCCTCGCTGGTAATGTTTTACAAAATCCCGGTCGTGTCTGCCCGTACTTCTCGGTGGGGACATTATATACGTCTATAACGTTATATATCCAAACCTAAGGGAACCTAACATGTCGGATGTAGTATTTTCCAACATTCCTGGCGGGTCGGCCCCTACTTCTCGATGGGCACATTATATACGTCTATATCGCAATATAACCTAACCTAACCCATCTAGACCCTCGCTGGTAATGTTTTACAAAATCCCGGTCGTGTCGGCCCGTACTTCTCGGTGTGGACATTATATACGTCTATAAACTTATATATACTAACCTAAGGGAACCTAACTTCTCGGATGTAGTATTTTCCAACATTCCTGGCGGGTCGGCCCGTACTTCTCGGTGGGGACATTATATACGTCTATAACGTTATATATCCTAACCTAAGGGAACCTAACATCTCGGATGTAGTATTTTCCAACATTCCTGGCGGGTCGGCCCCCACTTCTCGGTGGACACGTTATATACGTCTATATCGTAATATAACCTAACCTAACCCATCTAGACCCTCGCTGGTGATGTTTTACAAAATCCCGGTCGTGTCTGCCCGTACTTCTCGGTGGGGACATTATATACGTCTATAACGTTATATATCCTAACCCAAGGGAACCCTACATCTCGGATGTAGTATTTTCCAACATTCCTGGCGGGTCGGCCCCCACTTCTCGGTGGACACGTTATATACGTCTATATCGCAATATAACCTAACCTAACCCATCTAGACCCTCGCTGGTAATGTTTTACAAAATCCCGGTCGTGTCGGCCCGTACTTCTCGGTGTGGACATTATATACGTCTATAACGTTATATATCCTAACCTAAGGGAACCTAACATGTCGGATGTAGTATTTTCCAACATTCCTGGCGGGTCGGCCCCTACTTCTCGGTGGGTACATTATATACGTCTATAAAGTAATATAACCTAACCTAACCCATCTAGACCCTCGCTGGTATTGTTTTACAAAATCCCCGTCGCGTCGGCCCGTACTTCTCGGTGGGGACATTATATACGTCTATAACGTTATATATCCTAACCTAAGGGAACCTAACTTCTCGGATGTAGTATTTTCCAACGTTCCTGGCGGGCCAGCCCCTACTTCTCGGTGGGCACATTATATACGTCCATATCGTAATATAACCTAACCTAACCCATCTAGACCCTCGCTGGTAATGTTTTACAAAATCCCGGTCGTGTCTGCCCGTACTTCTCGGTGGGGACATTATATACGTCTATAACGTTATATATCCAAACCTAAGGGAACCTAACATGTCGGATGTAGTATTTTCCAACATTCCTGGCGGGTCGGCCCCCACTTCTCGGTGGACACATTATATACGTCTATATCGTAATATAACCTAACCTAACCCATCTAGACCCTCGCTGGTGATGTTTTACAAAATCCCGGTCGTGTCTGCCCGTACTTCTCGGTGGGGACATTATATACGTCTATAACGTTATATATCCTAACCCAAGGGAACCCTACATCTCGGATGTAGTATTTTCCAACATTCCTGGCGGGTCGGCCCCTACTTCTCGGTGGGCACATTATATACGTCCATATCGTAATATATCCTAACCTAACCCATCTAGACCCTCGCTGGTATTGTTTTACAAAATCCCCGTCGCGTCGGCCCGTACTTCTCGGTGGGGACATTATATACGTCTATAACGTTATATATCCTAACCTAAGGGAACCTAACTTCTCGGATGTAGTATTTTCCAACGTTCCTGGCGGGCCAGCCCCTACTTCTCGGTGGGCACATTATATACGTCCATATCGTAATATAACCTAACCTAACCCATCTAGACCCTCGCTGGTAATGTTTTACAAAATCCCGGTCGTGTCTGCCCGTACTTCTCGGTGGGGACATTATATACGTCTATAACGTTATATATCCAAACCTAAGGGAACCTAACATGTCGGATGTAGTATTTTCCAACATTCCTGGCGGGTCGGCCCCTACTTCTCGATGGGCACATTATATACGTCTATATCGCAATATAACCTAACCTAACCCATCTAGACCCTCGCTGGTAATGTTTTACAAAATCCCGGTCGTGTCGGCCCGTACTTCTCGGTGTGGACATTATATACGTCTATAAACTTATATATACTAACCTAAGGGAACCTAACTTCTCGGATGTAGTATTTTCCAACATTCCTGGCGGGTCGGCCCGTACTTCTCGGTGGGGACATTATATACGTCTATAACGTTATATATCCTAACCTAAGGGAACCTAACATCTCGGATGTAGTATTTTCCAACATTCCTGGCGGGTCGGCCCCCACTTCTCGGTGGACACGTTATATACGTCTATATCGTAATATAACCTAACCTAACCCATCTAGACCCTCGCTGGTGATGTTTTACAAAATCCCGGTCGTGTCTGCCCGTACTTCTCGGTGGGGACATTATATACGTCTATAACGTTATATATCCTAACCCAAGGGAACCCTACATCTCGGATGTAGTATTTTCCAACATTCCTGGCGGGTCGGCCCCCACTTCTCGGTGGACACGTTATATACGTCTATATCGCAATATAACCTAACCTAACCCATCTAGACCCTCGCTGGTAATGTTTTACAATATCCCGGTCGTGTCGGCCCGTACTTCTCGGTGTGGACATTATATACGTCTATAACGTTATATATCCTAACCTAAGGGAACCTAACATGTCGGATGTAGTATTTTCCAACATTCCTGGCGGGTCGGCCCCTACTTCTCGGTGGGTACATTATATACGTCTATAAAGTAATATAACCTAACCTAACCCATCTAGACCCTCGCTGGTATTGTTTTACAAAATCCCCGTCGCGTCGGCCCGTACTTCTCGGTGGGGACATTATATACGTCTATAACGTTATATATCCTAACCTAAGGGAACCTAACTTCTCGGATGTAGTATTTTCCAACGTTCCTGGCGGGCCAGCCCCTACTTCTCGGTGGGCACATTATATACGCCTATATCGTAATATAAACCAACCTAACCCATCTAGACCGTCGCTGGCAATGTTTTACAAAATCCCGGTCGTGTCGACCCGTACTTCTCGGTGGGGACATTATATACGTCTATAACGTTATATATCCTAACCTAAGGGAACCTAACTTCTCGGATGTAGTATTTTCCAACATTCCTCGCGGGTCGGCCCCTACTTCTCGGTGGGCACATTATATACGTCTATATCGTAATATAACCTAACCTAATCCATGTAGACCCCCGCTGGTAATGTTTTACAAAATCCCGGTCGTGTCTGCCCGTACTTCTCGGTGGGGACATTATATACGTCTATAACGTTATATATCCTAACCTAAGGGAACATAACATGTCGGATGTAGTATTTTCCAACATTCCTGGCGGGTCGGCCCCTACTTCTCGATGGGCACATTATATATGTCTATATCGCAATATAACCTAACCTAACCCATCTAGACCCTCGCTGGTAATGTTTTACAAAATCCCGGTCGTGTCGGCCCGTACTTCTCGGTGTGGACATTATATACGTCTATAACGTTATATATCCTAACCTAAGGGAACCTAACATCTCGCATGTATTATTTTCCAACGTTCCTGGCGGGCCAGGCCCTACTTCTCGGTGGGCACATTATATACGTCCATATCGTAATATAACCTAACCTAACCCATCTAGACCCTCGCTGGTAATGTTTTACAAAATTCCGGTCGTGTCGGCCCGTACTTTGCCGTGGGGACATTTTATACGTCTATAACGTTATATATCCTAACCTAAGGGAACCTAACACCTCGGATGTAGTATTTTCCAACATTTCTGGCGGGTCGGCCCCTACTTCTCGGTGGGAACTTTATATACGTCTATAACGTAATATAACCTAACCTAACCCACCTAGACCCTCGCTGGTAATGTTTCACTGAATCGCGTTCATGTCTTCCCGTACGTCTCGGTGCGTACATTATATACGTCTATAAATTTATTTATCCTAACCTAAGGGAACCTAACATCCCGGATGTAGTATTTTCCAACATTCCTGGCGGGTCGGCCCCTACTTCTCGGTGGGCACATTATATACGTCTATATCGTAATATAACCTAACCTAACCCATCTAGACCGTCGCTGGTAATGTTTTACAAAATCCCGGTCGTGTCGGCCCGTACTTCTCGGTGGGGACATTATATACGTCTATAACGTTATATATCCTAACCTAAGGGAACCTAACTTCTCGGATGTAGTATTTTTCAACATTCCACGCGGGTCGGCCCCTACTTCTCGGTGGGCACATTATATACGTCTATATCGTAATATAACCTAACCTAATCCATGTAGACCCTCGCTGGTAATGTTTTACAAAATCCCGGCCGTGTCTGCCCGTACTTCTCGGTGGGGACATTATATACGTCTATAACGTTATATATCCTAACCTAAGGGAACCTAACATCTCGCATGTATTATTTTCCAACGTTCCTGGCGGGCCAGCCCCTACTTCTCGGTGGGCACATTATATACGTCCATATCGTAATATAACCTAACCTAACCCATCTAGACCCTCGCTGGTAATGTTTTACAAAATCCCGGTCGTGTCTGCCCGTACTTCTCGGTGGGGACATTATATACGTCTATAACGTTATATATCCTAACCTAAGGGAACCTAACATGTCGGATGTAGTATTTTCCAACATTCCTGGCGGGTCGGCCCCTACTTCTCGATGGGCACATTATATACGTCTATATCGCAATATAACCTAACCTAACCCATCTAGACCCTCGCTGGTAATGTTTTACAAAATCCCGGTCGTGTCGGCCCGTACTTCTCGGTGTGGACATTATATACGTCTATAACGTTATATATCCTAACCTAAGGGAACCTAACATCTCGCATGTATTATTTTCCAACGTTCCTGGCGGACCAGCCCCTACTTCTCGGTGGGCACATTATATACGTCCATATCGTAATATAACCTAACCTAACCCACCTAGACCCTCGCTGGTAATGTTTCACAGAATCCCGTTCATGTCTTCCCGTACGTCTCGGTGCGTACATTATATACGTCTATAAACTTATATATACTAACCTAAGGGAACCTAACTTCCCGGATGTAGTATTTTCCAACATTCCTGGCGGGTCGGCCCGTACTTCTCGGTGGGGACATTATATACGTCTATAACGTTATATATCCTAACCTAAGGGAACCTAACATCTCGGATGTAGTATTTTCCAACATTCCTGGCGGGTCGGCCCCTACTTCTCGATGGGCACATTATATTTGTCTATATCGCAATATAACCTAACCTAACCCATCTAGACCCTCGCTGGTAATGTTTTACAAAATCCCGGTCGTGTCGGCCCGTACGTCTCGGTGCGTACATTATATACGTCTATAAACTTATATATACTAACCTAAGGGAACCTAACTTCTCGGATGTAGTATTTTCCAACATTCCTGGCGGGTCGGCCCGTACTTCTCGGTGGGGACATTATATACGTCTATAACGTTATATATCCTAACCTAAGGGAACCTAACATCTCGGATGTAGTATTTTCCAACATTCCTGGCGGGTCGGCCCCTACTTCTCGATGGGCACATTATATTTGTCTATATCGCAATATAACCTAACCTAACCCATCTAGACCCTCGCTGGTAATGTTTTACAAAATCCCGGTCGTGTCGGCCCATACTTCTCGGTGTGGACATTATATACGTCCATAACGTTGTATATCCTAACCTAAGGGAACCTAACATCTCGCATGTATTATTTTCCAACGTTCCTGGCGGGCCAGGCCCTACTTCTCGGTGGGCACATTATATACTTCCATATCGTAATATAACCTAACCTAACCTATCTAGACCCTCGCTGGCAATGTTTAACAAAATTCCGGTCGTGTCGGCATGTACTTTGCCGTGGGGACATTATATACGTCTATAACGTTATATATCCTAACCTAAGGGAACCTAACATCTCGGATGTAGTATTTTCCAACATTCCTGGCGGGCCAGCCCCTACTTCTCGGTGGGCACATTATATACGTCCATATCGTAATATAACCTAACCTAACCCACCTAGACCATCGCTGGTAATGTTTCACAAACTCCCGTTCATGTCTTCCCGTACGTCTCGGTGCGTACATTATATACGTCTATAAACTTATATATACTAACCTAAGGGAACCTAACTTCTCGGATGTAGTATTTTCCAACATTCCTGGCGGGTCGGCCCCCACTTCTCGGTGGACACGTTATATACGTCTATATCGCAATATAACCTAACCTAACCCATCTAGACCCTCGCTGGTAATGTTTTACAAAATCCCGGTCGTGTCGGCCCGTACGTCTCGGTGCGTACATTATATACGTCTATAAACTTATATATACTAACCTAAGGGAACCTAACTTCTCGGATGTAGTATTTTCCAACATTCCTGGCGGGTCGGCCCGTACTTCTCGGTGGGGACATTATATACGTCTATAACGTTATATATCCTAACCTAAGGGAACCTAACATCTCGGATGTAGTATTTTCCAACATTCCTGGCGGGTCGGCCCCTACTTCTCGATGGGCACATTATATTTGTCTATATCGCAATATAACCTAACCTAACCCATCTAGACCCTCGCTGGTAATGTTTTACAAAATCCCGGTCGTGTCGGCCCATACTTCTCGGTGTGGACATTATATACGTCCATAACGTTGTATATCCTAACCTAAGGGAACCTAACATCTCGCATGTATTATTTTCCAACGTTCCTGGCGGGCCAGGCCCTACTTCTCGGTGGGCACATTATATACTTCCATATCGTAATATAACCTAACCTAACCTATCTAGACCCTCGCTGGCAATGTTTAACAAAATTCCGGTCGTGTCGGCATGTACTTTGCCGTGGGGACATTATATACGTCTATAACGTTATATATCCTAACCTAAGGGAACCTAACATCTCGGATGTAGTATTTTCCAACATTCCTGGCGGGCCAGCCCCTACTTCTCGGTGGGCACATTATATACGTCCATATCGTAATATAACCTAACCTAACCCACCTAGACCATCGCTGGTAATGTTTCACAAACTCCCGTTCATGTCTTCCCGTACGTCTCGGTGCGTACATTATATACGTCTATAAACTTATATATACTAACCTAAGGGAACCTAACTTCTCGGATGTAGTATTTTCCAACAGTCCTGGCGGGTCGGCCCCTACTTCTCGGTGGGTACATTATATACGTCTATAAAGTAATATAACCTAACCTAACCCATCTAGACCCTCGCTGGTATTGTTTTACAAAATCCCCGTCGCGTCGGCCCGTACTTCTCGGTGGGGACATTATATACGTCTATAACGTTATATATCCTAACCTAAGGGAACCTAACTTCTCGGATGTAGTATTTTCCAACGTTCCTGGCGGGCCAGCCCCTACTTCTCGGTGGGCACATTATATACGTCCATATCGTAATATAACCTAACCTAACCCATCTAGACCCTCGCTGGTAATGTTTTACAAAATCCCGGTCGTGTCTGCCCGTACTTCTCGGTGGGGACATTATATACGTCTATAACGTTATATATCCAAACCTAAGGGAACCTAACATGTCGGATGTAGTATTTTCCAACATTCCTGGCGGGTCGGCCCCTACTTCTCGATGGGCACATTATATACGTCTATATCGCAATATAACCTAACCTAACCCATCTAGACCCTCGCTGGTAATGTTTTACAAAATCCCGGTCGTGTCGGCCCGTACTTCTCGGTGTGGACATTATATACGTCTATAACGTTATATATCCTAACCTAAGGGAACCTAACATCTCGCATGTATTATTTTCCAACGTTCCTGGCGGGCCAGCCCCTACTTCTCGGTGGGCACATTATATACGTCCATATCGTAATATAACCTAACCTAACCCACCTAGACCCTCGCTGGTAATGTTTCACAGAATCCCGTTCATGTCTTCCCGTACGTCTCGGTGCGTACATTATATACGTCTATAAACTTATATATACTAACCTAAGGGAACCTAACTTCTCGGATGTAGTATTTTCCAACATTCCTGGCGGGTCGGCCCGTACTTCTCGGTGGGGACATTATATACGTCTATAACGTTATATATCCTAACCTAAGGGAACCTAACATCTCGGATGTAGTATTTTCCAACATTCCTGGCGGGTCGGCCCCCACTTCTCGGTGGACACGTTATATACGTCTATATCGTAATATAACCTAACCTAACCCATCTAGACCCTCGCTGGTGATGTTTTACAAAATCCCGGTCGTGTCTGCCCGTACTTCTCGGTGGGGACATTATATACGTCTATAACGTTATATATCCTAACCCAAGGGAACCCTACATCTCGGATGTAGTATTTTCCAACATTCCTGGCGGGTCGGCCCCTACTTCTCGGTGGGCACATTATATACGTCCATATCGTAATATATCATAACCTAACCCATCTAGACCCCCGCTGGTAATGTTTTACAAAATTCCTGTCGTGTCGGCCCGTACTTTGCCGTGGGGACATAATATACGTCTAGAACGTTATATATCCTAACCTAAGGGAACCTAACATCTCGGATGTAGTATTTTCCAACATTCCTGGCGGGACGGCCCCTACTTCTCGGTGGGCACATTATATACGTCTATATCGTAATATAACCTAACCTAACCCATCTAGACCGTCGCTGGTAATGTTTTACAAAATCCCGGTCGTGTCGACCCGTACTTCTCGGCAGGGATATTATATACGTCTATAACGTTATATATCCTAACCTAAGGGAACCTAACATGTCGGATGTAGTATTTTCCAACATTCCTGGCGGTTCGGCCCCTACTTCTCGATGGGCACATTATATTTGTCTATATCGCAATATAACCTAACCTAACCCATCTAGACCCTCGCTGGTAATGTTTTACAAAATCCCGGTCGTGTCGGCCCATACTTCTCGGTGTGGACATTATATACGTCCATAACGTTGTATATCCTAACCTAAGGGAACCTAACATCTCGCATGTATTATTTTCCAACGTTCCTGGCGGGCCAGGCCCTACTTCTCGGTGGGCACATTATATACTTCCATATCGTAATATAACCTAACCTAACCTATCTAGATCCTCGCTGGTAATGTTTAACAAAATTCCGGTCGTGTCGGCATGTACTTTGCCGTGGGGACATTATATACGTCTATAACGTTATATATCCTAACCTAAGGGAACCTAACATCTCGGATGTAGTATTTTCCAACATTCCTGGCGGGCCAGCCCCTACTTCTCGGTGGGCACATTATATACGTCCATATCGTAATATAACCTAACCTAACCCACCTAGACCCTCGCTGGTAATGTTTCACAAACTCCCGTTCATGTCTTCCCGTACGTCTCGGTGCGTACATTATATACGTCTATAAACTTATATATACTAACCTAAGGGAACCTAACTTCTCGGATGTAGTATTTTCCAACAGTCCTGGCGGGTCGGCACCTACTTCTCGGTGGGTACATTATATACGTCTATAAAGTAATATAACCTAACCTAACCCATCTAGACCCTCGCTGGTATTGTTTTACAAAATCCCCGTCGCGTCGGCCCGTACTTCTCGGTGGGGACATTATATACGTCTATAACGTTATATATCCTAACCTAAGGGAACCTAACTTCTCGGATGTAGTATTTTCCAACAGTCCTGGCGGGTCGGCCCCTACTTCTCGGTGGGCACATTATATACGCCTATATCGTAATATAAACCAACCTAACCCATCTAGACCGTCGCTGGCAATGTTTTACAAAATCCCGGTCGTGTCGACCCGTACTTCTCGGTGGGGACATTATATACGTCTATAACGTTATATATCCTAACCTAAGGGAACCTAACTTCTCGGATGTAGTATTTTCCAACATTCCTCGCGGGTCGGCCCCTACTTCTCGGTGGGCACATTATATACGTCTATATCGTAATATAACCTAACCTAATCCATGTAGACCCCCGCTGGTAATGTTTTACAAAATCCCGGTCGTGTCTGCCCGTACTTCTCGGTGGGGACATTATATACGTCTATAACGTTATATATCCTAACCTAAGGGAACATAACATGTCGGATGTAGTATTTTCCAACATTCCTGGCGGGTCGGCCCCTACTTCTGGATGGGCACATTATATATGTCTATATCGCAATATAACCTAACCTAACCCATCTAGACCCTCGCTGGTAATGTTTTACAAAATCCCGGTCGTGTCGGCCCGTACTTCTCGGTGTGGACATTATATACGTCTATAACGTTATATATCCTAACCTAAGGGAACCTAACATCTCGCATGTATTATTTTCCAACGTTCCTGGCGGGCCAGGCCCTACTTCTCGGTGGGCACATTATATACGTCCATATCGTAATATAACCTAACCTAACCCATCTAGACCCTCGCTGGTAATGTTTTACAAAATTCCGGTCGTGTCGGCCCGTACTTTGCCGTGGGGACATTTTATACGTCTATAACGTTATATATCCTAACCTAAGGGAACCTAACACCTCGGATGTAGTATTTTCCAACATTTCTGGCGGGTCGGCCCCTACTTCTCGGTGGGAACTTTATATACGTCTATAACGTAATATAACCTAACCTAACCCACCTAGACCCTCGCTGGTAATGTTTCACTGAATCCCGTTCATGTCTTCCCGTACGTCTCGGTGCGTACATTATATACGTCTATAAATTTATTTATCCTAACCTAAGGGAACCTAACATCCCGGATGTAGTATTTTCCAACATTCCTGGCGGGTCGGCCCCTACTTCTCGGTGGGCACATTATATACGTCTATATCGTAATATAACCTAACCTAACCCATCTAGACCGTCGCTGGTAATGTTTTACAAAATCCCGGTCGTGTCGGCCCGTACTTCTCGGTGGGGACATTATATACGTCTATAACGTTATATATCCTAACCTAAGGGAACCTAACTTCTCGGATGTAGTATTTTTCAACATTCCACGCGGGTCGGCCCCTACTTCTCGGTGGGCACATTATATACGTCTATATCGTAATATAACCTAACCTAATCCATGTAGACCCTCGCTGGTAATGTTTTACAAAATCCCGGTCGTGTCTGCCCGTACTTCTCGGTGGGGACATTATATACGTCTATAACGTTATATATCCTAACCTAAGGGAACCTAACATCTCGCATGTATTATTTTCCAACGTTCCTGGCGGGCCAGCCCCTACTTCTCGGTGGGCACATTATATACGTCCATATCGTAATATAACCTAACCTAACCCATCTAGACCCTCGCTGGTAATGTTTTACAAAATCCCGGTCGTGTCTGCCCGTACTTCTCGGTGGGGACATTATATACGTCTATAACGTTATATATCCTAACCTAAGGGAACCTAACATGTCGGATGTAGTATTTTCCAACATTCCTGGCGGGTCGGCCCCTACTTCTCGATGGGCACATTATATACGTCTATATCGCAATATAACCTAACCTAACCCATCTAGACCCTCGCTGGTAATGTTTTACAAAATCCCGGTCGTGTCGGCCCGTACTTCTCGGTGTGGACATTATATACGTCTATAACCTTATATATCCTAACCTAAGGGAACCTAACATCTCGCATGTATTATTTTCCAACGTTCCTGGCGGACCAGCCCCTACTTCTCGGTGGGCACATTATATACGTCCATATCGTAATATAACCTAACCTAACCCACCTAGACCCTCGCTGGTAATGTTTCACAGAATCCCGTTCATGTCTTCCCGTACGTCTCGGTGCGTACATTATATACGTCTATAAACTTATATATACTAACCTAAGGGAACCTAACTTCCCGGATGTAGTATTTTCCAACATTCCTGGCGGGTCGGCCCGTACTTCTCGGTGGGGACATTATATACGTCTATAACGTTATATATCCTAACCTAAGGGAACCTAACATCTCGGATGTAGTATTTTCCAACATTCCTGGCGGGTCGGCCCCTACTTCTCGATGGGCACATTATATTTGTCTATATCGCAATATAACCTAACCTAACCCATCTAGACCCTCGCTGGTAATGTTTTACAAAATCCCGGTCGTGTCGGCCCGTACTTCTCGGTGTGGACATTATATACGTCCATAACGTTGTATATCCTAACCTAAGGGAACCTAACTTCTCGCATGTATTATTTTCCAACGTTCCTGGCGGGCCAGGCCCTACTTCTCGGTGGGCACATTATATACTTCCATATCGTAATATAACCTAACCTAACCTATCTAGACCCTCGCTGGTATTGTTTTACAAAATCCCCGTCGCTTCGGCCCGTACTTCTCGGTGGGGACATTATATACGTCTATAACGTTATATATCCTAACCTAAGGGAACCTAACTTCTCGGACGTAGTATTTTCCAACATTTCTGGCGGGTCGGCCCCTACTTCTCGGTGGGAACTTTATATACGTCTATAACGTAATATAACCTAACCTAACCCACCTAGACCCTCGCTGGTAATGTTTCACTGAATCCCGTTCATGTGTTCCCGTACGTCTCGGTGCGTACATTATATACGTCTATAAATTTATTTATCCTATCCTAAGGGAACCTAACATCCCGGATGTAGTATTTTCCAACATTCCTGGCGGGTCGGCCCCTACTTCTCGGTGGGCACATTATATACGTCTATATCGTAATATAACCTAACCTAACCCATCTAGACCGTCGCTGGTAATGTTTTACAAAATCCCGGTCGTGTCGGCCCGTACTTCTCGGTGGGGACATTATATACGTCTATAACGTTATATATCCTAACCTAAGGGAACCTAACATGTCGGATGTAGTATTTTCCAACATTCCTGGCGGGCCAGCCCCTACTTCTCGGTGGGCACATTATATACGTCCATATCGTAATATAACCTAACCTAACCCACCTAGACCCTCGCTGGTAATGTTTCACAGAATCCCGTTCATGTCTTCCCGTACGTCTCGGTGCGTACATTATATACGTCTATAAACTTATATATACTAACCTAAGGGAACCTAACTTCTCGGATGTAGTATTTTCCAACATTCCTGGCGGGTCGGCCCGTACTTCTCGGTGGGGACATTATATACGTCTATAACGTTATATATCCTAACCTAAGGGAACCTAACATCTCGGATGTAGTATTTTCCAACATTCCTGGCGGGTCGGCCCCCACTTCTCGGTGGACACATTATATACGTCTATATCGTAATATAACCTAACCTAACCCATCTAGACCCTCGCTGGTGATGTTTTACAAAATCCCGGTCGTGTCTGCCCGTACTTCTCGGTGGGGACATTATATACGTCTATAACGTTATATATCCTAACCTAAGGGAACCTAACTTCTCGGATGTAGTATTTTCCAACATTCCTCGCGGGTCGGCGCCTACTTCTCGGTGGGCACATTATATACGTCTATATCGTAATATAACCTAAACCTAATCCATGTAGACCCCCGCTGGTAATGTTTTACAAAATCCCGGTCGTGTCTGCCCGTACTTCTCGGTGGGGACATTATATACGTCTATAACGTTATATATCCTAACCTAAGGGAACCTAACATGTCGGATGTAGTATTTTCCAACATTCCTGGCGGGTCGGCCCCTACTTCTCGATGGGCACATTATATATGTCTATATCGCAATATAACCTAACCTAACCCATCTAGACCCTCGCTGGTAATATTTTACAAAATCCCGGTCGTGTCGGCCCGTACTTCGCGGTGTAGACATTATATACGTCTATAACGTTATATATCCTAACCTAAGGGAACCTAACATATCGCATGTATTATTTTCCAACGTTCCTGGCGGGCCAGGCCCTACATCTCGGTGGGCACATTATATACTTCCATATCGTAATATAACCTAACCTAACCTATCTAGACCCTCGCTGGTAATGTTTAACAAAATTCCGGTGGTATCGGCATGTACTTTGCCGTGGGGACATTATATACGTCTATAACGTTATATATCCTAACCTAAGGGAACCTAACATCTCGGATGTAGTATTTTCCAACATTCCTGGCGGGCCAGCCCCTACTTCTCGGTGGGCACATTATATACGTCCATATCGTAATATAACCTAACCTAACCCACCTAGACCCTCGCTGGTAATGTTTCACAGACTCCCGTTCATGTCTTCCCGTACGTCTCGGTGCGTACATTATATACGTCTATAAACTTATATATACTAACCTAAGGGAACCTAACTTCTCGGATGTAGTATTTTCCAACAGTCCTGGCGGGTCGGCCCCTACTTCTCGGTGGGTACATTATATACGTCTATAAAGTAATATAACCTAACCTAACCCATCTAGACCCTCGCTGGTATTGTTTTACAAAATCCCGGTCGTGTCGACCCGTACTTCTCGGTGGGGACATTATACACGTCTATAACGTTATATATCCTAACCTAAGGGAACCTAACATGTCGGATTTAGTATTTTCCAACATTCCTGGCGGGTCGGCCCCTACTTCTCGATGGGCACATTATATTTGTCTATATCGCAATATAACCTAACCTAACCCATCTAGATCCTCGCTGGTAATGTTTTACAAAATCCCGGTCGTGTCGGCCCGTACTTCTCGGTGTGGATATTATATACGTCTCTAACGTTATATATCCTAACCTAAGGGAACCTAAGATCTCGCATGTATTATTTTCCAACGTTCCTGGCGGGCCAGCCCCTACTTCTCGGTGGGCACATTATATACGTCCATATCGTAATATAACCTAACCTAACCCATCTAGACCCTTGCTGGTAATGTTTTACAAAATTCCGGTCGTGTCGGCCCGTACTTTGCCGTGGGGACATTTTATACGTCTATAACGTTATATATCCTAACCTAAGGGAACCTAACACCTCGGATGTAGTATCTTCCAACATTTCTGGCGGGTCGGCCCCTACTTCTCGGTGGGAACTTTATATACGTCTATAACGTAATATAACCTAACCTAACCCACCTAGACCCTCGCTGGTAATGTTTCACTGAATCCCGTTCATGTGTTCCCGTACGTCTCGGTGCGTACATTATATACGTCTATAAATTTATTTATCCTAACCTAAGGGAACCTAACATCCCGGATGTAGTATTTTCCAACATTCCTGGCGGGTCGGCCCCTACTTCTCGGTGGGCACATTATATACGTCTATATCGTAATATAACCTAACCTAACCCATCTAGACCCTCGCTGGTAATTTTTTACAAAATCCCGGTCGTGTCGGCCCGTACTTCTCGGTGGGGACATTATATACGTCTATAACGTTATATATCCTAACCTAAGGGAACCTAACTTCTCGGATGTAGTATTTTCCAACATTCCTCGCGGGTCGGCGCCTACTTCTCGGTGGGCACATTATATACGTCTATATCGTAATATAACCTAAACCTAATCCATGTAGACCCCCGCTGGTAATGTTTTACAAAATCCCGGTCGTGTCTGCCCGTACTTCTCGGTGGGGACATTATATACGTCTATAACGTTATATATCTTAACCTAAGGGAACCTAACATGTCGGATGTAGTATTTTCCAACATTCCTGGCGGGTCGGCCCCTACTTCTCGATGGGCACATTATATATGTCTATATCGCAATATAACCTAACCTAACCCATCTAGACCCTCGCTGGTAATGTTTTACAAAATCCCGGTCGTGTCGGCCCGTACTTCTCGGTGTAGACATTATATACGTCTATAACGTTATATATCCTAACCTAAGGGAACCTAACTTCTCGGATGTAGTATTTTCCAACGTTCCTGGCGGGCCAGCCCCTACTTCTCGGTGGGCACATTATATACGTCCATATCGTAATATAACCTAACCTAACCCATCTAGACCCTCGCTGGTAATGTTTTACAAAATCCCGGTCGTGTCTGCCCGTACTTCTCGGTGGGGACATTATATACGTCTATAACGTTATATATCCAAACCTAAGGGAACCTAACATGTCGGATGTAGTATTTTCCAACATTCCTGGCGGGTCGGCCCCTACTTCTCGATGGGCACATTATATACGTCTATATCGCAATATAACCTAACCTAACCCATCTAGACCCTCGCTGGTAATGTTTTACAAAATCCCGGTCGTGTCGGCCCGTACTTCTCGGTGTGGCCATTATATACGTCTATAACGTTATATATCCTAACCTAAGGGAACCTAACATCTCGCATGTATTATTTTCCAACGTTCCTGGCGGGCCAGCCCCTACTTCTCGGTGGGCACATTATATACGTCCATATCGTAATATAACCTAACCTAACCCACCTAGACCCTCGCTGGTAATGTTTCACAGAATCCCGTTCATGTCTTCCCGTACGTCTCGGTGCGTACATTATATACGTCTATAAACTTATATATACTAACCTAAGGGAACCTAACTTCTCGGATGTAGTATTTTCCAACATTCCTGGCGGGTCGGCCCGTACTTCTCGGTGGGGACATTATATACGTCTATAACGTTATATATCCTAACCTAAGGGAACCTAACATCTCGGATGTAGTATTTTCCAACATTCCTGGCGGGTCGGCCCCCACTTCTCGGTGGACACGTTATATACGTCTATATCGTAATATAACCTAACCTAACCCATCTAGACCCTCGCTGGTGATGTTTTACAAAATCCCGGTCGTGTCTGCCCGTACTTCTCGGTGGGGACATTATATACGTCTATAACGTTATATATCCTAACCCAAGGGAACCCTACATCTCGGATGTAGTATTTTCCAACATTCCTGGCGGGTCGGCCCCTACTTCTCGGTGGGCACATTATATACGTCCATATCGTAATATATCCTAACCTAACCCATCTAGACCCCCGCTGGTAATGTTTTACAAAATTCCTGTCGTGTCGGCCCGTACTTTGCCGTGGGGACATAATATACGTCTAGAACGTTATATATCCTAACCTAAGGGAACCTAACATCTCGGATGTAGTATTTTCCAACGTTCCTGGCGGGCCAGCCCCTACTTCTCGGTGGGCACATTATATACGTCCATATCGTAATATAACCTAACCTAACCCATCTAGACCCTCGCTGGTAATGTTTTACAAAATCCCGGTCGTGTCTGCCCGTACTTCTCGGTGGGGACATTATATACGTCTATAACGTTATATATCCTAACCTAAGGGAACCTAACATGTCGGATGTAGTATTTTCCAACATTCCTGGCGGGTCGGCCCCTACTTCTCGATGGGCACATTATATACGTCTATATCGCAATATAACCTAACCTAACCCATCTAGACCCTCGCTGGTAATGTTTTACAAAATCCCGGTCGTGTCGGCCCGTACTTCTCGGTGTGGACATTATATACGTCTATAACGTTATATATCCTAACCTAAGGGAACCTAACATCTCGCATGTATTATTTTCCAACGTTCCTGGCGGACCAGCCCCTACTTCTCGGTGGGCACATTATATACGTCCATATCGTAATATAACCTAACCTAACCCACCTAGACCCTCGCTGGTAATGTTTCACAGAATCCCGTTCATGTCTTCCCGTACGTCTCGGTGCGTACATTATATACGTCTATAAACTTATATATACTAACCTAAGGGAACCTAACTTCCCGGATGTAGTATTTTCCAACATTCCTGGCGGGTCGGCCCGTACTTCTCGGTGGGGACATTATATACGTCTATAACGTTATATATCCTAACCTAAGGGAACCTAACATCTCGGATGTAGTATTTTCCAACATTCCTGGCGGGTCGGCCCTTACTTCTCGATGGGCACATTATATTTGTCTATATCGCAATATAACCTAACCTAACCCATCTAGACCCTCGCTGGTAATGTTTTACAAAATCCCGGTCGTGTCGGCCCGTACGTCTCGGTGCGTACATTATATACGTCTATAAACTTATATATACTAACCTAAGGGAACCTAACTTCTCGGATGTAGTATTTTCCAACATTCCTGGCGGGTCGGCCCGTACTTCTCGGTGGGGACATTATATACGTCTATAACGTTATATATCCTAACCTAAGGGAACCTAACATCTCGGATGTAGTATTTTCCAACATTCCTGGCGGGTCGGCCCCTACTTCTCGATGGGCACATTATATTTGTCTATATCGCAATATAACCTAACCTAACCCATCTAGACCCTCGCTGGTAATGTTTTACAAAATCCCGGTCGTGTCGGCCCGTACTTCTCGGTATGGACATTATATACGTCCATAACGTTGTATATCCTAACCTAAGGGAACCTAACTTCTCGCATGTATTATTTTCCAACGTTCCTGGCGGGCCAGGCCCTACTTCTCGGTGGGCACATTATATACTTCCATATCGTAATATAACCTAACCTAACCTATCTAGACCCTCGCTGGTATTGTTTTACAAAATCCCCGTCGCTTCGGCCCGTACTTCTCGGTGGGGACATTATATACGTCTATAACGTTATATATCCTAACCTAAGGGAACCTAACTTCTCGGACGTAGTATTTTCCAACATTTCTGGCGGGTCGGCCCCTACTTCTCGGTGGGAACTTTATATACGTCTATAACGTAATATAACCTAACCTAACCCACCTAGACCCTCGCTGGTAATGTTTCACTGAATCCCGTTCATGTGTTCCCGTACGTCTCGGTGCGTACATTATATACGTCTATAAATTTATTTATCCTATCCTAAGGGAACCTAACATCCCGGATGTAGTATTTTCCAACATTCCTGGCGGGTCGGCCCCTACTTCTCGGTGGGCACATTATATACGTCTATATCGTAATATAACCTAACCTAACCCATCTAGACCGTCGCTGGTAATGTTTTACAAAATCCCGGTCGTGTCGGCCCGTACTTCTCGGTGGGGACATTATATACGTCTATAACGTTATATATCCTAACCTAAGGGAACCTAACATGTCGGATGTAGTATTTTCCAACATTCCTGGCGGGCCAGCCCCTACTTCTCGGTGGGCACATTATATACGTCCATATCGTAATATAACCTAACCTAACCCACCTAGACCCTCGCTGGTAATGTTTTACAAAATCCCGGTCGTGTCGGCCCGTACGTCTCGGTGCGTACATTATATACGTCTATAAACTTATATATACTAACCTAAGGGAACCTAACTTCTCGGATGTAGTATTTTCCAACATTCCTGGCGGGTCGGCCCGTACTTCTCGGTGGGGACATTATATACGTCTATAACGTTATATATCCTAACCTAAGGGAACCTAACATCTCGGATGTAGTATTTTCCAACATTCCTGGCGGGTCGGCCCCTACTTCTCGATGGGCACATTATATTTGTCTATATCGCAATATAACCTAACCTAACCCATCTAGACCCTCGCTGGTAATGTTTTACAAAATCCCGGTCGTGTCGGCCCGTACTTCTCGGTGTGGACATTATATACGTCCATAACGTTGTATATCCTAACCTAAGGGAACCTAACTTCTCGCATGTATTATTTTCCAACGTTCCTGGCGGGCCAGGCCCTACTTCTCGGTGGGCACATTATATACTTCCATATCGTAATATAACCTAACCTAACCTATCTAGACCCTCGCTGGTATTGTTTTACAAAATCCCCGTCGCTTCGGCCCGTACTTCTCGGTGGGGACATTATATACGTCTATAACGTTATATATCCTAACCTAAGGGAACCTAACTTCTCGGACGTAGTATTTTCCAACATTTCTGGCGGGTCGGCCCCTACTTCTCGGTGGGAACTTTATATACGTCTATAACGTAATATAACCTAACCTAACCCACCTAGACCCTCGCTGGTAATGTTTCACTGAATCCCGTTCATGTGTTCCCGTACGTCTCGGTGCGTACATTATATACGTCTATAAATTTATTTATCCTATCCTAAGGGAACCTAACATCCCGGATGTAGTATTTTCCAACATTCCTGGCGGGTCGGCCCCTACTTCTCGGTGGGCACATTATATACGTCTATATCGTAATATAACCTAACCTAACCCATCTAGACCGTCGCTGGTAATGTTTTACAAAATCCCGGTCGTGTCGGCCCGTACTTCTCGGTGGGGACATTATATACGTCTATAACGTTATATATCCTAACCTAAGGGAACCTAACATGTCGGATGTAGTATTTTCCAACATTCCTGGCGGGCCAGCCCCTACTTCTCGGTGGGCACATTATATACGTCCATATCGTAATATAACCTAACCTAACCCACCTAGACCCTCGCTGGTAATGTTTCACAGAATCCCGTTCATGTCTTCCCGTACGTCTCGGTGCGTACATTATATACGTCTATAAACTTATATATACTAACCTAAGGGAACCTAACTTCTCGGATGTAGTATTTTCCAACATTCCTGGCGGGTCGGCCCGTACTTCTCGGTGGGGACATTATATACGTCTATAACGTTATATATCCTAACCTAAGGGAACCTAACATCTCGGATGTAGTATTTTCCAACATTCCTGGCGGGTCGGCCCCCACTTCTCGGTGGACACATTATATACGTCTATATCGTAATATAACCTAACCTAACCCATCTAGACCCTCGCTGGTGATGTTTTACAAAATCCCGGTCGTGTCTGCCCGTACTTCTCGGTGGGGACATTATATACGTCTATAACGTTATATATCCTAACCTAAGGGAACCTAACTTCTCGGATGTAGTATTTTCCAACATTCCTCGCGGGTCGGCGCCTACTTCTCGGTGGGCACATTATATACGTCTATATCGTAATATAACCTAAACCTAATCCATGTAGACCCCCGCTGGTAATGTTTTACAAAATCCCGGTCGTGTCTGCCCGTACTTCTCGGTGGGGACATTATATACGTCTATAACGTTATATATCCTAACCTAAGGGAACCTAACATGTCGGATGTAGTATTTTCCAACATTCCTGGCGGGTCGGCCCCTACTTCTCGATGGGCACATTATATATGTCTATATCGCAATATAACCTAACCTAACCCATCTAGACCCTCGCTGGTAATATTTTACAAAATCCCGGTCGTGTCGGCCCGTACTTCGCGGTGTAGACATTATATACGTCTATAACGTTATATATCCTAACCTAAGGGAACCTAACATATCGCATGTATTATTTTCCAACGTTCCTGGCGGGCCAGGCCCTACATCTCGGTGGGCACATTATATACTTCCATATCGTAATATAACCTAACCTAACCTATCTAGACCCTCGCTGGTAATGTTTAACAAAATTCCGGTGGTATCGGCATGTACTTTGCCGTGGGGACATTATATACGTCTATAACGTTATATATCCTAACCTAAGGGAACCTAACATCTCGGATGTAGTATTTTCCAACATTCCTGGCGGGCCAGCCCCTACTTCTCGGTGGGCACATTATATACGTCCATATCGTAATATAACCTAACCTAACCCACCTAGACCCTCGCTGGTAATGTTTCACAGACTCCCGTTCATGTCTTCCCGTACGTCTCGGTGCGTACATTATATACGTCTATAAACTTATATATACTAACCTAAGGGAACCTAACTTCTCGGATGTAGTATTTTCCAACAGTCCTGGCGGGTCGGCCCCTACTTCTCGGTGGGTACATTATATACGTCTATAAAGTAATATAACCTAACCTAACCCATCTAGACCCTCGCTGGTATTGTTTTACAAAATCCCCGTCGCGTCGGCCCGTACTTCTCGGTGGGGACATTATATACGTCTATAACGTTATATATCCTAACCTAAGGGAACCTAACTTCTCGGATGTAGTATTTTCCAACATTCCTGGCGGGTCGGCCCCTACTTCTCGGTGGGCACATTATATACGCCTATATCGTAATATAAACCAACCTAACCCATCTAGACCGTCGCTGGTAATGTTTTACAAAATCCCGGTCGTGTCGACCCGTACTTCTCGGTGGGGACATTATACACGTCTATAACGTTATATATCCTAACCTAAGGGAACCTAACATGTCGGATTTAGTATTTTCCAACATTCCTGGCGGGTCGGCTCCTACTTCTCGATGGGCACATTATATTTGTCTATATCGCAATATAACCTAACCTAACCCATCTAGATCCTCGCTGGTAATGTTTTACAAAATCCCGGTCGTGTCGGCCCGTACTTCTCGGTGTGGATATTATATACGTCTCTAACGTTATATATCCTAACCTAAGGGAACCTAAGATCTCGCATGTATTATTTTCCAACGTTCCTGGCGGGCCAGCCCCTACTTCTCGGTGGGCACATTATATACGTCCATATCGTAATATAACCTAACCTAACCCATCTAGACCCTTGCTGGTAATGTTTTACAAAATTCCGGTCGTGTCGGCCCGTACTTTGCCGTGGGGACATTTTATACGTCTATAACGTTATATATCCTAACCTAAGGGAACCTAACACCTCGGATGTAGTATCTTCCAACATTTCTGGCGGGTCGGCCCCTACTTCTCGGTGGGAACTTTATATACGTCTATAACGTAATATAACCTAACCTAACCCACCTAGACCCTCGCTGGTAATGTTTCACTGAATCCCGTTCATGTGTTCCCGTACGTCTCGGTGCGTACATTATATACGTCTATAAATTTATTTATCCTAACCTAAGGGAACCTAACATCCCGGATGTAGTATTTTCCAACATTCCTGGCGGGTCGGCCCCTACTTCTCGGTGGGCACATTATATACGTCTATATCGTAATATAACCTAACCTAACCCATCTAGACCCTCGCTGGTAATGTTTTACAAAATCCCGGTCGTGTCGGCCCGTACTTCTCGGTGGGGACATTATATACGTCTATAACGTTATATATCCTAACCTAAGGGAACCTAACTTCTCGGATGTAGTATTTTCCAACATTCCTCGCGGGTCGGCGCCTACTTCTCGGTGGGCACATTATATACGTCTATATCGTAATATAACCTAAACCTAATCCATGTAGACCCCCGCTGGTAATGTTTTACAAAATCCCGGTCGTGTCTGCCCGTACTTCTCGGTGGGGACATTATATACGTCTATAACGTTATATATCTTAACCTAAGGGAACCTAACATGTCGGATGTAGTATTTTCCAACATTCCTGGCGGGTCGGCCCCTACTTCTCGATGGGCACATTATATATGTCTATATCGCAATATAACCTAACCTAACCCATCTAGACCCTCGCTGGTAATGTTTTACAAAATCCCGGTCGTGTCGGCCCGTACTTCTCGGTGTAGACATTATATACGTCTATAACGTTATATATCCTAACCTAAGGGAACCTAACATCTCGCATGTATTATTTTCCAACGTTCCTGGCGGGCCAGGCCCTACATCTCGGTGGGCACATTATATACTTCCATATCGTAATATAACCTAACCTAACCTATCTAGACCCTCGCTGGTAATGTTTAACAAAATTCCGGTGGTGTCGGCATGTACTTTGCCGTGGGCACATTATATACGTCTATAACGTTATATATCCTAACCTAAGGGAACCTAACATCTCGGATGTAGTATTTTCCAACATTCCTGGCGGGCCAGCCCCTACTTCTCGGTGGGCACATTATATACGTCCATATCGTAATATAACCTAACCTAACCCACCTAGACCCTCGCTGGTAATGTTTCACAGACTCCCGTTCATGTCTTCCCGTACGTCTCGGTGCGTACATTATATACGTCTATAACGTTATATATCCTAACCTAAGGGAACCTAACACGTCGGATGTAGTATTTTCCAACATTCCTGGCGGGTCGGCCCCTACTTCTCGATGGGCACATTATATTTGTCTATATCGCAATATAACCTAACCTAACCCATCTAGATCCTCGCTGGTAATGTTTTACAAAATCCCGGTCGTGTCGGCCCGTACTTCTCGGTGTGGACATTATATACGTCTATAACGTTATATATCCTAACCTAAGGGAACCTAACATCTCGCATGTATTATTTTCCAACGTTCCTGGCGGGCCAGCCCCTACTTCTCGGTGGGCACATTATATACGTCCATATCGTAATATAACCTAACCTAACCCATCTAGACCCTCGCTGGTAATGTTTTACAAAATTCCGGTCGTGTCGGCCCGTACTTTGCCGTGGGGACATTTTATACGTCTATAACGTTATATATCCTAACCTAAGGGAACCTAACACCTCGGATGTAGTATTTTCCAACATTTCTGGCGGGTCGGCCCCTACTTCTCGGTGGGAACTTTATATACGTCTATAACGTAATATAACCTAACCTAACCCACCTAGACCCTCGCTGGTAATGTTTCACTGAATCCCGTTCATGTGTTCCCATACGTCTCGGTGCGTACATTATATACGTCTATAAATTTATTTATCCTAACCTAAGGGAACCTAACATGTCGGATGTAGTATTTTCCAACAGTCCTGGCGGGTCGGCCCCTACTTCTCGATGGGCACATTATATATGTCTATATCGCAATATAACCTAACCTAACCCATCTAGACCCTCGCTGGTATTGTTTTACGAAATCCCCGTCGTGTCGGCCCGTACTTCTCGGTGGGGACATTATATACGTCTATAACGTTATATATCCTAACCTAAGGGAACCTAACTTCTCGGATGTAGTATTTTCCAACATTCCTGGCGGGTCGGCCCCTACTTCTCGGTGGGCACATTATATACGCCTATATCGTAATATAAACCAACCTAACCCATCTAGACCGTCGCTGGTAATGTTTTACAAAATCCCGGTCGTGTCGACCCGTACTTCTCGGTGGGGACATTATATACGTCTATAACGTTATATATCCTAACCTAAGGGAACCTAACATGTCGGATTTAGTATTTTCCAACATTTCTGGCGGGTCGGCCCCTACTTCTAGGTGGGAACTTTATATACGTCTATAACGTAATATAACCTAACCTAACCCACCTAGACCCTCGCTGGTAATGTTTCACTGAATCCCGTACATGTGTTCCCGTACGTCTCGGTGCGTACATTATATACGTCTATAAATTTATTTATCCTAACCTAAGGGAACCTAACATCCCGGATGTAGTATTTTCCAACATTCCTGGCGGGTCGGCCCCTACTTCTCGGTGGGCACATTATATACGTCTATATCGTAATATAACCTAACCTAACCCATCTAGACCGTCGCTGGTAATGTTTTACAAAATCCCGGTCGTGTCGGCCCGTACTTCTCGGTGGGGCATTATATACGTCTATAACGTTATATATCCTAACCTAAGGGAACCTAACTTCTCGGATGTAGTATTTTCCAACATTCCTCGCGGGTCGGCGCCTACTTCTCGGTGGGCACATTATATACGTCTATATCGTAATATAACCTAAACCTAATCCATGTAGACCCCCGCTGGTAATGTTTTACAAAATCCCGGTCGTGTCTGCCCGTACTTCTCGGTGGGGACATTATATACGTCTATAACGTTATATATCCTAACCTAAGGGAACCTAACATGTCGGATGTAGTATTTTCCAACATTCCTGGCGGGTCGGCCCCTACTTCTCGATGGGCACATTATATATGTCTATATCGCAATATAACCTAACCTAACCCATCTAGATCCTCGCTGGTAATGTTTTACAAAATCCCGGTCGTGTCGGCCCGTACTTCTCGGTGTGGACATTATATACGTCTATAACGTTATATATCCTAACCTAAGGGAACCTAACATCTCGAATGTATTATTTTCCAACGTTCCTGGCGGGCCAGCCCCTACTTCTCGGTGGGCACATTATATACTTCCATATCGTAATATAACCTAACCTAACCTATCTAGACCCTCGCCTGTAATGTTTAACAAAATTCCGGTGGTGTCGGCATGTACTTTGCCGTGGGGACATTATATACGTCTATAACGTTATATATCCTAACCTAAGGGAACCTAACATCTCGGATGTAGTATTTTCCAACATTCCTGGCGGGCCAGCCCCTACTTCTCGGTGGGCACATTATATACGTCCATATCGTAATATAACCTAACCTAACCCACCTAGACCCTCGCTGGTAATGTTTCACAGAATCCCGTTCATGTCTTCCCGTACGTCTCGGTGCGTACATTATATACGTCTATAAACTTATATATACTAACCTAAGGGAACCTAACTTCTCGGATGTAGTATTTTCCAACATTCCAGGCGGGTCGGCCCCTACTTCTCGGTGGGTACATTATATACGTCTATAAAGTAATATAACCTAACCTAACCCATCTAGACCCTCGCTGGTATTGTTTTACAAAATCCCGGTCGTGTCGGCACGTACTTCTCGGTGGGGACATTATATACGTCTATAACGTTATATATCCTAACCTAAGGGAACCTAACTTCTCGGATGTAGTATTTTCCAACATACCCGGCAGGCCAGCCCCTACTTCTCGGTGGGCACATTATATACGCCCATATCGTAAAATAACCTAACCTAACCCATCTAGACCCTCGCTGGCAATGTTTTACAAAATTCCGGTCGTGTCTGCCCGTACTTCTCGGTGGGGACATTATATACGTCTATAACGTTATATATCCTAACCTAAGGGAACCTAACTTTTCGGATGTAGTATTTTCCAACATTCCTCGCGGGTCGGCGCGTACTTCTCGGTGGGCACATTATATACGTCTATATCGTAATATAACCTAAACCTAATCCATGTAGACCCCCGCTGGTAATGTTTTACAAAATCCCGGTCGTGTCTGCCCGTACTTCTCGGTGGGGACATTATATACGTCTATAACGTTATATATCCTAACCTAAGGGAACCTAACATGTCGGATGTAGTATTTTCCAACATTCCTGGCGGGTCGGCCCCTACTTCTCGATGGGCACATTATATATGTCTATAAAGTAATATAACCTAAGCTAACCCATCTAGACCCTCGCTGGTATTGTTTTACAAAATCCCCGTCGCGTCGGCCCGTACTTCTCGGTGGGGACATTATATACGTCTATAACGTTATATATCCTAACCTAAGGGAACCTAACTTCTCGGATGTAGTATTTTCCAACATTCCTGGCGGGTCGGCCCCTACTTCTCGGTGGGCACATTATATACGCCTATATCGTAATATAAACCAACCTAACCCATCTAGACCGTCGCTGGCAATGTTTTACAAAATCCCGGTCGTGTCGACCCGTACTTCTCGGTGGGGACATTATATACGTCTATAACGTTATATATCCTAACCTAAGGGAACCTAACATGTCGGATTTAGTATTTTCCAACATTCCTGGCGGGTCGGCCCCTACTTCTCGATGGGCACATTATATTTGTCTATATCGCAATATAACCTAACCTAACCCATCTAGATCCTCGCTGGTAATGTTTTACAAAATCCCGGTCGTGTCGGCCCGTACTTCTCGGTGTGGACATTATATACGTCTATAACGTTATATATCCTAACCTAAGGGAACCTAACATCTCGAATGTATTATTTTCCAACGTTCCTGGCGGGCCAGCCCCTACTTCTCGGTGGGCACATTATATACTTCCATATCGTAATATAACCTAACCTAACCTATCTAGACCCTCGCCTGTAATGTTTAACAAAATTCCGGTGGTGTCGGCATGTACTTTGCCGTGGGGACATTATATACGTCTATAACGTTATATATCCTAACCTAAGGGAACCTAACATCTCGGATGTAGTATTTTCCAACATTCCTGGCGGGCCAGCCCCTACTTCTCGGTGGGCACATTATATACGTCCATATCGTAATATAACCTAACCTAACCCACCTAGACCCTCGCTGGTAATGTTTCACAGAATCCCGTTCATGTCTTCCCGTACGTCTCGGTGCGTACATTATATACGTCTATAAACTTATATATACTAACCTAAGGGAACCTAACTTCTCGGATGTAGTATTTTCCAACATTCCAGGCGGGTCGGCCCCTACTTCTCGGTGGGTACATTATATACGTCTATAAAGTAATATAACCTAACCTAACCCATCTAGACCCTCGCTGGTATTGTTTTACAAAATCCCGGTCGTGTCGGCACGTACTTCTCGGTGGGGACATTATATACGTCTATAACGTTATATATCCTAACCTAAGGGAACCTAACTTCTCGGATGTAGTATTTTCCAACATACCCGGCAGGCCAGCCCCTACTTCTCGGTGGGCACATTATATACGCCCATATCGTAAAATAACCTAACCTAACCCATCTAGACCCTCGCTGGCAATGTTTTACAAAATTCCGGTCGTGTCTGCCCGTACTTCTCGGTGGGGACATTATATACGTCTATAACGTTATATATCCTAACCTAAGGGAACCTAACTTTTCGGATGTAGTATTTTCCAACATTCCTCGCGGGTCGGCGCGTACTTCTCGGTGGGCACATTATATACGTCTATATCGTAATATAACCTAAACCTAATCCATGTAGACCCCCGCTGGTAATGTTTTACAAAATCCCGGTCGTGTCTGCCCGTACTTCTCGGTGGGGACATTATATACGTCTATAACGTTATATATCCTAACCTAAGGGAACCTAACATGTCGGATGTAGTATTTTCCAACATTCCTGGCGGGTCGGCCCCTACTTCTCGATGGGCACATTATATATGTCTATAAAGTAATATAACCTAAGCTAACCCATCTAGACCCTCGCTGGTATTGTTTTACAAAATCCCCGTCGCGTCGGCCCGTACTTCTCGGTGGGGACATTATATACGTCTATAACGTTATATATCCTAACCTAAGGGAACCTAACTTCTCGGATGTAGTATTTTCCAACATTCCTGGCGGGTCGGCCCCTACTTCTCGGTGGGCACATTATATACGCCTATATCGTAATATAAACCAACCTAACCCATCTAGACCGTCGCTGGCAATGTTTTACAAAATCCCGGTCGTGTCGACCCGTACTTCTCGGTGGGGACATTATATACGTCTATAACGTTATATATCCTAACCTAAGGGAACCTAACATGTCGGATTTAGTATTTTCCAACATTCCTGGCGGGTCGGCCCCTACTTCTCGATGGGCACATTATATTTGTCTATATCGCAATATAACCTAACCTAACCCATCTAGATCCTCGCTGGTAATGTTTTACAAAATCCCGGTCGTGTCGGCCCGTACTTCTCGGTGTGGACATTATATACGTCTATAACGTTATATATCCTAACCTAAGGGAACCTAACATCTCGAATGTATTATTTTCCAACGTTCCTGGCGGGCCAGCCCCTACTTCTCGGTGGGCACATTATATACTTCCATATCGTAATATAACCTAACCTAACCTATCTAGACCCTCGCCTGTAATGTTTAACAAAATTCCGGTGGTGTCGGCATGTACTTTGCCGTGGGGACATTATATACGTCTATAACGTTATATATCCTAACCTAAGGGAACCTAACATCTCGGATGTAGTATTTTCCAACATTCCTGGCGGGCCAGCCCCTACTTCTCGGTGGGCACATTATATACGTCCATATCGTAATATAACCTAACCTAACCCACCTAGACCCTCGCTGGTAATGTTTCACAGAATCCCGTTCATGTCTTCCCGTACGTCTCGGTGCGTACATTATATACGTCTATAAACTTATATATACTAACCTAAGGGAACCTAACTTCTCGGATGTAGTATTTTCCAACATTCCAGGCGGGTCGGCCCCTACTTCTCGGTGGGTACATTATATACGTCTATAAAGTAATATAACCTAACCTAACCCATCTAGACCCTCGCTGGTATTGTTTTACAAAATCCCGGTCGTGTCGGCACGTACTTCTCGGTGGGGACATTATATACGTCTATAACGTTATATATCCTAACCTAAGGGAACCTAACTTCTCGGATGTAGTATTTTCCAACATACCCGGCAGGCCAGCCCCTACTTCTCGGTGGGCACATTATATACGCCCATATCGTAAAATAACCTAACCTAACCCATCTAGACCCTCGCTGGCAATGTTTTACAAAATTCCGGTCGTGTCTGCCCGTACTTCTCGGTGGGGACATTATATACGTCTATAACGTTATATATCCTAACCTAAGGGAACCTAACTTTTCGGATGTAGTATTTTCCAACATTCCTCGCGGGTCGGCGCGTACTTCTCGGTGGGCACATTATATACGTCTATATCGTAATATAACCTAAACCTAATCCATGTAGACCCCCGCTGGGAATGTTTTACAAAATCCCGGTCGTGTCTGCCCGTACTTCTCGGTGGGGACATTATATACGTCTATAACGTTATATATCCTAACCTAAGGGAACCTAACATGTCGGATGTAGTATTTTCCAACATTCCTGGCGGGTCGGCCCCTACTTCTCGATGGGCACATTATATATGTCTATAAAGTAATATAACCTAAGCTAACCCATCTAGACCCTCGCTGGTATTGTTTTACAAAATCCCCGTCGCGTCGGCCCGTACTTCTCGGTGGGGACATTATATACGTCTATAACGTTATATATCCTAACCTAAGGGAACCTAACTTCTCGGATGTAGTATTTTCCAACATTCCTGGCGGGTCGGCCCCTACTTCTCGGTGGGCACATTATATACGCCTATATCGTAATATAAACCAACCTAACCCATCTAGACCGTCGCTGGTAATGTTTTACAAAATCCCGGTCGTGTCGACCCGTACTTCTCGGTGGGGACATTATATACGTCTATAACGTTATATATCCTAACCTAAGGGAACCTAACATGTCGGATGTAGTATTTTCCAACATTCCTGGCGGGTCGGCCCCTACTTCTCGATGGGCACATTATATTTGTCTATATCGCAATATAACCTAACCTAACCCATCTAGATCCTCGCTGGTAATGTTTTACAAAATCCCGGTCGTGTCGGCCCGTACTTCTCGGTGTGGACATTATATACGTCTATAACGTTATATATCCTAACCTAAGGGAACCTAACATCTCGCATGTATTATTTTCCAACGTTCCTGGCGGGCCAGCCCCTACTTCTCGGTGGGCACATTATATACGTCCATATCGTAATATAACCTAACCTAACCCATCTAGACCCTCGCTGGTAATGTTTTACAAAATTCCGGTCGTGTCGGCCCGTACTTTGCCGTGGGGACATTTTATACGTCTATAACGTTATATATCCTAACCTAAGGGAACCTAACACCTCGGATGTAGTATTTTCCAACATTTCTGGCGGGTCGGCCCCTACTTCTCGGTGGGAACTTTATATACGTCTATAACGTAATATAACCTAACCTAACCCACCTAGACCCTCGCTGGTAATGTTTCACTGAATCCCGTTCATGTGTTCCCATACGTCTCGGTGCGTACATTATATACGTCTATAAATTTATTTATCCTAACCTAAGGGAACCTAACATGTCGGATGTAGTATTTTCCAACATTCCTGGCGGGTCGGCCCCTACTTCTCGATGGGCACATTATATATGTCTATATCGCAATATAACCTAACCTAACCCATCTAGACCCTCGCTGGTATTGTTTTACAAAATCCCCGTCGTGTCGGCCCGTACTTCTCGGTGGGGACATTATATACGTCTATAACGTTATATATCCTAACCTAAGGGAACCTAACTTCTCGGATGTAGTATTTTCCAACATTCCTGGCGGGTCGGCCCCTACTTCTCGGTGGGCACATTATATACGCCTATATCGTAATATAAACCAACCTAACCCATCTAGACCGTCGCTGGTAATGTTTTACAAAATCCCGGTCGTGTCGACCCGTACTTCTCGGTGGGGACATTATATACGTCTATAACGTTATATATCCTAACCTAAGGGAACCTAACATGTCGGATTTAGTATTTTCCAACATTCCTGGCGGGTCGGCCCCTACTTCTCGATGGGCACATTATATTTGTCTATATCGCAATATAACCTAACCTAACCCATCTAGATCCTCGCTGGTAATGTTTTACAAAATCCCGGTCGTGTCGGCCCGTACTTCTCGGTGTGGACATTATATACGTCTATAACGTTATATATCCTAACCTAAGGGAACCTAACATCTCGAATGTATTATTTTCCAACGTTCCTGGCGGGCCAGCCCCTACTTCTCGGTGGGCACATTATATACGTCCATATCGTAATATAACCTAACCTAACCCATCTAGACCCTCGCTGGTAATGTTTTACAAAATTCCGGTCGTGTCGGCCCGTACTTTGCCGTGGGGACATTTTATACGTCTATAACGTTATATATCCTAACCTAAGGGAACCTAACACCTCGGATGTAGTATTTTCCAACATTTCTGGCGGGTCGGCCCCTACTTCTCGATGGGAACTTTATATACGTCTATAACGTAATATAACCTAACCTAACCCACCTAGACCCTCGCTGGTAATGTTTCACTGAATCCCGTACATGTGTTCCCGTACGTCTCGGTGCGTACATTATATACGTCTATAAATTTATTTATCCTAACCTAAGGGAACCTAACATCCCGGATGTAGTATTTTCCAACATTCCTGGCGGGTCGGCCCCTACTTCTCGGTGGGCACATTATATACGTCTATATCGTAATATAACCTAACCTAACCCATCTAGACCGTCGCTGGTAATGTTTTACAAAATCCCGGTCGTGTCGGCCCGTACTTCTCGGTGGGGACATTATATACGTCTATAACGTTATATATCCTAACCTAAGGGAACCTAACTTCTCGGATGTAGTATTTTCCAACATTCCTCGCGGGTCGGCGCCTACTTCTCGGTGGGCACATTATATACGTCTATATCATAATATAACCTAAACCTAATCCATGTAGACCCCCGCTGGTAATGTTTTACAAAATCCCGGTCGTGTCTGCCCGTACTTCTCGGTGGGGACATTATATACGTCTATAACGTTATATATCCTAACCTAAGGGAACCTAACATGTCGGATGTAGTATTTTCCAACATTCCTGGCGGGTCGGCCCCTACTTCTCGATGGGCACATTATATTTGTCTATATCGCAATATAACCTAACCTAACCCATCTAGATCCTCGCTGGTAATGTTTTACAAAATCCCGGTCGTGTCGGCCCGTACTTCTCGGTGTGGACATTATATACGTCTATAACGTTATATATCCTAACCTAAGGGAACCTAACATCTCGAATGTATTATTTTCCAACGTTCCTGGCGGGCCAGCCCCTACTTCTCGGTGGGCACATTATATACTTCCATATCGTAATATAACCTAACCTAACCTATCTAGACCCTCGCCTGTAATGTTTAACAAAATTCCGGTGGTGTCGGCATGTACTTTGCCGTGGGGACATTATATACGTCTATAACGTTATATATCCTAACCTAAGGGAACCTAACATCTCGGATGTAGTATTTTCCAACATTCCTGGCGGGCCAGCCCCTACTTCTCGGTGGGCACATTATATACGTCCATATCGTAATATAACCTAACCTAACCCACCTAGACCCTCGCTGGTAATGTTTCACAGAATCCCGTTCATGTCTTCCCGTACGTCTCGGTGCGTACATTATATACGTCTATAAACTTATATATACTAACCTAAGGGAACCTAACTTCTCGGATGTAGTATTTTCCAACATTCCAGGCGGGTCGGCCCCTACTTCTCGGTGGGTACATTATATACGTCTATAAAGTAATATAACCTAACCTAACCCATCTAGACCCTCGCTGGTATTGTTTTACAAAATCCCGGTCGTGTCGGCCCGTACTTCTCGGTGGGGACATTATATACGTCTATAACGTTATATATCCTAACCTAAGGGAACCTAACTTCTCGGATGTAGTATTTTCCAACATACCCGGCAGGCCAGCCCCTACTTCTCGGTGGGCACATTATATACGCCCATATCGTAAAATAACCTAACCTAACCCATCTAGACCCTCGCTGGCAATGTTTTACAAAATTCCGGTCGTGTCTGCCCGTACTTCTCGGTGGGGACATTATATACGTCTATAACGTTATATATCCTAACCTAAGGGAACCTAACTTCTCGGATGTAGTATTTTCCAACATTCCTCGCGGGTCGGCGCCTACTTCTCGGTGGGCACATTATATACGTCTATATCGTAATATAACCTAAACCTAATCCATGTAGACCCCCGCTGGTAATGTTTTACAAAATCCCGGTCGTGTCTGCCCGTACTTCTCGGTGGGGACATTATATACGTCTATAACGTTATATATCCTAACCTAAGGGAACCTAACTTCTCGGATGTAGTATTTTCCAACATTCCTGGCGGGTCGGCCCCTACTTCTCGGTGGGCACATTATATACGCCTATATCGTAATATAAACCAACCTAACCCATCTAGACCGTCGCTGGTAATGTTTTACAAAATCCCGGTCGTGTCGACCCGTACTTCTCGGTGGGGACATTATATACGTCTATAACGTTATATATCCTAACCTAAGGGAACCTAACATGTCGGATGTAGTATTTTCCAACATTCCTGGCGGGTCGGCCCCTACTTCTCGATGGGCACATTATATTTGTCTATATCGCAATATAACCTAACCTAACCCATCTAGATCCTCGCTGGTAATGTTTTACAAAATCCCGGTCATGTCGGCCCGTACTTCTCGGTGTGGACATTATATACGTCTATAACGTTATATATCCTAACCTAAGGGAACCTAACATCTCGCATGTACTATTTTCCAACGTTCCTGGCGGGCCAGCCCCTACTTCTCGGTGGGCACATTATATACGTCCATATCGTAATATAACCTAACCTAACCCATCTAGACCCTCGCTGGTAATGTTTTACAAAATTCCGGTCGTGTCGGCCCGTACTTTGCCGTGGGGACATTTTATACGTCTATAACGTTATATATCCTAACCTAAGGGAACCTAACACCTCGGATGTAGTATTTTCCAACATTTCTGGCGGGTCGGCCCCTACTTCTCGGTGGGAACTTTATATACGTCTATAACGTAATATAACCTAACCTAACCCACCTAGACCCTCGCTGGTAATGTTTCACTGAATCCCGTTCATGTGTTCCCATACGTCTCGGTGCGTACATTATATACGTCTATAAATTTATTTATCCTAACCTAAGGGAACCTAACATGTCGGATGTAGTATTTTCCAACATTCCTGGCGGGTCGGCCCCTACTTCTCGATGGGCACATTATATATGTCTATATCGCAATATAACCTAACCTAACCCATCTAGACCCTCGCTGGTATTGTTTTACAAAATCCCCGTCGTGTCGGCCCGTACTTCTCGGTGGGGACATTATATACGTCTATAACGTTATATATCCTAACCTAAGGGAACCTAACTTCTCGGATGTAGTATTTTCCAACATTCCTGGCGGGTCGGCCCCTACTTCTCGGTGGGCACATTATATACGCCTATATCGTAATATAAACCAACCTAACCCATCTAGACCGTCGCTGGTAATGTTTTACAAAATCCCGGTCGTGTCGACCCGTACTTCTCGGTGGGGACATTATATACGTCTATAACGTTATATATCCTAACCTAAGGGAACCTAACATGTCGGATTTAGTATTTTCCAACATTCCTGGCGGGTCGGCCCCTACTTCTCGATGGGCACATTATATTTGTCTATATCGCAATATAACCTAACCTAACCCATCTAGATCCTCGCTGGTAATGTTTTACAAAATCCCGGTCGTGTCGGCCCGTACTTCTCGGTGTGGACATTATATACGTCTATAACGTTATATATCCTAACCTAAGGGAACCTAACATCTCGAATGTATTATTTTCCAACGTTCCTGGCGGCCAGCCCCTACTTCTCGGTGGGCACATTATATACGTCCATATCGTAATATAACCTAACCTAACCCATCTAGACCCTCGCTGGTAATGTTTTACAAAATTCCGGTCGTGTCGGCCCGTACTTTGCCGTGGGGACATTTTATACGTCTATAACGTTATATATCCTAACCTAAGGGAACCTAACACCTCGGATGTAGTATTTTCCAACATTTCTGGCGGGTCGGCCCCTACTTCTCGATGGGAACTTTATATACGTCTATAACGTAATATAACCTAACCTAACCCACCTAGACCCTCGCTGGTAATGTTTCACTGAATCCCGTACATGTGTTCCCGTACGTCTCGGTGCGTACATTATATACGTCTATAAATTTATTTATCCTAACCTAAGGGAACCTAACATCCCGGATGTAGTATTTTCCAACATTCCTGGCGGGTCGGCCCCTACTTCTCGGTGGGCACATTATATACGTCTATATCGTAATATAACCTAACCTAACCCATCTAGACCGTCGCTGGTAATGTTTTACAAAATCCCGGTCGTGTCGGCCCGTACTTCTCGGTGGGGACATTATATACGTCTATAACGTTATATATCCTAACCTAAGGGAACCTAACTTCTCGGATGTAGTATTTTCCAACATTCCTCGCGGGTCGGCGCCTACTTCTCGGTGGGCACATTATATACGTCTATATCGTAATATAACCTAAACCTAATCCATGTAGACCCCCGCTGGTAATGTTTTACAAAATCCCGGTCGTGTCTGCCCGTACTTCTCGGTGGGGACATTATATACGTCTATAACGTTATATATCCTAACCTAAGGGAACCTAACATGTCGGATGTAGTATTTTCCAACATTCCTGGCGGGTCGGTCCCTACTTCTCGATGGGCACATTATATATGTCTATATCGCAATATAACCTAACCTAACCCATCTAGACCCTCGCTGGTAATGTTTTACAAAATCCCGGTCGTGTCGGCCCGTACTTCTCGGTGTAGACATTATATACGTCTATAACGTTATATATCCTAACCTAAGGGAACCTAACATCTCGCATGTATTATTTTCCAACGTTCCTGGCGGGCCAGGCCCTACATCTCGGTGGGCACATTATATACTTCCATATCGTAATATAACCTAACCTAACCTATCTAGACCCTCGCCTGTAATGTTTAACAAAATTCCGGTGGTGTCGGCATGTACTTTGCCGTGGGGACATTATATACGTCTATAACGTTATATATCCTAACCTAAGGGAACCTAACATCTCGGATGTAGTATTTTCCAACATTCCTGGCGGGCCAGCCCCTACTTCTCGGTGGGCACATTATATACGTCCATATCGTAATATAACCTAACCTAACCCACCTAGACCCTCGCCGGTAATGTTTCACAGAATCCCGTTCATGTCTTCCCGTACGTCTCGGTGCGTACATTATATATGTCTATAAACTTATATATACTAACCTAAGGGAACCTAACTTCTCGGATGTAGTATTTTCCAACATTCCAGGCGGGTCGGCCCCTACTTCTCGGTGGGTACATTATATACGTCTATAAAGTAATATAACCTAACCTAACCCATCTAGACCCTCGCTGGTATTGTTTTACAAAATCCCGGTCGTGTCGGCCCGTACTTCTCGGTGGGGACATTATATACGTCTATAACGTTATATATCCTAACCTAAGGGAACCTAACTTCTCGGATGTAGTATTTTCCAACATTCCTGGCGGGTCGGCCCCTACTTCTCGGTGGGCACATTATATACGTCTATATCGTACTATAACCCAACCTAACCCATCTAGACCGTCGCTGGTAATGTTTTACAAAATCCCGGTCGTGTCGACCCGTACTTCTCGGTGGGCACATTATATACGTCTATAACGTTATATATCCTAACCTAAGGGAACCTAACATGTCGGATGTAGTATTTTCCAACATTCCTGGCGGGTCGGCCCCTACTTCTCGATGGGCACATTATATTTGTCTATATCGCAATATAACCTAACCTAACCCATCTAGACCCTCGCTGGTAATGTTTTACAAAATCCCGGTCGTGTCGGCCCGTACTTCTCGGTGTGGACATTATATACGTCTATAACGTTATATATCCTAACCTAAGGGAACCTAACATCTCGCATGTATTATTTTCCAACGTTCCTGGCGGGCCAGCCCCTACTTCTCGGTGGTCACATTATATACGTCCATATCGTAATATAACCTAACCTAACCCATCTAGACCCTCGCTGGTAATGTTTCACTGAATCCCGTACATGTGTTCCCGTACGTCTCGGTGCGTACATTATATACGTCTATAAATTTATTTATCCTAACCTAAGGGAACCTAACATCCCGGATTTAGTATTTTCCAACATTCCTGGCGGGTCGGCCCCTACTTCTCGGTGGGCACATTATATACGTCTATATCGTAATATAACCTAACCTAACCCATCTAGACCGTCGCTGGTAATGTTTTACAAAATCCCGGTCGTGTCGGCCCGTACTTCTCGGTGGGGACATTATATACGTCTATAACGTTATATATCCTAACCTAAGGGAACCTAACTTCTCGGATGTAGTATTTTCCAACATTCCTCGCGGGTCGGCGCCTACTTCTCGGTGGGCACATTATATACGTCTATATCGTAATATAACCTAAACCTAATCCATGTAGACCCCCGCTGGTAATGTTTTACAAAATCCCGGTCGTGTCTGCCCGTACTTCTCGGTGGGGACATTATATACGTCTATAACGTTATATATCCTAACCTAAGGGAACCTAACATGTCGGATGTAGTATTTTCCAACATTCCTGGCGGGTCGGCCCCTACTTCTCGATGGGCACATTATATATGTCTATATCGCAATATAACCTAACCTAACCCATCTAGACCCTCGCTGGTAATGTTTTACAAAATCCCGGTCGTGTCGGCCCGTACTTCTCGGTGTAGACATTATATACGTCTATAACGTTATATATCCTAACCTAAGGGAACCTAACATCTCGCATGTATTATTTTCCAACGTTCCTGGCGGGCCAGGCCCTACATCTCGGTGGGCACATTATATACTTCCATATCGTAATATAACCTAACCTAACCTATCTAGACCCTCGCCTGTAATGTTTAACAAAATTCCGGTGGTGTCGGCATGTACTTTGCCGTGGGGACATTATATACGTCTATAACGTTATATATCCTAACCTAAGGGAACCTAACATCTCGGATGTAGTATTTTCCAACATTCCTGGCGGGCCAGCCCCTACTTCTCGGTGGGCACATTATATACGTCCATATCGTAATATAACCTAACCTAACCCACCTAGACCCTCGCTGGTAATGTTTCACAGAATCCCGTTCATGTCTTCCCGTACGTCTCGGTGCGTACATTATATACGTCTATAAACTTATATATACTAACCTAAGGGAACCTAACTTCTCGGATGTAGTATTTTCCAACATTCCAGGCGGGTCGGCCCCTACTTCTCGGTGGGTACATTATATACGTCTATAAAGTAATATAACCTAACCTAACCCATCTAGACCCTCGCTGGTATTGTTTTACAAAATCCCGGTCGTGTCGGCCCGTACTTCTCGGTGGGGACATTATATACGTCTATAACGTTATATATCCTAACCTAAGGGAACCTAACTTCTCGGATGTAGTATTTTCCAACATTCCTGGCGGGTCGGCCCCTACTTCTCGGTGGGCACATTATATACGTCTATATCGTACTATAACCCAACCTAACCCATCTAGACCGTCGCTGGTAATGTTTTACAAAATCCCGGTCGTGTCGACCCGTACTTCGCGGTGGGCACATTACATACGTCTATAACGTTATATATCCTAACCTAAGGGAACCTAACATGTCGGATGTAGTATTTTCCAACATTCCTGGCGGGTCGGCCCCTACTTCTCGATGGGCACATTATATTTGTCTATATCGCAATATAACCTAACCTAACCCATCTAGACCCTCGCTGGTAATGTTTTACAAAATCCCGGTCGTGTCGGCCCGTACTTCTCGGTGTGGACATTATATACGTCTATAACGTTATATATCCTAACCTAAGGGAACCTAACATCTCGAATGTATTATTTTCCAACGTTCCTGGCGGGCCAGCCCCTACTTCTCGGTGGGCACATTATATACGTCCATATCGTAATATAACCTAACCTAACCCATCTAGACCCTCGCTGGTAATGTTTTACAAAATTCCGGTCGTGTCGGCCCGTACTTTGCCGTGGGGACATTTTATACGTCTATAACGTTATATATCCTAACCTAAGGGAACCTAACACCTCGGATGTAGTATTTTCCAACATTTCTGGCGGGTCGGCCCCTACTTCTCGATGGGAACTTTATATACGTCTATAACGTAATATAACCTAACCTAACCCACCTAGACCCTCGCTGGTAATGTTTCACTGAATCCCGTACATGTGTTCCCGTACGTCTCGGTGCGTACATTATATACGTCTATAAATTTATTTATCCTAACCTAAGGGAACCTAACATCCCGGATGTAGTATTTTCCAACATTCCTGGCGGGTCGGCCCCTACTTCTCGGTGGGCCCATTATATACGTCTATATCGTAATATAACCTAACCTAACCCATCTAGACCGTCGCTGGTAATGTTTTACAAAATCCCGGTCGTGTCGGCCCGTACTTCTCGGTGGGGACATTATATACGTCTATAACGTTATATATCCTAACCTAAGGGAACCTAACTTCTCGGATGTAGTATTTTCCAACATTCCTCGCGGGTCGGCGCCTACTTCTCGGTGGGCACATTATATACGTCTATATCGTAATATAACCTAAACCTAATCCATGTAGACCCCCGCTGGTAATGTTTTACAAAATCCCGGTCGTGTCTGCCCGTACTTCTCGGTGGGGACATTATATACGTCCATAACGTTATATATCCTAACCTAAGGGAACCTAACATGTCGGATGTAGTATTTTCCAACATTCCTGGCGGGTCGGCCCCTACTTCTCGATGGGCACATTATATATGTCTATATCGCAATATAACCTAACCTAACCCATCTAGACCCTCGCTGGTAATGTTTTACAAAATCCCGGTCGTGTCGGCCCGTACTTCTCGGTGTAGACATTATATACGTCTATAACGTTATATATCCTAACCTAAGGGAACCTAACATCTCGCATGTATTATTTTCCAACGTTCCTGGCGGGCCAGGCCCTACATCTCGGTGGGCACATTATATACTTCCATATCGTAATATAACCTAACCTAACCTATCTAGACCCTCGCCTGTAATGTTTAACAAAATTCCGGTGGTGTCGGCATGTACTTTGCCGTGGGGACATTATATACGTCTATAACGTTATATATCCTAACCTAAGGGAACCTAACATCTCGGATGTAGTATTTTCCAACATTCCTGGCGGGCCAGCCCCTACTTCTCGGTGGGCACATTATATACGTCCATATCGTAATATAACCTAACCTAACCCACCTAGACCCTCGCTGGTAATGTTTCACAGAATCCCGTTCATGTCTTCCCGTACGTCTCGGTGCGTACATTATATACGTCTATAAACTTATATATACTAACCTAAGGGAACCTAACTTCTCGGATGTAGTATTTTCCAACATTCCAGGCGGGTCGGCCCCTACTTCTCGGTGGGTACATTATATACGTCTATAAAGTAATATAACCTAACCTAACCCATCTAGACCCTCGCTGGTATTGTTTTACAAAATCCCGGTCGTGTCGGCCCGTACTTCTCGGTGGGGACATTATATACGTCTATAACGTTATATATCCTAACCTAAGGGAACCTAACTTCTCGGATGTAGTATTTTCCAACATTCCTGGCGGGTCGGCCCCTACTTCTCGGTGGGCACATTATATACGTCTATATCGTACTATAACCCAACCTAACCCATCTAGACCGTCGCTGGTAATGTTTTACAAAATCCCGGTCGTGTCGACCCGTACTTCTCGGTGGGCACATTATATACGTCTATAACGTTATATATCCTAACCTAAGGGAACCTAACATGTCGGATGTAGTATTTTCCAACATTCCTGGCGGGTCGGCCCCTACTTCTCGATGGGCACATTATATTTGTCTATATCGCAATATAACCTAACCTAACCCATCTAGACCCTCGCTGGTAATGTTTTACAAAATCCCGGTCGTGTCGGCCCGTACTTCTCGGTGTGGACATTATATACGTCTATAACGTTATATATCCTAACCTAAGGGAACCTAACATCTCGCATGTATTATTTTCCAACGTTCCTGGCGGGCCAGCCCCTACTTCTCGGTGGGCACATTATATACGTCCATATCGTAATATAACCTAACCTAACCCATCTAGACCCTCGCTGGTAATGTTTTACAAAATTCCGGTCGTGTCGGCCCGTACTTTGCCGTGGGGACATTTTATACGTCTATAACGTTATATATCCTAACCTAAGGGAACCTAACATCTCGGATGTATTATTTTCCAACATTCCTGGCGGGCCAGCCCCTACTTCTCGGTGGGCACATTATATACGTCCATATCGTAATATAACCTAACCTAACCCACCTAGACCCTCGCTGGTAATGTTTCACAGAATCCCGTTCATGTCTTCCCGTACGTCTCGGTGCGTACATTATATACGTCTATAAACTTATATATACTAACCTAAGGGAACCTAACTTCTCGGATGTAGTATTTTCCAACATTCCAGGCGGGTCGGCCCCTACTTCTCGGTGGGTACATTATATACGTCTATAAAGTAATATAACCTAACCTAACCCATCTAGACCCTCGCTGGTATTGTTTTACAAAATCCCCGTCGTGTCGGCCCGTACTTCTCGGTGGGGACATTATATACGTCTATAACGTTATATATCCTAACCTAAGGGAACCTAACTTCTCGGATGTAGTATTTTCCAACATTCCTGGCGGGTCGGCCCCTACTTCTCGGTGGGCACATTATATACGCCTATATCGTAATATAAACCAACCTAACCCATCTAGACCGTCGCTGGTAATGTTTTACAAAATCCCGGTCGTGTCGACCCGTACTTCTCGGTGGGGACATTATATACGTCTATAACGTTATATATCCTAACCTAAGGGAACCTAACATGTCGGATTTAGTATTTTCCAACATTCCTGGCGGGTCGGCCCCTACTTCTCGATGGGCACATTATATTTGTCTATATCGCAATATAACCTAACCTAACCCATCTAGATCCTCGCTGGTAATGTTTTACAAAATCCCGGTCGTGTCGGCCCGTACTTCTCGGTGTGGACATTATATACGTCTATAACGTTATATATCCTAACCTAAGGGAACCTAACATCTCGAATGTATTATTTTCCAACGTTCCTGGCGGGCCAGCCCCTACTTCTCGGTGGGCACATTATATACGTCCATATCGTAATATAACCTAACCTAACCCATCTAGACCCTCGCTGGTAATGTTTTACAAAATTCCGGTCGTGTCGGCCCGTACTTTGCCGTGGGGACATTTTATACGTCTATAACGTTATATATCCTAACCTAAGGGAACCTAACACCTCGGATGTAGTATTTTCCAACATTTCTGGCGGGTCGGCCCCTACTTCTCGATGGGAACTTTATATACGTCTATAACGTAATATAACCTAACCTAACCCACCTAGACCCTCGCTGGTAATGTTTCACTGAATCCCGTACATGTGTTCCCGTACGTCTCGGTGCGTACATTATATACGTCTATAAATTTATTTATCCTAACCTAAGGGAACCTAACATCCCGGATGTAGTATTTTCCAACATTCCTGGCGGGTCGGCCCCTACTTCTCGGTGGGCACATTATATACGTCTATATCGTAATATAACCTAACCTAACCCATCTAGACCGTCGCTGGTAATGTTTTACAAAATCCCGGTCGTGTCGGCCCGTACTTCTCGGTGGGGACCTTATATACGTCTATAACGTTATATATCCTAACCTAAGGGAACCTAACTTCTCGGATGTAGTATTTTCCAACATTCCTCGCGGGTCGGCGCCTACTTCTCGGTGGGCACATTATATACGTCTATATCGTAATATAACCTAAACCTAATCCATGTAGACCCCCGCTGGTAATGTTTTACAAAATCCCGGTCGTGTCTGCCCGTACTTCTCGGTGGGGACATTATATACGTCTATAACGTTATATATCCTAACCTAAGGGAACCTAACATGTCGGATGTAGTATTTTCCAACATTCCTGGCGGGTCGGCCCCTACTTCTCGATGGGCACATTATATATGTCTATATCGCAATATAACCTAACCTAACCCATCTAGACCCTCGCTGGTAATGTTTTACAAAATCCCGGTCGTGTCGGCCCGTACTTCTCGGTGTAGACATTATATACGTCTATAACGTTATATATCCTAACCTAAGGGAACCTAACATCTCGCATGTATTATTTTCCAACGTTCCTGGCGGGCCAGGCCCTACATCTCGGTGGGCACATTATATACTGCCATATCGTAATATAACCTAACCTAACCTATCTAGACCCTCGCCTGTAATGTTTAACAAAATTCCGGTGGTGTCGGCATGTACTTTGCCGTGGGGACATTATATACGTCTATAACGTTATATATCCTAACCTAAGGGAACCTAACATCTCGGATGTAGTATTTTCCAACATTCCTGGCGGGCCAGCCCCTACTTCTCGGTGGGCACATTATATACGTCCATATCGTAATATAACCTAACCTAACCCACCTAGACCCTCGCTGGTAATGTTTCACAGAATCCCGTTCATGTCTTCCCGTACGTCTCGGTGCGTACATTATATACGTCTATAAACTTATATATACTAACCTAAGGGAACCTAACTTCTCGGATGTAGTATTTTCCAACATTCCAGGCGGGTCGGCCCCTACTTCTCGGTGGGTACATTATATACGTCTATAAAGTAATATAACCTAACCTAACCCATCTAGACCCTCGCTGGTATTGTTTTACAAAATCCCGGTCGTGTCGGCCCGTACTTCTCGGTGGGGACATTATATACGTCTATAACGTTATATATCCTAACCTAAGGGAACCTAACTTCTCGGATGTAGTATTTTCCAACATTCCTGGCGGGTCGGCCCCTACTTCTCGGTGGGCACATTATATACGTCTATATCGTACTATAACCCAACCTAACCCATCTAGACCGTCGCTGGTAATGTTTTACAAAATCCCGGTCGTGTCGACCCGTACTTCTCGGTGGGCACATTATATACGTCTATAACGTTATATATCCTAACCTAAGGGAACCTAACATGTCGGATGTAGTATTTTCCAACATTCCTGGCGGGTCGGCCCCTACTTCTCGATGGGCACATTATATTTGTCTATATCGCAATATAACCTAACCTAACCCATCTAGACCCTCGCTGGTAATGTTTTACAAAATCCCGGTCGTGTCGGCCCGTACTTCTCGGTGTGGACATTATATACGTCTATAACGTTATATATCCTAACCTAAGGGAACCTAACATCTCGCATGTATTATTTTCCAACGTTCCTGGCGGGCCAGCCCCTACTTCTCGGTGGGCACATTATATACGTCCATATCGTAATATAACTTAACCTAACCCATCTAGACCCTCGCTGGTAATGTTTTACAAAATTCCGGTCGTGTCGGCCCGTACTTTGCCGTGGGGACATTTTATACGTCTATAACGTTATATATCCTAACCTAAGGGAACCTAACATCTCGGATGTAGTATTTTCCAACATTCCTGGCGGGCCAGCCCCTACTTCTCGGTGGGCACATTATATACGTCCATATCGTAATATAACCTAACCTAACCCACCTAGACCCTCGCTGGTAATGTTTCACAGAATCCCGTTCATGTCTTCCCGTACGTCTCGGTGCGTACATTATATACGTCTATAAACTTATATATACTAACCTAAGGGAACCTAACTTCTCGGATGTAGTATTTTCCAACATTCCAGGCGGGTCGGCCCCTACTTCTCGGTGGGTACATTATATACGTCTATAAAGTAATATAACCTAACCTAACCCATCTAGACCCTCGCTGGTATTGTTTTACAAAATCCCCGTCGTGTCGGCCCGTACTTCTCGGTGGGGACATTATATACGTCTATAACGTTATATATCCTAACCTAAGGGAACCTAACTTCTCGGATGTAGTATTTTCCAACATTCCTGGCGGGTCGGCCCCTACTTCTCGGTGGGCACATTATATACGCCTATATCGTAATATAAACCAACCTAACCCATCTAGACCGTCGCTGGTAATGTTTTACAAAATCCCGGTCGTGTCGACCCGTACTTCTCGGTGGGGACATTATATACGTCTATAACGTTATATATCCTAACCTAAGGGAACCTAACATGTCGGATTTAGTATTTTCCAACATTCCTCGCGGGTCGGCGCCTACTTCTCGGTGGGCACATTATATACGTCTATATCGTAATATAACCTAAACCTAATCCATGTAGACCCCCGCTGGTAATGTTTTACAAAATCCCGGTCGTGTCTGCCCGTACTTCTCGGTGGGGACATTATATACGTCTATAACGTTATATATCCTAACCTAAGGGAACCTAACATGTCGGATGTAGTATTTTCCAACATTCCTGGCGGGTCGGCCCCTACTTCTCGATGGGCACATTATATATGTCTATATCGCAATATAACCTAACCTAACCCATCTAGACCCTCGCTGGTAATGTTTTACAAAATCACGGTCGTGTCGGCCCGTACTTCTCGCTGTGGACATTATATACGTCTATAACGTTATATATCCTAACCTAAGGGAACCTAACATCTCGCATGTATTATTTTCCAACGTTCCTGGCGGGCCAGGCCCTGCTTCTCGGTGGGCACATTATATACTTCCATATCGTAATATAACCTAACCTAACCTATCTAGACCCTCGCTGGTAATGTTTAACAAAATCCCGGTCTTATCGGCCCGTACTTCTCGGTGTGGACATTATATACGTCTATAACGTTATATATCCTAACCTAAGGGAACCTAACATCTCGGATGTAGTATTTTCCAACATTCTTGGCGGGCCAGCCCCTACTTCTCGGTGGGCACATTATATACGTCCATATCGTAATATAACCTAACCTAACCCACCTAGACCCTCGCTGGTAATGTTTCACAGAATCCCGTTCATGTCTTCCCGTACGTCTCGGTGCGTACATTATATACGTCTATAAACTTATATATACTAACCTAAGGGAACCTAACTTCTCGGATGTAGTATTTTCCAACATTCCTGGCGGGTCGGCCCGTACTTCTCGGTGGGGACATTATATACGTCTATGACGTTATATATCCTAACCTAAGGGAACCTAACATCTCGGATGTAGTATTTTCCAACATTCCTGGCGGGTCGGCCCCCACTTCTCGGTGGACACATTATATACGTCTATATCGTATTATAACCTAACCTAACCCACCTAGACCCTCGCTGGTAATGTTTCACAGAATCCCGTTCATGTCTTCCCGTACGTCTCGGTGCGTACATTATATACGTCTATAAACTTATATATACTAACCTAAGGGAACCTAACTTCTCGGATGTAGTATTTTCCAACATTCCAGGCGGGTCGGCCCCTACTACTCGGTGGGTACATTATATACGTCTATAAAGTAATATAACCTAACCTAACCCATCTAGACCCTCGCTGGTATTGTTTTACAAAATCCCGGTCGTGTCGGCCCGTACTTCTCGGTGGGGACATTATATACGTCTATAACGTTATATATCCTAACCTAAGGGAACCTAACTTCTCGGATGTAGTATTTTCCAACATTCCTGGCGGGTCGGCCCCTACTTCTCGGTGGGCACATTATATACGTCCATATCGTAATATAATCTAACCTAACCCATCTAGACCCTCGCTGGTAATGTTTTACAAAATTCCGGTCGTGTCGGCCCGTACTTCTCGGTGGGGACATTATATACGTCTATAACGTTATATATTCTAACCTAAGGGAACCTAACATCTCGCATGTATTATTTTCCAACGTTCCTGGCGGGCCAGCCCCTACTTCTCGGTGGGCACATTATATACGTCCATATCGTAATATAACCTAACCTAACCCATCTAGACCCTCGCTGGTAATGTTTAACAAAATTCCGGTCGTGTCGGCATGTACATTGCCGTGGGGACATTATATACGTCTATAACGTTATATATCCTAACCTAAGGGAACCTAACATCTCGGATGTAGTATTTTCCAACATTCTTGGCGGGCCAGCCCCTACTTCTCGGTGGGCACATTATATACGTCCATATCGTAATATAACCTAACCTAACCCACCTAGACCCTCGCTGGTAATGTTTCACAGAATCCCGTTCATGTCTTCCCGTACGTCTCGGTGCGTACATTATATACGTCTATAAACTTATATATACTAACCTAAGGGAACCTAACTTCTCGGATGTAGTATTTTCCAACATTCCTGGCGGGTCGGCCCGTACTTCTCGGTGGGGACATTATATACGTCTATAACGTTATATATCCTAACCTAAGGGAACCTAACATCTCGGATGTAGTATTTTCCAACATTCCTGGCGGGTCGGCCCCCACTTCTCGGTGGACACATTATATACGTCTATATCGTAATATAACCTAGCCTAACCCATCTAGACCCTCGCTGGTGATGTTTTACAAAATCCCGGTCGTGTCTTCCCGTACGTCTCGGTGCGTACATTATATACGTCTATAAACTTATATATACTAACCTAAGGGAACCTAACTTCTCGGATGTAGTATTTTCCAACAGTCCTGGCGGGTCGGCCCCTACTTCTCGGTGGGTACATTATATACGTCTATAAAGTAATATAACCTAACCTAACCCATCTAGACCCTCGCTGGTATTGTTTTACAAAATCCCCGTCGTGTCGGCCCGTACTTCTCGGTGGGGACATTATATACGTCTATAACGTTATATATCCTAACCTAAGGGAACCTAACTTCTCGGATGTAGTATTTTCCAACATTCCTGGCGGGTCGGCCCCTACTTCTCGGTGGGCACATTATATACGCCTATATCGTAATATAAACCAACCTAACCCATCTAGACCGTCGCTGGTAATGTTTTACAAAATCCCGGTCGTGTCGACCCGTACTTCTCGGTGGGGACATTATATACGTCTATAACGTTATATATCCTAACCTAAGGGAACCTAACATGTCGGATTTAGTATTTTCCAACATACCTGGCGGGTCGGCCCCTACTTCTCGATGGGCACATTATATTTGTCTATATCGCAATATAACCTAACCTAACCCATCTAGATCCTCGCTGGTAATGTTTTACAAAATCCCGGTCGTGTCGGCCCGTACTTCTCGGTGTGGACATTATATACGTCTATAACGTTATATATCCTAACCTAAGGGAACCTAACATCCCGGATGTAGTATTTTCCAACATTCCTGGCGGGTCGGCCCCTACTTCTCGGTGGGCACATTATATACGTCTATATCGTAATATAACCTAACCTAACCCATCTAGACCGTCGCTGGTAATGTTTTACAAAATCCCGGTCGTGTCGGCCCGTACTTCTCGGTGGGGACATTATATACGTCTATAACGTTATATATCCTAACCTAAGGGAACCTAACTTCTCGGATGTAGTATTTTCCAACATTCCTCGTAGGTCGGCGCCAACTTCTCGGTGGGCACATTATATACGTCTATATCGTAATATAACCTAACCTAATCCATGTAGACCCCCGCTGGTAATGTTTTACAAAATCCCGGTCGTGTCTGCCCGTACTTCTCGGTGGGGACATTATATACGTCTATAACGTTATATATCCTAACCTAAGGGAACCTAACATGTCGGATGTAGTATTTTCCAACATTCCTGGCGGGTCGGCCCCTACTTCTCGATAGGCACATTATATATGTCTATATCGCAATATAACCTAACCTAACCCATCTAGACCCTCGCTGGTAATGTTTTACAAAATCCCGGTCGTGTCGGCCCGTACTTCTCGGTGTAGACATTATATACGTCTATAACGTTATATATCCTAACCTAAGGGAACCTAACATCTCGCATGTATTATTTTCCAACGTTCCTGGCGGGTCGGCCCCCACTTCTCGGTGGACACATTATATACGTCTATATCGTAATATAACGTAACCTAACCCATCTAGACCCTCGCTGGTGATGTTTTACAATATCCCGGTCGTGTCTTCCCGTACGTCTCGGTGCGTACATTATATACGTCTATAAACTTATATATACTAACCTAAGGGAACCTAACTTCTCGGATGTAGTATTTTCCAACAGTCCTGGCGGGTCGGCCCCTACTTCTCGGTGGGTACATTATATACGTCTATAAAGTAATATAACCTAACCTAATCCATCTAGACCCTCGCTGGTATTGTTTTACAAAATCCCCGTCGTGTCGGCCCGTACTTCTCGGTGGGGACATTATATACGTCTATAACGTTATATATCCTAACCTAAGGGAACCTAACTTCTCGGATGTAGTATTTTCCAACATTCCTGGCGGGTCGGCCCCTACTTCTCGGTGGGCACATTATATACGTCTATATCGTAATATAACCCAACCTAACCCATCTAGACCGTCGCTGGTAATGTTTTACAAAATCCCGGTCGTGTCGACCCGTACTTCTCGGTGGGCACATTATATACGTCTATAACGTTATATATCCTAACCTAAGGGAACCTAACATGTCGGATGTAGTATTTTCCAACATTCCTGGCGAGTCGGCCCCTACTTCTCGATGGGCACATTATATTTGTCTAGATCGCAATATAACCTAACCTAACCCATCTAGACCCTCGCTGGTAATGTTTTACAAAATCCCGGTCGTGTCGGCCCGTACTTCTCGGTGTGGACATTATATACGTCTATAACGTTATATATCCTAACCTAAGGGAACCTAACATCTCGCATGTATTATTTTCCAACGTTCCTGGCGGGCCAGCCCCTACTTCTCGGTGGGCACATTATATACGTCCATATCGTAATATAACCTAAACTAACCCATCTAGACCCTCGCTGGTAATGTTTTACAAAATTCCGGTCGTGTCGGCCCGTACTTTGCCGTGGGGACATTTTATACGTCTATAACGTTATATATCCTAACCTAAGGGAACCTAACACCTCGGATGTAGTATTTTCCAACATTTCTGGCGGGTCGGCCCCTACTTCTCGGTGGGAACTTTATATACGTCTATAACGTAATATAACCTAACCTAACCCACCTAGACCCTCGCTGGTAATGTTTCACTGAATCCCGTTCATGTCTTCCCGTACGTCTCGGTGCGTACATTATATACGTCTATAAATTTATTTATCCTAACCTATGGGAACCTAACATCCCGGATGTAGTATTTTCCAACATTCCTGGCGTGTCGGCCCCTACTTCTCGGTGGGCACATTATATACGTCTATATCGTAATATAACCTAACCTAACACATCTAGACCGTCGCTGGTAATGTTTTACAAAATCCCGGTCTTATCGGCCCGTACTTCTCGGTGTGGACATTATATACGTCTGTATCGTTATATATCCTAACCTAAGGGAACCTAACATCTCGGATGTAGTATTTTCCAACATTCCTGACGGGCCGGCCCCTACTTCTCGGTGGGCACATTATATACGTCCATATCGTAATATAATCTAACCTAACCCATCTAGACCCTCGCTGGTAATGTTTTACAAAATTCCGGTCGTGTCGGCCCGTACTTCTCGGTGGGCACATTATATACGTCTATAACGTTATATATCCTAACCTAAGGGAACCTAACATGTCGGATGTAGTATTTTCCAACATTCCTGGCGGGTCGGCCCCTACTTCTCGATGGGCACATTATATTTGTCTATATCGCAATATAACCTAACCTAACCCATCTAGACCCTCGCTGGTAATGTTTTACAAAATCCCGGTCGTGTCGGCCCGTACTTCTCGGTGGGGACATTATATACGTCTATAACGTTATATATCCTAACCTAAGGGAACCTAACTTCTCGGATGTAGTATTTTCCAACATTCCTGGCGGGTCGGCCCCTACTTCTCGGTGGGCACATTATATACGTCTATATCGTAATATAACCCAACCTAACCCATGTAGACCGTCGCTGGTAATGTTTTACAAAATCCCGGTCGTGTCGACCCGTACTTCTCGGTGGGCACATTATATACGTCTATAACGTTATATATCCTAACCTAAGGGAACCTAACATGTCGGATGTAGTATTTTCCAACATTCCTGGCGAGTCGGCCCCTACTTCTCGATGGGCACATTATATTTGTCTAGATCGCAATATAACCTAACCTAACCCATCTAGACCCTCGCTGGTAATGTTTTACAAAATCCCGGTCGTGTCGGCCCGTACTTCTCGGTGGGGACATTATATACGTCTATAACGTTATATATCCTAACCTAAGGGAACCTAACTTCTCGGATGTAGTATTTTCCAACATTCCTGGCGGGTCGGCCCCTACTTCTCGGTGGGCACATTATATACGTCCATATCGTAATATAATCTAACCTAACCCATCTAGACCCTCGCTGGTAATGTTTTACAAAATTCCGGTCGTGTCGGCCCGTACTTCTCGGTGGGGACATTATATACGTCTATAACGTTATATATTCTAACCTAAGGGAACCTAACATCTCGCATGTATTATTTTCCAACGTTCCTGGCGGGCCAGCCCCTACTTCTCGGTGGGCACATTATATACGTCCATATCGTAATATAACCTAACCTAACCCATCTAGACCCTCGCTGGTAATGTTTAACAAAATTCCGGTCGTGTCGGCATGTACATTGCCGTGGGGACATTATATACGTCTATAACGTTATATATCCTAACCTAAGGGAACCTAACATCTCGGATGTAGTATTTTCCAACATTCTTGGCGGGCCAGCCCCTACTTCTCGGTGGGCACATTATATACGTCCATATCGTAATATAACCTAACCTAACCCACCTAGACCCTCGCTGGTAATGTTTCACAGAATCCCGTTCATGTCTTCCCGTACGTCTCGGTGCGTACATTATATACGTCTATAAACTTATATATACTAACCTAAGGGAACCTAACTTCTCGGATGTAGTATTTTCCAACATTCCTGGCGGGTCGGCCCGTACTTCTCGGTGGGGACATTATATACGTCTATAACGTTATATATCCTAACCTAAGGGAACCTAACATCTCGGATGTAGTATTTTCCAACATTCCTGGCGGGTCGGCCCCCACTTCTCGGTGGACACATTATATACGTCTATATCGTAATATAACCTAGCCTAACCCATCTAGACCCTCGCTGGTGATGTTTTACAAAATCCCGGTCGTGTCTTCCCGTACGTCTCGGTGCGTACATTATATACGTCTATAAACTTATATATACTAACCTAAGGGAACCTAACTTCTCGGATGTAGTATTTTCCAACAGTCCTGGCGGGTCGGCCCCTACTTCTCGGTGGGTACATTATATACGTCTATAAAGTAATATAACCTAACCTAACCCATCTAGACCCTCGCTGGTATTGTTTTACAAAATCCCCGTCGTGTCGGCCCGTACTTCTCGGTGGGGACATTATATACGTCTATAACGTTATATATCCTAACCTAAGGGAACCTAACTTCTCGGATGTAGTATTTTCCAACATTCCTGGCGGGTCGGCCCCTACTTCTCGGTGGGCACATTATATACGCCTATATCGTAATATAAACCAACCTAACCCATCTAGACCGTCGCTGGTAATGTTTTACAAAATCCCGGTCGTGTCGACCCGTACTTCTCGGTGGGGACATTATATACGTCTATAACGTTATATATCCTAACCTAAGGGAACCTAACATGTCGGATTTAGTATTTTCCAACATACCTGGCGGGTCGGCCCCTACTTCTCGATGGGCACATTATATTTGTCTATATCGCAATATAACCTAACCTAACCCATCTAGATCCTCGCTGGTAATGTTTTACAAAATCCCGGTCGTGTCGGCCCGTACTTCTCGGTGTGGACATTATATACGTCTATAACGTTATATATCCTAACCTAAGGGAACCTAACATCCCGGATGTAGTATTTTCCAACATTCCTGGCGGGTCGGCCCCTACTTCTCGGTGGGCACATTATATACGTCTATATCGTAATATAACCTAACCTAACCCATCTAGACCGTCGCTGGTAATGTTTTACAAAATCCCGGTCGTGTCGGCCCGTACTTCTCGGTGGGGACATTATATACGTCTATAACGTTATATATCCTAACCTAAGGGAACCTAACTTCTCGGATGTAGTATTTTCCAACATTCCTCGTAGGTCGGCGCCAACTTCTCGGTGGGCACATTATATACGTCTATATCGTAATATAACCTAACCTAATCCATGTAGACCCCCGCTGGTAATGTTTTACAAAATCCCGGTCGTGTCTGCCCGTACTTCTCGGTGGGGACATTATATACGTCTATAACGTTATATATCCTAACCTAAGGGAACCTAACATGTCGGATGTAGTATTTTCCAACATTCCTGGCGGGTCGGCCCCTACTTCTCGATAGGCACATTATATATGTCTATATCGCAATATAACCTAACCTAACCCATCTAGACCCTCGCTGGTAATGTTTTACAAAATCCCGGTCGTGTCGGCCCGTACTTCTCGGTGTAGACATTATATACGTCTATAACGTTATATATCCTAACCTAAGGGAACCTAACATCTCGCATGTATTATTTTCCAACGTTCCTGGCGGGTCGGCCCCCACTTCTCGGTGGACACATTATATACGTCTATATCGTAATATAACGTAACCTAACCCATCTAGACCCTCGCTGGTGATGTTTTACAATATCCCGGTCGTGTCTTCCCGTACGTCTCGGTGCGTACATTATATACGTCTATAAACTTATATATACTAACCTAAGGGAACCTAACTTCTCGGATGTAGTATTTTCCAACAGTCCTGGCGGGTCGGCCCCTACTTCTCGGTGGGTACATTATATACGTCTATAAAGTAATATAACCTAACCTAATCCATCTAGACCCTCGCTGGTATTGTTTTACAAAATCCCCGTCGTGTCGGCCCGTACTTCTCGGTGGGGACATTATATACGTCTATAACGTTATATATCCTAACCTAAGGGAACCTAACTTCTCGGATGTAGTATTTTCCAACATTCCTGGCGGGTCGGCCCCTACTTCTCGGTGGGCACATTATATACGTCTATATCGTAATATAACCCAACCTAACCCATCTAGACCGTCGCTGGTAATGTTTTACAAAATCCCGGTCGTGTCGACCCGTACTTCTCGGTGGGCACATTATATACGTCTATAACGTTATATATCCTAACCTAAGGGAACCTAACATGTCGGATGTAGTATTTTCCAACATTCCTGGCGAGTCGGCCCCTACTTCTCGATGGGCACATTATATTTGTCTAGATCGCAATATAACCTAACCTAACCCATCTAGACCCTCGCTGGTAATGTTTTACAAAATCCCGGTCGTGTCGGCCCGTACTTCTCGGTGTGGACATTATATACGTCTATAACGTTATATATCCTAACCTAAGGGAACCTAACATCTCGCATGTATTATTTTCCAACGTTCCTGGCGGGCCAGCCCCTACTTCTCGGTGGGCACATTATATACGTCCATATCGTAATATAACCTAAACTAACCCATCTAGACCCTCGCTGGTAATGTTTTACAAAATTCCGGTCGTGTCGGCCCGTACTTTGCCGTGGGGACATTTTATACGTCTATAACGTTATATATCCTAACCTAAGGGAACCTAACACCTCGGATGTAGTATTTTCCAACATTTCTGGCGGGTCGGCCCCTACTTCTCGGTGGGAACTTTATATACGTCTATAACGTAATATAACCTAACCTAACCCACCTAGACCCTCGCTGGTAATGTTTCACTGAATCCCGTTCATGTCTTCCCGTACGTCTCGGTGCGTACATTATATACGTCTATAAATTTATTTATCCTAACCTATGGGAACCTAACATCCCGGATGTAGTATTTTCCAACATTCCTGGCGTGTCGGCCCCTACTTCTCGGTGGGCACATTATATACGTCTATATCGTAATATAACCTAACCTAACACATCTAGACCGTCGCTGGTAATGTTTTACAAAATCCCGGTCTTATCGGCCCGTACTTCTCGGTGTGGACATTATATACGTCTGTATCGTTATATATCCTAACCTAAGGGAACCTAACATCTCGGATGTAGTATTTTCCAACATTCCTGACGGGCCGGCCCCTACTTCTCGGTGGGCACATTATATACGTCCATATCGTAATATAATCTAACCTAACCCATCTAGACCCTCGCTGGTAATGTTTTACAAAATTCCGGTCGTGTCGGCCCGTACTTCTCGGTGGGCACATTATATACGTCTATAACGTTATATATCCTAACCTAAGGGAACCTAACATGTCGGATGTAGTATTTTCCAACATTCCTGGCGGGTCGGCCCCTACTTCTCGATGGGCACATTATATTTGTCTATATCGCAATATAACCTAACCTAACCCATCTAGACCCTCGCTGGTAATGTTTTACAAAATCCCGGTCGTGTCGGCCCGTACTTCTCGGTGTGGACATTATATACGTCTATAACGTTATATATCCTAACCTAAGGGAACCTAACATCTCGCATGTATTATTTTCCAACGTTCCTGGCGGGCCAGCCCCTACTTCTCGGTGGGCACATTATATACGTCCATATCGTAATATAACCTAACCTAACCCATCTAGACCCTCGCTGGTAATGTTTTACAAAATTTCGGTCGTGTGGGCCCGTACTTTGCCGTGGGGACATTTTATACGTCTATAACGTTATATATCCTAACCTAAGGGAACCTAACACCTCGGATGTAGTATTTTCCAACATTTCTGGCGGGTCGGCCCCTACTTCTCGGTGGGAACTTTATATACGTCTATAACGTAATATAACCTAACCTAACCCACCTAGAACCTCGCTGGTAATGTTTCACTGAATCCCGTTCATGTCTTCCCGTACGTCTCGGTGCGTACATTATATACGTCTATAAATTTATTTATCCTGAACTAAGGGAACCTAACATCCCGGATGTAGTATTTTCCAACATTCCTGGCGGGTCGGCCCCTACTTCTCGGTGGGCACATTATATACGTCTATATCGTAATATAACCTAACCTAACCCATCTAGACCGTCGCTGGTAATGTTTTACAAAATCCCGGTCTTATCGGCCCGTACTTCTCGGTGTGGACATTATATACGTCTATATCGTTATATATCCTAACCTAAGGGAACCTAACATCTCGGATGTAGTATTTTCCAACATTCCTGGCGGGCCGGCCCCTACTTCTCGGTGGGCACATTATATACGTCCATATCGTAATATAATCTAACCTAACCCATCTAGACCCTCGCTGGTAATGTTTTACAAAATTCCGGTCGTGTCGGCCCGTACTTCTCGGTGGGGACATTATATACGTCTATAACGTTATATATTCTAACCTAAGGGAACCTAACATCTCGCATGTATTATTTTCCAACGTTCCTGGCGGGCCAGCCCCTACTTCTCGGTGGGCACATTATATACGTCCATATCGTGATATAACCTAACCTAACCCATCTAGACCCTCGCTGGGAATGTTTTACAAAATCCCGGTCGTGTCTGCCCGTACTTCTCGGTGGGGACATTATATACGTCTATAACGTTATATATCCTAACCTAAGGGAACGTAACATGTCGGATGTAGTATTTTCCAACATTCCTGGCGGGTCGGCCCCTACTTCTCGATGGGCACATTATATACGTCTATATCGTAATATAACCTAACCTAATCCATGTAGACCCTCGCTGGTAATGTTTTACACAATCCCGGTCGTGTCTGCCCGTACTTCTCGTTGGGGACATTATATACGTCTATAACGTTATATATCCTAACCTAAGGGAACCTAACATGTCGGATGTAGTATTTTCCAACATTCCTGGCGGGTCGGCCCCTACTTCTCGATGGGCACATTATATATGTCTATATCGCAATATAACCTAACCTAACCCATCTAGACCCTCGCTGGTAATGTTTTACAAAATCCCGGTCGTGTCGGCCCGTACTTCTCGCTGTGGACATTATATACGTCTATAACGTTATATATCCTAACCTAAGGGAACCTAACATCTCGCATGTATTATTTTCCAACGTTCCTGGCGGGCCAGGCCCTGCTTCTCGGTGGGCACATTATATACTTCCATATCGTAATATAACCTAACCTAACCTATCTAGACCCTCGCTGGTAATGTTTAACAAAATTCCGGTCGTGTCGGCATGTACATTGCCGTGGGGACATTATATACGTCTATAACGTTATATATCCTAACCTAAGGGAACCTAACATCTCGGATGTAGTATTTTCCAACATTCTTGGCGGGCCAGCACCTACTTCTCGGTGGGCACATTATATACGTCCATATCGTAATATAACCTAACCTAACCCACCTAGACCCTCGCTGGTAATGTTTCACAGAATCCCGTTCATGTCTTCCCGTACGTCTCGGTGCGTACATTATATACGTCTATAAACTTATATATACTAACCTAAGGGAACCTAACTTCTCGGATGTAGTATTTTCCAACATTCCTGGCGGGTCGGCCCGTACTTCTCGGTGGGGACATTATATACGTCTATAACGTTATATATCCTAACCTAAGGGAACCTAACATCTCGGATGTAGTATTTTCCAACATTCCTGGCGGGTCGGCCCCCACTTCTCGGTGGACACATTATATACGTCTATATCGTAATATAACCTAACCTAACCCATCTAGACCCTCGCTGGTATTGTTTTACAAAATCCCCGTCGTGTCGGCCCGTACTTCTCGGTGGGGACATTATATACGTCTATAACGTTATATATCCTAACCTAAGGGAACCTAACTTCTCGGATGTAGTATTTTCCAACATTCCTGGCGGGTCGGCCCCTACTTCTCGGTGGGCACATTATATACGCCTATATCGTAATATAAACCAACCTAACCCATCTAGACCGTCGCTGGTAATGTTTTACAAAATCCCGGTCGTGTCGACCCGTACTTCTCGGTGGGGACATTATATACGTCTATAACGTTATATATCCTAACCTAAGGGAACCTAACATGTCGGATTTAGTATTTTCCAACATACCTGGCGGGTCGGCCCCTACTTCTCGATGGGCACATTATATTTGTCTATATCGCAATATAACCTAACCTAACCCATCTAGATCCTCGCTGGTAATGTTTTACAAAATCCCGGTCGTGTCGGCCCGTACTTCTCGGTGTGGACATTATATACGTCTATAACGTTATATATCCTAACCTAAGGGAACCTAACATCCCGGATGTAGTATTTTCCAACATTCCTGGCGGGTCGGCCCCTACTTCTCGGTGGGCACATTATATACGTCTATATCGTAATATAACCTAACCTAACCCATCTAGACCGTCGCTGGTAATGTTTTACAAAATCCCGGTCGTGTCGGCCCGTACTTCTCGGTGGGGACATTATATACGTCTATAACGTTATATATCCTAACCTAAGGGAACCTAACTTCTCGGATGTAGTATTTTCCAACATTCCTCGCAGGTCGGCGCCAACTTCTCGGTGGGCACATTATATACGTCTATATCGTAATATAACCTAACCTAATCCATGTAGACCCCCGCTGGTAATGTTTTACAAAATCCCGGTCGTGTCTGCCCGTACTTCTCGGTGGGCACATTATATACGTCTATAACGTTATATATCCTAACCTAAGGGAACCTAACATGTCGGATGTAGTATTTTCCAACATTCCTGGCGGGTCGGCCCCTACTTCTCGATGGGCACATTATATTTGTCTATATCGCAATATAACCTAACCTAACCCATCTAGACCCTCGCTGGTAATGTTTTACAAAATCCCGGTCGTGTCGGCCCGTACTTCTCGGTGTAGACATTATATACGTCTATAACGTTATATATCCTAACCTAAGGGAACCTAACATCTCACATGTATTATTTTCCAACGTTCCTGGCGGGTCGGCCCCCACTTCTCGGTGGGCACATTATATACGTCTATATCGTAATATAACGTAACCTAACCCATCTAGACCCTCGCTGGTGATGTTTTACAATATCCCGGTCGTGTCTTCCCGTACGTCTCGGTGCGTACATTATATACGTCTATAAACTTATATATACTAACCTAAGGGAACCTAACATGTCGGATTTAGTATTTTCCAACATACCTGGCGGGTCGGCCCCTACTTCTCGATGGGCACATTATATTTGTCTATATCGCAATATAACCTAACCTAACCCATCTAGATCCTCGCTGGTAATGTTTTACAAAATCCCGGTCGTGTCGGCCCGTACTTCTCGGTGTGGACATTATATACGTCTATAACGTTATATATCCTAACCTAAGGGAACCTAACATCCCGGATGTAGTATTTTCCAACATTCCTGGCGGGTCGGCCCCTACTTCTCGGTGGGCACATTATATACGTCTATATCGTAATATAACCTAACCTAACCCATCTAGACCGTCGCTGGTAATGTTTTACAAAATCCCGGTCGTGTCGGCCCGTACTTCTCGGTGGGGACATTATATACGTCTATAACGTTATATATCCTAACCTAAGGGAACCTAACTTCTCGGATGTAGTATTTTCCAACATTCCTCGTAGGTCGGCGCCAACTTCTCGGTGGGCACATTATATACGTCTATATCGTAATATAACCTAACCTAATCCATGTAGACCCTCGCTGGTAATGTTTTACAAAATCCCGGTCGTGTCTGCCCGTACTTCTCGGTGGGGACATTATATACGTCTATAACGTTATATATCCTAACCTAAGGGAACCTAACATGTCGGATGTAGTATTTTCCAACATTCCTGGCGGGTCGGCCCCTACTTCTCGATGGGCACATTATATACGTCTATATCGCAATATAACCTAACCTAACACATCTAGACCCTCGCTGGTAATGTTTTACAAAATCCCTGTCGTGTCTGCCCGTACTTCTCGGTGGGGACATTATATACGTCTATAACGTTATATATCCTAACCTAAGGGAACCTAACATGTCGGATGTAGTATTTTCCAAAATTCCTGGCGGGTCGGCCCCTACTTCTCGATGGGCACATTATATATGTCTATATCGCAATATAACCTAACCTAACCCATCTAGACCCTCGCTGGTAATGTTTTACAAAATCCCGGCCGTGTCGGCCCGTACTTCTCGGTGTGGACATTATATACGTCTATAACATTATATATCCTAACCTAAGGGAACCTAACATCTCGCATGTATTATTTTCCAACGTTCCTGGCGGGCCAGGCCCTACTTCTCGGTGGGCACATTATATACTTCCATATCGTAATATAACCTAACCTAACCTATCTAGACCCTCGCTGGTAATGTTTAACAAAATTCCGGTCGTGTCGGCATGTACATTGCCGTGGGGACATTATATACGTCTATAACGTTATATATCCTAACCTAAGGGAACCTAACATCTCGCATGTATTATTTTCCAACGTTCCTGGCGGGCCAGGCCCTACTTCTCGGTGGGCACATTATATACTTCCATATCGTAATATAACCTAACCTAACCTATCTAGACCCTCGCTGGTAATGTTTAACAAAATTCCGGTCGTGTCGGCATGTACATTGCCGTGGGGACATTATATACGTCTATAACGTTATATATCCTAACCTAAGGGAACCTAACATCTCGGATGTAGTATTTTCCTACATTCTTGGCGGGCCAGCACCTACTTCTCGGTGGGCACATTATATACGTCCATATCGTAATATAACCTAACCTAACCCACCTAGACCCTCGCTGGTAATGTTTCACAGAATCCCGTTCATGTCTTCCCGTACGTCTCGGTGCGTACATTATATACGTCTATAAACTTATATATACTAACCTAAGGCAACCTAACTTCTCGGATGTAGTATTTTCCAACATTCCTGGCGGGTCGGCCCGTACTTCACGGTGGGGACATTATATACGTCTATAACGTTATATATCCTAACCTAAGGGAACCTAACATCTCGGATGTAGTATTTTCCAACATTCCTGGCGGGTCGGCTCCCACTTCTCGGTGGACACATTATATACGTCTATATCGTAATATAACCTAACCTAACCCATCTAGACCCTCGCTGGTAATGTTTTACGAAATCCCGGTCGTGTCTGCCCGTACTTCTCGGTGGGAACATTATATACGTCTATAACGTTATATATCCTAACCTAAGGGAACCTAGCATGTCGGATGTAGTATTTTCCAACATTCCTGGCGGGTCGGCCCCTACTTCTCGATGGGCACATTATATACGTCTATATCGTAATATAACCTAACCTAATCCATGTAAACCCTCGCTGGTAATGTTTTACAAAATCCCGGTCGTGTCTGCCCGTACTTCTCGGTGGGGACATTATATACGTCTATAACGTTATATATCCTAACCTAAGGGAACCTAACATGTCGGATGTAGTATTTTCCAACATTCCTGGCGGGTCGGCCCCTACTTCTCGATGGGCACATTATATATGTCTATATCGCAATATAACCTAACCTAACGCATCTAGACCCTCGCTGGTAATGTTTTACAAAATCCCGGTCGTGTCGGCCCGTACTTCTCGCTGTGGACATTATATACGTCTATAACGTTATATATCCTAACCTAAGGGAACATAACTTCTCGCATGTATTATTTTCCAACGTTCCTGGCGGGCCAGGCCCTGCTTCTCGGTGGGCACATTATACACTTCCATATCGTAATATAACCTAACCTAACCTATCTAGACCCTCGCTGGTAATGTTTTACAAAATTCCGGTCGTGTCGGTCCGTACTTTGCCGTGGGGACATTTTATACGTCTATAACGTTATATATCCTAACCTAAGGGAACCTAACATCTCGGATGTAGTATTTTCCAACATTTCTGGCGGGTCGGCCCCTACTTCTCGGTGGGCACATTATATACGTCTATATCGTAATATAACCTAACCTAACCCATCTAGACCCTCGCTGGTATTGTTTTACAAAATCCCCGTCGTGTCGGCCCGTACTTCTCGGTGGGGACATTATATACGTCTATAACGTTATATATCCTAACCTAAGGGAACCTAACTTCTCGGATGTAGTATTTTCCAACATTCCTGGCGGGTCGGCCCCTACTTCTCGGTGGGCACATTATATACGCCTATATCGTAATATAAACCAACCTAACCCATCTAGACCGTCGCTGGTAATGTTTTACAAAATCCCGGTCGTGTCGACCCGTACTTCTCGGTGGGGACATTATATACGTCTATAACGTTATATATCCTAACCTAAGGGAACCTAACATGTCGGATTTAGTATTTTCCAACATACCTGGCGGGTCGGCCCCTACTTCTCGATGGGCACATTATATTTGTCTATATCGCAATATAACCTAACCTAACCCATCTAGATCCTCGCTGGTAATGTTTTACAAAATCCCGGTCGTGTCGGCCCGTACTTCTCGGTGTGGACATTATATACGTCTATAACGTTATATATCCTAACCTAAGGGAACCTAACATCCCGGATGTAGTATTTTCCAACATTCCTGGCGGGTCGGCCCCTACTTCTCGGTGGGCACATTATATACGTCTATATCGTAATATAACCTAACCTAACCCATCTAGACCGTCGCTGGTAATGTTTTACAAAATCCCGGTCGTGTCGGCCCGTACTTCTCGGTGGGGACATTATATACGTCTATAACGTTATATATCCTAACCTAAGGGAACCTAACTTCTCGGATGTAGTATTTTCCAACATTCCTCGCAGGTCGGCGCCAACTTCTCGGTGGGCACATTATATACGTCTATATCGTAATATAACCTAACCTAATCCATGTAGACCCCCGCTGGTAATGTTTTACAAAATCCCGGTCGTGTCTGCCCGTACTTCTCGGTGGGCACATTATATACGTCTATAACGTTATATATCCTAACCTAAGGGAACCTAACATGTCGGATGTAGTATTTTCCAACATTCCTGGCGGGTCGGCCCCTACTTCTCGATGGGCACATTATATTTGTCTATATCGCAATATAACCTAACCTAACCCATCTAGACCCTCGCTGGTAATGTTTTACAAAATCCCGGTCGTGTCGGCCCGTACTTCTCGGTGTAGACATTATATACGTCTATAACGTTATATATCCTAACCTAAGGGAACCTAACATCTCACATGTATTATTTTCCAACGTTCCTGGCGGGTCGGCCCCCACTTCTCGGTGGGCACATTATATACGTCTATATCGTAATATAACGTAACCTAACCCATCTAGACCCTCGCTGGTGATGTTTTACAATATCCCGGTCGTGTCTTCCCGTACGTCTCGGTGCGTACATTATATACGTCTATAAACTTATATATACTAACCTAAGGGAACCTAACTTCTCGGATGTAGTATTTTCCAACAGTCCTGGCGGGTCGGCCCCTACTTCTCGTTGGGGACATTATATACGTCTATAACGTTATATATCCTAACCTAAGGGAACCTAACTTCTCGGATGTAGTATTTTCCAACATTCCTGGCGGGTCGGCCCCTACTTCTCGGTGGGCACATTATATACGTCTATATCGTAATATAACCTAACCTAATCCATGTAGACCCTCGCTGGTAATGTTTTACAAAATCCCGGTCGTGTCTGCCCGTACTTCTCGGTGGGGACATTATATACGTCTATAACGTTATATATCCTAACCTAAGGGAACCTAACATGTCGGATGTAGTATTTTCCAACATTCCTGGCGGGTCGGCCCCTACTTCTCGATGGGCACATTATATACGTCTATATCGCAATATAACCTAACCTAACACATCTAGACCCTCGCTGGTAATGTTTTACAAAATCCCTGTCGTGTCTGCCCGTACTTCTCGGTGGGGACATTATATACGTCTATAACGTTATATATCCTAACCTAAGGGAACCTAACATGTCGGATGTAGTATTTTCCAAAATTCCTGGCGGGTCGGCCCCTACTTCTCGATGGGCACATTATATATGTCTATATCGCAATATAACCTAACCTAACCCATCTAGACCCTCGCTGGTAATGTTTTACAAAATCCCGGCCGTGTCGGCCCGTACTTCTCGGTGTGGACATTATATACGTCTATAACATTATATATCCTAACCTAAGGGAACCTAACATCTCGCATGTATTATTTTTCAACGTTCCTGGCGGGCCAGGCCCTACTTCTCGGTGGGCACATTATATACTTCCATATCGTAATATAACCTAACCTAACCTATCTAGACCCTCGCTGGTAATGTTTAACAAAATTCCGGTCGTGTCGGCATGTACATTGCCGTGGGGACATTATATACGTCTATAACGTTATATATCCTAACCTAAGGGAACCTAACATCTCGCATGTATTATTTTCCAACGTTCCTGGCGGGCCAGGCCCTACTTCTCGGTGGGCACATTATATACTTCCATATCGTAATATAACCTAACCTAACCTATCTAGACCCTCGCTGGTAATGTTTAACAAAATTCCGGTCGTGTCGGCATGTACATTGCCGTGGGGACATTATATACGTCTATAACGTTATATATCCTAACCTAAGGGAACCTAACATCTCGGATGTAGTATTTTCCTACATTCTTGGCGGGCCAGCACCTACTTCTCGGTGGGCACATTATATACGTCCATATCGTAATATAACCTAACCTAACCCACCTAGACCCTCGCTGGTAATGTTTCACAGAATCCCGTTCATGTCTTCCCGTACGTCTCGGTGCGTACATTATATACGTCTATAAACTTATATATACTAACCTAAGGCAACCTAACTTCTCGGATGTAGTATTTTCCAACATTCCTGGCGGGTCGGCCCGTACTTCACGGTGGGGACATTATATACGTCTATAACGTTATATATCCTAACCTAAGGGAACCTAACATCTCGGATGTAGTATTTTCCAACATTCCTGGCGGGTCGGCTCCCACTTCTCGGTGGACACATTATATACGTCTATATCGTAATATAACCTAACCTAACCCATCTAGACCCTCGCTGGTAATGTTTTACGAAATCCCGGTCGTGTCTGCCCGTACTTCTCGGTGGGAACATTATATACGTCTATAACGTTATATATCCTAACCTAAGGGAACCTAGCATGTCGGATGTAGTATTTTCCAACATTCCTGGCGGGTCGGCCCCTACTTCTCGATGGGCACATTATATACGTCTATATCGTAATATAACCTAACCTAATCCATGTAAACCCTCGCTGGTAATGTTTTACAAAATCCCGGTCGTGTCTGCCCGTACTTCTCGGTGGGGACATTATATACGTCTATAACGTTATATATCCTAACCTAAGGGAACCTAACATGTCGGATGTAGTATTTTCCAACATTCCTGGCGGGTCGGCCCCTACTTCTCGATGGGCACATTATATATGTCTATATCGCAATATAACCTAACCTAACGCATCTAGACCCTCGCTGGTAATGTTTTACAAAATCCCGGTCGTGTCGGCCCGTACTTCTCGCTGTGGACATTATATACGTCTATAACGTTATATATCCTAACCTAAGGGAACATAACTTCTCGCATGTATTATTTTCCAACGTTCCTGGCGGGCCAGGCCCTGCTTCTCGGTGGGCACATTATACACTTCCATATCGTAATATAACCTAACCTAACCTATCTAGACCCTCGCTGGTAATGTTTTACAAAATTCCGGTCGTGTCGGTCCGTACTTTGCCGTGGGGACATTTTATACGTCTATAACGTTATATATCCTAACCTAAGGGAACCTAACATCTCGCATGTATTATTTTCCAACGTTCCTGGCGGGCCAGCCCCTACTTCTCGGTGGGCACATTATATACTTCCATATCGTAACATAACCTAACCTAACCTATCTAGACCCTCGCTGGTAATGTTTAACAAAATTCCGGTCGTGTCGGCATGTACATTGCCGTGGGGACATTATATACGTCTATAACGTTATATATCCTAACCTAAGGGAACCTAACATCTCGCATGTATTATTTTCCAACGTTCCTGGCGGGCCAGGCCCTACTTCTCGGTGGGCACATTATATACTTCCATATCGTAATATAACCTAACCTAACCTATCTAGACCCTCGCTGGTAATGTTTAACAAAATTCCGGTCGTGTCGGCATGTACATTGCCGTGGGGACATTATATACGTCTATAACGTTATATATCCTAACCTAAGGGAACCTAACATCTCGGATGTAGTATTTTCCTACATTCTTGGCGGGCCAGCACCTACTTCTCGGTGGGCACATTATATACGTCCATATCGTAATATAACCTAACCTAACCCACCTAGACCCTCGCTGGTAATGTTTCACAGAATCCCGTTCATGTCTTCCCGTACGTCTCGGTGCGTACATTATATACGTCTATAAACTTATATATACTAACCTAAGGCAACCTAACTTCTCGGATGTAGTATTTTCCAACATTCCTGGCGGGTCGGCCCGTACTTCACGGTGGGGACATTATATACGTCTATAACGTTATATATCCTAACCTAAGGGAACCTAACATCTCGGATGTAGTATTTTCCAACATTCCTGGCGGGTCGGCTCCCACTTCTCGGTGGACACATTATATACGTCTATATCGTAATATAACCTAACCTAACCCATCTAGACCCTCGCTGGTAATGTTTTACGAAATCCCGGTCGTGTCTGCCCGTACTTCTCGGTGGGAACATTATATACGTCTATAACGTTATATATCCTAACCTAAGGGAACCTAGCATGTCGGATGTAGTATTTTCCAACATTCCTGGCGGGTCGGCCCCTACTTCTCGATGGGCACATTATATACGTCTATATCGTAATATAACCTAACCTAATCCATGTAAACCCTCGCTGGTAATGTTTTACAAAATCCCGGTCGTGTCTGCCCGTACTTCTCGGTGGGGACATTATATACGTCTATAACGTTATATATCCTAACCTAAGGGAACCTAACATGTCGGATGTAGTATTTTCCAACATTCCTGGCGGGTCGGCCCCTACTTCTCGATGGGCACATTATATATGTCTATATCGCAATATAACCTAACCTAACGCATCTAGACCCTCGCTGGTAATTTTTTACAAAATCCCGGTCGTGTCGGCCCGTACTTCTCGCTGTGGACATTATATACGTCTATAACGTTATATATCCTAACCTAAGGGAACATAACTTCTCGCATGTATTATTTTCCAACGTTCCTGGCGGGCCAGGCCCTGCTTCTCGGTGGGCACATTATACACTTCCATATCGTAATATAACCTAACCTAACCTATCTAGACCCTCGCTGGTAATGTTTTACAAAATTCCGGTCGTGTCGGTCCGTACTTTGCCGTGGGGACATTTTATACGTCTATAACGTTATATATCCTAACCTAAGGGAACCTAACATCTCGGATGTAGTATTTTCCAACATTTCTGGCGGGTCGGCCCCTAGTTCTCGGTGGGCACATTATATACGTCTATAACGTAATATAACCTAACCTAACCCATCTAGACCCTCGCTGGTAATGTTTTACAAAATCCCGGTCGTGTCGACCCGTACTTCTCGGTGGGGACATTATATACGTCTATAAATTTATTTATCCTAACCTAAGGGAACCTAATATGTCGGATGTAGTATTTTCCAACATTCCTGGCGGGTCGGCCCCTACTTCTCGATGGGCACATTATATTTGTCTATATCGCAATATAACCTAACCTAACCCATCTAGACCCTCGCTGGTAATGTTTTGCAAAATTCCGGTCGTGTCGGCCCGTACTTCTCGGTGGGGACATTATATACGTCTATAACGTTATATATCCTAACCTAAGGGAACCTAACATGTCGGATGTAGTATTTTCCAACATTCCTGGCGGGTCGGCCCCTACTTCTCGATGGGCACATTATATATGTCTATATCGCAATATAACCTAACCTAACCCATCTAGACCCTCGCTGGTAATGTTTTACAAAATCCCGGTCGTGTCGACCCGTACTTCTCGGTGGGGACATTATATACGTCTATAACGTTATATATCCTAACCTAAGGGAACCTAACATGTCGGATGTAGTATTTTCCAACATTCCTGGCGGGTCGGCCCCTACTTCTCGATGGGCACATTATATTTGTCTATATCGCAATATAACCTAACCTAACCCATCTAGACCCTCGCTGGTAATGTTTTACAAAATCCCGGTCGTGTCGGCCCGTACTTCTCGGTGTGGACATTATATACGTCCATAACGTTATATATCCTAACCTAAGGGAACCTAACATCTCGCATGTATTATTTTCCAACATTCCTGGCGGGTCGGCCCCTACTTCTCGGTGGGCACATTATATACGTCCATATCGTAATATATCCTAACCTAACCCATCTAGACCCCCGCTGGTAATGTTTTACAAAATTCCTGTCGTGTCGGCCCGTACTTTGCCGTGGGGACATAATATACGTCTATAACGTTGTATATCCTAACCTAAGGGAACCTAACATGTCGGATGTAGTATTTTCCAACATTCCTGGCGGGTCGGCCCCCACTTCTCGGTGGACACATTATATACGTCTATATCGTAATATAACCTAACCTAATCCATGTAGACCCTCGCTGGTAATGTTTTACAAAATCCCGGTCGTGTCTGCCCGTACTTCTCGGTGGGGACATTATATACGTCTATAACGTTATATATCCTAACCTAAGGGAACCTAACATGTCGGATGTAGTATTTTCCAACATTCCTGGCGGGTCGGCCCCTACTTCTCGATGGGCACATTATATATGTCTATATCGCAATATAACCTAACCTAACCCATCTAGACCCTCGCTGGTAATGTTTTACAAAATCCCGGTCGTGTCGGCCCGTACTTCTCGCTGTGGACATTATATACGTCTATAACGTTATATATCCTAACCTAAGGGAACCTAACATCTCGCATGTATTATTTTCCAACGTTCCTGGCGGGCCAGGCCCTACTTCTCGGTGGGCACATTATATACGTCCATATCGTAATATAACCTAACCTAACCCATCTAGACCCTCGCTGGTAATGTTTTACAAAATTCCGGTCGTGTCGGTCCGTACTTTGCCGTGGGGACATTTTATACGTCTATAACGTTATATATCCTAACCTAAGGGAACCTAACATCTCGGATGTAGTATTTTCCAACATTTCTGGCGGGTCGGCCCCTACTTCTCGGTGGGAACTTTATATACGTCTATAACGTAATATAACCTAACCTAACCCACCTAGACACCCGCTGGTAATGTTTCACTGAATCCCGTTCATGTCTTCCCGTACGTCTCGGTGCGTACATTATATACGTCTATAAATTTATTTATCCTAACCTAAGGGAACCTAACATCCCGGATGTAGTATTTTCCAACATTCCTGGCGGGTCGGCCCCTACTTCTCGGTGGGCACATTATATACGTCTATATCGTAATATAACCTAACCTAACCCATCTAGACCCTCGCTGGTAATGTTTTACAAAATTCCGGTCGTGTCGGCCCGTACTTCTCGGTGGGGACATTATATACGTCTATAACGTTATATATCCTAACCTAAGGGAACCTAACATCTCGCATGTATTATTTTCCAACGTTCCTGGCGGGCCAGCCCCTACTTCTCGGTGGGCACATTATATACGTCCATATCGTAATATAACCTAACCTAACCCATCTAGACCCTCGCTGGTAATGTTTTACAAAATCCCGGTCGTGTCGACCCGTACTTCTCGGTGGGGACATTATATACGTCTATAACGTTATATATCCTAACCTAAGGGAACCTAACATGTCGGATGTAGTATTTTCCAACATTCCTGGCGGGTCGGCCCCTACTTCTCGATGGGCACATTATATTTGTCTATATCGCAATATAACCTAACCTAACCCATCTAGACCCTCGCTGGTAATGTTTTACAAAATCCCGGTCGTGTCGGCCCGTACTTCTCGGTGTGGACATTATATACGTCCATAACGTTATATATCCTAACCTAAGGGAACCTAACATCTCGCATGTATTATTTTCCAACATTCCTGGCGGGTCGGCCCCTACTTCTCGGTGGGCACATTATATACGTCCATATCGTAATATATCCTAACCTAACCCATCTAGACCCCCGCTGGTAATGTTTTACAAAATTCCTGTCGTGTCGGCCCGTACTTTGCCGTGGGGACATAATATACGTCTATAACGTTGTATATCCTAACCTAAGGGAACCTAACATGTCGGATGTAGTATTTTCCAACATTCCTGGCGGGTCGGCCCCCACTTCTCGGTGGACACATTATATACGTCTATATCGTAATATAACCTAACCTAATCCATGTAGACCCTCGCTGGTAATGTTTTACAAAATCCCGGTCGTGTCTGCCCGTACTTCTCGGTGGGGACATTATATACGTCTATAACGTTATATATCCTAACCTAAGGGAACCTAACATGTCGGATGTAGTATTTTCCAACATTCCTGGCGGGTCGGCCCCTACTTCTCGATGGGCACATTATATATGTCTATATCGCAATATAACCTAACCTAACCCATCTAGACCCTCGCTGGTAATGTTTTACAAAATCCCGGTCGTGTCGGCCCGTACTTCTCGCTGTGGACATTATATACGTCTATAACGTTATATATCCTAACCTAAGGGAACCTAACATCTCGCATGTATTATTTTCCAACGTTCCTGGCGGGCCAGGCCCTACTTCTCGGTGGGCACATTATATACGTCCATATCGTAATATAACCTAACCTAACCCATCTAGACCCTCGCTGGTAATGTTTTACAAAATTCCGGTCGTGTCGGTCCGTACTTTGCCGTGGGGACATTTTATACGTCTATAACGTTATATATCCTAACCTAAGGGAACCTAACATCTCGGATGTAGTATTTTCCAACATTTCTGGCGGGTCGGCCCCTACTTCTCGGTGGGAACTTTATATACGTCTATAACGTAATATAACCTAACCTAACCCACCTAGACACCCGCTGGTAATGTTTCACTGAATCCCGTTCATGTCTTCCCGTACGTCTCGGTGCGTACATTATATACGTCTATAAATTTATTTATCCTAACCTAAGGGAACCTAACATCCCGGATGTAGTATTTTCCAACATTCCTGGCGGGTCGGCCCCTACTTCTCGGTGGGCACATTATATACGTCTATATCGTAATATAACCTAACCTAACCCATCTAGACCCTCGCTGGTAATGTTTTACAAAATTCCGGTCGTGTCGGCCCGTACTTCTCGGTGGGGACATTATATACGTCTATAACGTTATATATCCTAACCTAAGGGAACCTAACATCTCGCATGTATTATTTTCCAACGTTCCTGGCGGGCCAGCCCCTACTTCTCGGTGGGCACATTATATACGTCCATATCGTAATATAACCTAACCTAACCCATCTAGACCCTCGCTGGTAATGTTTTACAAAATCCCGGTCGTGTCGACCCGTACTTCTCGGTGGGGACATTATATACGTCTATAACGTTATATATCCTAACCTAAGGGAACCTAACATGTCGGATGTAGTATTTTCCAACATTCCTGGCGGGTCGGCCCCTACTTCTCGATGGGCACATTATATTTGTCTATATCGCAATATAACCTAACCTAACCCATCTAGACCCTCGCTGGTAATGTTTTACAAAATCCCGGTCGTGTCGGCCCGTACTTCTCGGTGTGGACATTATATACGTCCATAACGTTATATATCCTAACCTAAGGGAACCTAACATCTCGCATGTATTATTTTCCAACATTCCTGGCGGGTCGGCCCCTACTTCTCGGTGGGCACATTATATACGTCCATATCGTAATATATCCTAACCTAACCCATCTAGACCCCCGCTGGTAATGTTTTACAAAATTCCTGTCGTGTCGGCCCGTACTTTGCCGTGGGGACATAATATACGTCTATAACGTTGTATATCCTAACCTAAGGGAACCTAACATGTCGGATGTAGTATTTTCCAACATTCCTGGCGGGTCGGCCCCTACTTCTCGATGGGCACATTATATATGTCTATATCGCAATATAACCTAACCTAACCCATCTAGACCCTCGCTGGTAATGTTTTACAAAATCCCGGTCGTGTCGGCCCGTACTTCTCGGTGGGGACATTATATACGTCTATAACGTTATATATCATAACCTAAGGGAACCTAACATCTCGGTTGTAGTATTTTCCAACATTCCAGGCGTCACGGCCCCTACTTCTCGGTGGGGACATTATATACGTCTATATCGTAATATAACCTAACCTAACCCATTTTGCCCCTCGGTGATAATGTTTTACAGAATCCCGGCCGTGTCGTCCCGTAAGTCTCGGTAGGGACATTGTATGCATCTGTAACGTAATATACCCTAACCTAAGGCAACCTAACATCTCGAATGTAGTATTTCACAACATTCCTGACGGGTCCGCCCCACTTCTCGGTGGGAACATTATATACGTCTATAACGTAATATAACCTAACCTAACCCATCTAGCCCCTAGCTGGGAATGTTTTACAGAATCTCTATCGTGTCGTCCCGTACGTCTCGGTGCGGACATTATATACCTCTATATCGTTATATCTCCTAACCTAAGGGAACCTAACATCTCGGATGTCGTATTTTCCAACATTCCAGGCGTGACGACCCCTACTTCTCGGTGGGCACATTATATACGTCTATATCGTAATATAACCTAACCTAATCCATCTAGACCCTCGCTGGTAATGTTTTACAAAATCCCGGTCGTGTCGGCCCGTACTTCTCGGTGGGGACATTATATACGTCTATAACGTTATGTATCCTAACCTAAGGGAACATAACATCTCGGTTGTAGTATTTTCCAACATTCCTGGCGGGTCGGCCGCAACTTCTCGGTGGGCACATTGTATACGTCTATATCGTAATATAACCTAACCTAACCCATCTAGCCCCTCGCTGGTAATGTTTTACAAAATCCCGGTCGTGTCGGCCCGTACTTCTCGGTGTGGACATTATATACGTCCATAACGTTATATATCCTAACCTAAGGGAACCTAACATCTCGCATGTATTATTTTCCAACATTCCTGGCGGGTCGGCCCCTACTTCTCGGTGGGCACATTATATACGTCCATATCGTAATATATCCTAACCTAACCCATCTAGACCCCCGCTGGTAATGTTTTACAAAATTCCTGTCGTGTCGGCCCGTACTTTGCCGTGGGGACATAATATACGTCTATAACGTTGTATATCCTAACCTAAGGGAACCTAACATGTCGGATGTAGTATTTTCCAACATTCCTGGCGGGTCGGCCCCCACTTCTCGGTGGACACATTATATACGTCTATATCGTAATATAACCTAAGCTAATCCATGTAGACCCTCGCTGGTAATGTTTTACAAAATCCCGGTCGTGTCTGCCCGTACTTCTCGGTGGGGACATTATATACGTCTATAACGTTATATATCCTAACCTAAGAGAACCTAACATGTCGGATGTAGTATTTTCCAACATTCCTGGCGGGTCGGCCCCTACTTCTCGATGGGCACATTATATATGTCTATATCGCAATATAACCTAACCTAACCCATCTAGACCCTCGCTGGTAATGTTTTACAAAATCCCGGTCGTGTCGGCCCGTACTTCTCGCTGTGGACATTATATACGTCTATAACGTTATATATCCTAACCTAAGGGAATCTAACATCTCGCATGTATTATTTTCCAACGTTCCTGGCGGGCCAGGCCCTACTTCTCGGTGGGCACATTATATACGTCCATATCGTAATATAACCTAACCTAACCCATCTAGACCCTCGCTGGTAATGTTTTACAAAATTCCGGTCGTGTCGGTCCGTACTTTGCCGTGGGGACATTTTATACGTCTATAACGTTATATATCCTAACCTAAGGGAACCTAACATCTCGGATGTAGTATTTTCCAACATTTCTGGCGGGTCGGCCCCTACTTCTCGGTGGGAACTTTATATACGTCTATAACGTAATATAACCTAACCTAACCCACCTAGACACCCGCTGGTAATGTTTCACTGAATCCCGTTCATGTCTTCCCGTACGTCTCGGTGCGTACATTATATACGTCTATAAATTTATTTATCCTAACCTAAGGGAACCTAACATCCCGGATGTAGTATTTTCCAACATTCCTGGCGGGTCGGCCCCTACTTCTCGGTGGGCACATTATATACGTCTATATCGTAATATAACCTAACCTAACCCATCTAGACCCTCGCTGGTAATGTTTTACAAAATTCCGGTCGTGTCGGCCCGTACTTCTCGATGGGGACATTATATACGTCTATAACGTTATATATCCTAACCTAAGGGAACCTAACATCTCGCATGTATTATTTTCCAACGTTCCTGGCGGGCCAGCCCCTACTTCTCGGTGGGCACATTATATACGTCCATATCGTAATATAACCTAACCTAACCCATCTAGACCCTCGCTGGTAATGTTTTACAAAATCCCGGTCGTGTCGACCCGTACTTCTCGGTGGGGACATTATATACGTCTATAACGTTATATATCCTAACCTAAGGGAACCTAACATGTCGGATGTAGTATTTTCCAACATTCCTGGCGGGTCGGCCCCTACTTCTCGATGGGCACATTATATTTGTCTATATCGCAATATAACCTAACCTAACCCATCTAGACCCTCGCTGGTAATGTTTTACAAAATCCCGGTCGTGTCGGCCCGTACTTCTCGGTGTGGACATTATATACGTCCATAACGTTATATATCCTAACCTAAGGGAACCTAACATCTCGCATGTATTATTTTCCAACATTCCTGGCGGGTCGGCCCCTACTTCTCGGTGGGCACATTATATACGTCCATATCGTAATATATCCTAACCTAACCCATCTAGACCCCCGCTGGTAATGTTTTACAAAATTCCTGTCGTGTCGGCCCGTACTTTGCCGTGGGGACATAATATACGTCTATAACGTTGTATATCCTAACCTAAGGGAACCTAACATGTCGGATGTAGTATTTTCCAACATTCCTGGCGGGTCGGCCCCTACTTCTCGATGGGCACATTATATATGTCTATATCGCAATATAACCTAACCTAACTCATCTAGACCCTCGCTGGTAATGTTTTGCAAAATCCCGGTCGTGTCGGCCCGTACTTCTCGGTGGGGACATTATATACGTCTATAACGTTATATATCATAACCTAAGGGAACCTAACATCTCGGTTGTAGTATTTTCCAACATTCCAGGCGTCACGGCCCCTACTTCTCGGTGGGGACATTATATACGTCTATATCGTAATATAACCTAACCTAACCCATTTTGCCCCTCGGTGATAATGTTTTACAGAATCCCGGCCGTGTCGTCCCGTAAGTCTCGGTAGGGACATTGTATGCATCTGTAACGTAATATACCCTAACCTAAGGCAACCTAACATCTCGAATGTAGTATTTCACAACATTCCTGACGGGTCCGCCCCACTTCTCGGTGGGAACATTATATACGTCTATAACGTAATATAACCTAACCTAACCCATCTAGCCCCTAGCTGGGAATGTTTTACAGAATCTCTATCGTGTCGTCCCGTACGTCTCGGTGCGGACATTATATACCTCTATATCGTTATATCTCCTAACCTAAGGGAACCTAACATCTCGGATGTCGTATTTTCCAACATTCCAGGCGTGACGACCCCTACTTCTCGGTGGGCACATTATATACGTCTATATCGTAATATAACCTAACCTAATCCATCTAGACCCTCGCTGGTAATGTTTTACAAAATCCCGGTCGTGTCGGCCCGTACTTCTCGGTGGGGACATTATATACGTCTATAACGTTATGTATCCTAACCTAAGGGAACATAACATCTCGGTTGTAGTATTTTCCAACATTCCTGGCGGGTCGGCCCCAACTTCTCGGTGGGCACATTGTATACGTCTATATCGTAATATAACCTAACCTAACCCATCTAGCCCCTCGCTGGTAATGTTTTACAAAATCCCGGTCGTGTCGGCCCGTACTTCTGGGTGGGGACAGTATATACGTCTATAACGTTATATATACTAACCTAAGGGAAGCTAACACCTCGGATGTAGTATTTTCCAACATTCCTGGCGGGTCGGCCCCAACTTCTCGGTGGGCACATTATATACATCTATATCGTGATATAACCTAACCTAACCCATCTAGACCCTCGCTGGTAATGTTTTACAAAATCCCGGTCGTGTCGGCACGTACTTCTCGGTGGGGACATTATATACGTCTACAACGTTATATATCCTAACCTAAGGGAACCTAACCTCTCGGATGTAGTATTTTCCAACATTCCTGGCGGGTCGGCCCCAACTTCTCGGTGGGCACATTATATACGTCTATATCGTAATATAACCTAACCTAACCCATCTAGACCCTCGCTGGTAATGTTTTACAAAATCCCGGTCGTGTCGGCACGAGCTTCTCGGTGGGGACATTATATACGTCTATAACGTTATATGTTCTAACCTAAGGGAACCTAACATCTCGGATGTAGTATTTCCCAACATTCCTGGCGGGTCGGCCCAAACTTCTCGGTGGGCACATTGTATACGTCTATATCGTAATATAACCTAACCTAACCCATTTTGCCCATCGGTGATAATGTTTTACAGAATCCCGGCCGTGTCGTCCCGTAAGTCTCGGTAGGGACATTGTATGCATCTGTAACGTAATATACCCTAACCTAAGGCAACCTAACATGTCGAATGTAGTATTTCACAACATTCCTGGCGGGTCCGCCCCACTTCTCGGTGGGAACATTATATACGTCTATAACGTAATATAACCTAACCTAACCCATCTAGCCCCTAGCTGGGAATGTTTTACAGAATCTCTATCGTGTCGTCCCGTACTTCTCGGTGCGGACATTATATACCTCTATATCGTTATATATCCTAACCTAAGGGAACCTAACATCTCGGATGTCGTATTTTCCAACATTCCTAGCGGGACGGCCCCTACTTCTCGGTGGACACATTATATACGCCTATATCGTAATATAACCTAACCTAACCCATCTAGACCCTCGCAGGTAATGTTTCAAAGAATCCCGGTCGTGTCGGCCCTTACTTCTCGGTGGGGAAATTATATGCGTCTATAACGTTATATACTAACCTAAGGGAACATAACCTCTCGGATGTAGTATTTTCCAACATTCCTGGCGGGTCTTCCCCAACTTCTCGGTGGGCACATTATATACGTCTATATCGTAATATAACCTAACCTAACCCATCTAGACCCTTGCTGGTAATGTTTTACAAAATCCCGGTCGTGTCGTCCCGTACGTCTCGGTGCGGACATTATATACGTCTATATCGTAATATAACCTAACCTAACCCATTTAGACCCTCGCTGGTAATGTTTTACTAAATCCCGGTCGTGTCGGCCCGTACTTCTCGGTGGGGACATTATATACGTCTATAACGTTATATATCCTAACCTAAGGGAACCTAACATCTCGGATGTAGTATTTTCCAACATTCCTGGCGGGTCGGCCCCAACTTCTCGGTGGGCACATTATATACGTCTATATCGTAATATAACCTAACCTAATCCATCTAGACCCTCGCTGGTAATGTTTTACAAAATCCCGGTCGTGTCGGCCCGTACTTCTCGGTGGGGACATTATATACGTCTATAACGTTATGTATCCTAACCTAAGGGAACATAACATCTCGGTTGTAGTATTTTCCAACATTCCTGGCGGGTCGGCCCCAACTTCTCGGTGGGCACATTGTATACGTCTATATCGTAATATAACCTAACCTAACCCATCTAGCCCCTCGCTGGTAATGTTTTACAAAATCCCGGTCGTGTCGGCCCGTACTTCTCGGTGGGGACATTATATACGTCTATAACGTTATATATCCTAACCTAAGGGAACCTAACATGTCGGATGTAGTATTTTCCAACATTCCTGGCGGGTCGGCCCCTACTTCTCGATGGGCACATTATATTTGTCTATATCGCAATATAACCTAACCTAACCCATCTAGACCCTCGCTGGTAATGTTTTACAAAATCCCGGTCGTGTCGGCCCGTACTTCTCGGTGTGGACATTATATACGTCCATAACGTTATATATCCTAACCTAAGGGAACCTAACATCTCGCATGTATTATTTTCCAACATTCCTGGCGGGTCGGCCCCTACTTCTCGGTGGGCACATTATATACGTCCATATCGTAATATATCCTAACCTAACCCATCTAGACCCCCGCTGGTAATGTTTTACAAAATTCCTGTCGTGTCGGCCCGTACTTTGCCGTGGGGACATAATATACGTCTATAACGTTGTATATCCTAACCTAAGGGAACCTAACATGTCGGATGTAGTATTTTCCAACATTCCTGGCGGGTCGGCCCCCACTTCTCGGTGGACACATTATATACGTCTATATCGTAATATAACCTAACCTAATCCATGTAGACCCTCGCTGGTAATGTTTTACAAAATCCCGGTCGTGTCTGCCCGTACTTCTCGGTGGGGACATTATATACGTCTATAACGTTATATATCCTAACCTAAGGGAACCTAACATGTCGGATGTAGTATTTTCCAACATTCCTGGCGGGTCGGCCCCTACTTCTCGATGGGCACATTATATATGTCTATATCGCAATATAACCTAACCTAACCCATCTAGACCCTCGCTGGTAATGTTTTACAAAATCCCGGTCGTGTCGGCCCGTACTTCTCGCTGTGGACATTATATACGTCTATAACGTTATATATCCTAACCTAAGGGAACCTAACATCTCGCATGTATTATTTTCCAACGTTCCTGGCGGGCCAGGCCCTACTTCTCGGTGGGCACATTATATACGTCCATATCGTAATATAACCTAACCTAACCCATCTAGACCCTCGCTGGTAATGTTTTACAAAATCCCGGTCGTGTCGACCCGTACTTCTCGGTGGGGACATTATATACGTCTATAACGTTATATATCCTAACCTAAGGGAACCTAACATGTCGGATGTAGTATTTTCCAACATTCCTGGCGGGTCGGCCCCTACTTCTCGATGGGCACATTATATTTGTCTATATCGCAATATAACCTAACCTAACCCATCTAGACCCTCGCTGGTAATGTTTTACAAAATCCCGGTCGTGTCGGCCCGTACTTCTCGGTGTGGACATTATATACGTCCATAACGTTATATATCCTAACCTAAGGGAACCTAACATCTCGCATGTATTATTTTCCAACATTCCTGGCGGGTCGGCCCCTACTTCTCGGTGGGCACATTATATACGTCCATATCGTAATATATCCTAACCTAACCCATCTAGACCCCCGCTGGTAATGTTTTACAAAATTCCTGTCGTGTCGGCCCGTACTTTGCCGTGGGGACATAATATACGTCTATAACGTTGTATATCCTAACCTAAGGGAACCTAACATGTCGGATGTAGTATTTTCCAACATTCCTGGCGGGTCGGCCCCTACTTCTCGATGGGCACATTATATATGTCTATATCGCAATATAACCTAACCTAACCCATCTAGACCCTCGCTGGTAATGTTTTACAAAATCCCGGTCGTGTCGGCCCGTACTTCTCGGTGGGGACATTATATACGTCTATAACGTTATATATCATAACCTAAGGGAACCTAACATCTCGGTTGTAGTATTTTCCAACATTCCAGGCGTCACGGCCCCTACTTCTCGGTGGGGACATTATATACGTCTATATCGTAATATAACCTAACCTAACCCATTTTGCCCCTCGGTGATAATGTTTTACAGAATCCCGGCCGTGTCGTCCCGTAAGTCTCGGTAGGGACATTGTATGCATCTGTAACGTAATATACCCTAACCTAAGGCAACCTAACATCTCGAATGTAGTATTTCACAACATTCCTGACGGGTCCGCCCCACTTCTCGGTGGGAACATTATATACGTCTATAACGTAATATAACCTAACCTAACCCATCTAGCCCCTAGCTGGGAATGTTTTACAGAATCTCTATCGTGTCGTCCCGTACGTCTCGGTGCGGACATTATATACCTCTATATCGTTATATCTCCTAACCTAAGGGAACCTAACATCTCGGATGTCGTATTTTCCAACATTCCAGGCGTGACGACCCCTACTTCTCGGTGGGCACATTATATACGTCTATATCGTAATATAACCTAACCTAATCCATCTAGACCCTCGCTGGTAATGTTTTACAAAATCCCGGTCGTGTCGGCCCGTACTTCTCGGTGGGGACATTATATACGTCTATAACGTTATGTATCCTAACCTAAGGGAACATAACATCTCGGTTGTAGTATTTTCCAACATTCCTGGCGGGTCGGCCCCAACTTCTCGGTGGGCACATTGTATACGTCTATATCGTAATATAACCTAACCTAACCCATCTAGCCCCTCGCTGGTAATGTTTTACAAAATCCCGGTCGTGTCGGCCCGTACTTCTGGGTGGGGACAGTATATACGTCTATAACGTTATATATACTAACCTAAGGGAAGCTAACACCTCGGATGTAGTATTTTCCAACATTCCTGGCGGGTCGGCCCCAACTTCTCGGTGGGCACATTATATACATCTATATCGTGATATAACCTAACCTAACCCATCTAGACCCTCGCTGGTAATGTTTTACAAAATCCCGGTCGTGTCGGCACGTACTTCTCGGTGGGGACATTATATACGTCTACAACGTTATATATCCTAACCTAAGGGAACCTAACCTCTCGGATGTAGTATTTTCCAACATTCCTGGCGGGTCGGCCCCTACTTCTCGATGGGCACATTATATTTGTCTATATCGCAATATAACCTAACCTAACCCATCTAGACCCTCGCTGGTAATGTTTTACAAAATCCCGGTCGTGTCGGCCCGTACTTCTCGGTGTGGACATTATATACGTCCATAACGTTATATATCCTAACCTAAGGGAACCTAACATCTCGCATGTATTATTTTCCAACATTCCTGGCGGGTCGGCCCCTACTTCTCGGTGGGCACATTATATACGTCCATATCGTAATATATCCTAACCTAACCCATCTAGACCCCCGCTGGTAATGTTTTACAAAATTCCTGTCGTGTCGGCCCGTACTTTGCCGTGGGGACATAATATACGTCTATAACGTTGTATATCCTAACCTAAGGGAACCTAACATGTCGGATGTAGTATTTTCCAACATTCCTGGCGGGTCGGCCCAGACTTCTCGGTGGACACATTATATACGTCTATATCGTAATATAACCTAACCTAATCCATGTAGACCCTCGCTGGTAATGTTTTACAAAATCCCGGTCGTGTCTGCCCGTACTTCTCGGTGGGGACATTATATACGTCTATAACGTTATATATCCTAACCTAAGGGAACCTAACATGTCGGATGTAGTATTTTCCAACATTCCTGGCGGGTCGGCCCCTACTTCTCGATGGGCACATTATATATGTCTATATCGCAATATAACCTAACCTAACCCATCTAGACCCTCGCTGGTAATGTTTTACAAAATCCCGGTCGTGTCGGCCCGTACTTCTCGCTGTGGACATTATATACGTCTATAACGTTATATATCCTAACCTAAGGGAACCTAACATCTCGCATGTATTATTTTCCAACGTTCCTGGCGGGCCAGGCCCTACTTCTCGGTGGGCACATTATATACGTCCATATCGTAATATAACCTAACCTAACCCATCTAGACCCTCGCTGGTAATGTTTTACAAAATTCCGGTCGTGTCGGTCCGTACTTTGCCGTGGGGACATTTTATACGTCTATAACGTTATATATCCTAACCTAAGGGAACCTAACATCTCGGATGTAGTATTTTCCAACATTTCTGGCGGGTCGGCCCCTACTTCTCGGTGGGAACTTTATATACGTCTATAACGTAATATAACCTAACCTAACCCACCTAGACACCCGCTGGTAATGTTTCACTGAATCCCGTTCATGTCTTCCCGTACGTCTCGGTGCGTACATTATATACGTCTATAAATTTATTTATCCTAACCTAAGGGAACCTAACATCCCGGATGTAGTATTTTCCAACATTCCTGGCGGGTCGGCCCCTACTTCTCGGTGGGCACATTATATACGTCTATATCGTAATATAACCTAACCTAACCCATCTAGACCCTCGCTGGTAATGTTTTACAAAATTCCGGTCGTGTCGGCCCGTACTTCTCGGTGGGGACATTATATACGTCTATAACGTTATATATCCTAACCTAAGGGAACCTAACATCTCGCATGTATTATTTTCCAACGTTCCTGGCGGGCCAGCCCCTACTTCTCGGTGGGCACATTATATACGTCCATATCGTAATATAACCTAACCTAACCCATCTAGACCCTCGCTGGTAATGTTTTACAAAATCCCGGTCGTGTCGACCCGTACTTCTCGGTGGGGACATTATATACGTCTATAACGTTATATATCCTAACCTAAGGGAACCTAACATGTCGGATGTAGTATTTTCCAACATTCCTGGCGGGTCGGCCCCTACTTCTCGATGGGCACATTATATTTGTCTATATCGCAATATAACCTAACCTAACCCATCTAGACCCTCGCTGGTAATGTTTTACAAAATCCCGGTCGTGTCGGCCCGTACTTCTCGGTGTGGACATTATATACGTCCATAACGTTATATATCCTAACCTAAGGGAACCTAACATCTCGCATGTATTATTTTCCAACATTCCTGGCGGGTCGGCCCCTACTTCTCGGTGGGCACATTATATACGTCCATATCGTAATATATCCTAACCTAACCCATCTAGACCCCCGCTGGTAATGTTTTACAAAATTCCTGTCGTGTCGGCCCGTACTTTGCCGTGGGGACATAATATACGTCTATAACGTTGTATATCCTAACCTAAGGGAACCTAACATGTCGGATGTAGTATTTTCCAACATTCCTGGCGGGTCGGCCCCTACTTCTCGATGGGCACATTATATATGTCTATGTCGCAATATAACCTAACCTAACCCATCTAGACCCTCGCTGGTAATGTTTTACAAAATCCCGGTCGTGTCGGCCCGTACTTCTCGGTGGGGACATTATATACGTCTATAACGTTATATATCATAACCTAAGGGAACCTAACATCTCGGTTGTAGTATTTTCCAACATTCCAGGCGTCACGGCCCCTACTTCTCGGTGGGGACATTATATACGTCTATATCGTAATATAACCTAACCTAACCCATTTTGCCCCTCGGTGATAATGTTTTACAGAATCCCGGCCGTGTCGTCCCGTAAGTCTCGGTAGGGACATTGTATGCATCTGTAACGTAATATACCCTAACCTAAGGCAACCTAACATCTCGAATGTAGTATTTCACAACATTCCTGACGGGTCCGCCCCACTTCTCGGTGGGAACATTATATACGTCTATAACGTAATATAACCTAACCTAACCCATCTAGCCCCTAGCTGGGAATGTTTTACAGAATCTCTATCGTGTCGTCCCGTACGTCTCGGTGCGGACATTATATACCTCTATATCGTTATATCTCCTAACCTAAGGGAACCTAACATCTCGGATGTCGTATTTTCCAACATTCCTAGCGGGACGGCCCCTACTTCTCGGTGGGCACATTATATACGCCTATATCGTAATATAACCTAACCTAACCCATCTAGACCCTCGCTGGTAATGTTTTACAAAATCCCGGTCGTGTCGGCCCTTACTTCTCGGTGGGGAAATTATATGCGTCTATAACGTTATATACTAACCTAAGGGAACCTAACCTCTCGGATGTAGTATTTTCCAACATTCCTGGCGGGTCGGCCCCAACTTCTCGGTGGGCACATTATATACGTCTATATCGTAATATAACCTAACCTAACCCATCTAGACCCTCGCTGGTAATGTTTTACAAAATCCCGGTCGTGTCGTCGCGTACGTCTCGGTGCGGACATTATATAAGTCTATATCGTTATATATCCTAACCTAAGGTAACCTAACATCTCGAATATTGTATTTTACAACATTCCAGGCGTGACGACCCCTACTTCTCGGTGGGGACATTATATACGTCTATATCGTAATATAACCTAACCTAATCCATCTAGACCCTCGCTGGTAATGTTTTACAAAATCCCGGTCGTGTCGGCCCGTACTTCTCGGTGGGGACATTATATACGTCTATAACGTTATGTATCCTAACCTAAGGGAACATAACATCTCGGTTGTAGTATTTTCCAACATTCCTGGCGGGTCGGCCCCAACTTCTCGGTGGGCACATTGTATACGTCTATATCGTAATATAACCTAACCTAACCCATCTAGCCCCTCGCTGGTAATGTTTTACAAAATCCCGGTCGTGTCGGCCCGTACTTCTGGGTGGGGACAGTATATACGTCTATAACGTTATATATACTAACCTAAGGGAAGCTAACACCTCGGATGTAGTATTTTCCAACATTCCTGGCGGGTCGGCCCCAACTTCTCGGTGGGCACATTATATACATCTATATCGTGATATAACCTAACCTAACCCATCTAGACCCTCGCTGGTAATGTTTTACAAAATCCCGGTCGTGTCGGCACGTACTTCTCGGTGGGGACATTATATACGTCTACAACGTTATATATCCTAACCTAAGGGAACCTAACCTCTCGGATGTAGTATTTTCTAACATTCCTGGCGGGTCGGCCCCAACTTCTCGGTGGGCACATTATATACGTCTATATCGTAATATAACCTAACCTAACCCATCTAGACCCTCGCTGGTAATGTTTTACAAAATCCCGGTCGTGTCGGCACGAGCTTCTCGGTGGGGACATTATATACGTCTATAACGTTATATGTTCTAACCTAAGGGAACCTAACATCTCGGATGTAGTATTTCCCAACATTCCTGGCGGGTCGGCCCAAACTTCTCGGTGGGCACATTGTATACGTCTATATCGTAATATAACCTAACCTAACCCATTTTGCCCATCGGTGATAATGTTTTACAGAATCCCGGCCGTGTCGTCCCGTAAGTCTCGGTAGGGACATTGTATGCATCTGTAACGTAATATACCCTAACCTAAGGCAACCTAACATCTCGAATGTAGTATTTCACAACATTCCTGGCGGGTCCGCCCCACTTCTCGGTGGGAACATTATATACGTCTATAACGTAATATAACCTAACCTAACCCATCTAGCCCCTAGCTGGGAATGTTTTACAGAATCTCTATCGTGTCGTCCCGTACTTCTCGGTGCGGACATTATATACCTCTATATCGTTATATATCCTAACCTAAGGGAACCTAACATCTCGGATGTCGTATTTTCCAACATTCCTAGCGGGACGGCCCCTACTTCTCGGTGGACACATTATATACGCCTATATCGTAATATAACCTAACCTAACCCATCTAGACCCTCGCAGGTAATGTTTCAAAAAATCCCGGTCGTGTCGGCCCTTACTTCTCGGTGGGGAAATTATATGCGTCTATAACGTTATATACTAACCTAAGGGAACATAACCTCTCGGATGTAGTATTTTCCAACATTCCTGGCGGGTCTTCCCCAACTTCTCGGTGGGCACATTATATACGTCTATATCGTAATATAACCTAACCTAACCCATCTAGACCCTTGCTGGTAATGTTTTACAAAATCCCGGTCGTGTCGTCCCGTACGTCTCGGTGCGGACATTATATACGTCTATATCGTAATATAACCTAACCTAACCCATTTAGACCCTCGCTGGTAATGTTTTACAAAATCCCGGTCGTGTCGGCCCGTACTTCTCGGTGGGGACATTATATACGTCTATAACGTTATATATCCTAACCTAAGGGAACCTAACATCTCGGATGTAGTATTTTCCAACATTCCTGGCGGGTCGGCCCCAACTTCTCGGTGGGCACATTATATACGTCTATATCGTAATATAACCTAACCTAATCCATCTAGACCCTCGCTGGTAATGTTTTACAAAATCCCGGTCGTGTCGGCCCGTACTTCTCGGTGGGGACATTATATACGTCTATAACGTTATGTATCCTAACCTAAGGGAACATAACATCTCGGTTGTAGTATTTTCCAACATTCCTGGCGGGTCGGCCCCAACTTCTCGGTGGGCACATTGTATACGTCTATATCGTAATATAACCTAACCTAACCCATTTTGCCCATCGGTGATAATGTTTTACAAAATCCCGGTCGTGTCGGCCCGTACTTCTGGGTGGGGACAGTATATACGTCTATAACGTTATATATACTAACCTAAGGGAAGCTAACACCTCGGATGTAGTATTTTCCAACATTCCTGGCGGGTCGGCCCCAACTTCTCGGTGGGCACATTATATACGTCTATAACGTAATATAACCTAACCTAACCCATCTAGACCCTCGCTGGTAATGTTTTACAAAATCCCGGTCGTGTCGGCACGTACTTCTCAGTGGGGACATTATATACGTCTATAACGTTATATATCCTAACCTAAGGGAACCTAACATCTCGGATGTAGTATTTTCCAACATTCCAGGCGTGACGGAATCTACTTCTCTGTGGGGACATTATATACGTCTATATCGTAATATAACCTAACCTAACCCATTTTGCCCATCGGTAATAATGTTTTACAGAATCCCGGCCGTGTCGTCCCGTAAGTCTCGGTAGGGACATTGTATGCATCTGTAACGTAATATACCCTAACCTAAGGCAACCTAACATCTCGAATGTAGTATTTCACAACATTCCTGGCGGGTCCGCCCTACTTCTCGGTGGGAACATTATATACGTCTATAACGTAATATAACCTAACCTAACCCATCTAGCCCCTAGCTGGGAATGTTTTACAGAATCTCTATCGTGTCGTCCCGTTCTTCTCGGTGCGGACATTATATACCTCTATATCGTTATATATCCTAACCTAAGGGAACCTAACATCTCGGATGTCGTATTTTCCAACATTCCTAGCGGGACGGCCCCTACTTCTCGGTGGACACATTATATACGCCTATATCGTAATATAACCTAACCTAACCCATCTAGACCCTCGCTGGTAATGTTTCAAAAAATCCCGGTCGTGTCGGCCCTTACTTCTCGGTGGGGAAATTATATGCGTCTATAACGTTATATACTAACCTAAGGGAACATAACCTCTCGGATGTAGTATTTTCCAACATTGCTGGCGGGTCTTCCCCAACTTCTCGGTGGGCACATTATATACGTCTATATCGTAATATAACCTAACCTAACCCATCTAGACCCTTGCTGGTAATGTTTTACAAAATCCCGGTCGTGTCGTCCCGTACGTCTCGGTGCGGACATTATATACGTCTATATCGTAATATAACCTAACCTAACCCATTTAGACCCTCGCTGGTAATGTTTTACAAAATCCCGGTCGTGTCGGCCCGTACTTCTCGGTGGGGACATTATATACGTCTATAACGTTATATATCCTAACCTAAGGGAACCTAACATCTCGGATGTAGTATTTTCCAACATTCCTGGCGGGTCGGCCCCAACTTCTCGGTGGGGACATTATATACGTCTATATCGTAATATAACCTAACCTAACCCATTTTGCCCCTCCGTGATAATGTTTTACAGAATCCCGGCCGTGTCGTCCCGTACGTCTCGGTAGGGATATTGTATGCATCTGTAACGTAATATACCCTAACCAGAGGCAACCTAACATCTCGAATGTAGTATTTCACAACATTCCTGGCGGGTCCGCCCCACTTCTCGGTGGGAACATTATATACGTCTATAACGTAATATAACCTAACCTAACCCATCCAGCCCCTCGCTGGTAATGTTTTACAGAATCTCGGTCGTGTCGTCCCGTATGTCTCGGTGCGGACATTATATACGTCTATAACGTTATATATCCTAACTTAAGGGAACCTAACATCTCGGATGTCGTATTTTCCAACATTCCTGGCGGGTCGGCCCCAACTTCTCGGTGTGCACATTATATACGTCTATATCGTAATATAACCTAACATAATCCATCTAGACCCTCGCTGGTAATGTTTTACAAAATCCCGGTCGTGTCGGCCCGTACTTCTCGGTGCGGACATTATATACGTCTATAGCGTTTTATATCCTAACCTAAGGCAACCTAACATCTCGAATGTAGTATTTCACATCATTCCTGGCGGGTCTGCCCCACTTCTCGGTGGGAACATTATATACGTCTATAACGTAATATAACCTAACCTAACCCATCTAGACCCTCGCTGGTAATGTTTTACAAAATCCCGGTCGTGTCGGCACGTACTTCTCAGTGGGGACATTATATACGTCTATAACGTTATATATCCTAACCTAAGGGAACCTAACATCTCGGATGTAGTATTTTCCAACATTCCAGGCGTGACGGAATCTACTTCTCGGTGGGGACATTATATACGTCTATATCGTAATATAACCTAACCTAACCCATTTTGCCCATCGGTAATAATGTTTTACAGAATCCCGGCCGTGTCGTCCCGTAAGTCTCGGTAGGGACATTGTATGCATCTGTAACGTAATATACCCTAACCTAAGGCAACCTAACATCTCGAATGTAGTATTTCACAACATTCCTGGCGGGTCCGCCCCACTTCTCGGTGGGAACATTATATACGTCTATAACGTAATATAACCTAACCTAACCCATCTAGCCCCTAGCTGGGAATGTTTTACAGAATCTCTATCGTGTCGTCCCGTACTTCTCGGTGCGGACATTATATACCTCTATATCGTTATATATCCTAACCTAAGGGAACCTAACATCTCGGATGTCGTATTTTCCAACATTCCTAGCGGGACGGCCCCTACTTCTCGGTGGACACATTATATACGCCTATATCGTAATATAACCTAACCTAACCCATCTAGACCCTCGCTGGTAATGTTTCAAAAAATCCCGGTCGTGTCGGCCCTTACTTCTCGGTGGGGAAATTATATGCGTCTATAACGTTATATACTAACCTAAGGGAACATAACCTCTCGAATGTAGTATTTCACAACATTCCTGGCGGGTCCGCCCCACTTCTCGGTGGGAACATTATATACGTCTATAACGTAATATAACCTAACCTAACCCATCTAGCCCCTAGCTGGGAATGTTTTACAGAATCTCTATCGTGTCGTCCCGTACTTCTCGGTGCGGACATTATATACCTCTATATCGTTATATATCCTAACCTAAGGGAACTTAACATCTCGGATGTCGTATTTTCCAACATTACTAGCGGGACGGCCCCTACTTCTCGGTGGACACATTATATACGCCTATATCGTAATATAACCTAACCTAACCCATCTAGACCCTCGCTGGTAATGTTTCAAAAAATCCCGGTCGTGTCGGCCCTTACTTCTCGGTGGGGAAATTATATGCGTCTATAACGTTATATACTAACCTAAGGGAACATAACCTCTCGGATGTAGTATTTTCCAACATTCCTGGCGGGTCTTCCCCAACTTCTCGGTGGGCACATTATATACGTCTATATCGTAATATAACCTAACCTAACCCATCTAGACCCTTGCTGGTAATGTTTTACAAAATCCCGGTCGTGTCGTCCCGTACGTCTCGGTGCGGACATTATATACGTCTATATCGTAATATAACCTAACCTAACCCATTTAGACGCTCGCTGGTAATGTTTTACAAAATCCCGGTCGTGTCGGCCCGTACTTCTCGGTGGGGACATTATATACGTCTATAACGTTATATATCCTAACCTAAGGGAACCTAACATCTCGGATGTAGTATTTTCCAACATTCCTGGCGGGTCGGCCCCAACTTCTCGGTGGGGACATTATATACGTCTATATCGTAATATAACCTAACCTAATCCATTTTGCCCCTCCGTGATAATGTTTTACAGAATCCCGGCCGTGTCGTCCCGTACGTCTCCGTAGGGATATTGTATGCATCTGTAACGTAATATACCCTAACCTAAGGCAACCTAACATCTCGAATGTAGTATTTCACAACATTCCTGGCGGGTCCGCCCCACTTCTCGGTGGGAACATTATATACGTCTATAACGTAATATAACCTAACCTAACCCATCCAGCCCCTCGCTGGTAATGTTTTACAGAATCTCGGTCGTGTCGTCCCGTATGTCTCGGTGCGGACATTATATACGTCTATAACGTTATATATCCTAACTTAAGGGAACCTAACATCTCGGATGTCGTATTTTCCAACATTCCTGGCGGGTCGGCCCCAACTTCTCGGTGGGCACATTACATACGTCTATATCGTAATATAACCTAACCTAACCCATCTAGACCCTCGCTGGTAATGTTTTACAAAATCCCGGTCGTGTCGGCCCGTACTTCTCGGTGGGGACATTATATACGTCTATAACGTTATGTATCCTAACCTAAGGCAACCTAACATCTCGGATGTAGTATTTTCCGACATTCCTGGCGGGACGGCCCCAACTTCTCGGTGGGGACATTATATACGTCTATATCGTAATATAACCTAACCTAACCCATTTTGCCCCTCGGTGATAATGTTTTACAGAATCCCGGCCGTGTCGTCCCGTAAGTCTCGGTAGGGACATTGTATGCATCTGTAACGTAATATACCCTAACCTAAGGCAACCTAACATCTCGAATGTAGTATTTCACAACATTCCTGGCGGGTCCGCCCCACTTCTCGGTGGGAACATTATATACGTATATGTCGTAATATAACCTAACCTAACCCATCTAGACCCTCGCTGGTAATGTTTTACAAAATCCCGGTCGTGTCGGCCCGTACTTCTCGGTGCGGACATTATATACGTCTATAACGTTTTATATCCTAACCTAAGGCAACTTAACATCTAGGATGTAGTATTTTCCTACATTCCTGGCGGGTCGGCCCCAACTTCTCGGTGGGCACATTATATACGTCTATATCGTAATATGACCTAACCTAACCCATCTAGACCCTCGCTGGTAATGTTTTACAAAATCCCGGTCGTGTCGGCCCGTACTTCTCGGTGGGGACATTATATACGTCTATAACGTTATATATCCTAACCTAAGGGAACCTAACATCGCGGATGTAGTATTTCACAACATTCCTGGCGGGTCGGCGCCAATTCTCGGTGGGAACATTATATACGTCTATAACGTAATATAACCTAACCTAACCCATCTAGCCCCTAGCTGGGAATGTTTTACAGAATCTCTATCGTGTCGTCCCGTACGTCTCGGTGCGGACATTATATACCTCTATATCGTTATATATCCTAACCTAAGGGAACCTAACACCTCGGATGTCGTATTTTCCAACATTCCTAGCGGGACGGCCCCTACTTCTCGGTGGGCACATTATATACGTCTATATCGTAATATAACCTAACCTAACCCATCCAGACCCTCGCTGGTAATGTTTTACAAAATCCCGGTAGTGTCGGCCCTTACTTCTCGGTGGGGAAATTATATGCGTCTATAACGTTATATACTAACCTAAGGGAACCTAACCTCTCGGATGTAGTATTTTCCAACATTCCTGGCGGGTCGGCCCCAACTTCTCGGTGGGCACATTGTATACGTCTATATCGTAATATAACCTAACCTAATCCATCTAGACCCTCGCTGGTAATGTTTTACAAAATCCCGGTCGTGTCGGACCGTACTTCTCGGTGCGGACGTTATATACGTCTATAACGTTTTATATCCTAACCTAAGGCAACCTAACATCTCGAATGTAGTATTTCACACCATTCCTGGCGGGTCCGCCCCACTTCTCGGTGGGAACATTATATACGTCTATAACGTAATATAACATAACCTAACCCATATAGCCCCTCGCTGGTAATGTTTTACAGAATCTCGGTCGTGTCGTCCCGTATGTCTCGGTGCGGACGTTATATACGTCTATAACGTTATATATCCTAACCTAAGGCAACTTAACATCTCGGATGTAGTATTTTCCATCATTCCTGGCGGGTCGGCCCCAACTTCTCGGTGGGCACATTATATAAGTCTATAACGTTTTATCTCCTAACCAAAGGCAACTTAACATCTAGGATGTAGTATTTTCCAACATTCCTGGCGGGTCGGCCCCAACTTCCCGGTGGGCACATTATATACGTCTATATCGTAATATGACCTAACCTAACCCATTTTGCCCATCGGTAATAATGTTTTACAGAATCCCGGCCGTGTCGTCCCGTAAGTCTCGGTAGGGACATTGTATGCATCTGTAACGTAATATACCCTAACCTAAGGCAACCTAACATCTCGAATGTAGTATTTCACAACATTCCTGGCGGGTCCGCCCCACTTCTCGGTGGGAACATTATATACGTCTATAACGTAATATAACCTAACCTAACCCATCTAGCCCCTAGCTGGGAATGTTTTACAGAATCTCTATCGTGTCGTCCCGTACTTCTCGGTGCGGACATTATATACCTCTATATCGTTATATATCCTAACCTAAGGGAACCTAACATCTCGGATGTCGTATTTTCCAACATTCCTAGCGGGACGGCCCCTACTTCTCGGTGGACACATTATATACGCCTATATCGTAATATAACCTAACCTAACCCATCTAGACCCTCGCTGGTAATGTTTCAAAAAATCCCGGTCGTGTCGGCCCTTACTTCTCGGTGGGGAAATTATATGCGTCTATAACGTTATATACTAACCTAAGGGAACATAACCTCTCGGATGTAGTATTTTCCAACATTCCTGGCGGGTCTTCCCCAACTTCTCGGTGGGCACATTATATACGTCTATATCGTAATATAACCTAACCTAACCCATCTAGACCCTTGCTGGTAATGTTTTACAAAATCCCGGTCGTGTCGTCCCGTACGTCTCGGTGCGGACATTATATACGTCTATATCGTAATATAACCTAACCTAACCCATTTAGACCCTCGCTGGTAATGTTTTACAAAATCCCGGTCGTGTCGGCCCGTACTTCTCGGTGGGGACATTATATACGTCTATAACGTTATGTATCCCAACCTAAGGCAACCTAACATCTCGGATGTAGTATTTTCCGACATTCCTGGCGGGACGGCCCCAACTTCTCGGTGGGGACATTATATACGTCTATATCGTAATATAACCAAACCTAACCCATCTAGACCCTTGCTGGTAATGTTTTACAAAATTCCGGTCGTGTCGGCACGTAAGTCTCGGTAGGGACATTGTATGCATCTGTAACGTAATATACCCTAACCTAAGGCAACCTAACATCTCGAATGTAGTATTTCACAACATTCCTGGCGGGTCCGCCCCACTTCTCGGTGGGAACATTATATACGTCTATGTCGTAATATAACCTAACCTAACCCATCTAGACCCTCGCTGGTAATGTTTTACAAAATCCCGGTCGTGTCGGCCCGTACTTCTCGGTGCGGACATTATATACGTCTATAACGTTTTATATCCTAACCTAAGGCAACTTAACATCTAGGATGTAGTATTTTCCTACATTCCTGGCGGGTCGGCCCCAACTTCTCGGTGGGCACATTATATACGTCTATATCGTAATATGACCTAACCTAACCCATCTAGACCCTCGCTGGTAATGTTTTACAAAATCCCGGTCGTGTCGGCCCGTACTTCTCGGTGGGGACATTATATACGTCTATAACGTTATATATCCTAACCTAAGGGAACCTAACATCGCGGATGTAGTATTTCACAACATTCCTGGCGGGTCGGCGCCAATTCTCGGTGGGAACATTATATACGTCTATAACGTAATATAACCTAACCTAACCCATCTAGCCCCTAGCTGGGAATGTTTTACAGAATCTCTATCGTGTCGTCCCGTACGTCTCGGTGCGGACATTATATACCTCTATATCGTTATATATCCTAACCTAAGGGAACCTAACACCTCGGATGTCGTATTTTCCAACATTCCTAGCGGGACGGCCCCTACTTCTCGGTGGGCACATTATATACGTCTATATCGTAATATAACCTAACCTAACCCATCTAGACCCTCGCTGGTAATGTTTTACAAAATCCCGGTAGTGTCGGCCCTTACTTCTCGGTGGGGAAATTATATGCGTCTATAACGTTATATACTAACCTAAGGGAACCTAACCTCTCGGATGTAGTATTTTCCAACATTCCTGGCGGGTCGGCCCCAACTTCTCGGTGGGCACATTATATACGTCTATATCGTAATATAACCTAACCTAACCCATCTAGACCCTCGCTGGTAATGTTTTACAAAATCCCGGTCGTGTCGTCCCGTACGTCTCGGTGCGGACATTATATACGTCTATATCGTTATATATCCTAACCTAAGGCAACCTAACGTCTCGAATATTGTATTTTACAACATTCCAGGCGTGACGGCCCCTACTTCTCGGTGGGGACATTATATACGTCTATATCGTAATATAATCTAACCTAACCCAATTTGCCCCTCCCTGGTTATGTTTTACAAAATCCCGATCGTGTCGGCCCGTACTTCTCGGTGGGGACATTATATACGTCTATAACGTTATGTATCCTAACCTAAGGGAACCTAACATCTCGGATGTAGTATTTTCCAACATTCCTGGCGGGTCGGCCCCAACTTCTCGGTGGGCACATTGTATACGTCTATATCGTAATATAACCTAACCTAATCCATCTAGACCCTCGCTGGTAATGTTTTACAAAATCCCGGTCGTGCCGGACCGTACTTCTCGGTGCGGACGTTATATACGTCTATAACGTTTTATATCCTAACCTAAGGCAACCTAACATCTCGAATGTAGTATTTCACACCATTCCTGGCGGGTCCGCCCCACTTCTCGGTGGGAACATTATATACGTCTATAACGTAATATAACCTAACCAAACCCATCTAGACCCTCGCTGGTAATGTTTTACAAAATCCCGGTCGTGTCGGCCCGTACTTCTCGGTGCGGACATTATATACGTCTATAACGTTTTATATCCTAACCTAAGGCAACCTAACATCTCGGATGTAGTATTTTCCAACTTTCAAGGCGTGACGGCCCCTACTTCTCGGTGGGAACATTATATACGTCTATAACGTAATATAACATAACCTAACCCATATAGCCCCTCGCTGGTAATGTTTTACAGAATCTCGGTCGTGTCGTCCCGTATGTCTCGGTGCGGACGTTATATACGTCTATAACGTTATATATCCTAACCTAAGGCAACTTAACATCTCGGATGTAGTATTTTCCATCATTCCTGGCGGGTCGGCCCCAACTTCTCGGTGGGCACATTATATAAGTCTATAACGTTTTATCTCCTAACCAAAGGCAACTTAACATCTAGGATGTAGTATTTTCCAACATTCCTGTCGGGTCGGCCCCTACTTCTCGGTGTGCACATTATATACGTCTATATCGTAATATAACCTAACATAATCCATCTAGACCCTCGCTGGTAATGTTTTACAAAATCCCGGTCGTGTTGGCCCGTACTTCTCGGTGCGGACATTATATACGTCTATAACGTTTTATATCCTAACCTAAGGCAACCTAGCATCTCGAATGTAGTATTTCACATCATTCCTGGCGGGTCTGCCCCACTTCTCGGTGGGAACATTATATACGTCTATAACGTAATATAACCTAACCTAACCCATCTAGACCCTCGCTGGTAATGTTTTACGAAATCCCGGTCGTGTCGGCCCGTACTTCTCGGTGGGGACATTATATAAGTCTATAACGTTATATATCCTAACATAAGGGAACCTAACATCGCGGATGTAGTATTTTCCAACATTGCTGGCGGGTCGGACCCAACTTCTCGGTGGGCACATTATATACGTCTATATCGTAACATAACCTAACCTAACCCATCTAGACCCTCACTGGTAATGTTTTACAAAGTCCCGGTCGTGTCGGCCCGTACTTCTCGGTGGGGACATTATATACGTCTATAACGTTATACGTCCTAACATAAGAGAACCTAACATCTCGGATGTAGTATTGTCCAACATTCCTGGCGGGTCGGACCCAACTTCTCGGTGGGCATGTTATATATGTCTACATCGTAATATAACCTAACCTAACAAATCTAGACCCTCGCTGGTAATGTTTTACAAAATCCCGGACGTGTCGGCACGTACTTCTCGGTGGGGACATTATATACGTCTATAACGTTATGTATCCTAACCTAAGGGAACCTAACATCTCGGATGTAGTATTTTCCAACATTCCAGGCGTGACGGCCCCCACTTCTCGGTGGGGACATTATATACGTCTATATCGTAATATAACCTAACTTAACCCGTTTTGCCCCTCCTTGATAATGTTTTACAGAATCCCGGCCGTGTCGTCCCGTACGTCTCGGTAGGGACATTGTATGCATCTGTAACGTAATATACCCTAACCGAAGGCAACCTAACATCTCGAATGTAGTATTTCACAACATACCTGGAGGGTCCGCCCCACTTCTCGGTGGGAACATTATATACGTCTATAACGTAATATAACCCAACCTAACCCATCTGGCACCTCGCTGGTAATGTTTTACAGAATCTCTGTCGTGTCGTCCCGTATGTCTCGGTGCGGACATTATATACGTCTATATCGCAATATAACCTAACCTAACCCATCTAGACCCTCGCTGTTAATGTTTTACAAACTCCCGGTCGTGTCGGCCCGTACTTCTCGGTCGGGACATTATATACGTCTATAACGTTATGCGTCCTAACATAAGGGAACCTAACATCTCGGATGTAGTATTGTCCAACATTCCTGGCGGGTCGGCCCCAACTTCCCGGTGGGCACATTATATACGTCTATATCGTAATATAACCTAACCTAACCCATCTAGACCCTCGCTGGTAATGCTTTACAAAGTCCCGGTCGTGTCGGCCCGTACTTCTCGGTGGTGACATTATATACGTCTATAACGTAATATATCCTAACCTAAGGGAAGCTAACGTCTGGGATGTAGTATTTTCCAACATTCCTAGCGGGTCGGACCCCACTTCTCGGTGGGCACATTGTATACGTCTATATCGTAATATAACCTAACCTAACCCATCTAGACCCTCGCTGGTAATGTTTTACAAAATCCCAGTCGTGTCGGCCCGTACTTCTCGGTGGGGACATTATATACGTCTATAACGTTATATATCATAACCTAAGGCAACTTAACATCTCGGATTTAGTATTTTACAACATTCCTGGCGGGTCGGCCCCAACTTCTCGGTGGGCACATTATATACATCTATATCGTAATATAACCTAACCTAACCCATCTAGACCCTCGCTGGTAATGTTTTACAAAATCCCGGTCGTGTCGGCCCGTACTTCTCGGTGGGGACATTATATACGTCTAAAACGTTATATATCCTAACCTAAAGGAACCTAACCTCTCGGATGTAGTATTTTCCAACATTCCTGGCGGGTCGGCCCCAACTTCTCGGTGGGCACATTATATACGTCTATATCGTAATATAACCTAACCTAACCCATCTAGACCCTCGCTGGTAATGTTTTACAAAATCCCGGTCGTGCCGGGAACCCGTACTTCTCGGTGGGGACATTATATACGTCTATATCGTTATATATCCTAAACTAAGGCAACCTAACTTCTCGAATATTGTATTTTACAACATTCCAGGCGTGACGGACCCTACTTCTCGGTGGGGACATTATATACGTCTATACCGTAATATAACCTAACCTAATCCATCTAGACCCTCGCTGGTAATGTTTTACAAAATCCCGGTCGTGTCGGCCCGTACTTCTCGGTGGGGACATTATATACGTCTATAACGTTATACATCCTAACCTAGGGGAAGCTAACATCTCGGATGTAGTATTTTCCAACATTCCTGGCGGGTCGGCCCCAACTTCTCGGTGGGCACATTATATACGTCTATACCTTAATATAGCCTAACCTAACCCATCTAGACCCTCGCTGGCAATGTTATACAAAATCCCGGTCGTGTCGGCACGTACTTCTCGGTGCGGACATTATGTACGTCTATAACGTTATATATCCTAACCTAAGGGAACCTAACATCTCGGATGTAGTATTTTCCAACATTCCTAGCGGGTCGGCCCCCACTTCTCGGTGGGCATATTGTATACGTCTATATCGTAATATAACCTAACCTAACCCATCTAGACCCTCGCTGGTAATGTTTTACAAAGTCCCGGTCGTGTCGGCCCGTACATCTCGGTGGGGACATTATATACGTCTATAACGTTATACGTCCTAACATAAGGGAACCTAACATCTCGGATGTAGTATTCTCCAACATTCCTGGCGGGTCGGCCCCAACTTCTCGGTGGGCACATTATATACGTCTATATCGTAGTATAGCCTAACCTGACACATCTAGACCCTCGCTGGTGATGTTTTACAAAATCCCGGTCGTGTCAGCCCGTACTTCTCGGTGGGGATATTATATACGTCTATAAAGTTATATATCCTAACCTAAGGCAACTTAACATCTCGGATGTAGTATTTTCCAACATTCCTGTCGGGTCGGCCCCTACTTCTCGGTGTGCACATTATATACGTCTGTATCGTAATATAACCTAACATCACCCATCTAGACCCTCGCTGGTAATGTTTTACAAAATCCCGGACGTTTCGGTCCGTACTTCTCGGTGCGAACATTATATACGTCTATAACGTTATATATCCTAACCTAAGGGAACCTAACATCGCGGATGTAGTATTTCACAACATTCCTGGCGGGTCGGCGCCAATTCTCGGTGGGAACATTATATACGTCTATAACGTAATATAACCTAACCTAACCCATCTAGACCCTCGCTGGTAATGTTTTACAAAATCCCAGTCGTGTCGGCACGTACTTCTCGGTGGGGACATTATATACGTCTATAACGTTATATATCCTAACCTAAGGGAACCTAACATCTCGGATGTAGTATTTTCCAACATTCCAGGCGTGACGGTATCTACTTCTCGGTGGGGACATTATATACGTCTATATCGTAATATAACCTAACCTAACCCATCTAGACCCTCGCTGGTAATGTTTTACAGAATATCGGTCGTGTCGTCCCGTATGTCTCGGTGCGGACATTATATACGTCTATAACGTTATATATCCTAACCTAAGGCAACTTAACATCTCGGATGTAATATTTTCCAACATTCCTGGCGGGTCGGCCCCAACTTCTCGGTGGGCACATTATATACGTTTATATCGTAATATAACCTAACCTAACCCATCTAGACCCTTGCTGGTAATGTTTTACAAAATTCCGGTCGTGTCGGCCCGTACTTCTCGGTGGGGACGTTATATACGTCTAAAACGTTATATATCCTAACCTAAGGGAACCTAACCTCTCGGATGTAGTATTTTCCAACATTCCTGGCGGGTCCGCCCCACTTCTCGGTGGGAGCATTATATACGTCTATAACGTAATATAACCTAACCTAACCCATCCAGCCCCTCGCTGGTAATGTTTTACAGAATCTCGGTCGTGTCGTCCCGTATGTCTCGGTGCGGACATTATATACGTCTATAACGTTATATATCCTAACCTAAGCAACTTAACATCTCGGATGTAGTATTTTCCAACATTCCTGGCGGGTCGGCCCCAACTTCTCGGTGGGCACATTATATACGTCTATATCGTAATATAACCTAACCTAACCCATCTAGACCCTCGCTGGTAATGTTTTACAAAATCCCGGTCGTGTCGGCCCGTACTTCTCGGTGTGGACATTATATACGTCTATAACGTTATATATACTAACCTAAGGGAAGCTAACATCTCGGATGTAGTATTTTCCAACATTCCAGGCGTCACGGCCCCTACTTCTCGGTGGGGACATTATATACGTCTATATCGTAATATAACCTAACCTAACCCATTTTGCCCCTCGGTGATAATGTTTTACAGAATCCCGGCCGTGTCGTCCCGTAAGTCTCGGTAGGGACATTGTATGCATCTGTAACGTAATATACCCTAACCTAAGGCAACCTAACATCTCGAATGTAGTATTTCACAACATTCCTGGCGGGTCCGCCCCACTTCTCGGTGGGAACATTATATACGTCTATAACGTAATATAACATAACCTAACCCATCTAGCCCCTAGCTGGGAATGTTTTACAGAATCTCTATCGTGTCGTCCCGTACGTCTCGGTGCGGACATTATATACGTCTATAACGTTATATATCCTAACCTAAGGGAACCTAACATCTCGGATGTAGTATTTTCCAACATTCCTAGCGGGTCGGCCCCCACTTCTCGGTGGGCATATTGTATACGTCTATATCGTAATATAACCTAACCTAACCCATCTAGACCCTCGCTGGTAATGTTTTACAAAGTCCCGGTCGTGTCGGCCCGTACATCTCGGTGGGGACATTATATACGTCTATAACGTTATACGTCCTAACTTAAGGGAACCTAACATCTCGGATGTAGTATTCTCCAACATTCCTGTCGGGTCGGCCCCTACTTCTCGGTGTGCACATTATATACGTCTATATCGTAATATAACCTAACATAATCCATCTAGACCCTCGCTGGTAATGTTTTACAAAATCCCGGTCGTGTTGGCCCGTACTTCTCGGTGCGGACATTATATACGTCTATAACGTTTTATATCCTAACCTAAGGCAACCTAACATCTCGAATGTAGTATTTCACATCATTCCTGGCGGGTCTGCCCCACTTCTCGGTGGGAACATTATATACGTCTATAACGTAATATAACCTAACCTAACCCATCTAGACCCTCGCTGGTAATGTTTTACAAAATCCCGGACGTTTCGGTCCGTACTTCTCGGTGCGAACATTATATACGTCTATAACGTTTTATATCCTAACCTAAGGCAACTTAACATCTAGGATGTAGTATTTTCCAACATTCCTGGCGGGTCGGCCCCAACTTCTCGGTGGGCACATTATATACGTCTATATCGTAATATGACCTAACCTAACCCATCTAGACCCTCGCTGGTAATGTTTTACAAAATCCCGGTCGTGTCGGCCCGTACTTCTCGGTGTGGACATTATATACGTCTATAACGTTATATATACTAACCTAAGGGAAGCTAACATCTCGGATGTAGTATTTTCCAACATTCCAGGCGTCACGGCCCCTACTTCTCGGTGGGGACATTATATACGTCTATATCGTAACATAACCTAACCTAACCCATCTAGACCCTCACTGGTAATGTTTTACAAAGTCCCGGTCGTGTCGGCCCGTACTTCTCGGTGGGGACATTATATACGTCTATAACGTTATACGTCCTAACATAAGAGAACCTAACATCTCGGATGTAGTATTGTCCAACATTCCTGGCGGGTCGGACCCAACTTCTCGGTGGGCATGTTATATATGTCTACATCGTAATATAACCTAACCTAACAAATCTAGACCCTCGCTGGTAATGTTTTACAAAATCCCGGACGTGTCGGCACGTACTTCTCGGTGGGGACATTATATACGTCTATAACGTTATGTATCCTAACCTAAGGGAACCTAACATCTCGGATGTAGTATTTTCCAACATTCCAGGCGTGACGGCCCCCACTTCTCGGTGGGGACATTATATACGTCTATATCGTAATATAACCTAACTTAACCCGTTTTGCCCCTCCTTGATAATGTTTTACAGAATCCCGGCCGTGTCGTCCCGTACGTCTCGTTAGGGACATTGTATGCATCTGTAACGTAATATACCCTAACCAAAGGCAACCTAACATCTCGAATGTAGTATTTCACAACATACCTGGAGGGTCCGCCCCACTTCTCGGTGGGAACATTATATACGTCTATAACGTAATATAACCCAACCTAACCCATCTGGCACCTCGCTGGTAATGTTTTACAGAATCTCTGTCGTGTCGTCCCGTATGTCTCGGTGCGGACATTATATACGTCTATATCGCAATATAACCTAACCTAACCCATCTAGACCCTCGCTGTTAATGTTTTACAAACTCCCGGTCGTGTCGGCCCGTACTTCTCGGTCGGGACATTATATACGTCTATAACGTTATGCGTCCTAACATAAGGGAACCTAACATCTCGGATGTAGTATTGTCCAACATTCCTGGCGGGTCGGCCCCAACTTCTCGGTGGGCACATTATATACGTCTATATCGTAATATAACCTAACCTAACCCATCTAGACCCTCGCTGGTAATGTTTTACAAAGTCCCGGTCGTGTCGGCCCGTACTTCTCGGTGGTGACATTATATACGTCTATAACGTTATATATCCTAACCTAAGGGAAGCTAACATCTCGGATGTAGTATTTTCCAACATTCCTGGCGGGTCGGCCCCAACTTCTCGGTGGGCACATTATATACGTCTATATCGTAGTATAGCCTAACCTGACACATCTAGACCCTCGCTGGTAATGTTTTACAAAGTCCCGGTCGTGTCGGCCCGTACATCTCGGTGGGGACATTATATACGTCTATAACGTTATACGTCCTAACATAAGGGAACCTAACATCTCGGATGTAGTATTCTCCAACATTCCTGGCGGGTCGGCCCCAACTTCTCGGTGGGCACATTATATACGTCTATATCGTAGTATAGCCTAACCTGACACATCTAGACCCTCGCTGGTGATGTTTTACAAAATCCCGGTCGTGTCAGCCCGTACTTCTCGGTGGGGATATTATATACGTCTATAAAGTTATATATCCTAACCTAAGGCAACTTAACATCTCGGATGTAGTATTTTCCAACATTCCTGTCGGGTCGGCCCCTACTTCTCGGTGTGCACATTATATACGTCTGTATCGTAATATAACCTAACCTCACCCATCTAGACCCTCGCTGGTAATGTTTTACAAAATCCCGGTCGTGTCGGCCCGTACTTCTCGGTGTGGACATTATATACGTCTATAACGTTATATATACTAACCTAAGGGAAGCTAACATCTCGGATGTAGTCTTTTCCAACATTCCAGGCGTCACGGCCCCTACTTCTCGGTGGGGACATTATATACGTCTATATCGTAATATAACCTAACCTAACCCATTTTGCCCCTCGGTGATAATGTTTTACAGAATCCCGGCCGTGTCGTCCCGTAAGTCTCGGTAGGGACATTGTATGCATCTGTAACGTAATATACCCTAACCTAAGGCAACCTAACATCTCGAATGTAGTATTTCAGAACATTCCTGGCGGGTCCGCCCCACTTCTCGGTGGGAACATTATATACGTCTATATCGTAATATAACCTAACCTAACCCATCTAGACCCTCGCTGGTAATGTTTTACAGAATATCGGTCGTGTCGTCCCGTATGTCTCGGTGCGGACATTATATACGTCTATAACGTTATATATCCTAACCTAAGGCAACTTAACATCTCGGATGTAGTATTTTCCAACATTCCTGGTGGGTCGGCCCCAACTTCTCGGTGAGCACATTATATACGTCTATATCGTAATATAACCTAACATAACCCATCTAGACCCTCGCTGGTAATGTTTTACAAAATCCCGGTCGTGTCGGCCCGTACTTCTCGGTGGGGACATTATATAAGTCTATAACGTTATATATCCTAACCTAAGGGAACCTAACCTCTCGGATGTAGTATTTTACAACATTCCTGGCGGGTCGGCCCCATCTTCTCGGTGGGCACATTATATACATCTATATCGTAATATAACCTAACCTAACCCGTTTTGCCCCTCCGTGATAATGTTTTACAGAATCCCGGCCGTGTCGTCCCGTACGTCTCGGTAGGGACATTGTATGCATCTGTAACGTAATATACCCTAACCAAAGTCAACCTAACATCTCGAATGTAGTATTTCACAACATTCCTGGCGGGTCCGCCCCACTTCTCGGTGGGAACATTATATACGTCTATAACGTAATATAACCTAACCTAACCCCTCTAGCCCCTCGCTGGTAATGTTTTACAGAATCGCGGTCGTGTCGTCCCGTATGTCTCGTTGCGGACATTATATACGTCTATAACGTTATATATTCTAACCTAAGGGAACCTAACCTCTCGGATGTAGTATTTTCCAACATTCCTGGCTGGTCGGCTCCAACTTCTCGGTGGGCACATTATATACGTCTATATCGTAATATAACCTAACTTAACCCGTTTTGCCCCTCCGTGATAATGTTTTACAGAATCCCAGTCGTGTCGGCCCGTACTTCTCGGTGGGGACATTGTATACGTCTACAACGTTATATATCCTAACCTAAGGGAACCTAACTTCTCGGATGTAGTATTTTCCAACATTCCAGGCGTGACGGCCCCTACTTCTCGGTGGGGACATTATATACGTCTATATCGTAATATAACCTAACTTAACCCGTTTTACCCCTCCTTGATAATGTTTTACAGAATCCCGGCCGTGTCGTCCCGTACGTCTCGGTAGGGACATTGTATGCATCTGTAACGTAATATACCCTAACCAAAGGCAACCTAACATCTCGAATGTAGTATTTCACAACATACCTGGAGGGTCCGCCCCACTTCTCGGTGGGAACATTATATACGTCTATAACGTAATATAACCTAACCTAACCCATCTGGCACCTCGCTGGTAATGTTTTACAGAATCTCTGTCGTGTCGTCCCGTATGTCTCGGTGCGGACATTATATACGTCTATATCGCAATATAACCTAACATAACCCATCTAGACCCTCGCTGGTAATGTTTTACAAACTCCCGGTCGTGTCGTCCCGTATGCCTCGGTGCGGACATTATATACGTCTATAACGTTATATATCCTAACCTAAGGCAACTTAACATCTCGGATGTAATATTTTCCAACATTCCTGGCGGGTCGGCCCCAACTTCTCGGTGGGCACATTATATACGTTTATATCGTAATATAACCTAACCTAACCCATCTAGACCCTTGCTGGTAATGTTTTACAAAATTCCGGTCGGGTCGGCACGTACTTCTCGGTGCGGACATTATATACGTCTATAACGTTATATATCCTAACCTAAGGGAACCTAACATCTCGGATGTAGTATTTTCCAACATTCCAGGCGTGACGGCATCTACTTCTCGGTGGGGACATTATATACGTCTATATCGTAATATAACCTAACATAACCCATCTAGACCCTCGCTGGTAATGTTTTACAGAATCTCGGTCGTGTCGTCCCGTATGTCTCGGTGCGGACATTATATACGTCTATAACGTTATATATCCTAACCTAAGGCAACTTAACACCTCGGATGTAATATTTTCCAACATTCCTGGCGGGTCGGCCCCAACTTCTCGGTGGGCACATTATATACGTTTATATCGTAATATAACCTAACCTAACCCATCTAGACCCTTGCTGGTAATGTTTTACAAAATTCCGGTCGTGTCGGCACGTACTTCTCGGTGCGGACATTATATACGTCTATAACGTTATATATCCTAACCTAAGGGAACCTAACATCTCGGATGTAGTATTTTCCAACATTCCTAGCGGGTCGGCCCCTACTTCTCGGTGGGCACATTATATACATCTATAACGTAATATAACCTAACCTAACCCATCTAGACCCTCGCTGGTAATGTTTTACAAAATCCCGGTCGTGCCGGGAACCCGTATTTCTCGGTAGGGACATTATATACGTCTATATCGTAATATAACCTAACCTAACCCATTTTGCCCCTCGCTGGTAATGTTTTACAAAATCCCGGTCGTGTCGGCCCGTACTTCGCGGTGGGGACATTATATACGTCTATATCGTAATATGACCTAACCTAACCCATCTAGACCCTCGCTGGTAATGTTTTACAAAATCCCGGTCGTGTCGGCCCGTACTTCTCGGTGCCGACATTATATACGTCTATAACGTTACATATCCTAACCTAAGGCAACTTAACATCTCGGATGTAGTATTTCACAACATTCCTGGCGGGTCGGCGCCAATTCTCGGTGGGAACATTATATACGTCTATAACGTAATATAACCTAACCTAACCCATCTAGACCCTCGCTGGTAATGTTTTACAAAATCCCAGTCGTGTCGGCACGTACTTCTCGGTGGGGACATTATATACGTCTATAACGTTATATATCCTAACCTAAGGCAACCTAACATCTCGGATGTAGCATTTTCCAACATTCCAGGCGTGACGGCCCCTACTTCTCGGTGGGGACATTATATACGTCTATATCGTAATATAACCTAACTTAACCCGTTTTGCCCCTCCGTGATAATGTTTTACAGAATCCCAGTCGTGTCGGCCCGTACTTCTCGGTGGGGACATTGTATACGTCTACAACGTTATATATCCTAACCTAAGGGAACCTAACATCTCGGATGTAGTATTTTCCAACATTCCAGGCGTGACGGCCCCTACTTCTCGGTGGGGACATTATATACGTCTATATCGTAATATAACCTAACTTAACCCGTTTTGCCCCTCCGTGATAATGTTTTACAGAATCCCGGCCGTGTCGTCCCGTACGTCTCGGTAGGGACATTATATACGTCTATAACATTATATATCCTAACCTAAGGGAACCTAACATCTCGGATGTAGTATTTTCCAACATTCCAGGCGTGACGGCCCCTACTTCTCGGTGGGGACATTATATACATCTATATCGTAATATAACCTAACTTAACCCGTTTTGCCCCTCCTTGATAATGTTTTACAGAATCCCGGCCGTGTCGTCCCGTACGTCTCGGTAGGGACATTGTATGCATCTGTAACGTAATATACCCTAACCAAAGGCAACCTAACATCTCGAATGTAGTATTTCACAACATACCTGGAGGGTCCGCCCCACTTCTCGGTGGGAACATTATATACGTCTATAACGTAATATAACCTAACCTAACCCATCTGGCACCTCGCTGGTAATGTTTTACAGAATCTCTGTCGTGTCGTCCCGTATGTCTCGGTGCGGACATTATATACGTCTATATCGCAATATAACCTAACATAACCCATCTAGACCCTCGCTGGTAATGTTTTACAAACTCCCGGTCGTGTCGTCCCGTATGCCTCGGTGCGGACATTATATACGTCTATAACGTTATATATCCTAACCTAAGGCAACTTAACATCTCGGATGTAATATTTTCCAACATTCCTGGCGGGTCGGCCCCAACTTCTCGGTGGGCACATTATATACGTTTATATCGTAATATAACCTAACCTAACCCATCTAGACCCTTGCTGGTAATGTTTTACAAAATTCCGGTCGGGTCGGCACGTACTTCTCGGTGCGGACATTATATACGTCTATAACGTTATATATCCTAACCTAAGGGAACCTAACATCTCGGATGTAGTATTTTCCAACATTCCAGGCGTGACGGCATCTACTTCTCGGTGGGGACATTATATACGTCTATATCGTAATATAACCTAACATAACCCATCTAGACCCTCGCTGGTAATGTTTTACAGAATCTCGGTCGTGTCGTCCCGTATGTCTCGGTGCGGACATTATATACGTCTATAACGTTATATATCCTAACCTAAGGCAACTTAACACCTCGGATGTAATATTTTCCAACATTCCTGGCGGGTCGGCCCCAACTTCTCGGTGGGCACATTATATACGTTTATATCGTAATATAACCTAACCTAACCCATCTAGACCCTTGCTGGTAATGTTTTACAAAATTCCGGTCGTGTCGGCACGTACTTCTCGGTGCGGACATTATATACGTCTATAACGTTATATATCCTAACCTAAGGGAACCTAACATCTCGGATGTAGTATTTTCCAACATTCCTAGCGGGTCGGCCCCTACTTCTCGGTGGGCACATTATATACATCTATAACGTAATATAACCTAACCTAACCCATCTAGACCCTCGCTGGTAATGTTTTACAAAATCCCGGTCGTGCCGGGAACCCGTATTTCTCGGTAGGGACATTATATACGTCTATATCGTAATATAACCTAACCTAACCCATTTTGCCCCTCGCTGGTAATGTTTTACAAAATCCCGGTCGTGTCGGCCCGTACTTCGCGGTGGGGACATTATATACGTCTATATCGTAATATGACCTAACCTAACCCATCTAGACCCTCGCTGGTAATGTTTTACAAAATCCCGGTCGTGTCGGCCCGTACTTCTCGGTGCCGACATTATATACGTCTATAACGTTACATATCCTAACCTAAGGCAACTTAACATCTCGGATGTAGTATTTCACAACATTCCTGGCGGGTCGGCGCCAATTCTCGGTGGGAACATTATATACGTCTATAACGTAATATAACCTAACCTAACCCATCTAGACCCTCGCTGGTAATGTTTTACAAAATCCCAGTCGTGTCGGCACGTACTTCTCGGTGGGGACATTATATACGTCTATAACGTTATATATCCTAACCTAAGGCAACCTAACATCTCGGATGTAGCATTTTCCAACATTCCAGGCGTGACGGCCCCTACTTCTCGGTGGGGACATTATATACGTCTATATCGTAATATAACCTAACTTAACCCGTTTTGCCCCTCCGTGATAATGTTTTACAGAATCCCAGTCGTGTCGGCCCGTACTTCTCGGTGGGGACATTGTATACGTCTACAACGTTATATATCCTAACCTAAGGGAACCTAACATCTCGGATGTAGTATTTTCCAACATTCCAGGCGTGACGGCCCCTACTTCTCGGTGGGGACATTATATACGTCTATATCGTAATATAACCTAACTTAACCCGTTTTGCCCCTCCGTGATAATGTTTTACAGAATCCCGGCCGTGTCGTCCCGTACGTCTCGGTAGGGACATTATATACGTCTATAACATTATATATCCTAACCTAAGGGAACCTAACATCTCGGATGTAGTATTTTCCAACATTCCAGGCGTGACGGCCCCTACTTCTCGGTGGGGACATTATATACATCTATATCGTAATATAACCTAACTTAACCCGTTTTGCCCCTCCTTGATAATGTTTTACAGAATCCCGGCCGTGTCGTCCCGTACGTCTCGGTAGGGACATTGTATGCATCTGTAACGTAATATACCCTAACCAAAGGCAACCTAACATCTCGAATGTAGTATTTCACAACATACCTGGAGGGTCCGCCCCACTTCTCGGTGGGAACATTATATACGTCTATAACGTAATATAACCTAACCTAACCCATCTGGCACCTCGCTGGTAATGTTTTACAGAATCTCTGTCGTGTCGTCCCGTATGTCTCGGTGCGGACATTATATACGTCTATATCGCAATATAACCTAACCTAACCCATCTAGACCCTCGCTGTTAATGTTTTACAAACTCCCGGTCGTGTCGGCCCGTACTTCTCGGTCGGGACATTATATACGTCTATAACGTTATGCGTCCTAACATAAGGGAACCTAACATCTCGGATGTAGTATTGTCCAACATTCCTGGCGGGTCGGCCCCAACTTCTCGGTGGGCACATTATATACGTCTATATCGTAATATAACCTAACCTAACCCATCTAGACCCTCGCTGGTAATGTTTTACAAAGTCCCGGTCGTGTCGGCCCGTACTTCTCGGTGGTGGCATTATATACGTCTATAACGTTATATATCCTAACCTAAGGGAAGCTAACATCTCGGATGTAGTATTTTCCAACATTCCTAGCGGGTCGGACCCCACTTCTCGGTGGGCACATTGTATACGTCTATATCGTAATATAACCTAACCTAACCCATCTAGACCCTCGCTGGTAATGTTTTACAAAATCCCAGTCGTGTCGGCCCGTACTTCTCGGTGGGGACATTATATACGTCTATAACGTTATATATCATAACCTAAGGCAACTTAACATCTCGGATTTAGTATTTTACAACATTCCTGGCGGGTCGGCCCCAACTTCTCGGTGGGCACATTATATACATCTATATCGTAATATAACCTAACCTAACCCATCTAGACCCTCGCTGGTAATGTTTTACAAAATCCCGGTCGTGTCGGCCCGTACTTCTCGGTGGGGACATTATATACGTCTAAAACGTTATATATCCTAACCTAAAGGAACCTAACCTCTCGGATGTAGTATTTTCCAACATTCCTGGCGGGTCGGCCCCAACTTCTCGGTGGGCACATTATATACGTCTATATCGTAATATAACCTAACCTAACCCATCTAGCCCCCACGCTGGTAGTGTTTTACAAAATCCCGGTCGTGCCGGGAACCCGTACTTCTCGGTGGGGACATTATATACGTCTATATCGTTATATATCCTAAACTAAGGCAACCTAACTTCTCGAATATTGTATTTTACAACATTCCAGGCGTGACGGACCCTACTTCTCGGTGGGGACATTATATACGTCTATATCGTAATATAACCTAACCTAACCCATTTTGCCCCTCGCTGGTAATGTTTTACAAAATCCCGGTCGTGTCGGCCCGTACTTCTCGGTGGGGACATTATATACGTCTATAACGTTATACATCCTAACCTAGGGGAAGCTAACATGTCGGATGTAGTATTTTCCAACATTCCTGGCGGGTCGGCCCCAACTTCTCGGTGGGCACATTATATACGTCTATACCTTAATATAGCCTAACCTAACCCATCTAGACCCTCGCTGGCAATGTTATACAAAATCCCGGTCGTGTCGGCACGTACTTCTCGGTGCGGACATTATATACGTCTATAACGTTATATATCCTAACCTAAGGGAACCTAACATCTCGGATGTAGTATTTTCCAACATTCCTAGCGGGTCGGCCCCCACTTCTCGGTGGGCATATTGTATACGTCTATATCGTAATATAACCTAACCTAACCCATCTAGACCCTCGCTGGTAATGTTTTACAAAGTCCCGGTCGTGTCGGCCCGTACATCTCGGTGGGGACATTATATACGTCTATAACGTTATACGTCCTAACATAAGGGAACCTAACATCTCGGATGTAGTATTCTCCAACATTCCTGGCGGGTCGGCCCCAACTTCTCGGTGGGCACATTATATACGTCTATATCGTAGTATAGCCTAACCTGACACATCTAGACCCTCGCTGGTGATGTTTTACAAAATCCCGGTCGTGTCAGCCCGTACTTCTCGGTGGGGATATTATATACGTCTATAAAGTTATATATCCTAACCTAAGGCAACTTAACATCTCGGATGTAGTATTTTCCAACATTCCTGTCGGGTCGGCCCCTACTTCTCGGTGTGCACATTATATACGTCTGTATCGTAATATAACCTAACCTCACCCATCTAGACCCTCGCTGGTAATGTTTTACAAAATCCCGGTCGTGTCGGCCCGTACTTCTCGGTGTGGACATTATATACGTCTATAACGTTATATATACTAACCTAAGGGAAGCTAACATCTCGGATGTAGTCTTTTCCAACATTCCAGGCGTCACGGCCCCTACTTCTCGGTGGGGACATTATATACGTCTATATCGTAATATAACCTAACCTAACCCATTTTGCCCCTCGGTGATAATGTTTTACAGAATCCCGGCCGTGTCGTCCCGTAAGTCTCGGTAGGGACATTGTATGCATCTGTAACGTAATATACCCTAACCTAAGGCAACCTAACATCTCGAATGTAGTATTTCAGAACATTCCTGGCGGGTCCGCCCCACTTCTCGGTGGGAACATTATATACGTCTATATCGTAATATAACCTAACCTAACCCATCTAGACCCTCGCTGGTAATGTTTTACAAAATCCCGGTCGTGTCGGCCCGTACTTCTCGGTGGGGACATTGTATACGTCTATAACGTTATATATCATAACCTAAGGGAACCTAACATCTCGGTTGTAGTATTTTCCAACATTCCAGGCGTCACGGCCCCTACTTCTCGGTGGGGACATTATATACGTCTATATCGTAATATAACCTAACCTATCCCATTTTGCCCCTCGGTGATAATGTTTTACAGAATCCCGGCCGTGTCGTCCCGTAAGTCTCGGTAGGGACATTGTATGCATCTGTAACGTAATATACCCTAACCTAAGGCAACCTAACATCTCGAATGTGGTATTTCACAACATTCCTGGCGGGTCCGCCCCACTTCTCGGTGGGAACATTATATACGTCTATAACGTAATATAACATAACCTAACCCATCTAGCCCCTAGCTGGGAATGTTTTACAGAATCTCTATCGTGTCGTCCCGTACGTCTCGGTGCGGACATTATATACGTCTATAACGTTATATATCCTAACCTAAGGGAACCTAACATCTCGGATGTAGTATTTTCCAACATTCCTAGCGGGTCGGCCCCCACTTCTCGGTGGGCATATTGTATACGTCTATATCGTAGTATAGCCTAACCTGACACATCTAGACCCTCGCTGGTGATGTTTTACAAAATCCCGGTCGTGTCAGCCCGTACTTCTCGGTGGGGATATTATATACGTCTATAAAGTTATATATCCTAACCTAAGGCAACTTAACATCTCGGATGTAGTATTTTCCAACATTCCTGTCGGGTCGGCCCCTACTTCTCGGTGTGCACATTATATACGTCTGTATCGTAATATAACCTAACCTCACCCATCTAGACCCTCGCTGGTAATGTTTTACAAAATCCCGGACGTTTCGGTCCGTACTTCTCGGTGCGAACATTATATACGTCTATAACGTTATATATCCTAACCTAAGGGAACCTAACATCGCGGATGTAGTGTTTCACAACATTCCTGGCGGGTCGGCGCCAATTCTCGGTGGGAACATTATATACGTCTATAACGTAATATAACCTAACCTAACCCATCTAGACCCTCGCTGGTAATGTTTTACAAAATCCCAGTCGTGTCGGCACGTACTTCTCGGTGGGGACATTATATACGTCTATAACGTTATATATCCTAACCTAAGGGAACCTAACATCTCGGATGTAGTATTTTCCAACATTCCAGGCGTGACGGTATCTACTTCTCGGTGGGGACATTATATACGTCTATATCGTAATATAACCTAACCTAACCCATCTAGACCCTCGCTGGTAATGTTTTACAGAATATCGGTCGTGTCGTCCCGTATGTCTCGGTGCGGACATTATATACGTCTATAACGTTATATATCCTAACCTAAGGCAACTTAACATCTCGGATGTAGTATTTTCCAACATTCCTGGTGGGTCGGCCCCAACTTCTCGGTGAGCACATTATATACGTCTATATCGTAATATAACCTAACATAACCCATCTAGACCCTCGCTGGTAATGTTTTACAAAATCCCGGTCGTGTCGGCCCGTACTTCTCGGTGGGGACATTATATAAGTCTATAACGTTATATATCCTAACCTAAGGGAACCTAACATCGCGGATGTAGTATTTCACAACATTCCTGGCGGGTCGGCCCCAACTTCTCGGTGGGCACACTATATACGTCTATATCGTAATATAACCTAACCTAACCCATCTAGACCCTCGCTGGTAATGTTTTACAAAATCCCGGTCGTGTCGGCCCGTACTTCTCGGTGGGGACATTATATACGTCTATAACGTTATATATCATAACCTAAGGCAACTTAACATCTCGGATTTAGTATTTTACAACATTCCTGGCGGGTCGGCCCCAACTTCTCGGTGGGCACATTATATACATCTATATCGTAATATAACCTAACCTAACCCATCTAGACCCTCGCTGGTAATGTTTTACAAAATCCCGGTCGTGTCGGCCCGTACTTCTCGGTGGGGACATTATATACGTCTAAAACGTTATATATCCTAACCTAAAGGAACCTAACCTCTCGGATGTAGTATTTTCCAACATTCCTGGCGGGTCGGCCCCAACTTCTCGGTGGGCACATTATATACGTCTATATCGTAATATAACCTTACCTAACCCATCTAGACCCTCGCTGGTAATGTTTTACAAAATCCCGGTCGTGCCGGGAACCCGTACTTCTCGGTGGGGACATTATATATGTCTATATCGTTATATATCCTAAACTAAGGCAACCTAACTTCTCGAATATTGTATTTTACAACATTCCAGGCGTGACGGACCCTACTTCTCGGTGGGGACATTATATACGTCTATATCGTAATATAACCTAACCTAACCCATTTTGCCCCTCGCTGGTAATGTTTTACAAAGTCCCGGTCGTGTCTGCCCGTACATCTCGGTGGGGACATTATATACGTCTATAACGTTATACGTCCTAACATAAGGGAACCTAACATCTCGGATGTAGTATTCTCCAACATTCCTGGCGGGTCGGCCCCAACTTCTCGGTGGGCACATTATATACGTCTATATCGTAGTATAGCCTAACCTGACACATCTAGACCCTCGCTGGTGATGTTTTACAAAATCCCGGTCGTGTCAGCCCGTACTTCTCGGTGGGGATATTATATACGTCTATAAAGTTATATATCCTAACCTAAGGCAACTTAACATCTCGGATGTAGTATTTTCCAACATTCCTGTCGGGTCGGCCCCTACTTCTCGGTGTGCACATTATATACGTCTGTATCGTAATATAACCTAACCTCACCCATCTAGACCCTCGCTGGTAATGTTTTACAAAATCCCGGACGTTTCGGTCCGTACTTCTCGGTGCGAACATTATATACGTCTATAACGTTATATATCCTAACCTAAGGGAACCTAACATCGCGGATGTAGTGTTTCACAACATTCCTGGCGGGTCGGCGCCAATTCTCGGTGGGAACATTATATACGTCTATAACGTAATATAACCTAACCTAACCCATCTAGACCCTCGCTGGTAATGTTTTACAAAATCCCAGTCGTGTCGGCACGTACTTCTCGGTGGGGACATTATATACGTCTATAACGTTATATATCCTAACCTAAGGGAACCTAACATCTCGGATGTAGTATTTTCCAACATTCCAGGCGTGACGGTATCTACTTCTCGGTGGGGACATTATATACGTCTATATCGTAATATAACCTAACCTAACCCATCTAGACCCTCGCTGGTAATGTTTTACAGAATATCGGTCGTGTCGTCCCGTATGTCTCGGTGCGGACATTATATACGTCTATAACGTTATATATCCTAACCTAAGGCAACTTAACATCTCGGATGTAGTATTTTCCAACATTCCTGGTGGGTCGGCCCCAACTTCTCGGTGAGCACATTATATACGTCTATATCGTAATATAACCTAACATAACCCATCTAGACCCTCGCTGGTAATGTTTTACAAAATCCCGGTCGTGTCGGCCCGTACTTCTCGGTGGGGACATTATATAAGTCTATAACGTTATATATCCTAACCTAAGGGAACCTAACATCGCGGATGTAGTATTTCACAACATTCCTGGCGGGTCGGCCCCAACTTCTCGGTGGGCACACTATATACGTCTATATCGTAATATAACCTAACCTAACCCATCTAGACCCTCGCTGGTAATGTTTTACAAAATCCCGGTCGTGTCGGCCCGTACATCTCGGTGGGGACATTATATACGTCTATAACGATATACGTCCTAACATAAGGGAACCTAACATCTCGGATGTAGTATTCTCCAAGATAACTGGCGGGTCGGCCCCAACTTCTCGGTGGGCACATTATATACGTCTATATCGTAGTATAGCCTAACCTGACCCATCTAGACCCTCGCTGGTAATGTTTTACAAAATCCCGGTCGTTTCGGCCCGTACTTCTCGGTGGGGACATTATATACGTCTATAACGTTATATATCCTAACCTAAGGGAACCTAACCTCTCGGATGTAGTATTTTACAACATTCCTGGCGGGTCGGCCCCATCTTCTCGGTGGGCACATTATATACATCTATATCGTAATATAACCTAACCTAACCCGTTTTGCCCCTCCGTGATAATGTTTTACAGAATCCCGGCCGTGTCGTCCCGTACGTCTCGGTAGGGACATTGTATGCATCTGTAACGTAATATACCCTAACCAAAGGCAACCTAACATCTCGAATGTAGTATTTCACAACATTCCTGGCGGGTCCGCCCCACTTCTCGGTGGGAACATTATATACGTCTATAACGTAATATAACCTAACCTAACCCCTCTAGCCCCTCGCTGGAAATGTTTTACAGAATCGCGGTCGTGTCGTCCCGTATGTCTCGTTGCGGACATTATATACGTCTATAACGTTATATATTCTAACCTAAGGGAACCTAACCTCTCGGATGTAGTATTTTCCAACATTCCTGGCTGGTCGGCTCCAACTTCTCGGTGGGCACATTATATACGTCTATATCGTAATATAACCTAACTTAACCCGTTTTGCCCCTCCGTGATAATGTTTTACAGAATCCCAGTCGTGTCGGCCCGTACTTCTCGGTGGGGACATTGTATACGTCTACAACGTTATATATCCTAACCTAAGGGAACCTAACTTCTCGGATGTAGTATTTTCCAACATTCCAGGCGTGACGGCCCCTACTTCTCGGTGGGGACATTATATACGTCTATATCGTAATATAACCTAACCTAACCCATCTGGCACCTCGCTGGTAATGTTTTACAGAATCTCTGTCGTGTCGTCCCGTATGTCTCGGTGCGGACATTATATACGTCTATATCGCAATATAACCTAACCTAACCCATCTAGACCCTCGCTGTTAATGTTTTACAAACTCCCGGTCGTGTCGGCCCGTACTTCTCGGTCGGGACATTATATACGTCTATAACGTTATGCGTCCTAACATAAGGGAACCTAACATCTCGGATGTAGTATTGTCCAACATTCCTGGCGGGTCGGCCCCAACTTCTCGGTGGGCACATTATATACGTCTATATCGTAATATAACCTAACCTAACCCATCTAGACCCTCGCTGGTAATGTTTTACAAAGTCCCGGTCGTGTCGGCCCGTACTTCTCGGTGGTGGCATTATATACGTCTATAACGTTATATATCCTAACCTAAGGGAAGCTAACATCTCGGATGTAGTATTTTCCAACATTCCTAGCGGGTCGGACCCCACTTCTCGGTGGGCACATTGTATACGTCTATATCGTAATATAACCTAACCTACACCATCTAGACCCTCGCGGGTAATGTTTTACAAACTCCCGGTCGTGTCGGCCCGTACTTCTCGGTGGGGACATTATATACGTCTATAACGTTATATATCCTAACCTAAGGCAACTTAACATCTCGGATTTAGTATTTTACAACATTCCTGGCGGGTCGGCCCCAACTTCTCGGTGGGCACATTATATACATCTATATCGTAATATAACCTAACCTAACCCATCTAGACCCTCGCTGGTAATGTTTTACAAAATCCCGGTCGTGTCGGCCCGTACTTCTCGGTGGGGACATTATATACGTCTAAAACGTTATATATCCTAACCTAAAGGAACCTAACCTCTCGGATGTAGTATTTTCCAACATTCCTGGCGGGTCGGCCCCAACTTCTCGGTGGGCACATTATATACGTCTATATCGTAATATAACCTAACCTAACCCATCTAGACCCTCGCTGGTAATGTTTTACAAAATCCCGGTCGTGCTGGGAACCCGTACTTCTCGGTGGGGACATTATATACGTCTATATCGTTATATATCCTAAACTAAGGCAACCTAACTTCTCGAATATTGTATTTTACAACATTCCAGGCGTGACGGACCCTACTTCTCGGTGGGGACATTATATACGTCTATATCGTAATATAACCTAACCTAACCCATTTTGCCCCTCGCTGGTAATGTTTTACAAAATCCCGGTCGTGTCGGCCCGTACTTCTCGGTGGGGACATTATATAAGTCTATAACGTTATATATCCTAACCTAAGGGAACCTAACATCGCGGATGTAGTATTTCACAACATTCCTGGCGGGTCGGCCCCAACTTCTCGGTGGGCACATTATATACGTCTATATCGTAATATAACCTAACCTAACCCATCTAGACCCTCGCTGGTAATGTTTTACAAAATCCCGGTCGTGTCGGCCCGTACTTCTCGGTGGGGACATTATATACGTCTATAACGTTATATATCATAACCTAAGGCAACTTAACATCTCGGATTTAGTATTTTACAACATTCCTGGCGGGTCGGCCCCAACTTCTCGGTGGGCACATTATATACATCTATATCGTAATATAACCTAACCTAACCCATCTAGACCCTCGCTGGTAATGTTTTACAAAATCCCGGTCGTGTCGGCCCGTACTTCTCGGTGGGGACATTATATACGTCTAAAACGTTATATATCCTAACCTAAAGGAACCTAACCTCTCGGATGTAGTATTTTCCAACATTCCTGGCGGGTCGGCCCCAACTTCTCGGTGGGCACATTATATACGTCTATATCGTAATATAACCTTACCTAACCCATCTAGACCCTCGCTGGTAATGTTTTACAAAATCCCGGTCGTGCCGGGAACCCGTACTTCTCGGTGGGGACATTATATACGTCTATATCGTTATATATCCTAAACTAAGGCAACCTAACTTCTCGAATATTGTATTTTACAACATTCCAGGCGTGACGGACCCTACTTCTCGGTGGGGACATTATATACGTCTATATCGTAATATAACCTAACCTAACCCATTTTGCCCCTCGCTGGTAATGTTTTACAAAATCCCGGTCGTGTCGGCACGTACTTCTCGGTGCGGACATTATATACGTCTATAACGTTATATATCCTAACCTAAGGGAAACTAACATCTCGGATGTAGTATTTTCCAACATTCCTAGCGGGTCGGCCCCCACTTCTCGGTGGGCACATTGTATACGTCTATATCGTAATATAACCTAACCCAACCAATCTAGACCCTCGCTGGTAATGTTTTACAAAGTCCCGGTCGTGTCGGCCCGTACATCTCGGTGGGGACATTATATACGTCTATAACGTTATACGTCCTAACATAAGGGAACCTAACCTCTCGGATGTAGTATTTTCCAACATTCCTGGCGGGTCGGCCCCTACTTCTCGGTGGGGACATTATATACGTCTATATCGTAATATAACCTAACTTAACCCGTTTTGCCCCTCCGTGATAATGTTTTACAGAATCCCAGTCGTGTCGGCCCGTACTTCTCGGTGGGGACATTATATACGTCTATAACGTTATATATCCTAACCTAAGGGAACCTAACATCTCGGATGTAGTATTTTCCAACAATCCAGGCGTGACGGCCCCTACTTCTCGGTGGGGACATTATATACGTCTATATCGTAATATAACCTAACTTAACCCATCTAGACCCTCGCTGGTAATGTTTTACAAAATCCCGGTCGTGTCGGCCCGTACTTCTCGGTGGGGACATTATATACGTCTATAACGTTATATATCCTAACCTAAGGGAACCTAACATCTCGGATGTAGTATTTTCCAACATTCCAGGCGTGACGGCCCCTACTTCTCGGTGGGGACATTATATACGTCTATATCGTAATATAACCTAACCTAACCCATTTTGCCCCTCCGTGATAATGTTTTACAGAATCCCGGCTGTGTCGTCCCGTACGTCTCGGTAGGGACATTGTATGCATCTGTAACGTAACATACCCTAACCAAAGGAAACCTAACATCTCGAATGTAGTATTTCACAACATTCCTGGCGGGTCCGCCCCACTTCTGGGTGGGAACATAATATACGTCTATAACGTAATATAACCTAACCTAACCCATCTACCCCTCGCTGGTAATGTTTTACAGAATCTCGGTCGTGTCTTACCGTATGTCTCGGTGCCGACATTATATACGTCTATAACGTTACATATCCTAACCTAAGGCAACTTAACATCTCGGATGTAGTATTTTCCAACATTCCTGGCGGGTCGGCCCAAACTTCTCGGTGGGCTCATTATATACGTCTATATCTTAATATAACCTAGCCTAACCCATCTAGACCCTCGCTGGTAATGTTTTACAGAATCCCGGTCGTGTCGTCTCGTACGCCTCGGTGCGGAAATTATATACGGCTACAACGTTATATATCCTAACCTAAGGGAACCTAACATCTCGGATGTAGTATTTTCCAACATTCCTGGTGGGTCGGCCCCTACTTCTCGGTGGGCACATTATATAAGTCTATATCGTAATATAACCTAACCTAAACCATCTAGACCCTCGCGGGTAATGTTTTACAAAGTCCCGGTCGTGTCGGCCCGTACATCTCGGTGGGGACATTATATACGTCTATAACGTTATACGTCCTAACATAAGGGAACCTAACATCTCTGATGTAGTATTGTCCAACATTCCTGGCGGGTCGGCCCCAACATCTCGGTGGGCACATTATTAATGACTATATCGTAATATAACCTAACCTAACAAATCTAGACCCTCGCTGGTAATGTTTTACAAAATCCCCGTCGTGTCGGCACGTACTTCTCGGTGGGGACATTATATACGTCTATAACGTTATGTATCCTAACCTAAGGGAACCTAACATCTCGGATGTATTATTTTCCAACATTCCTACCGGGTCGGCCCCTACTTCTCGGTGGGCACATTATATACGTCTATAACGTTATATATCCAACCTAAGGGAACCTAACATCTTGGATGTAGTATTTTCCAACTTTCCAGGCGTGACGGGCCCTACTTCTCGGAGGGGACATTATATACGTCTATATCGTAATATAACCTAACTTAACCCGTTTTGCCCTTGTGTGATAATGTTTTACAGAATCCCGGCCGTGTCGTCCCGTACGTCTCGGTAGGGACATTGTATGCATCTGTAACGTAATATACCCTAACCAAAGGCAACCTAACATCTCGAATGTAGTATTTCACAACATTCCTGGCGGGTCCGCCCCACTTCTCGGTGGGAACATTATATACGTCTATAACGTAATATAACCTAACCTAACCCCTCTAGCCCCTCGCTGGTAATGTTTTACAGAATCGCGGTCGTGTCGTCCCGTATGTCTCGGTGCGGACATTATATACGTCTATAACGTTATATATTCTAACCTAAGGGAACCTAACCTCTCGGATGTAGTATTTTCCAACATTCCTGGCTGGTCGGCCCCAACTTCTCGGTGGGCACATTATATACGTCTATATCCTAATATAACCTAACCTAACCCATCTAGACCCTCGCTGGTAATGTTTTACAAAATCCCGGTCGGGTCGGCCCGTACTTCTCGGTGGGGACATTATATACGTCTATAACGTTATATATCCTAACCTAAGGGAACCTAACCTCTCGGATGTAGTATTTTCCAACATTCCTGGCGGGTCGGCGCCAACTTCTCGGTGGGCACATTATATACATCTATATCGTAATATAACCTAACCTAACCCATCTAGACACTCGCTGGTAATGTTTTACAAAATCCCGGTCGTGTCGGCACGTACTTATCGGTGGGGACATTATATATGTCTATAACGTTATATATCCTAACCTAAGGGAACCTAACATCTCGGATGTAGTATTTTCCAACATTCCTAGCGGGTCGGCCCCTACTTCTCGGTGGGCACATTATATACGTCTATATCGTAATATAACCTAACCTAAACCATCTAGACCCTCGCTGGTAATGTTTTACAAAATCCCGGCCGTGTCGGCCCGTACTTCTCGGTGGGGACATTATATACGTCTATAACGTTATATATCCTAACCTAAGGCAACCTAACATCTCGGATGTAGCATTTTCCAACATTCCAGGCGTGACGGCCCCTACTTCTCGGTGGGGACATTATATACGTCTATATCGTAATATAACCTAACTTAACCCGTTTTGCCCCTCCGTGATAATGTTTTACAGAATCCCGGCCGTGTCGTCCCGTACGTCTCGGTAGGGACATTATATACGTCTATAACATTATATATCCTAACCTAAAGGAACCTAACCTCTCGGATGTAGTATTTTCCAACATTCCTGGCGGGTCGGCCCCAACTTCTCGGTGGGCACATTATATACGTCTATATCGTAATATAACCTAACCTAACCCATCTAGACCCTCGCTGGTAATGTTTTACAAAATCACGGTCGTGTCGGCCGGTACTTCTCGGTGGGGACATTATATACGTCTATAACGTAATATAACCTAACCTAACCCCTCTAGCCCCTCGCTGGTAATGTTTTACAGAATCGCGGTCGTGTCGTCCCGTATGTCTCGGTGCGGACATTATATACGTCTATAACGTTATATATCCAAACCTAAGGCAACTTAACATCTCGGATGTAGTATTTTCCAACATTCCTGGCGGGTCGGCCCCAACTTCTCGGTGGGCACATTATATACGCCTATATCGTAATATAACCTAACATAACCCATCTAGACCCTCGCTGGTAATGTTTTACAAAATCACGGTCGTGTCGGACCGTACTTCTCGGTGGGGACATTATATACGTCTATAACGATATATATCCTAACCGAAGGGAACCTAACATCGCGGATGCAGTATTTCACATCATTCCTGCTGGTCGGCCCCAACTTCTCGGTGGGAACATTATATACGTCTATATCGTAATATAACCTAACCTAACCCATCTAGACCCTCGCTGGTAATGTTTTATAAAATCCCGGTCGTGTCGGCCCGTACTTCTCGGTGGGGACATTATATACGCCTATAACGATATATATCCTAACCTAAGGGAACCTAACATCTCGGATGTAGTATTTTCCAACATTCCAGGCGTGACGGCCCCTACTTCTCGGTGGGGACATTATATACGTCTATATCGTAATATAACCTAACCTAACCCATCTAGACCCTCGCTGGTAATGTTTTACAAAATCCCGGTCGTGTCGGCACGTACTTCTCGGTGGGGACATTATATACGTCTATAACGTTATATGTCCTAACCTAAGGGAACCTAACATCTCGGATGTAGTATTTTCCAACATTCCTGGCGGGTCGGCCCCAACTTCTCGGTGGGCACATTATATACGTCTATATCGTAATATAACCTAACCTAACCCAACTATACCCTCGCTGGTAATGTTTTACAAAATCCCGGTCGTGTCGGCCCGTACTTCTCGGTGGGGACATTATATACGTCTATAACGTTATATATTCTAACCTAAGGGAACCTAACCTCTCGGATGTAGTATTTTCCAACATTCTTGGCGGGTCGGCCCCAACTTCTCGGTGGGCACATTATATACATCTATATCGTAATATAACCTAACCTAACCCATCTAGAACCTCGCTGGTAATGTTTTACAAAATCCCGGTCGTGTCGGCACGTACTTCTCGGTGGGGACATTATATACGTCTATAACGTTATGTATCCTAACCTAAGGGAACCTAACATCTCGGATGTAGTATTTTCCAACATTCCTAGCGGGTCGGCCCCTACTTCTCGGTGGGCACATTATATACGTCTATATCGTAATATAACCTAACCTAAACCACCTAGACCCTCGCTGATAATGTTTTACAAAATCACGGTCGTGTCGGCCCGTACTTCTCGGTGGGGACATTATATACGTCTATAACGTTATATATCCTAACCTAAGGGAACCTAACATCTCGGATGTAGTATTTTCCAACATTCCAGGCGTGACGGCCCCTACTTCTCGGTGGGGACATTATATACGTCTATATCGTAATATAACCTAACCTAACCCGTTTTGCCCCTCCGTGATAATGTTTTACAGAATCCCGGCCGTGTCGTACCGTACGTCTCGGTTGGGACATTGTATGCATCTGTAACGTAATATACCCTAACCAAAGGCAACCTAACATCTCGAATGTAGTATTTCACAACATTCCTGGCGGGTCCGCCCCACTTCTCAGTGGGAACATTATATACGTCTATAACGTAATATAACCTAACCTAACCCCACTAGCCCCTCGCTGGTAATGTTTTACAGAATCGCGGTCGCGTCGTCCCGTATGTCTCGGTGCGGACATTATATACGTCTATAACGTTACATATCCTAACCTAAGGCAACTTAACATCTCGGATGTAGTATTTTCCAACATTCCTGGCGGGTCGGCCCAAACTTCTCGGTGGGCTCATTATATACGTCTATATCTTAATATAACCTAACCTAACCCATCTAGACCCTCGCTGGTAATGTTTTACAGAATCCCGGTCGTGTCGTCTCGTACGCCTCGGTGCGGAAATTATATACGGCTACAACGTTATATATCCTAACCTAAGGGAACCTAACATCTCGGATGTAGTATTTTCCAACATTCCTGGTGGGTCGGCCCCTACTTCTCGGTGGGCACATTATATACGTCTATATCGTAATATAACCTAACCTAAACCATCTAGACCCTCGCGGGTAATGTTTTACAAAGTCCCGGTCGTGTCGGCCCGTACATCTCGGTGGGGACATTATATACGTCTATAACGTTATACGTCCTAACATAAGGGAACCTAACATCTCTGATGTAGTATTGTCCAACATTCCTGGCAGGTCGGCCCCAACATCTCGGTGGGCACATTATTAATGTCTATATCGTAATATAACCTAACCTAACAAATCTAGACCCTCGCTGGTAATGTTTTACAAAATCCCCGTCGTTTCGGCACGTACTTCTCGGTGGGGACATTATATACGTCTATAACGTTATGTATCCTAACCTAAGGGAACATAACATCTCGGATGTATTATTTTCCAACATTCCTACCGGGTCGGCCCCTACTTCTCGGTGGGCACATTATATACGTCTATAACGTTATATATCCAACCTAAGGGAACCTAACATCTTGGATGTAGTATTTTCCAACTTTCCAGGCGTGACGGGCCCTACTTCTCGGAGGGGACATTATATACGTCTATATCGTAATATAACCTAACTTAACCCGTTTTGCCCTTGTGTGATAATGTTTTACAGAATCCCGGTCGTGTCGTCCCGTACGTCTCGGTAGGGACATTGTATGCATCTGTAACGTAATATACCCTAACCAAAGGCAACCTAACATCTCGAATGTAGTATTTCACAACATTCCTGGCGGGTCCGCCCCACTTCTCGGTGGGAACATTATATACGTCTATAACGTAATATAACCTAACCTAACCCCTCTAGCCCCTCGCTGGTAATGTTTTACAGAATCGCGGTCGTGTCGTCCCGTATGTCTCGGTGCGGACATTATATACGTCTATAACGTTATATATTCTAACCTAAGGGAACCTAACCTCTCGGATGTAGTATTTTCCAACATTCCTGGCTGGTCGGCCCCAACTTCTCGGTGGGCACATTATATACGTCTATATCCTAATATAACCTAACCTAACCCATCTAGACCCTCGCTGGTAATGTTTTACAAAATCCCGGTCGGGTCGGCCCGTACTTCTCGGTGGGGACATTATATACGTCTATAACGTTATATATCCTAACCTAAGGGAACCTAACCTCTCGGATGTAGTATTTTCCAACATTCCTGGCGGGTCGGCGCCAACTTCTCGGTGGGCACATTATATACATCTATATCGTAATATAACCTAACCTAACCCATCTAGACACTCGCTGGTAATGTTTTACAAAATCCCGGTCGTGTCGGCACGTACTTATCGGTGGGGACATTATATACGTCTATAACGTTATATATCCTAACCTAAGGGAACCTAACATCTCGGATGTAGTATTTTCCAACATTCCTGGCGGGTCGGCCCCAACTTCTCGGTGGGCACATTATATACGTCTATATCGTAATATAACCTAACCTAACCCATCTAGACCCTCGCTGGTAATGTTTTACAAAATCACGGTCGTGTCGGCCGGTACTTCTCGGTGGGGACATTATATACGTCTATAACGTAATATAACCTAACCTAACCCCTCTAGCCCCTCGCTGGTAATGTTTTACAGAATCGCGGTCGTGTCGTCCCGTATGTCTCGGTGCGGACATTATATACGTCTATAACGTTATATATCCAAACCTAAGGCAACTTAACATCTCGGATGTAGTATTTTCCAACATTCCTGGCGGGTCGGCCCCAACTTCTCGGTGGGCACATTATATACGCCTATATCGTAATATAACCTAACATAACCCATCTAGACCCTCGCTGGTAATGTTTTACAAAATCCCGGTCGTGTCGGCCCGTACTTCTCGGTGGGGACATTATATACGCCTATACCGATATATATCCTAACCTAAGGGAACCTAACATCTCGGATGTAGTATTTTCCAACATTCCAGGCGTGACGGCCCCTACTTCTCGGTGGGCACATTACATACGTCTATATCGTAATATAACCTATCCTAAACCATCTAGACCCTCGCTGGTAATGTTTTACAAAATCCCGGTCGTGTCGGCCCGTACTTCTCGGTGGGGACATTATATACGTCTATAACGTTATATGTCCTAACCTAAGGGAACCTAACATCTCGGATGTAGTATTTTCCAACATTCCTAGCGGGTCGGCCCCTACTTCTCGGTGGGCACATTATATACGTCTATATCGTAATATAACCTAACCTAAACCATCTAGACGCTCGCTGGTAATGTTTTACAAAATCCCGGTCGTGTCGGCCCGTGCTTCTCGGTGGGGACATTATATACGTCTATAACGTTATATGTCCTAACCTAAGGGAACCTAATATCTCGGATGTAGTATTTTCCAACATTCCTGGCGGGTCGGCCCCAACTTCTCGGTGGGCACATTATATACGTCTATATCGTAATATAACCTAACCTAACCCAACTATACCCTCGCTGGTAATGTTTTACAAAATCCCGGTCGTGTCGGCCCGTACTTCTCGGTGGGGACATTATATACGTCTATAACGTTATATATTCTAACCTAAGGGAACCTAACCTTTCGGATGTAGTATTTTCCAACATTCTTGGCGGGTCGGCCCCAACTTCTCGGTGGGCACATTATATACATCTATATCGTAATATAACCTAACCTAACCCATCTAGAACCTCGCTGGTAATATTTTACAAAATCCCGGTCGTGGCGGCCCGTACTTCTCGGTGGGGACGTTATATGCGTCTATAACGTTATATATCCTAACCTAAGGGAACCTAACATCTCGGATGTAGTATTTTCCAACATTCCTAGCGGGTCGGCCCCTACTTCTCGGTGGGAAAATTATATACGTCTATATCGTAATATAACCTTACCTAACCCATCTAGACCTTCGCTGGTAATGTTTTACAAAATCACGGTCGTGTCGGCCCGTACTTCTCGGTGGGGACATTATATACGTCTATAACGTTATATATCCTAACCTAAGGGAACCTAGCATCGCGGATGTAGTATTTTACAACATTCATGGCGGGTCGGCCCCAACTTCTCGGTGGGCACATTATATACATCTATATCGTAATATAACCTAACCTAACCCATCTGGACCCTCGCTGGTAATGTTTTACAAAATCCCGGTCGTGTCGGCCCGTACTTCTCGGTGGGGACATTATATACGTCTATAACGTTATATATCCTAACCTAAGGGAAGCTAGCATCTCGGATGTAGTATTTTCCAGCATTCCTGGCGGGTCGGCCCAAACTTCTCGGCGGGCACATTATATACGTCTATATCGTAATATTGCCTAACCTAACCCATCTAGACCCTCGCTGGTAACGTTTTACAAAATCCCGGTCGTGTCGGCCCGTACTTCTTGGTGGGGACATTATATACGTCTATAACGTTATATGTCCTAACGTAAGGGAACCTAACATCTCGGATGTAGTATTTTCCAACATTCCTGGCGGGTCGGCCCCAACTTCTCGGTGGGCACATTATATACGTTTATATCGTCATATAACCTAACCTAACCCATCTAGACCCTCGCTGGTAATGTTTTACAGAATCCCGGCCGTGTCGTACCGTAGATTTCGGTTGGGACATTGTATGCATCTGTAACGTAATATACCCTAACCAAAGGCAACCTAACATCTCGAATGTAGTATTTCACAACATTCCTGGCGGGTCCGCCCCACTTCTCGGTAGGAACATTATATACGTCTATAACGTAATATAACCTAACCTAACCCATCTAGCCCCTCGCTGGTAATGTTTTACAAAATCCCGGTCGTGTCGGCCCGTACATCTCGGTGGGGATATTATATACGTCTATAACGTTATATATCCTAACCTAAGGGAAGCTAGCATCTCGGATGTAGTATTTTCCAGCATTCCTGGCGGGTCGGCCCAAACTTCTCGGCGGGCACATTATATACGTTTATATCGTCATATAACCTAACCTAACCCATCTAGACCCTCGCTGGTAATGTTTTACAAAATCCCGGTCGTGTCGGCCCGTGCTTCTCGGTGGGGACATTATATACGTCTATAACGTTATATGTCCTAACCTAAGGGAATCTAATATCTCGGATGTAGTATTTTCCAACATTCCTGGCGGGTCGGCCCCAACTTCTCGGTGGGCACATTATATACGTCTATATCGTAATATAACCTAACCTAACCCAACTATAACCTCGCTGGTAATGTTTTACAAAATCCCGGTCGTGTCGGCCCGTACTTCTCGGTGGGGACATTATATACGTCTATAACCTTATATATTCTAACCTAAGGGAACCTAACCTCTCGGATGTAGTATTTTCCAACATTCTTGGCGGGTCGGCCCCAACTTCTCGGTGGGCACATTATATACATCTATATCGTAATATAACCTAACCTAACCCATCTAGAACCTCGCTGGTAATGTTTTACAAAATCCCGGTCGTGGCGGCCCGTACTTCTCGGTGGGGACGTTATATGCGTCTATAACGTTATATATCCTAACCTAAGGGAACCTAACATCTCGGATGTAGTATTTTCCAACATTCCTAGCGGGTCGGCCCCTACTTCTCGGTGGGAAAATTATATACGTCTATATCGTAATATAACCTTACCTAACCCATCTAGACCTTCGCTGGTAATGTTTTACAAAATCACGGTCGTGTCGGCCCGTACTTCTCGGTGGGGACATTATATACGTCTATAACGTTATATATCCTAACCTAAGGGAACCTAGCATCGCGGATGTAGTATTTTACAACATTCATGGCGGGTCGGCCCCAACTTCTCGGTGGGCACATTATATACATCTATATCGTAATATAACCTAACCTAACCCATCTGGACCCTCGCTGGTAATGTTTTACAAAATCCCGGTCGTGTCGGCCCGTACTTCTCGGTGGGGACATTATATACGTCTATAACGTTATATATCCTAACCTAAGGGAAGCTAGCATCTCGGATGTAGTATTTTCCAGCATTCCTGGCGGGTCGGCCCAAACTTCTCGGCGGGCACATTATATACGTCTATATCGTAATATTGCCTAACCTAACCCATCTAGACCCTCGCTGGTAACGTTTTACAAAATCCCGGTCGTGTCGGCCCGTACTTCTCGGTGGGGACATTATATACGTCTATAACGTTATATGTCCTAACGTAAGGGAACCTAACATCTCGGATGTAGTATTTTCCAACATTCCTGGCGGGTCGGCCCCAACTTCTCGGTGGGCACATTATATACGTTTATATCGTCATATAACCTAACCTAACCCATCTAGACCCTCGCTGGTAATGTTTTACAGAATCCCGGCCGTGTCGTACCGTAGATCTCGGTTGGGACATTGTATGCATCTGTAACGTAATATACCCTAACCAAAGGCAACCTAACATCTCGAATGTAGTATTTCACAACATTCCTGGCGGGTCCGCCCCACTTCTCGGTAGGAACATTATATACGTCTATAACGTAATATAACCTAACCTAACCCATCTAGCCCCTCGCTGGTAATGTTTTACAAAATCCCGGTCGTGTCGGCCCGTACATCTCGGTGGGGATATTATATACGTCTATAACGTTATATATCCTAACCTAAGGGAAGCTAGCATCTCGGATGTAGTATTTTCCAGCATTCCTGGCGGGTCGGCCCAAACTTCTCGGCGGGCACATTATATACGTTTATATCGTCATATAACCTAACCTAACCCATCTAGACCCTCGCTGGTAATGTTTTACAAAATCCCGGTCGTGTCGGCCCGTGCTTCTCGGTGGGGACATTATATACGTCTATAACGTTATATGTCCTAACGTAAGGGAACCTAACCTCTCGGATGTAGTATTTTCCAACATTCCTGGCTGGTCGGCCCCAACTTCTCGGTGGGCACATTATATACGTCTATATCCTAATATAACCTAACCTAACCCATCTAGACCCTCGCTGGTAATGTTTTACAAAATCCCGGTCGGGTCGGCCCGTACTTCTCGGTGGGGACATTATATACGTCTATAACGTTATATATCCTAACCTAAGGGAACCTAACCTCTCGGATGTAGTATTTTCCAACATTCCTGGCGGGTCGGCGCCAACTTCTCGGTGGGCACATTATATACATCTATATCGTAATATAACCTAACCTAACCCATCTAGACACTCGCTGGTAATGTTTTACAAAATCCCGGTCGTGTCGGCACGTACTTATCGGTGGGGACATTATATACGTCTATAACGTTATATATCCTAACCTAAGGGAACCTAACATCTCGGATGTAGTATTTTCCAACATTCCTGGCGGGTCGGCCCCAACTTCTCGGTGGGCACATTATATACGTCTATATCGTAATATAACCTAACCTAACCCATCTAGACCCTCGCTGGTAATGTTTTACAAAATCACGGTCGTGTCGGCCGGTACTTCTCGGTGGGGACATTATATACGTCTATAACGTAATATAACCTAACCTAACCCCTCTAGCCCCTCGCTGGTAATGTTTTACAGAATCGCGGTCGTGTCGTCCCGTATGTCTCGGTGCGGACATTATATACGTCTATAACGTTATATATCCAAACCTAAGGCAACTTAACATCTCGGATGTAGTATTTTCCAACATTCCTGGCGGGTCGGCCCCAACTTCTCGGTGGGCACATTATATACGCCTATATCGTAATATAACCTAACATAACCCATCTAGACCCTCGCTGGTAATGTTTTACAAAATCCCGGTCGTGTCGGCCCGTACTTCTCGGTGGGGACATTATATACGTCTATAACGTTATATATCCTAACCTAAGGGAAGCTAGCATCTCGGATGTAGTATTTTCCAGCATTCCTGGCGGGTCGGCCCAAACTTCTCGGCGGGCACATTATATACGTCTATATCGTAATATTGCCTAACCTAACCCATCTAGACCCTCGCTGGTAACGTTTTACAAAATCCCGGTCGTGTCGGCCCGTACTTCTTGGTGGGGACATTATATACGTCTATAACGTTATATGTCCTAACGTAAGGGAACCTAACATCTCGGATGTAGTATTTTCCAACATTCCTGGCGGGTCGGCCCCAACTTCTCGGTGGGCACATTATATACGTTTATATCGTCATATAACCTAACCTAACCCATCTAGACCCTCGCTGGTAATGTTTTACAGAATCCCGGCCGTGTCGTACCGTAGATCTCGGTTGGGACATTGTATGCATCTGTAACGTAATATACCCTAACCAAAGGCAACCTAACATCTCGAATGTAGTATTTCACAACATTCCTGGCGGGTCCGCCCCACTTCTCGGTAGGAACATTATATACGTCTATAACGTAATATAACCTAACCTAACCCATCTAGCCCCTCGCTGGTAATGTTTTACAAAATCCCGGTCGTGTCGGCCCGTACATCTCGGTGGGGATATTATATACGTCTATAACGTTATATATCCTAACCTAAGGGAAGCTAGCATCTCGGATGTAGTATTTTCCAGCATTCCTGGCGGGTCGGCCCAAACTTCTCGGCGGGCACATTATATACGTTTATATCGTCATATAACCTAACCTAACCCATCTAGACCCTCGCTGGTAATGTTTTACAAAATCCCGGTCGTGTCGGCCCGTGCTTCTCGGTGGGGACATTATATACGTCTATAACGTTATATGTCCTAACGTAAGGGAACCTAACCTCTCGGATGTAGTATTTTCCAACATTCCTGGCTGGTCGGCCCCAACTTCTCGGTGGGCACATTATATACGTCTATATCCTAATATAACCTAACCTAACCCATCTAGACCCTCGCTGGTAATGTTTTACAAAATCCCGGTCGGGTCGGCCCGTACTTCTCGGTGGGGACATTATATACGTCTATAACGTTATATATCCTAACCTAAGGGAACCTAACCTCTCGGATGTAGTATTTTCCAACATTCCTGGCGGGTCGGCGCCAACTTCTCGGTGGGCACATTATATACATCTATATCGTAATATAACCTAACCTAACCCATCTAGACACTCGCTGGTAATGTTTTACAAAATCCCGGTCGTGTCGGCACGTACTTATCGGTGGGGACATTATATACGTCTATAACGTTATATATCCTAACCTAAGGGAACCTAACGTCTCGGATGTAGTATTTTCCAACATTCCTGGCGGGTCGGCCCCAACTTCTCGGTGGGCACATTATATACGTCTATATCGTAATATAACCTAACCTAACCCATCTAGACCCTCGCTGGTAATGTTTTACAAAATCACGGTCGTGTCGGCCGGTACTTCTCGGTGGGGACATTATATACGTCTATAACGTAATATAACCTAACCTAACCCCTCTAGCCCCTCGCTGGTAATGTTTTACAGAATCGCGGTCGTGTCGTCCCGTATGTCTCGGTGCGGACATTATATACGTCTATAACGTTATATATCCAAACCTAAGGCAACTTAACATCTCGGATGTAGTATTTTCCAACATTCCTGGCGGGTCGGCCCCAACTTCTCGGTGGGCACATTATATACGCCTATATCGTAATATAACCTAACATAACCCATCTAGACCCTCGCTGGTAATGTTTTACAAAATCACGGTCGTGTCGGACCGTACTTCTCGGTGGGGACATTATATACGTCTATAACGTTATATATCCTAACCGAAGGGAACCTAACATCGCGGATGCAGTATTTCACATCATTCCTGCTGGTCGGCCCCAACTTCTCGGTGGGAACATTATATACGTCTATATCGTAATATAACCTAACCTAACCCATCTAGACCCTCGCTGGTAATGTTTTACAAAATCCCGGTCGTGTCGGCCCGTACTTCTCGGTGGGGACATTATATACGCCTATACCGATATATATCCTAACCTAAGGGAACCTAACATCTCGGATGTAGTATTTTCCAACATTCCAGGCGTGACGGCCCCTACTTCTCGGTGGGGACATTATATACGTCTATATCGTAATATAACCTAACCTAACCCATCTAGAACCTCGCTGGTAATGTTTTACAAAATCCCGGTCGTGTCGGCACGTACTTCTCGGTGGGGACATTATATACGTCTATAACGTTATATGTCCTAACCTAAGGGAACCTAACATCTCGGATGTAGTATTTTCCAACATTCCTGGCGGGTCGGCCCCAACTTCTCGGTGGGCACATTATATACGTCTATATCGTAATATAACCTAACCTAACCCAACTATACCCTCGCTGGTAATGTTTTACAAAATCCCGGTCGTGTCGGCCCGTACATCTCGGTGGGGACATTATATACGTCTATAACGTTATATATTCTAACCTAAGGGAACCTAACCTCTCGGATGTAGTATTTTCCAACATTCTTGTCGGGTCGGCCCCAACTTCTCGGTGGGCACATTATATACATCTATATCGTAATATAACCTAACCTAACCCATCTAGAACCTCGCTGGTAATGTTTTACAAAATCCCGGTCGTGTCGGCACGTACTTCTCGGTGGGGACATTATATACGTCTATAACGTTATGTATCCTAACCTAAGGGAACCTAACATCTCGGATGTAGTATTTTCCAACATTCCTAGCGGGTCGGCCCCTACTTCTCGGTGGGCACATTATATACGTCTATATCGTAATATAACCTAACCTAAACCACCTAGACCCTTGCTGATAATGTTTTACAAAATCACGGTCGTGTCGGCCCGTACTTCTCGGTGGGGACATTATATACGTCTATAACGTTATATATCCTAACCTAAGGGAAGCTAACATCTCGGATGTAGTATTTTCCAACATTCCTGGCGGGTCGGCCCAAACTTCTCGGTGGGCTCATTATATACGTCTATATCGTAATGTAACCTAACCTAACCCATCTAGACCCTCGCTGGTAATGTTTTACAAAATCCCGGTCGTGTCGGCCCGTACTTCTCGGTGGGGACATTATATACGTCTATAACGTTATATATCCTAACCTAAGGGAACCTAACATCTCGGATGTAGTATTTTCCAACATTCCAGGCGTGACGGCCCCTACTTCTCGGTGGGGACATTATATACGTCTATATCGTAATATAACCTAACCTAACCCGTTTTGCCCCTCCGTGATAATGTTTTACAGAATCCCGGCCGTGTCGTACCGTACGTCTCGGTTGGGACATTGTATGCATCTGTAACGTAATATACCCTAACCAAAGGCAACCTAACATCTCGAATGTAGTATTTCACAACATTCCTGGCGGGTCCGCCCCACTTCTCAGTGGGAACATTATATACGTCTATAACGTAATATAACCTAACCTAACCCCACTAGCCCCTCGCTGGTAATGTTTTACAGAATCGCGGTCGCGTCGTCCCGTATGTCTCGGTGCGGACATTATATACGTCTATAACGTTATATATCCAAACCTAAGGCAACTTAACATCTCGGATGTAGTATTTTCCAACATTCCTGGCGGGTCGGCCCCAACTTCTCGGTGGGCACATTATATACGCCTATATCGTAATATAACCTAACATAACCCATCTAGACCATCGCTGGTAATGTTTTACAAAATCACGGTCGTGTCGGCCGGTACTTCTCGGTGGGGACATTATATACGTCTATAACGTAATATAACCTAACCTAACCCCTCTAGCCCCTCGCTGGTAATGTTTTACAGAATCGCGGTCGTGTCGTCCCGTATGTCTCGGTGCGGACATTATATACGTCTATAACGTTATATATCCAAACCTAACGCAACTTAACATCTCGGATGTAGTATTTTCCAACATTCCTGGCGGGTCGGCCCCAACTTCTCGGTGGGCACATTATATACGCCTATATCGTAATATAACCTAATATAACCCATCTAGACCCTCGCTGGTAATGTTTTACAAAATCACGGTCGTGTCGGACCGTACTTCTCGGTGGGGACATTATATACGTCTATAACGTTATATATCCTAACCTAAGGGAACCTAACCTCTCGGATGTAGTATTTTCCAACATTCTTGGCGGGTCGGCCCCAACTTCTCGGTGGGCACATTATATACATCTATATCGTAATATAACCTAACCTAACCCATCTAGAACCTCGCTGGTAATGTTTTACAAAATCCCGGTCGTGTCGGCACGTACTTCTCGGTGGGGACATTATATACGTCTATAACGTTATATATACTAACCTAAGGGAACCTAACATCTCGGATGTAGTATTTTCCAACATTCCTAGCGGGTCGGCCCCTACTTCTCGGTGGGCACATTACATACGTCTATATCGTAATATAACCTATCCTAAACCATCTAGACCCTCGCTGGTAATGTTTTACAAAATCCCGGTCGTGTCGGCCGGTACTTCTCGGTGGGGACATTATATACGTCTATAACGTTATATGTCCTAACCTAAGGGAACCTAACATCTCGGATGTAGTATTTTCCAACATTCCTAGCGGGTCGGCCCCTACTTCTCGGTGGGCACATTATATACGTCTATATCGTAATATAACCTAACCTAAACCATCTAGACGCTCGCTGGTAATGTTTTACAAAATCCCGGTCGTGTCGGCCCGTGCTTCTCGGTGGGGACATTATATACGTCTATAACGTTATATGTCCTAACCTAAGGGAACCTAATATCTCGGATGTAGTATTTTCCAACATTCCTGGCGGGTCGGCCCCAACTTCTCGGTGGGCACATTATATACGTCTATATCGTAATATAACCTAACCTAACCCAACTATACCCTCGCTGGTAATGTTTTACAAAATCCCGGTCGTGTCGGCCCGTACTTCTCGGTGGGGACATTATATACGTCTATAACGTTATATATTCTAACCTAAGGGAACCTAACCTCTCGGATGTAGTATTTTCCAACATTCTTGGCGGGTCGGCCCCAACTTCTCGGTGGGCACATTATATACATCTATATCGTAATATAACCTAACCTAACCCATCTAGAACCTCGCTGGTAATATTTTACAAAATCCCGGTCGTGGCGGCCCGTACTTCTCGGTGGGGACGTTATATGCGTCTATAACGTTATATATCCTAACCTAAGGGAACCTAACATCTCGGATGTAGTATTTTCCAACATTCCTAGCGGGTCGGCCCCTACTTCTCGGTGGGAAAATTATATACGTCTATATCGTAATATAACCTTACCTAACCCATCTAGACCTTCGCTGGTAATGTTTTACAAAATCACGGTCGTGTCGGCCCGTACTTCTCGGTGGGGACATTATATACGTCTATAACGTTATATATCCTAACCTAAGGGAACCTAGCATCGCGGATGTAGTATTTTACAACATTCATGGCGGGTCGGCCCCAACTTCTCGGTGGGCACATTATATACATCTATATCGTAATATAACCTAACCTAACCCATCTGGACCCTCGCTGGTAATGTTTTACAAAATCCCGGTCGTGTCGGCCCGTACTTCTCGGTGGGGACATTATATACGTCTATAACGTTATATATCCTAACCTAAGGGAAGCTAGCATCTCGGATGTAGTATTTTCCAGCATTCCTGGCGGGTCGGCCCAAACTTCTCGGCGGGCACATTATATACGTCTATATCGTAATATTGCCTAACCTAACCCATCTAGACCCTCGCTGGTAACGTTTTACAAAATCCCGGTCGTGTCGGCCCGTACTTCTCGGTGGGGACATTATATACGTCTATAACGTTATATGTCCTAACGTAAGGGAACCTAACATCTCGGATGTAGTATTTTCCAACATTCCTGGCGGGTCGGCCCCAACTTCTCGGTGGGCACATTATATACGTTTATATCGTCATATAACCTAACCTAACCCATCTAGACCCTCGCTGGTAATGTTTTACAGAATCCCGGCCGTGTCGTACCGTAGATCTCGGTTGGGACATTGTATGCATCTGTAACGTAATATACCCTAACCAAAGGCAACCTAACATCTCGAATGTAGTATTTCACAACATTCCTGGCGGGTCCGCCCCACTTCTCGGTAGGAACATTATATACGTCTATAACGTAATATAACCTAACCTAACCCATCTAGCCCCTCGCTGGTAATGTTTTACAAAATCCCGGTCGTGTCGGCCCGTACATCTCGGTGGGGATATTATATACGTCTATAACGTTATATATCCTAACCTAAGGGAAGCTAGCATCTCGGATGTAGTATTTTCCAGCATTCCTGGCGGGTCGGCCCAAACTTCTCGGCGGGCACATTATATACGTTTATATCGTCATATAACCTAACCTAACCCATCTAGACCCTCGCTGGTAATGTTTTACAAAATCCCGGTCGTGTCGGCCCGTGCTTCTCGGTGGGGACATTATATACGTCTATAACGTTATATGTCCTAACCTAAGGGAATCTAATATCTCGGATGTAGTATTTTCCAACATTCCTGGCGGGTCGGCCCCAACTTCTCGGTGGGCACATTATATACGTCTATATCGTAATATAACCTAACCTAACCCAACTATACCCTCGCTGGTAATGTTTTACAAAATCCCGGTCGTGTCGGCCCGTACTTCTCGGTGGGGACATTATATACGTCTATAACCTTATATATTCTAACCTAAGGGAACCTAACCTCTCGGATGTAGTATTTTCCAACATTCTTGGCGGGTCGGCCCCAACTTCTCGGTGGGCACATTATATACATCTATATCGTAATATAACCTAACCTAACCCATCTAGAACCTCGCTGGTAATGTTTTACAAAATCCCGGTCGTGGCGGCCCGTACTTCTCGGTGGGGACGTTATATGCGTCTATAACGTTATATATCCTAACCTAAGGGAACCTAACATCTCGGATGTAGTATTTTCCAACATTCCTAGCGGGTCGGCCCCTACTTCTCGGTGGGAAAATTATATACGTCTATATCGTAATATAACCTTACCTAACCCATCTAGACCTTCGCTGGTAATGTTTTAAAAAATCACGGTCGTGTCGGCCCGTACTTCTCGGTGGGGACATTATATACGTCTATAACGTTATATATCCTAACCTAAGGGAACCTAGCATCGCGGATGTAGTATTTTACAACATTCATGGCGGGTCGGCCCCAACTTCTCGGTGGGCACATTATATACATCTATATCGTAATATAACCTAACCTAACCCATCTGGACCCTCGCTGGTAATGTTTTACAAAATCCCGGTCGTGTCGGCCCGTACTTCTCGGTGGGGACATTATATACGTCTATAACGTTATATATCCTAACCTAAGGGAAGCTAGCATCTCGGATGTAGTATTTTCCAGCATTCCTGGCGGGTCGGCCCAAACTTCTCGGCGGGCACATTATATACGTCTATATCGTAATATTGCCTAACCTAACCCATCTAGACCCTCGCTGGTAACGTTTTACAAAATCCCGGTCGTGTCGGCCCGTACTTCTCGGTGGGGACATTATATACGTCTATAACGTTATATGTCCTAACGTAAGGGAACCTAACATCTCGGATGTAGTATTTTCCAACATTCCTGGCGGGTCGGCCCCAACTTCTCGGTGGGCACATTATATACGTTTATATCGTCATATAACCTAACCTAATCCATCTAGACCCTCGCTGGTAATGTTTTACAGAATCCCGGCCGTGTCGTACCGTAGATCTCGGTTGGGACATTGTATGCATCTGTAACGTAATATACCCTAACCAAAGGCAACCTAACATCTCGAATGTAGTATTTCACAACATTCCTGGCGGGTCCGCCCCACTTCTCGGTAGGAACATTATATACGTCTATAACGTAATATAACCTAACCTAACCCATCTAGCCCCTCGCTGGTAATGTTTTACAAAATCCCGGTCGTGTCGGCCCGTACATCTCGGTGGGGATATTATATACGTCTATAACGTTATATATCCTAACCTAAGGGAAGCTAGCATCTCGGATGTAGTATTTTCCAGCATTCCTGGCGGGTCGGCCCAAACTTCTCGGCGGGCACATTATATACGTTTATATCGTCATATAACCTAACCTAACCCATCTAGACCCTCGCTGGTAATGTTTTACAAAATCCCGGTCGTGTCGGCCCGTGCTTCTCGGTGGGGACATTATATACGTCTATAACGTTATATGTCCTAACCTAAGGGAATCTAATATCTCGGATGTAGTATTTTCCAACATTCCTGGCGGGTCGGCCCCAACTTCTCGGTGGGCACATTATATACGTCTATATCGTAATATAACCTAACCTAACCCAACTATACCCTCGCTGGTAATGTTTTACAAAATCCCGGTCGTGTCGGCCCGTACTTCTCGGTGGGGACATTATATACGTCTATAACCTTATATATTCTAACCTAAGGGAACCTAACCTCTCGGATGTAGTATTTTCCAACATTCTTGGCGGGTCGGCCCCAACTTCTCGGTGGGCACATTATATACATCTATATCGTAATATAACCTAACCTAACCCATCTAGAACCTCGCTGGTAATGTTTTACAAAATCCCGGTCGTGTCGGCACGTACTTCTCGGTGGGGACATTATATACGTCTATAACGTTATGTATCCTAACCTAAGGGAACCTAACATCTCGGATGTAGTATTTTCCAACATTCCTAGCGGGTCGGCCCCTACTTCTCGGTGGGCACATTATATACGTCTATATCGTAATATAACCTAACCTAAACCATCTAGACCCTAGCTGATAATGTTTTACAAAATCACGGTCGTGTCGGCCCGTACTTCTCGGTGGGGACATTATATACGTCTATAACGTTATATATCCAAACCTAAGGGAAGCTAACATCTCGGGTGTAGTATTTTCCAACATTCCTGGCGGGTCGGCCCAAACTTCTCGGTGGGCTCATTATATACATCTATATCATAATATAACCCAACCTAACCCATCTAGACCCTCGCTGGTAATGTTTTACAAAATCCCGGTTGTGTCGGCCCCTACTTCTCGGTGGGGACGTTATATGCGTCTATAACGTTATATATCCTAACCTACGGGAACCTAACATCTCGGATGTAGTATTTTCCAACATTCCTAGCGGGTCGGCACCTACTTCTCGGTGGGCACATTATATACGTCTATATCGTAATATAACCTAACCTAACCCATCTAGACCTTCGCTGGTAATGTTTTACAAAATCCCGGTCGTGTCGGCCCGTACTTCTCGGTGGGGACATTATATTCGTCTATAACGTTATATCCTAACCTAAGGGAACCTAGCATCGCGGATGTAGTATTTCACAACATTCCTGGCGGGTCGGCCCCAACTTCTCGGTGGGCACATTATATACATCTATATCGTAATATAACCTAACCTAACCCATCTGGACCCTCGCTGGTAATGTTTTACAAAATCCCGGTCGTGTCGGCCCGTACTTCTCGGTGGGGACATTATATACGTCTATAACGTTATATATCCTAACCTAAGGGAACTTAACATCTCGGATGTACTATTTTCCAACATTCCTAGCGGGTCGGCCACTCCTTCTCGGTGGGCACATTATATACGTCTATATCGTAATATAACCTAACCTAACCCATCTAGACCCTCGCTGGTAATGTTTTACAAAATCCCGGTCGTGTCGGCACGTACTACTCGGTGGGGACATTATATGCGTCTATAACGTTATACACTAACCTAAGGGAACCTAACCTCTCGGATGTAGTATTCTCCAACATTCCTGGCGCCTCGGCCCCAACTTCTCGGTGGGCACATTATATACGTCTATATCGTAATATAACCTAACCTAACCCATCTAGACCCTCGCTGGTAATGTTTTACAAAATCCCGGTCGTGTCGGCACGTACGTCTCGGTGGGTACATTATATACGTCTATAACGTTATATATCCTTACCTAAGGGAACCTAACATCTCGGATGTAGTATTTTCCAACATTCCTAGCGGGTCGGCCCCTACTTCTCGGTGGGCACATTATATACGTCTATATCGTAATATAACCTAACCTAACCCATTTTGCCCCTCCGTGATAATGTTTTACAGAATCCCGGTCGTGTCGTCCTGTACGTCTCGGTGCGGACATGATATACGTCTATAACGTTATATATCCTAACCTAAGGCAACTTAACATCTCGGATGTAGTATTTTCCAACATTCCTGGCGGGTCGGCCCAGACTTCTTGGTGGGCACATTATATACGTCTATATCGTAATATAACCCAACCTAACCCATCTAGACCCTCGCTGGTAATGTTTTACAAAATCCCGGTCGTGTCGGCCCCTACTTCTCGGTGGGGACGTTATATGCGTCTATAACGTTATATATCCTAACCTAAGGGAACCTAACATCTCGGATGTAGTATTTTCCAACATTCCTAGCGGGTCGGCCCCTACTTCTCGGTGGGCACATTATATACGTCTATATCGTAATATAACCTAACCTAACCCATCTAGACCTTCGCTGGTAATGTTTTACAAAATCCCGGTCGTGTCGGCCCGTACTTCTCGGTGGGGACATTATATACGTCTATAACGTTATATATCCTAACCTAAGGGAACCTAACATCTCGGATGTAGTATTTTCCAACATTCCTGGCGGGTCGGCCCCAACTTCTCGGTGGGCACATTATATACGTCTATATCGTAATATAACCTAACCTAACCCATCTGGACCCTCGCTGGTAATGTTTTACAAAATCCCGGTCGTGTCGGCCCGTACTTCTCGGTGGGGACATTATATACGTCTATAACGTTATATATCCTAACCTAAGGGAAGCTAGCATCTCGGATGTAGTATTTTCCAGCATTCCTGGCGGGTCGGCCCAAACTTCTCGGCGGGCACATTATATACGTCTATATCGTAATATTGCCTAACCTAACCCATCTAGACCCTCGCTGGTAACGTTTTACAAAATCCCGGTCGTGTCGGCCCGTACTTCTCGGTGGGGACATTATATACGTCTATAACGTTATATGTCCTAACGTAAGGGAACCTAACATCTCGGATGTAGTATTTTCCAACATTCCTGGCGGGTCGGCCCCAACTTCTCGGTGGGCACATTATATACGTTTATATCGTCATATAACCTAACCTAACCCATCTAGACCCTCGCTGGTAATGTTTTACAGAATCCCGGCCGTGTCGTACCGTAGATCTCGGTTGGGACATTGTATGCATCTGTAACGTAATATACCCTAACCAAAGGCAACCTAACATCTCGAATGTAGTATTTCACAACATTCCTGGCGGGTCCGCCCCACTTCTCGGTAGGAACATTATATACGTCTATAACGTAATATAACCTAACCTAACCCATCTAGCCCCTCGCTGGTAATGTTTTACAAAATCCCGGTCGTGTCGGCCCGTACATCTCGGTGGGGATATTATATACGTCTATAACGTTATATATCCTAACCTAAGGGAAGCTAGCATCTCGGATGTAGTATTTTCCAGCATTCCTGGCGGGTCGGCCCAAACTTCTCGGCGGGCACATTATATACGTTTATATCGTCATATAACCTAACCTAACCCATCTAGACCCTCGCTGGTAATGTTTTACAAAATCCCGGTCGTGTCGGCCCGTGCTTCTCGGTGGGGACATTATATACGTCTATAACGTTATATGTCCTAACCTAAGGGAACCTAATATCTCGGATGTAGTATTTTCCAACATTCCTGGCGGGTCGGCCCCAACTTCTCGGTGGGCACATTATATACGTTTATATCGTCATATAACCTAACCTAACCCATCTAGACCCTCGCTGGTAATGTTTTACAAAATCCCGGTCGTGTCCGCCCGTGCTTCTCGGTGGGGACATTATATACGACTATAGCGTTATATGTCCTAACCTAAGGGAACCTAATATCTCGGATGTAGTATTTTCCAAGATTCCTGGCGGGTCGGCCCCAACTTCTCGGTCCGCACATTATATACGTCTATATCGTAATATAACCCAACATAACCCATCTACACCCTCGCTGGTAACGTTTTACAAAATCCGGGTCGTGTCGGCCCGTACTTCTCGGTGGGGACATTATATACGTCTATAACGTTATATGTCCTAATCTAAGGGAACCTAACATCGCGGATGTAGTATTTTCCAACATTCCTGGCGTGTCGGCCCCAACTTCTCGGTGGGCAAATTATATACGTCTATATCGGAATATAACCTAACCTAACCCATCTAGACCCTCGCTGGTAATGTTTTACAAAATCCCGGTCGTGTCGGCCCGTACTTCTCGGTGGGGTCATTATATACGCCTATAATGTTATATATCCTAACCTAAGGGAACCTGACACCTCGGATGTAGTATTTTCCAACATTCCTGGCGGGTCGGCCCCTACTTCTCGGTGGGCACATTATATACGTCTATATCGTAATATAACCTAACCTAACCCATCTAGACTCTCGCTGGTAATGTTTTACAACATCCCGGTCGTGTCGGCCCGTACTTCTCGGTGGGGACATTATATACGTCTATAACGTTATATATCCTAACCTAAGGGAAGCTAACATCTCGGATGTAGTATTTTCCAACATTCCTGGCGGGTCCGCCCAAACTTCTCGGTGGGCACATTATATGCATCTATATCGTAATATAACCCAACCTAACCCATCTAGACCCTCGCTGGTAATGTTTTACAAAATCCCGGTCGTGTCGGCCCCTACTTCTCTGTGGGGACGTTATATGCGTCTATAACGTTATATATCCTAACCTAAGGGAACCTAACATCTCGGATGTAGTATTTTCCAACATTCCTAGCGGGTCGGCACCTACTTCTCGGTGGGCACATTATATACGTCTATATCGTAATATAACCTAACCTAACCCATCTAGACCTTCGCTGGTAATGTTTTACAAAATCCCGGTCGTGTCGGCCCGTACTTCTCGGTGGGGACATTATATTCGTCTATAACGTTATATATCCTAACCTAAGGGAACCTAGCATCGCGGATGTAGTATTTCACAACATTCCTGGCGGGTCGGCCCCAACTTCTCGGTGGGCACATTATATACATCTATATCGTAATATAACCTAACCTAACCCATCTGGACCCTCGCTGGTAATGTTTTACAAAATCCCGGGCGTGTCGGCCCGTACTTCTCGGTGGGGACATTATATACGTCTATAACGTTATATATCCTAACCTAAGGGAACTTAACATCTCGGATGTACTATTTTCCAACATTCCTAGCGGGTCGGCCACTCCTTCTCGGTGGGCACATTATATACGTCTATATCGTAATATAACCTAACCTAACCCATCTAGACCCTCGCTGGTAATGTTTTACAAAATCCCGGTCGTGTCGGCACGTACTACTCGGTGGGGACATTATATGCGTCTATAACGTTATACACTAACCTAAGGGAACCTAACCTCTCGGATGTAGTATTCTCCAACATTCCTGGCGCCTCGGCCCCAACTTCTCGGTGGGCACATTATATACGTCTATATCGTAATATAACCTAACCTAACCCATCTAGACCCTCGCTGGTAATGTTTTACAAAGTCCCGGTCGTGTCGGCCCTTACTTCGCGGTGGGGACGTTATATACGTCTATAACGTTATATGTCCTAACATAAGGGAACCTAACATCTCGGATGTAGTATTGTCCAACATTCCTGCCGGGTCGGCCCCAACTTCTCGGTGGGCACATTATATACGTCTATATCGTAATATAACCTAACCTAACTCATCTAGACCCTCGCTGGTAATGTTTTACAAAATCCCGGTCGTGGCGGCCCGTACTTCTCGGTGGGGACGTTATATGCGTCTATAACGTTATATATCCTAACCTAAGGGAACCTAACATCTCGGATGTAGTATTTTCCAACATTCCTAGCGGGTCGGCCCCTACTTCTCGGTGGGAAAATTATATACGTTTATATCGTCATATAACCTAACCTAACCCATCTAGACCCTCGCTGGTAATGTTTTACAGAATCCCGGCCGTGCCGTACCGTAGATCTCGGTTGGGACATTGTATGCATCTGTAACGTAATATACCCTAACCAAAGGCAACCTAACATCTCGAATGTAGTATTTCACAACATTCCTGGCGGGTCCGCCCCACTTCTCGGTAGGAACATTATATACGTCTATAACGTAATATAACCTAACCTAACCCATCTAGCCCCTCGCTGGTAATGTTTTACAAAATCCCGGTCGTGTCGGCCCGTACATCTCGGTGGGGACATTATATACGTCTATAACGTTATATATCCTAACCTAAGGGAAGCTAGCATCTCGGATGTAGTATTTTCCAGCATTCCTGGCGGGTCGGCCCAAACTTCTCGGCGGGCACATTATATACGTTTATATCGTCATATAACCTAACCTAACCCATCTAGACCCTCGCTGGTAATGTTTTACAAAATCCCGGTCGTGTCGGCCCGTGCTTCTCGGTGGGGACATTATATACGTCTATAACGTTATATGTCCTAACCTAAGGGAACCTAATATCTCGGATGTAGTATTTTCCAACATTCCTGGCGGGTCGGCCCAAACTTCTCGGCGAGCACATTATATACGTTTATATCGTCATATAACCTAACCTAACCCATCTAGACCCTCGCTGGTAATGTTTTACAAAATCCCGGTCGTGTCGGCCCGTGCTTCTCGGTGGGAACATTATATACGTCTATAACGTTATATGTCCTAACCTAAGGGAACCTAATATCTCGGATGTAGTATTTTCCAACATTCCTGGCGGATCGGCCCCAACTTCTCGGTGGGCACATTATATACGTCTATATCGTAATATAACCTAACCTAACCCAACTATACCCTCGCTGGTAATGTTTTACAAAATCCCGGTCGTGTCGGCCCGTACTTCTCGGTGGGGACATTATATACGTCTATAACCTTATATATTCTAACCTAAGGGAACCTAACCTCTCGGATGTAGTATTTTCCAACATTCTTGGCGGGTCGGCCCCAACTTCTCGGTGGGCACATTATATACATCTATATCGTAATATAACCTAACCTAACCCATCTAGAACCTCGCTGGTAATGTTTTACAAAATCCCGGTCGTGTCGGCACGTACTTCTCGGTGGGGACATTATATACGTCTATAACGTTATGTATCCTAACCTAAGGGAACCTAACATCTCGGATGTAGTATTTTCCAACATTCCTAGCGGGTCGGCCCCTACTTCTCGGTGGGCACATTATATACGTCTATATCGTAATATAACCTAACCTAACCCATCTGGACCCTCGCTGGTAATGTTTCACAAAATCCCGGTCGTGTCGGCCCGTACTTCTCGGTGGGGACATTATATACGTCTATAACGTTATATATCCTAACCTAAGGGAAGCTAGCATCTCGGATGTAGTATTTTCCAGCATTCCTGGCGGGTCGGCCCAAACTTCTCGGCGGGCACATTATATACGTCTATATCGTAATATTGCCTAACCTAACCCATCTAGACCCTCGCTGGTAACGTTTTACAAAATCCCGGTCGTGTCGGCCCGTACTTCTCGGTGGGGACATTATATACGTCTATAACGTTATATGTCCTAACGTAAGGGAACCTAACATCTCGGATGTAGTATTTTCCAACATTCCTGGCGGATCGGCCCCAACTTCTCGGTGGGCACATTATATACGTTTATATCGTCATATAACCTAACCTAACCCATCTAGACCCTCGCTGGTAATGTTTTACAGAATCCCGGCCGTGTCGTACCGTAGATCTCGGTTGGGACATTGTATGCATCTGTAACGTAATATACCCTAACCAAAGGCAACCTAACATCTCGAATGTAGTATTTCACAACATTCCTGGCGGGTCCGCCCCACTTCTCGGTAGGAACATTATATACGTCTATATCGTAATATAACCTAACCTAACCCATCTAGACTCTCGCTGGTAATGTTTTACAACATCCCGGTCGTGTCGGCCCCTACTTCTCGGTGGGGACGTTATATGCGTCTATAACGTTATATATCCTAACCTAAGGGAACCTAACATCTCGGATGTAGTATTTTCCAACATTCCTAGCGGGTCGGCACCTACTTCTCGGTGGGCACATTATATACGTCTATATCGTAATATAACCTAACCTAACCCATCTAGACCTTCGCTGGTAATGTTTTACAAAATCTCGGTCGTGTCGGCCCCTACTTCTCGGTGGGGACGTTATATGCGTCTATAACGTTATATATCCTAACCTAAGGGAACCTAACATCTCGGATGTAGTATTTTCCAACATTCCTAGCGGGTCGGCACCTACTTCTCGGTGGGCACATTATATACGTCTATATCGTAATATAACCTAACCTAACCCATCTAGACCTTCGCTGGTAATGTTTTACAAAATCCCGGTCGTGTCGGCCCGTACTTCTCGGTGGGGACATTATATTCGTCTATAACGTTATATATCCTAACCTAAGGGAACCTAGCATCGCGGATGTAGTATTTCACAACATTCCTGGCGGGTCGGCCCCAACTTCTCGGTGGGCACATTATATACATCTATATCGTAATATAACCTAACCTAACCCATCTGGACCCTCGCTGGTAATGTTTTACAAAATCCCGGTCGTGTCGGCCCGTACTTCTCGGTGGGGACATTATATACGTCTATAACGTTATATATCCTAACCTAAGGGAACTTAACATCTCGGATGTACTATTTTCCAACATTCCTAGCGGGTCGGCCACTCCTTCTCGGTGGGCACATTATATACGTCTATATCGTAATATAACCTAACCTAACCCATCTAGACCCTCGCTGGTAATGTTTTACAAAATCCCGGTCGTGTCGGCACGTACTACTCGGTGGGGACATTATATGCGTCTATAACGTTATACACTAACCTAAGGGAACCTAACCTCTCGGATGTAGTATTCTCCAACATTCCTGGCGCCTCGGCCCCAACTTCTCGGTGGGCACATTATATACGTCTATATCGTAATATAACCTAACCTAACCCATCTAGACCCTCGCTGGTAATGTTTTACAAAATCCCGGTCGTGTCGGCACGTACGTCTCGGTGGGGACATTATATACGTCTATAACGTTATATATCCTAACCTAAGGGAACCTAACATCTCGGATGTAGTATTTTCCAACATTCCTAGCGGGTCGGCCCCTACTTCTCGGTGGGCACATTATATACGTCTATATCGTAATATAACCTAACCTAACCCATTTTGCCCCTCCGTGATAATGTTTTACAGAATCCCGGTCGTGTCGTCCTGTACGTCTCGGTGCGGACATGATATACGTCTATAACGTTATATATCCTAACCTAAGGCAACTTAACATCTCGGATGTAGTATTTTCCAACATTCCTGGCGGGTCGGCCCAGACTTCTTGGTGGGCACATTATATACGTCTATATAACCCAACCTAACCCATCTAGACCCTCGCTGGTAATGTTTTACAAAATCCCGGTCGTGTCGGCCCCTACTTCTCGGTGGGGACGTTATATGCGTCTATAACGTTATATATCCTAACCTAAGGGAACCTAACATCTCGGATGTAGTATTTTCCAACATTCCTAGCGGGTCGGCCCCTACTTCTCGGTGGGCACATTATATACGTCTATATCGTAATATAACCTAACCTAACCCATCTAGACCCTCGCTGGTAATGTTTTACAAAGTCCCGGTCGTGTCGGCCCTTACTTCGCGGTGGGGACGTTATATACGTCTATAACGTTATATGTGCTAACATAAGGGAACCTAACATCTCGGATGTAGTATTGTCCAACATTCCTGCCGGGTCGGCCCCAACTTCTCGGTGGGCACATTATATACGTCTATATCGTAATATAACCTAACCTAACTCATCTAGACCCTCGCTGGTAATGTTTTACAAAATCCCGGTCGTGGCGGCCCGTACTTCTCGGTGGGGACGTTATATGCGTCTATAACGTTATATATCCTAACCTAAGGGAACCTGACATCTCGGATGTAGTATTTTCCAACATTCCTAGCGGGTCGGCCCCTACTTCTCGGTGGGAAAATTATATACGTTTATATCGTCATATAACCTAACCTAACCCATCTAGACCCTCGCTGGTAATGTTTTACAGAATCCCGGCCGTGTCGTACCGTAGATCTCGGTTGGGACATTGTATGCATCTGTAACGTAATATACCCTAACCAAAGGCAACCTAACATCTCGAATGTAGTATTTCACAACATTCCTGGCGGGTCCGCCCCACTTCTCGGTAGGAACATTATATACGTCTATAACGTAATATAACCTAACCTAACCCATCTAGCCCCTCGCTGGTAATGTTTTACAAAATCCCGGTCGTGTCGGCCCGTACATCTCGGTGGGGACATTATATACGTCTATAACGTTATATATCCTAACCTAAGGGAAGCTAGCATCTCGGATGTAGTATTTTCCAGCATTCCTGGCGGGTCGGCCCAAACTTCTCGGCGGGCACATTATATACGTTTATATCGTCATATAACCTAACCTAACCCATCTAGACCCTCGCTGGTAATGTTTTACAAAATCCCGGTCGTGTCGGCCCGTGCTTCTCGGTGGGGACATTATATACGTCTATAACGTTATATGTCCTAACCTAAGGGAACCTAATATCTCGGATATAGTATTTTCCAACATTCCTGGCGGGTCGGCCCCAACTTCTCGGTGGGCACATTATATACGTTTATATCGTCATATAACCTAACCTGACCCATCTAGACCCTCGCTGGTAATGTTTTACAAAATCCCGGTCGTGTCGGTCCGTGCTTCTCGGTGGGGACATTATATACGTCTATAACGTTATATGTCCTAACCTAAGGGAACCTAATATCTCGGATGTAGTATTTTCCAAGATTCCTGGCGGGTCGGCCCCAACTTCTCGGTCCGCACATTATATACGTCTATATCGTAATATAACCCAACATAACCCACCTAGACCCTCGCTGGTAACGTTTTACAAAATCCGGGTCGTGTCGGCCCGTACTTCTCGGTGGGCACATTATATACGTCTATATCGTAATATAACCTAACCTAACCCATCTAGACCTTCGCTGGTAATGTTTTACAAAATCCCGGTCGTGTCGGCCCCTACTTCTCGGTGGGGACGTTATATGCGTCTATAACGTTATATATCCTAACCTAAGGGAACCTAACATCTCGGATGTAGTATTTTCCAACATTCCTAGCGGGTCGGCACCTACTTCTCGGTGGGCACATTATATACGTCTATATCGTAATATAACCTAACCTAACCCATCTAGACCTTCGCTGGTAATGTTTTACAAAATCCCGGTCGTGTCGGCCCGTACTTCTCGGTGGGGACATAATATTCGTCTATAACCTTATATATTCTAACCTAAGGGAACCTAACCTCTCGGATGTAGTATTTTCCAACATTCTTGGCGGGTCGGCCCCAACTTCTCGGTGGGCACATTATATACATCTATATCGTAATATAACCTAACCTAACCCATCTAGAACCTCGCTGGTAATGTTTTACAAAATCCCGGTCGTGTCGGCACGTACTTCTCGGTGGGGACATTATATACGTCTATAACGTTATGTATCCTAACCTAAGGGAACCTAACATCTCGGATGTAGTATTTTCCAACATTCCTAGCGGGTCGGCCCCTACTTCTCGGTGGGCACATTATATACGTCTATATCGTAATATAACCTAACCTAACCCATCTGGACCCTCGCTGGTAATGTTTTACAAAATCCCGGTCGTGTCGGCCCGTACTTCTCGGTGGGGACATTATATACGTCTATAACGTTATATATCCTAACCTAAGGGAAGCTAGCATCTCGGATGTAGTATTTTCCAGCATTCCTGGCGGGTCGGCCCAAACTTCTCGGCGGGCACATTATATACGTCTATATCGTAATATTGCCTAACCTAACCCATCTAGACCCTCGCTGGTAACGTTTTACAAAATGCCGGTCGTGTCGGCCCGTACTTCTCGGTGGGGACATTATATACGTCTATAACGTTATATGTCCTAACGTAAGGGAACCTAACATCTCGGATGTAGTATTTTCCAACATTCCTGGCGGATCGGCCCCAACTTCTCGGTGGGCACATTATATACGTTTATATCGTCATATAACCTAACCTAACCCATCTAGACCCTCGCTGGTAATGTTTTACAGAATCCCGGCCGTGTCGTACCGTAGATCTCGGTTGGGACATTGTATGCATCTGTAACGTAATATACCCTAACCAAAGGCAACCTAACATCTCGAATGTAGTATTTCACAACATTCCTGGCGGGTCCGCCCCACTTCTCGGTAGGAACATTATATACGTCTATATCGTAATATAACCTAACCTAACCCATCTAGACTCTCGCTGGTAATGTTTTACAACATCCCGGTCGTGTCGGCCCGTACATCTCGGTGGGGACATTATATACGTCTATAACGTTATATATCCTAACCTAAGGGAAGCTAGCATCTCGGATGTAGTATTTTCCAGCATTCCTGGCGGGTCGGCCCAAACTTCTCGGCGGGCACATTATATACGTTTATATCGTCATATAACCTAACCTAACCCATCTAGACCCTCGCTGGTAATGTTTTACAAAATCCCGGTCGTGTCGGCCCGTGCTTCTCGGTGGGGACATTATATACGTCTATAACGTTATATGTCCTAACCTAAGGGAACCTAATATCTCGGATGTAGTATTTTCCAACATTCCTGGCGGGTCGGCCCCAACTTCTCGGTGGGCACATTATATACGTTTATATCGTCATATAACCTAACCTAACCGATCTAGACCCTCGCTGGTAATGTTTTACAAAATCCCGGTCGTGTCGGCCCGTGCTTCTCGGTGGGGACATTATATACGTCTATAACGTTATATGTCCTAACCTAAGGGAACCTAATATCTCGGATGTAGTATTTTCCAAGATTCCTGGCGGGTCGGCCCCAACTTCTCGGTCCGCACATTATATACGTCTATATCGTAATATAACCCAACATAACCCACCTAGACCCTCGCTGGTAACGTTTTACAAAATCCGGGTCGTGTCGGCCCGTACTTCTCGGTGGGCACATTATATACGTCTATATCGTAATATAACCTAACCTAACCCATCTAGACCTTCGCTGGTAATGTTTTACAAAATCCCGGTCGTGTCGGCCCCTACTTCTCGGTGGGGACGTTATATGCGTCTATAACGTTATATATCCTAACCTAAGGGAACCTAACATCTCGGATGTAGTATTTTCCAACATTCCTAGCGGGTCGGCACCTACTTCTCGGTGGGCACATTATATACGTCTATATCGTAATATAACCTAACCTAACCCATCTAGACCTTCGCTGGTAATGTTTTACAAAATCCCGGTCGTGTCGGCCCGTACTTCTCGGTGGGGACATTATATTCGTCTATAACGTTATATATCCTAACCTAAGGGAACCTAGCATCGCGGATGTAGTATTTCACAACATTCCTGGCGGGTCGGCCCCAACTTCTCGGTGGGCACATTATATACATCTATATCGTAATATAACCTAACCTAACCCATCTGGACCCTCGCTGGTAATGTTTTACAAAATCCCGGTCGTGTCGGCCCGTACTTCTCGGTGGGGACATTATATACGTCTATAACGTTATATATCCTAACCTAAGGGAACTTAACATCTCGGATGTACTGTTTTCCAACATTCCTAGCGGGTCGGCCACTCCTTCTCGGTGGGCACATTATATACGTCTATATCGTAATATAACCTAACCTAACCCATCTAGACCCTCGCTGGTAATGTTTTACAAAATCCCGGTCGTGTCGGCACGTACTACTCGGTGGGGACATTATATACGTCTATATCGTAATATAACCTAACCTAACCCATCTAGACCTTCGCTGGTAATGTTTTACAAAATCCCGGTCGTGTCGGCCCCTACTTCTCGGTGGGGACGTTATATGCGTCTATAACGTTATATATCCTAACCTAAGGGAACCTAACATCTCGGATGTAGTATTTTCCAACATTCCTAGCGGGTCGGCACCTACTTCTCGGTGGGCACATTATATACGTCTATATCGTAATATAACCTAACCTAACCCATCTAGACCTTCGCTGGTAATGTTTTACAAAATCCCGGTCGTGTCGGCCCGTACTTCTCGGTGGGGACATAATATTCGTCTATAACCTTATATATTCTAACCTAAGGGAACCTAACCTCTCGGATGTAGTATTTTCCAACATTCTTGGCGGGTCGGCCCCAACTTCTCGGTGGGCACATTATATACATCTATATCGTAATATAACCTAACCTAACCCATCTAGAACCTCGCTGGTAATGTTTTACAAAATCCCGGTCGTGTCGGCACGTACTTCTCGGTGGGGACATTATATACGTCTATAACGTTATGTATCCTAACCTAAGGGAACCTAACATCTCGGATGTAGTATTTTCCAACATTCCTAGCGGGTCGGCCTCTACTTCTCGGTGGGCACATTATATACGTCTATATCGTAATATAACCTAACCTAACCCATCTGGACCCTCGCTGGTAATGTTTTACAAAATCCCGGTCGTGTCGGCCCGTACTTCTCGGTGGGGACATTATATACGTCTATAACGTTATATATCCTAACCTAAGGGAAGCTAGCATCTCGGATGTAGTATTTTCCAGCATTCCTGGCGGGTCGGCCCAAACTTCTCGGCGGGCACATTATATACGTCTATATCGTAATATTGCCTAACCTAACCCATCTAGACCCTCGCTGGTAACGTTTTACAAAATGCCGGTCGTGTCGGCCCGTACTTCTCGGTGGGGACATTATATACGTCTATAACGTTATATGTCCTAACGTAAGGGAACCTAACATCTCGGATGTAGTATTTTCCAACATTCCTGGCGGATCGGCCCCAACTTCTCGGTGGGCACATTATATACGTTTATATCGTCATATAACCTAACCTAACCCATCTAGACCCTCGCTGGTAATGTTTTACAGAATCCCGGCCGTGTCGTACCGTAGATCTCGGTTGGGACATTGTATGCATCTGTAACGTAATATACCCTAACCAAAGGCAACCTAACATCTCGAATGTAGTATTTCACAACATTCCTGGCGGGTCCGCCCCACTTCTCGGTAGGAACATTATATACGTCTATATCGTAATATAACCTAACCTAACCCATCTAGACTCTCGCTGGTAATGTTTTACAACATCCCGGTCGTGTCGGCCCGTACATCTCGGTGGGGACATTATATACGTCTATAACGTTATATATCCTAACCTAAGGGAAGCTAGCATCTCGGATGTAGTATTTTCCAGCATTCCTGGCGGGTCGGCCCAAACTTCTCGGCGGGCACATTATATACGTTTATATCGTCATATAACCTAACCTAACCCATCTAGACCCTCGCTGGTAATGTTTTACAAAATCCCGGTCGTGTCGGCCCGTGCTTCTCGGTGGGGACATTATATACGTCTATAACGTTATATGTCCTAACCTAAGGGAACCTAATATCTCGGATGTAGTATTTTCCAACATTCCTGGCGGGTCGGCCCCAACTTCTCGGTGGGCACATTATATACGTTTATATCGTCATATAACCTAACCTAACCCATCTAGACCCTCGCTGGTAATGTTTTACAAAATCCCGGTCGTGTCGGCCCGTGCTTCTCGGTGGGGACATTATATACGTCTATAACGTTATATGTCCTAACCTAAGGGAACCTAATATCTCGGATGTAGTATTTTCCAAGATTCCTGGCGGGTCGGCCCCAACTTCTCGGTCCGCACATTATATACGTCTATATCGTAATATAACCCAACATAACCCACCTAGACCCTCGCTGGTAACGTTTTACAAAATCCGGGTCGTGTCGGCCCGTACTTCTCGGTGGGCACATTATATACGTCTATATCGTAATATAACCTAACCTAACCCATCTAGACCTTCGCTGGTAATGTTTTACAAAATCCCGGTCGTGTCGGCCCCTACTTCTCGGTGGGGACGTTATATGCGTCTATAACGTTATATATCCTAACCTAAGGGAACCTAACATCTCGGATGTAGTATTTTCCAACATTCCTAGCGGGTCGGCACCTACTTCTCGGTGGGCACATTATATACGTCTATATCGTAATATAACCTAACCTAACCCATCTAGACCTTCGCTGGTAATGTTTTACAAAATCCCGGTCGTGTCGGCCCGTACTTCTCGGTGGGGACATTATATTCGTCTATAACGTTATATATCCTAACCTAAGGGAACCTAGCATCGCGGATGTAGTATTTCACAACATTCCTGGCGGGTCGGCCCCAACTTCTCGGTGGGCACATTATATACATCTATATCGTAATATAACCTAACCTAACCCATCTGGACCCTCGCTGGTAATGTTTTACAAAATCCCGGTCGTGTCGGCCCGTACTTCTCGGTGGGGACATTATATACGTCTATAACGTTATATATCCTAACCTAAGGGAACTTAACATCTCGGATGTACTGTTTTCCAACATTCCTAGCGGGTCGGCCACTCCTTCTCGGTGGGCACATTATATACGTCTATATCGTAATATAACCTAACCTAACCCATCTAGACCCTCGCTGGTAATGTTTTACAAAATCCCGGTCGTGTCGGCACGTACTGCTCGGTGGGGACATTATATGCGTCTATAACGTTATACACTAACCTAAGGGAACCTAACCTCTCGGATGTAGTATTCTCCAACATTCCTGGCGCCTCGGCCCCAACTTCTCGGTGGACACATTATATACGTCTATATCGTAATATAACCTAACCTAACCCTTCTAGACCCTCGCTGGTAATGTTTTACAAAATCCCGGTCGTGTCGGCACGTACGTCTCGGTGGGGACATTATATACGTCTATAACGTTATATATCCTAACCTAAGGGAACCTAACATCTCGGATGTAGTATTTTCCAACATTCCTAGCGGGTCGGCCCCTACTTCTCGGTGGGCACATTATATACGCCTATATCGTAATATAACCTAACCTAACCCATTTTGCCCCTCCGTGATAATGTTTTACAGAATCCCGGTCGTGTCGTCCTGTACGTCTCGGTGCGGACATGATATACGTCTATAACGTTATATATCCTAACCTAAGGCAACTTAACATCTCGGATGTAGTATTTTCCAACATTCCTGGCGGGTCGGCCCAGACTTCTTGGTGGGCACATTATATACGTCTATATCGTAATATAACCCAACCTAACCCATCTAGACCCTCGCTGGTAATGTTTTACAAAATCCCGGTCGTGTCGGCCCCTACTTCTCGGTGGGGACGTTATATGCGTCTATAACGTTATATATCCTAACCTAAGGGAACCTAACATCTCGGATGTAGTATTTTCCAACATTCCTAGCGGGTCGGCCCCTACTTCTCGGTGGGCACATTATATACGTCTATATCGTAATATAACCTAACCTAACCCATCTAGACCTTCGCTGGTAATGTTTTACAAAATCCCGGTCGTGTCGGCCCGTACTTCTCGGTGGGGACCTTATATACGTCTATAACGTTATATATCCTAACCTAAGGGAACCTAACATCTCGGATGTAGTATTTTCCAACATTCCTGGCGGGTCGGCCCCAACTTCTCGGTGGGCACATTATATACGTCTATATCGTAATATAACCTAACCTAACCCATCTGGACCCTCGCTGGTAATGTTTTACAAAGTCCCGGTCGTGTCGGCCCTTACTTCGCGGTGGGGACGTTATATACGTCTATAACGTTATATGTCCTAACATAAGGGAACCTAACATCTCGGATGTAGTATTGTCCAACATTCCTGCCGGGTCGGCCCCAACTTCTCGGTGGGCACATTATATACGTCTATATCGTAATATAACCTAACCTAACTCATCTAGACCCTCGCTGGTAATGTTTTACAAAATCCCGGTCGTGGCGGCCCGTACTTCTCGGTGGGGACGTTATATGCGTCTATAACGTTATATAGCCTAACCTAAGGGAACCTAACATCTCGGATGTAGTATTTTCCAACATTCCTAGCGGGTCGGCCCCTACTTCTCGGTGGGAAAATTATATACGTTTATATCGTCATATAACCTAACCTAACCCATCTAGACCCTCGCTGGTAATGTTTTACAGAATCCCGGCCGTGTCGTACCGTAGATCTCGGTTGGGACATTGTATGCATCTGTAACGTAATATACCCTAACCAAAGGCAACCTAACATCTCGAATGTAGTATTTCACAACATTCCTGGCGGGTCCGCCCCACTTCTCGGTAGGAACATTATATACGTCTATAACGTAATATAACCTAACCTAACCCATCTAGCCCCTCGCTGGTAATGTTTTACAAAATCCCGGTCGTGTCGGCCCGTACATCTCGGTGGGGACATTATATACGTCTATAACGTTATATATCCTAACCTAAGGGAAGCTAGCATCTCGGATGTAGTATTTTCCAGCATTCCTGGCGGGTCGGCACAAACTTCTCGGCGGGCACATTATATACGTTTATATCGTCATATAACCTAACCTAACCCATCTAGACCCTCGCTGGTAATGTTTTACAAAATCCCGGTCGTGTCGGCCCGTGCTTCTCGGTGGGGACATTATATACGTCTATAACGTTATATGTCCTAACCTAAGGGAACCTAATATCTCGGATGTAGTATTTTCCAACATTCCTGGCGGGTCGGCCCCAACTTCTCGGTGGGCACATTATATACGTTTATATCGTCATATAACCTAACCTAACCCATCTAGACCCTCGCTGGTAATGTTTTACAAAATCCCGGTCGTGTCGGCCCGTGCTTCTCGGTGGGGATATTATATACGTCTATAACGTTATATGTCCTAACCTAAGGGAACCTAATATCTCGGATGTAGTATTTTCCAAGATTCCTGGCGGGTCGGCCCCAACTTCTCGGTCCGCACATTATATACGTCTATATCGTAATATAACCCAACATAACCCACCTAGACCCTCGCTGGTAACGTTTTACAAAATCCGGGTCGTGTCGGCCCGTACTTCTCGGTGGGGACATTATATACGTCTATAACGTTATATGTCCTAACCTAAGGGAACCTAACATCGCGGATGTAGTATTTTCCAACATTCCTGGCGTGTCGGCCCCAACTTCTCGGTGGGCACATTATATACATCTATATCGTAATATAACCCAACCTAACCCATCTAGACCCTCGCTGGTAATGTTTTACAAAATCCCGGTCGTGTCGGCCCGTACTTCTCGGTGGGGACATTATATACGTCTATAACGTTATATGTCCTAACCTAAGGGAACCTAACATCTCGGATGTAGTATTTTCCAACATTCCTGGCGGGTCGGCCCCTACTTCTCGGTGGGAAAATTATATACGTCTATATCGTAATATAACCTTACCTAACCCATCTAGACCTTCGCTGGTAATGTTTTACAAAATCCCGGTCGTGTCGGCCCGTACTTCTCGGTGGGGACATTATATACGTCTATAACGTTATATATCCTAACCTAAGGGAACCTAGCATCGCGGATGTAGTATTTCACAACATTCATGGCGGGTCGGCCCCAACTTCTCGGTGGGCACATTATATACATCTATATCGTAATATAACCTAACCTAACCCATCTGGACCCTCGCTGGTAATGTTTTACAAAATCCCGGTCGTGTCGGCCCGTACTTCTCGGTGGGGACATTATATACGTCTATAACGTTATATATCCTAACCTAAGGGAAGCTAGCATCTCGGATGTAGTATTTTCCAGCATTCCTGGCGGGTCGGCCCAAACTTCTCGGCGGGCACATTATATACGTCTATATCGTAATATTGCCTAACCTAACCCATCTAGACCCTCGCTGGTAACGTTTTACAAAATCCCGGTCGTGTCGGCCCGTACTTCTCGGTGGGGACATTATATACGTCTATAACGTTATATGTCCTAACGTAAGGGAACCTAACATCTCGGATGTAGTATTTTCCAACATTCCTGGCGGGTCGGCCCCAACTTCTCGGTGGGCACATTATATACGTTCATATCGTCATATAACCTAACCTAACCCATCTAGACCCTCGCTGGTAATGTTTTACAGAATCCCGGCCGTGTCGTACCGTAGATCTCGGTTGGGACATTGTATGCATCTGTAACGTAATATACCCTAACCAAAGGCAACCTAACATCTCGAATGTAGTATTTCACAACATTCCTGGCGGGTCCGCCCCACTTCTCGGTAGGAACATTATATACGTCTATAACGTAATATAACCTAACCTAACCCATCTAGCCCCTCGCTGGTAATGTTTTACAAAATCCCGGTCGTGTCGGCCCGTACATCTCGGTGGGGACATTATATACGTCTATAACGTTATATATCCTAACCTAAGGGAAGCTAGCATCTCGGATGTAGTATTTTCCAGCATTCCTGGCGGGTCGGCCCAAACTTCTCGGCGGGCACATTATATACGTTAATATCGTCATATAACCTAACCTAACCCATCTAGACCCTCGCTGGTAATGTTTTACAAAATCCCGGTCGTGTCGGCCCGTGCTTCTCGGTGGGGACATTATATACGTCTATAACGTTATATGTCCTAACCTAAGGGAACCTAATATCTCGGATGTAGTATTTTCCAACATTCCTGGCGGGTCGGCCCCAACTTCTCGGTGGGCACATTATATACGTTTATATCGTCATATAACCTAACCTAACCCATCTAGACCCTCGCTGGTAATGTTTTACAAAATCCCGGTCGTGTCGGCCCGTGCTTCTCGGTGGGGACATTATATACGTCTATAACGTTATATGTCCTAACCTAAGGGAACCTAACATCGCGGATGTAGTATTTTCCAACATTCCTGGCGTGTCGGCCCCAACTTCTCGGTGGGCAAATTATATACGTCTATATCGGAATATAACCTAACCTAACCCATCTAGACCCTCGCTGGTAATGTTTTACAAAATCCCGGTCGTGTCGGCCCGTACTTCTCGGTGGGGTCATTATATACGCCTATAATGTTATATATCCTAACCTAAGGGAACCTGACACCTCGGATGTAGTATTTTCCAACATTCCTGGCGGGTCGGCCCCTACTTCTCGGTGGGAAAATTATATACGTCTATATCGTAATATAACCTTACCTAACCCATCTAGACCTTCGCTGGTAATGTTTTACAAAATCCCGGTCGTGTCGGCCCGTACTTCTCGGTGGGGACATTATATACGTCTATAACGTTATATATCCTAACCTAAGGGAACCTAGCATCGCGGATGTAGTATTTCACAACATTCATGGCGGGTCGGCCCCAACTTCTCGGTGGGCACATTATATACATCTATATCGTAATATAGCCTAACCTAACCCATCTGGACCCTCGCTGGTAATGTTTTACAAAATCCCGGTCGTGTCGGCCCGTACTTCTCGGTGGGGACATTATATACGTCTATAACGTTATATATCCTAACCTAAGGGAAGCTAGCATCTCGGATGTAGTATTTTCCAGCATTCCTGGCGGGTCGGCCCAAACTTCTCGGCGGGCACATTATATACGTCTATATCGTAATATTGCCTAACCTAACCCATCTAGACCCTCGCTGGTAACGTTTTACAAAATCCCGGTCGTGTCGGCCCGTACTTCTCGGTGGGGACATTATATACGTCTATAACGTTATATGTCCTAACCTAAGGGAACCTAATATCTCGGATGTAGTATTTTCCAACATTCCTGGCGGGTCGGCCCCAACTTCTCGGTGGGCACATTATATACGTTTATATCGTCATATAACCTAACCTAACCCATCTAGACCCTCGCTGGTAATGTTTTACAGAATCCCGGCCGTGTCGTACCGTAGATCTCGGTTGGGACATTGTATGCATCTGTAACGTAATATACCCTAACCAAAGGCAACCTAACATCTCGAATGTAGTATTTCACAACATTCCTGGCGGGTCCGCCCCACTTCTCGGTAGGAACATTATATACGTCTATAACGTAATATAACCTAACCTAACCCATCTAGCCCCTCGCTGGTAATATTTTACAAAATCCCGGTCGTGTCGGCCCCTACTTCTCGGTGGGGACGTTATATACGTCTATAACGTTATATATCCTAACCTAAGGGAACCTAACATCTCGGATGTAGTATTTTCCAACATTCCAGGCGTGACGGCCCCTACTTCTCGGTGGGGACATTATATACGTCTATATCGTAATATAACCTAACCTAACCCATTTTGCCCCTCCGTGATAATGTTTTACAGAATCCCGGCCGTGTCGTACCGTAGATCTCGGTTGGGACATTGTATGCATCTGTAACGTAATATACCCTAACCAAAGGCAACCTAACATCTCGAATGTAGTATTTCACAACATTCCTGCCGGGTCCGCCCCACTTCTCGGTAGGAACATTATATACGTCTATAACGTAATATAACCTAACCTAACCCATCTAGCCCCTCGCTGGTAATGTTTTACAAAATCCCGGTCGTGTCGGCCCGTACATCTCGGTGGGGACATTATATACGTCTATAACGTTATATATCCTAACCTAAGGGAAGCTAGCATCTCGGATGTAGTATTTTCCAGCATTCCTGGCGGGTCGGCCCAAACTTCTCGGCGGGCACATTATATACGTCTATATCGTAATATAGCCTAACCTAACCCATCTAGACCCTCGCTGGTAACGTTTTACAAAATCCCGGTCGTGTCGGCCCGTACTTCTCGGTGGGGACATTATATACGTCTATAACGTTATATGTCCTAACGTAAGGGAACCTAACATATCGGATGTAGTATTTTCCAACATTCCTGGCGGGTCGGCCCCAACTTCTCGGTGGGCACATTATATACGTTTATATCGTCATATAACCTAACCTAACCCATCTAGACCCTCGCTGGTAATGTTTTACAAAATCCCGGTCCTGTCGGCCCGTGCTTCTCGGTGGGGACATTATATACGTCTATAACGTTATATATCCTAACCTAAGGGAAGCTAGCATCTCGGATGTAGTATTTTCCAGCATTCCTGGCGGGTCGGCCCAAACTTCTCGGCGGGCACATTATATACGTCTATATCGTAATATAGCCTAACCTAACCCATATAGACCCTCGCTGGTAACGTTTTACAAAATCCCGGTCGTGTCGGCCCGTACTTCTCGGTGGGGACATTATATACGTCTATAACGTTATATGTCCTAACGTAAGGGAACCTAACATCTCGGATGTAGTATTTTCCAACATTCCTGGCGGGTCGGCCCCAACTTCTCGGTGGGCACATTATATACGTTTATATCGTCATATAACCTAACCTAACCCATCTAGACCCTCGCTGGTAATGTATTACAAAATCCCGGTCGTGTCGGCCCGTGCTTCTCGGTGGGGACATTATATACGTCTATAACGTTATATGTCCTAACCTAAGGGAACCTAATATCTCGGATGTAGTATTTTCCAAGATTCCTGGCGGGTCGGCCCCAACTTCTCGGTCCGCACATTATATACGTCTATATCGTAATATAACCCAACATAACCCATCTAGACCCTCGCTGGTAATGTTTTACAAAATCCCGGTCGTGTCGGCCCCTACTTCTCGGTGGGGACGTTATATACGTCTATAACGTTATATATCCTAACCTAAGGGAACCTAACATCTCGAATGTAGTATTTTCCAACATTCCAGGCGTGACGGCCCCTACTTCTCGGTGGGGACATTATATACGTCTATATCGTAATATAACCTAACCTAACCCATTTTGCCCCTCCGTTATAATGTTTTACAAAATCCCGGCCGTGTCGTACCGTAGATCTCGGTTGGGACATTGTATGCATCTGTAACGTAATATACCCTAACCAAAGGCAACCTAACATCTCGAATGTAGTATTTCACAACATTCCTGGCGGGTCCGCCCCACTTCTCGGTAGGAACATTATATACGTCTATAACGTAATATAACCTAACCTAACCCATCTAGCCCCTCGCTGGTAATGTTTTACAAAATCCCGGGCGTGTCGGCCCGTACATCTCGGTGGGGACATTATATACGTCTGTAACGTTATATATCCTAACCTAAGGGAAGCTAGCATCTCGGATGTAGTATTTTCCAGCATTCCTGGCGGGTCGGCCCAAACTTCTCGGCGGGCACATTATATACGTCTATATCGTAATATAGCCTAACCTAACCCATCTAGACCCTCGCTGGTAACGTTTTACAAAATCCCGGTCGTGTCGGCCCGTACTTCTCGGTGGGGACATTATATACGTCTATAACGTTATATGTCCTAACGTAAGGGAACCTAACATCTCGGATGTAGTATTTTCCAACATTCCTGGCGGGTCGGCCCCAACTTCTCGGTGGGCACATTATATACGTTTATATCGTCATATAACCTAACCTAACCCATCTAGACCCTCGCTGGTAATGTTTTACAAAATCCCGGTCGTGTCGGCCCGTGCTTCTCGGTGGGGACATTATATACGTCTATAACGTTATATGTCCTAACCTAAGGGAACCTAATATCTCGGATGTAGTATTTTCCAACATTCCTGGCGGGTCGGCCCCAACTTCTCGGTGGGCACATTATATACGTTTATATCGTCATATAACTTAACCTAACCCATCTAGACCCTCGCTGGTAATGTTTTACAAAATCCCGGTCGTGTCGGCCCGTGCTTCTCGGTGGGGACATTATATACGTCTATAACGTTATATGTCCTAACGTAAGGGAACCTAACATCTCGGATGTAGTATTTTCCAACATTCCTGGCGGGTCGGCCCCAACTTCTCGGTGGGCACATTATATACGTTTATATCGTCATATAACCTAACCTAACCCATCTAGACCCTCGCTGGTAATGTTTTACAAAATCCCGGTCGTGTCGGCCCGTGCTTCTCGGTGGGGACATTATATACGTCTATAACGTTATATGTCCTAACCTAAGGGAACCTAATATCTCGGATGTAGTATTTTCCAACATTCCTGGCGGGTCGGCCCCAACTTCTCGGTGGGCACATTATATACGTTTATATCGTCATATAACTTAACCTAACCCATCTAGACCCTCGCTGGTAATGTTTTACAAAATCCCGGTCGTGTCGGCCCGTGCTTCTCGGTGGGGACATTATATACGTCTATAACGTTATATGTCCTAACGTAAGGGAACCTAACATCTCGGATGTAGTATTTTCCAACATTCCTGGCGGGTCGGCCCAAACTTCTCGGCGGGCACATTATATACGTCTATATCGTAATATAGCCTAACCTAACCCATCTAGACCCTCGCTGGTAATGTTTTACAAAATCCCGGTCGTGTCGGCCCGTGCTTCTCGGTGGGGACATTATATACGTCTATAACGTTATATGTCCTAACGTAAGGGAACCTAACATCTCGGATGTAGTATTTTCCAACATTCCTGGCGGGTCGGCCCAAACTTCTCGGCGGGCACATTATATACGTCTATATCGTAATATAACTTAACCTAACCCATCTAGACCCTCGCTGGTAATGTTTTACAAAATCCCGGTCGTGTCGCTCCGTACTTCTCGGTGGGGACATTATATACGTCTATAACGTTATATATCCTAACCTAAGGGAACCTAGCATCGCGGATGTAGTATTTCACAACATTCCTGGCGGGTCGGCCCCAACTTCTCGGTGGGCACATTATATACATCTATATCGTAATATAACCTAACCTAACCCATCTGGACCATCGCTGGTAATGTTTTACAAAATCCCGGTCGTGTCGGCCCGTACATCTCGGTGGGGACATTATATACGTCTATAACGTTATATATCCTAACCTAAGGAAACTTAACATCTCGGATGTACTATTTTCCAACATTCCTAGCGGGTCGGCCCCTCCTTCTCGGTGGGCACATTATATACGTCTATATCGTAATATAACCTAACCTACCCTATCTAGACCCTCGCTGGTAACGTTTTACAAAATCCCGATCGTGTCGGCCCGTACTTCTCGGTGGGGACATTGTATACGTCTATAACGTTATATGTCCTAACGTAAGGGAACCTAACATCTCGGATGTAGTATTTTCCAACATTCCTGGCGGGTCGGCCCCAACTTCTCGGTGGGCACATTATATACGTCTATATCGTAATATAACCTAACCTAACCCATCTAGGCTCTCGCTGGTAATGTTTTACAACATCCCGGTCGTGTCGGCCCGTACTTCTCGGTGGGGACATTATATACGTCTATAACGTTATACACTAACCTAAGGGAACCTAACCTCTCGGATGTAGTATTCTCCAACATTCCTGGCGCCTCGGCCCCAACTTCTCGGTGGACACATTATATACGTCTATATCGTAATATAACCTAACCTAACCCTTCTAGACCCTCGCTGGTAATGTTTTACAAAATCCCGGTCGTGTCGGCACGTACGTCTCGGTGGGGACATTATATACGTCTATAACGTTATATATCCTAACCTAAGGGAACCTAACATCTCGGATGTAGTATTTTCCAACATTCCTAGCGGGTCGGCCCCTACTTCTCGGTGGGCACATTATATACGCCTATATCGTAATATAACCTAACCTAACCCATTTTGCCCCTCCGTGATAATGTTTTACAGAATCCCGGTCGTGTCGTCCTGTACGTCTCGGTGCGGACATGATATACGTCTATAACGTTATATATCCTAACCTAAGGCAACTTAACATCTCGGATGTAGTATTTTCCAACATTCCTGGCGGGTCGGCCCAGACTTCTTGGTGGGCACATTATATACGTCTATATCGTAATATAACCCAACCTAACCCATCTAGACCCTCGCTGGTAATGTTTTACAAAATCCCGGTCGTGTCGGCCCCTACTTCTCGGTGGGGACGTTATATGCGTCTATAACGTTATATATCCTAACCTAAGGGAACCTAACATCTCGGATGTAGTATTTTCCAACATTCCTAGCGGGTCGGCCCCTACTTCTCGGTGGGCACATTATATACGTCTATATCGTAATATAACCTAACCTAACCCATCTAGACCTTCGCTGGTAATGTTTTACAAAATCCCGGTCGTGTCGGCCCGTACTTCTCGGTGGGGACCTTATATACGTCTATAACGTTATATATCCTAACCTAAGGGAACCTAACATCTCGGATGTAGTATTTTCCAACATTCCTGGCGGGTCGGCCCCAACTTCTCGGTGGGCACATTATATACGTCTATATCGTAATATAACCTAACCTAACCCATCTGGACCCTCGCTGGTAATGTTTTACAAAGTCCCGGTCGTGTCGGCCCTTACTTCGCGGTGGGGACGTTATATACGTCTATAACGTTATATGTCCTAACATAAGGGAACCTAACATCTCGGATGTAGTATTGTCCAACATTCCTGCCGGGTCGGCCCCAACTTCTCGGTGGGCACATTATATACGTCTATATCGTAATATAACCTAACCTAACTCATCTAGACCCTCGCTGGTAATGTTTTACAAAATCCCGGTCGTGGCGGCCCGTACTTCTCGGTGGGGACGTTATATGCGTCTATAACGTTATATAGCCTAACCTAAGGGAACCTAACATCTCGGATGTAGTATTTTCCAACATTCCTAGCGGGTCGGCCCCTACTTCTCGGTGGGAAAATTATATACGTTTATATCGTCATATAACCTAACCTAACCCATCTAGACCCTCGCTGGTAATGTTTTACAGAATCCCGGCCGTGTCGTACCGTAGATCTCGGTTGGGACATTGTATGCATCTGTAACGTAATATACCCTAACCAAAGGCAACCTAACATCTCGAATGTAGTATTTCACAACATTCCTGGCGGGTCCGCCCCACTTCTCGGTAGGAACATTATATACGTCTATAACGTAATATAACCTAACCTAACCCATCTAGCCCCTCGCTGGTAATGTTTTACAAAATCCCGGTCGTGTCGGCCCGTACATCTCGGTGGGGACATTATATACGTCTATAACGTTATATATCCTAACCTAAGGGAAGCTAGCATCTCGGATGTAGTATTTTCCAGCATTCCTGGCGGGTCGGCACAAACTTCTCGGCGGGCACATTATATACGTTTATATCGTCATATAACCTAACCTAACCCATCTAGACCCTCGCTGGTAATGTTTTACAAAATCCCGGTCGTGTCGGCCCGTGCTTCTCGGTGGGGACATTATATACGTCTATAACGTTATATGTCCTAACCTAAGGGAACCTAATATCTCGGATGTAGTATTTTCCAACATTCCTGGCGGGTCGGCCCCAACTTCTCGGTGGGCACATTATATACGTTTATATCGTCATATAACCTAACCTAACCCATCTAGACCCTCGCTGGTAATGTTTTACAAAATCCCGGTCGTGTCGGCCCGTGCTTCTCGGTGGGGATATTATATACGTCTATAACGTTATATGTCCTAACCTAAGGGAACCTAATATCTCGGATGTAGTATTTTCCAAGATTCCTGGCGGGTCGGCCCCAACTTCTCGGTCCGCACATTATATACGTCTATATCGTAATATAACCCAACATAACCCACCTAGACCCTCGCTGGTAACGTTTTACAAAATCCGGGTCGTGTCGGCCCGTACTTCTCGGTGGGGACATTATATACGTCTATAACGTTATATGTCCTAACCTAAGGGAACCTAACATCGCGGATGTAGTATTTTCCAACATTCCTGGCGTGTCGGCCCCAACTTCTCGGTGGGCACATTATATACATCTATATCGTAATATAACCCAACCTAACCCATCTAGACCCTCGCTGGTAATGTTTTACAAAATCCCGGTCGTGTCGGCCCGTACTTCTCGGTGGGGACATTATATACGTCTATAACGTTATATGTCCTAACCTAAGGGAACCTAACATCTCGGATGTAGTATTTTCCAACATTCCTGGCGGGTCGGCCCCTACTTCTCGGTGGGAAAATTATATACGTCTATATCGTAATATAACCTTACCTAACCCATCTAGACCTTCGCTGGTAATGTTTTACAAAATCCCGGTCGTGTCGGCCCGTACTTCTCGGTGGGGACATTATATACGTCTATAACGTTATATATCCTAACCTAAGGGAACCTAGCATCGCGGATGTAGTATTTCACAACATTCATGGCGGGTCGGCCCCAACTTCTCGGTGGGCACATTATATACATCTATATCGTAATATAACCTAACCTAACCCATCTGGACCCTCGCTGGTAATGTTTTACAAAATCCCGGTCGTGTCGGCCCGTACTTCTCGGTGGGGACATTATATACGTCTATAACGTTATATATCCTAACCTAAGGGAAGCTAGCATCTCGGATGTAGTATTTTCCAGCATTCCTGGCGGGTCGGCCCAAACTTCTCGGCGGGCACATTATATACGTCTATATCGTAATATTGCCTAACCTAACCCATCTAGACCCTCGCTGGTAACGTTTTACAAAATCCCGGTCGTGTCGGCCCGTACTTCTCGGTGGGGACATTATATACGTCTATAACGTTATATGTCCTAACGTAAGGGAACCTAACATCTCGGATGTAGTATTTTCCAACATTCCTGGCGGGTCGGCCCCAACTTCTCGGTGGGCACATTATATACGTTCATATCGTCATATAACCTAACCTAACCCATCTAGACCCTCGCTGGTAATGTTTTACAGAATCCCGGCCGTGTCGTACCGTAGATCTCGGTTGGGACATTGTATGCATCTGTAACGTAATATACCCTAACCAAAGGCAACCTAACATCTCGAATGTAGTATTTCACAACATTCCTGGCGGGTCCGCCCCACTTCTCGGTAGGAACATTATATACGTCTATAACGTAATATAACCTAACCTAACCCATCTAGCCCCTCGCTGGTAATGTTTTACAAAATCCCGGTCGTGTCGGCCCGTACATCTCGGTGGGGACATTATATACGTCTATAACGTTATATATCCTAACCTAAGGGAAGCTAGCATCTCGGATGTAGTATTTTCCAGCATTCCTGGCGGGTCGGCCCAAACTTCTCGGCGGGCACATTATATACGTTAATATCGTCATATAACCTAACCTAACCCATCTAGACCCTCGCTGGTAATGTTTTACAAAATCCCGGTCGTGTCGGCCCGTGCTTCTCGGTGGGGACATTATATACGTCTATAACGTTATATGTCCTAACCTAAGGGAACCTAATATCTCGGATGTAGTATTTTCCAACATTCCTGGCGGGTCGGCCCCAACTTCTCGGTGGGCACATTATATACGTTTATATCGTCATATAACCTAACCTAACCCATCTAGACCCTCGCTGGTAATGTTTTACAAAATCCCGGTCGTGTCGGCCCGTGCTTCTCGGTGGGGACATTATATACGTCTATAACGTTATATGTCCTAACCTAAGGGAACCTAACATCGCGGATGTAGTATTTTCCAACATTCCTGGCGTGTCGGCCCCAACTTCTCGGTGGGCAAATTATATACGTCTATATCGGAATATAACCTAACCTAACCCATCTAGACCCTCGCTGGTAATGTTTTACAAAATCCCGGTCGTGTCGGCCCGTACTTCTCGGTGGGGTCATTATATACGCCTATAATGTTATATATCCTAACCTAAGGGAACCTGACACCTCGGATGTAGTATTTTCCAACATTCCTGGCGGGTCGGCCCCTACTTCTCGGTGGGAAAATTATATACGTCTATATCGTAATATAACCTTACCTAACCCATCTAGACCTTCGCTGGTAATGTTTTACAAAATCCCGGTCGTGTCGGCCCGTACTTCTCGGTGGGGACATTATATACGTCTATAACGTTATATATCCTAACCTAAGGGAACCTAGCATCGCGGATGTAGTATTTCACAACATTCATGGCGGGTCGGCCCCAACTTCTCGGTGGGCACATTATATACATCTATATCGTAATATAGCCTAACCTAACCCATCTGGACCCTCGCTGGTAATGTTTTACAAAATCCCGGTCGTGTCGGCCCGTACTTCTCGGTGGGGACATTATATACGTCTATAACGTTATATATCCTAACCTAAGGGAAGCTAGCATCTCGGATGTAGTATTTTCCAGCATTCCTGGCGGGTCGGCCCAAACTTCTCGGCGGGCACATTATATACGTCTATATCGTAATATTGCCTAACCTAACCCATCTAGACCCTCGCTGGTAACGTTTTACAAAATCCCGGTCGTGTCGGCCCGTACTTCTCGGTGGGGACATTATATACGTCTATAACGTTATATGTCCTAACCTAAGGGAACCTAATATCTCGGATGTAGTATTTTCCAACATTCCTGGCGGGTCGGCCCCAACTTCTCGGTGGGCACATTATATACGTTTATATCGTCATATAACCTAACCTAACCCATCTAGACCCTCGCTGGTAATGTTTTACAGAATCCCGGCCGTGTCGTACCGTAGATCTCGGTTGGGACATTGTATGCATCTGTAACGTAATATACCCTAACCAAAGGCAACCTAACATCTCGAATGTAGTATTTCACAACATTCCTGGCGGGTCCGCCCCACTTCTCGGTAGGAACATTATATACGTCTATAACGTAATATAACCTAACCTAACCCATCTAGCCCCTCGCTGGTAATATTTTACAAAATCCCGGTCGTGTCGGCCCCTACTTCTCGGTGGGGACGTTATATACGTCTATAACGTTATATATCCTAACCTAAGGGAACCTAACATCTCGGATGTAGTATTTTCCAACATTCCAGGCGTGACGGCCCCTACTTCTCGGTGGGGACATTATATACGTCTATATCGTAATATAACCTAACCTAACCCATTTTGCCCCTCCGTGATAATGTTTTACAGAATCCCGGCCGTGTCGTACCGTAGATCTCGGTTGGGACATTGTATGCATCTGTAACGTAATATACCCTAACCAAAGGCAACCTAACATCTCGAATGTAGTATTTCACAACATTCCTGCCGGGTCCGCCCCACTTCTCGGTAGGAACATTATATACGTCTATAACGTAATATAACCTAACCTAACCCATCTAGCCCCTCGCTGGTAATGTTTTACAAAATCCCGGTCGTGTCGGCCCGTACATCTCGGTGGGGACATTATATACGTCTATAACGTTATATATCCTAACCTAAGGGAAGCTAGCATCTCGGATGTAGTATTTTCCAGCATTCCTGGCGGGTCGGCCCAAACTTCTCGGCGGGCACATTATATACGTCTATATCGTAATATAGCCTAACCTAACCCATCTAGACCCTCGCTGGTAACGTTTTACAAAATCCCGGTCGTGTCGGCCCGTACTTCTCGGTGGGGACATTATATACGTCTATAACGTTATATGTCCTAACGTAAGGGAACCTAACATATCGGATGTAGTATTTTCCAACATTCCTGGCGGGTCGGCCCCAACTTCTCGGTGGGCACATTATATACGTTTATATCGTCATATAACCTAACCTAACCCATCTAGACCCTCGCTGGTAATGTTTTACAAAATCCCGGTCCTGTCGGCCCGTGCTTCTCGGTGGGGACATTATATACGTCTATAACGTTATATATCCTAACCTAAGGGAAGCTAGCATCTCGGATGTAGTATTTTCCAGCATTCCTGGCGGGTCGGCCCAAACTTCTCGGCGGGCACATTATATACGTCTATATCGTAATATAGCCTAACCTAACCCATATAGACCCTCGCTGGTAACGTTTTACAAAATCCCGGTCGTGTCGGCCCGTACTTCTCGGTGGGGACATTATATACGTCTATAACGTTATATGTCCTAACGTAAGGGAACCTAACATCTCGGATGTAGTATTTTCCAACATTCCTGGCGGGTCGGCCCCAACTTCTCGGTGGGCACATTATATACGTTTATATCGTCATATAACCTAACCTAACCCATCTAGACCCTCGCTGGTAATGTATTACAAAATCCCGGTCGTGTCGGCCCGTGCTTCTCGGTGGGGACATTATATACGTCTATAACGTTATATGTCCTAACCTAAGGGAACCTAATATCTCGGATGTAGTATTTTCCAAGATTCCTGGCGGGTCGGCCCCAACTTCTCGGTCCGCACATTATATACGTCTATATCGTAATATAACCCAACATAACCCATCTAGACCCTCGCTGGTAATGTTTTACAAAATCCCGGTCGTGTCGGCCCCTACTTCTCGGTGGGGACGTTATATACGTCTATAACGTTATATATCCTAACCTAAGGGAACCTAACATCTCGAATGTAGTATTTTCCAACATTCCAGGCGTGACGGCCCCTACTTCTCGGTGGGGACATTATATACGTCTATATCGTAATATAACCTAACCTAACCCATTTTGCCCCTCCGTTATAATGTTTTACAAAATCCCGGCCGTGTCGTACCGTAGATCTCGGTTGGGACATTGTATGCATCTGTAACGTAATATACCCTAACCAAAGGCAACCTAACATCTCGAATGTAGTATTTCACAACATTCCTGGCGGGTCCGCCCCACTTCTCGGTAGGAACATTATATACGTCTATAACGTAATATAACCTAACCTAACCCATCTAGCCCCTCGCTGGTAATGTTTTACAAAATCCCGGGCGTGTCGGCCCGTACATCTCGGTGGGGACATTATATACGTCTGTAACGTTATATATCCTAACCTAAGGGAAGCTAGCATCTCGGATGTAGTATTTTCCAGCATTCCTGGCGGGTCGGCCCAAACTTCTCGGCGGGCACATTATATACGTCTATATCGTAATATAGCCTAACCTAACCCATCTAGACCCTCGCTGGTAACGTTTTACAAAATCCCGGTCGTGTCGGCCCGTACTTCTCGGTGGGGACATTATATACGTCTATAACGTTATATGTCCTAACGTAAGGGAACCTAACATCTCGGATGTAGTATTTTCCAACATTCCTGGCGGGTCGGCCCCAACTTCTCGGTGGGCACATTATATACGTTTATATCGTCATATAACCTAACCTAACCCATCTAGACCCTCGCTGGTAATGTTTTACAAAATCCCGGTCGTGTCGGCCCGTGCTTCTCGGTGGGGACATTATATACGTCTATAACGTTATATGTCCTAACCTAAGGGAACCTAATATCTCGGATGTAGTATTTTCCAACATTCCTGGCGGGTCGGCCCCAACTTCTCGGTGGGCACATTATATACGTTTATATCGTCATATAACTTAACCTAACCCATCTAGACCCTCGCTGGTAATGTTTTACAAAATCCCGGTCGTGTCGGCCCGTGCTTCTCGGTGGGGACATTATATACGTCTATAACGTTATATGTCCTAACGTAAGGGAACCTAACATCTCGGATGTAGTATTTTCCAACATTCCTGGCGGGTCGGCCCCAACTTCTCGGTGGGCACATTATATACGTTTATATCGTCATATAACCTAACCTAACCCATCTAGACCCTCGCTGGTAATGTTTTACAAAATCCCGGTCGTGTCGGCCCGTGCTTCTCGGTGGGGACATTATATACGTCTATAACGTTATATGTCCTAACCTAAGGGAACCTAATATCTCGGATGTAGTATTTTCCAACATTCCTGGCGGGTCGGCCCCAACTTCTCGGTGGGCACATTATATACGTTTATATCGTCATATAACTTAACCTAACCCATCTAGACCCTCGCTGGTAATGTTTTACAAAATCCCGGTCGTGTCGGCCCGTGCTTCTCGGTGGGGACATTATATACGTCTATAACGTTATATGTCCTAACGTAAGGGAACCTAACATCTCGGATGTAGTATTTTCCAACATTCCTGGCGGGTCGGCCCAAACTTCTCGGCGGGCACATTATATACGTCTATATCGTAATATAGCCTAACCTAACCCATCTAGACCCTCGCTGGTAATGTTTTACAAAATCCCGGTCGTGTCGGCCCGTGCTTCTCGGTGGGGACATTATATACGTCTATAACGTTATATGTCCTAACGTAAGGGAACCTAACATCTCGGATGTAGTATTTTCCAACATTCCTGGCGGGTCGGCCCAAACTTCTCGGCGGGCACATTATATACGTCTATATCGTAATATAACTTAACCTAACCCATCTAGACCCTCGCTGGTAATGTTTTACAAAATCCCGGTCGTGTCGCTCCGTACTTCTCGGTGGGGACATTATATACGTCTATAACGTTATATATCCTAACCTAAGGGAACCTAGCATCGCGGATGTAGTATTTCACAACATTCCTGGCGGGTCGGCCCCAACTTCTCGGTGGGCACATTATATACATCTATATCGTAATATAACCTAACCTAACCCATCTGGACCATCGCTGGTAATGTTTTACAAAATCCCGGTCGTGTCGGCCCGTACATCTCGGTGGGGACATTATATACGTCTATAACGTTATATATCCTAACCTAAGGAAACTTAACATCTCGGATGTACTATTTTCCAACATTCCTAGCGGGTCGGCCCCTCCTTCTCGGTGGGCACATTATATACGTCTATATCGTAATATAACCTAACCTACCCTATCTAGACCCTCGCTGGTAACGTTTTACAAAATCCCGATCGTGTCGGCCTGTACTTCTCGGTGGGGACATTGTATACGTCTATAACGTTATATGTCCTAACGTAAGGGAACCTAACATCTCGGATGTAGTATTTTCCAACATTCCTGGCGGGTCGGCCCCAACTTCTCGGTGGGCACATTATATACGTCTATATCGTAATATAACCTAACCTAACCCATCTAGACTCTCGCTGGTAATGTTTTACAACATCCCGGTCGTGTCGGCCCGTACTTCTCGGTGGGGACATTATATACGTCTATAACGTTATATATCCTAACCTAAGGGAACCTAACCTCTCGGATGTAGTATTTTCCAACATTCCAGGCGTGACGGCCCCTACTTCTCGGTGGGGACATTATATACGTCTATATCGTAATATAACCTAACCTAACCCATTTTGCCCCTCCGTGATAATGTTTTACAGAATCCCGGCCGTGTCGTACCGTAGATCTCGGTTGGGACATTGTATGCATCTGTAACGTAATATGCCCTAACCAAAGGCAACCTAACATCTCGAATGTAGTATTTCACAACATTCCTGGCGGGTCCGCCCCACTTCTCGGTAGGAACATTATATACGTCTATAACGTAATATAACCTAACCTAACCCATCTAGCCCCTCGCTGGTAATGTTTTACAAAATCCCGGTCGTGTCGGCCCGTACATCTCGGTGGGGACATTATATACGTCTATAACGTTATATATCCTAACCTAAGGGAAGCTAGCATCTCGGATGTAGTATTTTCCAGCATTCCTGGCGGGTCGGCCCAAACTTCTCGGCGGGCACATTATATACGTCTATATCGTAATATAGCCTAACCTAACCCATCTAGACCCTCGCTGGTAACGTTTTGCAAAATCCCGGTCGTGTCGGCCCGTACTTCTCGGAGGGGACATTATATACGTCTATAACGTTATATGTCCTAACGTAAGGGAACCTAACATCTCGGATGTAGTATTTCCCAACATTCCTGGCGGGTCGGCCCCAACTTCTCGGTGGGCACATTATATACGTTTATATCGTCATATAACCTAACCTAACCCATCTAGACCCTCGCTGGTAATGTTTTACAAAATCCCGGTCGTGTCGGCCCGTACTTCTCGGTGGGGACATTATATACGTCTATAACGTTATATGTCCTAACCTAAGGGAACCTGATATCTCGGATGTAGTATTTTCCAACATTCCTGGCGGGTCGGCCCCAACTTCTCGGTGGGCACATTATATACGTTTATATCATCATATAACCTAACCTAACCCATCTAGAACCTCGCTGGTAATGTTTTACAAAATCCCGGTCGTGTCGGCCCGTGCTTCTCGGTGGGGACATTATATACGTCTATAACGTTATATGTCCTAACCTAAGGGAACCTAATATCTCGGATGTAGTATTTTCCAAGATTCCTGGCGGGTCGGCCCCAACTTCTCGGTCCGCACATTATATACGTCTATATCGTAATATAACCCAACATAACCCATCTAGACCCTCGCTGGTAACGTTTTACAAAATCCGGGTCGTGTCGGCCCGTACTTCTCGGTGGGGACATTATATACGTCTATAACGTTATATGTCCTAACTTAAGGGAACCTAACATCGCGGATGTAGTATTTTCCAACATTCCTGGCGTGTCGGCCCCAACTTCTCGGTGGGCAAATTATATACGTCTATATCGGAATATAACCTAACCTAACCCATCTAGACCCTCGCTGGTAATGTTTTACAAAATCCCGGTCGTGTCGGCCCGTACTTCTCGGTGGGGTCATTATATACGCCTATAATGTTATATATCCTAACCTAAGGGAACCTGACACCTCGGATGTAGTATTTTCCAACATTCCTGGCGGGTCGGCCCCTACTTCTCGGTGGGCACATTATATACGTCTATATGGTAATATAACCTAACCTAACCCATCTAGACTCTCGCTGGTAATGTTTTACAACATCCCGGTCGTGTCGGCCCGTACATCTCGGTGGGGACATTATATACGTCTATAACGTTATATATCCTAACCTAAGGGAAGCTAGCATCTCGGATGTAGTATTTTCCAGCATTCCTGGCGGGTCGGCCCAAACTTCTCGGCGGGCACATTATATACGTCTATATCGTAATATAGCCTAACCTAACCCATCTAGACCCTCGCTGGTAACGTTTTGCAAAATCCCGGTCGTGTCGGCCCGTACTTCTCGGAGGGGACATTATATACGTCTATAACGTTATATGTCCTAACGTAAGGGAACCTAACATCTCGGATGTAGTATTTTCCAACATTCCTGGCGGGTCGGCCCCAACTTCTCGGTGGGCACATTATATACGTTTATATCGTCATATAACCTAACCTAACCCATCTAGACCCTCGCTGGTAATGTTTTACAAAATCCCGGTCGTGTCGGCCCGTACTTCTCGGTGGGGACATTATATACGTCTATAACGTTATATGTCCTAACCTAAGGGAACCTAATATCTCGGATGTAGTATTTTCCAACATTCCTGGCGGGTCGGCCCCAACTTCTCGGTGGGCACATTATATACGTTTATATCATCATATAACCTAACCTAACCCATCTAGAACCTCGCTGGTAATGTTTTACAAAATCCCGGTCGTGTCGGCCCGTGCTTCTCGGTGGGGACATTATATACGTCTATAACGTTATATGTCCTAACCTAAGGGAACCTAATATCTCGGATGTAGTATTTTCCAAGATTCCTGGCGGGTCGGCCCCAACTTCTCGGTCCGCACATTATATACGTCTATATCGTAATATAACCCAACATAACCCATCTAGACCCTCGCTGGTAACGTTTTACAAAATCCGGGTCGTGTCGGCCCGTACTTCTCGGTGGGGACATTATATACGTCTATAACGTTATATGTCCTAACCTAAGGGAACCTAACATCGCGGATGTAGTATTTTCCAACATTCCTGGCGTGTCGGCCCCAACTTCTCGGTGGGCAAATTATATACGTCTATATCGGAATATAACCTAACCTAACCCATCTAGACCCTCGCTGGTAATGTTTTACAAAATCCCGGTCGTGTCGGCCCGTACTTCTCGGTGGGGTCATTATATACGCCTATAATGTTATATATCCTAACCTAAGGGAACCTGACACCTCGGATGTAGTATTTTCCAACATTCCTGGCGGGTCGGCCCCTACTTCTCGGTGGGCACATTATATACGTCTATATCGTAATATAACCTAACCTAACCCATCTAGACTCTCGCTGGTAATGTTTTACAACATCCCGGTCGTGTCGGCCCGTACTTCTCGGTGGGGACATTATGTACGTCTATAACGTTATATATCCTAACCTAAGGGAAGCTAACATCTCGGATGTAGTATTTTCCAACATTCCTTGCGGGTCGGCCCAAACTTCTCGGTGGGCACATTATATACATCTATATCGTAATATAACCCAACCTAACCCATCTAGACCCTCGCTGGTAATGTTTTACAAAATCCCGGTCGTGTCGGCCCCTACTTCTCGGTGGGGACGTTATATACGTCTATAACGTTATATATCCTAACCTAAGGGAACCTAACATCTCGGATGTAGTATTTTCCAACATTCCTGGCGGGTCGGCCCCAACTTCTCGGTGGGCACATTATATACGTCTATATTGTAATATAACACAACATAACCCATCTAGACCCTCGCTGGTAATGTTTTACAAAATCCCGGTCGTGTCGGCCCGTACTTCTCGGTGGGGTCATTATATACGTCTATAACGTTATATATCCTAACCTAAGGGAACCTGACACCTCGGATGTAGTATTTTCCAACATTCCTGGCGGGTCGGCCCCAACTTCTCGGTGGGTACATTATATACGTCTATAGCGTACTATAACCTAACCTAACCCATCTAGACCCTCGCTGGTAATGTTTTAAAAAATCCCGGTCGTGTCGGCCCGTACTTCTCGGTGGGGACATTATATACGTCTATAACGTTCTATATCCTAACCTAAGCGAAGCTAACATCTCGGATGTAGTATTTTCCAACATTCCTGGCGGGTCGGCCCAAACTTCTCGGTGGGCACATTATATACATCTATATCGTAATATAACCCAACCTAACCCATCTAGACCCTCGCTGGTAATGTTTTAGAAAATCCCGGTCGTGTCGGCCCGTACTTCTCGGTGGGGACATTATATACGTCTATAACGTTATATATCCTAACCTAAGGGAAGCTAGCATCTCGGATGTAGTATTTTCCAGCATTCCTGGCGGGTCGGCCCAAACTTCTCGGCAGGCACATTATATACGTCTATATCGTAATATAACTTAACCTAACCCATCTAGACCCTCGCTGGTAATGTTTTACAAAATCCCGGTCGTGTCGGCCCGTACTTCTCGGTGGGGACATTATATACGTCTATAACGTTATATATCCTAACCTAAGGGAACCTAGCATCGCGGATGTAGTATTTCACAACATTCCTGGCGGGTCGGCCCCAACTTCTCGGTGGGCACATTATATACATCTATATCGTAATATAACCTAACCTAACCCATCTGGACCATCGCTGGTAATGTTTTACAAAATCCCGGTCGTGTCGGCCCGTACATCTCGGTGGGGACATTATATACGTCTATAACGTTATATATCCTAACCTAAGGAAACTTAACATCTCGGATGTACTATTTTCCAACATTCCTAGCGGGTCGGCCCCTCCTTCTCGGAGGGCACATTATATACGTCTATATCGTAATATAACCTAACCTACCCTATCTAGACCCTCGCTGGTAACGTTTTACAAAATCCCGATCGTGTCGGCCCGTACATCTCGGTGGGGACATTGTATACGTCTATAACGTTATATGTCCTAACGTAAGGGAACCTAACATCTCGGATGTAGTATTTTCCAACATTCCTGGCGGGTCGGCCCCAACTTCTCGGTGGGCACATTATATACGTCTATATCGTAATATAACCTAACCTAACCCATCTAGACTCTCGCTGGTAATGTTTCACAACATCCCGGTCGTGTCGGCCCGTACTTCTCGGTGGGGACATTATATACGTCTATAACGTTATATATACTAACCTAAGGGAAGCTAACATCTCGGATGTAGTATTTTCCAACATTCCTGGCGGGTCGGCCCAAACTTCTCGGTGGGTACATTATATACATCTATATCGTAATATAACCCAACCTAACCCATCTAGACCCTAGCTGGTAATGTTTTACAAAATCCCGGTCGTGTCGGCCCCTACTTCTCGGTGGGGACGTTATATACGTCTATAACGTTATATATCCTAACCTAAGGGAACCTAACATCTCGTATGTAGTATTTTCCAGCATTCCTGGCGGGTCGGCCCAAACTTCTCGGTGGGCACATTATATACATCTATATCGTAATATAACCCAACCTAACCCATCTAGACCCTCGCTGGTAATGTTTTACAAAATCCCGGTCGTGTCGGCCCCTACTTCTCGGTGGGGACGTTATATACGTCTATAACATTATATATCCTAACCTAAGGGAACCTAACATCTCGGATGTAGTATTTTCCAACATTCCTAGCGGGTCGGCCCCTACTTCTCGGTGGGCACATTATATACGTCTATATCGTAATATAATCTAACATAACCCATCTAGATCATCGCTGGTAACGTTTTACAAAAGCCCGGTCGTGTCGGCCCGTACTTCTCGGTGGGGACATTATATACGTCTATAACGTTATATATCCTAACCTAAGGGAACCTGACATCTCGGATGTAGTATTTTCCAACATTCCTGGTTTGTCGGCCCCAACTTCTCGGTGGGCACATTATATACTTATATATCGGAATATAACCTAACCTAACCCATCTAGGCCCTCGCTGGTAATGTTTTACAAAATCCCGGTCGTGTCGGCCCGTACTTCTCGGTGGGGTCATTATATACGTCTATAACATTATATATCCTAACCTAAGGGAACCTGACATCTCGGATGTAGTATTTTCCAACATTCCTGGCGGGTCGGCCCCTACTTCTCGGTGGGCACATTATATACGTCTATATTGTAATATAACACAACATAACCCATCTAGACCCTCGCTGGTGATGTTTTACAAAATCCCGGTCGTGTCGGCCCGTACTTCTCGGTGGGGTCATTAAATACGTCTATAACGTTATATATTTAACCTAAGGGAACCTGACACCTCGGATGTAGTATTTTCCAACATTGCTGGCGGGTCGGCCCCAACTTCTCGGTGGGCACATTATATACATCTATATCGTAATATAACCCAACCTAACCCATCTAGACCCTCGCTGGTAATGTTTTAGAAAATCCCGGTCGTGTCGGCCCGTACTTCTCGGTGGGGACATTATATACGTCTATAACGTTATATATCCTAACCTAAGGGAAGCTAGCATCTCGGATGTAGTATTTTCCAGCATTCCTGGCGGGTCGGCCCAAACTTCTCGGCAGGCACATTATATACGTCTATATCGTAATATAACTTAACCTAACCCATCTAGACCCTCGCTGGTAATGTTTTACAAAATCCCGGTCGTGTCGGCCCGTACTTCTCGGTGGGGACATTATATACGTCTATAACGTTATATATCCTAACCTAAGGGAACCTAGCATCGCGGATGTAGTATTTCACAACATTCCTGGCGGGTCGGCCCCAACTTCTCGGTGGGCACATTATATACATCTATATCGTAATATAACCTAACCTAACCCATCTGGACCATCGCTGGTAATGTTTTACAAAATCCCGGTCGTGTCGGCCCGTACATCTCGGTGGGGACATTATATACGTCTATAACGTTATATATCCTAACCTAAGGAAACTTAACATCTCGGATGTACTATTTTCCAACATTCCTAGCGGGTCGGCCCCTCCTTCTCGGTGGGCACATTATACACATCTATATCGTAATATAACCCAACCTAACCCATCTAGACCCTCGCTGGTAATGTTTTACAAAATCCCGGTCGTGTCGGCCCCTACTTCTCGGTGGGGACGTTATATACGTCTATAACGTTATATATCGTAACCTAAGGGAACCTAACATCTCGGATGTAGTATTTTCCAGCATTCCTGGCGGGTCGGCCCAAACTTCTCGGTGGGCACATTATATACATCTATATCGTAATATAACCCAACCTAACCCATCTAGACCCTCGCTGGTAATGTTTTACAAAATCCCGGTCGTGTCGGCCCCTACTTCTCGGTGGGGACGTTATATACGTCTATAACGTTATATATCCTAACCTAAGGGAACCTAACATCTCGGATGTAGTATTTTCCAACATTCCTAGCGGGTCGGCCCCTACTTCTCGGTGGGCACATTATATACGTCTATATCGTAATATAATCTAACATAACCCATCTAGATCATCGCTGGTAACGTTTTACAAAAGCCCGGTCGTGCCGGCCCGTACTTCTCGGTGGGGACATTATATACGTCTATAACGTTATATATCCTAACCTAAGGGAACCTGACATCTCGGATGTAGTATTTTCCAACATACCTGGTTTGTCGGCCCCAACTTCTCGGTGGGCACATTATATACTTATATATCGGAATATAACCTAACCTAACCCATCTAGGCCCTCGCTGGTAATGTTTTACAAAATCCCGGTCGTGTCGGCCCGTACTTCTCGGTGGGGTCATTATATACGTCTATAACATTATATATCCTAACCTAAGGGAACCTGACATCTCGGATGTAGTATTTTCCAACATTCCTGGCGGGTCGGCCCCTACTTCTCGGTGGGCACATTATATACGTCTATATTGTAATATAACACAACATAACCCATCTAGACCCTCGCTGGTAATGTTTTACAAAATCCCGGTCGTGTCGGCCCGTACTTCTCGGTGGGGTCATTATATACGTCTATAACGTTATATATTTAACCTAAGGGAACCTGACACCTCGGATGTAGTATTTTCCAACATTCCTGGCGGGTCGGCCCCAACTTCTCGGTGGGCACATTATATACGTCTATATCGTAATATAACCCAACATAACACATCTAGACCCTCGCTGGTAACGTTTTACAAAATCCGGGTCGTGTCGGCCCGTACTTCTCGGTGGGGACATTATATACGTCTATAACGTTATATGTCCTAACCTAAGGGAACCTAACATCGCGGATGTAGTATTTTCCAACATTCCTGGCGGGTCGGCCCAAACTTCTCGGTGGGCACATTATATACATCTATATCGTAATATAACCCAACCTAACCCATCTAGACCCTCGCTGGTAATGTTTTACAAAATCCCGGTCGTGTCGGCCCGTACTTCTCGGTGGGGACATTATATACGTCTATAACGTTATATGTCCTAACCTAAGGGAACCTAACATCTCGGATGTAGTATTTTCCAACATTCCTGGCGGGTCGGCCCCAACTTCTCGGTGGGCACATTATATACGTCTATATTGTACGATAACACAACATAACCCATCTAGACCCTCGCTGGTAATGTTTTACAAAATCCCGGTCGTGTCGGCCCCTACTTCTCGGTGGGGACGTTATATACGTCTATAACGTTATATATCCTAACCTAAGGGAACCTAACATCTCGGATGTAGTATTTTCCAGCATTCCTGGCGGGTCGGCCCAAACTTCTCGGTGGGCACATTATATACATCTATATCGGAATATAACCTAACCTAACCCATCTAGACCCCCGCTGTTAATGTTTTACAAAATCCCGGTCGTGTCGGCCCGTACTTCTCGGTGGGGTCATTATATACGTCTATAATGTTATATATCCTAACCCAAGGGAACCTGACACCTCGGATGTAGTATTTTCCAACATTCCTGGCGGGTCGGCCCCTACTTCTCGGTGGGCACATTATATACGTCTGTATCGTAATATAACCTAACCTAACCCATCTAGACTCTCGCTGGTAATGTTTTACAACATCCCGGTCGTGTCGGCCCGTACTTCTCGGTGGGGACATTATATACGTCTATAACGTTATATATCCTAACCTAAGGGAAGCTAACATCTCGGATGTAGTATTTTCCAACATTCCTGGCGGGTCGGCCCAAACTTCTCGGTGGGCACATTATATACATCTACAACGTAATATAACCCAACCTAACCCATCTAGACCCTCGCTGGTAATGTTTTACAAAATCCCGGTCGTGTCGGCCCGTACTTCTCGGTGGGGACATTATATACGTCTATAACGTTATATGTCCTAACCTAAGGGAACCTAACATCTCGGATGTAGTATTTTCCAACATTCCTGGCGGGTCGGCCCCAACTTCTCGGTGGGCACATTATATACGTCTATATTGTACGATAACACAACATAACCCATCTAGACCCTCGCTGGTAATGTTTTACAAAATCCCGGTCGTGTCGGCCCCTACTTCTCGGTGGGGACGTTATATACGTCTATAACGTTATATATCCTAACCTAAGGGAACCTAACATCTCGGATGTAGTATTTTCCAAGATTCCTGGCGGGTCGGCCCCAACTTCTCGGTCCGCACATTATATACGTCTATATCGTAATATAACCCAACATAACCCATCTAGACCCTCGCTGGTAATGTTTTACAAAATCCCGGTCGTGTCGGCCCCTACTTCTCGGTGGGGACGTTATATACGTCTATAACGTTATATATCCTAACCTAAGGGAACCTAACATCTCGGATGTAGTATTTTCCAACATTCCAGGCGTGACGGCCCCTACTTCTCGGTGGGGACATTATATACGTCTATATCGTAATATAACCTAACCTAACCCATTTTGCCCCTCCGTTATAATGTTTTACAAAATCCCGGCCGTGTCGTACCGTAGATCTCGGTTGGGACATTGTATGCATCTGTAACGTAATATACCCTAACCAAAGGCAACCTAACATCTCGAATGTAGTATTTCACAACATTCCTGGCGGGTCCGCCCCACTTCTCGGTAGGAACATTATATACGTCTATAACGTAATATAACCTAACCTAACCCATCTAGCCCCTCGCTGGTAATGTTTTACAAAATCCCGGGCGTGTCGGCCCGTACATCTCGGTGGGGACATTATATACGTCTGTAACGTTATATATCCTAACCTAAGGGAAGCTAGCATCTCGGATGTAGTATTTTCCAGCATTCCTGGCGGGTCGGCCCAAACTTCTCGGCGGGCACATTATATACGTCTATATCGTAATATAGCCTAACCTAACCCATCTAGACCCTCGCTGGTAACGTTTTACAAAATCCCGGTCGTGTCGGCCCGTACTTCTCGGTGGGGACATTATATACGTCTATAACGTTATATGTCCTAACGTAAGGGAACCTAACATCTCGGATGTAGTATTTTCCAACATTCCTGGCGGGTCGGCCCCAACTTCTCGGTGGGCACATTATATACGTTTATATCGTCATATAACCTAACTTAACCCATCTAGACCCTCGCTGGTAATGTTTTACAAAATCCCGGTCGTGTCGGCCCGTGCTTCTCGGTGGGGACATTATATACGTCTATAACGTTATATGTCCTAACCTAAGGGAACCTAATATCTCGGATGTAGTATTTTCCAACATTCCTGGCGGGTCGGCCCCAACTTCTCGGTGGGCACATTATATACGTTTATATCGTCATATAACTTAACCTAACCCATCTAGACCCTCGCTGGTAATGTTTTACAAAATCCCGGTCGTGTCGGCCCGTGCTTCTCGGTGGGGACATTATATACGTCTATAACGTTATATGTCCTAACGTAAGGGAACCTAACATCTCGGATGTAGTATTTTCCAACATTCCTGGCGGGTCGGCCCAAACTTCTCGGCGGGCACATTATATACGTCTATATCGTAATATAACTTAACCTAACCCATCTAGACCCTCGCTGGTAATGTTTTACAAAATCCCGGTCGTGTCGGCCCGTACTTCTCGGTGGGGACATTATATACGTCTATAACGTTATATATCCTAACCTAAGGGAACCTAGCATCGCGGATGTAGTATTTCACAACATTCCTGGCGGGTCGGCCCCAACTTCTCGGTGGGCACATTATATACATCTATATCGTAATATAACCTAACCTAACCCATCTGGACCATCGCTGGTAATGTTTTACAAAATCCCGGTCGTGTCGGCCCGTACATCTCGGTGGGGACATTATATACGTCTATAACGTTATATATCCTAACCTAAGGAAACTTAACATCTCGGATGTACTATTTTCCAACATTCCTAGCGGGTCGGCCCCTCCTTCTCGGTGGGCACATTATATACGTCTATATCGTAATATAACCTAACCTACCCTATCTAGACCCTCGCTGGTAACGTTTTACAAAATCCCGATCGTGTCGGCCCGTACTTCTCGGTGGGGACATTGTATACGTCTATAACGTTATATGTCCTAACGTAAGGGAACCTAACATCTCGGATGTAGTATTTTCCAACATTCCTGGCGGGTCGGCCCCAACTTCTCGGTGGGCACATTATATACGTCTATATCGTAATATAACCTAACCTAACCCATCTAGACTCTCGCTGGTAATGTTTTACAACATCCCGGTCGTGTCGGCCCGTACTTCTCGGTGGGGTCATTATATACGTCTATAACGTTATATATCCTAACCTAAGGGAAGCTAACAGCTCGGATGTAGTATTTTCCAACATTCCTGGCGGGTCGGCCCAAACTTCTCGGTGGGCACATTATATACATCTATATCGTAATATAACCCAACCTAACCCATCTAGACCCTCGCTGGTAATGTTTTACAAAATCCCGGTCGTGTCGGCCCCTACTTCTCGGTGGGGACGTTATATACGTCTATAACGTTATATATCCTAACCTAAGGGAACCTAACATCTCGGATGTAGTATTTTCCAGCATTCCTGGCGGGTCGGCCCAAACTTCTCGGTGGGCACATTATATACATCTATATCGTAATATAACCCAACCTAACCCATCTAGACCCTTGCTGGTAATGTTTTACAAAATCCCGGTCGTGTCGGCCCCTACTTCTCGGTGGGGACGTTATATACGTCTATAACGTTATATATCCTAACCTAAGGGAACCTAACCTCTCGGATGTAGTATTTTCCAACATTCCAGGCGTGACGGCCCCTACTTCTCGGTGGGGACATTATATACGTCTATATCGTAATATAACCTAACCTAACCCATTTTGCCCCTCCGTGATAATGTTTTACAGAATCCCGGCCGTGTCGTACCGTAGATCTCGGTTGGGACATTGTATGCATCTGTAACGTAATATACCCTAACCAAAGGCAACCTAACATCTCGAATGTAGTATTTCACAACATTCCTGGCGGGTCCGCCCCACTTCTCGGTAGGAACATTATATACGTTTATAACGTAATATAACCTAACCTAACCCATCTAGCCCCTCGCTGGTAATGTTTTACAAAATCCCGGTCGTGTCGGCCCGTACATCTCGGTGGGGACATTATATACGTCTATAACGTTATATATCCTAACCTAAGGGAAGCTAGCATCTCGGATGTAGTATTTTCCAGCATTCCTGGCGGGTCGGCCCAAACTTCTCGGCGGGCACATTATATACGTCTATATCGTAATATAGCCTAACCTAACCCATCTAGACCCTCGCTGGTAACGTTTTGCAAAATCCCGGTCGTGTCGGCCCGTACTTCTCGGAGGGGACATTATATACGTCTATAACGTTATATGTCCTAACGTAAGGGAACCTAACATCTCGGATGTAGTATTTTCCAACATTCCTGGCGGGTCGGCCCCAACTTCTCGGTGGGCACATTATATACGTTTATATCGTCATATAACCTAACCTAACCCATCTAGACCCTCGCTGGTAATGTTTTACAAAATCCCGGTCGTGTCGGCCCGTGCTTCTCGGTGGGGACATTATATACGTCTATAACGTTATATGTCCTAACCTAAGGGAACCTAATATCTCGGATGTAGTATTTTCCAACATTCCTGGCGGGTCGGCCCCAACTTCTCGGTGGGCACATTATATACGTTTATATCGTCATATAACTTAACCTAACCCATCTAGACCCTCGCTGGTAATGTTTTACAAAATCCCGGTCGTGTCGGCCCGTGCTTCTCGGTGGGGACATTATATACGTCTATAACGTTATATGTCCTAACGTAAGGGAACCTAACATCTCGGATGTAGTATTTTCCAACATTCCTGGCGGGTCGGCCCAAACTTCTCGGCGGGCACATTATATACGTCTATATCGTAATATAACTTAACCTAACCCATCTAGACCCTCGCTGGTAATGTTTTACAAAATCCCGGTCGTGTCGGCCCGTACTTCTCGGTGGGGACATTATATACGTCTATAACGTTATATATCCTAACCTAAGGGAACCTAGCATCGCGGATGTAGTATTTCACAACATTCCTGGCGGGTCGGCCCCAACTTCTCGGTGGGCACATTATATACATCTATATCGTAATATAACCTAACCTAACCCATCTGGACCATCGCTGGTAATGTTTTACAAAATCCCGGTCGTGTCGGCCCGTACATCTCGGTGGGGACATTATATACGTCTATAACGTTATATATCCTAACCTAAGGAAACTTAACATCTCGGATGTACTATTTTCCAACATTCCTAGCGGGTCGGCCCCTCCTTCTCGGTGGGCACATTATATACGTCTATATCGTAATATAACCTAACCTACCCTATCTAGACCCTCGCTGGTAACGTTTTACAAAATCCCGATCGTGTCGGCCCGTACTTCTCGGTGGGGACATTGTATACGTCTATAACGTTATATGTCCTAACGTAAGGGAACCTAACATCTCGGATGTAGTATTTTCCAACATTCCTGGCGGGTCGGCCCCAACTTCTCGGTGGGCACATTATATACGTCTATATCGTAATATAACCTAACCTAACCCATCTAGACTCTCGCTGGTAATGTTTTACAACATCCCGGTCGTGTCGGCCCGTACTTCTCGGTGGGGTCATTATATACGTCTATAACGTTATATATCCTAACCTAAGGGAAGCTAACAGCTCGGATGTAGTATTTTCCAACATTCCTGGCGGGTCGGCCCAAACTTCTCGGTGGGCACATTATATACATCTATATCGTAATATAACCCAACCTAACCCATCTAGACCCTCGCTGGTAATGTTTTACAAAATCCCGGTCGTGTCGGCCCCTACTTCTCGGTGGGGACGTTATATACGTCTATAACGTTATATATCCTAACCTAAGGGAACCTAACATCTCGGATGTAGTATTTTCCAGCATTCCTGGCGGGTCGGCCCAAACTTCTCGGTGGGCACATTATATACATCTATATCGTAATATAACCCAACCTAACCCATCTAGACCCTTGCTGGTAATGTTTTACAAAATCCCGGTCGTGTCGGCCCCTACTTCTCGGTGGGGACGTTATATACGTCTATAACGTTATATATCCTAACCTAAGGGAACCTAACCTCTCGGATGTAGTATTTTCCAACATTCCAGGCGTGACGGCCCCTACTTCTCGGTGGGGACATTATATACGTCTATATCGTAATATAACCTAACCTAACCCATTTTGCCCCTCCGTGATAATGTTTTACAGAATCCCGGCCGTGTCGTACCGTAGATCTCGGTTGGGACATTGTATGCATCTGTAACGTAATATACCCTAACCAAAGGCAACCTAACATCTCGAATGTAGTATTTCACAACATTCCTGGCGGGTCCGCCCCACTTCTCGGTAGGAACATTATATACGTTTATAACGTAATATAACCTAACCTAACCCATCTAGCCCCTCGCTGGTAATGTTTTACAAAATCCCGGTCGTGTCGGCCCGTACATCTCGGTGGGGACATTATATACGTCTATAACGTTATATATCCTAACCTAAGGGAAGCTAGCATCTCGGATGTAGTATTTTCCAGCATTCCTGGCGGGTCGGCCCAAACTTCTCGGCGGGCACATTATATACGTCTATATCGTAATATAGCCTAACCTAACCCATCTAGACCCTCGCTGGTAACGTTTTGCAAAATCCCGGTCGTGTCGGCCCGTACTTCTCGGAGGGGACATTATATACGTCTATAACGTTATATGTCCTAACGTAAGGGAACCTAACATCTCGGATGTAGTATTTTCCAACATTCCTGGCGGGTCGGCCCCAACTTCTCGGTGGGCACATTATATACGTTTATATCGTCATATAACCTAACCTAACCCATCTAGACCCTCGCTGGTAATGTTTTACAAAATCCCGGTCGTGTCGGCCCGTGCTTCTCGGTGGGGACATTATATACGTCTATAACGTTATATGTCCTAACCTAAGGGAACCTAATATCTCGGATGTAGTATTTTCCAACATTCCTGGCGGGTCGGCCCCAACTTCTCGGTGGGCACATTATATACGTTTATATCGTCATATAACTTAACCTAACCCATCTAGACCCTCGCTGGTAATGTTTTACAAAATCCCGGTCGTGTCGGCCCGTGCTTCTCGGTGGGGACATTATATACGTCTATAACGTTATATGTCCTAACGTAAGGGAACCTAACATCTCGGATGTAGTATTTTCCAACATTCCTGGCGGGTCGGCCCAAACTTCTAGGCGGGCACATTATATACGTCTATATCGTAATATAACTTAACCTAACCCATCTAGACCCTCGCTGGTAATGTTTTACAAAATCCCGGTCGTGTCGGCCCGTACTTCTCGGTGGGGACATTATATACGTCTATAACGTTATATATCCTAACCTAAGGGAACCTAGCATCGCGGATGTAGTATTTCACAACATTCCTGGCGGGTCGGCCCCAACTTCTCGGTGGGCACATTATATACATCTATATCGTAATATAACCTAACCTAACCCATCTGGACCATCGCTGGTAATGTTTTACAAAATCCCGGTCGTGTCGGCCCGTACATCTCGGTGGGGACATTATATACGTCTATAACGTTATATATCCTAACCTAAGGAAACTTAACATCTCGGATGTACTATTTTCCAACATTCCTAGCGGGTCGGCCCCTCCTTCTCGGTGGGCACATTATATACGTCTATATCGTAATATAACCTAACCTACCCTATCTAGACCCTCGCTGGTAACGTTTTACAAAATCCCGATCGTGTCGGCCCGTACTTCTCGGTGGGGACATTGTATACGTCTATAACGTTATATGTCCTAACGTAAGGGAACCTAACATCTCGGATGTAGTATTTTCCAACATTCCTGGCGGGTCGGCCCCAACTTCTCGGTGGGCACATTATATACGTCTATATCGTAATATAACCTAACCTAACCCATCTAGACTCTCGCTGGTAATGTTTTACAACATCCCGGTCGTGTCGGCCCGTACTTCTCGGTGGGGTCATTATATACGTCTATAACGTTATATATCCTAACCTAAGGGAAGCTAACAGCTCGGATGTAGTATTTTCCAACATTCCTGGCGGGTCGGCCCAAACTTCTCGGTGGGCACATTATATACATCTATATCGTAATATAACCCAACCTAACCCATCTAGACCCTCGCTGGTAATGTTTTACAAAATCCCGGTCGTGTCGGCCCCTACTTCTCGGTGGGGACGTTATATACGTCTATAACGTTATATATCCTAACCTAAGGGAACCTAACATCTCGGATGTAGTATTTTCCAGCATTCCTGGCGGGTCGGCCCAAACTTCTCGGTGGGCACATTATATACATCTATATCGTAATATAACCCAACCTAACCCATCTAGACCCTTGCTGGTAATGTTTTACAAAATCCCGGTCGTGTCGGCCCCTACTTCTCGGTGGGGACGTTATATACGTCTATAACGTTATATATCCTAACCTAAGGGAACCTAACCTCTCGGATGTAGTATTTTCCAACATTCCAGGCGTGACGGCCCCTACTTCTCGGTGGGGACATTATATACGTCTATATCGTAATATAACCTAACCTAACCCATTTTGCCCCTCCGTGATAATGTTTTACAGAATCCCGGCCGTGTCGTACCGTAGATCTCGGTTGGGACATTGTATGCATCTGTAACGTAATATACCCTAACCAAAGGCAACCTAACATCTCGAATGTAGTATTTCACAACATTCCTGGCGGGTCCGCCCCACTTCTCGGTAGGAACATTATATACGTCTATAACGTAATATAACCTAACCTAACCCATCTAGCCCCTCGCTGGTAATGTTTTACAAAATCCCGGTCGTGTCGGCCCGTACATCTCGGTGGGGACATTATATACGTCTATAACATTATATATCCTAACCTAAGGGAAGCTAGCATCTCGGATGTAGTATTTTCCAGCATTCCTGGCGGGTCGGCCCAAACTTCTCGGCGGGCACATTATATACGTCTATATCGTAATATAGCCTAACCTAACCCATCTAGACCCTCGCTGGTAACGTTTTGCAAAATCCCGGTCGTGTCGGCCCGTACTTCTCGGAGGGGACATTATATACGTCTATAACGTTATATGTCCTAACGTAAGGGAACCTGACATCTCGGATGTAGTATTTTCCAACATTCCTGGTTTGTCGGCCCCAACTTCTCGGTCCGCACATTATATACGTCTATATCGTAATATAACCCAACATAACCCATCTAGACCCTCGCTGGTAACGTTTTACAAAATCCGGGTCGTGTCGGCCCGTACTTCTCGGTGGGGACATTATATACGTCTATAACGTTATATATCCTAACCTAAGGGAACCTAACATCTCGGATGTAGTATTTTCCAGCATTCCTGGCGGGTCGGCCCAAACTTCTCGGTGGGCACATTATATACATCTATATCGTAATATAACCCAACCTAACCCATCTAGACCCTTGCTGGTAATGTTTTACAAAATCCCGGTCGTGTCGGCCCCTACTTCTCGGTGGGGACGTTATATACGTCTATAACGTTATATATCCTAACCTAAGGGAACCTAACCTCTCGGATGTAGTATTTTCCAACATTCCAGGCGTGACGGCCCCTACTTCTCGGTGGGGACATTATATACGTCTATATCGTAATATAACCTAACCTAACCCATTTTGCCCCTCCGTGATAATGTTTTACAGAATCCCGGCCGTGTCGTACCGTAGATCTCGGTTGGGACATTGTATGCATCTGTAACGTAATATACCCTAACCAAAGGCAACCTAACATCTCGAATGTAGTATTTCACAACATTCCTGGCGGGTCCGCCCCACTTCTCGGTAGGAACATTATATACGTCTATAACGTAATATAACCTAACCTAACCCATCTAGCCCCTCGCTGGTAATGTTTTACAAAATCCCGGTCGTGTCGGCCCGTACATCTCGGTGGGGACATTATATACGTCTATAACATTATATATCCTAACCTAAGGGAAGCTAGCATCTCGGATGTAGTATTTTCCAGCATTCCTGGCGGGTCGGCCCAAACTTCTCGGCGGGCACATTATATACGTCTATATCGTAATATAGCCTAACCTAACCCATCTAGACCCTCGCTGGTAACGTTTTGCAAAATCCCGGTCGTGTCGGCCCGTACTTCTCGGAGGGGACATTATATACGTCTATAACGTTATATGTCCTAACGTAAGGGAACCTGACATCTCGGATGTAGTATTTTCCAACATTCCTGGTTTGTCGGCCCCAACTTCTCGGTCCGCACATTATATACGTCTATATCGTAATATAACCCAACATAACCCATCTAGACCCTCGCTGGTAACGTTTTACAAAATCCGGGTCGTGTCGGCCCGTACTTCTCGGTGGGGACATTATATACGTCTATAACGTTATATGTCCTAACCTAAGGGAACCTAACATCGCGGATGTAGTATTTTCCAACATTCCTGGCGTGTCGGCCCCAACTTCTCGGTGGGCAAATTATATACGTCTATATCGGAATATAACCTAACCTAACCCATCTAGACCCTCGCTGGTAATGTTTTACAAAATCCCGGTCGTGTCGGCCCGTACTTCTCGGTGGGGTCATTATATACGCCTATAATGTTATATATCCTAACCTAAGGGAACCTGACACCTCGGATGTAGTATTTTCCAACATTCCTGGCGGGTCGGCCCCAACTTCTCGGTGGGTACATTATATACGTCTATAGCGTACTATAACCTAACCTAACCCATCTAGACCCTCGCTGGTAATGTTTTAAAAAATCCCGGTCGTGTCGGCACGTACATCTCGGTGGGGACATTATATACTTCTATAACGTTATATATCCTAACCTAAGGGAAGCTAACATCTCGGATGTAGTATTTTCCAACATTCCTGGCGGGTCGGCCCAAACTTCTCGGTGGGCACATTATATACATCTATATCGTAATATAACCCAACCTAACCCATCTAGACCCTCGCTGGTAATGTTTTACAAAATCCGGGTCGTGTCGGCCCGTACTTCTCGGTGGGGACATTGTATACGTCTATAACGTTATATGTCCTAACGTAAGGGAACCTAACATCTCGGATGTAGTATTTTCCAACATTCCTGGCGGGTCGGCCCCAACTTCTCGGTGGGCACATTATATACGTCTATATCGTAATATAACCTAACCTAACCCATCTAGACTCTCGCTGGTAATGTTTCACAACATCCCGGTCGTGTCGGCCCGTACTTCTCGGTGGGGACATTATATACGTCTATAACGTTATATATCCTAACCTAAGGGAAGCTAACATCTCGGATGTAGTATTTTCCAACATTCCTGGCGGGTCGGCCCAAACTTCTCGGTGGGTACATTATATACATCTATATCGTAATATAACCCAACCTAACCCATCTAGACCCTCGCTGGTAATGTTTTACAAAATCCCGGTCGTGTCGGCCCCTACTTCTCGGTGGGGACGTTATATACGTCTATAACGTTATATATCCTAACCTAAGGGAACCTAACATCTCGTATGTAGTATTTTCCAGCATTCCTGGCGGGTCGGCCCAAACTTCTCGGTGGGCACATTATATACATCTATATCGTAATATAACCCAACCTAACCCATCTAGACCCTCGCTGGTAATGTTTTACAAAATCCCGGTCGTGTCGGCCCCTACTTCTCGGTGGGGACGTTATATACGTCTATAACATTATATATCCTAACCTAAGGGAACCTAACATCTCGGATGTAGTATTTTCCAACATTCCTAGCGGGTCGGCCCCTACTTCTCGGTGGGCACATTATATACGTCTATATCGTAATATAATCTAACATAACCCATCTAGATCATCGCTGGTAACGTTTTACAAAAGCCCGGTCGTGTCGGCCCGTACTTCTCGGTGGGGACATTATATACGTCTATAACGTTATATATCCTAACCTAAGGGAACCTGACATCTCGGATGTAGTATTTTCCAACATTCCTGGTTTGTCGGCCCCAACTTCTCGGTGGGCACATTATATACTTATATATCGGAATATAACCTAACCTAACCCATCTAGGCCCTCGCTGGTAATGTTTTACAAAATCCCGGTCGTGTCGGCCCGTACTTCTCGGTGGGGTCATTATATACGTCTATAACATTATATATCCTAACCTAAGGGAACCTGACATCTCGGATGTAGTATTTTCCAACATTCCTGGCGGGTCGGCCCCTACTTCTCGGTGGGCACATTATATACGTCTATATTGTAATATAACACAACATAACCCATCTAGACCCTCGCTGGTAATGTTTTACAAAATCCCGGTCGTGTCGGCCCGTACTTCTCGGTGGGGTCATTAAATACGTCTATAACGTTATATATTTAACCTAAGGGAACCTGACACCTCGGATGTAGTATTTTCCAACATTGCTGGCGGGTCGGCCCCAACTTCTCGGTGGGCACATTATATACATCTATATCGTAATATAACCCAACCTAACCCATCTAGACCCTCGCTGGTAATGTTTTAGAAAATCCCGGTCGTGTCGGCCCGTACTTCTCGGTGGGGACATTATATACGTCTATAACGTTATATATCCTAACCTAAGGGAAGCTAGCATCTCGGATGTAGTATTTTCCAGCATTCCTGGCGGGTCGGCCCAAACTTCTCGGCAGGCACATTATATACGTCTATATCGTAATATAACTTAACCTAACCCATCTAGACCCTCGCTGGTAATGTTTTACAAAATCCCGGTCGTGTCGGCCCGTACTTCTCGGTGGGGACATTATATACGTCTATAACGTTATATATCCTAACCTAAGGGAACCTAGCATCGCGGATGTAGTATTTCACAACATTCCTGGCGGGTCGGCCCCAACTTCTCGGTGGGCACATTATATACATCTATATCGTAATATAACCTAACCTAACCCATCTGGACCATCGCTGGTAATGTTTTACAAAATCCCGGTCGTGTCGGCCCGTACTTCTCGGTGGGGTCATTATATACGTCTATAACATTATATATCCTAACCTAAGGGAACCTGACATCTCGGATGTAGTATTTTCCAACATTCCTGGCGGGTCGGCCCCTACTTCTCGGTGGGCACATTATATACGTCTATATTGTAATATAACACAACATAACCCATCTAGACCCTCGCTGGTAATGTTTTACAAAATCCCGGTCGTGTCGGCCCGTACATCTCGGTGGGGACATTATATACGTCTATAACGTTATATATCCTAACCTAAGGAAACTTAACATCTCGGATGTACTATTTTCCAACATTCCTAGCGGGTCGGCCCCTCCTTCTCGGTGGGCACATTATATACATCTATATCGTAATATAACCCAACCTAACCCATCTAGACCCTCGCTGGTAATGTTTTACAAAATCCCGGTCGTGTCGGCCCCTACTTCTCGGTGGGGACGTTATATACGTCTATAACGTTATATATCGTAACCTAAGGGAACCTAACATCTCGGATGTAGTATTTTCCAGCATTCCTGGCGGGTCGGCCCAAACTTCTCGGTGGGCACATTATATACATCTATATCGTAATATAACCCAACCTAACCCATCTAGACCCTCGCTGGTAATGTTTTACAAAATCCCGGTCGTGTCGGCCCCTACTTCTCGGTGGGGACGTTATATACGTCTATAACGTTATATATCCTAACCTAAGGGAACCTAACATCTCGGATGTAGCATTTTCCAACATTCCTAGCGGGTCGGCCCCTACTTCTCGGTGGGCACATTATATACGTCTATATCGTAATATAATCTAACATAACCCATCTAGATCATCGCTGGTAACGTTTTACAAAAGCCCGGTCGTGTCGGCCCGTACTTCTCGGTGGGGACATTATATACGTCTATAACGTTATATATCCTAACCTAAGGGAACCTGACATCTCGGATGTAGTATTTTCCAACATTCCTGGTTTGTCGGCCCCAACTTCTCGGTGGGCACATTATATACTTATATATCGGAATATAACCTAACCTAACCCATCTAGGCCCTCGCTGGTAATGTTTTACAAAATCCCGGTCGTGTCGGCCCGTACTTCTCGGTGGGGTCATTATATACGTCTATAACATTATATATCCTAACCTAAGGGAACCTGACATCTCGGATGTAGTATTTTCCAACATTCCTGGCGGGTCGGCCCCTACTTCTCGGTGGGCACATTATATACGTCTATATTGTAATATAACACAACATAACCCATCTAGACCCTCGCTGGTAATGTTTTACAAAATCCCGGTCGTGTCGGCCCGTACTTCTCGGTGGGGTCATTATATACGTCTATAACGTTATATATTTAACCTAAGGGAACCTGACACCTCGGATGTAGTATTTTCCAACATTCCTGGCGGGTCGGCCCCAACTTCTCGGTGGGCACATTATATACGTCTATATCGTAATATAACCCAACATAACACATCTAGACCCTCGCTGGTAACGTTTTACAAAATCCGGGTCGTGTCGGCCCGTACTTCTCGGTGGGGACATTATATACGTCTATAACGTTATATGTCCTAACCTAAGGGAACCTAACATCGCGGATGTAGTATTTTCCAACATTCCTGGCGGGTCGGCCCAAACTTCTCGGTGGGCACATTATATACATCTATATCGTAATATAACCCAACCTAACCCATCTAGACCCTCGCTGGTAATGTTTTACAAAATCCCGGTCGTGTCGGCCCGTACTTCTCGGTGGGGACATTATATACGTCTATAACGTTATATGTCCTAACCTAAGGGAACCTAACATCTCGGATGTAGTATTTTCCAACATTCCTGGCGGGTCGGCCCCAACTTCTCGGTGGGCACATTATATACGTCTATATTGTACGATAACACAACATAACCCATCTAGACCCTCGCTGGTAATGTTTTACAAAATCCCGGTCGTGTCGGCCCCTACTTCTCGGTGGGGACGTTATATACGTCTATAACGTTATATATCCTAACCTAAGGGAACCTAACATCTCGGATGTAGTATTTTCCAGCATTCCTGGCGGGTCGGCCCAAACTTCTCGGTGGGCACATTATATACATCTATATCGGAATATAACCTAACCTAACCCATCTAGACCCCCGCTGTTAATGTTTTACAAAATCCCGGTCGTGTCGGCCCGTACTTCTCGGTGGGGTCATTATATACGTCTATAATGTTATATATCCTAACCTAAGGGAACCTGACACCTCGGATGTAGTATTTTCCAACATTCCTGGCGGGTCGGCCCCTACTTCTCGGTGGGCACATTATATACGTCTATATCGTAATATAACCTAACCTAACCCATCTAGACTCTCGCTGGTAATGTTTTACAACATCCCGGTCGTGTCGGCCCGTACTTCTCGGTGGGGACATTATATACGTCTATAACGTTATATATCCTAACCTAAGGGAAGCTAACATCTCGGATGTAGTATTTTCCAACATTCCTGGCGGGTCGGCCCAAACTTCTCGGTGGGCACATTATATACATCTATATCGTAATATAACCCAACCTAACCCATCTAGACCCTCGCTGGTAATGTTTTACAAAATCCCGGTCGTGTCGGCCCGTACTTCTCGGTGGGGACATTATATACGTCTATAACGTTATATGTCCTAACCTAAGGGAACCTAACATCTCGGATGTAGTATTTTCCAACATTCCTGGCGGGTCGGCCCCAACTTCTCGGTGGGCACATTATATACGTCTATATTGTACGATAACACAACATAACCCATCTAGACCCTCGCTGGTAATGTTTTACAAAATCCCGGTCGTGTCGGCCCCTACTTCTCGGTGGGGACGTTATATACGTCTATAACGTTATATATCCTAACCTAAGGGAACCTAACATCTCGGATGTAGTATTTTCCAGCATTCCTGGCGGGTCGGCCCAAACTTCTCGGTGGGCACATTATATACATCTATATCGTAATATAACCCAACCTAACCCATCTAGACCCTCGCTGGTAATGTTTTACAAAATCCCGGTCGTGTCGGCCCCTACTTCTCGGTGGGGACGTTATATACGTCTATAACGTTATATATCCTAACCTAAGGGAACCTAACATCTCGGATGTAGTATTTTCCAACATTCCTAGCGGGTCGGCCCCTACTTCTCGGTGGGCACATTATATACGTCTATATTGTAATATAACACAACATAACCCATCTAGACCCTCGCTGGTAATGTTTTACAAAATCCCGGGCGTGTCGGCCCGTACTTCTCGGTGGGGTCATTATATACGTCTATAACGTTATATATTTAACCTAAGGGAACCTGACACCTCGGATGTAGTATTTTCCAACATTGCTGGCGGGTCGGCCCCAACTTCTCGGTGGGCACATTATATACATCTATATCGTAATATAACCCAACCTAACCCATCTAGACCCTCGCTGGTAATGTTTTAGAAAATCCCGGTCGTGTCGGCCCGTACTTCTCGGTGGGGACATTATATACGTCTATAACGTTATATATCCTAACCTAAGGGAAGCTAGCATCTCGGATGTAGTATTTTCCAGCATTCCTGGCGGGTCGGCCCAAACTTCTCGGCAGGCACATTCTATACGTCTATATCGTAATATAACTTAACCTAACCCATCTAGACCCTCGCTGGTAATGTTTTACAAAATCCCGGTCGTGTCGGCCCGTACTTCTCGGTGGGGACATTATATACGTCTATAACGTTATATATCCTAACCTAAGGGAACCTAGCATCGCGGATGTAGTATTTCACAACATTCCTGGCGGGTCGGCCCCAACTTCTCGGTGGGCACATTATATACATCTATATCGTAATATAACCTAACCTAACCCATCTGGACCATCGCTGGTAATGTTTTACAAAATCCCGGTCGTGTCGGCCCGTACATCTCGGTGGGGACATTATATACGTCTATAACGTTATATATCCTAACCTAAGGAAACTTAACATCTCGGATGTACTATTTTCCAACATTCCTAGCGGGTCGGCCCCTCCCTCTCGGTGGGCACATTATATACGTCTATATCGTAATATAACCTAACCTACCCTATCTAGACCCTCGCTGGTAACGTTTTACAAAATCCCGATCGTGTCGGCCCGTACTTCTCGGTGGGGACATTGTATACGTCTATAACATTATATATCCTAACCTAAGGGAACCTGACATCTCGGATGTAGTATTTTCCAACATTCCTGGCCGGTCGGCCCCTACTTCTCGGTGGGCACATTATATACGTCTATATTGTAATATAACACAACATAACCCATCTAGACCCTCGCTGGTAATGTTTTACAAAATCCCGGTCGTGTCGGCCCGTACTTCTCGGTGGGGTCATTATATACGTCTATAACGTTATATATTTAACCTAAGGGAACCTGACACCTCGGATGTAGTATTTTCCAACATTCCTGGCGGGTCGGCTCCAACTTCTCGGTGGGCACATTATATACGTCTATATCGTAATATAACCCAACATAACACATCTAGACCCTCGCTGGTAACGTTTTACAAAATCCGGGTCGTGTCGGCCCGTACTTCTCGGTGGGGACATTATATACGTCTATAACGTTATATGTCCTAACCTAAGGGAACCTAACATCGCGGATGTAGTATTTTCCAACATTCCTGGCGTGTCGGCCCCAACTTCTCGGTGGGCAAATTATATACGTCTATATCGGAATATAACCTAACCTAACCCATCTAGACCCCCGCTGTTAATGTTTTACAAAATCCCGGTCGTGTCGGCCCGTACTTCTCGGTGGGGTCATTATATACGTCTATAATGTTATATATCCTAACCTAAGGGAACCTGACACCTCGGATGTAGTATTTTCCAACATTCCTGGCGGGTCGGCCCCTACTTCTCGGTGGGCACATTATATACGTCTATATCGTAATATAACCTAACCTAACCCATCTAGACTCTCGCTGGTAATGTTTTACAACATCCGGGTCGTGTCGGCCCGTACTTCTCGGTGGGGACATTATATACGTCTATAACGTTATATATCCTAACCTAAGGGAAGCTAACATCTCGGATGTAGTATTTTCCAACATTCCTGGCGGGTCGGCCCAAACTTCTCGGTGGGCACATTATATACATCTATATCGTAATATAACCCAACCTAACCCATCTAGACCCTCGCTGGTAATGTTTTACAAAATCCCGGTCGTGTCGGCCCGTACTTCTCGGTGGGGACATTATATACGTCTATAACGTTATATGTCCTAACCTAAGGGAACCTAACATCTCGGATGTAGTATTTTCCAACATTCCTGGCGGGTCGGCCCAAACTTCTCGGTGGGCACATTATATACATCTATATCGTAATATAACCCAACCTAACCCATCTAGACCCTCGCTGGTAATGTTTTACAAAATCCCGGTCGTGTCGGCCCGTACTTCTCGGTGGGGACATTATATACGTCTATAACGTTATATGTCCTAACCTAAGGGAACCTAACATCTCGGATGTAGTATTTTCCAACATTCCTGGCGGGTCGGCCCCAACTTCTCGGTGGGCACATTATATACGTCTATATTGTACGATAACACAACATAACCCATCTAGACCCTCGCTGGTAATGTTTTACAAAATCCCGGTCGTGTCGGCCCGTACTTCTCGGTGGGCACATTATATACGTCTATATCGTAATATAATCTAACCTAACTCATCTAGACCCTCGCTGGTAATGTTTTACAAAATCCCGGTCGTGTCGGCCCGTACTTCTCGGTGGGGACATTATATACGTCTATAACGTTATATGTCCTAACGTAAGGGAACCTAACATCTCGGATGTAGTATTTTCCAACATTCCTGGCGGGTCGGCCCCAACTTATCGGTGGGCACATTATATACGTTTATATCGTCATATAACCTAACCTAACCCATCTAGACCCTCGCTGGTAATGTTTTACAAAATCCCGGTCGTGTCGGCCCGTACTTCTCGGTGGGGACATTATATACGTCTATAACGTTATATATCCTAACCTAAGGGAAGCTAACATCTCGGATGTAGTATTTTCCAACATTCCTGGCGGGTCGGCCCAAACTTCTCGGTGGGCGCATTATATACATCTATATTGTACGATAACACAACATAACCCATCTAGACCCTCGCTGGTAATGTTTTACAAAATCCCGGTCGTGTCGGCCCGTACTTCTCGGTGGGGTCATTATATACGTCTATAACGTTATATATCCTAACCTAAGGGAACCTGACACCTCGGATGTAGTATTTTCCAACATTCCTGGCGGGTCGGCCCCAACTTCTCGGTGGGTACATTATATACGTCTATATCGTAATATAACCTAACCTAACCCATCTAGACTCTCGCTGGTAATGTTTTACAACATCCCGGTCGTGTCGGCCCGTACTTCTCGGTGGGGACATTATATACGTCTATAACGTTATATATCCTAACCTAAGGGAAGCTAACATCTCGGATGTAGTATTTTCCAACATTCCTGGCGGGTCGGCCCAAACTTCTCGGTGGGCGCATTATATACATCTATATCGTCATATAACCTAACCTAACCCATCTAGACCCTCGCTGGTAATGTTTTACAAAATCCCGGTCGTGTCGGCCCGTGCTTCTCGGTGGGGACATTATATACGTCTATAACGTTATATGTCCTAACCTAAGGGAATCTAATATCTCGGATGTAGTATTTTCCAACATTCCTGGCGGGTCGGCCCCAACTTCTCGGTCCGCACATTATATACGTCTATATCGTAATATAACCCAACATAACCCATCTAGACCCTCGCTGGTAACGTTTTACAAAATCCGGGTCATGTCGGCCCGTACTTCTCGGTGGGGACATTATATACGTCTATAACGTTATATGTCCTAACCTAAGGGAACCTAACATCGCGGATGTAGTATTTTCCAACATTCCTGGCGTGTCGGCCCCAACTTCTCGGTGGGCAAATTATATACGTCTATATCGGAATATAACCTAACCTAACCCATCTAGACCCTCGCTGGTAATGTTTTAAAAAATCCCGGTCGTGTCGGCCCGTACTTCTCGGTGGGGTCATTATATACGCCTATAATGTTATATATCCTAACCTAAGGGAACCTGACACCTCGGATGTAGTATTTTCCAACATTCCTGGCGGGTCGGCCCCTACTTCTCGGTGGGCACATTATATACGTCTATATCGTAATATAACCTAACCTAACCCATCTAGCACCTCGCTGGTAATGTTTTACAGAATCTCGGTCGTGTCGTCCCGTACGTCTCGGTGCGGACATTATATACGTCTATAACGTTATATATTCTAACCTAAGGCAACTTAACTTCTCGGATGTAGTATTTTCCAACATTCCTGGCGGGTCGGCCCCAACTTCTCGGTGGGCACATTATATACGTCTATATCGTAATATAATCTAACCTAACTCATCTAGACCCTCGCTGGTAATGTTTTACAAAATCCCGGTCGTGTCGGCCCGTACTTCTCGGTGGGGACATTATATACGTCTATAACGTTATATGTCCTAACGTAAGGGAACCTAACATCTCGGATGTAGTATTTTCCAACATTCCTGGCGGGTCGGCCCCAACTTATCGGTGGGCACATTATATACGTTTATATCGTCATATAACCTAACCTAACCCATCTAGACCCTCGCTGGTAATGTTTTACAAAATCCCGGTCGTGTCGGCCCGTACTTCTCGGTGGGGTCATTATATTCGTCTATAACGTTATATATCCTAACCTAAGGGAACCTGACACCTCGGATGTAGTATTTTCCTGCCGGGTCGGCCCCTACTTCTCGGTGGGCACATTATATACGTCTATATCGTAATATAACCTAACCTAACCCATCTAGACTCTCGCTGGTAATGTTTTACAACATCCCGGTCGTGTCGGCCCGTACTTCTCGGTGGGGACATTATATACGTCTATAACGTTATATATCCTAACCTAAGGGAAGCTAACATCTCGGATGTAGTATTTTCCAACATTCCTGGCGGGTCGGCCCAAACTTCTCGGTGGGCACATTATATACATCTATATCGTAATATAACCCAACCTAACCCATCTAGACCCTCGCTGGTAATGTTTTAGAAAATCCCGGTCGTGTCGGCCCCTACTTCTCGGTGGGGACGTTATATACGTCTATAACGTTATATATCCTAACCTAAGGGAACCTAACATCTCGGATGTAGTATTTTCCAACATTCCTGGCGGGTCGGCCCCAACTTCTCGGTGGGCACATTATATACGTCTATATTGTAATATAACACAACATAACCCATCTAGACCCTCGCTGGTAATGTTTTGCAAAATCCCGGTCGTGTCGGCCCGTACTTCCCGGTTGGGACATTATATACGTCTATAACGTTATATATCCTAACCTAAGGAAACTTAACATCTCGGATGTACTATTTTCCAACATTCCTAGCGGGTCGGCCCCTCCTTCTCGGTGGGCACATTATATACGTCTATATCGTAATATAACCTAACCTACCCCATCTAGACCCTCGCTGGTAACGTTTTACAAAATCCCGGTCGTGTCGGCCCGTACTTCTCGGTGGGGACATTATATACGTCTATAACGTTATATATCCTAACCTAAGGAAACTTAACATCTCGGATGTACTATTTTCCAACATTCCTAGCGGGTCGGCCCCTCCTTCTCGGTGGGCACATTATATACGTCTATATCGTAATATAACCTAACCTACCCCATCTAGACCCTCGCTGGTAACGTTTTACAAAATCCCGGTCGTGTCGGCCCGTACTTCTCGGTGGGGACATTATATACGTCTATAACGTTATATGTCCTAACGTAAGGGAACCTAACATCTCGGATGTAGTATTTTCCAACATTCCTGGCGGGTCGGCCCCAACTTCTCGGTGGGCACATTATATACGTCTATATCGTAATATAACCTAACCTAACCCATCTAGCCCCTCGCTGGTAATGTTTTACAAAATCCCGGTCGTGTCGGCCCGTACTTCTCGGTGGGGACATTATATACGTCTATAACGTTATATATCCTAACCTAAGGAAACTTAACATCTCGGATGTACTATTTTCCAACATTCCTAGCGGGTCGGCCCCTCCTTCTCGGTGGGCACATTATATACGTCTATATCGTAATATAACCTAACCTACCCCATCTAGACCCTCGCTGGTAACGTTTTACAAAATCCCGGTCGTGTCGGCCCGTACTTCTCGGTGGGGACATTATATACGTCTATAACGTTATATGTCCTAACGTAAGGGAACCTAACATCTCGGATGTAGTATTTTCCAACATTCCTGGCGGGTCGGCCCCAACTTCTCGGTGGGCACATTATATACGTCTATATCGTAATATAACCTAACCTACCCCATCTAGACCCTCGCTGGTAACGTTTTACAAAATCCCGGTCGTGTCGGCCCGTACTTCTCGGTGGGGACATTATATACGTCTATAACGTTATATGTCCTAACGTAAGGGAACCTAACATCTCGGATGTAGTATTTTCCAACATTCCTGGCGGGTCGGCCCCAACTTATCGGTGGGCACATTATATACGTTTATATCGTCATATAACCTAACCTAACCCATCTAGACCCTCGCTGGTAATGTTTTACAAAATCCCGGTCGTGTCGGCCCGTACTTCTCGGTGGGGTCATTATATACGTCTATAACGTTATATATCCTAACCTAAGGGAACCTGACACCTCGGATGTAGTATTTTCCTGCCGGGTCGGCCCCTACTTCTCGGTGGGCACATTATATACGTCTATATCGTAATATAACCTAACCTAACCCATCTAGACTCTCGCTGGTAATGTTTTACAACATCCCGGTCGTGTCGGCCCGTACTTCTCGGTGGGGACATTATATACGTCTATAACGTTATATATCCTAACCTAAGGGAAGCTAACATCTCGGATGTAGTATTTTCCAACATTCCTGGCGGGTCGGCCCAAACTTCTCGGTGGGCACATTATATACGTCTATATCGTAATATAACCTAACCTACCCCATCTAGACCCTCGCTGGTAACGTTTTACAAAATCCCGGTCGTGTCGGCCCGTACTTCTCGGTGGGGACATTATATACGTCTATAACGTTATATGTCCTAACGTAAGGGAACCTAACATCTCGGATGTAGTATTTTCCAACATTCCTGGCGGGTCGGCCCCAACTTCTCGGTGGGCACATTATATACGTTTATATCGTCATATAACCTAACCTAACCCATCTAGACCCTCGCTGGTAATGTTTTACAAAATCCCGGTCGTGTCGGCCCGTACTTCTCGGTGGGGACATTATATACGTCTATAACGTTATATATCCCAACCTAAGGGAAGCTAGCATCTCGGATGTAGTATTTTCCAGCATTCCTGTCGGGTCGGCCCAAACTTCTCGGCGGGCACATTATATACGTCTATATCGTAATATAACCTAACCTAACCCATCTAGACCCTCGCTGGTAATGTTTTACAAAATCCCGGTCGTGTCGGCCCGTACTTCTCGGTGGGGACATTATATACGTCTATAACGTTATATATCCTAACCTAAGGAAACTTAACATCTCGGATGTACTATTTTCCAACATTCCTAGCGGGTCGGCCCCTCCTTCTCGGTGGGCACATTATATACGTCTATATCGTAATATAACCTAACCTACCCCATCTAGACCCTCGCTGGTAACGTTTTACAAAATCCCGGTCGTGTCGGCCCGTACTTCTCGGTGGGGACATTATATACGTCTATAACGTTATATGTCCTAACGTAAGGGAACCTAACATCTCGGATGTAGTATTTTCCAACATTCCTGGCGGGTCGGCCCCAACTTCTCGGTGGGCACATTATATACGTCTATATCGTAATATAACCTAACCTACCCCATCTAGACCCTCGCTGGTAACGTTTTACAAAATCCCGGCCGTGTCGGCCCGTACTTCTCGGTGGGGACATTATATACGTCTATAACGTTATATGTCCTAACGTAAGGGAACCTAACATCTCGGATGTAGTATTTTCCAACATTCCTGGCGGGTCGGCCCCTACTTCTCGGGGGGCACATTATATACGTCTATATCGTAATATAATCTAACCTAACTCATCTAGACCCTCGCTGGTAATGTTTTACATAATCCCGGTCGTGTCGGCCTGTACGTCTCGGTGCGGACGTTATATACGTCTATAACGTTATATATCCTAACCTAAGGCAACTTAACATCTCGGATGTAGTATTTTCCAACATTCCTGGCGGGTCGGCCCCAACTTCTCGGTGGGCACATTATATACGTCTATATCGTAATATAACCTAACCTAACCCATCTAGCCCCTCGCTGGTAATGTTTTACAGAATCTCGGTCGTGTCGTCCCGTACGTCTCGGTGCGGACATTATATACGTCTATAACGTTATATATTCTAACCTAAGGCAACTTAACTTTTCGGATGTAGTATTTTCCAACATTCCTGGCGGGTCGGCCCCAACTTCTCGGTGGGCACATTATATACGTTTATATCGTCATATAACCTAACCTAACCCATCTAGACCCTCGCTGGTAATGTTTTACAAAATCCCGGTCGTGTCGGCCCGTACTTCTCGGTGGGGACATTATATACGTCTATAACGTTATATGTCCTAACGTAAGGGAACCTAACATCTCGGATGTAGTATTTTCCAACATTCCTGGCGGGTCGGCCCCAACTTCTCGGTGGGCACATTATATACGTCTATATCGTAATATAACCTAACCTACCCCATCTAGACCCTCGCTGGTAACGTTTTACAAAATCCCGGCCGTGTCGGCCCGTACTTCTCGGTGGGGACATTATATACGTCTATAACGTTATATGTCCTAACGTAAGGGAACCTAACATCTCGGATGTAGTATTTTCCAACATTCCTGGCGGGTCGGCCCCAACTTCTCGGTGGGCACATTATATACGTTTATATCGTCATATAACCTAACCTAACCCATCTAGACCCTCGCTGGTAATGTTTTACAAAATCCCGGTCGTGTCGGCCCGTACTTCTCGGTGGGGACATTATATACGTCTATAACGTTATATATCCCAACCTAAGGGAAGCTAGCATCTCGGATGTAGTATTTTCCAGCATTCCTGTCGGGTCGGCCCAAACTTCTCGGCGGGCACATTATATACGTCTATATCGTAATATAACCTAACCTAACCCATCTAGACCCTCGCTGGTAATGTTTTACAAAATCCCGGTCGTGTCGGCCCGTACTTCTCGGTGGGGACATTATATACGTCTATAACGTTATATATCCTAACCTAAGGAAACTTAACATCTCGGATGTACTATTTTCCAACATTCCTAGCGGGTCGGCCCCTCCTTCTCGGTGGGCACATTATATACGTCTATATCGTAATATAACCTAACCTACCCCATCTAGACCCTCGCTGGTAACGTTTTACAAAATCCCGGTCGTGTCGGCCCGTACTTCTCGGTGGGGACATTATATACGTCTATAACGTTATATGTCCTAACGTAAGGGAACCTAACATCTCGGATGTAGTATTTTCCAACATTCCTGGCGGGTCGGCCCCAACTTCTCGGTGGGCACATTATATACGTTTATATCGTCATATAACCTAACCTAACCCATCTAGACCCTCGCTGGTAATGTTTTACAAAATCCCGGTCGTGTCGGCCCGTACTTCTCGGTGGGGTCATTATATACGTCTATAACGTTATATATCCTAACCTAAGGGAACCTGACACCTCGGATGTAGTATTTTCCAACATTCCTGGCGGGTCGGCCCCTACTTCTCGGTGGGCACATTATATACGTCAATATCGTAATATAACCTAACCTAACCCATCTAGACTCTCGCTGGTAATGTTTTACAACATCCCGGTCGTGTCGGCCCGTACTTCTCGGTGGGGACATTATATACGTCTATAACGTTATATATCCTAACCTAAGCGAAGCTAACATCTCGGATGTAGTATTTTCCAACATTCCTGGCGGGTCGGCCCAAACTTCTCGGTGGGCACATTATATACATCTATATCGTAATATAACCCAACCGAACCCATCTAGACCCTCGCTGGTAATGTTTTAGAAAATCCCGGTCGTGTCGGCCCCTACTTCTCGGTGGGGACGTTATATACGTCTATAACGTTATATATCCTAACCTAAGGGAACATAACATCTCGGATGTAGTATTTTCCAACATTCCTGGCGGGTCGGCCCCAACCTCTCGGTGGGCACATTATATACGCCTATATTGTAATATAACACAACATAACCCATCTAGACCCTCGCTGGTAATGTTTTACAAAATCCCGGTCGTGTCGGCCCGTACTTCCCGGTTGGGACATTATATATGTCTATAACGTTATATATCCTAACCTAAGGGAACCTAACATCTCGGATGTAGTATTTTCCAACATTCCTGGCGGGTCGGCCCCAACTTCTCGGTGGGCACATTATATACGTCTATATCGTAATATATCCTAACCTAACCCATCTGGACTTTCGCTGGTAATGTTTTACAAAATCCCGGTCGTGTCGGCCCGTACTTCTCGGTGGGGACATTATATACGTCTATAACGTTATATGTCCTAACGTAAGGGAACCTAACATCTCGGATGTAGTATTTTCCAACATTCCTGGCGGGTCGGCCCCAACTTCTCGGTGGGCACATTATATACGTCTATATCGTAATATAACCTAACCTAACCCATTTTGCCCCTCCGTGATAATGTTTTACAGAATCCCGGCCGTGTCGTACCGTAGATCTCGGTTGGGACATTGTATGCATCTGTAACGTAATATACCCTAACCAAAGGCAACCTAACATCTCGAATGTAGTATTTCACAACATTCCCGGCGGGTCCGCCCCACTTCTCGGTAGGAACATTATATACGTCTATAACGTAATATAACCTAACCTAACCCATCTAGCCCCTCGCTGGTAATGTTTTACAAAATCCCGGTCGTGTCGGCCCGTACTTCTCGGTGGGGACATTATATACGTCTATAACGTTATATATCCTAACCTAAGGGAAGCTGGCATCTCGGATGTAGTATTTTCCAGCATTCCTGGCGGGTCGGCCCAAACTTCTCGGCGGGCACATTATATACGTCTATATCGTAATATAATCTAACCTAACTCATCTAGACCCTCGCTGGTAATGTTTTACATAATCCCGGTCGTGTCGTCCTGTACGTCTCGGTGCGGACGTTATATACGTCTATAACGTTATATATCCTAACCTAAGGCAACTTAACATCTCGGATGTAGTATTTTCCAACATTCCTGGCGGGTCGGCCCCAACTTCTCGGTGGGCACATTATATACGTCTATATCGTAATATAACCTAACCTAACCCATCTAGCCCCTCGCTGGTAATGTTTTACAGAATCTCGGTCGTGTCGTCCCGTACGTCTCGGTGCGGACATTATATACGTCTATAACGTTATATATTCTAACCTAAGGCAACTTAACTTTTCGGATGTAGTATTTTCCAACATTCCTGGCGGGTCGGCCCCAACTTCTCGGTGGGCACATTATATACGTTTATATCGTCATATAACCTAACCTAACCCATCTAGACCCTCGCTGGTAATGTTTTACAAAATCCCGGTCGTGTCGGCCCGTACTTCTCGGTGGGGTCATTATATACGTCTATAACGTTACATATCCTAACCTAAGGGAACCTGACACCTCGGATGTAGTATTTTGCAACATTCCTGGCGGGTCGGCCCCTACTTCTCGGTGGGCACATTATAGACGTCTATATCGTAATATAACCTAACCTAACCCATCTAGACGCTCGCTGGTAATGTTTTACAACATCCCGGTCGTGTCGGCCCGTACTTCTCGGTGGGGACATTATATACGTCTATAACGTTATATATCCTAACCTAAGGGAAGCTAACATCTCGGATGTAGTATTTTCCAACATTCCTGGCGGGTCGGCCCAAACTTCTCGGTGGGCACATTATATACATCTATATCGTAATATAACCCAACCTAACCCATCTAGACCCTCGCTGGTAATGTTTTAGAAAATCCCGGTCGTGTCGGCCCCTACTTCTCGGTGGGGACGTTATATACGTCTATAACGTTATATATCCTAACCTAAGGGAACCTAACATCTCGGATGTAGTATTTTCCAACATTCCTGGCGGGTCGGCCCCAACTTCTCGGTGGGCACATTATATACGTCTATATTGTAATATAACACAACATAACCCATCTAGACCCTCGCTGGTAATGTTTTGCAAAATCCCGGTCGCGTCGGCCCGTACTTCCCGGTTGGGACATTATATACGTCTATAACGTTATATATCCTAACCTAAGGAAACTTAACATCTCGGATGTACTATTTTCCAACATTCCTAGCGGGTCGGCCCCTCCTTCTCGGTGGGCACATTATATACGTCTATATCGTAATATAACCTAACCTACCCCATCTAGACCCTCGCTGGTAACGTTTTACAAAATCCCGGTCGTGTCGGCCCGTACTTCTCGGTGGGGACATTATATACGTCTATAACGTTATATATCCTAACCTAAGGAAACTTAACATCTCGGATGTACTATTTTCCAACATTCCTAGCGGGTCGGCCCCTCCTTCTCGGTGGGCACATTATATACGTCTATATCGTAATATAACCTAACCTACCCCATCTAGACCCTCGCTGGTAACGTTTTACAAAATCCCGGTCGTGTCGGCCCGTACTTCTCGGTGGGTACATTATATACGTCTATAACGTTATATGTCCTAACGTAAGGGAACCTAACATCTCGGATGTAGTATTTTCCAACATTCCTGGCGGGTCGGCCCCAACTTCTCGGTGGGCACATTATATACGTCTATATCGTAATATAACCTAACCTAACCCATCTAGCCCCTCGCTGGTAATGTTTTACAAAATCCCGGTCGTGTCGGCCCGTACTTCTCGGTGGGGACATTATATACGTCTATAACGTTATATATCCTAACCTAAGGAAACTTAACATCTCGGATGTACTATTTTCCAACATTCCTAGCGGGTCGGCCCCTCCTTCTCGGTGGGCACATTATATACGTCTATATCGTAATATAACCTAACCTACCCCATCTAGACCCTCGCTGGTAACGTTTTACAAAATCCCGGTCGTGTCGGCCCGTACTTCTCGGTGGGGACATTATATACGTCTATAACGTTATATGTCCTAACGTAAGGGAACCTAACATCTCGGATGTAGTATTTTCCAACATTCCTGGCGGGTCGGCCCCAACTTCTCGGTGGGCACATTATATACGTCTATATCGTAATATAACCTAACCTACCCCATCTAGACCCTCGCTGGTAACGTTTTACAAAATCCCGGTCGTGTCGGCCCGTACTTCTCGGTGGGGACATTATATACGTCTATAACGTTATATGTCCTAACGTAAGGGAACCTAACATCTCGGATGTAGTATTTTCCAACATTCCTGGCGGGTCGGCCCCAACTTCTCGGTGGGCACATTATATACGTTTATATCGTCATATAACCTAACCTAACCCATCTAGACCCTCGCTGGTAATGTTTTACAAAATCCCGGTCGTGTCGGCCCGTACTTCTCGGTGGGGACATTATATACGTCTATAACGTTATATATCCCAACCTAAGGGAAGCTAGCATCTCGGATGTAGTATTTTCCAGCATTCCTGTCGGGTCGGCCCAAACTTCTCGGCGGGCACATTATATACGTCTATATCGTAATATAACCTAACCTAACCCATCTAGACCCTCGCTGGTAATGTTTTACAAAATCCCGGTCGTGTCGGCCCGTACTTCTCGGTGGGGACATTATATACGTCTATAACGTTATATATCCTAACCTAAGGAAACTTAACATCTCGGATGTACTATTTTCCAACATTCCTAGCGGGTCGGCCCCTCCTTCTCGGTGGGCACATTATATACGTCTATATCGTAATATAACCTAACCTACCCCATCTAGACCCTCGCTGGTAACGTTTTACAAAATCCCGGTCGTGTCGGCCCGTACTTCTCGGTGGGGACATTATATACGTCTATAACGTTATATGTCCTAACGTAAGGGAACCTAACATCTCGGATGTAGTATTTTCCAACATTCCTGGCGGGTCGGCCCCAACTTCTCGGTGGGCACATTATATACGTCTATATCGTAATATAACCTAACCTACCCCATCTAGACCCTCGCTGGTAACGTTTTACAAAATCCCGGCCGTGTCGGCCCGTACTTCTCGGTGGGGACATTATATACGTCTATAACGTTATATGTCCTAACGTAAGGGAACCTAACATCTCGGATGTAGTATTTTCCAACATTCCTGGCGGGTCGGCCCCAACTTCTCGGTGGGCACATTATATACGTTTATATCGTCATATAACCTAACCTAACCCATCTAGACCCTCGCTGGTAATGTTTTACAAAATCCCGGTCGTGTCGGCCCGTACTTCTCGGTGGGGACATTATATACGTCTATAACGTTATATATCCCAACCTAAGGGAAGCTAGCATCTCGGATGTAGTATTTTCCAGCATTCCTGTCGGGTCGACCCAAACTTCTCGGCGGGCACATTATATACGTCTATATCGTAATATAACCTAACCTAACCCATCTAGACCCTCGCTGGTAATGTTTTACAAAATCCCGGTCGTGTCGGCCCGTACTTCTCGGTGGGGACATTATATACGTCTATAACGTTATATATCCTAACCTAAGGAAACTTAACATCTCGGATGTACTATTTTCCAACATTCCTAGCGGGTCGGCCCCTCCTTCTCGGTGGGCACATTATATACGTCTATATCGTAATATAACCTAACCTACCCCATCTAGACCCTCGCTGGTAACGTTTTACAAAATCCCGGTCGTGTCGGCCCGTACTTCTCGGTGGGGACATTATATACGTCTATAACGTTATATGTCCTAACGTAAGGGAACCTAACATCTCGGATGTAGTATTTTCCAACATTCCTGGCGGGTGGGCCCCAACTTCTCGGTGGGCACATTATATACGTCTATATCGTAATATAACCTAACCTACCACATCTAGAACCTCGCTGGTAACGTTTTACAAAATCCCGGTCGTGTCGGCCCGTACTTCTCGGTGGGGACATTATATACGTCTATAACGTTATATGTCCTAACGTAAGGGAACCTAACATCTCGGATGTAGTATTTTCCAACATTCCTGGCGGGTCGGCCCCAACTTCTCGGTGGGCACATTATATACGTTTATATCGTCATATAACCTAACCTAACCCATCTAGACCCTCGCTGGTAATGTTTTACAAAATCCCGGTCGTGTCGGCCCGTACTTCTCGGTGGGGTCATTATATACGTCTATAACGTTATATATCCTAACCTAAGGGAACCTGACACCTCGGATGTAGTATTTTCCAACATTCCTGGCGGGTCGGCCCCTACTTCTCGGTGGGCACATTATATACGTCAATATCGTAATATAACCTAACCTAACCCATCTAGACTCTCGCTGGTAATGTTTTACAACATCCCGGTCGTGTCGGCCCGTACTTCTCGGTGGGGACATTATATACGTCTATAACGTTATATATCCTAACCTAAGCGAAGCTAACATCTCGGATGTAGTATTTTCCAACATTCCTGGCGGGTCGGCCCAAACTTCTCGGTGGGCACATTATATACATCTATATCGTAATATAACCCAACCGAACCCATCTAGACCCTCGCTGGTAATGTTTTAGAAAATCCCGGTCGTGTCGGCCCCTACTTCTCGGTGGGGACATTATATACGTCTATAACGTTATATATTCTAACCTAAGGCAACTTAACTTTTCGGATGTAGTATTTTCCAACATTCCTGGCGGGTCGGCCCCAACTTCTCGGTGGGCACATTATATACGTTTATATCGTCATATAACCTAACCTAACCCATCTAGACCCTCGCTGGTAATGTTTTACAAAATCCCGGTCGTGTCGGCCCGTACTTCTCGGTGGGGTCATTATATACGTCTATAACGTTACATATCCTAACCTAAGGGAACCTGACACCTCGGATGTAGTATTTTGCAACATTCCTGGCGGGTCGGCCCCTACTTCTCGGTGGGCACATTATATACGTCTATATCGTAATATAACCTAACCTAACCCATCTAGACGCTCGCTGGTAATGTTTTACAACATCCCGGTCGTGTCGGCCCGTACTTCTCGGTGGGGACATTATATACGTCTATAACGTTATATATCCTAACCTAAGCGAAGCTAACATCTCGGATGTAGTATTTTCCAACATTCCTGGCGGGTCGGCCCAAACTTCTCGGTGGGCACATTATATACATCTATATCGTAATATAACCCAACCTAACCCATCTAGACCCTCGCTGGTAATGTTTTAGAAAATCCCGGTCGTGTCGGCCCGTACTTCTCGGTGGGGTCATTATATACGTCTATAACGTTATATATCCTAACCTAAGGGAACCTGACATCTCGGATGTAGTATTTTCCAACATTCCTGGCGGGTCGCCCCCTCCTTCTCGGTGGGCACATTATATACGTCTATATCGTAATATAACCTAACCTACCCCATCTAGACCCTCGCTGGTAACGTTTTACACAATCCCGGTCGTGTCGGCCCGTACTTCTCGGTGGGGACATTGTATACGTCTATAACGTTATATGTCCTAACGTAAGGGAACCTAACATCTCCGATGTAGTATTTTCCAACATTCCTGGCGGGTCGGCCCCAACTTCTCGGTGGGCACATTATATACGTTTATATCGTCATATAACCTAACCTAACCCATCTAGACCCTCGCTGGTAATGTTTTACAAAATCCCGGTCGTGTCGGCCCGTGCTTCTCGGTGGGGACATTATATACGTCTATAACGTTATATGTCCTAAGCTAAGGGAACCTAACATCGCGGATGTAGTATTTTCCAACATTCCTGGCGTGTCGGCCCCAACTTCTCGGTGGGCAAATTATATACGTCTATATCGGAATATAACCTAACCTAACCCATCTAGACCCTCGCTGGTAATGTTTTACAAAATCCCGGTCGTGTCGGCCCGTACTTCTCGGTGGGGTCATTATATACGTCTATAACGTTATATATCCTAACCTAAGGGAACCTGACACCTCGGATGTAGTATTTTCCAACATTCCTGGCGGGTCGCCCCCCCCCTTCTCGGTGGGCACATTATATACGTCTATATCGTAATATAACCTAACCTACCCCATCTAGACCCTCGCTGGTAACGTTTTACAAAATCCCGGTCGTGTCGGCCCGTACTTCTCGGTGGGGACATTATATACGTCTATAACGTTATATGTCCTAACGTAAGGGAACCTAACATCTCGGATGTAGTATTTTCCAACATTCCTGGCGGGTGGGCCCCAACTTCTCGGTGGGCACATTATATACGTCTATATCGTAATATAACCTAACCTACCCCATCTAGACCCTCGCTGGTAACGTTTTACAAAATCCCGGTCGTGTCGGCCCGTACTTCTCGGTGGGGACATTATATACGTCTATAACGTTATATGTCCTAACGTAAGGGAACCTAACATCTCGGATGTAGTATTTTCCAACATTCCTGGCGGGTCGGCCCCAACTTCTCGGTGGGCACATTATATACGTTTATATCGTCATATAACCTAACCTAACCCATCTAGACCCTCGCTGGTAATGTTTTACAAAATCCCGGTCGTGTCGGCCCGTACTTCTCGGTGGGGTCATTATATACGTCTATAACGTTATATATCCTAACCTAAGGGAACCTGACACCTCGGATGTAGTATTTTCCAACATTCCTGGCGGGTCGGCCCCTACTTCTCGGTGGGCACATTATATACGTCAATATCGTAATATAACCTAACCTAACCCATCTAGACTCTCGCTGGTAATGTTTTACAACATCCCGGTCGTGTCGGCCCGTACTTCTCGGTGGGGACATTATATACGTCTATAACGTTATATATCCTAACCTAAGCGAAGCTAACATCTCGGATGTAGTATTTTCCAACATTCCTGGCGGGTCGGCCCAAACTTCTCGGTGGGCACATTATATACATCTATATCGTAATATAACCCAACCGAACCCATCTAGACCCTCGCTGGTAATGTTTTAGAAAATCCCGGTCGTGTCGGCCCCTACCTCTCGGTGGGGACGTTATATACGTCTATAACGTTATATATCCTAACCTAAGGGAACATAACATCTCGGATGTAGTATTTTCCAACATTCCTGGCGGGTCGGCCCCAACCTCTCGGTGGGCACATTATATACGCCTATATTGTAATATAACACAACATAACCCATCTAGACCCTCGCTGGTAATGTTTTACAAAATCCCGGTCGTGTCGGCCCGTACTTCCCGGTTGGGACATTATATACGTCTATAACGTTATATATCCTAACCTAAGGGAACCTAACATCTCGGATGTAGTATTTTCCAACATTCCTGGCGGGTCGGCCCCAACTTCTCGGTGGGCACATTATATACGTCTATATCGTAATATATCCTAACCTAACCCATCTGGACTTTCGCTGGTAATGTTTTACAAAATCCCGGTCGTGTCGGCCCGTACTTCTCGGTGGGGACATTATATACGTCTATAACGTTATATGTCCTAACGTAAGGGAACCTAACATCTCGGATGTAGTATTTTCCAACATTCCTGGCGGGTCGGCCCCAACTTCTCGGTGGGCACATTATATACGTCTATATCGTAATATAACCTAACCTAACCCATTTTGCCCCTCCGTGATAATGTTTTACAGAATCCCGGCCGTGTCGTACCGTAGATCTCGGTTGGGACATTGTATGCATCTGTAACGTAATATACCCTAACCAAAGGCAACCTAACATCTCGAATGTAGTATTTCACAACATTCCCGGCGGGTCCGCCCCACTTCTCGGTAGGAACATTATATACGTCTATAACGTAATATAACCTAACCTAACCCACCTAGCCCCTCGCTGGTAATGTTTTACAAAATCCCGGTCGTGTCGGCCCGTACTTCTCGGTGGGGACATTATATACGTCTATAACGTTATATATCCTAACCTAAGGGAAGCTGGCATCTCGGATGTAGTATTTTCCAGCATTCCTGGCGGGTCGGCCCAAACTTCTCGGCGGGCACATTATATACGTCTATATCGTAATATAACTTAACCTAACCCATCTAGACCCTCGCTGGTAATGTTTTACAAAATCCCGGTCGTGTCGGCCCGTACTTCTCGGTGGGGACATTATATACGTCTATAACGTTATATATCCTAACCTAAGGGAACCTAGCATCGCGGATGTAGTATTTCACAACATTCCTGGCGGGTCGGCCCCTACTTCTCGGTGGGCACATTATATACGTCTATATCGTAATATAACCTAACCTGACCCGTCTAGACCCTCGCTGGTAATGTTTTACAAAATCCCGGTCGTGTCGGTCCGTATGTCTCGATGCGGACATTATATACGTCTATAACGTTATATATCCTAACCTAAGGCAACTTAACATCTCGGATGTAGTATTTTCCAACATTCCTGGCGGGTCGGCCCCTACTTCTCGGGGGGCACATTATATACGTCTATATCGTAATATAATCTAACCTAACTCATCTAGACCCTCGCTGGTAATGTTTTACATAATCCCGGTCGTGTCGTCCTGTACGTCTCGGTGCGGACGTTATATACGTCTATAACGTTATATATCCTAACCTAAGGCAACTTAACATCTCGGATGTAGTATTTTCCAACATTCCTGGCGGGTCGGCCCCAACTTCTCGGTGGGCACATTATATACGTCTATATCGTAATATAACCTAACCTAACCCATCTAGCCCCTCGCTGGTAATGTTTTACAGAATCTCGGTCGTGTCGTCCCGTACGTCTCGGTGCGGACATTATATACGTCTATAACGTTATATATTCTAACCTAAGGCAACTTAACTTTTCGGATGTAGTATTTTCCAACATTCCTGGCGGGTCGGCCCCAACTTCTCGGTGGGCACATTATATACGTTTATATCGTCATATAACCTAACCTAACCCATCTAGACCCTCGCTGGTAATGTTTTACAAAATCCCGGTCGTGTCGGCCCGTACTTCTCGGTGGGGTCATTATATACGTCTATAACGTTACATATCCTAACCTAAGGGAACCTGACACCTCGGATGTAGTATTTTGCAACATTCCTGGCGGGTCGGCCCCTACTTCTCGGTGGGCACATTATATACGTCTATATCGTAATATAACCTAACCTAACCCATCTAGACGCTCGCTGGTAATGTTTTACAACATCCCGGTCGTGTCGGCCCGTACTTCTCGGTGGGGACATTATATACGTCTATAACGTTATATATCCTAACCTAAGCGAAGCTAACATCTCGGATGTAGTATTTTCCAACATTCCTGGCGGGTCGGCCCAAACTTCTCGGTGGGCACATTATATACATCTATATCGTAATATAACCCAACCTAACCCATCTAGACCCTCGCTGGTAATGTTTTAGAAAATCCCGGTCGTGTCGGCCCGTACTTCTCGGTGGGGTCATTATATACGTCTATAACGTTATATATCCTAACCTAAGGGAACCTGACATCTCGGATGTAGTATTTTCCAACATTCCTGGCGGGTCGCCCCCTCCTTCTCGGTGGGCACATTATATACGTCTATATCGTAATATAACCTAACCTACCCCATCTAGACCCTCGCTGGTAACGTTTTACACAATCCCGGTCGTGTCGGCCCGTACTTCTCGGTGGGGACATTGTATACGTCTATAACGTTATATGTCCTAACGTAAGGGAACCTAACATCTCCGATGTAGTATTTTCCAACATTCCTGGCGGGTCGGCCCCAACTTCTCGGTGGGCACATTATATACGTTTATATCGTCATATAACCTAACCTAACCCATCTAGACCCTCGCTGGTAATGTTTTACAAAATCCCGGTCGTGTCGGCCCGTGCTTCTCGGTGGGGACATTATATACGTCTATAACGTTATATGTCCTAACCTAAGGGAACCTAATATCTCGGATGTAGTATTTTCCAACATTCCTGGCGGGTCGGCCCCAACTTCTCGGTGGGCACATTATATACGTCTATATCGTAATATAACCCAACATAACCCATCTAGACCCTCGCTGGTAACGTTTTACAAAATCCGGGTCGTGTCGGCCCGTACTTCTCGGTGGGGACATTATATACGTCTATAACGTTATATGTCCTAAGCTAAGGGAACCTAACATCGCGGATGTAGTATTTTCCAACATTCCTGGCGTGTCGGCCCCAACTTCTCGGTGGGCAAATTATATACGTCTATATCGGAATATAACCTAACCTAACCCATCTAGACCCTCGCTGGTAATGTTTTACAAAATCCCGGTCGTGTCGGCCCGTACTTCTCGGTGGGGTCATTATATACGTCTATAACGTTATATATCCTAACCTAAGGGAACCTGACACCTCGGATGTAGTATTTTCCAACATTCCTGGCGGGTCGCCCCCCCCTTCTCGGTGGGCACATTATATACGTCTATATCGTAATATAACCTAACCTAACCCATCTAGACTCTCGCTGGTAATGTTTTACAACATCCCGGTCGTGTCGGCCCGTACTTCTCGGTGGGGACATTATATACGTCTATAACGTTATATATCCTAACCTAAGGGAAGCTAACATCTCGGATGTAGTATTTTCCAACATTCCTGGCGGGTCGGCCCAAACTTCTCGGTGGGCACATTATATACATCTATATCGTAATATAACCCAACCTAACCCATCTAGACCCTCGCTGGTAATGTTTTACAAAATCCCGGTCGTGTCGGCCCCTACTTCTCGGTGGGGACGTTATATACGTCTGTAACGTTATATATCCTAACCTAAGGGAACCTGACATCTCGGATGTAGTATTTTCCAACATTCCTGGCGGGTCGGCCCCTACTTCTCGGTGGGAACATCATATACGTCTATATCGTAATATAACCTAACCTAACCCATCTAGACCCTCGCTGGTAATGTTTTACAAAATCCCGGTCGTGTCGGCACGTACTTCTCGGGGGGACATTATATACGTCTATATCGTTATATATCCTAACCTAAGGGAACCTAACATCTCGGATGTAGTATTTCCCACCATCCCTAGCGGGTCGGCCCCTACTTCTCGGTGGGCACATTATATACGTCTATATCGTAATATAACCTAACCTGACCCGTCTAGACCCTCGCTGGTAATGTTTTACAAAATCCCGGTCGTGTCGGTCCGTACGTCTCGATGCGTACATTATATACGTCTATAACGTTATATATCCTAACCTAAGGCAACTTAACATCTCGGATGTAGTATTTTCCAACATTCCTGGCGGGTCGGCCCCAACTTCTCGGTGGGCACATTATATACGTCTATATCGTAATATAATCTAACCTAACTCATCTAGACCCTCGCTGGTAATGTTTTACAAAATCCCGGTCGTGTCGGCCCGTACTTCTCGGTGGGGACATTATATACGTCTATAACGTTATATGTCCTAACGTAAGGGAACCTAACATCTCGGATGTAGTATTTTCCAACATTCCTGGCGGGTCGGCCCCAACTTCTCGGTGGGCACATTATATACGTCTATATCGTAATATAACCTAACCTAACCCATCTAGACTCTCGCTTGTAATGTTTTACAACATCCCGGTCGTGTCGGCCCGTACTTCTCGGTGGGGACATTATATACGTCTATAACGTTATATATCCTAACCTAAGGGAAGCTAACATCTCGGATGTAGTATTTTCCAACATTCCTGGCGGGTCGGACCAAACTTCTCGGTGGGCACATTATATACATCTACATCGTAATATAACCCAACCTCACCCATCTAGACCCTCGCTGGTAATGTTTTACAAAATCCCGGTCGTGTCGGCCCCTACTTCTCGGTGGGGACGTTATATACGTCTATAACGTTATATATCCTAACCTAAGGGAACCTAACATCTCGGATGTAGTATTTTCCAGCATTCCTGGCGGGTCGGCCCAAACTTCTCGGTGGGCACATTATATACATCTATATCGTAATATAACCCAACCTAACCCATCTAGACCCTCGCTGGTAATGTTTTACAAAATCCCGGTCGTGTCGGCCCCTACTTCTCGGTGGGGACGTTATATACGTCTGTAACGTTATATATCCTAACCTAAGGGAACCTGACATCTCGGATGTAGTATTTTCCAACATTCCTGGCGGGTCGGCCCCTACTTCTCGGTGGGAACATCATATACGTCTATATCGTAATATAACCTAACCTAACCCATCTAGACCCTCGCTGGTAATGTTTTACAAAATCCCGGTCGTGTCGGCACGTACTTCTCGGGGGGACATTATATACGTCTATATCGTAATATAACCTAACCTAACCCATCTAGACGCTCGCTGGTAATGTTTTACAACATCCCGGTCGTGTCGGCCCGTACTTCTCGGTGGGGACATTATATACGTCTATAACGTTATATATCCTAACCTAAGGGAAGCTGGCATCTCGGATGTAGTATTTTCCAGCATTCCTGTCGGGTCGGCCCAAACTTCTCGGCGGGCACATTATATACGTCTATATCGTAATATAACTTAACCTAACCCATCTAGACCCTCGCTGGTAATGTTTTACAAAATCCCGGTCGTGTCGGCCCGTACTTCTCGGTGGGGACATTATATACGTCTATAACGTTATATATCCTAACCTAAGGGAACCTAGCATCGCGGATGTAGTATTTCACAACATTCCTGGCGGGTCGGCCCCTACTTCTCGGTGGGCACATTATATACGTCTATATCGTAATATAACCTAACCTGACCCGTCTAGACCCTCGCTGGTAATGTTTTACAAAATCCCGGTCGTGTCGGTCCGTATGTCTCGATGCGGACATTATATACGTCTATAACGTTATATATCCTAACCTAAGGCAACTTAACATCTCGGATGTAGTATTTTCCAACATTCCTGGCGGGTCGGCCCCTACTTCTCGGGGGGCACATTATATACGTCTATATCGTAATATAATCTAACCTAACTCATCTAGACCCTCGCTGGTAATGTTTTACATAATCCCGGTCGTGTCGTCCTGTACGTCTCGGTGCGGACGTTATATACGTCTATAACGTTATATATCCTAACCTAAGGCAACTTAACATCTCGGATGTAGTATTTTCCAACATTCCTGGCGGGTCGGCCCCAACTTCTCGGTGGGCACATTATATACGTCTATATCGTAATATAACCTAACCTAACCCATCTAGCCCCTCGCTGGTAATGTTTTACAGAATCTCGGTCGTGTCGTCCCGTACGTCTCGGTGCGGACATTATATACGTCTATAACGTTATATATTCTAACCTAAGGCAACTTAACTTTTCGGATGTAGTATTTTCCAACATTCCTGGCGGGTCGGCCCCAACTTCTCGGTGGGCACATTATATACGTTTATATCGTCATATAACCTAACCTAACCCATCTAGACCCTCGCTGGTAATGTTTTACAAAATCCCGGTCGTGTCGGCCCGTACTTCTCGGTGGGGTCATTATATACGTCTATAACGTTACATATCCTAACCTAAGGGAACCTGACACCTCGGATGTAGTATTTTGCAACATTCCTGGCGGGTCGGCCCCTACTTCTCGGTGGGCACATTATATACGTCTATATCGTAATATAACCTAACCTAACCCATCTAGACGCTCGCTGGTAATGTTTTACAACATCCCGGTCGTGTCGGCCCGTACTTCTCGGTGGGGACATTATATACGTCTATAACGTTATATATCCTAACCTAAGCGAAGCTAACATCTCGGATGTAGTATTTTCCAACATTCCTGGCGGGTCGGCCCAAACTTCTCGGTGGGCACATTATATACATCTATATCGTAATATAACCCAACCTAACCCATCTAGACCCTCGCTGGTAATGTTTTAGAAAATCCCGGTCGTGTCGGCCCGTACTTCTCGGTGGGGTCATTATATACGTCTATAACGTTATATATCCTAACCTAAGGGAACCTGACATCTCGGATGTAGTATTTTCCAACATTCCTGGCGGGTCGCCCCCTCCTTCTCGGTGGGCACATTATATACGTCTATATCGTAATATAACCTAACCTACCCCATCTAGACCCTCGCTGGTAACGTTTTACACAATCCCGGTCGTGTCGGCCCGTACTTCTCGGTGGGGACATTGTATACGTCTATAACGTTATATGTCCTAACGTAAGGGAACCTAACATCTCCGATGTAGTATTTTCCAACATTCCTGGCGGGTCGGCCCCAACTTCTCGGTGGGCACATTATATACGTTTATATCGTCATATAACCTAACCTAACCCATCTAGACCCTCGCTGGTAATGTTTTACAAAATCCCGGTCGTGTCGGCCCGTGCTTCTCGGTGGGGACATTATATACGTCTATAACGTTATATGTCCTAACCTAAGGGAACCTAATATCTCGGATGTAGTATTTTCCAACATTCCTGGCGGGTCGGCCCCAACTTCTCGGTGGGCACATTATATACGTCTATATCGTAATATAACCCAACATAACCCATCTAGACCCTCGCTGGTAACGTTTTACAAAATCCGGGTCGTGTCGGCCCGTACTTCTCGGTGGGGACATTATATACGTCTATAACGTTATATGTCCTAAGCTAAGGGAACCTAACATCGCGGATGTAGTATTTTCCAACATTCCTGGCGTGTCGGCCCCAACTTCTCGGTGGGCAAATTATATACGTCTATATCGGAATATAACCTAACCTAACCCATCTAGACCCTCGCTGGTAATGTTTTACAAAATCCCGGTCGTGTCGGCCCGTACTTCTCGGTGGGGTCATTATATACGTCTATAACGTTATATATCCTAACCTAAGGGAACCTGACACCTCGGATGTAGTATTTTCCAACATTCCTGGCGGGTCGCCCCCCCCCCTTCTCGGTGGGCACATTATATACGTCTATATCGTAATATAACCTAACCTAACCCATCTAGACTCTCGCTGGTAATGTTTTACAACATCCCGGTCGTGTCGGCCCGTACTTCTCGGTGGGGACATTATATACGTCTATAACGTTATATATCCTAACCTAAGGGAAGCTAACATCTCGGATGTAGTATTTTCCAACATTCCTGGCGGGTCGGCCCAAACTTCTCGGTGGGCACATTATATACATCTATATCGTAATATAACCCAACCTAACCCATCTAGACCCTCGCTGGTAATGTTTTACAAAATCCCGGTTGTGTCGGCCCCTACTTCTCGGTGGGGACGTTATATACGTCTGTAACGTTATATATCCTAACCTAAGGGAACCTGACATCTCGGATGTAGTATTTTCCAACATTCCTGGCGGGTCGGCCCCTACTTCTCGGTGGGAACATCATATACGTCTATATCGTAATATAACCTAACCTAACCCATCTAGACCCTCGCTGGTAATGTTTTACAAAATCCCGGTCGTGTCGGCACGTACTTCTCGGGGGGACATTATATACGTCTATATCGTTATATATCCTAACCTAAGGGAACCTAACATCTCGGATGTAGTATTTCCCACCATTCCTAGCGGGTCGGCCCCTACTTCTCGGTGGGCACATTATATACGTCTATATCGTAATATAACCTAACCTGACCCGTCTAGACCCTCGCTGGTAATGTTTTACAAAATCCCGGTCGTGTCGGTCCGTATGTCTCGATGCGTACATTATATACGTCTATAACGTTATATATCCTAACCTAAGGCAACTTAACATCTCGGATGTAGTATTTTCCAACATTCCTGGCGGGTCGGCCCCTACTTCTCGGGGGGCACATTATATACGTCTATATCGTAATATAATCTAACCTAACTCATCTAGACCCTCGCTGGTAATGTTTTACATAATCCCGGTCGTGTCGTCCTGTACGTCCCGGTGCGGACGTTATATACGTCTATAACGTTATATACCCTAACCTAAGGCAACTTAGCATCTCGGATGTAGTATTTTCCAACATTCCTGGCGGGTCGGCCCCAACTTCTCGGTGGGCACATTATATACGTCTATATCGTAATATAACCTAACCTAACCCATCTAGCCCCTCGCTGGTAATGTTTTACAGAATCTCGGTCGTGTCGTCCCGTACGTCTCGGTGCGGACATTATATACGTCTATAACGTTATATATTCTAACCTAAGGCAACTTAACTTTTCGGATGTAGTATTTTCCAACATTCCTGGCGGGTCGGCCCCAACTTCTCGGTGGGCACATTATATACGTCTATATCGTAATATAATCTAACCTAACTCATCTAGACCCTCGCTGGTAATGTTTTACAAAATCCCGGTCGTGTCGGCCCGTACTTCTCGGTGGGGACATTATATACGTCTATAACGTTATATGTCCTAACGTAAGGGAACCTAACATCTCGGATGTAGTATTTTCCAACATTCCTGGCGGGTCGGCCCCAACTTCTCGGTGGGCACATTATATACGTCTATATCGTAATATAACCTAACCTGACCCGTCTAGACCCTCGCTGGTAATGTTTTACAAAATCCCGGTCGTGTCGGTCCGTATGTCTCGATGCGGACATTATATACGTCTATAACGTTATATATCCTAACCTAAGGCAACTTAACATCTCGGATGTAGTATTTTCCAACATTCCTGGCGGGTCGGCCCCTACTTCTCGGGGGGCACATTATATACGTCTATATCGTAATATAATCTAACCTAACTCATCTAGACCCTCGCTGGTAATGTTTTACATAATCCCGGTCGTGTCGTCCTGTACGTCTCGGTGCGGACGTTATATACGTCTATAACGTTATATATCCTAACCTAAGGCAACTTAACATCTCGGATGTAGTATTTTCCAACATTCCTGGCGGGTCGGCCCCAACTTCTCGGTGGGCACATTATATACGTCTATATCGTAATATAACCTAACCTAACCCATCTAGCCCCTCGCTGGTAATGTTTTACAGAATCTCGGTCGTGTCGTCCCGTACGTCTCGGTGCGGACATTATATACGTCTATAACGTTATATATTCTAACCTAAGGCAACTTAACTTTTCGGATGTAGTATTTTCCAACATTCCTGGCGGGTCGGCCCCAACTTCTCGGTGGGCACATTATATACGTTTATATCGTCATATAACCTAACCTAACCCATCTAGACCCTCGCTGGTAATGTTTTACAAAATCCCGGTCGTGTCGGCCCGTACTTCTCGGTGGGGTCATTATATACGTCTATAACGTTACATATCCTAACCTAAGGGAACCTGACACCTCGGATGTAGTATTTTGCAACATTCCTGGCGGGTCGGCCCCTACTTCTCGGTGGGCACATTATATACGTCTATATCGTAATATAACCTAACCTAACCCATCTAGACGCTCGCTGGTAATGTTTTACAACATCCCGGTCGTGTCGGCCCGTACTTCTCGGTGGGGACATTATATACGTCTATAACGTTATATATCCTAACCTAAGCGAAGCTAACATCTCGGATGTAGTATTTTCCAACATTCCTGGCGGGTCGGCCCAAACTTCTCGGTGGGCACATTATATACATCTATATCGTAATATAACCCAACCTAACCCATCTAGACCCTCGCTGGTAATGTTTTAGAAAATCCCGGTCGTGTCGGCCCGTACTTCTCGGTGGGGTCATTATATACGTCTATAACGTTATATATCCTAACCTAAGGGAACCTGACATCTCGGATGTAGTATTTTCCAACATTCCTGGCGGGTCGCCCCCTCCTTCTCGGTGGGCACATTATATACGTCTATATCGTAATATAACCTAACCTACCCCATCTAGACCCTCGCTGGTAACGTTTTACACAATCCCGGTCGTGTCGGCCCGTACTTCTCGGTGGGGACATTGTATACGTCTATAACGTTATATGTCCTAACGTAAGGGAACCTAACATCTCCGATGTAGTATTTTCCAACATTCCTGGCGGGTCGGCCCCAACTTCTCGGTGGGCACATTATATACGTTTATATCGTCATATAACCTAACCTAACCCATCTAGACCCTCGCTGGTAATGTTTTACAAAATCCCGGTCGTGTCGGCCCGTGCTTCTCGGTGGGGACATTATATACGTCTATAACGTTATATGTCCTAACCTAAGGGAACCTAATATCTCGGATGTAGTATTTTCCAACATTCCTGGCGGGTCGGCCCCAACTTCTCGGTGGGCACATTATATACGTCTATATCGTAATATAACCCAACATAACCCATCTAGACCCTCGCTGGTAACGTTTTACAAAATCCGGGTCGTGTCGGCCCGTACTTCTCGGTGGGGACATTATATACGTCTATAACGTTATATGTCCTAAGCTAAGGGAACCTAACATCGCGGATGTAGTATTTTCCAACATTCCTGGCGTGTCGGCCCCAACTTCTCGGTGGGCAAATTATATACGTCTATATCGGAATATAACCTAACCTAACCCATCTAGACCCTCGCTGGTAATGTTTTACAAAATCCCGGTCGTGTCGGCCCGTACTTCTCGGTGGGGTCATTATATACGTCTATAACGTTATATATCCTAACCTAAGGGAACCTGACACCTCGGATGTAGTATTTTCCAACATTCCTGGCGGGTCGCCCCCCCCCTTCTCGGTGGGCACATTATATACGTCTATATCGTAATATAACCTAACCTAACCCATCTAGACTCTCGCTGGTAATGTTTTACAACATCCCGGTCGTGTCGGCCCGTACTTCTCGGTGGGGACATTATATACGTCTATAACGTTATATATCCTAACCTAAGGGAAGCTAACATCTCGGATGTAGTATTTTCCAACATTCCTGGCGGGTCGGCCCAAACTTCTCGGTGGGCACATTATATACATCTATATCGTAATATAACCCAACCTAACCCATCTAGACCCTCGCTGGTAATGTTTTACAAAATCCCGGTCGTGTCGGCCCCTACTTCTCGGTGGGGACGTTATATACGTCTGTAACGTTATATATCCTAACCTAAGGGAACCTGACATCTCGGATGTAGTATTTTCCAACATTCCTGGCGGGTCGGCCCCTACTTCTCGGTGGGAACATCATATACGTCTATATCGTAATATAACCTAACCTAACCCATCTAGACCCTCGCTGGTAATGTTTTACAAAATCCCGGTCGTGTCGGCACGTACTTCTCGGGGGGACATTATATACGTCTATATCGTTATATATCCTAACCTAAGGGAACCTAACATCTCGGATGTAGTATTTCCCACCATTCCTAGCGGGTCGGCCCCTACTTCTCGGTGGGCACATTATATACGTCTATATCGTAATATAACCTAACCTGACCCGTCTAGACCCTCGCTGGTAATGTTTTACAAAATCCCGGTCGTGTCGGTCCGTATGTCTCGATGCGTACATTATATACGTCTATAACGTTATATATCCTAACCTAAGGCAACTTAACATCTCGGATGTAGTATTTTCCAACATTCCTGGCGGGTCGGCCCCTACTTCTCGGGGGGCACATTATATACGTCTATATCGTAATATAATCTAACCTAACTCATCTAGACCCTCGCTGGTAATGTTTTACATAATCCCGGTCGTGTCGTCCTGTACGTCCCGGTGCGGACGTTATATACGTCTATAACGTTATATACCCTAACCTAAGGCAACTTAGCATCTCGGATGTAGTATTTTCCAACATTCCTGGCGGGTCGGCCCCAACTTCTCGGTGGGCACATTATATACGTCTATATCGTAATATAACCTAACCTAACCCATCTAGCCCCTCGCTGGTAATGTTTTACAGAATCTCGGTCGTGTCGTCCCGTACGTCTCGGTGCGGACATTATATACGTCTATAACGTTATATATTCTAACCTAAGGCAACTTAACTTTTCGGATGTAGTATTTTCCAACATTCCTGGCGGGTCGGCCCCAACTTCTCGGTGGGCACATTATATACGTCTATATCGTAATATAATCTAACCTAACTCATCTAGACCCTCGCTGGTAATGTTTTACAAAATCCCGGTCGTGTCGGCCCGTACTTCTCGGTGGGGACATTATATACGTCTATAACGTTATATGTCCTAACGTAAGGGAACCTAACATCTCGGATGTAGTATTTTCCAACATTCCTGGCGGGTCGGCCCCAACTTCTCGGTGGGCACATTATATACGTCTATATCGTAATATAACCTAACCTAACCCATCTAGACTCTCGCTTGTAATGTTTTACAACATCCCGGTCGTGTCGGCCCGTACTTCTCGGTGGGGACATTATATACGTCTATAACGTTATATATCCTAACCTAAGGGAAGCTAACATCTCGGATGTAGTATTTTCCAACATTCCTGGCGGGTCGGACCAAACTTCTCGGTGGGCACATTATATACATCTACATCGTAATATAACCCAACCTAACCCATCTAGACCCTCGCTGGTAATGTTTTACAAAATCCCGGTCGTGTCGGCCCCTACTTCTCGGTGGGGACGTTATATACGTCTATAACGTTATATATCCTAACCTAAGGGAACCTAACATCTCGGATGTAGTATTTTCCAGCATTCCTGGCGGGTCGGCCCAAACTTCTCGGTGGGCACATTATATACATCTATATCGTAATATAACCCAACCTAACCCATCTAGACCCTCGCTGGTAATGTTTTACAAAATCCCGGTCGTGTCGGCCCCTACTTCTCGGTGGGGACGTTATATACGTCTGTAACGTTATATATCCTAACCTAAGGGAACCTGACATCTCGGATGTAGTATTTTCCAACATTCCTGGCGGGTCGGCCCCTACTTCTCGGTGGGAACATCATATACGTCTATATCGTAATATAACCTAACCTAACCCATCTAGACCCTCGCTGGTAATGTTTTACAAAATCCCGGTCGTGTCGGCACGTACTTCTCGGGGGGACATTATATACGTCTATATCGTAATATAACCTAACCTAACCCATCTAGACGCTCGCTGGTAATGTTTTACAACATCCCGGTCGTGTCGGCCCGTACTTCTCGGTGGGGACATTATATACGTCTATAACGTTATATATCCTAACCTAAGCGAAGCTAACATCTCGGATGTAGTATTTTCCAACATTCCTGGCGGGTCGGCCCAAACTTCTCGGTGGGCACATTATATACATCTATATCGTAATATAACCCAACCTAACCCATCTAGACCCTCGCTGGTAATGTTTTAGAAAATCCCGGTCGTGTCGGCCCGTACTTCTCGGTGGGGTCATTATATACGTCTATAACGTTATATATCCTAACCTAAGGGAACCTGACACCTCGGATGTAGTATTTTCCAACATTCCTGGCGGGTCGCCCCCTCCTTCTCGGTGGGCACATTATATACGTCTATATCGTAATATAACCTAACCTACCCCATCTAGACCCTCGCTGGTAACGTTTTACAAAATCCCGGTCGTGTCGGCCCGTACTTCTCGGTGGGGACATTGTATACGTCTATAACGTTATATGTCCTAACGTAAGGGAACCTAACATCTCCGATGTAGTATTTTCCAACATTCCTGGCGGGTCGGCCCCAACTTCTCGGTGGGCACATTATATACGTTTATATCGTCATATAACCTAACCTAACCCATCTAGACCCTCGCTGGTAATGTTTTACAAAATCCCGGTCGTGTCGGCCCGTGCTTCTCGGTGGGGACATTATATACGTCTATAACGTTATATGTCCTAACCTAAGGGAACCTAATATCTCGGATGTAGTATTTTCCAACATTCCTGGCGGGTCGGCCCCAACTTCTCGGTGGGCACATTATATACGTCTATATCGTAATATAACCCAACATAACCCATCTAGACCCTCGCTGGTAACGTTTTACAAAATCCGGGTCGTGTCGGCCCGTACTTCTCGGTGGGGACATTATATACGTCTATAACGTTATATGTCCTAAGCTAAGGGAACCTAACTTCGCGGATGTAGTATTTTCCAACATTCCTGGCGTGTCGGCCCCAACTTCTCGGTGGGCAAATTATATACGTCTATATCGGAATATAACCTAACCTAACCCATCTAGACCCTCGCTGGTAATGTTTTACAAAATCCCGGTCGTGTCGGCCCGTACTTCTCGGTGGGGTCATTATATACGTCTATAACGTTATGTATCCTAACCTAAGGGAACCTGACACCTCGGATGTAGTATTTTCCAACATTCCTGGCGGGTCGCCCCCCCCCTTCTCGGTGGGCACATTATATACGTCTATATCGTAATATAACCTAACCTAACCCATCTAGACTCTCGCTGGTAATGTTTTACAACATCCCGGTCGTGTCGGCCCGTACTTCTCGGTGGGGACATTATATACGTCTATAACGTTATATATCCTAACCTAAGGGAAGCTAACATCTCGGATGTAGTATTTTCCAACATTCCTGGCGGGTCGGCCCAAACTTCTCGGTGGGCACATTATATACATCTATATCGTAATATAACCCAACCTAACCCATATAGACCCTCGCTGGTAATGTTTTACAAAATCCCGGTCGTGTCGGCCCCTACTTCTCGGTGGGGACGTTATATACGTCTACAACGTTATATATCCTAACCTAAGGGAACCTAACATCTCGGATGTAGTATTTTCCAGCATTCCTGGCGGGTCGGCCCAAACTTCTCGGTGGGCACATTATATACATCTATATCGTAATATAACCCAACCTAACCCATCTAGACCCTCGCTGGTAATGTTTTACAAAATCCCGGTCGTGTCGGCCCCTACTTCTCGGTGGGGACGTTATATACGTCTGTAACGTTATATATCCTAACCTAAGGGAACCTGACATCTCGGATGTAGTATTTTCCAACATTCCTGGCGGGTCGGCCCCTACTTCTCGGTGGGAACATCATATACGTCTATATCGTAATATAACCTAACCTAACCCATCTAGACCCTCGCTGGTAACGTTTTACAAAATCCCGGTCGTGTCGGCCCGTACTTCTCGGTGGGGACATTGTATACGTCTATAACGTTATATGTCCTAACGTAAGGGAACCTAACATCTCCGATGTAGTATTTTCCAACATTCCTGGCGGGTCGGCCCCAACTTCTCGGTGGGCACATTATATACGTTTATATCGTCATATAACCTAACCTAACCCATCTAGACCCTCGCTGGTAATGTTTTACAAAATCCCGGTCGTGTCGGCCCGTGCTTCTCGGTGGGGACATTATATACGTCTATAACGTTATATGTCCTAACCTAAGGGAACCTAATATCTCGGATGTAGTATTTTCCAACATTCCTGGCGGGTCGGCCCCAACTTCTCGGTGGGCACATTATATACGTCTATATCGTAATATAACCCAACATAACCCATCTAGACCCTCGCTGGTAACGTTTTACAAAATCCGGGTCGTGTCGGCCCGTACTTCTCGGTGGGGACATTATATACGTCTATAACGTTATATGTCCTAAGCTAAGGGAACCTAACTTCGCGGATGTAGTATTTTCCAACATTCCTGGCGTGTCGGCCCCAACTTCTCGGTGGGCAAATTATATACGTCTATATCGGAATATAACCTAACCTAACCCATCTAGACCCTCGCTGGTAATGTTTTACAAAATCCCGGTCGTGTCGGCCCGTACTTCTCGGTGGGGTCATTATATACGTCTATAACGTTATATATCCTAACCTAAGGGAACCTGACACCTCGGATGTAGTATTTTCCAACATTCCTGGCGGGTCGCCCCCCCCTTCTCGGTGGGCACATTATATACGTCTATATCGTAATATAACCTAACCTAACCCATCTAGACTCTCGCTGGTAATGTTTTACAACATCCCGGTCGTGTCGGCCCGTACTTCTCGGTGGGGACATTATATACGTCTATAACGTTATATATCCTAACCTAAGGGAAGCTAACATCTCGGATGTAGTATTTTCCAACATTCCTGGCGGGTCGGCCCAAACTTCTCGGTGGGCACATTATATACATCTATATCGTAATATAACCCAACCTAACCCATATAGACCCTCGCTGGTAATGTTTTACAAAATCCCGGTCGTGTCGGCCCCTACTTCTCGGTGGGGACGTTATATACGTCTACAACGTTATATATCCTAACCTAAGGGAACCTAACATCTCGGATGTAGTATTTTCCAGCATTCCTGGCGGGTCGGCCCAAACTTCTCGGTGGGCACATTATATACATCTATATCGTAATATAACCCAACCTAACCCATCTAGACCCTCGCTGGTAATGTTTTACAAAATCCCGGTCGTGTCGGCCCCTACTTCTCGGTGGGGACGTTATATACGTCTGTAACGTTATATATCCTAACCTAAGGGAACCTGACATCTCGGATGTAGTATTTTCCAACATTCCTGGCGGGTCGGCCCCTACTTCTCGGTGGGAACATCATATACGTCTATATCGTAATATAACCTAACCTAACCCATCTAGACCCTCGCTGGTAATGTTTTACAAAATCCCGGTCGTGTCGGCACGTACTTCTCGGGGGGACATTATATACGTCTATATCGTTATATATCCTAACCTAAGGGAACCTAACATCTCGGATGTAGTATTTCCCACCATTCCTAGCGGGTCGGCCCCTACTTCTCGGTGGGCACATTATATACGTCTATATCGTAATATAACCTAACCTGACCCGTCTAGACCCTCGCTGGTAATGTTTTACAAAATCCCGGTCGTGTCGGTCCGTATGTCTCGATGCGGACATTATATACGTCTATAACGTTATATATCCTAACCTAAGGCAACTTAACATCTCGGATGTAGTATTTTCCAACATTCCTGGCGGGTCGGCCCCTACTTCTCGGGGGGCACATTATATACGTCTATATCGTAATATAATCTAACCTAACTCATCTAGACCCTCGCTGGTAATGTTTTACATAATCCCGGTCGTGTCGTCCTGTACGTCTCGGTGCGGACGTTATATACGTCTATAACGTTATATATCCTAACCTAAGGCAACTTAACATCTCGGATGTAGTATTTTCCAACATTCCTGGCGGGTCGGCCCCAACTTCTCGGTGGGCACATTATATACGTCTATATCGTAATATAACCTAACCTAACCCATCTAGCCCCTCGCTGGTAATGTTTTACAGAATCTCGGTCGTGTCGTCCCGTACGTCTCGGTGCGGACATTATATACGTCTATAACGTTATATATTCTAACCTAAGGCAACTTAACTTTTCGGATGTAGTATTTTCCAACATCCCTGGCGGGTCGGCCCCAACTTCTCGGTGGGCACATTATATACGTCTATATCGTAATATAATCTAACCTAACTCATCTAGACCCTCGCTGGTAATGTTTTACAAAATCCCGGTCGTGTCAGCCCGTACTTCTCGGTGGGGATATTATATACGTCTATAAAGTTATATATCCTAACCTAAGGCAACTTAACATCTCGGATGTAGTATTTTCCAACATTCCTGTCGGGTCGGCCCCTACTTCTCGGTGTGCACATTATATACGTCTGTATCGTAATATAACCTAACCTCACCCATCTAGACCCTCGCTGGAAATGTTTTACAAAATCCCGGACGTTTCGGTCCGTACTTCTCGGTGCGAACATTATATACGTCTATAACGTTATATATCCTAACCTAAGGGAACCTAACATCGCGGATGTAGTATTTCACAACATTCCTGGTGGGTCGGCGCCAATTCTCGGTGGGAACATTATATACGTCTATAACGTAATATAACCTAACCTAACCCATCTAGACCCTCGCTGGTAATGTTTTACAAAATCCCAGTCGTGTCGGCACGTACTTCTCGGTGGGGACATTATATACGTCTATAACGTTATATATCCGAACACAAGGGAACCTAACATCTCGGATGTAGTATTTTCCAACATTCCTGGCGGGTCGGCCCCAACTTCTCGGTGGGCACATTATATACGTTTATATCGTCATATAACCTAACCTAACCCATCTAGACCCTCGCTGGTAATGTTTTACAAAATCCCGGTCGTGTCGGCCCGTACTTCTCGGTGGGGTCATTATATACGTCTATAACGTTATATATCCTAACCTAAGGGAACCTGACACCTCGGATGTAGTATTTTCCAACATTCCTGGCGGGTCGGCCCCTACTTCTCGGTGGGCACATTATATACGTCTATAGCGTAATATAACCTAACCTAACCCATCTAGACTCTCGCTGGTAATGTTTTACAACATCCCGGTCGTGTCGGCCCGTACTTCTCGGTGGGGACATTATATACGTCTATAACGTTATATATCCTAACCTAAGCGAAGCTAACATCTCGGATGTAGTATTTTCCAACATTCCTGGCGGGTCGGCCCAAACTTCTCGGTGGGCACATTATATACATCTATATCGTAATATAACCCAACCTAACCCATCTAGACCCTCGCTGGTAATGTTTTAGAAAATCCCGGTCGTGTCGGCCCCTACTTCTCGGTGGGGACGTTATATACGTCTATAACGTTATATATCCTAACCTAAGGGAACCTAACATCTCGGATGTAGTATTTTCCAACATGCCTGGCGGGTCGGCCCCAACTTCTCGGTGGGCACATTATATACGTCTATATTGTAATATAACACAACATAACCCATCTAGACCCTCGCTGGTAATGTTTTACAAAATCCCGGTCGTGTCGGCCCGTACTTCCCGGTTGGGACATTATATACGTCTATAACGTTATATATCCTAACCTAAGGGAACCTAACATCTCGGATGTAGTATTTTCCAACATTCCTGGCGGGTCGGCCCCAACTTCTCGGTGGGCACATTATATACGTCTATATCGTAATATATCCTAACCTAACCCATCTGGACCTTCGCTGGTAATGTTTTACAATATCCCGGTCGTGTCGGCCCGTACTTCTCGGTGGGGACATTATATACGTCTATAACGTTATATATCCTAACCTAAGGGAACCTAACATCTCGGATGTAGTATTTTCCAACATTCCAGGCGTGACGGCCCCTACTTCTCGGTGGGGACATTATATACGTCTATATCGTAATATAACCTAACCTAACCCATTTTGCCCCTCCGTGATAATGTTTTACAGAATCCCGGCCGTGTCGTACCGTAGATCTCGGTTGGGACATTGTATGCATCTGTAACGTAATATACCCTAACCAAAGGCAACCTAACATCTCGAATGTAGTATTTCACAGCATTCCTGGCGGGTCCGCCCCACTTCTCGGTAGGAACATTATATACGTCTATAACGTAACATAACCTAACCTAACCCATCTAGCCCCTCGCTGGTAATGTTTTACAAAATCCCGGTCGTGTCGGCCCGTACTTCTCGGTGGGGACATTATATACGTCTATAACGTTATATATCCTAACCTAAGGGAAGCTAGCATCTCGGATGTAGTATTTTCCAGCATTCCTGGCGGGTCGGCCCAAACTTCTCGGCGGGCACATTATATACGTCTATATCGTAATATAACCTAACCTAACCCATCTAGACCCTCGCTGGTAATGTTTTACAAAATCCCGGTCGTGTCGGCCCGTACTTCTTGGTGGGGACATTATATACGTCTATATCGTTATATATCCTAACCTAAGGGAACCTAGCATCGCGGATGTAGTATTTCACAACATTCCTGGCGGGTCGGCCCCAACTTCTCGGTGGGCACATTATATACATCTATATCGTAATATAACCTAACCTAACCCATCTGGACCATCGCTGGTAATGTTTTACAAAATCCCGGTCGTGTCGGCCCGTACATCTCGGTGGGGACATTATATACGTCTATAACGTTATATATCCTAACCTAAGGAAACTTAACATCTCGGATGTACTATTTTCCAACATTCCTAGCGGGTCGGCCCCTCCTTCTCGGTGGGCACATTATATACGTCTATATCGTAATATAACCTAACCTACCCCATCTAGACCCTCGCTGGTAACGTTTTACAAAAGCCCGGTCGTGTCGGCCCGTACTTCTCGGTGGGGACATTATATACGTCTATAACGTTATATATCCTAACCTAAGGGAACCTGACATCTCGGATGTAGTATTTTCCAACATTCCTGGCTTGTCGGCCCCAACTTCTCGGTGGGCACATTATATACTTCTATATCGGAATATAACCTAACCTAACCCATCTAGACCCTCGCTGGTAATGTTTTACAAAATCCCGGTCGTGTCGGCCCGTACTTCTCGGTGGGGTCATTATATACGTCTATAACATTATATATCCTAACCTAAGCGAAGCTAACATCTCGGATGTAGTATTTTCCAACATTCCTGGCGGGTCGGCCCAAACTTCTCGGTGGGCACATTATATACATCTATATCGTAATATAACCCAACCTAACCCATCTAGACCCTCGCTGGTAATGTTTTAGAAAATCCCGGTCGTGTCGGCCCCTACTTCTCGGTGGGGACGTTATATACGTCTATAACGTTATATATCCTAACCTAAGGGAACCTAACATCTCGGATGTAGTATTTTCCAACATGCCTGGCGGGTCGGCCCCAACTTCTCGGTGGGCACATTATATACGTCTATATTGTAATATAACACAACATAACCCATCTAGACCCTCGCTGGTAATGTTTTACAAAATCCCGGTCGTGTCGGCCCGTACTTCCCGGTTGGGACATTATATACGTCTATAACGTTATATATCCTAACCTAAGGGAACCTAACATCTCGGATGTAGTATTTTCCAACATTCCTGGCGGGTCGGCCCCAACTTCTCGGTGGGCACATTATATACGTCTATATCGTAATATATCCTAACCTAACCCATCTGGACCTTCGCTGGTAATGTTTTACAATATCCCGGTCGTGTCGGCCCGTACTTCTCGGTGGGTACATTATATACGTCTATAACGTTATATATCCTAACCTAAGGGAACCTAACATCTCGGATGTAGTATTTTCCAACATTCCAGGCGTGACGGCCCCTACTTCTCGGTGGGGACATTATATACGTCTATATCGTAATATAACCTAACCTAACCCATTTTGCCCCTCCGTGATAATGTTTTACAGAATCCCGGCCGTGTCGTACCGTAGATCTCGGTTGGGACATTGTATGCATCTGTAACGTAATATACCCTAACCAAAGGCAACCTAACATCTCGAATGTAGTATTTCACAGCATTCCTGGCGGGTCCGCCCCACTTCTCGGTAGGAACATTATATACGTCTATAACGTAACATAACCTAACCTAACCCATCTAGCCCCTCGCTGGTAATGTTTTACAAAATCCCGGTCGTGTCGGCCCGTACTTCTCGGTGGGGACATTATATACGTCTATAACGTTATATATCCTAACCTAAGGGAAGCTAGCATCTCGGATGTAGTATTTTCCAGCATTCCTGGCGGGTCGGCCCAAACTTCTCGGCGGGCACATTATATACGTCTATATCGTAATATAACCTAACCTAACCCATCTAGACCCTCGCTGGTAATGTTTTACAAAATCCCGGTCGTGTCGGCCCGTACTTCTTGGTGGGGACATTATATACGTCTATATCGTTATATATCCTAACCTAAGGGAACCTAGCATCGCGGATGTAGTATTTCACAACATTCCTGGCGGGTCGGCCCCAACTTCTCGGTGGGCACATTATATACATCTATATCGTAATATAACCTAACCTAACCCATCTGGACCATCGCTGGTAATGTTTTACAAAATCCCGGTCGTGTCGGCCCGTACATCTCGGTGGGGACATTATATACGTCTATAACGTTATATATCCTAACCTAAGGAAACTTAACATCTCGGATGTACTATTTTCCAACATTCCTAGCGGGTCGGCCCCTCCTTCTCGGTGGGCACATTATATACGTCTATATCGTAATATAACCTAACCTACCCCATCTAGACCCTCGCTGGTAACGTTTTACAAAAGCCCGGTCGTGTCGGCCCGTACTTCTCGGTGGGGACATTATATACGTCTATAACGTTATATATCCTAACCTAAGGGAACCTGACATCTCGGATGTAGTATTTTCCAACATTCCTGGCTTGTCGGCCCCAACTTCTCGGTGGGCACATTATATACTTCTATATCGGAATATGACCTAACCTAACCCATCTAGACCCTCGCTGGTAATGTTTTACAAAATCCCGGTCGTGTCGGCCCGTACTTCTCGGTGGGGTCATTATATACGTCTATAACATTATATATCCTAACCTAAGGGAACCTGACATCTCGGATGTAGTATTTTCCAACATTCCTGGCGGGTCGGCCCCTACTTCTCGGTGGGAACATCATATACGTCTATATCGTAATATAACCTAACCTAACCCATCTAGACACTCGCTGGTAATGTTTTACAAAATCCCGGTCGTGTCGGCACGTACTTCTCGGGGGGACATTATATACGTCTATATCGTTATATATCCTAACCTAAGGGAACCTAACATCTCGGATGTAGTATTTCCCAACATTCCTAGCGGGTCGGCCCCTACTTCTCGGTGGGCACATTATATACGTCTATATCGTAATATAAACTAACCTGACCCGTCTAGACCCTCGCTGGTAATGTTTTACAAAATCCCGGTCGTGTCGGTCCGTATGTCTCGATGCGGACATTATATACGTCTATAACGTTATATATCCTAACCTAAGGCAACTTAACATCTCGGATGTAGTATTTTCCAACATTCCTGGCGGGTCGGCCCCTACTTCTCGGTGGGCACATTATATACGTCTATATCGTAATATAATCTAACCTAACTCATCTAGACCCTCGCTGGTAATGTTTTACATAATCCCGTTCGTGTCGTCCTGTACGTCTCGGTGCGGACATTATATACGTCTATAACGTTATATTTTCTAACCTAAGGCAACTTAACTTCACGGATGTAGTATTTTCCAACATTCCTGGCGGGTCGGCCCCAACTTCTCGGTGGGCACATTATATACGTCTATGTCGTAATATAATCTAACCTAACTCATCTAGACCCTCGCTGGTAATGTTTTCCATAATCCCGTTCGTGTCGTCCTGTACGTCTCGGTGCGGACATTATATACGTCTATAACGTTATATATTCTAACCTAAGGCAACTTAACTTCTCGGATGTAGTATTTTCCAACATTCCTGGCGGGTCGGCCCCAACTTCTCGGTGGGCACATTATATACGTCTATATCGTAATATAATCTAACCTAACTCATCTAGACCCTCGCTGGTAATGTTTTACAAAATCCCGGTCGTGTCGGCCCGTACTTCTCGGTGGGGACATTATATACGTCTATACCGTTATATATCGTAACCTAAGGGAACCTGACACCTCGGATGTAGTATTTTCCAACATTCCTGGCGGGTCGGCCCCTACTTCTCGGTGGGCACATTATATATGTCTATATTGTAATATAACCTAACCTAACCCATCTAAACTCTCGCTGTTAATGTTTTACGACATCCCGGTCGTGTCGGCCCGTACTTCTCGGTGGGGACATTATATACGTCTATAACGTTATATATCCTAACCTAAGCGAAGCTAACATCTCGGATGTAGTATTTTCCAACATTCCTGGCGGGTCGGCCCAAACTTCTCGGTGGGCACATTATATACATCTATATCGTAATATAACCCAAGCTAACCCATCTAGACCCTCGCTGGTAATGTTTTAGAAAATCCCGGTCGTGTCGGCCCCTACTTCTCGGTGGGGACGTTAAATACGTCCATAACGTTATATATCCTAACCTAAGGGAACCTAACATCTCGGATGTAGTATTTTCCAACATTCCTGGCGAGTCGGCCCCAACTTCTCGGTGGGCACATTATATACGTCTATATTGTAATATAACACAACATAACCCATCTAGACCCTCGCTGGTAATGTTTTACAAAATCCCGGTCGTGTCGGCCCGTACTTCCCGGTTGGAACATTATATACGTCTATAACGTTATATATCCTAACCTAAGGGAACCTAACATCTCGGATGTAGTATTTTCCAACATTCCAGGCGTGACGGCCCCTACTTCTCGGTGGGGACATTATATACGTCTATATCTTAATATAATCTAACCTAACCCATTTTGCCCCTCCGTGATAATGTTTTACAGAATCCCGGCAGTGTCGTACCGTAGATCTCGGTTGGGACATTGTATGCATCTGTAACGTAATATACCCTAACCAAAGGCAACCTAACGTCTCGAATGTAGTATTTCACAACATTCCTGGCGGGTCCGCCCCACTTCTCGGTAGGAACATTATATACGTCTATAACGTAATATAACCTAACCTTACCCATCTAGCCCCTCGCTGGTAATGTTTTACAAAATCCCGGTCGTGTCGGCCCGTACTTCTCGGTGGGGTCATTATATACGTCTATAACGTTATATATCCTAACCTAAGGGAACCTGACACCTCGGATGTAGTATTTTCCAACATTCCTGGCGGGTCGGCCCCAACTTCTCGGTGGGCACATTATATACGTCTATATCGTAATATAACCTAACCTAACCCATCTAGACTCTCGCTGGTAATGTTTTACAACATCCCGGTCGTGTCGGCCCGTACTTCTCGGTGGGGACATTATATACGTCTATAACGTTATATATCCTAACCTAAGGGAAGCTAACATCTCGGATGTAGTATTTTCCAACATTCCTGGCGGGTCGGCCCAAACTTCTCGGTGGGCACATTATATACGTCTATATCGTAATATAATCTAACATAACCCATCTAGACCCTCGCTGGTAACGTTTTACAAAAGCCCGGTCGTGTCGGCCCGTACTTCTCGGTGGGGTCATTATATACGTCTATAACATTATATATCCTAACCTAAGGGAACCTAACATCTCGGATGTAGTATTTCCCAACATTCCTAGCGGGTCGGCCCCTACTTCTCGGTGGGCACATTATATACGTCTATATCGTAATATAAACTAACCTGACCCGTCTAGACCCTCGCTGGTAATGTTTTACAAAATCCCGGTCGTGTCGGTCCGTATGTCTCGATGCGGACATTATATACGTCTATAACGTTATATATCCTAACCTAAGGCAACTTAACATCTCGGATGTAGTATTTTCCAACATTCCTGGCGGGTCGGCCCCTACTTCTCGGTGGGCACATTATATACGTCTATATCGTAATATAATCTAACCTAACTCATCTAGACCCTCGCTGGTAATGTTTTACATAATCCCGTTCGTGTCGTCCTGTACGTCTCGGTGCGGACATTATATACGTCTATAACGTTATATTTTCTAACCTAAGGCAACTTAACTTCTCGGATGTAGTATTTTCCAACATTCCTGGCGGGTCGGCCCCAACTTCTCGGTGGGCACATTATATACGTCTATATCGTAATATAATCTAACCTAACTCATCTAGACCCTCGCTGGTAATGTTTTACATAATCCCGTTCGTGTCGTCCTGTACGTCTCGGTGCGGACATTATATACGTCTATAACGTTATATATTCTAACCTAAGGCAACTTAACTTCTCGGATGTAGTATTTTCCAACATTCCTGGCGGGTCGGCCCCAACTTCTCGGTGGGCACATTATATACGTCTATATCGTAATATAATCTAACCTAACTCATCTAGACCCTCGCTGGTAATGTTTTACAAAATCCCGGTCGTGTCGGCCCGTACTTCTCGGTGGGGACATTATATACGTCTATACCGTTATATATCGTAACCTAAGGGAACCTGACACCTCGGATGTAGTATTTTCCAACATTCCTGGCGGGTCGGCCCCTACTTCTCGGTGGGCACATTATATACGTCTATATTGTAATATAACCTAACCTAACCCATCTAGACTCTCGCTGTTAATGTTTTACGACATCCCGGTCGTGTCGGCCCGTACTTCTCGGTGGGGACATTATATACGTCTATAACGTTATATATCCTAACCTAAGCGAAGCTAACATCTCGGATGTAGTATTTTCCAACATTCCTGGCGGGTCGGCCCAATCTTCTCGGTGGGCACATTATATACATCTATATCGTAATATAACCCAAGCTAACCCATCTAGACCCTCGCTGGTAATGTTTTAGAAAATCCCGGTCGTGTCGGCCCCTACTTCTCGGTGGGGACGTTATATACGTCCATAACGTTATATATCCTAACCTAAGGGAACCTAACATCTCGGATGTAGTATTTTCCAACATTCCTGGCGAGTCGGCCCCAACTTCTCGGTGGGCACATTATATACGTCTATATTGTAATATAACACAACATAACCCATCTAGACCCTCGCTGGTAATGTTTTACAAAATCCCGGTCGTGTCGGCCCGTACTTCCCGGTTGGAACATTATATACGTCTATAACGTTATATATCCTAACCTAAGGGAACCTAACATCTCGGATGTAGTATTTTCCAACATTCCAGGCGTGACGGCCCCTACTTCTCGGTGGGGACATTATATACGTCTATATCTTAATATAATCTAACCTAACCCATTTTGCCCCTCCGTGATAATGTTTTACAGAATCCCGGCAGTGTCGTACCGTAGATCTCGGTTGGGACATTGTATGCATCTGTAACGTAATATACCCTAACCAAAGGCAACCTAACGTCTCGAATGTAGTATTTCACAACATTCCTGGCGGGTCCGCCCCACTTCTCGGTAGGAACATTATATACGTCTATAACGTAATATAACCTAACCTTACCCATCTAGCCCCTCGCTGGTAATGTTTTACAAAATCCCGGTCGTGTCGGCCCGTACTTCTCGGTGGGGTCATTATATACGTCTATAACGTTATATATCCTAACCTAAGGGAACCTGACACCTCGGATGTAGTATTTTCCAACATTCCTGGCGGGTCGGCCCCAACTTCTCGGTGGGCACATTATATACGTCTATATCGTAATATAACCTAACCTAACCCATCTAGACTCTCGCTGGTAATGTTTTACAACATCCCGGTCGTGTCGGCCCGTACTTCTCGGTGGGGACATTATATACGTCTATAACGTTATATATCCTAACCTAAGGGAAGCTAACATCTCGGATGTAGTATTTTCCAACATTCCTGGCGGGTCGGCCCAAACTTCTCGGTGGGCACATTATATACGTCTATATCGTAATATAATCTAACATAACCCATCTAGACCCTCGCTGGTAACGTTTTACAAAAGCCCGGTCGTGTCGGCCCGTACTTCTCGGTGGGGTCATTATATACGTCTATAACATTATATATCCTAACCTAAGGGAACCTAACATCTCGGATGTAGTATTTCCCAACATTCCTAGCGGGTCGGCCCCTACTTCTCGGTGGGCACATTATATACGTCTATATCGTAATATAAACTAACCTGACCCGTCTAGACCCTCGCTGGTAATGTTTTACAAAATCCCGGTCGTGTCGGTCCGTATGTCTCGATGCGGACATTATATACGTCTATAACGTTATATATCCTAACCTAAGGCAACTTAACATCTCGGATGTAGTATTTTCCAACATTCCTGGCGGGTCGGCCCCTACTTCTCGGTGGGCACATTATATACGTCTATATCGTAATATAATCTAACCTAACTCATCTAGACCCTCGCTGGTAATGTTTTACATAATCCCGTTCGTGTCGTCCTGTACGTCTCGGTGCGGACATTATATACGTCTATAACGTTATATTTTCTAACCTAAGGCAACTTAACTTCTCGGATGTAGTATTTTCCAACATTCCTGGCGGGTCGGCCCCAACTTCTCAGTGGGCACATTATATACGTCTATATCGTAATATAATCTAACCTAACTCATCTAGACCCTCGCTGGTAATGTTTTACATAATCCCGTTCGTGTCGTCCTGTACGTCTCGGTGCGGACATTATATACGTCTATAACGTTATATATTCTAACCTAAGGCAACTTAACTTCTCGGATGTAGTATTTTCCAACATTCCTGGCGGGTCGGCCCCAACTTCTCGGTGGGCACATTATATACGTCTATATCGTAATATAATCTAACCTAACTCATCTAGACACTCGCTGGTAATGTTTTACAAAATCCCGGTCGTGTCGGCCCGTACTTCTCGGTGGGGACATTATATACGTCTATACCGTTATATATCGTAACCTAAGGGAACCTGACACCTCGGATGTAGTATTTTCCAACATTCCTGGCGGGTCGGCCCCTACTTCTCGGTGGGCACATTATATACGTCTATATTGTAATATAACCTAACCTAACCCATCTAGACTCTCGCTGTTAATGTTTTACGACATCCCGGTCGTGTCGGCCCGTACTTCTCGGTGGGGACATTATATACGTCTATAACGTTATATATCCTAACCTAAGCGAAGCTAACATCTCGGATGTAGTATTTTCCAACATTCCTGGCGGGTCGGCCCAATCTTCTCGGTGGGCACATTATATACATCTATATCGTAATATAACCCAAGCTAACCCATCTAGACCCTCGCTGGTAATGTTTTGGAAAATCCCGGTCGTGTCGGCCCCTACTTCTCGGTGGGGACGTTATATACGTCCATAACGTTATATATCCTAACCTAAGGGAACCTAACATCTCGGATGTAGTATTTTCCAACATTCCTGGCGGGTCGGCCCCAACTTCTCGGTGGGCACATTATATACGTCTATATTGTAATATAACACAACATAACCCATCTAGACCCTCGCTGGTAATGTTTTACAAAATCCCGGTCGTGTCGGCCCGTACTTCCCGGTTGGAACATTATATACGTCTATAACGTTATATATCCTAACCTAAGGGAACCTAACATCTCGGATGTAGTATTTTCCAACATTCCAGGCGTGACGGCCCCTACTTCTCGGTGGGGACATTATATACGTCTATATCGTAATATAATCTAACCTAACCCATTTTGCCCCTCCGTGATAATGTTTTACAGAATCCCGGCAGTGTCGTACCGTAGATCTCGGTTGGGACATTGTATGCATCTGTAACGTAATATACCCTAACCAAAGGCAACCTAACGTCTCGAATGTAGTATTTCACAACATTCCTGGCGGGTCCGCCCCACTTCTCGGTAGGAACATTATATACGTCTATAACGTAATATAACCTAACCTTACCCATCTAGCCCCTCGCTGGTAATGTTTTACAAAATCCCGGTCGTGTCGGCCCGTACTTCTCGGTGGGGACATTATATACGTCTATAACGTTATATGTCCTAACCTAAGGGAACATAATATCTCGGATGTAGTATTTTCCAACATTCCTGGCGGGTCGGCCCCAACTTTTCGGTGGGCACATTATATACGTCTATATCGTAATATAACCCAACATAACCCATCTAGACCCTCGCTGGTAACGTTTTACAAAATCCGGGTCGTGTCGGCCCGTACTTCTCGGTGGGGACATTATATACGTCTATAACGTTATATGTCCTAACCTAAGGGAACCTAACATCGCGGATGTAGTATTTTCCAACATTCCTGGCGTGTCGGCCCCAACTTCTCGGTGGGCAAATTATATACGTCTATATCGGAATATAACCTAACCTAACCCATCTAGCCCCTCGCTGGTAATGTTTTACAAAATCCCGGTCGTGTCGGCCCGTACTTCTCGGTGGGGACATTATATACGTCTATAACGTTATATATCCTAACCTAAGGGAAGCTAGCATCTCGGATGTAGTATTTTCCAGCATGCCTGGCGGGTCGGCCCAAACTTCTCCGCGGGCACATTATATACGTCTATATCGTAATATAACCTAACCTAACCCATCTAGACCCTCGCTGGTAATGTTTTACAAAATCCCGGTCGTGTCGGCCCGTACTTCTCGGTGGGGACATTATATACGTCTATAACGTTATATATCCTAACCTAAGGGAACCTGACACCTCGGATGTAGTATTTTCCAACATTCCTGGCGGGTCGGCCCAAACTTCTCGGTGGGCACATTATATACGTCTATATCGTAATATAATCTAACATAACCCATCTAGACCCTCGCTGGTAACGTTTTACAAAAGCCCGGTCGTGTCGGCCCGTACTTCTCGGTGGGGACATTATATACGTCTATAACGTTATATATCCTAACCTAAGGGAACCTGACATCTCGGATGTAGTATTTTCCAACATTCCTGGCTTGTCGGCCCCAACTTCTCGGTGGGCACATTATATACTTCTATATCGGAATATAACCTAACCTAACCCATCTAGACCCTCGCTGCTAATGTTTTACAAAATCCCGGTCGTGTCGGCCCGTACTTCTCGGTGGGGTCATTATATACGTCTATAACATTATATATCCTAACCTAAGGGAACCTAACATCTCGGATGTAGTATTTCCCAACATTCCTAGCGGGTCGGCCCCTACTTCTCGGTGGGCACATTATATACGTCTATATCGTAATATAATTTAACCTAACTCATCTAGACCCTCGCTGGTAATGTTTTACATAATCCCGTTCGTGTCGTCCTGTACGTCTCGGTGCGGACATTATATACGTCTATAACGTTATATATTCTAACCTAAGGCAACTTAACTTCTCGGATGTAGTATTTTCCAACATTCCTGGCGGGTCGGCCCCAACTTCTCGGTGGGCACATTATATACGTCTATATCGTAATATAATCTAACCTAACTCATCTAGACCCTCGCTGGTAATGTTTTACATAATCCCGTTCGTGTCGTCCTGTACGTCTCGGTGCGGACATTATATACGTCTATAACGTTATATATTCTAACCTAAGGCAACTTAACTTCTCGGATGTAGTATTTTCCAACATTCCTGGCGGGTCGGCCCCAACTTCTCGGTGGGCACATTATATACGTCTATATCGTAATATAATCTAACGTAACTCATCTAGACCCTCGCTTGTAATGTTTTACAAAATCCGGGTCGTGTCGGCCCGTACTTCTCGGTGGGGACATTATATACGTCTATAACGTTATATGTCCTAACCTAAGGGAACCTAACATCGCGGATGTAGTATTTTCCAACATTCCTGTCGGGTCGGCCCCTACTTCTCGGTGTGCACATTATATACGTCTGTATCGTAATATAACCTAACCTCACCCATCTAGACCCTCGCTGGAAATGTTTTACAAAATCCCGGACGTTTCGGTCCGTACTTCTCGGTGCGAACATTATATACGTCTATAACGTTATATATCCTAACCTAAGGGAACCTAACATCGCGGATGTAGTATTTCACAACATTCCTGGTGGGTCGGCGCCAATTCTCGGTGGGAACATTATATACGTCTATAACGTAATATAACCCAACCTAACCCATCTAGACCCTCGCTGGTAATGTTTTAGAAAATCCCGGTCGTGTCGGCCCCTACTTCTCGGTGGGGACGTTATATACGTCTATAACGTTATATATCCTAACCTAAGGGAACCTAACATCTCGGATGTAGTATTTTCCAACATTCCTGGCGGGTCGGCCCCAACTTCTCGGTGGGCACATTATATACGTCTATATTGTAATATAACACAACATAACCCATCTAGACCCTCGCTGGTAATGTTTTACAAAATCCCGGTCGTGTCGGCCCGTACTTCCCGGTTGGGACATTATATACGTCTATAACGTTATATATCCTAACCTAAGGGAACCTAACATCTCGGATGTAGTATTTTCCAACATTCCTGGCGGGTCGGCCCCAACTTCTCGGTGGGCACATTATATACGTCTATATCGTAATATATCCTAACCTAACCCATCTGGACCTTCGCTGGTAATGTTTTACAATATCCCGGTCGTGTCGGCCCGTACTTCTCGGTGGGGACATTATATACGTCTATAACGTTATATATCCTAACCTAAGGGAACCTAACATCTCGGATGTAGTATTTTCCAACATTCCAGGCGTGACGGCCCCTACTTCTCGGTGGGGACATTATATACGTCTATATCGTAATATAACCTAACCTAACCCATTTTGCCCCTCCGTGATAATGTTTTACAGAATCCCGGCCGTGTCGTACCGTAGATCTCGGTTGGGACATTGTATGCATCTGTAACGTAATATACCCTAACCAAAGGCAACCTAACATCTCGAATGTAGTATTTCACAGCATTCCTGGCGGGTCCGCCCCACTTCTCGGTAGGAACATTATATACGTCTATAACGTAACATAACCTAACCTAACCCATCTAGCCCCTCGCTGGTAATGTTTTACAAAATCCCGGTCGTGTCGGCCCGTACTTCTCGGTGGGGACATTATATACGTCTATAACGTTATATATCCTAACCTAAGGGAAGCTAGCATCTCGGATGTAGTATTTTCCAGCATGCCTGGCGGGTCGGCCCAAACTTCTCCGCGGGCACATTATATACGTCTATATCGTAATATAACCTAACCTAACCCATCTAGACCCTCGCTGGTAATGTTTTACAAAATCCCGGTCGTGTCGGCCCGTACTTCTCGGTGGGGACATTATATACGTCTATAACGTTATATATCCTAACCTAAGGGAACCTGACACCTCGGATGTAGTATTTTCCAACATTCCTGGCGGGTCGGCCCAAACTTCTCGGTGGGCACATTATATACGTCTATATCGTAATATAATCTAACATAACCCATCTAGACCCTCGCTGGTAACGTTTTACAAAAGCCCGGTCGTGTCGGCCCGTACTTCTCGGTGGGGACATTATATACGTCTATAACGTTATATATCCTAACCTAAGGGAACCTGACATCTCGGATGTAGTATTTTCCAACATTCCTGGCTTGTCGGCCCCAACTTCTCGGTGGGCACATTATATACTTCTATATCGGAATATAACCTAACCTAACCCATCTAGACCCTCGCTGGTAATGTTTTACAAAATCCCGGTCGTGTCGGCCCGTACTTCTCGGTGGGGTCATTATATACGTCTATAACATTATATATCCTAACCTAAGGGAACCTAACATCTCCGATGTAGTATTTCCCAACATTCCTAGCGGGTCGGCCCCTACTTCTCGGTGGGCACATTATATACGTCTATATCGTAATATAATCTAACCTAACTCATCTAGACCCTCGCTGGTAATGTTTTACATAATCCCGTTCGTGTCGTCCTGTACGTCTCGGTGCGGACATTATATACGTCTATAACGTTATATATTCTAACCTAAGGCAACTTAACTTCTCGGATGTAGTATTTTCCAACATTCCTGGCTGGTCGGCCCCAACTTCTCGGTGGGCACATTATATACGTCTATATCGTAATATAATCTAACCTAACTCATCTAGACCCTCGCTGGTAATGTTTTACATAATCCCGTTCGTGTCGTCCTGTACGTCTCGGTGCGGACATTATATACGTCTATAACGTTATATATTCTAACCTAAGGCAACTTAACTTCTCGGATGTAGTATTTTCCAACATTCCTGGCGGGTCGGCCCCAACTTCTCGGTGGGCACATTATATACGTCTATATCGTAATATAATCTAACGTAACTCATCTAGACCCTCGCTTGTAATGTTTTAGAAAATCCCGGTCGTGTCGGCCCCTACTTCTCGGTGGGGACGTTATATACGTCTATAACGTTATATATCCTAACCTAAGGGAACCTGACACCTCGGATGTAGTATTTTCCAACATTCCTGGCGGGTCGGCCCAAACTTCTCGGTGGGCACATTATATACGTCTATATCGTAATATAATCTAACATAACCCATCTAGACCCTCGCTGGTAACGTTTTACAAAAGCCCGGTCGTGTCGGCCCGTACTTCTCGGTGGGGACATTATATACGTCTATAACGTTATATATCCTAACCTAAGGGAACCTGACATCTCGGATGTAGTATTTTCCAACATTCCTGGCTTGTCGGCCCCAACTTCTCGGTGGGCACATTATATACTTCTATATCGGAATATAACCTAACCTAACCCATCTAGACCCTCGCTGCTAATGTTTTACAAAATCCCGGTCGTGTCGGCCCGTACTTCTCGGTGGGGTCATTATATACGTCTATAACATTATATATCCTAACCTAAGGGAACCTAACATCTCGGATGTAGTATTTCCCAACATTCCTAGCGGGTCGGCCCCTACTTCTCGGTGGGCACATTATATACGTCTATATCGTAATATAATTTAACCTAACTCATCTAGACCCTCGCTGGTAATGTTTTACATAATCCCGTTCGTGTCGTCCTGTACGTCTCGGTGCGGACATTATATACGTCTATAACGTTATATATTCTAACCTAAGGCAACTTAACTTCTCGGATGTAGTATTTTCCAACATTCCTGGCGGGTCGGCCCCAACTTCTCGGTGGGCACATTATATACGTCTATATCGTAATATAATCTAACCTAACTCATCTAGACCCTCGCTGGTAATGTTTTACATAATCCCGTTCGTGTCGTCCTGTACGTCTCGGTGCGGACATTATATACGTCTATAACGTTATATATTCTAACCTAAGGCAACTTAACTTCTCGGATGTAGTATTTTCCAACATTCCTGGCGGGTCGGCCCCAACTTCTCGGTGGGCACATTATATACGTCTATATCGTAATATAATCTAACGTAACTCATCTAGACCCTCGCTTGTAATGTTTTACAAAATCCGGGTCGTGTCGGCCCGTACTTCTCGGTGGGGACATTATATACGTCTATAACGTTATATGTCCTAACCTAAGGGAACCTAACATCGCGGATGTAGTATTTTCCAACATTCCTGTCGGGTCGGCCCCTACTTCTCGGTGTGCACATTATATACGTCTGTATCGTAATATAACCTAACCTCACCCATCTAGACCCTCGCTGGAAATGTTTTACAAAATCCCGGACGTTTCGGTCCGTACTTCTCGGTGCGAACATTATATACGTCTATAACGTTATATATCCTAACCTAAGGGAACCTAACATCGCGGATGTAGTATTTCACAACATTCCTGGTGGGTCGGCGCCAATTCTCGGTGGGAACATTATATACGTCTATAACGTAATATAACCCAACCTAACCCATCTAGACCCTCGCTGGTAATGTTTTAGAAAATCCCGGTCGTGTCGGCCCCTACTTCTCGGTGGGGACGTTATATACGTCTATAACGTTATATATCCTAACCTAAGGGAACCTAACATCTCGGATGTAGTATTTTCCAACATTCCTGGCGGGTCGGCCCCAACTTCTCGGTGGGCACATTATATACGTCTATATTGTAATATAACACAACATAACCCATCTAGACCCTCGCTGGTAATGTTTTACAAAATCCCGGTCGTGTCGGCCCGTACTTCCCGGTTGGGACATTATATACGTCTATAACGTTATATATCCTAACCTAAGGGAACCTAACATCTCGGATGTAGTATTTTCCAACATTCCTGGCGGGTCGGCCCCAACTTCTCGGTGGGCACATTATATACGTCTATATCGTAATATATCCTAACCTAACCCATCTGGACCTTCGCTGGTAATGTTTTACAATATCCCGGTCGTGTCGGCCCGTACTTCTCGGTGGGGACATTATATACGTCTATAACGTTATATATCCTAACCTAAGGGAACCTAACATCTCGGATGTAGTATTTTCCAACATTCCAGGCGTGACGGCCCCTACTTCTCGGTGGGGACATTATATACGTCTATATCGTAATATAACCTAACCTAACCCATTTTGCCCCTCCGTGATAATGTTTTACAGAATCCCGGCCGTGTCGTACCGTAGATCTCGGTTGGGACATTGTATGCATCTGTAACGTAATATACCCTAACCAAAGGCAACCTAACATCTCGAATGTAGTATTTCACAGCATTCCTGGCGGGTCCGCCCCACTTCTCGGTAGGAACATTATATACGTCTATAACGTAACATAACCTAACCTAACCCATCTAGCCCCTCGCTGGTAATGTTTTACAAAATCCCGGTCGTGTCGGCCCGTACTTCTCGGTGGGGACATTATATACGTCTATAACGTTATATATCCTAACCTAAGGGAAGCTAGCATCTCGGATGTAGTATTTTCCAGCATGCCTGGCGGGTCGGCCCAAACTTCTCCGCGGGCACATTATATACGTCTATATCGTAATATAACCTAACCTAACCCATCTAGACCCTCGCTGGTAATGTTTTACAAAATCCCGGTCGTGTCGGCCCGTACTTCTCGGTGGGGACATTATATACGTCTATAACGTTATATATCCTAACCTAAGGGAACCTGACACCTCGGATGTAGTATTTTCCAACATTCCTGGCGGGTCGGCCCAAACTTCTCGGTGGGCACATTATATACGTCTATATCGTAATATAATCTAACATAACCCATCTAGACCCTCGCTGGTAACGTTTTACAAAAGCCCGGTCGTGTCGGCCCGTACTTCTCGGTGGGGACATTATATACGTCTATAACGTTATATATCCTAACCTAAGGGAACCTGACATCTCGGATGTAGTATTTTCCAACATTCCTGGCTTGTCGGCCCCAACTTCTCGGTGGGCACATTATATACTTCTATATCGGAATATAACCTAACCTAACCCATCTAGACCCTCGCTGGTAATGTTTTACAAAATCCCGGTCGTGTCGGCCCGTACTTCTCGGTGGGGTCATTATATACGTCTATAACATTATATATCCTAACCTAAGGGAACCTAACATCTCCGATGTAGTATTTCCCAACATTCCTAGCGGGTCGGCCCCTACTTCTCGGTGGGCACATTATATACGTCTATATCGTAATATAATCTAACCTAACTCATCTAGACCCTCGCTGGTAATGTTTTACATAATCCCGTTCGTGTCGTCCTGTACGTCTCGGTGCGGACATTATATACGTCTATAACGTTATATATTCTAACCTAAGGCAACTTAACTTCTCGGATGTAGTATTTTCCAACATTCCTGGCTGGTCGGCCCCAACTTCTCGGTGGGCACATTATATACGTCTATATCGTAATATAATCTAACCTAACTCATCTAGACCCTCGCTGGTAATGTTTTACATAATCCCGTTCGTGTCGTCCTGTACGTCTCGGTGCGGACATTATATACGTCTATAACGTTATATATTCTAACCTAAGGCAACTTAACTTCTCGGATGTAGTATTTTCCAACATTCCTGGCGGGTCGGCCCCAACTTCTCGGTGGGCACATTATATACGTCTATATCGTAATATAATCTAACGTAACTCATCTAGACCCTCGCTTGTAATGTTTTAGAAAATCCCGGTCGTGTCGGCCCCTACTTCTCGGTGGGGACGTTATATACGTCTATAACGTTATATATCCTAACCTAAGGGAACCTAACATCTCGGATGTAGTATTTTCCAACATTCCTGGCGGGTCGGCCCCAACTTCTCGGTGGGCACATTATATACGTCTATATTGTAATATAACACAACATAACCCATCTAGAACCTCGCTGGTAATGTTTTACAAAATCCCGGTCGTGTCGGCCCGTACTTCCCGGTTGGAACATTATATACGTCTATAACGTTATATATCCTAACCTAAGGGAACCTAACATCTCGGATGTAGTATTTTCCAACATTCCAGGCGTGACGGCCCCTACTTCTCGGTGGGGACATTATATACGTCTATATCGTAATATAATCTAACCTAACCCATTTTGCCCCTCCGTGATAATGTTTTACAGAATCCCGGCAGTGTCGTACCGTAGATCTCGGTTGGGACATTGTATGCATCTGTAACGTAATATACCCTAACCAAAGGCAACCTAACGTCTCGAATGTAGTATTTCACAACATTCCTGGCGGGTCCGCCCCACTTCTCGGTAGGAACATTATATACGTCTATAACGTAATATAACCTAACCTTACCCATTTAGCCCCTCGCTGGTAATGTTTTACAAAATCCCGGTCGTGTCGGCCCGTACTTCTCGGTGGGGACATTATATACGTCTATAACGTTATATGTCCTAACCTAAGGGAACCTAATATCTCGGATGTAGTATTTTCCAACATTCCTGGCGGGTCGGCCCCAACTTCTCGGTGGGCACATTATATACGTCTATATCGTAATATAACCCAACATAACCCATCTAGACCCTCGCTGGTAACGTTTTACAAAATCCGGGTCGTGTCGGCCCGTACTTCTCGGTGGGGACATTATATACGTCTATAACGTTATATGTCCTAACCTAAGGGAACCTAACATCGCGGATGTAGTATTTTCCAACATTCCTGGCGTGTCGGCCCCAACTTCTCGGTGGGCAAATTATATACGTCTATATCGGAATATAACCTAACCTAAGCCATCTAGACCCTCGCTGGTAATGTTTTACAAAATCCCGGTCGTGTCGGCCCGTACTTCTCGGTGGGGACATTATATACGTCTATAACGTTATATGTCCTAACCTAAGGGAACCTAATATCTCGGATGTAGTATTTTCCAACAATCCTGGCGGGTCGGCCCCAACTTCTCGGTGGGCACATTATATACGTCTATATCGTAATATAACCCAACATAACCCATCTAGACCCTCGCTGGTAACGTTTTACAAAATCCGGGTCGTGTCGGCCCGTACTTCTCGGTGGGGACATTATATACGTCTATAACGTTATATGTCCTAACCTAAGGGAACCTAACATCGCGGATGTAGTATTTTCCAACATTCCTGGCGTGTCGGCCCCAACTTCTCGGTGGGCAAATTATATACGTCTATATCGGAATATAACCTAACCTAAGCCATCTAGACCCTCGCTGGTAATGTTTTACAAAATCCCGGTCGTGTCGGCACGTACTTCTCGGGGGGACATTATATACGTCTATATCGTTATATATCCTAACCTAAGGGAGCCTAACATCTCGGATGTAGTATTTCCCAACATTCCTAGCGGGTCGGCCCCTACTTCTCGGTGGGCACATTATATACGTCTATATCGTAATATAAACTAACCTGACCCGTCTAGACCCTCGCTGGTAATGTTTTACAAAATCCCGGTCGTGTCGGCCCGTACTTCTCGGTGGGGACATTATATACGTCTATACCGTTATATATCGTAACCTAAGGGAACCTGACACCTCGGATGTAGTATTTTCCAACATTCCTGGCGGGTCGGCCCCTACTTCTCGGTGGGCACATTATATACGTCTATATTGTAATATAACCTAACCTAACCCATCTAGACTCTCGCTGTTAATGTTTTACGACATCCCGGTCGTGTCGGCCCGTACTTCTCGGTGGGGACATTATATACGTCTATAACGTTATATATCCTAACCTAAGCGAAGCTAACATCTCGGATGTAGTATTTTCCAACATTCCTGGCGGGTCGGCCCAAACTTCTCGGTGGGCACATTATATACATCTATATCGTAATATAACCCAACCTAACCCATCTAGACCCTCGCTGGTAATGTTTTAGAAAATCCCGGTCGTGTCGGCCCCTACTTCTCGGTGGGGACGTTATATACGTCTATAACGTTATATATCCAAACCTAAGGGAACCTAACATCTCGGATGTAGTATTTTCCAACATTCCTGGCGGGTCGGCCCCAACTTCTCGGTGGGCACATTATATACGTCTATATTGTAATATAACACAACATAACCCATCTAGACCCTCGCTGGTAATGTTTTACAAAATCCCGGTCGTGTCGGCCCGTACTTCCCGGTTGGAACATTATATACGTCTATAAAGTTATATATCCTAACCTAAGGGAACCTAACATCTCGAATGTAGTATTTTCCAACATTCCAGGCGTGACGGCCCCTACTTCTCGGTGGGGACATTATATACGTCTATATCGTAATATAATCTAACCTAACCCATTTTGCCCCTCCGTGATAATGTTTTACAGAATCCCGGCAGTGTCGTACCGTAGATCTCGGTTGGGACATTGTATGCATCTGTAACGTAATATACCCTAACCAAAGGCAACCTAACGTCTCGAATGTAGTATTTCACAACATTCCTGGCGGGTCCGCCCCACTTCTCGGTAGGAACATTATATACGTCTATAACGTAATATAACCTAACCTTACCCATCTAGCCCCTCGCTGGTAATGTTTTACAAAATCCCGGTCGTGTCGGCCCGTACTTCTCGGTGGGGACATTATATACGTCTATAACGTTATATGTCCTAACCTAAGGGAACCTAATATCTCGGATGTAGTATTTTCCAACATTCCTGGCGGGTCGGCCCCAACTTCTCGGTGGGCACATTATATACGTCTATATCGTAATATAACCCAACATAACCCATCTAGACCCTCGCTGGTAATGTTTTACAAAATCCCGGTCGTGTCGGCCCGTACTTCTCGGTGGGGACATTATATACGTCTATACCGTTATATATCGTAACCTAAGGGAACCTGACACCTCGGATGTAGTATTTTCCAACATTCCTGGCGGGTCGGCCCCTACTTCTCGGTGGGCAAATTATATACGTCTATATCGGAATATAACCTAACCTAAGCCATCTAGACCCTCGCTGGTAATGTTTTACAAAATCCCGGTCGTGTCGGCCCGTACTTCTCGGTGGGGACATTATATACGTCTATAACGTTATATGTCCTAACCTAAGGGAACCTAATATCTCGGATGTAGTATTTTCCAACAATCCTGGCGGGTCGGCCCCAACTTCTCGGTGGGCACATTATATACGTCTATATCGTAATATAACCCAACATAACCCATCTAGACCCTCGCTGGTAACGTTTTACAAAATCCGGGTCGTGTCGGCCCGTACTTCTCGGTGGGGACATTATATACGTCTATAACGTTATATGTCCTAACCTAAGGGAACCTAACATCGCGGATGTAGTATTTTCCAACATTCCTGGCGTGTCGGCCCCAACTTCTCGGTGGGCAAATTATATACGTCTATATCGGAATATAACCTAACCTAAGCCATCTAGACCCTCGCTGGTAATGTTTTACAAAATCCCGGTCGTGTCGGCACGTACTTCTCGGGGGGACATTATATACGTCTATATCGTTATATATCCTAACCTAAGGGAGCCTAACATCTCGGATGTAGTATTTCCCAACATTCCTAGCGGGTCGGCCCCTACTTCTCGGTGGGCACATTATATACGTCTATATCGTAATATAAACTAACCTGACCCGTCTAGACCCTCGCTGGTAATGTTTTACAAAATCCCGGTCGTGTCGGCCCGTACTTCTCGGTGGGGACATTATATACGTCTATACCGTTATATATCGTAACCTAAGGGAACCTGACACCTCGGATGTAGTATTTTCCAACATTCCTGGCGGGTCGGCCCCTACTTCTCGGTGGGCACATTATATACGTCTATATTGTAATATAACCTAACCTAACCCATCTAGACTCTCGCTGTTAATGTTTTACGACATCCCGGTCGTGTCGGCCCGTACTTCTCGGTGGGGACATTATATACGTCTATAACGTTATATATCCTAACCTAAGCGAAGCTAACATCTCGGATGTAGTATTTTCCAACATTCCTGGCGGGTCGGCCCAAACTTCTCGGTGGGCACATTATATACATCTATATCGTAATATAACCCAACCTAACCCATCTAGACCCTCGCTGGTAATGTTTTAGAAAATCCCGGTCGTGTCGGCCCCTACTTCTCGGTGGGGACGTTATATACGTCTATAACGTTATATATCCAAACCTAAGGGAACCTAACATCTCGGATGTAGTATTTTCCAACATTCCTGGCGGGTCGGCCCCAACTTCTCGGTGGGCACATTATATACGTCTATATTGTAATATAACACAACATAACCCATCTAGACCCTCGCTGGTAATGTTTTACAAAATCCCGGTCGTGTCGGCCCGTACTTCCCGGTTGGAACATTATATACGTCTATAAAGTTATATATCCTAACCTAAGGGAACCTAACATCTCGAATGTAGTATTTTCCAACATTCCAGGCGTGACGGCCCCTACTTCTCGGTGGGGACATTATATACGTCTATATCGTAATATAATCTAACCTAACCCATTTTGCCCCTCCGTGATAATGTTTTACAGAATCCCGGCAGTGTCGTACCGTAGATCTCGGTTGGGACATTGTATGCATCTGTAACGTAATATACCCTAACCAAAGGCAACCTAACGTCTCGAATGTAGTATTTCACAACATTCCTGGCGGGTCCGCCCCACTTCTCGGTAGGAACATTATATACGTCTATAACGTAATATAACCTAACCTTACCCATCTAGCCCCTCGCTGGTAATGTTTTACAAAATCCCGGTCGTGTCGGCCCGTACTTCTCGGTGGGGACATTATATACGTCTATAACGTTATATGTCCTAACCTAAGGGAACCTAATATCTCGGATGTAGTATTTTCCAACATTCCTGGCGGGTCGGCCCCAACTTCTCGGTGGGCACATTATATACGTCTATATCGTAATATAACCCAACATAACCCATCTAGACCCTCGCTGGTAACGTTTTACAAAATCCGGGTCGTTTCGGCCCGTACTTCTCGGTGCGGACATTATATACGTCTATAACGTTATATATTCTAACCTAAGGCAACTTAACTTCTCGGATGTAGTATTTTCCAACATTCCTGGCGGGTCGGCCCCAACTTCTCGGTGGGCACATTATATACGTCTATATCGTAATATAATCTAACCTAACTCATCTAGACACTCGCTGGTAATGTTTTACAAAATCCCGGTCGTGTCGGCCCGTACTTCTCGGTGGGGACATTATATACGTCTATACCGTTATATATCGTAACCTAAGGGAACCTGACACCTCGGATGTAGTATTTTCCAACATTCCTGGCGGGTCGGCCCCTACTTCTCGGTGGGCACATTATATACGTCTATATTGTAATATAACCTAACCTAACCCATCTAGACTCTCGCTGTTAATGTTTTACGACATCCCGGTCGTGTCGGCCCGTACTTCTCGGTGGGGACATTATATACGTCTATAACGTTATATATCCTAACCTAAGCGAAGCTAACATCTCGGATGTAGTATTTTCCAACATTCCTGGCGGGTCGGCCCAATCTTCTCGGTGGGCACATTATATACATCTATATCGTAATATAACCCAAGCTAACCCATCTAGACCCTCGCTGGTAATGTTTTGGAAAATCCCGGTCGTGTCGGCCCCTACTTCTCGGTGGGGACGTTATATACGTCCATAACGTTATATATCCTAACCTAAGGGAACCTAACATCTCGGATGTAGTATTTTCCAACATTCCTGGCGGGTCGGCCCCAACTTCTCGGTGGGCACATTATATACGTCTATATTGTAATATAACACAACATAACCCATCTAGACCCTCGCTGGTAATGTTTTACAAAATCCCGGTCGTGTCGGCCCGTACTTCCCGGTTGGAACATTATATACGTCTATAACGTTATATATCCTAACCTAAGGGAACCTAACATCTCGGATGTAGTATTTTCCAACATTCCAGGCGTGACGGCCCCTACTTCTCGGTGGGGACATTATATACGTCTATATCGTAATATAATCTAACCTAACCCATTTTGCCCCTCCGTGATAATGTTTTACAGAATCCCGGCAGTGTCGTACCGTAGATCTCGGTTGGGACATTGTATGCATCTGTAACGTAATATACCCTAACCAAAGGCAACCTAACGTCTCGAATGTAGTATTTCACAACATTCCTGGCGGGTCCGCCCCACTTCTCGGTAGGAACATTATATACGTCTATAACGTAATATAACCTAACCTTACCCATCTAGCCCCTCGCTGGTAATGTTTTACAAAATCCCGGTCGTGTCGGCCCGTACTTCTCGGTGGGGACATTATATACGTCTATAACGTTATATGTCCTAACCTAAGGGAACATAATATCTCGGATGTAGTATTTTCCAACATTCCTGGCGGGTCGGCCCCAACTTTTCGGTGGGCACATTATATACGTCTATATCGTAATATAACCCAACATAACCCATCTAGACCCTCGCTGGTAACGTTTTACAAAATCCGGGTCGTGTCGGCCCGTACTTCTCGGTGGGGACATTATATACGTCTATAACGTTATATGTCCTAACCTAAGGGAACCTAACATCGCGGATGTAGTATTTTCCAACATTCCTGGCGTGTCGGCCCCAACTTCTCGGTGGGCAAATTATATACGTCTATATCGGAATATAACCTAACCTAACCCATCTAGCCCCTCGCTGGTAATGTTTTACAAAATCCCGGTCGTGTCGGCCCGTACTTCTCGGTGGGGACATTATATACGTCTATAACGTTATATATCCTAACCTAAGGGAGCCTAACATCTCGGATGTAGTATTTCCCAACATTCCTAGCGGGTCGGCCCCTACTTCTCGGTGGGCACATTATATACGTCTATATCGTAATATAAACTAACCTGACCCGTCTAGACCCTCGCTGGTAATGTTTTACAAAATCCCGGTCGTGTCGGCCCGTACTTCTCGGTGGGGACATTATATACGTCTATACCGTTATATATCGTAACCTAAGGGAACCTGACACCTCGGATGTAGTATTTTCCAACATTCCTGGCGGGTCGGCCCAAACTTCTCGGTGGGCACATTATATACGTCTATATCGTAATATAATCTAACATAACCCATCTAGACCCTCGCTGGTAACGTTTTACAAAAGCCCGGTCGTGTCGGCCCGTACTTCTCGGTGGGGACATTATATACGTCTATAACGTTATATATCCTAACCTAAGGGAACCTGACATCTCGGATGTAGTATTTTCCAACATTCCTGGCTTGTCGGCCCCAACTTCTCGGTGGGCACATTATATACTTCTATATCGGAATATAACCTAACCTAACCCATCTAGACCCTCGCTGCTAATGTTTTACAAAATCCCGGTCGTGTCGGCCCGTACTTCTCGGTGGGGTCATTATATACGTCTATAACATTATATATCCTAACCTAAGGGAACCTAACATCTCGGATGTAGTATTTCCCAACATTCCTAGCGGGTCGGCCCCTACTTCTCGGTGGGCACATTATATACGTCTATATCGTAATATAATCTAACCTAACTCATCTAGACCCTCGCTGGTAATGTTTTACATAATCCCGTTCGTGTCGTCCTGTACGTCTCGGTGCGGACATTATATACGTCTATAACGTTATATATTCTAACCTAAGGCAACTTAACTTCTCGGATGTAGTATTTTCCAACATTCCTGGCGGGTCGGCCCCAACTTCTCGGTGGGCACATTATATACGTCTATATCGTAATATAATCTAACCTAACTCATCTAGACCCTCGCTGGTAATGTTTTACATAATCCCGTTCGTGTCGTCCTGTACGTCTCGGTGCGGACATTATATACGTCTATAACGTTATATATTCTAACCTAAGGCAACTTAACTTCTCGGATGTAGTATTTTCCAACATTCCTGGCGGGTCGGCCCCAACTTCTCGGTGGGCACATTATATACGTCTATATCGTAATATAATCTAACGTAACTCATCTAGACCCTCGCTTGTAATGTTTTACAAAATCCGGGTCGTGTCGGCCCGTACTTCTCGGTGGGGACATTATATACGTCTATAACGTTATATGTCCTAACCTAAGGGAACCTAACATCGCGGATGTAGTATTTTCCAACATTCCTGTCGGGTCGGCCCCTACTTCTCGGTGTGCACATTATATACGTCTGTATCGTAATATAACCTAACCTCACCCATCTAGACCCTCGCTGGAAATGTTTTACAAAATCCCGGACGTTTCGGTCCGTACTTCTCGGTGCGAACATTATATACGTCTATAACGTTATATATCCTAACCTAAGGGAACCTAACATCGCGGATGTAGTATTTCACAACATTCCTGGTGGGTCGGCGCCAATTCTCGGTGGGAACATTATATACGTCTATAACGTAATATAACCCAACCTAACCCATCTAGACCCTCGCTGGTAATGTTTTAGAAAATCCCGGTCGTGTCGGCCCCTACTTCTCGGTGGGGACGTTATATACGTCTATAACGTTATATATCCTAACCTAAGGGAACCTAACATCTCGGATGTAGTATTTTCCAACATTCCTGGCGGGTCGGCCCCAACTTCTCGGTGGGCACATTATATACGTCTATATTGTAATATAACACAACATAACCCATCTAGACCCTCGCTGGTAATGTTTTACAAAATCCCGGTCGTGTCGGCCCGTACTTCCCGGTTGGGACATTATATACGTCTATAACGTTATATATCCTAACCTAAGGGAACCTAACATCTCGGATGTAGTATTTTCCAACATTCCTGGCGGGTCGGCCCCAACTTCTCGGTGGGCACATTATATACGTCTATATCGTAATATATCCTAACCTAACCCATCTGGACCTTCGCTGGTAATGTTTTACAATATCCCGGTCGTGTCGGCCCGTACTTCTCGGTGGGGACATTATATACGTCTATAACGTTATATATCCTAACCTAAGGGAACCTAACATCTCGGATGTAGTATTTTCCAACATTCCAGGCGTGACGGCCCCTACTTCTCGGTGGGGACATTATATACGTCTATATCGTAATATAACCTAACCTAACCCATTTTGCCCCTCCGTGATAATGTTTTACAGAATCCCGGCCGTGTCGTACCGTAGATCTCGGTTGGGACATTGTATGCATCTGTAACGTAATATACCCTAACCAAAGGCAACCTAACATCTCGAATGTAGTATTTCACAGCATTCCTGGCGGGTCCGCCCCACTTCTCGGTAGGAACATTATATACGTCTATAACGTAACATAACCTAACCTAACCCATCTAGCCCCTCGCTGGTAATGTTTTACAAAATCCCGGTCGTGTCGGCCCGTACTTCTCGGTGGGGACATTATATACGTCTATAACGTTATATATCCTAACCTAAGGGAAGCTAGCATCTCGGATGTAGTATTTTCCAGCATGCCTGGCGGGTCGGCCCAAACTTCTCCGCGGGCACATTATATACGTCTATATCGTAATATAACCTAACCTAACCCATCTAGACCCTCGCTGGTAATGTTTTACAAAATCCCGGTCGTGTCGGCCCGTACTTCTCGGTGGGGACATTATATACGTCTATAACGTTATATATCCTAACCTAAGGGAACCTGACACCTCGGATGTAGTATTTTCCAACATTCCTGGCGGGTCGGCCCAAACTTCTCGGTGGGCACATTATATACGTCTATATCGTAATATAATCTAACATAACCCATCTAGACCCTCGCTGGTAACGTTTTACAAAAGCCCGGTCGTGTCGGCCCGTACTTCTCGGTGGGGACATTATATACGTCTATAACGTTATATATCCTAACCTAAGGGAACCTGACATCTCGGATGTAGTATTTTCCAACATTCCTGGCTTGTCGGCCCCAACTTCTCGGTGGGCACATTATATACTTCTATATCGGAATATAACCTAACCTAACCCATCTAGACCCTCGCTGGTAATGTTTTACAAAATCCCGGTCGTGTCGGCCCGTACTTCTCGGTGGGGTCATTATATACGTCTATAACATTATATATCCTAACCTAAGGGAACCTAACATCTCCGATGTAGTATTTCCCAACATTCCTAGCGGGTCGGCCCCTACTTCTCGGTGGGCACATTATATACGTCTATATCGTAATATAATCTAACCTAACTCATCTAGACCCTCGCTGGTAATGTTTTACATAATCCCGTTCGTGTCGTCCTGTACGTCTCGGTGCGGACATTATATACGTCTATAACGTTATATATTCTAACCTAAGGCAACTTAACTTCTCGGATGTAGTATTTTCCAACATTCCTGGCGGGTCGGCCCCAACTTCTCGGTGGGCACATTATATACGTCTATATCGTAATATAATCTAACCTAACTCATCTAGACCCTCGCTGGTAATGTTTTACATAATCCCGTTCGTGTCGTCCTGTACGTCTCGGTGCGGACATTATATACGTCTATAACGTTATATATTCTAACCTAAGGCAACTTAACTTCTCGGATGTAGTATTTTCCAACATTCCTGGCGGGTCGGCCCCAACTTCTCGGTGGGCACATTATATACGTCTATATCGTAATATAATCTAACGTAACTCATCTAGACCCTCGCTTGTAATGTTTTAGAAAATCCCGGTCGTGTCGGCCCCTACTTCTCGGTGGGGACGTTATATACGTCTATAACGTTATATATCCTAACCTAAGGGAACCTAACATCTCGGATGTAGTATTTTCCAACATTCCTGGCGGGTCGGCCCCAACTTCTCGGTGGGCACATTATATACGTCTATATTGTAATATAACACAACATAACCCATCTAGAACCTCGCTGGTAATGTTTTACAAAATCCCGGTCGTGTCGGCCCGTACTTCCCGGTTGGAACATTATATACGTCTATAACGTTATATATCCTAACCTAAGGGAACCTAACATCTCGGATGTAGTATTTTCCAACATTCCAGGCGTGACGGCCCCTACTTCTCGGTGGGGACATTATATACGTCTATATCGTAATATAATCTAACCTAACCCATTTTGCCCCTCCGTGATAATGTTTTACAGAATCCCGGCAGTGTCGTACCGTAGATCTCGGTTGGGACATTGTATGCATCTGTAACGTAATATACCCTAACCAAAGGCAACCTAACGTCTCGAATGTAGTATTTCACAACATTCCTGGCGGGTCCGCCCCACTTCTCGGTAGGAACATTATATACGTCTATAACGTAATATAACCTAACCTTACCCATTTAGCCCCTCGCTGGTAATGTTTTACAAAATCCCGGTCGTGTCGGCCCGTACTTCTCGGTGGGGACATTATATACGTCTATAACGTTATATGTCCTAACCTAAGGGAACCTAATATCTCGGATGTAGTATTTTCCAACATTCCTGGCGGGTCGGCCCCAACTTCTCGGTGGGCACATTATATACGTCTATATCGTAATATAACCCAACATAACCCATCTAGACCCTCGCTGGTAACGTTTTACAAAATCCGGGTCGTGTCGGCCCGTACTTCTCGGTGGGGACATTATATACGTCTATAACGTTATATGTCCTAACCTAAGGGAACCTAACATCGCGGATGTAGTATTTTCCAACATTCCTGGCGTGTCGGCCCCAACTTCTCGGTGGGCAAATTATATACGTCTATATCGGAATATAACCTAACCTAAGCCATCTAGACCCTCGCTGGTAATGTTTTACAAAATCCCGGTCGTGTCGGCCCGTACTTCTCGGTGGGGACATTATATACGTCTATAACGTTATATGTCCTAACCTAAGGGAACCTAATATCTCGGATGTAGTATTTTCCAACAATCCTGGCGGGTCGGCCCCAACTTCTCGGTGGGCACATTATATACGTCTATATCGTAATATAACCCAACATAACCCATCTAGACCCTCGCTGGTAACGTTTTACAAAATCCGGGTCGTGTCGGCCCGTACTTCTCGGTGGGGACATTATATACGTCTATAACGTTATATGTCCTAACCTAAGGGAACCTAACATCGCGGATGTAGTATTTTCCAACATTCCTGGCGTGTCGGCCCCAACTTCTCGGTGGGCAAATTATATACGTCTATATCGGAATATAACCTAACCTAAGCCATCTAGACCCTCGCTGGTAATGTTTTACAAAATCCCGGTCGTGTCGGCACGTACTTCTCGGGGGGACATTATATACGTCTATATCGTTATATATCCTAACCTAAGGGAGCCTAACATCTCGGATGTAGTATTTCCCAACATTCCTAGCGGGTCGGCCCCTACTTCTCGGTGGGCACATTATATACGTCTATATCGTAATATAAACTAACCTGACCCGTCTAGACCCTCGCTGGTAATGTTTTACAAAATCCCGGTCGTGTCGGCCCGTACTTCTCGGTGGGGACATTATATACGTCTATACCGTTATATATCGTAACCTAAGGGAACCTGACACCTCGGATGTAGTATTTTCCAACATTCCTGGCGGGTCGGCCCCTACTTCTCGGTGGGCACATTATATACGTCTATATTGTAATATAACCTAACCTAACCCATCTAGACTCTCGCTGTTAATGTTTTACGACATCCCGGTCGTGTCGGCCCGTACTTCTCGGTGGGGACATTATATACGTCTATAACGTTATATATCCTAACCTAAGCGAAGCTAACATCTCGGATGTAGTATTTTCCAACATTCCTGGCGGGTCGGCCCAAACTTCTCGGTGGGCACATTATATACATCTATATCGTAATATAACCCAACCTAACCCATCTAGAACCTCGCTGGTAATGTTTTAGAAAATCCCGGTCGTGTCGGCCCCTACTTCTCGGTGGGGACGTTATATACGTCTATAACGTTATATATCCAAACCTAAGGGAACCTAACATCTCGGATGTAGTATTTTCCAACATTCCTGGCGGGTCGGCCCCAACTTCTCGGTGGGCACATTATATACGTCTATATTGTAATATAACACAACATAACCCATCTAGACCCTCGCTGGTAATGTTTTACAAAATCCCGGTCGTGTCGGCCCGTACTTCCCGGTTGGAACATTATATACGTCTATAAAGTTATATATCCTAACCTAAGGGAACCTAACATCTCAAATGTAGTATTTTCCAACATTCCAGGCGTGACGGCCCCTACTTCTCGGTGGGGACATTATATACGTCTATATCGTAATATAATCTAACCTAACCCATTTTGCCCCTCCGTGATAATGTTTTACAGAATCCCGGCAGTGTCGTACCGTAGATCTCGGTTGGGACATTGTATGCATCTGTAACGTAATATACCCTAACCAAAGGCAACCTAACGTCTCGAATGTAGTATTTCACAACATTCCTGGCGGGTCCGCCCCACTTCTCGGTAGGAACATTATATACGTCTATAACGTAATATAACCTAACCTTACCCATCTAGCCCCTCGCTGGTAATGTTTTACAAAATCCCGGTCGTGTCGGCCCGTACTTCTCGGTGGGGACATTATATACGTCTATAACGTTATATGTCCTAACCTAAGGGAACCTAATATCTCGGATGTAGTATTTTCCAACATTCCTGGCGGGTCGGCCCCAACTTCTCGGTGGGCACATTATATACGTCTATATCGTAATATAACCCAACATAACCCATCTAGACCCTCGCTGGTAATGTTTTACAAAATCCCGGTCGTGTCGGCCCGTACTTCTCGGTGGGGACATTATATACGTCTATACCGTTATATATCGTAACCTAAGGGAACCTGACACCTCGGATGTTGTATTTTCCAACATTCCTGGCGGGTCGGCCCCTACTTCTCGGTGGGCAAATTATATACGTCTATATCGGAATATAACCTAACCTAAGCCATCTAGACCCTCGCTGGTAATGTTTTACAAAATCCCGGTCGTGTCGGCCCGTACTTCTCGGTGGGGACATTATATACGTCTATAACGTTATATGTCCTAACCTAAGGGAACCTAATATCTCGGATGTAGTATTTTCCAACAATCCTGGCGGGTCGGCCCCAACTTCTCGGTGGGCACATTATATACGTCTATATCGTAATATAACCCAACATAACCCATCTAGACCCTCGCTGGTAACGTTTTACAAAATCCGGGTCGTGTCGGCCCGTACTTCTCGGTGGGGACATTATATACGTCTATAACGTTATATGTCCTAACCTAAGGGAACCTAACATCGCGGATGTAGTATTTTCCAACATTCCTGGCGTGTCGGCCCCAACTTCTCGGTGGGCAAATTATATACGTCTATATCGGAATATAACCTAACCTAAGCCATCTAGACCCTCGCTGGTAATGTTTTACAAAATCCCGGTCGTGTCGGCACGTACTTCTCGGGGGGACATTATATACGTCTATATCGTTATATATCCTAACCTAAGGGAGCCTAACATCTCGGATGTAGTATTTCCCAACATTCCTAGCGGGTCGGCCCCTACTTCTCGGTGGGCACATTATATACGTCTATATCGTAATATAAACTAACCTGACCCGTCTAGACCCTCGCTGGTAATGTTTTACAAAATCCCGGTCGTGTCGGCCCGTACTTCTCGGTGGGGACATTATATACGTCTATACCGTTATATATCGTAACCTAAGGGAACCTGACACCTCGGATGTAGTATTTTCCAACATTCCTGGCGGGTCGGCCCCTACTTCTCGGTGGGCACATTATATACGTCTATATTGTAATATAACCTAACCTAACCCATCTAGACTCTCGCTGTTAATGTTTTACGACATCCCGGTCGTGTCGGCCCGTACTTCTCGGTGGGGACATTATATACGTCTATAACGTTATATATCCTAACCTAAGCGAAGCTAACATCTCGGATGTAGTATTTTCCAACATTCCTGGCGGGTCGGCCCAAACTTCTCGGTGGGCACATTATATACATCTATATCGTAATATAACCCAACCTAACCCATCTAGACCCTCGCTGGTAATGTTTTAGAAAATCCCGGTCGTGTCGGCCCCTACTTCTCGGTGGGGACGTTATATACGTCTATAACGTTATATATCCAAACCTAAGGGAACCTAACATCTCGGATGTAGTATTTTCCAACATTCCTGGCGGGTCGGCCCCAACTTCTCGGTGGGCACATTATATACGTCTATATTGTAATATAACACAACATAACCCATCTAGACCCTCGCTGGTAATGTTTTACAAAATCCCGGTCGTGTCGGCCCGTACTTCCCGGTTGGAACATTATATACGTCTATAAAGTTATATATCCTAACCTAAGGGAACCTAACATCTCGAATGTAGTATTTTCCAACATTCCAGGCGTGACGGCCCCTACTTCTCGGTGGGGACATTATATACGTCTATATCGTAATATAATCTAACCTAACCCATTTTGCCCCTCCGTGATAATGTTTTACAGAATCCCGGCAGTGTCGTACCGTAGATCTCGGTTGGGACATTGTATGCATCTGTAACGTAATATACCCTAACCAAAGGCAACCTAACGTCTCGAATGTAGTATTTCACAACATTCCTGGCGGGTCCGCCCCACTTCTCGGTAGGAACATTATATACGTCTATAACGTAATATAACCTATCCTTACCCATCTAGCCCCTCGCTGGTAATGTTTTACAAAATCCCGGTCGTGTCGGCCCGTACTTCTCGGTGGGGACATTATATACGTCTATAACGTTATATGTCCTAACCTAAGGGAACCTAATATCTCGGATGTAGTATTTTCCAACATTCCTGGCGGGTCGGCCCCAACTTCTCGGTGGGCACATTATATACGTCTATATCGTAATATAACCCAACATAACCCATCTAGACCCTCGCTGGTAACGTTTTACAAAATCCGGGTCGTTTCGGCCCGTACTTCTCGGTGGGGACATTATATACGTCTATAACGTTATATGTCCTAACCTAAGGGAACCTAACATCGCGGATGTAGTATTTTCCAACATTCCTGGCGTGTCGGCCCCAACTTCTCGGTGGGCAAATTATATACGTCTATATCGGAATATAACCTAACCTAAGCCATCTAGACCCTCGCTGGTAATGTTTTACAAAATCCCGGTCGTGTCGGCACGTACTTCTCGGGGGGACATTATATACGTCTATATCGTTATATATCCTAACCTAAGGGAACCTAACATCTCGGATGTAGTATTTCCCAACATTCCTAGCGGGTCGGCCCCTACTTCTCGGTGGGCACATTATATACGTCTATATCGTAATATAAACTAACCTGACCCGTCTAGACCCTCGCTGGTAATGTTTTACAAAATCCCGGTCGTGTCGGTCCGTATGTCTCGATGCGGACATTATATACGTCTATAACGTTATATATCCTAACCTAAGGCAACTTAACATCTCGGATGTAGTATTTTCCAACATTCCTGGCGGGTCGGCCCCAACTTCTCGGTGGGCACATTATATACGTCTATATCGTAATATAACCCAACATAACCCATCTAGACCCTCGCTGGTAACGTTTTACAAAATCCGGGTCGTGTCGGCCCGTACTTCTCGGTGGGGACATTATATACGTCTATAACGTTATATGTCCTAACCTAAGGGAACCTAACATCGCGGATGTAGTATTTTCCAACATTCCTGGCGTGTCGGCCCCAACTTCTCGGTGGGCAAATTATATACGTCTATATCGGAATATAACCTAACCTAAGCCATCTAGACCCTCGCTGGTAATGTTTTACAAAATCCCGGTCGTGTCGGCACGTACTTCTCGGGGGGACATTATATACGTCTATATCGTTATATATCCTAACCTAAGGGAACCTAACATCTCGGATGTAGTATTTCCCAACATTCCTAGCGGGTCGGCCCCTACTTCTCGGTGGGCACATTATATACGTCTATATCGTAATATAAACTAACCTGACCCGTCTAGACCCTCGCTGGTAATGTTTTACAAAATCCCGGTCGTGTCGGCCCGTACTTCTCGGTGGGGTCATTATATACGTCTATAACGTTATATATCCTAACCTAAGGGAACCTGACACCTCGGATGTAGTATTTTCCAACATTCCTGGCTTGTCGGCCCCAACTTCTCGGTGGGCACATTATATACGTCTATATCGTAATATAACCTAACCTAACCCATCTAGACTCTCGCTGGTAATGTTTTACAACATCCCGGTCGTGTCGGCCCGTACTTCTCGGTGGGGACATTATATACGTCTATATCGTAATATAATCTAACCTAACCCATTTTGCCCCTCCGTGATAATGTTTTACAGAATCGCGGCAGTGTCGTACCGTAGATCTCGGTTGGGACATTGTATGCATCTGTAACGTAATATACCCTAACCAAAGGCAACCTAACGTCTCGAATGTAGTATTTCACAACATTCCTGGCGGGTCCGCCCCACTTCTCGGTAGGAACATTATATACGTCTATAACGTAATATAACCTAACCTTACCCATCTAGCCCCTCGCTGGTAATGTTTTACAAAATCCCGGTCGTGTCGGCCCGTACTTCTCGGTGGGGACATTATATACGTCTATAACGTTATATGTCCTAACCTAAGGGAACCTAATATCTCGGATGTAGTATTTTCCAACATTCCTGGCGGGTCGGCCCCAACTTCTCGGTGGGCACATTATATACGTCTATATCGTAATATAACCCAACATAACCCATCTAGACCCTCGCTGGTAACGTTTTACAAAATCCGGGTCGTGTCGGCCCGTACTTCTCGGTGGGGACATTATATATGTCTATAACGTTATATGTCCTAACCTAAGGGAACCTAACATCGCGGATGTAGTATTTTCCAACATTCCTGGCGTGTCGGCCCCAACTTCTCGGTGGGCAAATTATATACGTCTATATCGGAATATAACCTAACCTAAGCCATCTAGACCCTCGCTGGTAATGTTTTACAAAATCCCGGTCGTGTCGGCCCGTACTTCTCGGTGGGGTCATTATATACGTCTATAACGTTATATATCCTAACCTAAGGGAACCTGACACCTCGGATGTAGTATTTTCCAACATTCCTGGCGGGTCGGCCCAAACTTCTCGGTGGGCACATTATATACGTCTAGATCGTAATATAATCTAACATAACCCATCTAGACCCTCGCTGCTAACGTTTTACAAAAGCCCGGTCGTGTCGGCCCGTACTTCTCGGTGGGGACATTATATACGTCTATAACGTTATATATCCTAACCTAAGGGAACCTGACATCTCGGATGTAGTATTTTCCAACATTCCTGGCTTGTCGGCCCCAACTTCTCGGTGGGCACATTATATACGTCTATATCGTAATATAACCTAACCTAACCCATCTAGACTCTCGCTGGTAATGTTTTACAACATCCCGGTCGTGTCGGCCCGTACTTCTCGGTGGGGACATTATATACGTCTATAACGTTATATATCCTAACCTAAGGGAACCTAACATCTCGGATGTAGTATTTCCCAACATTCCTAGCGGGTCGGCCCCTACTTCTCGGTGGGCACATTATATACGTCTATATCGTAATATAAACTAACCTGACCCGTCTAGACCCTCGCTGGTAATGTTTTACAAAATCCCGGTCGTGTCGGTCCGTATGTCTCGATGCGGACATTATATACGTCTATAACGTTATATATCCTAACCTAAGGCAACTTAACATCTCGGATGTAGTATTTTCCAACATTCCTGGCGGGTCGGCCCCTACTTCTCGGTGGGCACATTATAAACGTCTATATCGTAATATAATCTAACCTAACTCATCTAGACCCTCGCTGGTAATGTTTTACATAATCCCGTTCGTGTCGTCCTGTACGTCTCGGTGCGGACATTATATACGTCTATAACGTTATATATTCTAACCTAAGGCAACATAACTTCTCGGATGTAGTATTTTCCAACATTCCTGGCGGGTCGGCCCCAACTTCTCGGTGGGCACATTATATACGTCTATATCGTAATATAATCTAACCTAACTCATCTAGACCCTCGCTGGTAATGTTTTACATAATCCCGTTCGTGTCGTCCTGTACGTCTCGGTGCGGACATTATATACGTCTATAACGTTATATATTCTAACCTAAGGCAACTTAACTTCTCGGATGTAGTATTTTCCAACATTCCTGGCGGGTCGGCCCCAACTTCTCGGTGGGCACATTATATACGTCTATATCGTAATATAATCTAACCTAACTCATCTAGACCCTCGCTGGTAATGTTTTACAAAATCCCGGTCGTGTCGGCCCGTACTTCTCGGTGGGGACATTATATACGTCTATACCGTTATATATCGTAACCTAAGGGAACCTGACACCTCGGATGTAGTATTTTCCAACATTCCTGGCGGGTCGGCCCCTACTTCTCGGTGGGCACATTATATACGTCTATATTGTAATATAACCTAACCTAACCCATCTAGACTCTCGCTGTTAATGTTTTACGACATCCCGGTCGTGTCGGCCCGTACTTCTCGGTGGGGACATTATATACGTCTATAACGTTATATATCCTAACCTAAGCGAAGCTAACATCTCGGATGTAGTATTTTCCAACATTCCTGGCGGGTCGGCCCAAACTTCTCGGTGGGCACATTATATACATCTATATCGTAATATAACCCAACCTAACCCATCTAGACCCTCGCTGGTAATGTTTTAGAAAATCCCGGTCGTGTCGGCCCCTACTTCTCGGTGGGGACGTTATATACGTCTATAACGTTATATATCCTAACCTAAGGGAACCTAACATCTCGGATGTAGTATTTTCCAACATTCCTGGCGGGTCGGCCCCAACTTCTCGGTGGGCACATTATATACGTCTATATTGTAATATAACACAACATAACCCATCTAGACCCTCGCTGGTAGTGTTTTACAAAATCCCGGTCGTGTCGGCCCGTACTTCCCGGTTGGAACATTATATACGTCTATAACGTTATATATCCTAACCTAAGGGAACCTAACATCTCGGATGTAGTATTTTCCAACATTCCAGGCGTGACGGCCCCTACTTCTCGGTGGGGACATTATATACGTCTATATCGTAATATAATCTAACCTAACCCATTTTGCCCCTCCGTGATAATGTTTTACAGAATCCCGGCAGTGTCGTACCGTAGATCTCGGTTGGGACATTGTATGCATCTGTAACGTAATATACCCTAACCAAAGGCAACCTAACGTCTCGAATGTAGTATTTCACAACATTCCTGGCGGGTCCGCCCCACTTCTCGGTAGGAACATTATATACGTCTATAACGTAATATAACCTAACCTTACCCATCTAGCCCCTCGCTGGTAATGTTTTACAAAATCCCGGTCGTGTCGGCCCGTACTTCTCGGTGGGGACATGATATACGTCTATAACGTTATATGTCCTAACCTAAGGGAACCTAATATCTCGGATGTAGTATTTTCCAACATTCCTGGCGGGTCGGCCCCAACTTCTCGGTGGGCCCATTATATACGTCTATATCGTAATATAACCCAACATAACCCATCTAGACCCTCGCTGGTAACGTTTTACAAAATCCGGGTCGTGTCGGCCCGTACTTCTCGGTGGGGACATTATATACGTCTATAACGTTATATGTCCTAACCTAAGGGAACCTAACATCGCGGATGTAGTATTTTCCAACATTCCTGGCGTGTCGGCCCCAACTTCTCGGTGGGCAAATTATATACGTCTATATCGGAATATAACCTAACCTAAGCCATCTAGACCCTCGCTGGTAATGTTTTACAAAATCCCGGTCGTGTCGGCCCGTACTTCTCGGTGGGGTCATTATATACGTCTATAACGTTATATATCCTAACCTAAGGGAACCTGACACCTCGGATGTAGTATTTTCCAACATTCCTGGCTTGTCGGCCCCAACTTCTCGGTGGGCACATTATATACGTCTATATCGTAATATAACCTAACCTAACCCATCTAGACTCTCGCTGGTAATGTTTTACAACATCCCGGTCGTGTCGGCCCGTACTTCTCGGTGGGGACATTATATACGTCTATATCGTAATATAATCTAACCTAACCCATTTTGCCCCTCCGTGATAATGTTTTACAGAATCCCGGCAGTGTCGTACCGTAGATCTCGGTTGGGACATTGTATGCATCTGTAACGTAATATACCCTAACCAAAGGCAACCTAACGTCTCGAATGTAGTATTTCACAACATTCCTGGCGGGTCCGCCCCACTTCTCGGTAGGAACATTATATACGTCTATAACGTAATATAACCTAACCTTACCCATCTAGCCCCTCGCTGGTAATGTTTTACAAAATCCCGGTCGTGTCGGCCCGTACTTCTCGGTGGGGACATTATATACGTCTATAACGTTATATGTCCTAACCTAAGGGAACCTAATATCTCGGATGTAGTATTTTCCAACATTCCTGGCGGGTCGGCCCCAACTTCTCGGTGGGCACATTATATACGTCTATATCGTAATATAACCCAACATAACCCATCTAGACCCTCGCTGGTAACGTTTTACAAAATCCGGGTCGTGTCGGCCCGTACTTCTCGGTGGGGACATTATATACGTCTATAACGTTATATGTCCTAACCTAAGGGAACCTAACATCGCGGATGTAGTATTTTCCAACATTCCTGGCGTGTCGGCCCCAACTTCTCGGTGGGCAAATTATATACGTCTATATCGGAATATAACCTAACCTAAGCCATCTAGACCCTCGCTGGTAATGTTTTACAAAATCCCGGTCGTGTCGGCCCGTACTTCTCGGTGGGGTCATTATATACGTCTATAACGTTATATATCCTAACCTAAGGGAACCTGACACCTCGGATGTAGTATTTTCCAACATTCCTGGCTTGTCGGCCCCAACTTCTCGGTGGGCACATTATATACGTCTATATCGTAATATAACCTAACCTAACCCATCTAGACTCTCGCTGGTAATGTTTTACAACATCCCGGTCGTGTCGGCCCGTACTTCTCGGTGGGGACATTATATACGTCTATAACGTTATATATCCTAACCTAAGGGAAGCTAACATCTCGGATGTAGTATTTTCCAACATTCCTGGCGGGTCGGCCCAAACTTCTCGGTGGGCACATTATATACGTCTAGATCGTAATATAATCTAACATAACCCATCTAGACCCTCGCTGCTAACGTTTTACAAAAGCCCGGTCGTGTCGGCCCGTACTTCTCGGTGGGGACATTATATACGTCTATAACGTTATATATCCTAACCTAAGGGAACCTGACATCTCGGATGTAGTATTTTCCAACATTCCTGGCTTGTCGGCCCTAACTTCTCGGTGGGCACATTATATACTTCTATATCGGAATATAACCTAACCTAACCCATCTAGACCCTCGCTGGTAATGTTTTACAAAATCCCGGTCGTGTCGGCCCGTACTTCTCGGTGGGGTCATTATATACGTCTATAACGTTATATATCCTAACCTAAGGGAACCTGACACCTCGGATGTAGTATTTTCCAACATTCCTGGCGGGTCGGCCCCTACTTCTCGGTGGGCACATTATATACGTCTATATCGTAATATAACCTAACCTAACCCATCTAGACTCTCGCTGGTAATGTTTTACAACATCCCGGTCGTGTCGGCCCGTACTTCTCGGTGGGGACATTATATACGTCTATATCGTAATATAATCTAACCTAACCCATTTTGCCCCTCCGTGATAATGTTTTACAGAATCCCGGCAGTGTCGTACCGTAGATCTCGGTTGGGACATTGTATGCATCTGTAACGTAATATACCCTAACCAAAGGCAACCTAACGTCTCGAATGTAGTATTTCACAACATTCCTGGCGGGTCCGCCCCACTTCTCGGTAGGAACATTATATACGTCTATAACGTAATATAACCTAACCTTACCCATCTAGCCCCTCGCTGGTAATGTTTTACAAAATCCCGGTCGTGTCGGCCCGTACTTCTCGGTGGGGACATTATATACGTCTATAACGTTATATGTCCTAACCTAAGGGAACCTAATATCTCGGATGTAGTATTTTCCAACATTCCTGGCGGGTCGGCCCCAACTTCTCGGTGGGCACATTATATACGTCTATATCGTAATATAACCCAACATAACCCATCTAGACCCTCGCTGGTAACGTTTTACAAAATCCGGGTCGTGTCGGCCCGTACTTCTCGGTGGGGACATTATATACGTCTATAACGTTATATGTCCTAACCTAAGGGAACCTAACATCGCGGATGTAGTATTTTCCAACATTCCTGGCGTGTCGGCCCCAACTTCTCGGTGGGCAAATTATATACGTCTATATCGGAATATAACCTAACCTAAGCCATCTAGACCCTCGCTGGTAATGTTTTACAAAATCCCGGTCGTGTCGGCCCGTACTTCTCGGTGGGGTCATTATATACGTCTATAACGTTATATATCCTAACCTAAGGGAACCTGACACCTCGGATGTAGTATTTTCCAACATTCCTGGCTTGTCGGCCCCAACTTCTCGGTGGGCACATTATATACGTCTATATCGTAATATAACCTAACCTAACCCATCTAGACTCTCGCTGGTAATGTTTTACAACATCCCGGTCGTGTCGGCCCGTACTTCTCGGTGGGGACATTATATACGTCTATAACGTTATATATCCTAACCTAAGGGAAGCTAACATCTCGGATGTAGTATTTTCCAACATTCCTGGCGGGTCGGCCCAAACTTCTCGGTGGGCACATTATATACGTCTAGATCGTAATATAATCTAACATAACCCATCTAGACCCTCGCTGCTAACGTTTTACAAAAGCCCGGTCGTGTCGGCCCGTACTTCTCGGTGGGGACATTATATACGTCTATAACGTTATATATCCTAACCTAAGGGAACCTGACATCTCGGATGTAGTATTTTCCAACATTCCTGGCTTGTCGGCCCTAACTTCTCGGTGGGCACATTATATACTTCTATATCGGAATATAACCTAACCTAACCCATCTAGACCCTCGCTGGTAATGTTTTACAAAATCCCGGTCGTGTCGGCCCGTACTTCTCGGTGGGGTCATTATATACGTCTATAACGTTATATATCCTAACCTAAGGGAACCTGACACCTCGGATGTAGTATTTTCCAACATTCCTGGCGGGTCGGCCCCTACTTCTCGGTGGGCACATTATATACGTCTATATCGTAATATAACCTAACCTAACCCATCTAGACTCTCGCTGGTAATGTTTTACAAAATCCCGGTCGTGTCGGCCCGTACTTCCCGGTTGGGACATTATATACGTCTATAACGTTATATATCCTAACCTAAGGGAACCTAACATCTCGGATGTAGTATTTTCCAACATTCCTGGCGGGTCGGCCCCAACTTCTCGGTGGGCACATTATATACGTCTATATCGTAATATATCCTAACCTAACCCATCTGGACCTTCGATGGTAATGTTTTACAATATCCCGGTCGTGTCGGCCCGTACTTCTCGGTGGGGACATTATATACGTCTATAACGTTATATATCCTAACCTAAGGGAACCTAACATCTTGGATGTAGTATTTTCCAACATTCCAGGCGTGACGGCCCCTACTTCTCGGTGGGGACATTATATACGTCTATATCGTAATATAACCTAACCTAACCCATTTTGCCCCTCCGTGATAATGTTTTACAGAATCCCGGCCGTGTCGTACCGTAGATCTCGGTTGGGACATTGTATGCATCTGTAACGTAATATACCCTAACCAAAGGCAACCTAACATCTCGGATGTAGTATTTTCCAACATTCCTGGCGGGTCGGCCCCAACTTCTCGGTGGGCACATTATATACGTCTATATCGTAATATAACCCAACATAACCCATCTAGACCCTCGCTGGTAACGTTTTACAAAATCCGGGTCGTGTCGGCCCGTACTTCTCGGTGGGGACATTATATACGTCTATAACGTTATATGTCCTAACCTAAGGGAACCTAACATCGCGGATGTAGTATTTTCCAACATTCCTGGCGTGTCGGCCCCAACTTCTCGGTGGGCAAATTATATACGTCTATATCGGAATATAACCTAACCTAAGCCATCTAGACCCTCGCTGGTAATGTTTTACAAAATCCCGGTCGTGTCGGCCCGTACTTCTCGGTGGGGTCATTATATACGTCTATAACGTTATATATCCTAACCTAAGGGAACCTGACACCTCGGATGTAGTATTTTCCAACATTCCTGGCTTGTCGGCCCCAACTTCTCGGTGGGCACATTATATACGTCTATATCGTAATATAACCTAACCTAACCCATCTAGACTCTCGCTGGTAATGTTTTACAACATCCCGGTCGTGTCGGCCCGTACTTCTCGGTGGGGACATTATATACGTCTATAACGTTATATATCCTAACCTAAGGGAAGCTAACATCTCGGATGTAGTATTTTCCAACATTCCTGGCGGGTCGGCCCAAACTTCTCGGTGGGCACATTATATACGTCTAGATCGTAATATAATCTAACATAACCCATCTAGACCCTCGCTGCTAACGTTTTACAAAAGCCCGGTCGTGTCGGCCCGTACTTCTCGGTGGGGACATTATATACGTCTATAACGTTATATATCCTAACCTAAGGGAACCTGACATCTCGGATGTAGTATTTTCCAACATTCCTGGCTTGTCGGCCCCAACTTCTCGGTGGGCACATTATATACTTCTATATCGGAATATAACCTAACCTAACCCATCTAGACCCTCGCTGGTAATGTTTTACAAAATCCCGGTCGTGTCGGCCCGTACTTCTCGGTGGGGTCATTATATACGTCTATAACGTTATATATCCTAACCTAAGGGAACCTGACACCTCGGATGTAGTATTTTCCAACATTCCTGGCGGGTCGGCCCCTACTTCTCGGTGGGCACATTATATACGTCTATATCGTAATATAACCTAACCTAACCCATCTAGACTCTCGCTGGTAATGTTTTACAAAATCCCGGTCGTGTCGGCCCGTACTTCCCGGTTGGGACATTATATACGTCTATAACGTTATATATCCTAACCTAAGGGAACCTAACATCTCGGATGTAGTATTTTCCAACATTCCTGGCGGGTCGGCCCCAACTTCTCGGTGGGCACATTATATACGTCTATATCGTAATATATCCTAACCTAACCCATCTGGACCTTCGATGGTAATGTTTTACAATATCCCGGTCGTGTCGGCCCGTACTTCTCGGTGGGGACATTATATACGTCTATAACGTTATATATCCTAACCTAAGGGAACCTAACATCTTGGATGTAGTATTTTCCAACATTCCAGGCGTGACGGCCCCTACTTCTCGGTGGGGACATTATATACGTCTATATCGTAATATAACCTAACCTAACCCATTTTGCCCCTCCGTGATAATGTTTTACAGAATCCCGGCCGTGTCGTACCGTAGATCTCGGTTGGGACATTGTATGCATCTGTAACGTAATATACCCTAACCAAAGGCAACCTAACATCTCGAATGTAGTATTTCACAACATTCCTGGCGGGTCCGCCCCACTTCTCGGTAGGAACATTATATACGTCTATAACGTAACATAACCTAACCTAACCCATCTAGCCCCTCGCTGGTAATGTTTTACAAAATCCCGGTCGTGTCGGCCCGTACTTCTCGGTGGGGACATTATATACGTCTATAACGTTATATATCCTAACCTAAGGGAAGCTAGCATCTCGGATGTAGTATTTTCCAGCATTCCTGGCGGGTCGGCCCAAACTTCTCGGCGGGCACATTATATACGTCTATATCGTAATATAACCTAACCTAACCCATCTAGACCCTCGCTGGTAATGTTTTACAAAATCCCGGTCGTGTCGGCACGTACTTCTCGGGGGGACATTATATACGTCTATATCGTTATATATCCTAACCTAAGGGAACCGAACATCTCGGATGTAGTATTTCCCAACATTCCTAGCGGGTCGGCCCCTACTTCTCGGTGGGCACATTATATACGTCTATATCGTAATATAAACTAACCTGACCCGTCTAGACCCTCGCTGGTAATGTTTTACAAAATCCCGGTCGTGTCGGTCCGTATGTCTCGATGCGGACATTATATACGTCTATAACGTTATATATCCTAACCTAAGGCAACTTAACATCTCGGATGTAGTATTTTCCAACATTCCTGGCGGGTCGGCCCCTACTTCTCGGTGGGCACATTATATACGTCTATATCGTAATATAATCTAACCTAACTCATCTAGACCCTCGCTGGTAATGTTTTACATAATCCCGTTCGTGTCGTCCTGTCCGTCTCGGTGCGGACATTATATACGTCTATAACGTTATATATTCTAACCTAAGGCAACTTAACTTCTCGGATGTAGTATTTTCCAACATTCCTGGCGGGTCGGCCCCAACTTCTCGGTGGGCACATTATATACGTCTATATCGTAATATAATCTAACCTAACTCATCTAGACCCTCGCTGGTAATGTTTTACATAATCCCGTTCGTGTCGTCCTGTACGTCTCGGTGCGGACATTATATACGTCTATAACGTTATATATTCTAACCTAAGGCAACTTAACTTCTCGGATGTAGTATTTTCCAACATTCCTGGCGGGTCGGCCCAAACTTCTCGGTGGGCACATTATATACGTCTAGATCGTAATATAATCTAACATAACCCATCTAGACCCTCGCTGCTAACGTTTTACAAAAGCCCGGTCGTGTCGGCCCGTACTTCTCGGTGGGGACATTATATACGTCTATAACGTTATATATCCTAACCTAAGGGAACCTGACATCTCGGATGTAGTATTTTCCAACATTCCTGGCTTGTCGGCCCCAACTTCTCGGTGGGCACATTATATACTTCTATATCGGAATATAACCTAACCTAACCCATCTAGACCCTCGCTGGTAATGTTTTACAAAATCCCGGTCGTGTCGGCCCGTACTTCTCGGTGGGGTCATTATATACGTCTATAACGTTATATATCCTAACCTAAGGGAACCTGACACCTCGGATGTAGTATTTTCCAACATTCCTGGCGGGTCGGCCCCTACTTCTCGGTGGGCACATTATATACGTCTATATCGTAATATAACCTAACCTAACCCATCTAGACTCTCGCTGGTAATGTTTTAGAAAATCCCGGTCGTGTCGGCCCCTACTTCTCGGTGGGGACGTTATATACGTCTATAACGTTATATATCCTAACCTAAGGGAACCTAACATCTCGGATGTAGTATTTTCCAACATTCCTGGCGGGTCGGCCCCAACTTCTCGGTGGGCACATTATATACGTCTATATTGTAATATAACACAACATAACCCATCTAGACCCTCGCTGGTAATGTTTTACAAAATCCCGGTCGTGTCGGCCCGTACTTCCCGGTTGGGACATTATATACGTCTATAACGTTATATATCCTAACCTAAGGGAACCTAACATCTCGGATGTAGTATTTTCCAACATTCCTGGCGGGTCGGCCCCAACTTCTCGGTGGGCACATTATATACGTCTATATCGTAATATATCCTAACCTAACCCATCTGGACCTTCGATGGTAATGTTTTACAATATCCCGGTCGTGTCGGCCCGTACTTCTCGGTGGGGACATTATATACGTCTATAACGTTATATATCCTAACCTAAGGGAACCTAACATCTTGGATGTAGTATTTTCCAACATTCCAGGCGTGACGGCCCCTACTTCTCGGTGGGGACATTATATACGTCTATATCGTAATATAACCTAACCTAACCCATTTTGCCCCTCCGTGATAATGTTTTACAGAATCCCGGCCGTGTCGTACCGTAGATCTCGGTTGGGACATTGTATGCATCTGTAACGTAATATACCCTAACCAAAGGCAACCTAACATCTCGAATGTAGTATTTCACAACATTCCTGGCGGGTCCGCCCCACTTCTCGGTAGGAACATTATATACGTCTATAACGTAACATAACCTAACCTAACCCATCTAGCCCCTCGCTGGTAATGTTTTACAAAATCCCGGTCGTGTCGGCCCGTACTTCTCGGTGGGGACATTATATACGTCTATAACGTTATATATCCTAACCTAAGGGAAGCTAGCATCTCGGATGTAGTATTTTCCAGCATTCCTGGCGGGTCGGCCCAAACTTCTCGGCGGGCACATTATATACGTCTATATCGTAATATAACCTAACCTAACCCATCTAGACCCTCGCTGGTAATGTTTTACAAAATCCCGGTCGTGTCGGCCCGTACTTCTCGGTGGGGACATTATATACGTCTATATCGTTATATATCCTAACCTAAGGGAACCTAGCATCGCGGATGTAGTATTTCACAACATTCCTGGCTTGTCGTCCCCAACTTCTCGGTGGGCACATTATATACTTCTATATCGGAATATAACCTAACCTAACCCATCTAGACCCTCGCTGGTAATGTTTTACAAAATCCCGGTCGTGTCGGCCCGTACTTCTCGGTGGGGTCATTATATACGTCTATAACATTATATATCCTAACCTAAGGGAACCTGACATCTCGGATGTAGTATTTTCCAACATTCCTGGCGGGTCGGCCCCTACTTCTCGGTGGGAACATCATATACGTCTATATCGTAATATAACCTAACCTAACCCATCTAGACCCTCGCTGGTAATGTTTTACAAAATCCCGGTCGTGTCGGCACGTACTTCTCGGGGGGACATTATATACGTCTATATCGTTATATATCCTAACCTAAGGGAACCGAACATCTCGGATGTAGTATTTCCCAACATTCCTGGCGGGTCGGCCCCTACTTCTCGATGGGCACATTATATACGTCTATATCGTAATATAATCTAACCTAACTCATCTAGACCCTCGCTGGTAATGTTTTACATAATCCCGTTCGTGTCGTCCTGTCCGTCTCGGTGCGGACATTATATACGTCTATAACGTTATATATTCTAACCTAAGGCAACTTAACTTCTCGGATGTAGTATTTTCCAACATTCCTGGCGGGTCGGCCCCAACTTCTCGGTGGGCACATTATATACGTCTATATCGTAATATAATCTAACCTAACTCATCTAGACCCTCGCTGGTAATGTTTTACATAATCCCGTTCGTGTCGTCCTGTACGTCTCGGTGCGGACATTATATACGTCTATAACGTTATATATTCTAACCTAAGGCAACTTAACTTCTCGGATGTAGTATTTTCCAACATTCCTGGCGGGTCGGCCCCAACTTCTCGGTGGGCACATTATATACGTCTATATCGTAATATAATCTAACCTAACTCATCTAGACCCTCGCTGGTAATGTTTTACAAAATCCCGGTCGTGTCGGCCCGTACTTCTCGGTGGGGACATTATATACGTCTATACCGTTATATATCGTAACCTAAGGGAACCTGACACCTCGGATGTAGTATTTTCCAACATTCCTGGCGGGTCGGCCCCTACTTCTCGGTGGGCACATTATATACGTCTATATTGTAATATAACCTAACCTAACCCATCTAGACTCTCGCTGTTAATGTTTTACGACATCCCGGTCGTGTCGGCCCGTACTTCTCGGTGGGGACATTATATACGTCTATAACGTTATATATCCTAACCTAAGCGAAGCTAACATCTCGGATGTAGTATTTTCCAACATTCCTGGCGGGTCGGCCCAAACTTCTCGGTGGGCACATTATATACATCTATATCGTAATATAACCCAACCTAACCCATCTAGACCCTCGCTGGTAATGTTTTAGAAAATCCCGGTCGTCTCGGCCCCTACTTCTCGGTGGGGACGTTGTATACGTCTATAACGTTATATATCCTAACCTAAGGGAACCTAACATCTCGGATGTAGTATTTTCCAACATTCCTGGCGGGTCGGCCCCAACTTCTCGGTGGGCACATTATATACGTCTATATTGTAATATAACACAACATAACCCATCTAGACCCTCGCTGGTAATGTTTTACAAAATCCCGGTCGTGTCGGCCCGTACTTCCCGGTTGGAACATTATATACGTCTATAACGTTATATATCCTAACCTAAGGGAACCTAACATCTCGGATGTAGTATTTTCCAACATTCCAGGCGTGACGGCCCCTACTTCTCGGTGGGGACATTATATACGTCTATATCGTAATATAATCTAACCTAACCCATTTTGCCCCTCCGTGATAATGTTTTACAGAATCCCGGCAGTGTCGTACCGTAGATCTCGGTTGGGACATTGTATGCATCTGTAACGTAATATACCCTAACCAAAGGCAACCTAACGTCTCGAATGTAGTATTTCACAACATTCCTGGCGGGTCCGCCCCACTTCTCGGTAGGAACATTATATACGTCTATAACGTAATATAACCTAACCTTACCCATCTAGCCCCTCGCTGGTAATGTTTTACAAAATCCCGGTCGTGTCGGCCCGTACTTCTCGGTGGGGACATTATATACGTCTATAACGTTATATGTCCTAACCTAAGGGAACCTAATATCTCGGATGTAGTATTTTCCAACATTCCTGGCGGGTCGGCCCCAACTTCTCGGTGGGCACATTATATACGTCTATATCGTAATATAACCCAACATAACCCATCTAGACCCTCGCTGGTAACGTTTTACAAAATCCGGGTCGTGTCGGCCCGTACTTCTCGGTGGGGACATTATATACGTCTATAACGTTATATGTCCTAACCTAAGGGAACCTAACATCGCGGATGTAGTATTTTCCAACATTCCTGGCGTGTCGGCCCCAACTTCTCGGTGGGCAAATTATATACGTCTATATCGGAATATAACCTAACCTAAGCCATCTAGACCCTCGCTGGTAATGTTTTACAAAATCCCTGTCGTGTCGGCCCGTACTTCTCGGTGGGGTCATTATATACGTCTATAACGTTATATATCCTAACCTGAGGGAACCTGACATCTCGGATGTAGTATTTTCCAACATTCCTGGCGGGTCGGCCCCTACTTCTCGGTGGGAACATCATATACGTCTATATCGTAATATAACCTAACCTAACCCATCTAGACCCTCGCTGGTAATGTTTTACAAAATCCCGGTCGTGTCGGCACGTACTTCTCGGGGGGACATTATATACGTCTATATCGTAATATAACCTAACCTAACCCATCTAGACTCTCGCTGGTAATGTTTTACAACATCCCGGTCGTGTCGGCCCGTACTTCTCGGTGGGGACATTATATACGTCTATAACGTTATATATCCTAACCTAAGCGAAGCTAACATCTCGGATGTAGTATTTTCCAACATTCCTGGCGGGTCGGCCCAAACTTCTCGGTGGGCACATTATATACATCTATATCGTAATATAACCCAACCTAACCCATCTAGACCCTCGCTGGTAATGTTTTAGAAAATCCCGGTCGTGTCGGCCCCTACTTCTCGGTGGGGACGTTATATACGTCTATAACGTTATATATCCTAACCTAAGGGAACCTAACATCTCGGATGTAGTATTTTCCAACATTCCTGGCGGGTCGGCCCCAACTTCTCGGTGGGCACATTATATACGTCTATATTGTAATATAACACAACATAACCCATCTAGACCCTCGCTGGTAATGTTTTACAAAATCCCGGTCGTGTCGGCCCGTACTTCCCGGTTGGGACATTATATACGTCTATAACGTTATATATCCTAACCTAAGGGAACCTAACATCTCGGATGTAGTATTTTCCAACATTCCTGGCGGGTCGGCCCCAACTTCTCGGTGGGCACATTATATACGTCTATATCGTAATATATCCTAACCTAACCCATCTGGACCTTCGCTGGTAATGTTTTACAATATCCCGGTCGTGTCGGCCCGTACTTCTCGGTGGGGACATTATATACGTCTATAACGTTATATATCCTAACCTAAGGGAACCTAACATCTTGGATGTAGTATTTTCCAACATTCCAGGCGTGACGGCCCCTACTTCTCGGTGGGGACATTATATACGTCTATATCGTAATATAACCTAACCTAACCCATTTTGCCCCTCCGTGATAATGTTTTACAGAATCCCGGCCGTGTCGTACCGTAGATCTCGGTTGGGACATTGTATGCATCTGTAACGTAATATACCCTAACCAAAGGCAACCTAACATCTCGAATGTAGTATTTCACAACATTCCTGGCGGGTCCGCCCCACTTCTCGGTAGGAACATTATATACGTCTATAACGTAACATAACCTAACCTAACCCATCTAGCCCCTCGCTGGTAATGTTTTACAAAATCCCGGTCGTGTCGGCCCGTACTTCTCGGTGGGGACATTATATACGTCTATAACGTTATATATCCTAACCTAAGGGAAGCTAGCATCTCGGATGTAGTATTTTCCAGCATTCCTGGCGGGTCGGCCCAAACTTCTCGGCGGGCACATTATATACGTCTATATCGTAATATAACCTAACCTAACCCATCTAGACCCTCGCTGGTAATGTTTTACAAAATCCCGGTCGTGTCGGCCCGTACTTCTCGGTGGGGACATTATATACGTCTATATCGTTATATATCCTAACCTAAGGGAACCTAGCATCGCGGATGTAGTATTTCACAACATTCCTGGCGGGTCGGCCCCTACTTCTCGGTGGGAACATCATATACGTCTATATCGTAATATAACCTAACCTAACCCATCTAGACCCTCGCTGGTAATGTTTTACAAAATCCCGGTCGTGTCGGCACGTACTTCTCGGGGGGACATTATATACGTCTATATCGTTATATATCCTAACCTAAGGGAACCGAACATCTCGGATGTAGTATTTCCCAACATTCCTAGCGGGTCGGCCCCTACTTCTCGGTGGGCACATTATATACGTCTATATCGTAATATAAACTAACCTGACCCGTCTAGACCCTCGCTGGTAATGTTTTACAAAATCCCGGTCGTGTCGGTCCGTATGTCTCGATGCGGACATTATATACGTCTATAACGTTATATATCCTAACCTAAGGCAACTTAACATCTCGGATGTAGTATTTTCCAACATTCCTGGCGGGTCGGCCCCTACTTCTCGGTGGGCACATTATATACGTCTATATCGTAATATAATCTAACCTAACTCATCTAGACCCTCGCTGGTAATGTTTTACATAATCCCGTTCGTGTCGTCCTGTCCGTCTCGGTGCGGACATTATATACGTCTATAACGTTATATATTCTAACCTAAGGCAACTTAACTTCTCGGATGTAGTATTTTCCAACATTCCTGGCGGGTCGGCCCCAACTTCTCGGTGGGCACATTATATACGTCTATATCGTAATATAATCTAACCTAACTCATCTAGACCCTCGCTGGTAATGTTTTACATAATCCCGTTCGTGTCGTCCTGTACTTCTCGGTGGGGACATTATATACGTCTATAACGTTATATATCCTAACCTAAGCGAAGCTAACATCTCGGATGTAGTATTTTCCAACATTCCTGGCGGGTCGGCCCAAACTTCTCGGTGGGCACATTATATACATCTATATCGTAATATAACCCAACCTAACCCATCTAGACCCTCGCTGGTAATGTTTTAGAAAATCCCGGTCGTGTCGGCCCCTACTTCTCGGTGGGGACGTTGTATACGTCTATAACGTTATATATCCTAACCTAAGGGAACCTAACATCTCGGATGTAGTATTTTCCAACATTCCTGGCGGGTCGGCCCCAACTTCTCGGTGGGCACATTATATACGTCTATATTGTAATATAACACAACATAACCCATCTAGACCCTCGCTGGTAATGTTTTACAAAATCCCGGTCGTGTCGGCCCGTACTTCCCGGTTGGAACATTATATACGTCTATAACGTTATATATCCTAACCTAAGGGAACCTAACATCTCGGATGTAGTATTTTCCAACATTCCAGGCGTGACGGCCCCTACTTCTCGGTGGGGACATTATATACGTCTATATCGTAATATAATCTAACCTAACCCATTTTGCCCCTCCGTGATAATGTTTTACAGAATCCCGGCAGTGTCGTACCGTAGATCTCGGTTGGGACATTGTATGCATCTGTAACGTAATATACCCTAACCAAAGGCAACCTAACGTCTCGAATGTAGTATTTCACAACATTCCTGGCGGGTCCGCCCCACTTCTCGGTAGGAACATTATATACGTCTATAACGTAATATAACCTAACCTTGCCCATCTAGCCCCTCGCTGGTAATGTTTTACAAAATCCCGGTCGTGTCGGCCCGTACTTCTCGGTGGGGACATTATATACGTCTATAACGTTATATGTCCTAACCTAAGGGAACCTAATATCTCGGATGTAGTATTTTCCAACATTCCTGGCGGGTCGGACCCAACTTCTCGGTGGGCACATTATATACGTCTATATCGTAATATAACCCAACATAACCCATCTAGACCCTCGCTGGTAATGTTTTACAAAATCCCGGTCGTGTCGGTCCGTATGTCTCGATGCGGACATTATATACGTCTATAACGTTATATATCCTAACCTAAGGCGACTTAACATCTCGGATGTAGTATTTTCCAACATTCCTGGCGGGTCGGCCCCTACTTCTCGGTGGGCACATTATATACGTCTATATCGTAATATAATCTAACCTAACTCATCTAGACCCTCGCTGGTAATGTTTTACATAATCCCGTTCGTGTCGTCCTGTACGTCTCGGTGCGGACATTATATACGTCTATAACGTTATATATTCTAACCTAAGGCAACTTAACTTCTCGGATGTAGTATTTTCCAACATTCCTGGCGGGTCGGCCCCAACTTCTCGGTGGGCACATTATATACGTCTATATCGTAATATAATCTAACCTAACTCATCTAGACCCTCGCTGGTAATGTTTTACATAATCCCGTTCGTGTCGTCCTGTACGTCTCGGTGCGGACATTATATACGTCTATAACGTTATATGTTCTAACCTAAGGCAACTTAACTTCTCGGATGTAGTATTTTCCAACATTCCTGGCGGGTCGGCCCCAACTTCTCGGTGGGCACATTATATACGTCTATATCGTAATATAATCTAACCTAACTCATCTAGACCCTCCCTGGTAATGTTTTACAAAATCCCGGTCGTGTCGGCCCGTACTTCGCGGTGGGGACATTATATACGTCTATACCGTTATATATCGTAACCTAAGGGAACCTGACACCTCGGATGTAGTATTTTCCAACATTCCTGGCGGGTCGGCCCCTACTTCTCGGTGAGCACATTATATACGTCTATATTGTAATATAACCTAACCTAACCCATCTAGACTCTCGCTGTTAATGTTTTACGACATCTCGGTCGTGTCGGCCCGTACTTCTCGGTGGGGACATTATATACGTCTATAACGTTATATATCCTAACCTAAGCGAAGCTAACATCTCGGATGTAGTATTTTCCAACATTCCTGGCGGGTCGGCCCAAACTTCTCGGTGGGCACATTATATACATCTATATCGTAATATAACCCAACCTAACCCATCTAGACCCTCGCTGGTAATGTTTTAGAAAATCCCGGTCGTGTCGGCCCCTACTTCTCGGTGGGGACGTTATATACGTCTATAACGTTATATATCCTAACCTAAGGGAACCTAACATCTCGGATGTAGTATTTTCCAACATTCCTGGCGGGTCGGCCCCAACTTCTCGGTGGGCACATTATATACGTCTATATTGTAATATAACACAACATAACCCATCTAGACCCTCGCTGGTAATGTTTTACAAAATCCCGGTCGTGTCGGCCCGTACTTCCCAGTTGGAACATTATATACGTCTATAACGTTATATATCCTAACCTAAGGGAACCTAACATCTCAGATGTAGTATTTTCCAACATTCCTGGCGTGACGGCCCCTACTTCTCGGTGGGGACATTATATACGTCTATATCGTAATATAATCTAACCTAACCCATTTTGCCCCACCGTGATAATGTTTTACAGAATCCCGGCAGTGTCGTACCGTAGATCTCGGTTGGGACATTGTATGCATCTGTAACGTAATATACCCTAACCAAAGGCAACCTAACGTCTCGAATGTAGTATTTCACAACATTCCTGGCGGGTCCGCCCCACTTCTCGGTAGGAACATTATATACGTCTGTAACGTAATATAACCTAACCTTACCCATCTAGCCCCTCGCTGGTAATGTTTTACAAAATCCCGGTCGTGTCGGCCCGTACTTCTCGGTGGGGACATTATATACGTCTATAACGTTATATTTCCTAACCTAAGGGAACCTAATATCTCGGATGTAGTATTTTCCAACATTCCTGGCGGGTCGGCCCCAACTTCTCGGTGGGCACATTATATACGTCTATATCGTAATATAACCCAACATAACCCATCTAGACCCTCGCTGGTAACGTTTTACAAAATCCGGGTCGTGTCGGCCCGTACTTCTCGGTGGGGACATTATATACGTCTATAACGTTATATGTCCTAACCTAAGGGAACCTAACATCGCGGATGTAGTATTTTCCAACATTCCTGGCGTGTCGGCCCCAACTTCTCGGTGGGCAAATTATATACGTCTATATCGGAATATAACCTAACCTAAGCCATCTAGACCCTCGCTGGTAATGTTTTACAAAATCCCTGTCGTGTCGGCCCGTACTTCTCGGTGGGGTCATTATATACGTCTATAACGTTATATATCCTAACCTAAGGGAACCTGACATCTCGGATGTAGTATTTTCCAACATTCCTGGCGGGTCGGCCCCTACTTCTCGGTGGGAACATCATATACGTCTATATCGTAATATAACCTAACCTAACCCATCTAGACCCTCGCTGGTAATGTTTTACAAAATCCCGGTCGTGTCGGCACGTACTTCTCGGGGGGACATTATATACGTCTATATCGTTATATATCCTAACCTAAGGGAACCTAACATCTCGGATGTAGTATTTCCCAACATTCCTAGCGGGTCGGCCCCTACTTCTCGGTGGGCACATTATATACGTCTATATCGTAATATAACCTAACCTGACCCGTCTAGACCCTCGCTGGTAATGTTTTACAAAATCCCGGTCGTGTCGGTCCGTATGTCTCGATGCGGACATTATATACGTCTATAACGTTATATATCCTAACCTAAGGCAACTTAACATCTCGGATGTAGTATTTTCCAATATTCCTGGCGGCTCGGCCCCAACTTCTCGGTGGGCACATTATATACGTCTATATCGTAATATAACCTAACCTAACCCATCTAGCCCCTCGCTGGTAATGTTTTACAGAATCTCGGTCGTGTCGTCCCGTACGTCTCGGTGCGGACATTATATACGTCTATAACGTTATATATTCTAACCTAAGGCAACTTAACTTCTCGGATGTAGTATTTTCCAACATTCCTGGCGGGTCGGCCCCAACTTCTCGGTGGGCACATTATATACGTCTATATCGTAATATAACCTAACCTAACCCATCTAGCCCCTCGCTGGTAATGTTTTACAGAATCTCGGTCGTGTCGGCCCGTACTTCTCGGTGGGGACATTATATACGTCTATAACGTTATATATCCTAACCTAAGCGAAGCTAACATCTCGGATGTAGTATTTTCCAACATTCCTGGCGGGTCGGCCCAAACTTCTCGGTGGGCACATTATATACATCTATATCGTAATATAACCCAACCTAACCCATCTAGACCCTCGCTGGTAATGTTTTAGAAAATCCCGGTCGTGTCGGCCCCTACTTCTCGGTGGGGACGTTATATACGTCTATAACGTTATATATCCTAACCTAAGGGAACCTAACATCTCGGATGTAGTATTTTCCAACATTCCTGGCGGGTCGGCCCCAACTTCTCGGTGGGCACATTATATACGTCTATATTGTAATATAACACAACATAACCCATCTAGACCCTCGCTGGTAATGTTTTACAAAATCCCGGTCGTGTCGGCCCGTACTTCCCGGTTGGGACATTATATACGTCTATAACGTTATATATCCTAACCTAAGGGAACCTAACATCTCGGATGTACTATTTTCCAACATTCCTGGCGGGTCGGCCCCAACTTCTCGGTGGGCACATTATATACGTCTATATCGTAATATATCCTAACCTAACCCATCTGGACCTTCGCTGGTAATGTTTTACAAAATCCCGGTCGTGTCGGCCCGTACTTCTCGGTGGGGACATTATATACGTCTATAACGTTATATATCCTAACCTAAGGGAACCTAACATCTCGGATCTAGTATTTTCCAACATTCCAGGCGTGACGGCCCCTACTTCTCGGTGGGGACATTATATACGTCTATATCGTAATATAACCTAACCTAACACATTTTGCCCCTCCGTGATAATGTTTTACAGAATCCCGGCCGTGTCGTACCGTAGATCTCGGTTGGGACATTGTATGCATCCGTAACGTAATATACCCTAACCAAAGGCAACCTAACATCTCGAACGTAGTATTTCACAACATTCCTGGCGGGTCCGCCCCACTTCTCGGTAGGAACATTATATACGTCTATAACGTAACATAACCTAACCTAACCCATCTAGCCCCTCGCTGGTAATGTTTTACAAAATCCCGGTCGTGTCGGCCCGTACTTCTCGGTGGGGACATTATATACGTCTATAACGTTATATATCCTAACCTAAGGGAAGCTAGCATCTCGGATGTAGTATTTTCCAGCATTCCTGGCGGGTCGGCCCAATCTTCTCGGCGGGCACATTATATACGTCTATATCGTAATATAACCTAACCTAACCCATCTAGACCCTCGCTGGTAATGTTTTACAAAATCCCGGTCGTGTCGGCCCGTACTTCTCGGTGGGGACATTATATACGTCTATAACGTTATATATCCTAACCTAAGGGAACCTAGCATCGCGGATGTAGTATTTCACAACATTCCTGGCGGGTCGGCCCCTCCTTCTCGGTGGGCACATTATATACGTCTATATCGTAATATAACCTAACCTACCCCATCTAGACCCTCGCTGGTAACGTTTTACAAAAGCCCGGTCGTGTCGGCCCGTGCTTCTCGGTGGGGACATTATATACGTCTATAACGTTATATATCCTAACCTAAGGGAACCTGACATCTCGGATGTAGTATTTTCCAACATTCCTGGCTTGTCGGCCCCAACTTCTCGGTGGGCACATTATATACTTCTATATCGGAATATAACCTAACCTAACCCATCTAGACCCTCGCTGGTAATGTTTTACAAAATCCCGGTCGTGTCGGCCCGTACTTCTCGGTGGGGTCATTATATACGTCTATAACATTATATATCCTAACCTAAGGGAACCTGACATCTCGGATGTAGTATTTTCCAACATTCCTGGCGGGTCGGCCCCTACTTCTCGGTGGGAACATCATATACGTCTATATCGTAATATAACCTAACCTAACCCATCTAGACCATCGCTGGTAATGTTTTACAAAATCCCGGTCGTGTCGGCACGTACTTCTCGGGGGGACATTATATACGTCTATATCGTTATATATCCTAACCTAAGGGAACCTAACATCTCGGATGTAGTATTTCCCAACATTCCTAGCGGGTCGGCCCCTACTTCTCGGTGGGCACATTATATACGTCTATATCGTAATATAACCTAACCTGACCCGTCTAGACCCTCGCTGGTAATGTTTTACAAAATCCCGGTCGTGTCGGTCCGTATGTCTCGATGCGGACATTATATACGTCTATAACGTTATATATCCTAACCTAAGGCAACTTAACATCTCGGATGTAGTATTTTCCAACATTCCTGGCGGGTCGGCCCCTACTTCTCGGTGGGCACATTATATACGTCTATATCGTAATATAATCTAACCTAACTCATCTCGACCCTCGCTGGTAATGTTTTACATAATCCCGTTCGTGTCGTCCTGTACGTCTCGGTGCGGACATTATATACGTCTATAACGTTATATATTCTAACCTAAGGCAACTTAACTTCTCGGATGTAGTATTTTCCAACATTCCTGGCGGGTCGGCCCCAACTTCTCGGTGGGCACATTATATATATCTATATCGTAATATAACCCAACCTAACCCATCTAGACCCTCGCTGGTAAGGTTTTAGAAAATCCCGGTCGTGTCGGCCCCTACTTCTCGGTGGGGACGTTATATACGTCTATAACGTTATATATCCTAACCTAAGGGAACCTAACATCTCGGATGTAGTATTTTCCAACATTCCTGGCGGGTCGGCCCCAACTTCTCGGTGGGCACATTATATACGTCTATATTGTAATATAACACAACATAACCCATCTAGACCCTCGCTGGTAATGTTTTACAAAATCCCGGTCGTGTCGGCCCGTACTTCCCGGTTGGAACATTATATACGTCTATAACGTTATATATCCTAACCTAAACGAAGCTAACATCTCGGATGCAGTATTTTCCAACATTCCTGGCGGGTCGGCCCAAACTTCTCGGTGGGGACATTATATACGTCTATAACGTTATATATCCTAACCTAAGCGAAGCTAACATCTCGGATGCAGTATTTTCCAACATTCCTGGCGGGTCGGCCCAAACTTCTCGGTGGGCACATTATATACATCTATATCGTAATATAACCCAACCTAACCCATCTAGACCCTCGCTGGTAAGGTTTTAGAAAATCCCGGTCGTGTCGGCCCCTACTTCTCGGTGGGGACATTATATACGTCTATAACGTTATTTCCTAACCTAAGGGAACCTAATATCTCGGATGTAGTATTTTCCAACATTCCTGGCGGGTCGGCCCCAACTTCTCGGTGGGCACATTATATACGTCTATATCGTAATATAACCCAACATAACCCATCTAGACCCTCGCTGGTAACGTTTTACAAAATCCGGGTCGTGTCGGCCCGTACTTCTCGGTGGGGACATTATATACGTCTATAACGTTATATGTCCTAACCTAAGGGAACCTAACATCGCGGATGTAGTATTTTCCAACATTCCTGGCGTGTCGGCCCCAGCTTCTCGGTGGGCAAATTATATACGTCTATATCGGAATATAACCTAACCTAACCCATCTAGACCCTCGCTGGTAATGTTTTACAAAATCCCGGTCGTGTCGGCACGTACTTCTCGGGGGGACATTATATACGTCTATATCGTTATATATCCTAACCTAAGGGAACCTAACATCTCGGATGTAGTATTTCCCAACATTCCTGGCGGGTCGGCCCCTACTTCTCGGTGGGCACATTATATACGTCTATATCGTAATATAATCTAACCTAACTCATCTAGACCCTCGCTGGTAATGTTTTACAAAATCCCGGTCGTGTCGGCCCGTACTTCTCGGTGGGGACATTATATACGTCTATAACGTTATATGTCCTAACGTAAGGGAACCTAACATCTCGGATGTAGTATTTTCCAACATTCCTGGCGGGTCGGCCCCAACTTCTCGGTGGGCACATTATATACGTTTATATCGTCATATAACCTAACCTAACCCATCTAGACCCTCGCTGGTAATGTTTTACAAAATCCCGGTCGTGTCGGCCCGTACTTCTCGGTGGGGTCATTATATACGTCTATAACGTTATATATCCTAACCTAAGGGAACCTGACACCTCGGATGTAGTATTTTGCAACATTCCTGGCGGGTCGGCCCCTACTTCTCGGTGGGCACATTATATACGTCTATATCGTAATATAACCTAACCTAACCCATCTAGACTCTCGCTGTTAATGTTTTACAACATCCCGGTCGTGTCGGCCCGTACTTCTCGGTGGGGACATTATATACGTCTATAACGTTATATATCCTAACCTAAGCGAAGCTAACATCTCGGATGTAGTATTTTCCAACATTCCTGGCGGGTCGGCCCAAACTTCTCGGTGGGCACATTATATACATCTATATCGTAATATAACCCAACCTAACCCATCTAGACCCTCGCTGGTAATGTTTTAGAAAATCCCGGTCGTGTCGGCCCCTACTTCTCGGTGGGGACGTTATATACGTCTATAACGTTATATATCCTAACCTAAGGGAACCTAACATCTCGGATGTAGTATTTTCCAACATTCCTGGCGGGTCGGCCCCAACTTCTCGGTGGGCACATTATATACGTCTATATTGTAATATAACACAACATAACCCATCTAGACCCTCGCTGGTAATGTTTTACAAAATCCCGGTCGTGTCGGCCCGTACTTCCCGGTTGGAACATTATATACGTCTATAACGTTATATATCCTAACCTAAGGGAACCTAACATCTCGGATGTACTATTTTCCAACATTCCTAGCGGGTCGGGCCCTCCTTCTCGGTGGGAACATCATATACGTCTATATCGTAATATAACCTAACCTAACCCATCTAGACCCTCGCTGGTAATGTTTTACAAAATCCCGGTCGTGTCGGCCCGTACTTCTCGGTGGGGACATTATATACGTCTATAACGTTATATATCCTAACCTAAGGGAACCTAACATCTCGGATGTAGTATTTTCCAACATTCCAGGCGTGACGGCCCCTACTTCTCGGTGGGGACATTATATACGTCTATATCGTAATATAATCTAACCTAACCCATTTTGCCCCTCCGTGATAATGTTTTACAGAATCCCGGCCGTGTCGTACCGTAGATCTCGGTTGGGACATTGTATGCATCTGTAACGTAATATACCCTAACCAAAGGCAACCTAACGTCTCGAATGTAGTATTTCACAACATTCCTGGCGGGTCCGCCCCACTTCTCGGTAGGAACATTATATACGTCTATAACGTAATATAACCTAACCTTACCCATCTAGCCCCTCGCTGGTAATGTTTTACAAAATCCCGGTCGTGTCGGCCCGTACTTCTCGGTGGGGACATTATATACGTCTATAACGTTATATGTCCTAACCTAAGGGAACCTAACTTGTCGGATGTAGTATTTTCCAACATTCCTGGCGGGTCGGCCCAAACTTCTCGGTGGGCACATTATATACGTCTATATCGTAATATAACCTAACCTAACCCATCTAGCCCCTCGCTGGTAATGTTTTACAGAATCTCGGTCGTGTCGTCCCGTACGTCTCGGTGCGGACATTATATACGTCTATAACGTTATATATTCTAACCTAAGGCAACTTAACTTCTCGGATGTAGTATTTTCCAACATTCCTGGCGGGTCGGCCCCAACTTCTCGGTGGGGACATTATATACGTCTATATCGTAATATAATCTAACCTAACTCATCTAGACCCTCGCTGGTAATGTTTTACAAAATCCCGGTCGTGTCGGCCCGTACTTCTCGGTGGGGACATTATATACGTCTATAACGTTATATATCCTAACCTAAGGGAACCTGACACCTCGGATGTAGTATTTTCCAACATTCCTGGCGGGTCGGCCCCTACTTCTCGGTGGGCACATTATATACGTCTATATTGTAATATAACCTAACCTAACCCATCTAGACTCTCGCTGTTAATGTTTTACAACATCCCGGTCGTGTCGGCCCGTACTTCTCGGTGGGGACATTATATACGTCTATAACGTTATATATCCTAACCTAAGCGAAGCTAACATCTCGGATGTAGTATTTTCCAACATTCCTGGCGGGTCGGCCCAAACTTCTCGGTGGGCACATTATATACATCTATATCGTAATATAACCCAACCTAACCCATCTAGACCCTCGCTGGTAATGTTTTAGAAAATCCCGGTCGTGTCGGCCCCTACTTCTCGGTGGGGACGTTATATACGTCTATAACGTTATATATCCTAACCTAAGGGAACCTAACATCTCGGATGTAGTATTTTCCAACATTCCTGGCGGGTCGGCCCCAACTTCTCGGTGGGCACATTATATACGTCTATATTGTAATATAACACAACATAACCCATCTAGACCCTCGCTGGTAATGTTTTACATAATCCCGGTCGTGTCGGCCCGTACTTCCCGGTTGGAACATTATATACGTCTATAACGTTATATATCCTAACCTAAGGGAACCTAACATCTCGGATGTAGTATTTTCCAACATTCCAGGCGTGACGGCCCCTACTTCTCGGTGGGGACATTATATACGTCTATATCGTAATATAATCTAACCTAACCCATTTTGCCCCTCCGTGATAATGTTTTACAGAATCCCGGCAGTGTCGTACCGTAGATCTCGGTTGGGACATTGTATGCATCTGTAACGTAATATACCCTAACCAAAGGCAACCTAACGTCTCGAATGTAGTATTTCACAACATTCCTGGCGGGTCCGCCCCACTTCTCGGTGGGCAAATTATATACGTCTATATCGGAATATAACCTAACCTAATCCATCTAGACCCTCGCTGGTAATGTTTTACAAAATCCCGGTCGTGTCGGCCCGTACTTCTCGGTGGGGTCATTATATACGTCTATAACGTTATATATCCTAACCTAAGGGAACCTGACACCTCGGATGTAGTATTTTCCAACATTCCTGGCTTGTCGGCCCCAACTTCTCGGTGGGCACATTATATACGTCTATATCGTAATATAACCTAACCTAACCCATCTAGACTCTCGCTGGTAATGTTTTACAACATCCCGGTCGTGTCGGCCCGTACTTCTCGGTGGGGACATTATATACGTCTATAACGTTATATATCCTAACCTAAGGGAAGGTAACATCTCGGATGTAGTATTTTCCAACATTCCTGGCGGGTCGGCCCAAACTTCTCGGTGGGCACATTATATACGTCTATATCGTAATATAATCTAACATAACCCATCTAGACCCTCGCTGGTAACGTTTTACAAAAGCCCGGTCGTGTCGGCCCGTACTTCTCGGTGGGGACATTATATACGTCTATAACGTTATATATCCTAACCTAAGGGAACCTGACATCTCGGATGTAGTATTTCCCAACATTCCTAGCGGGTCGGGCCCTACTTCTCGGTGGGCACATTATATACGTCTATATCGTAATATAACCTAACCTGACCCGTCTAGACCCTCGCTGGTAATGTTTTACAAAATCCCGGTCGTGTCGGTCCGTATGTCTCGATGCGGACATTATATACGTCTATAACGTTATATATCCTAACCTAAGGCAACTCAACTTCTCGGATGTAGTATTCTCCAACATTCCTGGCGGGTCGGCCCCAACTTCTCGGTGGGCACATTATATACGTCTATATCGTCATATAACCTAACCTAACCCATCTAGACCCTCGCTGGTAATGTTTTACAAAATCCGGGTCCTGTCGGCCCGTACTTCTCGGTGGGGTCATTATATACGTCTATAACGTTATATATCCTAACCTAAGGGAACCTGACACCTCGGATGTAGTATTTTTCAACATTCCTGGCGGGTCGGCCCCTACTTCTCGGTGGGCACATTATATACGTCTATATCGTAATATAACCTAACCTAACCCATCTAGACTCTCGCTGTTAATGTTTTACAACATCCCGGTCGTGTCGGCCCGTACTTCTCGGTGGGGACATTATATACGTCTATAACGTTATATATCCTAACCTAAGCGAAGCTAACATCTCGGATGTAGTATTTTCCAACATTCCTGGCGGGTCGGCCCAAACTTCTCGGTGGGCACATTATATACATCTATATCGTAATATAACCCAACCTAACCCATCTAGACCCTCGCTGGTAATGTTTTAGAAAATCCCGGTCGTGTCGGCCCCTACTTCTCGGTGGGGACGTTATATACGTCTATAACGTTATATATCCTAACCTAAGGGAACCTAACATCTCGGATGTAGTATTTTCCAACATTCCTGGCGGGTCGGCCCCAACTTCTCGGTGGGCACATTATATACGTCTATATTGTAATATAACACAACATAACCCATCTAGACCCTCGCTGGTAATGTTTTACAAAATCCCGGTCGTGTCGGCCCGTACTTCCCGGTTGGAACATTATATACGTCTATAACGTTATATATCCTAACCTAAGGGAACCTAACATCTCGGATGTACTATTTTCCAACATTCCTAGCGGGTCGGGCCCTCCTTCTCGGTGGGAACATCATATACGTCTATATCGTAATATAACCTAACCTAACCCATCTAGACCCTCGCTGGTAATGTTTTACAAAATCCCGGTCGTGTCGGCCCGTACTTCTCGGTGGGGACATTATATACGTCTATAACGTTATATATCCTAACCTAAGGGAACCTAACATCTCGGATGTAGTATTTTCCAACATTCCAGGCGTGACGGCCCCTACTTCTCGGTGGGGACATTATATACGTCTATATCGTAATATAATCTAACCTAACCCATTTTGCCCCTCCGTGATAATGTTTTACAGAATCCCGGCCGTGTCGTACCGTAGATCTCGGTTGGGACATTGTATGCATCTGTAACGTAATATACCCTAACCAAAGGCAACCTAACGTCTCGAATGTAGTATTTCACAACATTCCTGGCGGGTCCGCCCCACTTCTCGGTAGGAACATTATATACGTCTATAACGTAATATAACCTAACCTTACCCATCTAGCCCCTCGCTGGTAATGTTTTACAAAATCCCGGTCGTGTCGGCCCGTACTTCTCGGTGGGGACATTATATACGTCTATAACGTTATATGTCCTAACCTAAGGGAACCTAACTTGTCGGATGTAGTATTTTCCAACATTCCTGGCGGGTCGGCCCAAACTTCTCGGTGGGCACATTATATACGTCTATATCGTAATATAACCTAACCTAACCCATCTAGCCCCTCGCTGGTAATGTTTTACAGAATCTCGGTCGTGTCGTCCCGTACGTCTCGGTGCGGACATTATATACGTCTATAACGTTATATATTCTAACCTAAGGCAACTTAACTTCTCGGATGTAGTATTTTCCAACATTCCTGGCGGGTCGGCCCCAACTTCTCGGTGGGGACATTATATACGTCTATATCGTAATATAATCTAACCTAACTCATCTAGACCCTCGCTGGTAATGTTTTACAAAATCCCGGTCGTGTCGGCCCGTACTTCTCGGTGGGGACATTATATACGTCTATAACGTTATATATCCTAACCTAAGGGAACCTGACACCTCGGATGTAGTATTTTCCAACATTCCTGGCGGGTCGGCCCCTACTTCTCGGTGGGCACATTATATACGTCTATATTGTAATATAACCTAACCTAACCCATCTAGACTCTCGCTGTTAATGTTTTACAACATCCCGGTCGTGTCGGCCCGTACTTCTCGGTGGGGACATTATATACGTCTATAACGTTATATATCCTAACCTAAGCGAAGCTAACATCTCGGATGTAGTATTTTCCAACATTCCTGGCGGGTCGGCCCAAACTTCTCGGTGGGCACATTATATACATCTATATCGTAATATAACCCAACCTAACCCATCTAGACCCTCGCTGGTAATGTTTTAGAAAATCCCGGTCGTGTCGGCCCCTACTTCTCGGTGGGGACGTTATATACGTCTATAACGTTATATATCCTAACCTAAGGGAACCTAACATCTCGGATGTAGTATTTTCCAACATTCCTGGCGGGTCGGCCCCAACTTCTCGGTGGGCACATTATATACGTCTATATTGTAATATAACACAACATAACCCATCTAGACCCTCGCTGGTAATGTTTTACATAATCCCGGTCGTGTCGGCCCGTACTTCCCGGTTGGAACATTATATACGTCTATAACGTTATATATCCTAACCTAAGGGAACCTAACATCTCGGATGTAGTATTTTCCAACATTCCAGGCGTGACGGCCCCTACTTCTCGGTGGGGACATTATATACGTCTATATCGTAATATAATCTAACCTAACCCATTTTGCCCCTCCGTGATAATGTTTTACAGAATCCCGGCAGTGTCGTACCGTAGATCTCGGTTGGGACATTGTATGCATCTGTAACGTAATATACCCTAACCAAAGGCAACCTAACGTCTCGAATGTAGTATTTCACAACATTCCTGGCGGGTCCGCCCCACTTCTCGGTGGGCAAATTATATACGTCTATATCGGAATATAACCTAACCTAATCCATCTAGACCCTCGCTGGTAATGTTTTACAAAATCCCGGTCGTGTCGGCCCGTACTTCTCGGTGGGGTCATTATATACGTCTATAACGTTATATATCCTAACCTAAGGGAACCTGACACCTCGGATGTAGTATTTTCCAACATTCCTGGCTTGTCGGCCCCAACTTCTCGGTGGGCACATTATATACGTCTATATCGTAATATAACCTAACCTAACCCATCTAGACTCTCGCTGGTAATGTTTTACAACATCCCGGTCGTGTCGGCCCGTACTTCTCGGTGGGGACATTATATACGTCTATAACGTTATATATCCTAACCTAAGGGAAGGTAACATCTCGGATGTAGTATTTTCCAACATTCCTGGCGGGTCGGCCCAAACTTCTCGGTGGGCACATTATATACGTCTATATCGTAATATAATCTAACATAACCCATCTAGACCCTCGCTGGTAACGTTTTACAAAAGCCCGGTCGTGTCGGCCCGTACTTCTCGGTGGGGACATTATATACGTCTATAACGTTATATATCCTAACCTAAGGGAACCTGACATCTCGGATGTAGTATTTCCCAACATTCCTAGCGGGTCGGGCCCTACTTCTCGGTGGGCACATTATATACGTCTATATCGTAATATAACCTAACCTGACCCGTCTAGACCCTCGCTGGTAATGTTTTACAAAATCCCGGTCGTGTCGGTCCGTATGTCTCGATGCGGACATTATATACGTCTATAACGTTATATATCCTAACCTAAGGCAACTCAACTTCTCGGATGTAGTATTCTCCAACATTCCTGGCGGGTCGGCCCCAACTTCTCGGTGGGCACATTATATACGTCTATATCGTCATATAACCTAACCTAACCCATCTAGACCCTCGCTGGTAATGTTTTACAAAATCCGGGTCCTGTCGGCCCGTACTTCTCGGTGGGGTCATTATATACGTCTATAACGTTATATATCCTAACCTAAGGGAACCTGACACCTCGGATGTAGTATTTTTCAACATTCCTGGCGGGTCGGCCCCTACTTCTCGGTGGGCACATTATATACGTCTATATCGTAATATAACCTAACCTAACCCATCTAGACTCTCGCTGTTAATGTTTTACAACATCCCGGTCGTGTCGGCACGTACTTCTCGGGGGGACATTATATACGTCTATATCGTTATATATCCTAACCTAAGGGAACCTAACATCTCGGATGTAGTATTTCCCAACATTCCTAGCGGGTCGGCCCCTACTTCTCGGTGGGAACATCATATACGTCTATATCGTAATATAACCTAACCTAACCCATCTAGACCATCGCTGGTAATGTTTTACAAAATCCCGGTCGTGTCGGCACGTACTTCTCGGGGGGACATTATATACGTCTATATCGTTATATATCCTAACCTAAGGGAACCTAACATCTCGGATGTAGTATTTCCCAACATTCCTAGCGGGTCGGCCCCTACTTCTCGGTGGGCACATTATATACGTCTATATCGTAATATAACCTAACCTGACCCGTCTAGACCCTCGCTGGTAATGTTTTACAAAATCCCGGTCGTGTCGGTCCGTATGTCTCGATGCGGACATTATATACGTCTATAACGTTATATATCCTAACCTAAGGCAACTTAACATCTCGGATGTAGTATTTTCCAACATTCCTGGCGGGTCGGCCCCTACTTCTCGGTGGGCACATTATATACGTCTATATCGTAATATAATCTAACCTAACTCATCTCGACCCTCGCTGGTAATGTTTTACATAATCCCGTTCGTGTCGTCCTGTACGTCTCGGTGCGGACATTATATACGTCTATAACGTTATATATTCTAACCTAAGGCAACTTAACTTCTCGGATGTAGTATTTTCCAACATTCCTGGCGGGTCGGCCCCAACTTCTCGGTGGGCACATTATATACGTCTATATCGTAATATAATCTAACCTAACTCATCTAGACCCTCGCTGGTAATGTTTTACAAAATCCCGGTCGTGTCGGCCCGTACTTCTCGGTGGGGACATTATATACGTCTATAACGTTATATATCCTAACCTAAGGGAACCTGACACCTCGGATGTACTATTTTCCAACATTCCTAGCGGGTCGGGCCCTCCTTCTCGGTGGGAACATCATATACGTCTATATCGTAATATAACCTAACCTAACCCATCTAGACCCTCGCTGGTAATGTTTTACAAAATCCCGGTCGTGTCGGCCCGTACTTCTCGGTGGGGACATTATATACGTCTATAACGTTATATATCCTAACCTAAGGGAACCTAACATCTCGGATGTAGTATTTTCCAACATTCCAGGCGTGACGGCCCCTACTTCTCGGTGGGGACATTATATACGTCTATATCGTAATATAATCTAACCTAACCCATTTTGCCCCTCCGTGATAATGTTTTACAGAATCCCGGCCGTGTCGTACCGTAGATCTCGGTTGGGACATTGTATGCATCTGTAACGTAATATACCCTAACCAAAGGCAACCTAACGTCTCGAATGTAGTATTTCACAACATTCCTGGCGGGTCCGCCCCACTTCTCGGTAGGAACATTATATACGTCTATAACGTAATATAACCTAACCTTACCCATCTAGCCCCTCGCTGGTAATGTTTTACAAAATCCCGGTCGTGTCGGCCCGTACTTCTCGGTGGGGACATTATATACGTCTATAACGTTATATGTCCTAACCTAAGGGAACCTAACTTGTCGGATGTAGTATTTTCCAACATTCCTGGCGGGTCGGCCCAAACTTCTCGGTGGGCACATTATATACGTCTATATCGTAATATAACCTAACCTAACCCATCTAGCCCCTCGCTGGTAATGTTTTACAGAATCTCGGTCGTGTCGTCCCGTACGTCTCGGTGCGGACATTATATACGTCTATAACGTTATATATTCTAACCTAAGGCAACTTAACTTCTCGGATGTAGTATTTTCCAACATTCCTGGCGGGTCGGCCCCAACTTCTCGGTGGGGACATTATATACGTCTATATCGTAATATAATCTAACCTAACTCATCTAGACCCTCGCTGGTAATGTTTTACAAAATCCCGGTCGTGTCGGCCCGTACTTCTCGGTGGGGACATTATATACGTCTATAACGTTATATATCCTAACCTAAGGGAACCTGACACCTCGGATGTAGTATTTTCCAACATTCCTGGCGGGTCGGCCCCTACTTCTCGGTGGGCACATTATATACGTCTATATTGTAATATAACCTAACCTAACCCATCTAGACTCTCGCTGTTAATGTTTTACAACATCCCGGTCGTGTCGGCCCGTACTTCTCGGTGGGGACATTATATACGTCTATAACGTTATATATCCTAACCTAAGCGAAGCTAACATCTCGGATGTAGTATTTTCCAACATTCCTGGCGGGTCGGCCCAAACTTCTCGGTGGGCACATTATATACATCTATATCGTAATATAACCCAACCTAACCCATCTAGACCCTCGCTGGTAATGTTTTAGAAAATCCCGGTCGTGTCGGCCCCTACTTCTCGGTGGGGACGTTATATACGTCTATAACGTTATATATCCTAACCTAAGGGAACCTAACATCTCGGATGTAGTATTTTCCAACATTCCTGGCGGGTCGGCCCCAACTTCTCGGTGGGCACATTATATACGTCTATATTGTAATATAACACAACATAACCCATCTAGACCCTCGCTGGTAATGTTTTACATAATCCCGGTCGTGTCGGCCCGTACTTCCCGGTTGGAACATTATATACGTCTATAACGTTATATATCCTAACCTAAGGGAACCTAACATCTCGGATGTAGTATTTTCCAACATTCCAGGCGTGACGGCCCCTACTTCTCGGTGGGGACATTATATACGTCTATATCGTAATATAATCTAACCTAACCCATTTTGCCCCTCCGTGATAATGTTTTACAGAATCCCGGCAGTGTCGTACCGTAGATCTCGGTTGGGACATTGTATGCATCTGTAACGTAATATACCCTAACCAAAGGCAACCTAACGTCTCGAATGTAGTATTTCACAACATTCCTGGCGGGTCCGCCCCACTTCTCGGTGGGCAAATTATATACGTCTATATCGGAATATAACCTAACCTAACCCATCTAGACCCTCGCTGGTAATGTTTTACAAAATCCGGGTCCTGTCGGCCCGTACTTCTCGGTGGGGTCATTATATACGTCTATAACGTTATATATCCTAACCTAAGGGAACCTGACACCTCGGATGTAGTATTTTTCAACATTCCTGGCGGGTCGGCCCCTACTTCTCGGTGGGCACATTATATACGTCTATATCGTAATATAACCTAACCTAACCCATCTAGACTCTCGCTGTTAATGTTTTACAACATCCCGGTCGTGTCGGCCCGTACTTCTCGGTGGGGACATTATATACGTCTATAACGTTATATATCCTAACCTAAGCGAAGCTAACATCTCGGATGTAGTATTTTCCAACATTCCTGGCGGGTCGGCCCAAACTTCTCGGTGGGCACATTATATACTTCTATATCGGAATATAACCTAACCTAACCCATCTAGACCCTCGCTGGTAATGTTTTACAAAATCCCGGTCGTGTCGGCCCGTACTTCTCTGTGGGGTCATTATATACGTCTATAACATTATATATCCTAACCTAAGGGAACCTGACATCTCGGATGTAGTATTTTCCAACATTCCTGGCGGGTCGGCCCCTACTTCTCGGTGGGAACATCATATACGTCTATATCGTAATATAACCTAACCTAACCCATCTAGACCATCGCTGGTAATGTTTTACAAAATCCCGGTCGTGTCGGCACGTACTTCTCGGGGGGACATTATATACGTCTATATCGTTATATATCCTAACCTAAGGGAACCTAACATCTCGGATGTAGTATTTCCCAACATTCCTAGCGGGTCGGCCCCTACTTCTCGGTGGGCACATTATATACGTCTATATCGTAATATAACCTAACCTGACCCGTCTAGACCCTCGCTGGTAATGTTTTACAAAATCCCGGTCGTGTCGGTCCGTATGTCTCGATGCGGACATTATATACGTCTATAACGTTATATATCCTAACCTAAGGCAACTTAACATCTCGGATGTAGTATTTTCCAACATTCCTGGCGGGTCGGCCCCTACTTCTCGGTGGGCACATTATATACGTCTATATCGTAATATAATCTAACCTAACTCATCTCGACCCTCGCTGGTAATGTTTTACATAATCCCGTTCGTGTCGTCCTGTACGTCTCGGTGCGGACATTATATACGTCTATAACGTTATATATTCTAACCTAAGGCAACTTAACTTCTCGGATGTAGTATTTTCCAACATTCCTGGCGGGTCGGCCCCAACTTCTCGGTGGGCACATTATATACGTCTATATCGTAATATAATCTAACCTAACTCATCTAGACCCTCGCTGGTAATGTTTTACAAAATCCCGGTCGTGTCGGCCCGTACTTCTCGGTGGGGACATTATATACGTCTATAACGTTATATATCCTAACCTAAGGGAACCTGACACCTCGGATGTAGTATTTTCCAACATTCCTGGCGGGTCGGCCCCTACTTCTCGGTGGGCACATTATATACGTCTATATTGTAATATAACCTAACCTAACCCATCTAGACTCTCGCTGTTAATGTTTTACGACATCCCGGTCTAGTCGGCCCGTACTTCTCGGTGGGGACATTATATACGTCTATAACGTTATATATCCTAACCTAAGCGAAGCTAACATCTCGGATGCAGTATTTTCCAACATTCCTGGCGGGTCGGCCCAAACTTCTCGGTGGGCACATTATATACATCTATATCGTAATATAACCCAACCTAACCCATCTAGACCCTCGCTGGTAAGGTTTTAGAAAATCCCGGTCGTGTCGGCCCCTACTTCTCGGTGGGGACGTTATATACGTCTATAACGTTATATATCCTAACCTAAGGGAACCTAACATCTCGGATGTAGTATTTTCCAACATTCCTGGCGGGTCGGCCCCAACTTCTCGGTGGGCACATTATATACGTCTATATTGTAATATAACACAACATAACCCATCTAGACCCTCGCTGGTAATGTTTTACAAAATCCCGGTCGTGTCGGCCCGTACTTCCCGGTTGGAACATTATATACGTCTATAACGTTATATATCCTAACCTAAGGGAACCTAACATCTCGAATGTAGTATTTTCCAACATTCCAGGCGTGACGGCCCCTACTTCTCGGTGGGGACATTATATACGTCTATATCGTAATATAATCTAACCTAACCCATTTTGCCCCTCCGTGATAATGTTTTACAGAATCCCGGCAGTGTCGTACCGTAGATCTCGGTTGGGACATTGTATGCATCTGTAACGTAATATACCCTAACCAAAGGCAACCTAACGTCTCGAATGTAGTATTTCACAACATTCCTGGCGGGTCCGCCCCACTTCTCGGTAGGAACATTATATACGTCTATAACGTAATATAACCTAACCTTACCCATCTAGACCCTCGCTGGTAATGTTTTACAAAATCCCGGTCGTGTCGGCCCGTACTTCTCGGTGGGGACATTATATACGTCTATAACGTTATATGTCCTAACCTAAGGGAACCTAATATCTCGGATGTAGTATTTTCCAACATTCCTGGCGGGTCGGCCCCAACTTCTCGGTGGGCACATTATATACGTCTATATCGTAATATAACCCAACATAACCCATCTAGACCCTCGCTGGTAACGTTTTACAAAATCCGGGTCGTGTCGGCCCGTACTTCTCGGTGGGGACATTATATACGTCTATAACGTTATATGTCCTAACCTAAGGGAACCTAACATCGCGGATGTAGTATTTTCCAACATTCCTGGCGTGTCGGCCCCAGCTTCTCGGTGGGCAAATTATATACGTCTATATCGGAATATAACCTAACCTAACCCATCTAGACCCTCGCTGGTAATGTTTTACAAAATCCCGGTCGTGTCGGCACGTACTTCTCGGGGGGACATTATATACGTCTATATCGTTATATATCCTAACCTAAGGGAACCTAACATCTCGGATGTAGTATTTCCCAACATTCCTACCGGGTCGGCCCCTACTTCTCGGTGGGCACATTATATACGTCTATATCGTAATATAACCTAACCTGACCCGTCTAGACCCTCGCTGGTAATGTTTTACAAAATCCCGGTCGTGTCGGTCCGTATGTCTCGATGCGGACATTATATACGTCTATAACGTTATATATCCTAACCTAAGGCAACTTAACATCTCGGATGTAGTATTTTCCAACATTCCTGGCGGGTCGGCCCCAACTTCTCGGTGGGCACATTATATACGTCTATATCGTAATATAACCTAACCTAACCCATCTAGCCCCTCGCTGGTAATGTTTTACAGAATCTCGGTCGTGTCGTCCCGTACGTCTCGGTGCGGACATTATATACGTCTATAACGTTATATATTCTAACCTAAGGCAACTTAACTTCTCGCATGTAGTATTTTCCAACATTCCTGGCGGGTCGGCCCCTACTTCTCGGTGGGCACATTATATACGTCTATATCGTAATATAACCTAACCTAACCCATCTAGACTCTCGCTGTTAATGTTTTACAACATCCCGGTCGTGTCGGCCCGTACTTCTCGGTGGGGACATTATATACGTCTATAACGTTATATATCCTAACCTAAGCGAAGCTAACATCTCGGATGTAGTATTTTCCAACATTCCTGGCGGGTCCGCCCCACTTCTCGGTAGGAACATTATATACGTCTATAACGTAATATAACCTAACCTTACCCATCTAGCCCCTCGCTGGTAATGTTTTACAAAATCCCGGTCGTGTCGGCCCGTACTTCTCTTTGGGGACATTATATACGTCTATAACGTTATATGTCCTAACCTAAGGGAACCTAACTTGTCGGATGTAGTATTTTCCAACATTCCTGGCGGGTCGGCCCCAACTTCTCGGTGGGCACATTATATACGTCTATATCGTAATATAACCTAACCTAACCCATCTAGCCCCTCGCTGGTAATGTTTTACAGAATCTCGGTCGTGTCGTCCCGTACGTCTCGGTGCGGACATTATATACGTCTATAACGTTATATATTCTAACCTAAGGCAACTTAACTTCTCGGATGTAGTATTTTCCAACATTCCTGGCGGGTCGGCCCCAACTTCTCGGTGGGGACATTATATACGTCTATATCGTAATATAATCTAACCTAACTCATCTAGACCCTCGCTGGTAATGTTTTACAAAATCCCGGTCGTGTCGGCCCGTACTTCTCGGCGGGGACATTATATACGTCTATAACGTTATATATCCTAACCTAAGGGAACCTGACACCTCGGATGTAGTATTTTCCAACATTCCTGGCGGGTCCGCCCCACTTCTCGGTGGGCAAATTATATACGTCTATATCGGAATATAACCTAACCTAATCCATCTAGACCCTCGCTGGTAATGTTTTACAAAATCCCGGTCGTGTCGGCCCGTACTTCTCGGTGGGGTCATTATATACGTCTATAACGTTATATATCCTAACCTAAGGGAACCTGACACCTCGGATGTAGTATTTTCCAACATTCCTGGCTTGTCGGCCCCAACTTCTCGGTGGGCACATTATATACGTCTATATCGTAATATAACCTAACCTAACCCATCTAGACTCTCGCTGGTAATGTTTTACAACATCCCGGTCGTGTCGGCCCGTACTTCTCGGTGGGGACATTATATACGTCTATAACGTTATATATCCTAACCTAAGGGAAGGTAACATCTCGGATGTAGTATTTTCCAACATTCCTGGCGGGTCGGCCCAAACTTCTCGGTGGGCACATTATATACGTCTATATCGTAATATAATCTAACATAACCCATCTAGACCCTCGCTGGTAACGTTTTACAAAAGCCCGGTCGTGTCGGCCCGTACTTCTCGGTGGGGACATTATATACGTCTATAACGTTATATATCCTAACCTAAGGGAACCTGACATCTCGGATGTAGTATTTCCCAACATTCCTAGCGGGTCGGCCCCTACTTCTCGGTGGGCACATTATATACGTCTATATCGTAATATAACCTAACCTGACCCGTCTAGACCCTCGCTGGTAATGTTTTACAAAATCCCGGTCGTGTCGGTCCGTATGTCTCGATGCGGACATTATATACGTCTATAACGTTATATATCCTAACCTAAGGCAACTCAACTTCTCGGATGTAGTATTTTCCAACATTCCTGGCGGGTCGGCCCCAACTTCTCGGTGGGCACATTATATACGTCTATATCGTCATATAACCTAACCTAACCCATCTAGACCCTCGCTGGTAATGTTTTACAAAATCCCGGTCCTGTCGGCCCGTACTTCTCGGTGGGGTCATTATATACGTCTATAACGTTATATATCCTAACCTAAGGGAACCTGACACCTCGGATGTAGTATTTTTCAACATTCCTGGCGGGTCGGCCCCTACTTCTCGGTGGGCACATTATATACGTCTATATCGTAATATAACCTAACCTAACCCATCTAGACTCTCGCTGTTAATGTTTTACAACATCCCGGTCGTGTCGGCCCGTACTTCTCGGTGGGGACATTATATACGTCTATAACGTTATATATCCTAACCTAAGCGAAGCTAACATCTCGGATGTAGTATTTTCCAACATTCCTGGCGGGTCGGCCCAAACTTCTCGGTGGGCACATTATATACATCTATATCGTAATATAACCCAACCTAACCCATCTAGACCCTCGCTGGTAATGTTTTAGAAAATCCCGGTCGTGTCGGCCCCTACTTCCCGGGTGGAACATTATATACGTCTATAACGTTATATATCCTAACCTAAGGGAACCTAACATCTCGGATGTACTATTTTCCAACATTCCTAGCGGGTCGGCCCCTCCTTCTCGGTGGGAACATCATATACGTCTATATCGTAATATAACCTAACCTAACCCATCTAGACCCTCGCTGGTAATGTTTTACAAAATCCCGGTCGTGTCGGCCCGTACTTCTCGGTGGGGACATTATATACGTCTATAACGTTATATATCCTAACCTAAGGGAACCTAACATCTCGGATGTAGTATTTTCCAACATTCCAGGCGTGACGGCCCCTACTTCTCGGTGGGGACATTATATACGTCTATATCGTAATATAATCTAACCTAACCCATTTTGCTCCTCCGTGATAATGTTTTATAGAATCCCGGCCGTGTCGTACCGTAGATCTCGGTTGGGACATTGTATGCATCTGTAACGTAATATACCCTAACCAAAGGCAACCTAACGTCTCGAATGTAGTATTTCACAACATTCCTGGCGGGTCCGCCCCACTTCTCGGTAGGAACATTATATACGTCTATAACGTAATATAACCTAACCTTACCCATCTAGACCCTCGCTGGTAATGTTTTACAAAATCCCGGTCGTGTCGGCCCGTACTTCTCGGTGGGGTCATTATATACGTCTATAACATTATATATCCTAACCTAAGGGAACCTGACATCTCGGATGTAGTATTTTCCAACATTCCTGGCGTGTCGGCCCCTACTTCTCGGTGGGAACATCATATACGTCTATATCGTAATATAACCTAACCTAACCCATCTAGACCCTCGCTGGTAATGTTTTACAAAATCCCGGTCGTGTAGGCACGTACTTCTCGGGGGGACATTATATACGTCTATATCGTTATATATCCTAACCTAAGGGAACCTAACATCTCGGATGTAGTATTTTCCAACATTCCTGGCGGGTCGGCCCCAACTTCTCGGTGGGCACATTATATACGTCTATATCGTCATATAACCTAACCTAACCCATCTAGACCCTCGCTGGTAATGTTTTACAAAATCCCGGTCCTGTCGGCCCGTACTTCTCGGTGGGGTCATTATATACGTCTATAACGTTATATATCCTAACCTAAGGGAACCTGACACCTCGGATGTAGTATTTTCCAACATTCCTGGCGGGTCGGCCCCTCCTTCTCGGTGGGAACATCATATACGTCTATATGGTAATATAACCTAACCTAACCCATCTAGACCCTCGCTGGTAATGTTTTACAAAATCCCGGTCGTGTCGGCCCGTACTTCTCGGTGGGGACATTATATACGTCTATAACGTTATATATCCTAACCTAAGGGAACCTAACATCTCGGATGTAGTATTTTCCAACATTCCAGGCGTGACGGCCCCTACTTCTCGGTGGGGACATTATATACGTCTATATCGTAATATAATCTAACCTAACCCATTTTGCCCCTCCGTGATAATGTTTTACAGAATCCCGGCCGTGTCGTACCGTAGATCTCGGTTGGGACATTGTATGCATCTGTAACGTAATATACCCTAACCAAAGGCAACCTAACGTCTCGAATGTAGTATTTCACAACATTCCTTGCGGGTCCGCCCCACTTCTCGGTAGGAACATTATATACGTCTATAACGTAATATAACCTAACCTTACTCATCTAGCCCCTCGCTGGTAATGTTTTACAAAATCCCGGTCGTGTCGGCCCGTACTTCTCGGTGGGGACATTATATACGTCTATAACGTTATATGTCCTAACCTAAGGGAACCTAACTTGTCGGATGTAGTATTTTCCAACATTCCTGGTGGGTCGGCCCAAACTTCTCGGTGGGCACATTATATACGTCTATATCGTAATATAACCTAACCTAACCCATCTAGCCCCTCGCTGGTAATGTTTTACAGAATCTCGGTCGTGTCGTCCCGTACGTCTCGGTGCGGACATTATATACGTCTATAACGTTATATATTCTAACCTAAGGCAACTTAACTTCTCGGATGTAGTATTTTCCAACATTCCTGGCGGGTCGGCCCCAACTTCTCGGTGGGGACATTATATACGTCTATATCGTAATATAATCTAACCTAACTCATCTAGACCCTCGCTGGTAATGTTTTACAAAATCCCGGTCGTGTCGGCCCGTACTTCTCGGTGGGGACATTATATACGTCTATAACGTTATATATCCTAACCTAAGGGAACCTGACACCTCGGATGTAGTATTTTCCAACATTCCTGGCGGGTCGGCCCCTACTTCTCGGTGGGCACATTATATACGTCTATATTGTAATATAACCTAACCTAACCCATCTAGACTCTCGCTGTTAATGTTTTACAACATCCCGGTCGTGTCGGCCCGTACTTCTCGGTGGGGACATTATATACGTCTATAACGTTATATATCCTAACCTAAGCGAAGCTAACATCTCGGATGTAGTATTTTCCAACATTCCTGGCGGGTCGGCCCAAACTTCTCGGTGGGCACATTATATACATCTATATCGTAATATAACCCAACCTAACCCATCTAGACCCTCGCTGGTAATGTTTTACAAAATCCCGGTCGTGTCGGCCCGTACTTCTCGGTGGGGTCATTATATACGTCTATAACATTATATATCCTAACCTAAGGGAACCTGACATCTCGGATGTAGTATTTTCCAACATTCCTGGCGGGTCGGCCCCTACTTCTCGGTGGGAACATCATATACGTCTATATCGTAATATAACCTAACCTAACCCATCTAGACCCTCGCTGGTAATGTTTTACAAAATCCCGGTCGTGTCGGCACGTACTTCTCGGGGGGACATTATATACGTCTATATCGTTATATATCCTAACCTAAGGGAACCTGACATCTCGGATGTAGTATTTCCCAACATTCCTAGCGGGTCGGCCCCTACTTCTCGGTGGGCACATTATATACGTCTATATCGTAATATAACCTAACCTGACCCGTCTAGACCCTCGCTGGTAATGTTTTACAAAATCCCGGTCGTGTCGGTCCGTATGTCTCGATGCGGACATTATATACGTCTATAACGTTATATATCCTAACCTAAGGCAACTCAACTTCTCGGATATAGTATTTTCCAACATTCCTGGCGGGTCGGCCCCAACTTCTCGGTGGGCACATTATATACGTCTATATCGTCATATAACCTAACCTAACCCATCTAGACCCTCGCTGGTAATGTTTTACAAAATCCCGGTCCTGTCGGCCCGTACTTCTCGGTGGGGACATTATATACGTCTATAACGTTATATATCCTAACCTAAGCGAAGCTAACATCTCGGATGCAGTATTTTCCAACATTCCTGGCGGGTCGGCCCAAACTTCTCGGTGGGCACATTATATACATCTATATCGTAATATAACCCAACCTAACCCATCTAGACCCTCGCTGGTAAGGTTTTAGAAAATCCCGGTCGTGTCGGCCCCTACTTCTCGGTGGGGACGTTATATACGTCTATAACGTTATATATCCTAACCTAAGGGAACCTAACATCTCGGATGTAGTATTTTCCAACATTCCTGGCGGGTCGGCCCCAACTTCTCGGTGGGCACATTATATACGTCTATATTGTAATATAACACAACATAACCCATCTAGACCCTCGCTGGTAATGTTTTACAAAATCCCGGTCGTGTCGGCCCGTACTTCCCGGTTGGAACATTATATACGTCTATAACGTTATATATCCTAACCTAAGGGAACCTAACATCTCGAATGTAGTATTTTCCAACATTCCAGGCGTGACGGCCCCTACTTCTCGGTGGGGACATTATATACGTCTATATCGTAATATAATCTAACCTAACCCATTTTGCCCCTCCGTGATAATGTTTTACAGAATCCCGGCAGTGTCGTACCGTAGATCTCGGTTGGGACATTGTATGCATCTGTAACGTAATATATCCTAACCAAAGGCAACCTAACGTCTCGAATGTAGTATTTCACAACATTCCTGGCGGGTCCGCCCCACTTCTCGGTAGGAACATTATATACGTCTATAACGTAATATAACCTAACCTTACCCATCTAGCCCCTCGCTGGTAATGTTTTACAAAATCCCGGTCGTGTCGGCCCGTACTTCTCGGTGGGGACATTATATACGTCTATAACGTTATATGTCCTAACCTAAGGGAACCTAATATCTCGGATGTAGTATTTTCCAACATTCCTGGCGGGTCGGCCCCAACTTCTCGGTGGGCACATTATATACGTCTATATCGTAATATAACCCAACATAACCCATCTGGACCCTCGCTGGTAACGTTTTACAAAATCCGGGTCGTGTCGGCCCGTACTTCTCGGTGGGGACATTATATACGTCTATAACGTTATATGTCCTAACCTAAGGGAACCTAACATCGCGGATGTAGTATTTTCCAACATTCCTGGCGTGTCGGCCCCAGCTTCTCGGTGGGCAAATTATATACGTCTATATCGGAATATAACCTAACCTAACCCATCTAGACCCTCGCTGGTAATGTTTTACAAAATCCCGGTCGTGTCGGCACGTACTTCTCGGGGGGACATTATATACGTCTATATCGTTATATATCCTAACCTAAGGGAACCTAACATCTCGGATGTAGTATTTCCCAACATTCCTAGCGGGTCGGCCCCTACTTCTCGGTGGGCACATTATATACGTCTATATCGTAATATAACCTAACCTGACCCGTCTAGACCCTCGCTGGTAATGTTTTACAAAATCCCGGTCGTGTCGGTCCGTATGTCTCGATGCGGACATTATATACGTCTATAACGTTATATATCCTAACCTAAGGCAACTTAACATCTCGGATGTAGTATTTTCCAACATTCCTGGCGGGTCGGCCCCAACTTCTCGGTGGGCACATTATATACGTCTATATCGTAATATAACCTAACCTAACCCATCTAGCCCCTCGCTGGTAATGTTTTACAGAATCTCGGTCGTGTCGTCCCGTACGTCTCGGTGCGGACATTATATACGTCTATAACGTTATATATTCTAACCTAAGGCAACTTAACTTCTCGCATGTAGTATTTTCCAACATTCCTGGCGGGTCGGCCCCAACTTCTCGGTGGGCACATTATATACGTCTATATCGTAATATAATCTAACCTAACTCATCTAGACCCTCGCTGGTAATGTTTTACAAAATCCCGGTCGTGTCGGCCCGTACTTCTCGGTGGGGACATTATATACGTCTATAACGTTATATGTCCTAACGTAAGGGAACCTAACATCTCGGATGTAGTATTTTCCAACATTCCTGGCGGGTCGGCCCCAACTTCTCGGTGGGCACATTATATACGTTTATATCGTCATATAACCTAACCTAACCCATCTAGACCCTCGCTGGTAATGTTTTACAAAATCCCGGTCGTGTCGGCCCGTACTTCTCGGTGGGGTCATTATATACGTCTATAACGTTATATATCCTATCCTAAGGGAACCTGACACCTCGGATGTAGTATTTTGCAACATTCCTGGCGGGTCGGCCCCTACTTCTCGGTGGGCACATTATATACGTCTATATCGTAATATAACCTAACCTAACCCATCTAGACTCTCGCTGTTAATGTTTTACAACATCCCGGTCGTGTCGGCCCGTACTTCTCGGTGGGGACATTATATACGTCTATAACGTTATATATCCTAACCTAAGCGAAGCTAACATCTCGGATGTAGTATTTTCCAACATTCCTGGCGGGTCGGCCCAAACTTCTCGGTGGGCACATTATATACATCTATATCGTAATATAACCCAACCTAACCCATCTAGACCCTCGCTGGTAATGTTTTAGAAAATCCCGGTCGTGTCGGCCCCTACTTCTCGGTGGGGACGTTATATACGTCTATAACGTTATATATCCTAACCTAAGGGAACCTAACATCTCGGATGTAGTATTTTCCAACATTCCTGGCGGGTCGGCCCCAACTTCTCGGTGGGCACATTATATACGTCTATATTGTAATATAACACAACATAACCCATCTAGACCCTCGCTGGTAATGTTTTACAAAATCCCGGTCGTGTCGGCCCGTACTTCCCGGTTGGAACATTATATACGTCTATAACGTTATATATCCTAACCTAAGGGAACCTAACATCTCGGATGTACTATTTTCCAACATTCCTAGCGGGTCGGCCCCTCCTTCTCGGTGGGAACATCATATACGTCTATATCGTAATATAACCTAACCTAACCCATCTAGACCCTCGCTGGTAATGTTTTACAAAATCCCGGTCGTGTCGGCCCGTACTTCTCGGTGGGGTCATTATATACGTCTATAACGTTATATATCCTAACCTAAGGGAACCTGACACCTCGGATGTAGTATTTTCCAACATTCCAGGCGTGACGGCCCCTACTTCTCGGTGGGGACATTATATACGTCTATATCGTAATATAATCTAACCTAACCCATTTTGCCCCTCCGTGATAATGTTTTACAGAATCCCGGCCGTGTCGTACCGTAGATCTCGGTTGGGACATTGTATGCATCTGTAACGTAATATACCCTAACCAAAGGCAACCTAACGTCTCGAATGTAGTATTTCACAACATTCCTGGCGGGTCCGCCCCACTTCTCGGTAGGAACATTATATACGTCTATAACGTAATATAACCTAACCTTACCCATCTAGCCCCTCGCTGGTAATGTTTTACAAAATCCCGGTCGTGTCGGCCCGTACGTCTCGGTGCGGACATTATATACGTCTATAACGTTATATATTCTAACCTAAGGCAACTTAACTTCTCGGATGTAGTATTTTCCAACATTCCTGGCGGGTCGGCCCCAACTTCTCGGTGGGGACATTATATACGTCTATATCGTAATATAATCTAACCTAACTCATCTAGACCCTCGCTGGTAATGTTTTACAAAATCCCGGTCGTGTCGGCCCGTACTTCTCGGTGGGGACATTATATACGTCTATAACGTTATATATCCTAACCTAAGGGAACCTGACACCTCGGATGTAGTATTTTCCAACATTCCTGGCGGGTCGGCCCCTACTTCTCGGTGGGCACATTATATACGTCTATATTGTAATATAACCTAACCTAACCCATCTAGACTCTCGCTGTTAATGTTTTACAACATCCCGGTCGTGTCGGCCCGTACTTCTCGGTGGGGACATTATATACGTCTATAACGTTATATATCCTAACCTAAGCGAAGCTAACATCTCGGATGTAGTATTTTCCAACATTCCTGGCGGGTCGGCCCAAACTTCTCGGTGGGCACATTATATACATCTATATCGTAATATAACCCAACCTAACCCATCTAGACCCTCGCTGGTAATGTTTTAGAAAATCCCGGTCGTGTCGGCCCCTACTTCTCGGTGGGGACGTTATATACGTCTATAACGTTATATATCCTAACCTAAGGGAACCTAACATCTCGGATGTAGTATTTTCCAACATTCCTGGCGGGTCGGCCCCAACTTCTCGGTGGGCACATTATATACGTCTATATTGTAATATAACACAACATAACCCATCTAGACCCTCGCTGTTAATGTTTTACAACATCCCGGTCGTGTCGGCCCGTACTTCTCGGTGGGGACATTATATACGTCTATAACGTTATATATCCTAACCTAAGGGAACCTGACACCTCGGATGTAGTATTTTCCAACATTCCTGGCGGGTCGGCCCCTACTTCTCGGTGGGCACATTATATACGTCTATATTATAATATAACCTAACCTAACCCATCTAGACTCTCGCTGTTAATGTTTTACAACATCCCGGTCGTGTCGGCCCGTACTTCTCGGTGGGGACATTATATACGTCTATAACGTTATATATCCTAACCTAAGCGAAGCTAACATCTCGGATGTAGTATTTTCCAACATTCCTGGCTTGTCGGCCCCAACTTCTCGGTGGGCACATTATATACGTCTATATCGTAATATAACCTAACCTAACCCATCTAGACTCTCGCTGGTAATGTTTTACAACATCCCGGTCGTGTCGCCCCGTACTTCTCGGTGGGGACATTATATACGTCTATAACGTTATATATCCTAACCTAAGGGAAGGTAACATCTCGGATGTAGTATTTTCCAACATTCCTAGCGGGTCGGCCCCTACTTCTCGGTGGGCACATTATATACGTCTATATCGTAATATAACCTAACCTGACCCGTCTAGACCCTCGCTGGTAATGTTTTACAAAATCCCGGTCGTGTCGGTCCGTATGTCTCGATGCGGACATTATATACGTCTATAACGTTATATATCCTAACCTAAGGCAACTCAACTTCTCGGATGTAGTATTTTCCAACATTCCTGGCGGGTCGGCCCCAACTTCTCGGTGGGCACATTATATACGTCTATATCGTCATATAACCTAACCTAACCCATCTAGACCCTCGCTGGTAATGTTTTACAAAATCCCGGTCCTGTCGGCCCGTACTTCTCGGTGGGGTCATTATATACGTCTATAACGTTATATATCCTAACCTAAGGGAACCTGACACCTCGGATGTAGTATTTTTCAACATTCCTGGCGGGTCGGCCCCTACTTCTCGGTGGGCACATTATATACGTCTATATCGTAATATAACCTAACCTAACCCATCTAGACTCTCGCTGTTAATGTTTTACAACATCCCGGTCGTGTCGGCCCGTACTTCTCGGTGGGGACATTATATACGTCTATAACGTTATATATCCTAACCTAAGCGAAGCTAACATCTCGGATGTAGTATTTTCCAACATTCCTGGCGGGTCGGCCCAAACTTCTCGGTGGGCACATTATATACATCTATATCGTAATATAACCCAACCTAACCCATCTAGACCCTCGCTGGTAATGTGTTAGAAAATCCCGGTCGTGTCGGCCCCTACTTCCCGGGTGGAACATTATATACGTCTATAACGTTATATATCCTAACCTAAGGGAACCTAACATCTCGGATGTACTATTTTCCAACATTCCTAGCGGGTCGGCCCCTCCTTCTCGGTGGGAACATCATATACGTCTATATCGTAATATAACCTAACCTAACCCATCTAGACCCTCGCTGGTAATGTTTTACAAAATCCCGGTCGTGTCGGCCCGTACTTCTCGGTGGGGTCATTATATACGTCTATAACATTATATATCCTAACCTAAGGGAACCTGACATCTCGGATGTAGTATTTTCCAACATTCCTGGCGGGTCGGCCCCTACTTCTCGGTGGGAACATCATATACGTCTATATCGTAATATAACCTAACCTAACCCATCTAGACCCTCGCTGGTAATGTTTTACAAAATCCCGGTCGTGTCGGCACGTACTTCTCGGGGGGACATTATATACGTCTATATCGTTATATATCCTAACCTAAGGGAACCTGACATCTCGGATGTAGTATTTCCCAACATTCCTAGCGGGTCGGCCCCTACTTCTCGGTGGGCACATTATATACGTCTATATCGTAATATAACCTAACCTGACCCGTCTAGACCCTCGCTGGTAATGTTTTACAAAATCCCGGTCGTGTCGGTCCGTATGTCTCGATGCGGACATTATATACGTCTATAACGTTATATATCCTAACCTAAGGCAACTCAACTTCTCGGATGTAGTATTTTCCAACATTCCTGGCGGGTCGGCCCCAACTTCTCGGTGGGCACATTATATACGTCTATATCGTCATATAACCTAACCTAACCCATCTAGACCCTCGCTGGTAATGTTTTACAAAATCCCGGTCCTGTCGGCCCGTACTTCTCGGTGGGGTCATTATATACGTCTATAACGTTATATATCCTAACCTAAGGGAACCTGACACCTCGGATGTAGTATTTTTCAACATTCGTGGCGGGTCGGCCCCTACTTCTCGGTGGGCACATTATATACGTCTATATCGTAATATAACCTAACCTAACCCATCTAGACTCTCGCTGTTAATGTTTTACAACATCCCGGTCGTGTCGGCTCGTACTTCTCGGTGGGGACATTATATACGTCTATAACGTTATATATCCTAACCTAAGCGAAGCTAACATCTCGGATGTAGTATTTTCCATCATTCCTGGCGGGTCGGCCCAAACTTCTCGGTGGGCACATTATATACATCTATATCGTAATATAACCCAACCTAACCCATCTAGACCCTCGCTGGTAATGTTTTAGAAAATCCCGGTCGTGTCGGCCCCTACTTCCCGGGTGGAACATTATATACGTCTATAACGTTATATATCCTAACCTAAGGGAACCTAACATCTCGGATGTACTATTTTCCAACATTCCTAGCGGGTCGGCCCCTCCTTCTCGGTGGGAACATCATATACGTCTATATCGTAATATAACCTAACCTAACCCATCTAGACCCTCGCTGGTAATGTTTTACAAAATCCCGGTCGTGTCGGCCCGTACTTCTCGGTGGGGACATTATATACGTCTATAACGTTATATATCCTAACCTAAGGGAACCTAACATCTCGGATGTAGTATTTTCCAACATTCCTGGCGTGACGGCCCCTACTTCTCGGTGGGGACATTATATACGTCTATATCGTAATATAATCTAACCTAACCCATTTTGCCCCTCCGTGATAATGTTTTATAGAATCCCGGCCGTGTCGTACCGTAGATCTCGGTTGGGACATTGTATGCATCTGTAACGTAATATACCCTAACCAAAGGCAACCTAACGTCTCGAATGTAGTATTTCACAACATTCCTGGCGGGTCCGCCCCACTTCTCGGTAGGAACATTATATACGTCTATAACGTAATATAACCTAACCTTACCCATCTAGACCCTCGCTGGTAATGTTTTACAAAATCCCGGTCGTGTCGGCCCGTACTTCTCGGTGGGGTCATTATATACGTCTATAACATTATATATCCTAACCTAAGGGAACCTGACATCTCGGATGTAGTATTTTCCAACATTCCTGGCGTGTCGGCCCCTACTTCTCGGTGGGAACATCATATACGTCTATATCGTAATATAACCTAACCTAACACATCTAGACCCTCGCTGGTAATGTTTTACAAAATCCCGGTCGTGTAGGCACGTACTTCTCGGGGGGACATTATATACGTCTATATCGTTATATATCCTAACCTAAGGGAACCTAACATCTCGGATGTAGTATTTTCCAACATTCCTGGCGGGTCGGCCCCAACTTCTCGGTGGGCACATTATATACGTCTATATCGTCATATAACCTAACCTAACCCATCTAGACCCTCGCTGGTAATGTTTTACAAAATCCCGGTCCTGTCGGCCCGTACTTCTCGGTGGGGTCATTATATACGTCTATAACGTTATATATCCTAACCTAAGGGAACCTGACACCTCGGATGTAGTATTTTCCAACATTCCTGGCGGGTCGGCCCCTCCTTCTCGGTGGGAACATCATATACGTCTATATCGTAATATAACCTAACCTAACCCATCTAGACCCTCGCTGGTAATGTTTTACAAAATCCCGGTCGTGTCGGCCCGTACTTCTCGGTGGGGACATTATATACGTCTATAACGTTATATATCCTAACCTAAGGGAACCTAACATCTCGGATGTAGTATTTTCCAACATTCCAGGCGTGACAGCCCCTACTTCTCGGTGGGGACATTATATACGTCTATATCGTAATATAATCTAACCTAACCCATTTTGCCCCTCCGTGATAATGTTTTACAGAATCCCGGCCGTGTCGTACCGTAGATCTCGGTTGGGACATTGTATGCATCTGTAACGTAATATACCCTAACAAAAGGCAACCTAACGTCTCGAATGTAGTATTTCACAACATTCCTGGCGGGTCCGCCCCACTTCTCGGTAGGAACATTATATACGTCTATAACGTAATATAACCTAACCTTACCCATCTAGCCCCTCGCTGGTAATGTTTTACAAAATCCCGGTCGTGTCGGCCCGTACTTCTCGGTGGGGACATTATATACGTCTATAACGTTATATGTCCTAACCTAAGGGAACCTAACTTGTCGGATGTAGTATTTTCCAACATTCCTGGCGGGTCGGCCCAAACTTCTCGGTGGGCACATTATATACGTCTATATCGTAATATAACCTAACCTAACCCATCTAGCCCCTCGCTGGTAATGTTTTACAGAATCTCGGTCGTGTCGTCCCGTACGTCTCGGTGCGGACATTATATACGTCTATAACGTTATATATTCTAACCTAAGGCAACTTAACATCTCGGATGTAGTATTTTCCAACATTCCTGGCGGGTCGGCCCCTACTTCTCGGTGGGCACATTATATACGTCTATATCGTAATATAATCTAACCTAACTCATCTAGACCCTCGCTGGTAATGTGTTACAAAATCCCGGTCGTGTCGGCCCGTACTTCTCGGTGGGGACATTATATACGTCTATAACGTTATATATCCTAACCTAAGGGAACCTGACATCTCGGATGTAGTATTTTCCAACATTCCTGGCGGGTCGGCCCCTACTTCTCGGTGGGAACATCATATACGTCTATATCGTAATATAACCTAACCTAACCCATCTAGACCCTCGCTGGTAATGTTTTACAAAATCCCGGTCGTGTCGGCACGTACTTCTCGGGGGGACATTATATACGTCTATATCGTTATATATCCTAACCTAAGGGAACCTGACATCTCGGATGTAGTATTTCCCAACATTCCTAGCGGGTCGGCCCCTACTTCTCGGTGGGCACATTATATACGTCTATATCGTAATATAACCTAACCTGACCCGTCTAGACCCTCGCTGGTAATGTTTTACAAAATCCCGGTCGTGTCGGTCCGTATGTCTCGATGCGGACATTATATACGTCTATAACGTTATATATCCTAACCTAAGGCAACTCAACTTCTCGGATGTAGTATTTTCCAACATTCCTGGCGGCTCGGCCCCAACTTCTCGGTGGGCACATTATATACGTCTATATCGTCATATAACCTAACCTAACCCATCTAGACCCTCGCTGGTAATGTTTTACAAAATCCCGGTCCTGTCGGCCCGTACTTCTCGGTGGGGTCATTATATACGTCTATAACGTTATATATCCTAACCTAAGGGAACCTGACACCTCGGATGTAGTATTTTTCAACATTCCTGGCGGGTCGGCCCCTACTTCTCGGTGGGCACATTATATACGTCTATATCGTAATATAACCTAACCTAACCCATCTAGACTCTCGCTGTTAATGTTTTACAACATCCCGGTCGTGTCGGCTCGTACTTCTCGGTGGGGACATTATATACGTCTATAACGTTATATATCCTAACCTAAGCGAAGCTAACATCTCGGATGTAGTATTTTCCAACATTCCTGGCGGGTCGGCCCAAACTTCTCGGTGGGCACATTATATACATCTATATCGTAATATAACCCAACCTAACCCATCTAGACCCTCGCTGGTAATGTTTTAGAAAATCCCGGTCGTGTCGGCCCCTACTTCCCGGGTGGAACATTATATACGTCTATAACGTTATATATCCTAACCTAAGGGAACCTAACATCTCGGATGTACTATTTTCCAACATTCCTAGCGGGTCGGCCCCTCCTTCTCGGTGGGAACATCATATACGTCTATATCGTAATATAACCTAACCTAACCCATCTAGACCCTCGCTGGTAATGTTTTACAAAATCCCGGTCGTGTCGGCCCGTACTTCTCGGTGGGGACATTATATACGTCTATAACGTTATATATCCTAACCTAAGGGAACCTAACATCTCGGATGTAGTATTTTCCAACATTCCAGGCGTGACGGCCCCTACTTCTCGGTGGGGACATTATATACGTCTATATCGTAATATAATCTAACCTAACCCATTTTGCCCCTCCGTGATAATGTTTTATAGAATCCCGGCCGTGTCGTACCGTAGATCTCGGTTGGGACATTGTATGCATCTGTAACGTAATATACCCTAACCAAAGGCAACCTAACGTCTCGAATGTAGTATTTCACAACATTCCTGGCGGGTCCGCCCCACTTCTCGGTAGGAACATTATATACGTCTATAACGTAATATAACCTAACCTTACCCATCTAGACCCTCGCTGGTAATGTTTTACAAAATCCCGGTCGTGTCGGCCCGTACTTCTCGGTGGGGTCATTATATACGTCTATAACATTATATATCCTAACCTAAGGGAACCTGACATCTCGGATGTAGTATTTTCCAACATTCCTGGCGTGTCGGCCCCTACTTCTCGGTGGGAACATCATATACGTCTATATCGTAATATAACCTAACCTAACACATCTAGACCCTCGCTGGTAATGTTTTACAAAATCCCGGTCGTGTAGGCACGTACTTCTCGGGGGGACATTATATACGTCTATATCGTTATATATCCTAACCTAAGGGAACCTAACATCTCGGATGTAGTATTTTCCAACATTCCTGGCGGGTCGGCCCCAACTTCTCGGTGGGCACATTATATACGTCTATATCGTCATATAACCTAACCTAACCCATCTAGACCCTCGCTGGTAATGTTTTACAAAATCCCGGTCCTGTCGGCCCGTACTTCTCGGTGGGGTCATTATATACGTCTATAACGTTACATATCCTAACCTAAGGGAACCTGACACCTCGGATGTAGTATTTTCCAACATTCCTGGCGGGTCGGCCCCTCCTTCTCGGTGGGAACATCATATACGTCTATATCGTAATATAACCTAACCTAACCCATCTAGACCCTCGCTGGTAATGTTTTACAAAATCCCGGTCGTGTCGGCCCGTACTTCTCGGTGGGGACATTATATACGTCTATAACGTTATATATCCTAACCTAAGGGAACCTAACATCTCGGATGTAGTATTTTCCAACATTCCAGGCGTGACGGCCCCTACTTCTCGGTGGGGACATTATATACGTCTATATCGTAATATAATCTAACCTAACCCATTTTGCCCCTCCGTGATAATGTTTTACAGAATCCCGGCCGTGTCGTACCGTAGATCTCGGTTGGGACATTGTATGCATCTGTAACGTAATATACCCTAACAAAAGGCAACCTAACGTCTCGAATGTAGTATTTCACAACATTCCTGGCGGGTCCGCCCCACTTCTCGGTAGGAACATTATATACGTCTATAACGTAATATAACCTAACCTTACCCATCTAGCCCCTCGCTGGTAATGTTTTACAAAATCCCGGTCGTGTCGGCCCGTACTTCTCGGTGGGGACATTATATACGTCTATAACGTTATATGTCCTAACCTAAGGGAACCTAACTTGTCGGATGTAGTATTTTCCAACATTCCTGGCGGGTCGGCCCAAACTTCTCGGTGGGCACATTATATACGTCTATATCGTAATATAACCTAACCTAACCCATCTAGCCCCTCGCTGGTAATGTTTTACAGAATCTCGGTCGTGTCGTCCCGTACGTCTCGGTGCGGACATTATATACGTCTATAACGTTATATATTCTAACCTAAGGCAACTTAACATCTCGGATGTAGTATTTTCCAACATTCCTGGCGGGTCGGCCCCTACTTCTCGGTGGGCACATTATATACGTCTATATCGTAATATAATCTAACCTAACTCATCTAGACCCTCGCTGGTAATGTGTTACAAAATCCCGGTCGTGTCGGCCCGTACTTCTCGGTGGGGACATTATATACGTCTATAACGTTATATATCCTAACCTAAGGGAACCTGACACCTCGGATGTAGTATTTTCCAACATTCCTGGCGGGTCGGCCCCTACTTCTCGGTGGGCACATTATATACGTCTATATTGTAATATAACCTAACCTAACCCATCTAGACTCTCGCTGTTAATGTTTTACAACATCCCGGTCGTGTCGGCCCGTACTTCTCGGTGGGGACATTATATACGTCTATAACGTTATATATCCTAACCTAAGCGAAGCTAACATCTCGGATGTAGTATTTTCCAACATTCCTGGCGGGTCGGCCCAAACTTCTCGGTGGGCACATTATATACATCTATATCGTAATATAACCCAACCTAACCCATCTAGACCCTCGCTGGTAATGTTTTAGAAAATCCCGGTCGTGTCGGCCCCTACTTCTCGGTGGGGACGTTATATACGTCTATAACGTTATATATCCTAACCTAAGGGAACCTAACATCTCGGATGTAGTATTTTCCAACATTCCTGGCGGGTCGGCCCCAACTTCTCGGTGGGCACATTATATACGTCTATATTGTAATATAACACAACATAACCCATCTAGACCCTCGCTGGTAATGTTTTACATAATCCCGGTCGTGTCGGCCCGTACTTCCCGGTTGGAACATTATATACGTCTATAACGTTATATATCCTAACCTAAGGGAACCTAACATCTCGGATGTAGTATTTTCCAACATTCCAGGCGTGACGGCCCCTACTTCTCGGTGGGGACATTATATACGTATATATCGTAATATAATCTAACCTAACCCATTTTGCCCCTCCGTGATAATGTTTTACAGAATCCCGGCAGTGTCGTACCGTAGATCTCGGTTGGGACATTGTATGCATCTGTAACGTAATATACCCTGACCAAAGGCAACCTAACGTCTCGAATGTAGTATTTCACAACATTCCTGGCGGGTCCGCCCCACTTCTCGGTGGGCAAATTATATACGTCTATATCGGAATATAACCTAACCTAACCCATCTAGACCCTCGCTGGTAATGTTTTACAAAATCCCGGTCGTGTCGGCCCGTACTTCTCGGTGGGGTCATTATATACGTCTATAACGTTATATATCCTAACCTAAGGGAACCTGACACCTCGGATGTAGTATTTTCCAACATTCCTGGCTTGTCGGCCCCAACTTCTCGGTGGGCACATTATATACGTCTATATCGTAATATAACCTAACCTAACCCATCTAGACTCTCGCTGGTAATGTTTTACAACATCCCGGTCGTGTCGGCCCGTACTTCTCGGTGGGGACATTATATACGTCTATAACGTTATATATCCTAACCTAAGGGAAGGTAACATCTCGGATGTATTATTTTCCAACATTCCTGGCGGGTCGGCCCAAACTTCTCGGTGGGCACATTATATACGTCTATATCGTAATATAATCTAACATAACCCATCTACACCCTCGCTGGTAACGTTTCACAAAAGCCCGGTCGTGTCGGCCCGTACTTCTCGGTGGGGACATTATATACGTCTATAACGTTATATATCCTAACCTAAGGGAACCTGACATCTCGGATGTAGTATTTTCCAACATTCCTGGCTTGTCGGCCCCAAGTTCTCGGTGGGCACATTATATACTTCTATATCGGAATATAACCTAACCTAACCCATCTAGACCCTCGCTGGTAATGTTTTACAAAATCCCGGTCGTGTCGGCCCGTACTTCTCGGTGGGGTCATTATATACGTCTATAACATTATATATCCTAACCTAAGGGAACCTGACATCTCGGATGTAGTATTTTCCAACATTCCTGGCGGGTCGGCCCCTACTTCTCGGTGGGAACATCATATACGTCTATATCGTAATATAACCTAACCTAACCCATCTAGACCCTCGCTGGTAATGTTTTACAAAATCCCGGTCGTGTCGGTCCGTATGTCTCGATGCGGACATTATATACGTCTATAACGTTATATATCCTAACCTAAGGCAACTCAACTTCTCGGATGTAGTATTTTCCAACATTCCTGGCGGGTCGGCCCCAACTTCTCGGTGGGCACATTATATACGTCTATATCGTCATATAACCTAACCTAACCCATCTAGACCCTCGCTGGTAATGTTTTACAAAATCCCGGTCCTGTCGGCCCGTACTTCTCGGTGGGGTCATTATATACGTCTATAACGTTATATATCCTAACCTAAGGGAACCTGACACCTCGGATGTAGTATTTTCCAACATTCCTGGCGGGTCGGCCCCTACTTCTCGGTGGGCACATTATATACGTCTATATCGTAATATAACCTAACCTAACCCATCTAGACTCTCGCTGTTAATGTTTTACAACATCCCGGTCGTGTCGGCCCGTACTTCTCGGTGGGGACATTATATACGTCTATAACGTTATATATCCTAACCTAAGCGAAGCTAACATCTCGGATGTAGTATTTTCCAACATTCCTGGCGGGTCGGCCCAAACTTCTCGGTGGGCACATTATATACATCTATATCGTAATATAACCCAACCTAACCCATCTAGACCCTCGCTGGTAATGTTTTAGAAAATCCCGGTCGTGTCGGCCCCTACTTCCCGGGTGGAACATTATATACGTCTATAACGTTATATATCCTAACCTAAGGGAACCTAACATCTCGGATGTACTATTTTCCAACATTCCTAGCGGGTCGGCCCCTCCTTCTCGGTGGGAACATCATATACGTCTATATCGTAATATAACCTAACCTAACCCATCTAGACCCTCGCTGGTAATGTTTTACAAAATCCCGGTCGTGTCGGCCCGTACTTCTCGGTGGGGACATTATATACGTCTATAACGTTATATATCCTAACCTAAGGGAACCTAACATCTCGGATGTAGTATTTTCCAACATTCCAGGCGTGACGGCCCCTACTTCTCGGTGGGGACATTATATACGTCTATATCGTAATATAATCTAACCTAACCCATTTTGCCCCTCCGTGATAATGTTTTATAGAATCCCGGCCGTGTCGTACCGTAGATCTCGGTTGGGACATTGTATGCATCTGTAACGTAATATACCCTAACCAAAGGCAACCTAACGTCTCGAATGTAGTATTTCACAACATTCCTGGCGGGTCCGCCCCACTTCTCGGTAGGAACATTATATACGTCTATAACGTAATATAACCTAACCTTACCCATCTAGACCCTCGCTGGTAATGTTTTACAAAATCCCGGTCGTGTCGGCCCGTACTTCTCGGTGGGGTCATTATATACGTCTATAACGTTATATATCCTAACCTAAGGGAACCTAACATCTCGGATGTAGTATTTTCCAACATTCCAGGCGTGACGGCCCCTACTTCTCGGTGGGGACATTATATACGTCTATATCGTAATATAATCTAACCTAACCCATTTTGCCCCTCCGTGATAATGTTTTACAGAATCCCGGCCGTGTCGTACCGTAGATCTCGGTTGGGACATTGTATGCATCTGTAACGTAATATACCCTAACCAAAGGCAACCTAACGTCTCGAATGTAGTATTTCACAACATTCCTGGCGGGTCCGCCCCACTTCTCGGTAGGAACATTATATACGTCTATAACGTAATATAACCTAACCTTACCCATCTAGCCCCTCGCTGGTAATGTTTTACAAAATCCCGGTCGTGTCGGCCCGTACTTCTCGGTGGGGACATTATATACGTCTATAACGTTATATGTCCTAACCTAAGGGAACCTAACTTGTCGGATGTAGTATTTTCCAACATTCCTGGCGGGTCGGCCCAAACTTCTCGGTGGGCACATTATATACGTCTATATCGTAATATAACCTAACCTAACCCATCTAGCCCCTCGCTGGTAATGTTTTACAGAATCTCGGTCGTGTCGTCCCGTACGTCTCGGTGCGGACATTATATACGTCTATAACGTTATATATTCTAACCTAAGGCAACTTAACTTCTCGGATGTAGTATTTTCCAACATTCCTGGCGGGTCGGCCCCAACTTCTCGGTGGGGACATTATATACGTCTATATCGTAATATAATCTAACCTAACTCATCTAGACCCTCGCTGGTAATGTTTTACAAAATCCCGGTCGTGTCGGCCCGTACTTCTCGGTGGGGACATTATATACGTCTATAACGTTATATATCCTAACCTAAGGGAACCTGACACCTCGGATGTAGTATTTTCCAACATTCCTGGCGGGTCGGCCCCTACTTCTCGGTGGGCACATTATATACGTCTATATTGTAATATAACCTAACCTAACCCATCTAGACTCTCGCTGTTAATGTTTTACAACATCCCGGTCGTGTCGGCCCGTACTTCTCGGTGGGGACATTATATACGTCTATAACGTTATATATCCTAACCTAAGCGAAGCTAACATCTCGGATGTAGTATTTTCCAACATTCCTGGCGGGTCGGCCCAAACTTCTCGGTGGGCACATTATATACATCTATATCGTAATATAACCCAACCTAACCCATCTAGACCCTCGCTGGTAATGTTTTAGAAAATCCCGGTCGTGTCGGCCCCTACTTCCCGGGTGGAACATTATATACGTCTATAACGTTATATATCCTAACCTAAGGGAACCTAACATCTCGGATGTACTATTTTCCAACATTCCTAGCGGGTCGGCCCCTCCTTCTCGGTGGGAACATCATATACGTCTATATCGTAATATAACCTAACCTAACCCATCTAGACCCTCGCTGGTAATGTTTTACAAAATCCCGGTCGTGTCGGCCCGTACTTCTCGGTGGGGACATTATATACGTCTATAACGTTATATATCCTAACCTAAGGGAACCTAACATCTCGGATGTAGTATTTTCCAACATTCCAGGCGTGACGGCCCCTACTTCTCGGTGGGGACATTATATACGTCTATATCGTAATATAATCTAACCTAACCCATTTTGCCCCTCCGTGATAATGTTTTATAGAATCCCGGCCGTGTCGTACCGTAGATCTCGGTTGGGACATTGTATGCATCTGTAACGTAATATACCCTAACCAAAGGCAACCTAACGTCTCGAATGTAGTATTTCACAACATTCCTGGCGGGTCCGCCCCACTTCTCGGTAGGAACATTATATACGTCTATAACGTAATATAACCTAACCTTACCCATCTAGACCCTCGCTGGTAATGTTTTACAAAATCCCGGTCGTGTCGGCCCGTACTTCTCGGTGGGGTCATTATATACGTCTATAACGTTATATATCCTAACCTAAGGGAACCTAACATCTCGGATGTAGTATTTTCCAACATTCCAGGCGTGACGGCCCCTACTTCTCGGTGGGGACATTATATACGTCTATATCGTAATATAATCTAACCTAACCCATTTTGCCCCTCCGTGATAATGTTTTACAGAATCCCGGCCGTGTCGTACCGTAGATCTCGGTTGGGACATTGTATGCATCTGTAACGTAATATACCCTAACCAAAGGCAACCTAACGTCTCGAATGTAGTATTTCACAACATTCCTGGCGGGTCCGCCCCACTTCTCGGTAGGAACATTATATACGTCTATAACGTAATATAACCTAACCTTACCCATCTAGCCCCTCGCTGGTAATGTTTTACAAAATCCCGGTCGTGTCGGCCCGTACTTCTCGGTGGGGACATTATATACGTCTATAACGTTATATGTCCTAACCTAAGGGAACCTAACTTGTCGGATGTAGTATTTTCCAACATTCCTGGCGGGTCGGCCCAAACTTCTCGGTGGGCACATTATATACGTCTATATCGTAATATAACCTAACCTAACCCATCTAGCCCCTCGCTGGTAATGTTTTACAGAATCTCGGTCGTGTCGTCCCGTACGTCTCGGTGCGGACATTATATACGTCTATAACGTTATATATTCTAACCTAAGGCAACTTAACTTCTCGGATGTAGTATTTTCCAACATTCCTGGCGGGTCGGCCCCAACTTCTCGGTGGGGACATTATATACGTCTATATCGTAATATAATCTAACCTAACTCATCTAGACCCTCGCTGGTAATGTTTTACAAAATCCCGGTCGTGTCGGCCCGTACTTCTCGGTGGGGACATTATATACGTCTATAACGTTATATATCCTAACCTAAGGGAACCTGACACCTCGGATGTAGTATTTTCCAACATTCCTGGCGGGTCGGCCCCTACTTCTCGGTGGGCACATTATATACGTCTATATTGTAATATAACCTAACCTAACCCATCTAGACTCTCGCTGTTAATGTTTTACAACATCCCGGTCGTGTCGGCCCGTACTTCTCGGTGGGGACATTATATACGTCTATAACGTTATATATCCTAACCTAAGCGAAGCTAACATCTCGGATGTAGTATTTTCCAACATTCCTGGCGGGTCGGCCCAAACTTCTCGGTGGGCACATTATATACATCTATATCGTAATATAACCCAACCTAACCCATCTAGACCCTCGCTGGTAATGTTTTAGAAAATCCCGGTCGTGTCGGCCCCTACTTCTCGGTGGGGACGTTATATACGTCTATAACGTTATATATCCTAACCTAAGGGAACCTAACATCTCGGATGTAGTATTTTCCAACATTCCTGGCGGGTCGGCCCCAACTTCTCGGTGGGCACATTATATACGTCTATATTGTAATATAACACAACATAACCCATCTAGACCCTCGCTGGTAATGTTTTACATAATCCCGGTCGTGTCGGCCCGTACTTCCCGGTTGGAACATTATATACGTCTATAACGTTATATATCCTAACCTAAGGGAACCTAACATCTCGGATGTAGTATTTTCCAACATTCCAGGCGTGACGGCCCCTACTTCTCGGTGGGGACATTATATACGTCTATATCGTAATATAATCTAACCTAACCCATTTTGCCCCTCCGTGATAATGTTTTACAGAATCCCGGCAGTGTCGTACCGTAGATCTCGGTTGGGACATTGTATGCATCTGTAACGTAATATACCCTGACCAAAGGCAACCTAACGTCTCGAATGTAGTATTTCCCAACATTCCTGGCGGGTCGGCCCCAACTTCTCGGTGGGCACATTATATACGTCTATATCGTCATATAACCTAACCTAACCCATCTAGACCCTCGCTGGTAATGTTTTACAAAATCCCGGTCCTGTCGGCCCGTACTTCTCGGTGGGGTCATTATATACGTCTATAACGTTATATATCCTAACCTAAGGGAACCTGACACCTCGGATGTAGTATTTTCCAACATTCCTGGCGGGTCGGCCCCTACTTCTCGGTGGGCACATTATATACGTCTATATCGTAATATAACCTAACCTAACCCATCTAGACTCTCGCTGTTAATGTTTTACAACATCCCGGTCGTGTCGGCCCGTACTTCTCGGTGGGGACATTATATACGTCTATAACGTTATATATCCTAACCTAAGCGAAGCTAACATCTCGGATGTAGTATTTTCCAACATTCCTGGCGGGTCGGCCCAAACTTCTCGGTGGGCACATTATATACATCTATATCGTAATATAACCCAACCTAACCCATCTAGACCCTCGCTGGTAATGTTGTAGAAAATCCCGGTCGTGTCGGCCCCTACTTCCCGGGTGGAACATTATATACGTCTATAACGTTATATATCCTAACCTAAGGGAACCTAACATCTCGGATGTACTATTTTCCAACATTCCTAGCGGGTCGGCCCCTCCTTCTCGGTGGGAACATCATATACGTCTATATCGTAATATAACCTAACCTAACCCATCTAGACCCTCGCTGGTAATGTTTTACAAAATCCCGGTCGTGTCGGCCCGTACTTCTCGGTGGGGACATTATATACGTCTATAACGTTATATATCCTAACCTAAGGGAACCTAACATCTCGGATGTAGTATTTTCCAACATTCCAGGCGTGACGGCCCCTACTTCTCGGTGGGGACATTATATACGTCTATATCGTAATATAATCTAACCTAACCCATTTTGCCCCTCCGTGATAATGTTTTATAGAATCCCGGCCGTGTCGTACCATAGATCTCGGTTGGGACATTGTATGCATCTGTAACGTAATATACCCTAACCAAAGGCAACCTAACGTCTCGAATGTAGTATTTCACAACATTCCTGGCGGGTCCGCCCCACTTCTCGGTAGGAACATTATATACGTCTATAACGTAATATAACCTAACCTTACCCATCTAGACCCTCGCTGGTAATGTTTTACAAAATCCCGGTCGTGTCGGCCCGTACTTCTCGGTGGGGTCATTATATACGTCTATAACATTATATATCCTAACCTAAGGGAACCTGACATCTCGGATGTAGTATTTTCCAACATTCCTGGCGTGTCGGCCCCTACTTCTCGGTGGGAACATCATATACGTCTATATCGTAATATAACCTAACCTAACCCATCTAGACCCTCGCTGGTAATGTTTTACAAAATCCCGGTCGTGTAGGCCCGTACTTCTCGGTGGGGACATTATATACGTCTATAACGTTATATATCCTAACCTAAGCGAAGCTAACATCTCGGATGTAGTATTTTCCAACATTCCTGGCGGGTCGGCCCAAACTTCTCGGTGGGCACATTATATACATCTATATCGTAATATAACCCAACCTAACCCATCTAGACCCTCGCTGGTAATGTTTTACAAAATCCCGGTCGTGTCGGCCCGTACTTCTCGGTGGGGTCATTATATACGTCTATAACATTATATATCCTAACCTAAGGGAACCTGACATCTCGGATGTAGTATTTTCCAACATTCCTGGCGTGTCGGCCCCTACTTCTCGGTGGGAACATCATATACGTCTATATCGTAATATAACCTAACCTAACCCATCTAGACCCTCGCTGGTAATGTTTTACAAAATCCCGGTCGTGTAGGCACGTACTTCTCGGGGGGACATTATATACGTCTATATCGTTATATATCCTAACCTAAGGGAACCTAACATCTCGGATGTAGTATTTCCCAACATTCCTAGCTGGTCGGCCCCTACTTCTCGGTGGGCACATTATATACGTCTATATCGTAATGTAACCTAACCTGACCCGTCTAGACCGTCGGTGGTAATGTTTTACAAAATCCCGGTCGTGTCGGCCCGTACTTCTCGGTGGGGTCATTATATACGTCTATAACATTATATATCCTAACCTAAGGGAACCTGACATCTCGGATGTAGTATTTTCCAACATTCCTGGCGGGTCGGCCCCTACTTCTCGGTGGGAACATCATATACGTCTATATCGTAATATAACCTAACCTAACCCATCTAGACCCTCGCTGGTAATGTTTTACAAAATCCCGGTCGTGTCGGCACGTACTTCTCGGGGGGACATTATATACGTCTATATCGTTATATATCCTAACCTAAGGGAACCTAACATCTCGGGTGTAGTATTTCCCAACATTCCTAGCGGGTCGGCCCCTACTTCTCGGTGGGCACATTATATACGTCTATATCGTAATATAACCTAACCTGACCCGTCTAGACCCTCGCTGGTAATGTTTTACAAAATCCCGGTCGTGTCGGTCCGTATGTCTCGATGCGGACATTATATACGTCTATAACGTTATATATCCTAACCTAAGGCAACTTAACATCTCGGATGTAGTATTTTCCAACATTCCTGGCGGGTCGGCCCCTACTTCTCGGTGGGCACATTATATACGTCTATATCGTAATATAATCTAACCTAACTCATCTAGACCCTCGCTGGTAATGTTTTACATAATCCCGGTCGTGTCGTCCTGTACGTCTCGGTGCGGACATTATATACGTCTATAACGTTATATATCCTAACCTAAGGCAACTTAACATCTCGGATGTAGTATTTTCCAACATTCCTGGCGCGTCGGCCCCTACTTCTCGGTGGGCACATTATATACGTCTATATCGTAATATAACCTAACCTAACCCATCTAGCCCCTCGCTGGTAATGTTTTACAGAATCTCGGTCGTGTCGGACCGTACTTCTCGGTGGGGACATTATATACGTCTATAACGTTATATATCCTAACCGAAGGGAACCTAACATCGCGGATGCAGTATTTCATATCATTCCTGCTGGTCGGCCCCAACTTCTCGGTGGGCACATTATATACGTCTATATCGTAATATAACCTAACCTAACCCATCTAGACCCTCGCTGGTAATGTTTTACAAAATCCCGGTCGTGTCGGCCCGTACTTCTCGGTGGGGTCATTATATACGTCTATAACATTATATATCCTAACCTAAGGGAACCTGACATCTCGGATGTAGTATTTTCCAACATTCCTGGCGGGTCGGCCGCTACTTCTCGGTGGGAACATCATATACGTCTATATCGTAATATAACCTAACCTAACCCATCTAGACCCTCGCGGGTAATGTTTTACAAAATCCCGGTCGTGTCGGCCCGTACTTCTCGGTGGGGACATTATATACGTCTATAACGTTATATATCCTAACCTAAGGGAACCTAACATCTCGGATGTAGTATTTTCCAACATTCCAGGCGTGACGGCCCCAACTTCTCGGTGGGCACATTATATACGTCTATATCGTAATATAACCTAACCTAACCCATCTAGACTCTCGCTGGTAATGTTTTACAACATCCCGGTCGTGTCGGCCCGTACTTCTCGGTGGGGACATTATATACGTCTATAACGTTATATATCCTAACCTAAGCGAAGCTAACATCTCGGATGTAGTATTTTCCAACATTCCTGGCGGGTCGGCCCAAACTTCTCGGTGGGCACATTATATACATCTATATCGTAATATAACCCAACCTAACCCATCTAGACCCTCGCTGGTAATGTTTTACAAAATCCCGGTCGTGTCGGCCCGTACTTCTCGGTGGGGTCATTATATACGTCTATCACATTATATATCCTAACCTAAGGGAACCTGACATCTCGGATGTAGTATTTTCCAACATTCCTGGCGTGTCGGCCCCTACTTCTCGGTGGGAACATCATATACGTCTATATCGTAATATAACCTAACCTAACCCATCTAGACCCTCGCTGGTAATGTTTTACAAAATCCCGGTCGTGTAGGCACGTACTTCTCGGGGGGACATTATATACGTCTATATCGTTATATATCCTAACCTAAGGGAACCTAACATCTCGGATGTAGTATTTCCCAACATTCCTAGCTGGTCGGCCCCTACTTCTCGGTGGGCACATTATATACGTCTATATCGTAATGTAACCTAACCTGACCCGTCTAGACCGTCGGTGGTAATGTTTTACAAAATCCCGGTCGTGTCGGCCCGTACTTCTCGGTGGGGTCATTATATACGTCTATAACATTATATATCCTAACCTAAGGGAACCTGACATCTCGGATGTAGTATTTTCCAACATTCCTGGCGGGTCGGCCCCTACTTCTCGGTGGGAACATCATATACGTCTATATCGTAATATAACCTAACCTAACCCATCTAGACCCTCGCTGGTAATGTTTTACAAAATCCCGGTCGTGTCGGCACGTACTTCTCGGGGGGACATTATATACGTCTATATCGTTATATATCCTAACCTAAGGGAACCTAACATCTCGGGTGTAGTATTTCCCAACATTCCTAGCGGGTCGGCCCCTACTTCTCGGTGGGCACATTATATACGTCTATATCGTAATATAACCTAACCTGACCCGTCTAGACCCTCGCTGGTAATGTTTTACAGAATCTCGGTCGTGTCGGACCGTACTTCTCGGTGGGGACATTATATACGTCTATAACGTTATATATCCTAACCGAAGGGAACCTAACATCGCGGATGCAGTATTTCACATCATTCCTGCTGGTCGGCCCCAACTTCTCGGTGGGCACATTATATACGTCTATATCGTAATATAACCTAACCTAACCCATCTAGACCCTCGCTGGTAATGTTTTACAAAATTCCGGTCGTGTCGGCCAGTACTTTGCCGTGGGGACATTAGATACGTCTATAACGTTATATATCCTAACGTAAGGGAACCTAACATCTCGGATGTAGTATTTTCCAACATTCCTGGCGGGTCGGCTCCTACTTCTCGGTGGGCACATTATATACGTCTATATCGTAATATAACCTAACCTAACCCATCTAGACCCTCACTGGTAATGTTTTACAAAATCCCGGTCGTGTCGGCCCGTACATCTCGGTGAGGACATTATATACGTCTATAACGTTATATATCCTAACCTATGGGAACCTAACCTCTCGGATGTAGTATTTTCCAACATTCCTGGCGGGTCGGCCCCAACTTCTCGGTGGGCACATTATATACGTCTATAACGTAATATAACTTAACCTAACACATCTAGCCCCTAGCTGGGAATGTTTTACAGAATCTCGTTCATGTCTTCTCGTACGTCTCGGTGCGTACATTATATCCGTCTATAAATTTATATATCCTAACCTAAGGGAAACTAACATCTCGGATGTAGTATTTTCCAACATTCCTGGCGGGTCGGCCCCCACTTCTCGGTGGACACATTATATACGTCTATATCGTAATATAACCTAACCTAACCCATCTAGACCGTCGCTGGTAATGTTTTACAAAATCCCGGTCGTGTCGGCCCGTACTTCTCGGTGGGGACATTATATACGTCTATAACGTTATATATCCTAACCTAAGGGAACCTAACCTCTCGGATGTAGTATTTTCCAACATTCCTGGCGGGTCGGCCCCAACTTCTCGGTGGGCACATTATATACGTCGATATCGTAATATAACCTAACCTAACCCATCTAGACCCTCACTGGTAATGTTTTACAAAATCCCGGTCGTGTCGGCCCGTACATCTCGGTGAGAACATTATATACGTCTATAACGTTATATATCCTAACCTAAGGGAACCTAACATCTCGGATGTAGTATTTCACGACATTCCTGGCGGGTCGGCGCCAATTCTCGGTGGGATCATTATATACGTCTATAACGTAATATAACTTAACCTAACACATCTAGCCCCTAGCTGGGAATGTTTTACAGAATCCCGTTCATGTCTTCTCGTACGTCTCGGTGCGTACATTATATCCGTCTATAAATTTATATATCCTAACCTAAGGGAAACTAACATCTCGGATGTAGTATTTTCCAACATTCCTGGCGGGTCGGCCCCCACTTCTCGGTGGACACATTATATACGTCTATATCGTAATATAACCTAACCTAACCCATCTAGACCGTCGCTGGTAATGTTTTACAAAATCCCGGTCGTGTCGGCCCGTACTTCTCGGTGGGGACATTATATACGTCTATAACATTATATATCCTAACCTAAGGGAACCTAACCTCTCGGATGTAGTATTTTCCAACATTCCTGGCGGGTCGGCCCCAACTTCTCGGTGGGCACATTATATACGTCGATATCGTAATATAACCTAACCTAAACCATCTACACACTCGCTGGTAATGTTTTACAAAATCCCGGTCGTGTCGGCCCGTACTTCGCGGTGGGGACATTATATACGTCTATACCGTTATATATCCTAACGTAAGGGAAACTAACATCTCGGATGTAGTATTTTCCAACATTCCTGGCGGGTCGGCCCCTACTCCTCGGTGGGAACATTATATACGTCTATAACGTAATATAACCTAACCTAACCCACCTAGACCTTCGCTGGTAATGTTTCACAGAATCCCGTTCATGTCTTCCCGTGCGTCTGGGTGAGGACATTATATACGTCTATAAATTTATATATCCTAACCTAAGGCAAACTAACATCTGGAATGTAGTATTTCACAACATTCATGGCAGGTCGGCCCCACTTCTCGGTGGGAAAAATATTTACGTGTATAACGTAATATAACCTAACCTAACCCATCTAGACCCTCGCTGGTAATGCTTTACAAAATCCCGGTCGTGTCGGCCCGTACTTCTCGGTGGGGACATTATATACGTCTATAACGTTATATATCCTAACCTAAGGCAACTTAACATCTCGGATGTAGTATTTTCCAACATTCCTGGCGGGTCGGCTCCTACTCCTCGGTGGGCACATTATATACGTCTATATCGTAATATAACCTAACCTAACCCATCTAGACCCTCACTGGTAATGTCTTACAGAATCCCGGCCGTGTCGTACAGTACGTCTCGGTTGGGATATTGTATGCATCTGTAACGTAATATACCCTAACCAAAGGCAACCTAACATCTCGAATGTAGTATTTCACAACATTCCTGGCGGGTCCGCCCCACTTCTCGGTAGGAACATTATATACGTCTATAACGTAATATAACCTAACCTAACCCACCTAGACCCTCGCTGGTAATGTTTCACAGATTCCCGTTCATGTCTTCCCGTACGTCTCGGTGCGGATAATATATACGTCTATAAACTTATATATCCTAACCTAAGGGAACGTAACATCTCGGATGTAGTGTTTTCCAACATTCCTGGCGGGCCGGCCCCTACTTCTCGGTGGGCACATTATATACGTCCATATCGTAATATAACCTAACCTAACCCATCTAGACCCTCGCTGCTAATGTTTTACAAAATTCCGGTCGTGTCGGCCCGTACTTTGCCGTGGGGACATTAGATACGTCTATAACGTTATATATCCTAACGTAAGGGAACCTAACATCTCGGATGTAGTATTTTCCAACATTCCTGGCGGGTCGGCTCCTACTTCTCGGTGGGCACATTATATACGTCTATATCGTAATATAACCTAACCTAACCCATCTAGACCCTCACTGGTAATGTTTTACAAAATCCCGGTCGTGTCGGCCCGTACATCTCGGTGAGGACATTATATACGTCTATAACGTTATATATCCTAACCTAAGGGAACCTAGCATCTCGGATGTAGTATTTCACGACATTCCTGGCGGGTCGGCGCCAATTCTCGGTGGGATCATTATATACGTCTATAACGTAATATAACTTAACCTAACACATCTAGCCCCTAGCTGGGAATGTTTTACAGAATCCCGTTCATGTCTTCTCGTACGTCTCGGTGCGTACATTATATCCGTCTATAAATTTATATATCCTAACCTAAGGGAAACTAACATCTCGGATGTAGTATTTTCCAACATTCCTGGCGGGTCGGCCCCCACTTCTCGGTGGACACATTATATACGTCTATATCGTAATATAACCTAACCTAACCCATCAAGACCGTCGCTGGTAATGTTTTACAAAATCCCGGTCGTGTCGGCCCGTACTTCTCGGTGGGGACATTATATACGTCTATAACGTTATATATCCTAACCTAAGGGAACCTAACCTCTCGGATGTAGTATCTTCCAACATTCCTGGCGGGTCGGCCCCAACTTCTCGGTGGGCACATTATATACGTCGATATCGTAATATAACCTAACCTAAACCATCTACACACTCGCTGGTAATGTTTTACAAAATCCCGGTCGTGTCGGCCCGTACTTCGCGGTGGGGACATTATATACGTCTATACCGTTATATATCCTAACGTAAGGGAACCTAACATCTCGGATGTAGTATTTTCCAACATTCCTGGCGGGTCGGCTCCTACTCCTCGGTGGGCACATTATATACGTCTATATCGTAATATAACCTAACCTAACCCATCTAGACCCTCACTGGTAATGTCTTACAGAATCCCGGCCGTGTCGTACAGTACGTCTCGGTTGGGATATTGTATGCATCTGTAACGTAATATACCCTAACCAAAGGCAACCTAACATCTCGAATGTAGTATTTCACAACATTCCTGGCGGGTCCGCCCCACTTCTCGGTAGGAACATTATATACGTCTATAACGTAATATAACCTAACCTAACCCACCTAGACCCTCGCTGGTAATGTTTCACAGATTCCCTTTCATGTCTTCCCGTACGTCTCGGTGCGGATATTATATACGTCTATAAACTTATATATCCTAACCTAAGGGAACGTAACATCTCGGATGTAGTGTTTTCCAACATTCCTGGCGGGCCGGCCCCTACTTCTCGGTGGGCACATTATATACGTCCATATCGTAATATAACCTAACCTAACCCATCTAGAACCTCGCTGGTAATGTTTTACAAAATTCCGGTCGTGTCGGCCCGTACTTTGCCGTGGGGACATTAGATACGTCTATAACGTTATATATCCTAACGTAAGGGAACCTAACATCTCGGATGTAGTATTTTCCAACATTCCTGGCGGGTCGGCTCCTACTTCTCGGTGGGCACATTATATACGTCTATATCGTAATATAACCTAACCTAACCCATCTAGACCCTCACTGGTAATGTTTTACAAAATCCCGGTCGTGTCGGCCCGTACTTCGCGGTGGGGACATTATATACGTCTATACCGTTATATATCCTAACGTAAGGGAAACTAACATCTCGGATGTAGTATTTTCCAACATTCCTGGCGGGTCGGCCCCTACTCCTCGGTGGGAACATTATATACGTCTATAACGTAATATAACCTAACCTAACCCACCTAGACCTTCGCTGGTAATGTTTCACAGAATCCCGTTCATGTCTTCCCGTGCGTCTGGGTGAGGACATTATATACGTCTATAAATTTATATATCCTAACCTAAGGCAAACTAACATCTGGAATGTAGTATTTCACAACATTCATGGCAGGTCGGCCCCACTTCTCGGTGGGAAAAATATTTACGTGTATAACGTAATATAACCTAACCTAACCCATCTAGACCCTCGCTGGTAATGCTTTACAAAATCCCGGTCGTGTCGGCCCGTACTTCTCGGTGGGGACATTATATACGTCTATAACGTTATATATCCTAACCTAAGGCAACTTAACATCTCGGATGTAGTATTTTCCAACATTCCTGGCGGGTCGGCTCCTACTCCTCGGTGGGCACATTATATACGTCTATATCGTAATATAACCTAACCTAACCCATCTAGACCCTCACTGGTAATGTCTTACAGAATCCCGGCCGTGTCGTACAGTACGTCTCGGTTGGGATATTGTATGCATCTGTAACGTAATATACCCTAACCAAAGGCAACCTAACATCTCGAATGTAGTATTTCACAACATTCCTGGCGGGTCCGCCCCACTTCTCGGTAGGAACATTATATACGTCTATAACGTAATATAACCTAACCTAACCCACCTAGACCCTCGCTGGTAATGTTTCACAGATTCCCGTTCATGTCTTCCCGTACGTCTCGGTGCGGATATTATATACGTCTATAAACTTATATATCCTAACCTAAGGGAACGTAACATCTCGGATGTAGTGTTTTCCAACATTCCTGGCGGGCCGGCCCCTACTTCTCGGTGGGCACATTATATACGTCCATATCGTAATATAACCTAACCTAACCCATCTAGACCCTCGCTGCTAATGTTTTACAAAATTCCGGTCGTGTCGGCCCGTACTTTGCCGTGGGGACATTAGATACGTCTATAACGTTATATATCCTAACGTAAGGGAACCTAACATCTCGGATGTAGTATTTTCCAACATTCCTGGCGGGTCGGCTCCTACTTCTCGGTGGGCACATTATATACGTCTATATCGTAATATAACCTAACCTAACCCATCTAGACCCTCACTGGTAATGTTTTACAAAATCCCGGTCGTGTCGGCCCGTACATCTCGGTGAGGACATTATATACGTCTATAACGTTATATATCCTAACCTAAGGGAACCTAGCATCTCGGATGTAGTATTTCACGACATTCCTGGCGGGTCGGCGCCAATTCTCGGTGGGATCATTATATACGTCTATAACGTAATATAACTTAACCTAACACATCTAGCCCCTAGCTGGGAATGTTTTACAGAATCCCGTTCATGTCTTCTCGTACGTCTCGGTGCGTACATTATATCCGTCTATAAATTTATATATCCTAACCTAAGGGAAACTAACATCTCGGATGTAGTATTTTCCAACATTCCTGGCGGGTCGGCCCCCACTTCTCGGTGGACACATTATATACGTCTATATCGTAATATAACCTAACCTAACCCATCAAGACCGTCGCTGGTAATGTTTTACAAAATCCCGGTCGTGTCGGCCCGTACTTCTCGGTGGGGACACTATATACGTCTATAACGTTATATATCCTAACCTAAGGGAACCTAACCTCTCGGATGTAGTATCTTCCAACATTCCTGGCGGGTCGGCCCCAACTTCTCGGTGGGCACATTATATACGTCGATATCGTAATATAACCTAACCTAAACCATCTACACACTCGCTGGTAATGTTTTACAAAATCCCGGTCGTGTCGGCCCGTACTTCGCGGTGGGGACATTATATACGTCTATACCGTTATATATCCTAACGTAAGGGAACCTAACATCTCGGATGTAGTATTTTCCAACATTCCTGGCGGGTCGGCTCCTACTCCTCGGTGGGCACATTATATACGTCTATATCGTAATATAACCTAACCTAACCCATCTAGACCCTCACTGGTAATGTCTTACAGAATCCCGGCCGTGTCGTACAGTACGTCTCGGTTGGGATATTGTATGCATCTGTAACGTAATATACCCTAACCAAAGGCAACCTAACATCTCGAATGTAGTATTTCACAACATTCCTGGCGGGTCCGCCCCACTTCTCGGTAGGAACATTATATACGTCTATAACGTAATATAACCTAACCTAACCCACCTAGACCCTCGCTGGTAATGTTTCACAGATTCCCTTTCATGTCTTCCCGTACGTCTCGGTGCGGATATTATATACGTCTATAAACTTATATATCCTAACCTAAGGGAACGTAACATCTCGGATGTAGTGTTTTCCAACATTCCTGGCGGGCCGGCCCCTACTTCTCGGTGGGCACATTATATACGTCCATATCGTAATATAACCTAACCTAACCCATCTAGAACCTCGCTGGTAATGTTTTACAAAATTCCGGTCGTGTCGGCCCGTACTTTGCCGTGGGGACATTAGATACGTCTATAACGTTATATATCCTAACGTAAGGGAACCTAACATCTCGGATGTAGTATTTTCCAACATTCCTGGCGGGTCGGCTCCTACTTCTCGGTGGGCACATTATATACGTCTATATCGTAATATAACCTAACCTAACCCATCTAGACCCTCACTGGTAATGTTTTACAAAATCCCGGTCGTGTCGGCCCGTACATCTCGGTGAGAACATTATATACGTCTATAACGTTATATATCCTAACCTAAGGGAACCTAACATCTCGGATGTAGTATTTCACGACATTCCTGGCGGGTCGGCGCCAATTCTCGGTGGGATCATTATATACGTCTATAACGTAATATAACTTAACCTAACACATCTAGCCCCTAGCTGGGAATGTTTTACAGAATCCCGTTCATGTCTTCTCGTACGTCTCGGTGCGTACATTATATCCGTCTATAAATTTATATATCCTAACCTAAGGGAAACTAACATCTCGGATGTAGTATTTTCCAACATTCCTGGCGGGTCGGCCTCCACTTCTCGGTGGACACATTATATACGTCTATATCGTAATATAACCTAACCTAACCCATCTAGACCGTCGCTGGTAATGTTTTACAAAATCCCGGTCGTGTCGGCCCGTACTTCTCGGTGGGGACATTATATACGTCTATAACGTTATATATCCTAACCTAAGGGAACCTAACCTCTCGGATGTAGTATTTTCCAACATTCCTGGCGGGTCGGCCCCAACTTCTCGGTGGGCACATTATATACGTCGATATCGTAATATAACCTAACCTAAACCATCTACACACTCGCTGGTAATGTTTTACAAAATCCCGGTCGTGTCGGCCCGTACTTCGCGGTGGGGACATTATATACGTCTATACCGTTATATATCCTAACGTAAGGGAAACTAACATCTCGGATGTAGTATTTTCCAACATTCCTGGCGGGTCGGCCCCTACTCCTCGGTGGGAACATTATATACGTCTATAACGTAATATAACCTAACCTAACCCACCTAGACCTTCGCTGGTAATGTTTCACAGAATCCCGTTCATGTCTTCCCGTGCGTCTGGGTGAGGACATTATATACGTCTATTAATTTATATATCCTAACCTAAGGCAAACTAACATCTGGAATGTAGTATTTCACAACATTCATGGCAGGTCGGCCCCACTTCTCGGTGGGAAAAATATTTACGTGTATAACGTAATATAACCTAACCTAACCCATCTAGACCCTCGCTGGTAATGCTTTACAAAATCCCGGTCGTGTCGGCCCGTACTTCTCGGTGGGGACATTATATACGTCTATAACGTTATATATCCTAACCTAAGGCAACTTAACATCTCGGATGTAGTATTTTCCAACATTCCTGGCGGGTCGGCTCCTACTCCTCGGTGGGCACATTATATACGTCTATATCGTATTATAACCTAACCTAACCCATCTAGACCCTCACTGGTAATGTCTTACAGAATCCCGGCCGTGTCGTACAGTACGTCTCGGTTGGGATATTGTATGCATCTGTAACGTAATATACCCTAACCAAAGGCAACCTAACATCTCGAATGTAGTATTTCACAACATTCCTGGCGGGTCCGCCCCAATTCTCGGTAGGAACATTATATACGTCTATAACGTAATATAACCTAACCTAACCCATCTAGCCCCTCGCTGGTAATGTTTTACAAAATCCCGGTCGTGTCGGCCCGTACTTCTCGGTGGGGACATTATATACGTCTATAACGTTATGTATCCTAACCTAAGGGAACCTAACCTCTCGGATGTAGTATTTTCCAACATTCCTGGCGGGTCGGCCCCAACTTCTCGGTGGGCACATTATATACGTCGATATCGTAATATAACCTAACCTAAACCATCTACACACTCGCTGGTAATGTTTTACAAAATTCCGGTCGTGTCGGCCCCTACTTCTCGGTGGGAACATTATATACGTCTATATCGTAATATAACCTAACCTAACCCATTTAGACCCTCGCTGGTAATGTTTTACAAAATCCCGGTCGTGTCGGCACGTACTTCTCGGTGGGGATATTATATACGTCTATAACGTTATATATCTTAACCTAACCCATCTAGACCCTCGCTGGTAATGTTTTACGAAATCCCGGTCGTGTCGGCCAGTACTTCTCCGTGGGGACATTATATACGTCTATAACGTTATATATCCTAACCTAAGGGAACCTTACATCTCGGATGTAGTATTTTCCAACATTCCTGGCGGGTCGGCCCCTACTTCTCGGTGGGCTCATTATATACGTCTATATCGCAATATAACCTAACCTAACCCATCTAGACCCTCGCTGGTAATGTTTTACAAAATCCCGGTCGTGTCGGCCCGTACTTCTCGGTGGGGACATTATATAGGTCTATATCGTTATATATCCTAACCTATGGGAACCTAACATCTCGGATGTAGTATTTTCCAACATTCCTGGCGAGCCGGCCCCTACTTCTCGGTGGGCTCATTATATACGTCTATATCGCAATATAACCTAACCTAACCCATTTAGACCCTCGCTGGTAATGTTTTACAAAATCGCGGTCGTGTCGGCCCGTACTTCTCGGTGGGGACATTATATACGTCTATATCGTTATATATCCTAACCTAAAGGAACCTAACATCTCGGATGTAGTATTTTCCAACATTCCTGGCGTGTCGGCCCCTACTTCTCGGTGGGCACATTATATACGTCTATAGCGTTATATATCCTAACCTAAGGGAACCTAACATATCCCATCTAGACCCTCGCTGGTAATGTTTTACAAAATTCCGGTCGTGTCGGCCCCTACTTCTCGGTGGGAACAATATATACGTCTATATCGTAATATAACCTAACCTAACCCACCTAGAACCCCGCTGGTAATGTTTCACAGAATCCCGTTCATGTCTTCCCGTACGTCTCGGTTCGGATATTATATACGTCTATAAATTTATATATCCTAACCTAAGGGGACCTAACATCTCGGATGTAGTATTTTCCAACATTCCTGGCAGGTCGGCCCCTACTTCTCGGTGGGCACATTATATACGTCTATATCGTAATATAACCTAACCTAACCCATCCAGACCGTCGCTGGTAATGTTTTACAAAATCCCGGTCGTGTCGACCCGTACTTCTCGGTGGGGACATTATATACGTCTATAACGTTATATATCCTAACCTAAGGGAACCTAACTTATCCCATCTAGACCCTCGCTGGTAATGTTTTACGAAATTCCGGTCGTGTCGGCCCCTACTTTGCCGTGGGGACATTATATACGTCTATAAGGTTATATATCCTAACCTAAGGGAACCTAACATCTGGTATGTAGTACTTTCCAACATTTCTGGCGGGTCGGCCCCTACTTCTCGGTGGGAACATTATATACGTCTATATCGTAATATAACCTAACCTAACCCATCTAGACCCTCGCTGGTAATGTTTTACAAAATCCCGGTCGTGTCGTCCCGTACGTCTCGGTGCGGACATTATATACGTCTATAACGTTATATATCCTAACCTAAGGGAACCTAACATCTCGAATGTAGTATTTCACGACATTCCTGGCGGGTCGGCGCCAATTCTCGGTGGGATCATTATATACGTATATAACGTAATATAACCTAACCTAACCCACCTAGACCCTCGCTGGTAATGTTTCACACAATCCCGTACATGTCTTCCCGTACGTCTCGGTGCGGATATTATATACGTCTATAACGTAATATAACCTAACCTAACCCATCTAGCCCCTCGCTGGTAATGTTTTACAAAATCCCGGTCGTGTCGGCCCGTACTTCTCGGTGGGGACATTATATACGTCTATAACGTTATATATCCTAACCTAAGGGAACCTAACCTCTCGGATGTAGTATTTTCCAACATTCCTGGCGGGTCGGCCCCACTTTTCGGTGGGAACATTATATATGTCTATATCGTAATATAACGTAACCAAACCCATCTAGCCCCTAGCTCGGCATGTTTTACAGAATCCCGGTCGTGTCGTCCCGTACGTCTCGGTGGGGACATTATATACGTCTATAACGTTATATATCCTAACCTAACCCATCTAGAGCCTCGCTGGTAATGTTTTACAAAATCCCGGTCGTGTCGGGCCGTACTTCTCGGTGGGGACATTATATACGTCTATAACGTTATATATCCTAACCTAAGGGAACCTAACATCTCGGATGTAGTATTTTCCAACATTCCTGGCGGGTCGGCCCCTGCTTCTCGGTGGGCACACTATATACGTCTATATTGTAATATAACCTAACCTAACCCATCTAGACCCTCGCTGGGAATGTTTTACAGAATCCCGGTCGTGTCGTCCCGTACGTCTCGGTGCGGACATTATATACGTCTATATCGCTATATATCTTAACCCAAGGGAACCTAACATCACGGATGTAGTATTTTCCAACATTCCTGGCGGGTCGGCCCCTACTTCTCGGTGGGCACATTATATACGTCTATATCGTAATATAACCTAACCTAACCCATCTAGACCCTCGCTGGTAATGTTTTACAAAATAGCGGTCGTGTCGGCACGTACTTCTCGGTGGGCACATTATATACGTCCATATCGTAATATAACCTAACCTAACCCATCTAGACCCTCGCTGGTAATGTTTTACAAAATCCCGGTCGTGTCGACCCGTACTTCTCGGTGGGGACATTATATACGTCTATAACGTTATATATCCGAACACAAGGGAACCTAACATCTCGGATGTAGTATTTTCCAACATTCCTGGCGGGTCGGCCCCTACTTCTCGGTGGGCTCATTATATACGTCTATATCGCAATATAACCTAACCTAACCCATCTAGACCCTCGCTGGTAATGTTTTACAAAATCCCGGTCGTGTCGGCCCGTACTTCTCGGTGGGGACATTATATAGGTCTATATCGTTATATATCCTAACCTATGGGAACCTAACATCTCGGATGTAGTATTTTCCAACATTCCTGGCGAGCCGGCCCCTACTTCTCGGTGGGCTCATTATATACGTCTATATCGCAATATAACCTAACCTAACCCATTTAGACCCTCGCTGGTAATGTTTTACAAAATCGCGGTCGTGTCGGCCCGTACTTCTCGGTGGGGACATTATATACGTCTATATCGTTATATATCCTAACCTAAAGGAACCTAACATCTCGGATGTAGTATTTTCCAACATTCCTGGCGTGTCGGCCCCTACTTCTCGGTGGGCACATTATATACGTCTATATCGTAATATAACCTAACCTAACCCATCTAGACCGTCGCTGGTAATGTTTCACAAAATCCCGGTCGTGTCGACCCGTACTTCTCGGTGGGGACATTATATACGTCTATAGCGTTATATATCCTAACCTAAGGGAACCTAACATATCCCATCTAGACCCTCGCTGGTAATGTTTTACAAAATTCCGGTCGTGTCGGCCCCTACTTCTCGGTGGGAACAATATATACGTCTATATCGTAATATAACCTAACCTAACCCACCTAGAACCCCGCTGGTAATGTTTCACAGAATCCCGTTCATGTCTTCCCGTACGTCTCGGTTCGGATATTATATACGTCTATAAATTTATATATCCTAACCTAAGGGGACCTAACATCTCGGATGTAGTATTTTCCAACATTTCTGGCGGGTCGGCCCCTACTTCTCGGTGGGCACATTATATACGTCTATATCGTAATATAACCTAACCTAACCCATCCAGACCGTCGCTGGTAATGTTTTACAAAATCCCGGTCGTGTCGACCCGTACTTCTCGGTGGGGACATTATATACGTCTATAACGTTATATATCCTAACCTAAGGGAACCTAACTTATCCCATCTAGACCCTCGCTGGTAATGTTTTACGAAATTCCGGTCGTGTCGGCCCCTACTTTGCCGTGGGGACATTATATACGTCTATAAGGTTATATATCCTAACCTAAGGGAACCTAACATCTGGTATGTAGTACTTTCCAACATTTCTGGCGGGTCGGCCCCTACTTCTCGGTGGGAACATTATATACGTCTATATCGTAATATAACCTAACCTAACCCATCTAGACCCTCGCTGGTAATGTTTTACAAAATTCCGGTCTTGTCGGCCCGTACTTTGCCGTGGGGACATTATATACGTCTATAACTTTATATATCCTAACCTGAGGGAACCTAACAGCTCGGATGTAGTATTTTCCAACATTCCTGGCGGGTGGGCCCCCACTTCTCGGTGGACACATTATATACGTCTATATCGCAATATAACCTAACCTAACCCATCTAGACCCTCGCTGGTAATGTTTTACAAAATTCCGGTCGAGTCGGCCCGTACTTCTCGGTGGGGACATTATATACGTCTATAACGTTGTATATCCTAACCTAAGGGAACCTAACATCTCGGATGCAGTATTTTCCAACATTCCTGGCGGGCCGGCACCTACTTCTCGGTGGGCACATTATATACGTCCATATCGTAATATAACCTAACCTAACCCATCTAGACCCTCGCTGGTAATGTTTTACAAAATCCCGGGCGTGTCGGCCCGTACATCTCTGTGAGGATATTATATACGTCTATAACGATATATATCCTAACCTAAGGGAACCTAACATCTCGGATGTAGTATTTCACGACATTCCTGGCGGGTCGGCGCCAATTCTCGGTGGGATCATTATATACGTATATAACGTAATATAACCTAACCTAACCCACCTAGACCCTCGCTGGTAATGTTTCACACAATCCCGTACATGTCTTCCCGTACGTCTCGGTGCGGATATTATATACGTCTATAAATTTATATATCCTAACCTAAGGGGACCTAACATCTCGGATGTAGTATTTTCCAACATTCCTGGCAGGTCGGCCCCGACTTCTCGGTGGGCACATTATATACGTCTATATCGTAATATAACCTAACCTAACCCATCCAGACCGTCGCTGGTAATGTTTTACAAAATCCCGGTCGTGTCGACCCGTACTTCTCGGTGGGGACATTATATACGTCTATAACGTTATATATCCTAACCTAAGGGAACCTAACTTATCCCATCTAGACCCTCGCTGGTAATGTTTTACAAAATTCCGGTCGTGTCGGCCCCTACTTTGCCGTGGGGACATTATATACGTATATAAGGTTATATATCCTAACCTAAGGGAACCTAACATCTGGGATGTAGTACTTTCCAACATTTCTGGCGGGTCGGCCCCTACTTCTCGGTGGGAACATTATATACGTCTATATCGTAATATAACCTAACCTAACCCATCTAGACCCTCGCTGGTAATGTTTTACAAAATCCCGGTCGTGTCGGCACGTACTTCTCGGTGGGCACATTATATACGTCCATATCGTAATATAACCTAACCTAACCCATCTAGACCCTCGCTGGTAATGTTTTACAAAATCCCGGGCGTGTCGGCCCGTACATCTCTGTGAGGATATTATATACGTCTATAACGATATATATCCTAACCTAAGGGAACCTAACATCTCGGATGTAGTATTTCACGACATTCCTGGCGGGTCGGCGCCAATTCTCGGTGGGATCATTATATACGTATATAACGTAATATAACCTAACCTAACCCACCTAGACCCTCGCTGGTAATGTTTCACACACTCCCGTCCATGTCTTCCCGTACGTCTCGGTGCGGATATTATATACGTCTATAAATTTATATATCCTAACCTAAGGGAACCTAACATCTCGGATGCAGTATTTTCCAACATTCCTGGCGGGCCGGCACCTACTTCTCGGTGGGCACATTATATACGTCCATATCGTAATATAACCTAACCTAACCCATCTAGACCCTCGCTGGTAATGTTTTACAAAATCCCGGTCGTGTCGGCACGTACTTCTCGGTGGGGACATTATATACGTCTATAACGTTATATATCCTAACCTAACCCATCTAGACCCTCGCTGGTAATGTTTTACGAAATCCCGGTCGTTTCGGCCAGTACTTCTCCGTGGGGACATTATATACGTCTATAACGTTATATATCCTAACCTAAGGGAACCTTACATCTCGGATGTAGTATTTTCCAACATTCCTGGCGTGGCGGCCCCAACTTCTCGGTGGGCACATTATATACGTCAATATCGTAATATAACCTAACCTAACCCATCTAGACCCTCGCGGGTAATGTTTTACGAAATCCCGGTCGTGTCGGCCAGTACTTCTCCGTGGGGACATTATATACGTCTATAACGTTATATATCCTAACCTAATGGAACATAACCTCTCGGATGTAATATTTTCCAACATTCCTGGCGGGTCGGCCCCAACTTCTCGGTGGGCACATTATATACGCCTATATCGTAATATAACCTAACCTAACCCATCTAGACCCTCGCTGGTAATGTTTTACAAAATCCCGGTCGTGTCGGCCCGCACTTCTCGGTGGGGACATTATATGCATCTGTAACGTTATATACCCAAACCTAAGGCAACATAACATCTGGAATGTCGTATTTCACAACATTCCTGGCGGGTCGGCTCCTACTTCTCGGTGGGCACATTATATACGTCTATATCGTAATATAACCTAACCTAACCCATCTAGCCCCTAACTGGGAATGTTTTACAGAATCCCGGTCGTGTCGTCCCGTACGTCTCGGTGCGGACATTATATACGTCTATAACGTTATATATCCTAACCTAAGGGAACCTAACATCTCGAATGTAGTATTTCACGACATTCCTGGCGGGTCGGCGCCAATTCTCGGTGGGATCATTATATACGTATATAACGTAATATAACCTAACCTAACCCACCTAGACCCTCGCTGGTAATGTTTCACACAATCCCGTACATGTCTTCCCGTACGTCTCGGTGCGGATATTATATACGTCTATAAATTTATATACCCTAACCTAAGGGAACCTAACATCTCGGATGTTGTATTTTCCAACATCCCTGGCGCGTCGGCCCCTACTTCTCGGTGGGCACATTATATACGTCTATACCGTAATATAACCTAACCTAGACCATCTAGACGGTCGCTGGTAATGTTTTACAAAATCCCGGTCGTGTCGACCCGTACTTCTCGGTGGGGACATTATATACGTCTATAACGTTATATATCCGAACACAAGGGAACCTAACATCTCGGATGTAGTATTTTCCAACATTCCTGGCGGGTCGGCCCCTACTTCTCGGTGGGCTCATTATATACGTCTATATCGCAATATAACCTAACCTAACCCATTTAGACCCTCGCTGGTAATGTTTTACAAAATCCCGGTCGTGTCGGCCCGTACTTCTCGGTGGGGACATTATATACGTCTATATCGTTATATATCCTAACCTAAGGGAACCTAACATCTCGGATGTAGTATTTTCCAACATTCCTGGCGGGTCGGCCCCTACTTCTCGGTGGGCACATTATATACGTCAATATCGTAATATAACCTAACCTAACCCATCCAGACCCTCGCTGGTAATGTTTTACGAAATCCCGGTCGTGTCGGCCAGTACTTCTCCGTGGGGACATTATATACGTCTATAACGTTATATATCCTAACCTAAAGGAACCTAACCTCTCGGATGTAGTATTTTCCAACATTCCTGGCGGGTCGGCCCCAACTTCTCGGTGGGCACATTATATACGTCTATATCGTAATATAACCTAACCTAACCCATCTAGACCCTCGCTGGTAATGTTTTACAAAATCCCGGTCGTGTCGGCCCGCACTTCTCGGTGGGGACATTATATGCATCTGCAACGTTATATACCCAAACCTAAGGCAACATAACATCTGGAATGTCGTATTTCACAACATTCCTGGCGGGTCGGCCCCACTTCTCGTTGGGAACATTATATACGTCTATATCGTAATATAACCTAACCTAACCCATCTAGCCCCTAACTGGTAATGTTTTACAAAATCCCGGTCGTGTCGGCACGTACTTCTCGGTGGGGACATTATATACGTCTATAACGTTATATATCCTAACCTAACCCATCTAGACCTTCGCTGGTAATGTTTTACGAAATCCCGGTCGTGTCGGCCAGTACTTCTCCGTGGGCACATTATATACGTCTATATCGTAATATAACCTAACCTAACCCATTTAGACCCTCGTTGGTAATGTTTTACAAAATCCCGGTCGTGTCGGCACGTACTTCTCGGTGGGGACATTATATACGTCTATAACGTTATATATCCTAACCTAACCCATCTAGACCTTCGCTGGTAATGTTTTACGAAATCCCGGTCGTGTCGACCCGTACTTCTCGGTGGGGACATTATATACGTCTATAACGTTATATATCCTAACCTAAGGGAACCTAACATATCCCATCTAGACCCTCGCTGGTAATGTTTTACAAAATTCCGGTCGTGTCGGCCCCTACTTCTCGGTGGGAACATTATATACGTCTATATCGTAATATAACCTAACCTAACCCATTTAGACCCTCGTTGGTAATGTTTTACAAAATCCCGGTCGTGTCGGCACGTACTTCTCGGTGGGGACATTATATACGTCTATAACGTTATATATCCTAACCTAACCCATCTAGACCTTCGCTGGTAATGTTTTACGAAATCCCGGTCGTGTCGGCCAGTACTTCTCCGTGGGGACATTATATACGTCTATAACGTTATATATCCTAACCTAAGGGAACCTTACATCTCGGATGTAGTATTTTCCAACATTCCTGGCGTGGCGGCCCCAACTTCTCGGTGGGCACATTATATACGTCAATATCGTAATATAACCTAACCTAACCCATCTAGACCCTCGCTGGTAATGTTTTACGAAATCCCGGTCGTGTCGGCCAGTACTTCTCCGTGGGGACATTATATACGTCTATAACGTTATATATCCTAACCTAAAGGAACCTAACCTCTCGGATGTAGTATTTTCCAACATTCCTGGCGGGTCGGCCCCAACTTCTCGGTGGGCACATTATATACGTCTATATCGTAATATAACCTAACCTAACCCATCTAGACCCTCGCTGGTAATGTTTTACAAAATCCCGGTCGTGTCGGCCCGCACTTCTCGGTGGGGACATTATATGCATCTGCAACGTTATATACCCAAACCTAAGGCAACATAACATCTGGAATGTCGTATTTCACAACATTCCTGGCGGGTCGGCCCCACTTCTCGTTGGGAACATTATATACGTCTATATCGTAATATAACCTAACCTAACCCATCTAGCCCCTAACTGGTAATGTTTTACAAAATCCCGGTCGTGTCGGCACGTACTTCTCGGTGGGGACATTATATACGTCTATAACGTTATATATCCTAACCTAACCCATCTAGACCTTCGCTGGTAATGTTTTACGAAATCCCGGTCGTGTCGGCCAGTACTTCTCCGTGGGGACATTATATACGTCTATAACGTTATATATCCTAACCTAAGGGAACCTTACATCTCGGATGTAGTATTTTCCAACATTCCTGGCGTGGCGGCCCCAACTTCTCGGTGGGCACATTATATACGTCAATATCGTAATATAACCTAACCTAACCCATCTAGACCCTCGCTGGTAATGTTTTACGAAATCCCGGTCGTGTCGGCCAGTACTTCTCCGTGGGGACATTATATACGTCTATAACGTTATATATCCTAACCTAAAGGAACCTAACCTCTCGGATGTAGTATTTTCCAACATTCCTGGCGGGTCGGACCCAACTTCTCGGTGGGCACATTATATACGTCTATATCGTAATATAACCTAACCTAACCCATCTAGACCCTCGCTGGTAATGTTTTACAAAATCCCGGTCGTGTCGGCCCGCACTTCTCGGTGGGGACATTATATGCATCTGTAACGTTATATACCCAAACCTAAGGCAACATAACATCTGGAATGTCGTATTTCACAACATTCCTGGCGGGTCGGCCCCACTTCTCGTTGGGAACATTATATACGTCTATATCGTAATATAACCTAACCTAACCCATCTAGCCCCTAACTGGGAATGTTTTACAGAATCCCGGTCGTGTCGTCCCGTACGTCTCGGTGCGGACATTATATACGTCTATAACGTTATATATCCTAACCTAAGACAACTTAACATCTCGGATGTAGTATTTTACATCATTCCTGGCGGGTCGGCCCCACTTTTCGGTGGGAACATTATATATGTCTATATCGTAATATAACGTAACCAAACCCATCTAGCCCCTAGCTCGGCATCTTTTACAGAATCCCGGTCGTGTCGTCCTGTACGTCGCGGTGGGCACATTATATACGTCTATATCGTAATATAACCTACCCTAACCCATCTAGACCGTCGCTGGTAATGTTTTACAAAATCCCGGTCGTGTCGACCCGTACTTCTCGGTGGGGACATTATATACGTCTATAACGTTATATATCCTAACCTAAGGGAACCTAACATATCCCATCTAGACCCTCGCTGGTAATGTTTTACAAAATTCCGGTCGTGTCGGCCCCTACTTCTCGGTGGGAACATTATATACGTCTATATCGTAATATAACCTAACCTAACCCATTTAGACCCTCGTTGGTAATGTTTTACAAAATCCCGGTCGTGTCGGCACGTACTTCTCGGTGGGGACATTATATACGTCTATAACGTTATATATCCTAACCTAACCCATCTAGACCTTCGCTGGTAATGTTTTACGAAATCCCGGTCGTGTCGGCCAGTACTTCTCCGTGGGGACATTATATACGTCTATAACGTTATATATCCTAACCTAAGGGAACCTTACATCTCGGATGTAGTATTTTCCAACATTCCTGGCGTGGCGGCCCCAACTTCTCGGTGGGCACATTATATACGTCAATATCGTAATATAACCTAACCTAACCCATCTAGACCCTCGCTGGTAATGTTTTACGAAATCCCGGTCGTGTCGGCCAGTACTTCTCCGTGGGGACATTATATACGTCTATAACGTTATATATCCTAACCTAAAGGAACCTAACCTCTCGGATGTAGTATTTTCCAACATTCCTGGCGGGTCGGCCCCAACTTCTCGGTGGGCACATTATATACGTCTATATCGTAATATAACCTAACCTAACCCATCTAGACCCTCGCTGGTAATGTTTTACAAAATCCCGGTCGTGTCGGCCCGCACTTCTCGGTGGGGACATTATATGCATCTGCAACGTTATATACCCAAACCTAAGGCAACATAACATCTGGAATGTCGTATTTCACAACATTCCTGGCGGGTCGGCCCCACTTCTCGTTGGGAACATTATATACGTCTATATCGTAATATAACCTAACCTAACCCATCTAGCCCCTAACTGGTAATGTTTTACAAAATCCCGGTCGTGTCGGCACGTACTTCTCGGTGGGGACATTATATACGTCTATAACGTTATATATCCTAACCTAACCCATCTAGACCTTCGCTGGTAATGTTTTACGAAATCCCGGTCGTGTCGGCCAGTACTTCTCCGTGGGCACATTATATACGTCTATATCGTAATATAACCTAACCTAACCCATTTAGACCCTCGTTGGTAATGTTTTACAAAATCCCGGTCGTGTCGGCACGTACTTCTCGGTGGGGACATTATATACGTCTATAACGTTATATATCCTAACCTAACCCATCTAGACCTTCGCTGGTAATGTTTTACGAAATCCCGGTCGTGTCGGACAGTACTTCTCCGTGGGGACATTATATACGTCTATAACGTTATATATCCTAACCTAAGGGAACCTTACATCTCGGATGTAGTATTTTCCAACATTCCTGGCGTGGCGGCCCCAACTTCTCGGTGGGCACATTATATACGTCAATATCGTAATATAACCTAACCTAACCCATCTAGACCCTCGCTGGTAATGTTTTACGAAATCCCGGTCGTGTCGGCCAGTACTTCTCCGTGGGGACATTATATACGTCTATAACGTTATATATCCTAACCTAAAGGAACCTAACCTCTCGGATGTAGTATTTTCCAACATTCCTGGCGGGTCGGCCCCAACTTCTCGGTGGGCACATTATATACGTCTATATCGTAATATAACCTAACCTAACCCATCTAGACCCTCGCTGGTAATGTTTTACAAAATCCCGGTCGTGTCGGCCAGTACTTCTCCGTGGGCACATTATATACGTCTATATCGTAATATAACCTAACCTAACCCATTTAGACCCTCGTTGGTAATGTTTTACAAAATCCCGGTCGTGTCGGCACGTACTTCTCGGTGGGGACATTATATACGTCTATAACGTTATATATCCTAACCTAACCCATCTAGACCTTCGCTGGTAATGTTTTACGAAATCCCGGTCGTGTCGGCCAGTACTTCTCCGTGGGGACATTATATACGTCTATAACGTTATATATCCTAACCTAAGGGAACATTACATCTCGGATGTAGTCTTTTCCAACATTCCTGGCGTGGCGGCCCCAACTTCTCGGTGGGCACATTATATACGTCAATATCGTAATATAACCTAACCTAACCCATCTAGACCCTCGCTGGTAATGTTTTACGAAATCCCGGTCGTGTCGGCCAGTACTTCTCGGTGGGGACATTATATGCATCTGCAACGTTATATACCCAAACCTAAGGCAACATAACATCTGGAATGTCGTATTTCACAACATTCCTGGTGGGTCGGCCCCACTTCTCGTTGGGAACATTATATACGTCTATATCGTAATATAACCTAACCTAACCCATCTAGCCCCTAACTGGTAATGTTTTACAAAATCCCGGTCGTGTCGGCCCGTACTTCTCGGTGGGGACATTATATACGTCTATATCGTTATATATCCTAACCTATGGGAACCTAACATCTCGGATGTAGTATTTTACAACATTCCTGGCGAGCCGGCCCCTACTTCTCGGTGGGCTCATTATATACGTCTATATCGCAATATAACCTAACCTAACCCATTTAGACCCTCGCTGGTAATGTTTTACAAAATCCCGGTCGTGTCGGCCCGTACTTCTCGGTGGGGACATTATATACGTCTATATCGTTATATATCCTAACCTAAGGGAACCTAACATCTCGGATGTAGTATTTTCCAACATTCCTGGCGGGTCGGCTCCTACTTCTCGGTGGGCACATTATATACGTCTATATCGTAACGTAACCTAACCTAACCCACCTAGAACCCCGCTGGTAATGTTTCACAGAATCCCGTTCATGTCTTCCCGTACGTCTCGGTTCGGATATTATATACGTCTATAAATTTATATATCCTAACCTAAGGGAACCTAACATCTCGGATGTAGTATTTTCCAACATTCCTGGCGGGTCGGCCCCTACTTCTCGGTGGGCACATTATATACGTCTATATCGTAATATAACCTAACCTAACCCATCTAGATCGTCGCTGGTAATGTTTTACAAAATCCCGGTCGTGTCGGCCAGTACTTCTCCGTGGGGACATTATATACGTCTATAACATTATATATCCTAACCTAAGGGAACCTAACATATCCCATCTAGACCCTCGCTGGTAATGTTTTACAAAATTCCGGTCGTGTCGGCCCCTACCTCTCGGTGGGAACATTATATACGTCTATATCGTAATATAACCTAACCTAACCCATTTAGACCCTCGCTGGTAATGTTTTACAAAATCCCGGTCGTGTCGGCACGTACTTCTCGGTGGGGACATTATATACGTCAATAACGTTATATATCCTAACCTAACCCATCTAGACCCTCGCTGGTAATGTTTTACGAAATCCCGGTCGTGTCGGCCAGTACTTCTCCGTGGGGACATTATATACGTCTATAACGTTATATATCCTAACCTAAGGGAACCTTACATCTCGGATGTAGTATTTTCCAACATTCCTGGCGTGGCGGCCCCAACTTCTCGGTGGGCACATTATATACGTCAATATCGTAATATAACCTAACCTAACCCATCTAGACCCTCGCTGGTAATGTTTTACGAAATCCCGGTCGTGTCGGCCAGTACTTCTCCGTGGGGACATTATATACGTCTATAAGGTTATATATCCTAACCTAAGGGAACCTAACATCTCGGATGTAGTATTTTCCAACATTTCTGGCGGGTCGGCCCCTACTTCTCGGTGGGAACATTATATACGTCTATATCGTAATATAACCTAACCTAACCCATCTAGACCCTCGCTGGTAATGTTTTACAAAATCCCGGTCGTGTCGGCACGTACTTCTCGGTGGGGACATTATATACGTCTATAACTTTATATATCCTAACCTGAGGGAACCTAACATCTCGGATGTAGTATTTTCCAACATTCCTGGCGGGTCGGCCCCCACTTCTCGGTGGACACATTATATACGTCTATATCGCAATATAACCTAACCTAACCCATCTAGACCCTCGCTGGTAATGTTTTACAAAATTCCGGTCGTGTCGGCCCGTACTTCTCGGTGGGGACATTATATACGTCTATAACGTTATATATCCTAACCTAAGGGAACCTAACTTGTCGGATGTAGTATTTTCCAACATTCCTGGCGTTTCGGCCCCTACTTCTCGGAGGGCACATTATATACGTCCATATCGTAATATAACCTAACCTAACCCATCTAGACCCTCGCTGGTAATGTTTTACAAAATTCCGTTCGTGTCGGCCCGTACTTTGCCGTGGGGACATTATATACGTCTATAACGTTATATATCCTAACCTAAGGGAACCTAACATCTCGGATGCAGTATTTTCCAACATTTCTGGCGGGCCGGCCCCTACTTCTCGGTGGGCACATTATATACGTCCATATCGTAATATAACCTAACCTAACCCATCTAGACCCTCGCTGGTAATGTTTTACAAAATCCCGGGCCTGTCGGCCCGTACATCTCGGTGAGGATATTATATACGTCCATAACGTTATATATCCTAACCTAAGGGAACCTAACATCTCGGATGTAGTATTTCACGACATTCCTGGCGGGTCGGCGCCAATTCTCGGTGGGATCATTAGATACGTATATAACGTAATATAACCTAACCTAACCCACATAGACCCTCGCTGGTAATGTTTCACACAATCCCGTACATGTCTTCCCGTACGTCTCGGTGCGGATATTATATACGTCTATAAATTTATATATCCTAACCTAAGGGAACCTAACATCTCGGACGTAGTATTTTCCAACATTCCTGGCGGGTCGGCACCTACTTCTCGGTGGGCACATTATATACGTATATATCGTAATATAACCTAACCTAACCCATCTAGACGGTCGCTGGTAATGTTTTACAAAATCCCGGTCGTGTCGCCCCGTACTTCTCGGTGGGGACATTATATACGTCTATAACGTTATATATCCGAACACAAGGGAACCTAACATCTCGGATGTAGTATTTTCCAACATTCCTGGCGGGTCGGCCCCTACTTCTCGGTGGGCTCATTATATACGTCTATATCGCAATATAACCTAACCTAACCCATCTAGACCCTCGCTGGTAATGTTTTACAAAATCCCGGTCGTGTCGGCCCGTACTTCTCGGTGGGGACATTATATACGTCTATATCGTTATATATCCTAACCTAAGGGAACCTAACATCTCGGATGTAGTATTTTCCAACATTCCTGGCGAGCCGGCCCCTACTTCTCGGTGGGCTCATTATATACGTCTATATCGCAATATAACCTAACCTAACCCATTTAGACCCTCGCTGGTAATGTTTTACAAAATCCCGGTCGTGTCGGCCCGTACTTCTCGGTGGGGACATTATATACGTCTATATCGTTATATATCCTAACCTAAGGGAACCTAACATCTCGGATGTAGTATTTTCCAACATTCCTGGCGGGTCGGCCCCCACTTCTCGGTGGACACATTATATACGTCTATATCGCAATATAACCTAACCTAACCCATCTAGACCCTCGCTGGTAATGTTTTACAAAATTCCGGTCGTGTCGGACCGTACTTCTCGGTGGGGACATTATATATGTCTATAACGTTATATATCCTAACCTAAGGGAACCTAACTTGTCGGATGTAGTATTTTCCAACATTCCTGGCGTTTCGGCCCCTACTTCTCGGAGGGCACATTATATACGTCCATATCGTAATATAACCTAACCTAACCCATCTAGACCCTCGCTGGTAATGTTTTACAAAATTCCGGTCGTGTCGGCCCGTACTTTGCCGTGGGGACATTATATACGTCTATAACGTTATATATCCTAACCTAAGGGAACCTAACATCTCGGATGCAGTATTTTCCAACATTCCTGGCGGGCCGGCCCCTACTTCTCGGTGGGCACATTATATACGTCCATATCGTAATATAACCTAACCTAACCCATCTAGACCCTCGCTGGTAATGGTTTACAAAATCCCGGGCGTGTCGGCCCGTACATCTCGGTGAGGATATTATATACGTCCATAACGTTATATATCCTAACCTAAGGGAACCTAACATCTCGGATGTAGGATTTTCCAACATTCCTGGCGGGTCGGCACCTACTTCTCGGTGGGCACATTATATACGTATCTATCGTAATATAACCTAACCTAACCCATCTAGACGGTCGCTGGTAATGTTTTACAAAATCCCGGTCGTGTCGCCCCGTACTTCTCGGTGGGGACATTACATACGTCTATAACGTTATATATCCGAACACAAGGGAACCTAACATCTCGGATGTAGTATTTTCCAACATTCCTGGCGGGTCGGCCCCTACTTCTCGGTGGGCTCATTATATACGTCTATATCGCAATATAACCTAACCTAACCCATCTAGACCCTCGCTGGTAATGTTTTACAAAATCCCGGTCGTGTCGGCCCGTACTTCTCGGTGGGGACATTATATACGTCTATATCGTTATATATCCTAACCTAAGGGAACCTAACATCTCGGATGTAGTATTTTCCAACATTCCTGGCGAGCCGGCCCCTACTTCTCGGTGGGCTCATTATATACGTCTATATCGCAATATAACCTAACCTAACCCATTTAGACCCTCGCTGGTAATGTTTTACAAAATCCCTGTCGTGTCGGCCCGTACTTCTCGGTGGGGACATTATATACGTCTATATCGTTATATATCCTAACCTAAGGGAACGTAACATCTCGGATGTAGTATTTTCCAACATTCCTGGCGGGTCGGCTCCTACTTCTCGGTGGGCACATTATATACGTCTATATCGTAACGTAACCTAACCTAACCCACCTAGAACCCCGCTGGTAATGTTTCACAGAATCCCGTTCATGTCTTCCCGTACGTCTCGGTTCGGATATTATATACGTCTATAAATTTATATATCCTAACCTAAGGGAACCTAACATCTCGGATGTAGTATTTTCCAACATTCCTGGCGGGTCGGCCCCTACTTCTCGGTGGGCACATTATATACGTCTATATCGTAATATAACCTAACCTAACCCATCGAGACGGTCGCTGGTAATGTTTTACAAAATCCCGGTCGTGTCGACCCGTACTTCTCGGTGGGGACATTATATACGTCTATAAGGTTATATATCCTAACCTAAGGGAACCTAACATCTCGGATGTAGTATTTTCCAACATTTCTGGCGGGTCGGCCCCTACATCTCGGTGGGAACATTATATACGTCTATATCGTAATATAACCTAACCTAACCCATCTAGACCCTCGCTGGTAATGTTTTACAAAATCCCGGTCGTGTCGGCACGTACTTCTCGGTGGGGACATTATATACGTCTATAACTTTATATATCCTAACCTGAGGGAACCTAACATCTCGGATGTAGTATTTTCCAACATTCCTGGCGGGTCGGCCCCCACTTCTCGGTGGACACATTATATACGTCTATATCGCAATATAACCTAACCTAACCCATCTAGACCCTCGCTGGTAATGTTTTACAAAATTCCGGTCGTGTCGGACCGTACTTCTCGGTGGGGACATTATATATGTCTATAACGTTATATATCCTAACCTAAGGGAACCTAACTTGTCGGATGTAGTATTTTCCAACATTCCTGGCGTTTCGGCCCCTACTTCTCGGAGGGCACATTATATACGTCCATATCGTAATATAACCTAACCTAACCCATCTAGACCCTCGCTGGTAATGTTTTACAAAATTCCGGTCGTGTCGGCCCGTACTTTGCCGTGGGGACATTATATACGTCTATAACGTTATATATCCTAACCTAAGGGAACCTAACATCTCGGATGCAGTATTTTCCAACATTTCTGGCGGGCCGGCCCCTACTTCTCGGTGGGCACATTATATACGTCCATATCGTAATATAACCTAACCTAACCCATCTAGACCCTCGCTGGTAATGTTTTACAAAATCCCGGGCGTGTCGGCCCGTACATCTCGGTGAGGATATTATATACGTCCATAACGTTATATATCCTAACCTAAGGGAACCTAACATCTCGGATGTAGTATTTCACGACATTCCTGGCGGGTCGGCGCCAATTCTCGGTGGGATCATTAGATACGTATATAACGTAATATAACCTAACCTAACCCACATAGACCCTCGCTGGTAATGTTTCACACAATCCCGTACATGTCTTCCCGTACGTCTCGGTGCGGATATTATATACGTCTATAAATTTATATATCCTAACCTAAGGGAACCTAACATCTCGGACGTAGTATTTTCCAACATTCCTGGCGGGTCGGCACCTACTTCTCGGTGGGCACATTATATACGTATATATCGTAATATAACCTAACCTAACCCATCTAGACGGTCGCTGGTAATGTTTTACAAAATCCCGGTCGTGTCGCCCCGTACTTCTCGGTGGGGACATTATATACGTCTATAACGTTATATATCCGAACACAAGGGAACCTAACATCTCGGATGTAGTATTTTCCAACATTCCTGGCGGGTCGGCCCCTACTTCTCGGTGGGCTCATTATATACGTCTATATCGCAATATAACCTAACCTAACCCATCTAGACCCTCGCTGGTAATGTTTTACAAAATCCCGGTCGTGTCGGCCCGTACTTCTCGGTGGGGACATTATATACGTCTATATCGTTATATATCCTAACCTAAGGGAACCTAACATCTCGGATGTAGTATTTTCCAACATTCCTGGCGAGCCGGCCCCTACTTCTCGGTGGGCTCATTATATACGTCTATATCGCAATATAACCTAACCTAACCCATTTAGACCCTCGCTGGTAATGTTTTACAAAATCCCGGTCGTGTCGGCCCGTACTTCTCGGTGGGGACATTATATACGTCTATATCGTTATTATCCTAACCTAAGGGAACCTAACATCTCGGATGTAGTATTTTCCAACATTCCTGGCGGGTCGGCCCCCACTTCTCGGTGGACACATTATATACGTCTATATCGCAATATAACCTAACCTAACCCATCTAGACCCTCGCTGGTAATGTTTTACAAAATTCCGGTCGTGTCGGACCGTACTTCTCGGTGGGGACATTATATATGTCTATAACGTTATATATCCTAACCTAAGGGAACCTAACTTGTCGGATGTAGTATTTTCCAACATTCCTGGCGTTTCGGCCCCTACTTCTCGGAGGGCACATTATATACGTCCATATCGTAATATAACCTAACCTAACCCATCTAGACCCTCGCTGGTAATGTTTTACAAAATTCCGGTCGTGTCGGCCCGTACTTTGCCGTGGGGACATTATATACGTCTATAACGTTATATATCCTAACCTAAGGGAACCTAACATCTCGGATGCAGTATTTTCCAACATTCCTGGCGGGCCGGCCCCTACTTCTCGGTGGGCACATTATATACGTCCATATCGTAATATAACCTAACCTAACCCATCTAGACCCTCGCTGGTAATGTTTTACAAAATCCCGGTCGTGTCGGCCCGTACTTCTCGGTGGGGACATTATATACGTCTATATCGTTATATATCCTAACCTAAGGGAACCTAACATCTCGGATGTAGTATTTTCCAACATTCCTGGCGAGCCGGCCCCTACTTCTCGGTGGGCTCATTATATACGTCTATATCGCAATATAACCTAACCTAACCCATCTAGACCCTCGCTGGTAATGTTTTACAAAATCCCGGTCGTGTCGGCCCGTACTTCTCGGTGGGGACATTATATACGTCTATATCGTTATATATCCTAACCTAAGGGAACCTAACATCTCGGATGTAGTATTTTCCAACATTCCTGGCGAGCCGGCCCCTACTTCTCGGTGGGCTCATTATATACGTCTATATCGCAATATAACCTAACCTAACCCATTTAGACCCTCGCTGGTAATGTTTTACAAAATCCCTGTCGTGTCGGCCCGTACTTCTCGGTGGGGACATTATATACGTCTATATCGTTATATATCCTAACCTAAGGGAACGTAACATCTCGGATGTAGTATTTTCCAACATTCCTGGCGGGTCGGCTCCTACTTCTCGGTGGGCACATTATATACGTCTATATCGTAACGTAACCTAACCTAACCCACCTAGAACCCCGCTGGTAATGTTTCACAGAATCCCGTTCATGTCTTCCCGTACGTCTCGGTTCGGATATTATATACGTCTATAAATTTATATATCCTAACCTAAGGGAACCTAACATCTCGGATGTAGTATTTTCCAACATTCCTGGCGGGTCGGCCCCTACTTCTCGGTGGGCACATTATATACGTCTATATCGTAATATAACCTAACCTAACCCATCGAGACGGTCGCTGGTAATGTTTTACAAAATCCCGGTCGTGTCGACCCGTACTTCTCGGTGGGGACATTATATACGTCTATAACGTTATATATCCGAACACAAGGGAACCTAACATCTCGGATGTAGTATTTTCCAACATTCCTGGCGGGTCGGCCCCTACATCTCGGTGGGAACATTATATACGTCTATATCGTAATATAACCTAACCTAACCCATCTAGACCCTCGCTGGTAATGTTTTACAAAATCCCGGTCGTGTCGGCACGTACTTCTCGGTGGGGACATTATATACGTCTATAACTTTATATATCCTAACCTGAGGGAACCTAACATCTCGGATGTAGTATTTTCCAACATTCCTGGCGGGTCGGCCCCCACTTCTCGGTGGACACATTATATACGTCTATATCGCAATATAACCTAACTTAACCCATCTAGACCCTCGCTGGTAATGTTTTACAAAATTCCGGTCGTGTCGGACCGTACTTCTCGGTGGGGACATTATATATGTCTATAACGTTATATATCCTAACCTAAGGGAACCTAACTTGTCGGATGTAGTATTTTCCAACATTCCTGGCGTTTCGGCCCCTACTTCTCGGAGGGCACATTATATACGTCCATATCGTAATATAACCTAACCTAACCCATCTAGACCCTCGCTGGTAATGTTTTACAAAATTCCGGTCGTGTCGGCCCGTACTTTGCCGTGGGGACATTATATACGTCTATAACGTTATATATCCTAACCTAAGGGAACCTAACATCTCGGATGCAGTATTTTCCAACATTCCTGGCGGGCCGGCCCCTACTTCTCGGTGGGCACATTATATACGTCCATATCGTAATATAACCTAACCTAACCCATCTAGAACCTCGCTGGTAATGGTTTACAAAATCCCGGGCGTGTCGGCCCGTACATCTCGGTGAGGATATTATATACGTCCATAACGTTATATATCCTAACCTAAGGGAACCTAACATCTCGGATGTAGGATTTTCCAACATTCCTGGCGGGTCGGCACCTACTTCTCGGTGGGCACATTATATACGTATATATCGTAATATAACCTAACCTAACCCATCTAGACGGTCGCTGGTAATGTTTTACAAAATCCCGGTCGTGTCGCCCCGTACTTCTCGGTGGGGACATTACATACGTCTATAACGTTATATATCCGAACACAAGGGAACCTAACATCTCGGATGTAGTATTTTCCAACATTCCTGGCGGGTCGGCCCCTACTTCTCGGTGGGCTCATTATATACGTCTATATCGCAATATAACCTAACCTAACCCATCTAGACCCTCACTGGTAATGTTTTACAAAATCCCGGTCGTGTCGGCCCGTACTTCTCGGTGGGGACATTATATACGTCTATATCGTTATATATCCTAACCTAAGGGAACCTAACATCTCGGATGTAGTATTTTCCAACATTCCTGGCGAGCCGGCCCCTACTTCTCGGTGGGCTCATTATATACGTCTATATCGCAATATAACCTAACCTAACCCATTTAGACCCTCGCTGGTAATGTTTTACAAAATCCCTGTCGTGTCGGCCCGTACTTCTCGGTGGGGACATTATATACGTCTATATCGTTATATATCCTAACCTAAGGGAACGTAACATCTCGGATGTAGTATTTTCCAACATTCCTGGCGGGTCGGCTCCTACTTCTCGGTGGGCACATTATATACGTCTATATCGTAACGTAACCTAACCTAACCCACCTAGAACCCCGCTGGTAATGTTTCACAGAATCCCGTTCATGTCTTCCCGTACGTCTCGGTTCGGATATTATATACGTCTATAAATTTATATATCCTAACCTAAGGGAACCTAACATCTCGGATGTAGTATTTTCCAACATTCCTGGCGGGTCGGCCCCTACTTCTCGGTGGGCACATTATATACGTCTATATCGTAATATAACCTAACCTAACCCATCGAGACGGTCGCTGGTAATGTTTTACAAAATCCCGGTCGTGTCGACCCGTACTTCTCGGTGGGGACATTATATACGTCTATAACGTTATATATCCGAACACAAGGGAACCTAACATCTCGGATGTAGTATTTTCCAACATTCCTGGCGGGTCGGCCCCTACATCTCGGTGGGAACATTATATACGTCTATATCGTAATATAACCTAACCTAACCCATCTAGACCCTCGCTGGTAATGTTTTACAAAATCCCGGTCGTGTCGGCACGTACTTCTCGGTGGGGACATTATATACGTCTATAACTTTATATATCCTAACCTGAGGGAACCTAACATCTCGGATGTAGTATTTTCCAACATTCCTGGCGGGTCGGCCCCCACTTCTCGGTGGACACATTATATACGTCTATATCGCAATATAACCTAACTTAACCCATCTAGACCCTCGCTGGTAATGTTTTACAAAATTCCGGTCGTGTCGGACCGTACTTCTCGGTGGGGACATTATATATGTCTATAACGTTATATATCCTAACCTAAGGGAACCTAACTTGTCGGATGTAGTATTTTCCAACATTCCTGGCGTTTCGGCCCCTACTTCTCGGAGGGCACATTATATACGTCCATATCGTAATATAACCTAACCTAACCCATCTAGACCCTCGCTGGTAATGTTTTACAAAATTCCGGTCGTGTCGGCCCGTACTTTGCCGTGGGGACATTATATACGTCTATAACGTTATATATCCTAACCTAAGGGAACCTAACATCTCGGATGCAGTATTTTCCAACATTCCTGGCGGGCCGGCCCCTACTTCTCGGTGGGCACATTATATACGTCCATATCGTAATATAACCTAACCTAACCCATCTAGACCCTCTCTGGTAATGGTTTACAAAATCCCGGGCGTGTCGGCCCGTACATCTCGGTGAGGATATTATATACGTCCATAACGTTATATATCCTAACCTAAGGGAACCTAACATCTCGGATGTAGTATTTTCCAACATTCCTGGCGGGTCGGCACCTACTTCTCGGTGGGCACATTATATACGTATATATCGTAATATAACCTAACCTAACCCATCTAGACGGTCGCTGGTAATGTTTTACAAAATCCCGGTCGTGTCGCCCCGTACTTCTCGGTGGGGACATTACATACGTCTATAACGTTATATATCCGAACACAAGGGAACCTAACATCTCGGATGTAGTATTTTCCAACATTCCTGGCGAGCCGGCCCCTACTTCTCGTTGGGCTCATTATATACGTCTATATCGCAATATAACCTAACCTAACCCATTTAGACCCTCGCTGGTAATGTTTCACAGAATCCCGTTCACGTCTTCCCGTACGTCTCGATTCGGATATTATATACGTCTATAAATTTATATATCCTAACCTAAGGGAACCTAACATCTCGGATGTAGTATTTTCCAACATTCCTGGCGGGTCGGCTCCTACTTCTCGGTGTGCACATTATACACGTCTATATCGTAACGTAACCTAACCTAACCCACCTAGAACCCCGCTGGTAATGTTTCACAGAATCCCGTTCATGTCTTCCCGTACGTCTCGGTTCGGATATTATATACGTCTATAAATTTATATATCCTAACCTAAGGGAACCTAACACCTCGGATGTAGTATTTTCCTACATTCCTGGCGGGTCGGCCCCTACTTCTCGGTGGGCACATTATATACGTCTACATCGTAATATAACCTAACCTAACCCATCTAGACGGTCGCTGGTAATGTTTTACAAAATCCCGGTCGTGTCGACCCGTACTTCTCGGTGGGGACATTATATACGTCTATAACGTTATATATCCGAACACAAGGGAACCTAACACCTCGGATGTAGTATTTTCCAACATTCCTGGCGGGTCGGCCCCTACTTCTCGGTGAGCTCATTATATACGTCTATATCGCAATATAACCTAACCTAACCCATCTAGACCCTCGCTGGTAATGTTTTACAAAATCCCGGTCGTGTCGGCCCGTACTTCTCGGTTCCGTTATTATATACGTCTACAAATTTATATATCCTAACCTAAGGGAACCTAACATCTCGGATGTAGTATTTTCCAACTTTCCTGGCGGGTCGGCCCCCACTTCTCGGTGGACACATTATATACGTCTATATCGCAATATAACCTAACTTAACCCATCTAGACCCGCGCTGGTAATGTTTTACAAAATTCCGGTCGTGTCGGCCCGTACTTCTCGGTCGGGAAATTATATACGTCTATAACGTTATATATCCTAACCTAAGGGAACCTAACTTGTCGGATGTAGTATTTTCCAACATTCCTGGCGTTTCGGCCCCTACTTCTCGGAGGGCACATTATATACGTCCATATCGTAATATAACCTAACCTAACCCATCTGGACCCTCGCTGGTAATGTTTTACAAAATTCCGGACGTGTCGGCCCGTACTTTGCCGTGGGGACATTATATACGTCTATAACGTTATATATCCTAACCTAAAGGAACCTAACATCTCGGATGCAGTATTTTCCAACATTCCTGGCGGGTCGGCCCCTACCTCTCGGTGGGCTCATTATATACGTCTATATCGCAATATAACCTAACCTAACCCATCTAGACCCTCGCTGGTAATGTTTTACAAAATCCCGGTCGTGTCGGCCCGTACTTCTCGGTGGGGACATTATATACGTCTATATCGTTATATATCCTAACCTAAGGGAACCTAACATCTCGGATGTAGTATTTTCCAACATTCCTGGCGGGTCGGCTCCTACTTCTCGGTGTGCACATTATACACGTCTATATCGTAACGTAACCTAACCTAACCCACCTAGAACCCCGCTGGTAATGTTTCACAGAATCCCGTTCATGTCTTCCCGTACGTCTCGGTTCGGATATTATATACGTCTATAAATTTATATATCCTAACCTAAGGGAACCTAACACCTCGGATGTAGTATTTTCCTACATTCCTGGCGGGTCGGCCCCTACTTCTCGGTGGGCACATTATATACGTCTACATCGTAATATAACCTAACCTAACCCATCTAGACGGTCGCTGGTAATGTTTTACAAAATCCCGGTCGTGTCGACCCGTACTTCTCGGTGGGGACATTATATACGTCTATAACGTTATATATCCGAACACAAGGGAACCTAACATCTCGGATGTAGTATTTTCCAACATTCCTGGCGGGTCGGCCCCTACTTCTCGGAGGGCACATTATATACGTCTATATCGCAATATAACCTAACCTAACCCATCTAGACCCTCGCTGGTAATGTTTTACAAAATTCCGGTCGTGTCGGACCGTACTTTGCCGTGGGCACATTATATACGTCTATAACGTTATATATCCTAACGTAAGGGAACCTAACATCTCGGATGTAGTATTTTCCAACATTCCTGGCGGGTCGGCCCCTATTTCTCGGTGGGCACATTATATACGTCTATATCGTAATATAACCTAACCTAACCCATCTAGACCCTCACTGGTAATGTTTTACAAAATTCCGGTCGTGTCGGCCCGTACATCTCGGCGAGGACATTATATACGTCTATAACGTTATATATCCTAACCTAAGGGAACCTAACATCTCGGATGTAGTATTTCACGACATTCCTGGCGGGTCGGCGCCAATTCTCGGTGGGATCATTATATACGTCTATAACGTAATATAACCTAACCTAACACATCTAGCCCCTAGCTGGGAATGTTTTACAGAATCCCGTTCATGTCTTCCCGTACGTCTCGGTGCGGACATTATATACGTCTATAAATTTATATATCCTAACCTAAGGGAAACTAACATCTCGGATGTAGTATTTTCCAACATTCCTGGCGGGTCGGCCCCTACTTCTCGGTGGGCTCATTATATACGTCTATATCGCAATATAAACTAACCTAACCCATTTAGACCCTCGCTGGTAATGTGTTACAAAATTCCGGTCGTGTCGGCCCGTACTTTGCCGTGGGGACATTATATACGTCTATAACGTTATATATCCTAACCTAAGGGAACCTAACATCTCGGATGCAGTATTTTCCAACATTCCTGGCGGGTCGGCCCCTACTTCTCGGTGTGCACATTATATACGTCTATATCGTAACGTAACCTAACCTAACCCACCTAGAACCCCGCTGGTAATGTTTCACAGAATCCCGTTCATGTCTTCCCGTACGTCTCGGTTCGGATATTATATACGTCTATAAATTTATATATCCTAACCTAAGGGAACCTAACACCTCGGATGTAGTATTTTCCTACATTCCTGGCGGGTCGGCCCCTACTTCTCGGTGGGCACATTATATACGTCTACATCGTAATATAACCTAACCTAACCCATCTAGACGGTCGCTGGTAATGTTTTACAAAATCCCGGTCGTGTCGACCCGTACTTCTCGGTGGGGACATTATATACGTCTATAACGTTATATATCCGAACACAAGGGAACCTAACATCTCGGATGTAGTATTTTCCAACATTCCTGGCGGGTCGGCCCCTACTTCTCGGAGGGCACATTATATACGTCTATATCGCAATATAACCTAACCTAACCCATCTAGACCCTCGCTGGTAATGTTTTACAAAATTCCGGTCGTGTCGGACCGTACTTTGCCGTGGGCACATTATATACGTCTATAACGTTATATATCCTAACGTAAGGGAACCTAACATCTCGGATGTAGTATTTTCCAACATTCCTGGCGGGTCGGCCCCTATTTCTCGGTGGGCACATTATATACGTCTATATCGTAATATAACCTAACCTAACCCATCTAGACCCTCACTGGTAATGTTTTACAAAATTCCGGTCGTGTCGGCCCGTACATCTCGGCGAGGACATTATATACGTCTATAACGTTATATATCCTAACCTAAGGGAACCTAACATCTCGGATGTAGTATTTCACGACATTCCTGGCGGGTCGGCGCCAATTCTCGGTGGGATCATTATATACGTCTATAACGTAATATAACCTAACCTAACACATCTAGCCCCTAGCTGGGAATGTTTTACAGAATCCCGTTCATGTCTTCCCGTACGTCTCGGTGCGGACATTATATACGTCTATAAATTTATATATCCTAACCTAAGGGAAACTAACATCTCGGATGTAGTATTTTCCAACATTCCTGGCGGGTCGGCCCCTACTTCTCGGTGGGCTCATTATATACGTCTATATCGCAATATAAACTAACCTAACCCATTTAGACCCTCGCTGGTAATGTGTTACAAAATTCCGGTCGTGTCGGCCCGTACTTTGCCGTGGGGACATTATATACGTCTATAACGTTATATATCCTAACCTAAGGGAACCTAACATCTCGGATGCAGTATTTTCCAACATTCCTGGCGGGTCGGCCCCTACTTCTCGGTGTGCACATTATATACGTCTATATCGTAACGTAACCTAACCTAACCCACCTAGAAGCCCGCTGGTAATGTTTCACAGAATCCCGTTCATGTCTTCCCGTACGTCTCGGTTCGGTTATTATGTACGTCTATAAATTTATATATCCTAACCTAAGGGAACCTAACATCTCGGATGTAGTATCTTCCAACATTCCTGGCGGGTCGGCCCCTACTTCTCGGTGGGCACATTATATACGTCTATATCGTAATATAACCTACCCTAACCCATCTAGACCGTCGCTGGTAATGTTTTACAAAATCCCGGTCGTGTCGACCCGTACTTCTCAGTGGGGACATTATATACGTCTATGACGTTATATATCCTAACCTAAGGGAACCTAACATATCCCATCTAGATCCTCGCTGGTAATGTTTTACAAAATTCCGGTCGTGTCGGCCCCTACTTTGCCGTGGGGACATTATATACGTCTATAAGGTTATATATCCTAACCTAAGGGAACCTAACATCTCGGATGTAGTATTTTCCAACATTTCTGGCGGGTCGGCCCCTACTTCTCGGTGGGAACATTATATACGTCTATATCGTAATATAACCTAACCTAACCCATCTATACCCTCGCTGGTAATGTTTTACAAAATTCCGGTCGTGTCGGCCCGTACTTCTCGGTGGGGACATTATATACGTCTATAACGTTATATATCCTAAACTAAGGGAACCTAACTTGTCGGATGTAGTATTTTCCAACATTCCTGGCGTTTCGGCCCCTACTTCTCGGAGGGCACATTATATACGTCCATATCGTAATATAACCTAACCTAACCCACCTAGACCCTCGCTGGTAATGTTTCACACAATCCCGTACATGTCTTCCCGTACGTCTCGGTGCGGATATTATATACGTCTATAAATTTATATATCCTAACCTAAGGGAACCTAACATCTCGGATGTAGTATTTTCCAACATTCCTGGCGGGTCGGCCCCTACTTCTCGGTGGGCACATTATATACGTCTATATCGTAATATAACCTAACCTAACCTATCTAGACGGTCGCTGGTAATGTTTTACAAAATCCCGGTCGTGTCGACCCGTACTTCTCGGTGGGGACATTATATACGTCTATAACGTTATATATCCGAACACAAGGGAACCTAACACCTCGGATGTAGTATTTTTCAACATTCCTGGCGGGTCGGCCCCTACTTCTCGGTGAGCTCATTATATACGTCTATATCGCAATATAACCTAACCTAACCCATCTAGACCCTCGCTGGTAATGTTTTACAAAATCCCGGTCGTGTCGGCCCGTACTTCTCGGTTCCGTTATTATATACGTCTACAAATTTATATATCCTAACCTAAGGGAACCTAACACCTCGGATGTAGTATTTTCCAACTTTCCTGGCGGGTCGGCCCCCACTTCTCGGTGGACACATTATATACGTCTATATCGCAATATAACCTAACTTAACCCATCTAGACCCGCGCTGGTAATGTTTTACAAAATTCCGGTCGTGTCGGCCCGTACTTCTCGGTCGGGAAATTATATACGTCTATAACGTTATATATCCTAACCTAAGGGAACCTAACTTGTCGGATGTAGTATTTTCCAACATTCCTGGCGTTTCGGCCCCTACTTCTCGGAGGGCACATTATATACGTCCATATAGTAATATAACCTACCCTAACCCACCTAGACCCTCGCTGGTAATATTTCACAGAATCCCGTTCATGTCTTCCCGTACGTCTCGGTTCGGATATTATATACGTCTATAAATTTATATATCCTAACCTAAGGGAACCTAACATCTCGGATGTAGTATTTTCCAACATTCCTGGCGGGTCGGGCCCTACTTCTCGGTGGGCACATTATATACGTCTATATCGTAATATAACCTAACCTAACCCATTTAAACCCTCGCTGGTAATGTTTTACAAAATCCCGGTCGTGTCGGCACGTACTTCTCGGTGGGGACATTATATACGTCTATAACGTTATATATCCTAACCTAACCCATCTAGACCCTCGCTGGTAATGTTTTACGAACTCCCGGTTGTGTCGGCCAGTACTTCTCCGTGGGGACATTATATACGTCTATAAGGTTATATATCCTAACCTAAGGGAACCTAACATCTCGGATGTAGTATTTTCCAACATTTCTGGCGGGTCGGCCCCTACATCTCGGTGGGAACATTATATACGTCTATATCGTAATATAACCTAACCTAACCCATCTAGACCCTCGCTGGTAATGTTTTACAAAATCCCGGTCTTGTCGGCACGTACTTCTCGGTGGGGACATTATATACGTCTATAACTTTATATATCCTAACCTGAGGGAACCTAACATCTCGGATGTAGTATTTTGCAACATTCCTGGCGGGTCGGCCCCCACTTCTCGGTGGACACATTATATACGTCTATATCGCAATATAACCTAACTTAACCCATCTAGACCCTCGCTGGTAATGTTTTACAAAATTCCGGTCGTGTCGACCCGTACTTCTCGGTCGGGAAATTATATACGTCTATAACGTTATATATCCTAACCTAAGGGAACCTAACTGGTCGGATGTAGTATTTTCCAACATTCCTGGCGTTTCGGCCCCTACTTCTCGGAGGGCACATTATATACGTCCATATCGTAATATAACCTAACCTAACCCACCTAGACCCTCGCTGGTAATGTTTCACACAATCCCGTACATGTCTTCCCGTACGTCTCGGTGCGGATATTATATACGTCTATAAATTTATATATCCTAACCTAAGGGAACCTAACATCTCGGATGTAGTATTTTCCAACATTCCTGGCGGGTCGGCCCCTACTTCTCGGTGGGCACATTATATACGTCTATATCGTAATATAACCTAACCTAACCTATCTAGACGGTCGCTGGTAATGTTTTACAAAATCCCGGTCGTGTCGACCCGTACTTCTCGGTGGGGACATTATATACGTCTATAACGTTATATATCCGAACACAAGGGAACCTAACACCTCGGATGTAGTATTTTCCAACATTCCTGGCGGGTCGGCCCCTACTTCTCGGTGAGCTCATTATATACGTCTATATCGCAATATAACCTAACCTAACCCATCTAGACCCTCGCTGGTAATGTTTTACAAAATCCCGGTCGTGTCGGCCCGTACTTCTCGGTTCCGTTATTATATACGTCTACAAATTTATATATCCTAACCTAAGGGAACCTAACATCTCGGATGTAGTATTTTCCAACTTTCCTGGCGGGTCGGCCCCTACTTCTCGGTGGGCTCATTATATACGTCTATATCGTAATATAACCTACCCTAACCCATCTAGACCGTCGCTGGTAATGTTTTACAAAATCCCGGTCTTGTCGACCCGTACTTCTCGGTGGGGACATTATATACGTCTATAACGTTATATACCCTAACCTAAGGAAACCTAACATATCCCATCTAGACCCTCGCTGGTAATGTTTTACAAAATTCCGGTCGTGTCGGCCCCTACTTTGCCGTGGGGACATTATATACGTCTATAAGGTTATATATCCTAACCTAAGGGAACCTAACTTGTCGGATGTAGTATTTTCCCACATTCCTGGCGTTTCGGCCCCTACTTCTCGGAGGGCACATTATATACGTCCATATCGTAATATAACCTAACCTAACCCACCTAGACCCTCGCTGGTAATGTTTTACAAAATCCCGGTCGTGTCGACCCGTACTTCTCGGTGGGGACATTATATACGTCTATAACGTTATATATCCGAACACAAGGGAACCTAACATCTCGGATGTAGTATTTTCCAACATTCCTGGCGGGTCGGCCCCTACCTCTCGGTGGGCTCATTATATACGTCTATATCGCAATATAACCTAACCTAACCCATCTAGACCCTCGCTGGTAATGTTTTACAAAATCCCGGTCGTGTCGGCCCGTACTTCTCGGTGGGAACATTATATACGTCTATATCGTTATATATCCTAACCTAAGGGAACCTAACATCTCGGATGTAGTATTTTCCAACATTCCTGGCGAGCCGGCCCCTACTTCTCGTTGGGCTCATTATATACGTCTATATCGCAATATAACCTAACCTAACCCATTTAGACCCTCGCTGGTAATGTTTCACAGAATCCCGTTCATGTCTTCCCGTACGTCTCGATTCGGATATTATATACGTCTATAAATTTATATATCCTAACCTAAGGGAACCTAACATCTCGGATGTAGTATTTTCCAACATTCCTGGCGGGTCGGCCACTACTTCTCGGTGGGCACATTATATACGTCTATATCGTAATATAACCTAACCTAACCCATCTAGACCCTCACTGGTAATGTTTTACAAAATTCCGGTCGTGTCGGCCCGTACATCCCGGCGAGGACATTATATACGTCTATAACGTTATATATCCTAACCTAAGGGAACCTAACATCTCGGATGTAGTATTTCACGACATTCCTGGCGGGTCGGCGCCAATTCTCGGTGGGATCATTATATACGTCTATAACGTAATATAACCTATCCTAACACATCTAGCTCCTAGCTGAGAATGTTTTACAGAATCCCGTTCATGTCTTCCCGTACGTCTCGGTGCGGACATTATATACGTCTATAAATTTATATATCCTAACCTAAGGGAAACTAACATCTCGGATGTAGTATTTTCCAACATTCCTGGCGGGTCGGCTCCTACTTCTCGATGTGCACATTATACACGTCTATATCGTAACGTAACCTAACCTAACCCACCTAGAACCCCGCTGGTAATGTTTCACAGAATCCCGTTCATGTCTTCCCGTACGTCTCGGTTCGGATATTATATACGTCTATAAATTTATATATCCTAACCTAAGGGAACCTAACACCTCGGATGTAGTATTTTCCTACATTCCTGGCGGGTCGGCCCCTACTTCTCGGTGGGCACATTATATACGTCTACATCGTAATATAACCTAACCTAACCCATCTAGACGGTCGCTGGTAATGTTTTACAAAATCCCGGTCGTGTCGACCCGTACTTCTCGGTGGGGACATTATATACGTCTATAACGTTATATATCCGAACACAAGGGAACCTAACATCTCGGATGTAGTATTTTCCAACATTCCTGGCGGGTCGGCCCCTACCTCTCGGTGGGCTCATTATATACGTCTATATCGCAATATAACCTAACCTAACCCATCTAGACCCTCGCTGGTAATGTTTTACAAAATTCCGGTCGTGTCGGACCGTACTTTGCCGTGGGCACATTATATACGTCTATAACGTTATATATCCTAACGTAAGGGAACCTAACATCTCGGATGTAGTATTTTCCAACATTCCTGGCGGGTCGGCCCCTATTTCTTGGTGGGCACATTATATACGTCTATATCGTAATATAACCTAACCTAACCCATCTAGACCCTCACTGGTAATGTTTTACAAAATTCCGGTCGTGTCGGCCCGTACGTCTCGGCGAGGACATTATATACGTCTATAACGTTATATATCCTAACCTAAGGGAACCTAATATCTCGGATGTAGTATTTCACGACATTCCTGGCGGGTCGGCGCCAATTCTCGGTGGGATCATTATATACGTCTATAACGTAATATAACCTAACCTAACACATCTAGCCCCTAGCTGGGAATGTTTTACAGAATCCCGTTCATGTCTTCCCGTACGTCTCGGTGCGGACATTATATACGTCTATAAATTTATATATCCTAACCTAAGGGAAACTAACATCTCGGATGTAGTATTTTCCAACATTCCTGGCGGGTCGGCCCCTACTTCTCGGTGGGCTCATTATATACGTCTATATCGCAATATAAACTAACCTAACCCATTTAGACCCTCGCTGGTAATGTTTTACAAAATTCCGGTCGTGTCGGCCCGTACTTTGCCGTGGGGACATTATATACGTCTATAACGTTATATATCCTAACCTAAGGGAACCTAACATCTCGGATGCAGTATTTTCCAACATTCCTGGCGGGTCGGCCCCTACTTCTCGGTGTGCACATTATATACGTCTATATCGTAACGTAACCTAACCTAACCCACCTAGAAGCCCGCTGGTAATGTTTCACAGAATCCCGTTCATGTCTTCCCGTACGTCTCGGTTCGGTTATTATGTACGTCTATAAATTTATATATCCTAACCTAAGGGAACCTAACATCTCGGATGTAGTATCTTCCAACATTCCTGGCGGGTCGGCCCCTACTTCTCGGTGGGCACATTATATACGTCTATATCGCAATATAACCTAACTTAACCCATCTAGACCCGCGCTGGTAATGTTTTACAAAATTCCGGTCGTGTCGGCCCGTACTTCTCGGTCGGGAAATTATATACGTCTATAACGTTATATATCCTAACCTAAGGGAACCTAACTTGTCGGATGTAGTATTTTCCAACATTCCTGGCGATTCGGCCCCTACTTCTCGGAGGGCACATTATATACGTCCATATAGTAATATAACCTAACCTAACCCACCTAGACCCTCGCTGGTAATATTTCACAGAATCCCGTTCATGTCTTCCCGTACGTCTCGGTTCCGATATTATATACGTCTATAAATTTATATATCCTAACCTAAGGGAACCTAACATCTCGGATGTAGTATTTTCCAACATTCCTGGCGGGTCGGCCCCTACTTCTCGGTGGGCACATTATATACGTCTATATCGTTATATATCCTAACCTAAGGGAACCTAACATCTCGGATGTAGTATTTTCCAACATTCCTGGCGGGTCGGCTCCTACTTCTCGGTGGGTACATTATATACGTCTATATCGTAACGTAACCTAACCTAACCCACCTAGAACCCCGCTGGTAATGTTTCACAGAATCCCGTTCATGTCTTCCCGTACGTCTCGGTTCGGATATTATATACGTCTATAAATTTATATATCCTAACCTAAGGGAACCTAACTTGTCGGATGTAGTATTTTCCAACATTCCTGGCGTTTCGGCCCCTACTTCTCGGAGGGCACATTATATACGTCCATATCGTAATATAACCTAACCTAACCCACCTAGACCCTCGCTGGTAATGTTTCACACAATCCCGTACATGTCTTCCCGTACGTCTCGGTGCGGATATTATATACGTCTATAAATTTATATATCCTAACCTAAGGGAACCTAACATCTCGGATGTAGTATTTTCCAACATTCCTGGCGGGTCGGCCCCTACTTCTCGGTGGGCTCATTATATACGTCTATAACGCAATATAACCTAACCTAAGCCATCTAGACCCTCGCTGGTAATGTTTTACAAAATCCCGGTCGTGTCGGCACGTACTTCTCGGTGGGGACATTATATACGTCTATATCGTTATATATCCTAACGTAAGGGAACCTAACATCTCGGATGTAGTATTTTCCAACATTCCTGGCGAGCCGGCCCCTACTTCTCGTTGGGCTCATTATATACGTCTATATCGCAATATAACCTAACCTAACCCATTTAGACCCTCGCTGGTAATGTTTTACAAAATCCCGGTCGTGTCGGCCCGTACTTCTCGGTGGGGACATTATATACGTCTACATCGTTATATATCCTAACCTAAGGGAACCTAACATCTCGGATGTAGTATTTTCCAACATTCCTGGCGGGTCGGCTCCTACTTCTCGGTGGGCACATTATATACGTCTATATCGTAACGTAACCTAACCTAACCCACCTAGAACCCCGCCGGTAATGTTTCACAGAATCCCGTTCATGTCTTCCCGTACGTCTCGGTTCGGATATTATATACGTCTATAAATTTATATATCCTAACCTAAGGGAACCTAACATCTCGGATGTAGTATTTTCCAACATTCCTGGCGGGTCGGCCCCTACTTCTCGGAGGGCACATTATATACGTCTATATCGCAATATAACCTAACCAAACCCATCTAGACCCTCGCTGGTAATGTATTACAAAATTCCGGTCGTGTCGGACCGTACTTTGCCGTGGGCACATTATATACGTCTATAACGTTATATATCCTAACGTAAGGGAAACTAACATCTCGGATGTAGTATTTTCCAACATTCCTGGCGGGTCGGCCCCTACTTCTCGGTGGGCTCATTATATACGTCTATATCGCAATATAAACTAACCTAACCCATTTAGACCCTCGCTGGTAATGTTTTACAAAATTCCGGTCGTGTCGGCCCGTACTTTGCCGTGGGGACATTATATACGTCTATAACGTTATATATCCTAACCTAAGGGAACCTAACATCTCGGATGCAGTATTTTCCAACATTCCTGGCGGGTCGGCCCCTACTTCTCGGTGTGCACATTATATACGTCTATATCGTAACGTAACCTAACCTAACCCACCTAGAAGCCCGCTGGTAATGTTTCACAGAATCCCGTTCATGTCTTCCCGTACGTCTCGGTTCGGTTATTATGTACGTCTATAAATTTATATATCCTAACCTAAGGGAACCTAACATCTCGGATGTAGTATCTTCCAACATTCCTGGCGGGTCGGCCCCTACTTCTCGGTGGGCACATTATATACGTCTATATCGTAATATAACCTACCCTAACCCATCTAGACCGTCGCTGGTAATGTTTTACAAAATCCCGGTCGTGTCGACCCGTACTTCTCAGTGGGGACATTATATACGTCTATGACGTTATATATCCTAACCTAAGGGAACCTAACATATCCCATCTAGACCCTCGCTGGTAATGTTTTACAAAATTCCGGTCGTGTCGGCCCCTACTTTGCCGTGGGGACATTATATACGTCTATAAGGTTATATATCCTAACCTAAGGGAACCTAACATCTCGGATGTAGTATTTTCCAACATTTCTGGCGGGTCGGCCCCTACTTCTCGGTGGGAACATTATATACGTCTATATCGTAATATAACCTAACCTAACCCATCTAGACCCTCGCTGGTAATGTTTTACAAAATTCCGGTCGTGTCGGCCCGTACTTCTCGGTGGGGACATTATATACGTCTATAACGTTATATATCCTAACCTAAGGGAACCTAACTTGTCGGATGTAGTATTTTCCAACATTCCTGGCGTTTCGGCCCCTACTTCTCGGAGGGCACATTATATACGTCCATATCGTAATATAACCTAACCTAACCCATCTGGACCCTCGCTGGTAATGTTTTACAAAATTCCGGTCGTGTCGGCCCGTACTTTGCCGTGGGGACATTATATACGTCTATAACGTTATATATCCTAACCTAAAGGAACCTAACATCTCTGATGCAGTATTTTCCAACATTCCTGGCGGGCCGGCCCCTACTTCTCGGTGGGCACATTATATACGTCCATATCGTAATATAACCTAACCTAACCCATCTAGACCCTCGCTGGTAATGTTTTACAAAATCCCGGGCGTGTCGGCCCGTACATCTCGGTGAGGATATTATATACGTCTATAACGTTATATATCCTAACCTAAGGGAACCTAACATCTCGGATGTAGTATTTCACGACATTCCTGGCGGGTCGGCGCCAATTCTCGGTGGGATCATTATATACGTATATAACGTAATATAACCTAACCTAACCCACCTAGACCCTCGCTGGTAATGTTTTACAAAATCCCGGTCGTGTCGGCCCGTACTTCTCGGTGGGGACATTATATACGTCTATATCGTTATATATCCTAACCTAAGGGAACCTAACATCTCGGATGCAGTATTTTCCAACATTCCTGGCGAGCCGGCCCCTACTTCTCGGTGGGCTCATTATATACGTCTATATCGCAATATAACCTAACCTAACCCATTTAGACCCTCGCTGGTAATGTTTTACAAAATCCCGGTCGTGTCGGCACGTACTTCTCGGTGGGGACATTATATACGTCTATAACTTTATATATCCTAACCTGAGGGAACCTAACATCTCGGATGTAGTATTTTCCAACATTCCTGGCGGGTCGGCCCCCACTTCTCGGTGGACACATTATATACGTCTATATCGCAATATAACCTAACTTAACCCATCTAGACCCGCGCTGGTAATGTTTTACAAAATTCCGGTCGTGTCGGCCCGTACTTCTCGGTCGGGAAATTATATACGTCTATAACGTTATATATCCTAACCTAAGGGAACCTAACTTGTCGGATGTAGTATTTTCCAACATTCCTGGCGATTCGGCCCCTACTTCTCGGAGGGCACATTATATACGTCCATATAGTAATATAACCTAACCTAACCCACCTAGACCCTCGCTGGTAATATTTCACAGAATCCCGTTCATGTCTTCCCGTACGTCTCGGTTCGGATATTATATACGTCTATAAATTTATATATCCTAACCTAAGGGAACCTAACATCTCGGATGTAGTATTTTCCAACATTCCTGGCGGGTCGGCCCCTACTTCTCGGTGGGCACATTATATACGTCTATATCGTTATATATCCTAACCTAAGGGAACCTAACATCTCGGATGTAGTATTTTCCAACATTCCTGGCGGGTCGGCTCCTACTTCTCGGTGGGTACATTATATACGTCTATATCGTAACGTAACCTAACCTAACCCACCTAGAACCCCGCTGGTAATGTTTCACAGAATCCCGTTCATGTCTTCCCGTACGTCTCGGTTCGAATATTATATACGTCTATAAATTTATATATCCTAACCTAAGGGAACCTAACTTGTCGGATGTAGTATTTTCCAACATTCCTGGCGTTTCGGCCCCTACTTCTCGGAGGGCACATTATATACGTCCATATCGTAATATAACCTAACCTAACCCACCTAGACCCTCGCTGGTAATGTTTCACACAATCCCGTACATGTCTTCCCGTACGTCTCGGTGCGGATATTATATACGTCTATAAATTTATATATCCTAACCTAAGGGAACCTAACATCTCGGATGTAGTATTTTCCAACATTCCTGGCGGGTCGGCCCCTACTTCTCGGTGGGCTCATTATATACGTCTATAACGCAATATAACCTAACCTAAGCCATCTAGACCCTCGCTGGTAATGTTTTACAAAATCCCGGTCGTGTCGGCACGTACTTCTCGGTGGGGACATTATATACGTCTATATCGTTATATATCCTAACGTAAGGGAACCTAACATCTCGGATGTAGTATTTTCCAACATTCCTGGCGAGCCGGCCCCTACTTCTCGTTGGGCTCATTATATACGTCTATATCGCAATATAACCTAACCTAACCCATTTAGACCCTCGCTGGTAATGTTTTACAAAATCCCGGTCGTGTCGGCCCGTACTTCTCGGTGGGGACATTATATACGTCTACATCGTTATATATCCTAACCTAAGGGAACCTAACATCTCGGATGTAGTATTTTCCAACATTCCTGGCGGGTCGGCTCCTACTTCTCGGTGGGCACATTATATACGTCTATATCGTAACGTAACCTAACCTAACCCACCTAGAACCCCGCCGGTAATGTTTCACAGAATCCCGTTCATGTCTTCCCGTACGTCTCGGTTCGGATATTATATACGTCTATAAATTTATATATCCTAACCTAAGGGAACCTAACATCTCGGATGTAGTATTTTCCAACATTCCTGGCGTTTCGGCCCCTACTTCTCGGAGGGCACATTATATACGTCCATATCGTAATATAACCTAACCTAACCCATCTAGACCCTCGCTGGTAATGTTTTACAAAATTCCGGTCGTGTCGGCCCGTACTTTGCCGTGGGGACATTATATACGTCTATAACGTTATATATCCTAACCTAAGGGAACCTAACATCTCGGATACAGTATTTTCCAACATTCCTGGCGGGCCGGCCCCTACTTCTCGGTGGGCACATTATATACGTCTATATCGTAATATAACCTAACCTAACCCATCTAGGCGGTCGCTGGTAATGTTTTACAAAATCCCGGTCGTGTCGACCCGTACTTCTCGGTGGGGACATTATATACGTCTATAACGATATATATCCGAACACAAGGGAACCTAACATCTCGGATGTAGTATTTTCCAACATTCCTGGCGGGTCGGCTCCTACTTCTCAGTGGGCACATTATATACGTCTATATCGTAACGTAACCTAACCTAACCCACCTAGAACGCCGCTGGTAATGTTTCACAGAATCCCGTTCATGTCTTCCCGTACGTCTCGGTTCGGATATTATATACGTCTATAAATTTATATATCCTAACCTAAGGGAACCTAACATCTCGGATGTAGTATTTTCCAACATTCCTGGCGGGTCGGCCCCTACTTCTCGGAGGGCACATTATATACGTCTATATCGCAATATAACCTAACCTAACCCATCTAGACCCTCGCTGGTAATGTTTTACAAAATTCCGGTCGTGTCGGACCGTACTTTGCCGCGGGCACATTATATACGTCTATAACGTTATATATCCTAACGTAAGGGAACCTAACATCTCGGATGTAGTATTTTCCAACATCCCTGGCCGGTGGGCCCCTACTTCTCGGTGGGCACATTATATACGTCTATATCGTAATATAACCTAACCTAACCCATCTAGACCCTCATTGGTAATGTTTTACAAAATTCCGGTCGTGTCGGCCCGTACATCTCGGCGAGGACATTATATACGTCTATAACGTTATATATCCTAACCTAAGGGAACCTAACATCTCGGATGTAGTATTTCACGACATTCCTGGCGGGTCGGCGCCAATTCTCGGTGGGATCATTATATACGTCTATAACGTAATATAACCTAACCTAACACAGCTAGCCCCTAGCTGGGAATGTTTTACAGAATCCCGTTCATGTCTTCCCGTACGTCTCGGTGCGGACATTATATACGTCTATAAATTTATATATCCTAACCTAAGGGAAACTAACATCTCGGATGTAATATTTTCCAACATTCCTGGCGGGTCGGCCCCTACTTCTCGGTGGGCTCATTATATACGTCTATATCGCAATATAAACTAACCTAACCCATTTAGACCCTCGCTGGTAATGTTTTACAAAATTCCGGTCGTGTCGGCCCGTACTTTGCCGTGGGGACATTATATACGTCTATAACGTTATATATCCTAACCTAAGGGAACCTAACATCTCGGATGCAGTATTTTCCAACATTCCTGGCGGGTCGGCCCCTACTTCTCGGTGTGCACATTATATACGTCTATATCGTAACGTAACCTAACCTAACCCACCTAGAACCCCGCTGGTAATGTTTCACAGAATCCCGTTCATGTCTTCCCGTACGTCTCGGTGCGGATATTATATACGTCTATAAATTTATATATCCTAACATAAGGAAACCTAACTTCTCGGATGTAGTATTTTCCAACATTCCTGGCGGATCGGCCCCTACTTCTCGGAGGGCACATTATATAAGTCCATATCGTAATATAACCTAACCTAACCCATCTAGACCGTCGCTGGTAATGTTTTACAAAATCTCGGTCGTGTCGACCCGTTCTTCTCGGAGGGCACATTATATACGTCTATATCGCAATATAACCTAACCTAACCCATCTAGACCCTCGCTGGTAATGTTTTACAAAATTCCGGACGTGTCGGACCGTACTTTGCCGTGGGCACATTATATACGTCTATAACGTTATATATCCTAACGTAAGGGAACCTAACATCTCGAATGTAGTATTTTCCAACATCCCTGGCGGGTCGGCCCCTACTTCGCGGTGGGCACATTATATACGTCTATATCGTAATATAACCTAACCTAACCCATCTAGACCCTCACTGGTAATGTTTTACAAAAATCCGGGCGTGTCGGCCCGTACATCTCGGCGAGGACATTATATACGTCTATAACGTTATATATCCTAACCTAAGGGAACCTAACATCTCGGATGTAGTATTTCACGACATTCCTGGCGGGTCGGCGCCAATTCTCGGTGGGATCATTATATACGTCTATAACGTAATATAACCTAACCTAACACATCTAGCCCCTAGCTGGGAATGTTTTACAGAATCCCGTTCATGTCTTCCCGTACGTCTCGGTGCGGACATTATATACGTCTATAAATTTATATATCCTAACCTAAGGGAAACTAACATCTCGGATGTAGTATTTTCCAACATTCCTGGCGGGTCGGCCCCTACTTCTCGGTGGGCTCATTATATACGTCTATATCGCAATATAAACTAACCTAACCCATTTAGACCCTCGCTGGTAATGTTTTACAAAATTCCGGTCGTGTCGGCCCGTACTTTGCCGTGGGGACATTATATACGTCTATAACGTTATATATCCTAACCTAAGGGAACCTAACATCTCGGATGCAGTATTTTCCAACATTCCTGGCGGGCCGGCCCCTACTTCTCGGTGGGCACATTATATACGTCCATATCGTAATATAACCTAACCTAACCCATCTAGACCCTCGCTGGTAATGTTTTACAAAATCCCGGGCGTGTCGGCCCGTACATCTCGGTGAGGATATTATATACGTCTATAACGTTATATATTCTAACCTAAGGGAACCTAACATCTCGGATGTAGTATTTCATGACATTCCTGGCGGGTCGGCGCCAATTCTCGGTGGGATCATTATATACGTATATAACGTAATATAACCTAACCTAACCCACGTAGACCCTCGCTGGTAATGTTTCACACAATCCCGTACATGTCTTCCCGTACGTCTCGGTGCGGATATTATATACGTCTATAAATTTATATATCCTAACCTAAGGGAACCTAACATCTCGGATGTAGTATTTTCCAACATTCCTGGCGGGTCGGCCCCTACTTCTCGGTGGGCTCATTATATACGTCTATATCGCAATATAACCTAACCTAACCCATCTAGACCCTCGCTGGTAATGTTTTACAAAATCCCGGTCGTGTCGGACCGTACTTTGCCGTGGGCACATTATATACGTCTATAACGTTATATATCCTAACGTAAGGGAACCTAACATCTCGGATGTAGTATTTTCCAACATTCCTGGAGGGTCGGCCCCTACTTCTCGGTGGGCTCATTATATACGTCTATATCGCAATATAACCTAACCTAACCCATCTAGACCCTCGCTGGTAATGTTTTACAAAATCCCGGTCGTGTCGGCCCGTACTTCTCGGTGGGGACATTATATACGTCTATATCGTTATATATCCTAACCTAAGGGAACCTAACATATCGGGTGTAGTATTTTCCAACATTCCTGGCGGGTCGGCTCCTACATCTCGGTGGGCACATTATATACGTCTATATCGTAACGTAACCTAACCTAACCCACCTAGAACCCCGCTGGTAATGTTTCACAGAATCCCGTTCATGTCTTCCCGTACGTCTCGGTTCGGATATTATATACGTCTATAAATTTATATATCCTAACCTAAGGGAACCTAACATCTCGGATGTAGTATTTTCCAACATTCCTGGCGGGTCGGCCCCTACTTCTCGGTGGGCACATTATATACGTCTATATCGTAATATAACCTAACCTAACCCATCTAGGCGGTCGCTGGTAATGTTTTACAAAATCCCGGTCGTGTCGACCCGTACTTCTCGGTGGGGACATTATATACGTCTATAACGATATATATCCGAACACAAGGGAACCTAACATCTCGGATGTAGTATTTTCCAACATTCCTGGCGGGTCGGCTCCTACTTCTCAGTGGGCACATTATATACGTCTATATCGTAACGTAACCTAACCTAACCCACCTAGAACGCCGCTGGTAATGTTTCACAGAATCCCGTTCATGTCTTCCCGTACGTCTCGGTTCGGATATTATATACGTCTATAAATTTATATATCCTAACCTAAGGGAACCTAACATCTCGGATGTAGTATTTTCCAACATTCCTGGCGGGTCGGCCCCTACTTCTCGGAGGGCACATTATATACGTCTATATCGCAATATAACCTAACCTAACCCATCTAGACCCTCGCTGGTAATGTTTTACAAAATTCCGGTCGTGTCGGACCGTACTTTGCCGCGGGCACATTATATACGTCTATAACGTTATATATCCTAACTTAAGGGAACCTAACATCTCGGATGTAGTATTTTCCAACATCCCTGGCCGGTGGGCCCCTACTTCTCGGTGGGCACATTATATACGTCTATATCGTAATATAACCTAACCTAACCCATCTAGACCCTCATTGGTAATGTTTTACAAAATTCCGGTCGTGTCGGCCCGTACATCTCGGCGAGGACATTATATACGTCTATAACGTTATATATCCTAACCTAAGGGAACCTAACATCTCGGATGTAGTATTTCACGACATTCCTGGCGGGTCGGCGCCAATTCTCGGTGGGATCATTATATACGTCTATAACGTAATATAACCTAACCTAACACAGCTAGCCCCTAGCTGGGAATGTTTTACAGAATCCCGTTCATGTCTTCCCGTACGTCTCGGTGCGGACATTATATACGTCTATAAATTTATATATCCTAACCTAAGGGAAACTAACATCTCGGATGTAATATTTTCCAACATTCCTGGCGGGTCGGCCCCTACTTCTCGGTGGGCTCATTATATACGTCTATATCGCAATATAAACTAACCTAACCCATTTAGACCCTCGCTGGTAATGTTTTACAAAATTCCGGTCGTGTCGGCCCGTACTTTGCCGTGGGGACATTATATACGTCTATAACGTTATATATCCTAACCTAAGGGAACCTAACATCTCGGATGCAGTATTTTCCAACATTCCTGGCGGGTCGGCCCCTACTTCTCGGTGTGCACATTATATACGTCTATATCGTAACGTAACCTAACCTAACCCACCTAGAACCCCGCTGGTAATGTTTCACAGAATCCCGTTCATGTCTTCCCGTACGTCTCGGTGCGGATATTATATACGTCTATAAATTTATATATCCTAACATAAGGAAACCTAACTTCTCGGATGTAGTATTTTCCAACATTCCTGGCGGATCGGCCCCTACTTCTCGGAGGGCACATTATATAAGTCCATATCGTAATATAACCTAACCTAACCCATCTAGACCGTCGCTGGTAATGTTTTACAAAATCTCGGTCGTGTCGACCCGTTCTTCTCGGAGGGCACATTATATACGTCTATATCGCAATATAACCTAACCTAACCCATCTAGACCCTCGCTGGTAATGTTTTACAAAATTCCGGACGTGTCGGACCGTACTTTGCCGTGGGCACATTATATACGTCTATAACGTTATATATCCTAACGTAAGGGAACCTAACATCTCGAATGTAGTATTTTCCAACATCCCTGGCGGGTCGGCCCCTACTTCTCGGTGGGCACATTATATACGTCTATATCGTAATATAACCTAACCTAACCCATCTAGACCCTCACTGGTAATGTTTTACAAAAATCCGGGCGTGTCGGCCCGTACATCTCGGCGAGGACATTATATACGTCTATAACGTTATATATCCTAACCTAAGGGAACCTAACATCTCGGATGTAGTATTTCACGACATTCCTGGCGGGTCGGCGCCAATTCTCGGTGGGATCATTATATACGTCTATAACGTAATATAACCTAACCTAACACATCTAGCCCCTAGCTGGGAATGTTTTACAGAATCCCGTTCATGTCTTCCCGTACGTCTCGGTGCGGACATTATATACGTCTATAAATTTATATATCCTAACCTAAGGGAAACTAACATCTCGGATGTAGTATTTTCCAACATTCCTGGCGGGTCGGCCCCTACTTCTCGGTGGGCTCATTATATACGTCTATATCGCAATATAAACTAACCTAACCCATTTAGACCCTCGCTGGTAATGTTTTACAAAATTCCGGTCGTGTCGGCCCGTACTTTGCCGTGGGGACATTATATACGTCTATAACGTTATATATCCTAACCTAAGGGAACCTAACATCTCGGATGCAGTATTTTCCAACATTCCTGGCGGGTCGGCCCCTACTTCTCGGTGTGCACATTATATACGTCTATATCGTAACGTAACCTAACCTAACCCACCTAGAACCCCGCTGGTAATGTTTCACAGAATCCCGTTCATGTCTTCCCGTACGTCTCGGTGCGGATATTATATACGTCTATAAATTTATATATCCTAACATAAGGAAACCTAACTTCTCGGATGTAGTATTTTCCAACATTCCTGGCGGATCGGCCCCTACTTCTCGGAGGGCACATTATATAAGTCCATATCGTAATATAACCTAACCTAACCCATCTAGACCGTCGCTGGTAATGTTTTACAAAATCTCGGTCGTGTCGACCCGTTCTTCTCGGTGGGGACTTTATATACGTCTATAACGTTATACATCCGAACACAAGGGAACCTGACATCTCGGATGTAGTATTTTCCAACATTCCTGGCGGGTCGGCCCCCACTTCTCGGTGGACACATTATATACGTCTATATCGTAATATAACCTAACCTAACCCATCTAGACCGTCGCTGGTAATGTTTTACAAAATCCCGGTCGTGTCGTCCCGTACTTCTCGGTGGGGACATTATATACGTCTATAAGGTTATATATCCTAACCTAAGGTAACCTAACATCTCGGATGAAGTATTTTCCAACGTTCCTGGCGGGTCGGCCCCCACTTCTCGGTGGACACATTATATACGTCTATAACGTAATATATCCTAACCTATCCCATCTAGACCCTCGCTGGTAATGTTTTACAAAATTCCGGTCGTGTCGGCCCCTACTTTGCCGTGGGGACATTATATACGTCTATAAGGTTATATATCCTAACCTAAGGGAACCTAACATCTCGGATGAAGTATTTTCCAACATTTCTGGCGGGTCGGCCCCTACTTCTCGGTGGGAACATTATATACGTCTATATCGTAATATAACCTAACCTAACCCATCTAGACCCTCGCTGGTAATGTTTTACAAAATCCCGGTCGTGTCGGCCCGTACTTCTCGGTGGGGACATTATATACGTCTATAACGTTATATATCCTAACCTAAGGGAACCTAACTTCTCGAATGTAGTATTTTCCAACATTCCTGGCGGGTCGGGTCCTACTTCTCGGAGGGCACATTATATACGTCCATATCGTAATATAACCTAACCTAACCCATCTAGACCCTCGCTGGTAATGTTTTACAAAATTCCGGTCGTGTCGGCCCGTACTTTGCCGTGGGGACATGATATACGTCTATAACTTTATATATCCTAACCTGAGGGAACCTAACATCTCGGATGTAGTATTTTCCAACATTCCTGGCGGGTCGGCCCCCACTTCTCGGTGGACACATTATATACGTCTATATCGTAATATAACCTAACCTAACCCATCTAGACCCTCACTGGTAATGTTTTACAAAATCCCGGTCGTGTCGGCCCGTACATCACGGTGAGGACATTATATACGTGTATAACGTTATATATCCTAACCTAAGGGAACCTAACATCTCGGATGTAGTATTTCACGACATTCCTGGCTGGTCGGCGCCAATTCTCGGTGGGATCATTATATACGTCTATAACGTAATATAACCTAACATAACCCACCTAGACCCTCGCTGGTAATGTTTCATACAATCCCGTTCATGTCTTCCCGTACGTCTCGGTGCGGATATTATATACGTCTGTAAATTTATATATCCTAACCTTAGGGAACCTAACATCTCGGATGTAGTATTTTCCAACATTCCTGGCGGGTCGGCCCCTACTTCTCGGTGGGCACATTATATACGTCTATATCGTAATATAACCTAACCTATCCCATCTAGACCCTCGCTGGTAATGTTTTACAAAATTCCGGTCGTGTCGGCCCCTACTTTGCCGTGGGGACATTATATACGTCTATAAGGTTTCATATCCTAACCTAAGGGAACCTAACCTCTCGGATGTAGTATTTTCCAACATTCCTGGCGGGCCGGCCCATACTTCTCGGTGGGCACATTATATACGTCCATATCGTAATATAACCTAACCTATCCCATCTAGACCCTCGCTGGTAATGTTTTACAAAATTCCGGTCGTTTCGGCCCGTACTTCTCGGTGGGGACATTATATACGTCTATAACGTTATATATCCTAACCTAAGGGAACCTAACTTCTCGGATGTAGTATTTTCCAACACGCCAGGCGTGACGGCCCCTACTTCTCGGTGGGGACATTATATACGTCTATATCGTAATATAACCTAACCTAACCCATCTAGACCCTCGCTGGTAATGTTTTACAAAATCCCGGTCGTGTCGGCCCGGACTTCTCGGTGGGGACATTATATACGTCTATAACGTTATATATCCTAACCTAAGGGAACCTAACTTCTCGGATGTAGTATTTTCCAACATTCCTGGCGCGTCGGCACCTACTTCTCGGAGGGCACATTATATACGTCCATATCGTAATATAACCTAACCTAACCCATCTAGACCCTCGCTGGTAATGTTTTACAAAATTCCGGTCGTGTCGGCCCGTACTTTGCCGTGGGGACATGATATACGTCTATAACTTTATATATCCTAACCTGAGGGAACCTAACATCTCGGATGTAGTATTTTCCAACATTCCTGGCGGGTCGGCCCCCACTTCTCGGTGGACACATTATATACGTCTATATCGTAATATAACCTAACCTAACCCATCTAGACTCTCACTGGTAACGTTTTACAAAATCCCGGTCGTGTCGGCCCGTACATCACGGTGAGGACATTATATACGTCTATAACGTTATATATCCTAACCTAAGGGAACCTAACATCTCGGATGTAGTATTTCACGACATTCCTGGCTGGTCGGCGCCAATTCTCGGTGGGATCATTATATACGTCTATAACGTAATATAACCTAACATAACCCACCTAGACCCTCGCTGGTAATGTTTCACACAATCCCGCTCATGTCTTCCCGTACGTCTCGGTGCGGTTATTATATACGTCTATAAGGTCATATATCCTAACCTAAGGGAACCTAACATCTCGGATGTAGTATTTTCCAACATTTCTGGCGGGTCGGGCCTTACTTCTCGGTGGGAACATTATATACGTCTATATCGTAATATAACCTAATCTAACCCATCTAGACCCTCGCTGGTAATGTTTTACAAAAGCCCGGTCTTGTCGGCCCGGATTCTCGGTGGGGACATTATATACGTCTATAACGTTATATATCCTAACCTAAGGGAACCTAACTTCTCGGATGTAGTATTTTCCAACATTCCTGGCGGGTCGGCCCCTACTTCTCGGAGGGCACATTATATACGTCCATATCGTAATATAACCTAACCTAACCCATCTAGACCCTCGCTGGTAATGTTTTACAAAATTCCGGTCGTGTCGGCCCGTACGTCTCGGTGCGGATATTATATACGTCTATAAATTTATATATCCTAATCTAAGGGAACCTAACATCTCGGATGTAGTATTTTCCAACATTCCTGGCGGGTCGGCCCCTACTTCTCGGTGGGCACATTATGTACGTCTATATCGTAACATAACCTAACCTAACCCATCTAGACCGTCGCTGGTAATGTTTTACAAAATCCCGGTCGTGTCGACCCGTACTTCTCGGTGGGGACTTTATATACGTCTATAACGTTATATATCCGAACACAAGGGAACCTGACATCTCGGATGTAGTATTTTCCAACATTCCTGGCGGGCCAGCCCCTACTTCCCGGTGGGCACATTATATACGTCCATATCGTAATATAACCTAACCTAACCCATCTAGACCCTGGCTGGTAATGTTTTACAAAATTCCGGTCGTGTCGGCCCGTACTTTGCCGTGGGGACATTATATACGTCTACAACTTTATATATCCGAACCTGAGGGAACCTAACATCTCGGATGTAGTATTTTCCAACATTCCTGGCGGGTCGGCCCCCACTTCTCGGTGGACACATTATATACGTCTATATCGTAATATAACCTAACCTAACCCATCCAGACGGTGGCTGATAATGTTTTACAAAATCCCGGTCGTGTCGACCCATACTTCTCGGTGGGCACATTATATACGTCCATATCGTAATATAACCTAACCTATCCCATCTAGACCCTCGCTGGTAATGTTTTACAAAATTCCGGTCGTGTCGGCCCGTACTCTGCCGTGGAGACCTTATATACGTCTATAACGTTATATATCCTAACCTAAGGGAACCTAACTTCTCGGATGTAGTATTTCCCAACATTCCTGGCGGGTCGGCCCCTACTTCTCGGAGGGCACATTATATACGCCCATATCGTAATATAACCTAACCTAACCCATCTAGACCGTCGCTGGTAATGTTTTACAAAATTCCGGTCGTGTCGGCCCGTACTTCTCGGTGGGGACTTTATATACGTCTATAACGTTATATATCCGAACACAAGGGAACCTGACATCTCGGATGTAGTATTTTCCAACATTCCTGGCGGGCCAGCCCCTACTTCTCGGTGGGCACATTATATACGTCTATATCGTAATATAACCTAACCTAACCCATCTAGACCCTCGCTGGTAATGTTTTACAAAATTCCGGTCGTGTCGGCCCGTACTTTGCCGTGGGGACATTATATACGTCTATAACTTTATATATCCGAACCTGAGGGAACCTAACATCTCGGATGTAGTATTTTCCAACTTTCCAGGCGTGACGGCCCCTACTTCTCGGTGGGCACATTATATACGTCCATATCGTAATATAACCTAACCTAACCCATCTAGACCCTCGCTGGTAATGTTTTACAAAATTCCGGTCGTGTCGGCCCGTACTTTGCCGTGGGGACATTATATACGTCTACAACTTTATATATCCGAACACGAGGGAACCTGACATCTCGGATGTAGTATTTTCCAACATTCCTGGCGGGCCAGCCCCTACTTCCCGGTGGGCACATTATATACGTCCATATCGTAATATAACCTAACCTAACCCATCTAGACCCTCGCTGGTAATGTTTTACAAAATTCCGGTCGTGTCGGCCCGTACTTTGCCGTGGGGACATTATATACGTCTACAACTTTATATATCCGAACCTGAGGGAACCTAACATCTCGGATGTAGTATTTTCCAACATTCCTGGCGGGTCGGCCCCCACTTCTCGGTGGACACATTATATACGTCTATATCGTAATATAACCTAACCTAACCCATCCAGACGGTGGCTGATAATGTTTTACAAAATCCCGGTCGTGTCGACCCGTACTTCTCGGTGGGGACATTATATACGTCTATAAACTTATATATCCGAACCTGAGGGAACCTAACATCTCGGATGTAGTATTTTCCAACGTTCCTGGCGGTCGGCCCCCACTTCTCGGTGGACACATTATATACGTCTATATCGTAATATAACCTAACCTAACCCATCTAGACCGTCGCTGGTAATGTTTTACAAAATTCCGGTCGTATCGGCGCGTACTTCTCGGTGGAGACTTTATATACGTCTATAACGTTATATATCCGAACACAAGGGAACCTGACATCTCGGATGTAGTATTTTCCAACATTCCTGGCGGGCCAGCCCCTACTTCTCGGTGGGCACATTATATACGTCTATATCGTAATATAACCTAACCTAACCCATCTAGACCCTCGCTGGTAATGTTTTACAAAATTCCGGTCGTGTCGGCCCGTACTTTGCCGTGGGGACATTATATACGTCTATAACTTTATATATCCGAACCTGAGGGAACCTAACATCTCGGATGTAGTATTTTCCAACTTTCCAGGCGTGACGGCCCCTACTTCTCGGTGGGGAAATTATATACGTCTATATCGTAATATAACCTAACCTAACCCATTTTGCCCCTCGGTGATAATGTTTTACAGAATCCCGGCCGTGTCGTCCCGTACGTCTCGGTAGGGACATTGTATGCATCTGTAACGTTATATACCCTAACCTAAGGCAACCTAACATCTCGAATGTAGTATTTCACAACATTCCTGGCGGGTCCGCCCCACTTCTCGGTGGGAACATTATATACGTCTATATCGTAATATAACCTAACCTAACCCATCTAGAACCTCGCTGGTAATGTTTTACAAAATCCCGGTCGTGTCGGCCCGGACTTCTCGGTGGGGACATTATATACGTCTATAACGTTATATATCCTAACCTAAGGGAACCTAACATCTCGGATGTAGTATTTTCCAACATTCCTGGCGGGTCGGCCCCTACTTCTAGGAGGGCACATTATATACGTCCATATCGTAATATAACCTAACCTAACCCATCTAGACCCTCGCTGGTAATGTTTTACAAAATTCCGGTCGTGTCGGCCCGTACTCTGCCGTGGAGACATTATATACGTCTATAACGTTATATATCCTAACCTAAGGGAACCTAACATCTCGGATGTAGTATTTTCCAACATTTCTGTCGGCTCGGCCCCTACTTCTCGGTGGGAACATTATATACGTCTATAACGTAATATAACCTAACCTAACCCACCTAGACCCTCGCTGGTAATGTTTCACAGAATCCCGTTCATGTCTTCCCGTACGTCTCGGTGCGGATATTATATACGTCTATAAATTTATATATCCTAACCTAAAGGAACCTAACATCTCGGATGTAGAATTTTCCAACATTCCTGGCGGGTCGGCCCCCACTTCTCGGTGGACACATTATATACGTCTATATCGTAATATAACCTAACCTAACCCATCTAGACGGTGGCTGGTAATGTTTTACAAAATCCCGGTCGTGTCGACCCGTACTTCTCGGTGGGGACATTATATACGTATATAAACTTATATATCCGAACCTGAGGGAACCTAACATCTCGGACGTAGTATTTTCCAACGTTCCTGGCGGTCGGCCCCCACTTCTCGGTGGACACATTATATACGTCTATATCGTAATATAATCTAACCTATCCCATCTAGACCCACGCTGGTAATGTTTTACAAAATCCCGGTCGTGTCGGCCCGTACTTCTCGGTGGGGACATTATATACGTCTATAAGGTTATATATCCTAACCTAAGGGAACCTAACCTCTCGGATGTAGTATTTTCCAACATTCCTGGCGCGTCGGCACCTACTTCTCGGAGGGCACATTATATACTTCCATATCGTAATATAACCTAACCTAACCCATCTAGACCCTCGCTGGTAATGTTTTACAAAATTCCGGGCGTGTCGGCCCGTACTCTGCCGTGGAGACATTATATACGTCTATAACGTTATATATCCTAACCTAAGGGAACCTAACATCTCGGATGTAGTATTTTCCAACATTTCTGGCGGATCGGCCCCTACTTCTCGGTGGGAACATTATATACGTCTATAACGTAATATAACCTAACCTAACCCACCTAGACCCTCGCTGGTAATGTTTCACAGAATCCCGTTCATGTCTTCCCGTACGTCTCGGTGCGGATATTATATACGTCTATAAATTTATATATCCTAACCTAAAGGAACCTAACATCTCGGATGTAGAATTTTCCAACATTCCTGGCGGGTCGGCCCCCACTTCTCGGTGGACACATTATATACGTCTATATCGTAATATAACCTAACCTAACCCATCTAGACGGTGGCTGGTAATGTTTTACAAAATCCCGGTCGTGTCGACCCGTACTTCTCGGTGGGGACATTATATACGTCTATAAACTTATATATCCGAACCTGAGGGAACCTAACATCTCGGATGTAGTATTTTCCAACGTTCCTGGCGGGTCGGCCCCCACTTCTCGGTGGACACATTATATACGTCTATATCGTAATATAACCTAACCTATCCCATCTAGACCCTCGCTGGTAATGTTTTACAAAATCCCGGTCGTGTCGGCACGTACTTCTCGGTGGGGACATTATATACGTCTATAACGTTATATATCCTAACCTAAGGGAACCTAACTTCTCGGATATAGTATTTTCCAACATTCCTGGCGGGTCGGCCCCTACTTCTCGGAGGGCACATTATATACGTCCATATCGTAATATAACCTAACCTAACCCATCTAGACCGTCGCTGGTAATGTTTTACAAAATTCCGGTCGTGTCGGCCCGTACTTCTCGGTGGGGACTTTATATACGTCTATAACATTATATATCCGAACCTGAGGGAACCTAACATCTCGGATGTAGTATTTTCCAACTTTCCAGGCGTGACGGCCCCTACTTCTCGGTGGGGACATTATATACGTCTATATCGTAATATAACCTAACCTAACTCATTTTGCCCCTCGGTGATAATGTTTTACAAAATCCCGGTCGTGTCGGCCCGTACTTCTCGGTGGGGACATTATATACGTCTATAACGTTATATATCCTAACCTAAGGGAACCTAACATATCGGATGTAGTATTTCACGACATTCCTGGCGGTACGGCGCCAATTCTCGGTGGGATCATTATATACGTCTATAACGTAATATAACCTAACATAACCCACCTAGACCCTCGCTGGTAATGTTTCACACAATCCCGTTCATGTCTTCCCGTACGTCTCGGTGCGGATATTATATACGTCTATAAGGTTATATATCCTAACCTATGGGAACCTAACATCTCGGATGTAGTATTTTCCAACATTCCTGGCGGGTCGGCCCCTACTTCTCGGAGGGCACATTATATACGTCCATATCGTAATATAACCTAACCTAACCCATCTAGACCCTCGCTGGTAATGCTTTACAAAATTCCGGTCGTGTCGGCCCGTACTCTGCCGTGGAGACATTATATACGTCTATAACGTTATATATCCTAACCTAAGGGAACCTAACATCTCGGATGTAGTATTTTCCAACATTTCTGTCGGGTCGGCCCCTACTTCTCGGTGGGAACATTATATACGTCTATAACGTAATATAACCTAACCTAACCCACCTAGACCCTCGCTGGTAATGTTTCACAGAATCCCGTTCATGTCTTCCCGTACGTCTCGGTGCGGATATTATATACGTCTATAAATTTATATATCCTAACCTAAGGGAACCTAACATCTCGGATGTAGTATTTTCCAACATTCCTGGCGGGTCGGCCCCTACTTCTCGGTGGGCACATTATATACGTCTATATCGTAACATAACCTAACCTAACCCATCTAGACCGTCGCTGGGATTGTTTTACAAAATCCCGGTCGTGTCGACCCTTACTTCTCGGTGGGGACTTTATATACGTCTATAACGTTATATATCCGAACACAAGGGAACCTGACATCTCGGATGTACTATTTTCCAACATTCCTGGCGGGCCAGCCCCTACTTCCCGGTGGGCACATTATATACGTCCATATCGTAATATAACCTAACCTAACCCATCTAGACCCTCGCTGGTAATGTTTTACAAAATTCCGGTCGTGTCGGCCCGTACTTTGCCGTGGGGACATTATATACGTCTACAACTTTACATATCCGAACCTGAGGGAACCTAACATCTCGGATGTAGTAATTTCCAACATTCCTGGCGGGTCGGCCCCCACTTCTCGGTGGACACATTATATACGTCTATATCGTAATATAACCTAACCTAACCCATCCAGACGGTGGCTGGTAATGTTTTACAAAATCCCGGTCGTGTCGACCCGTACTTCTCGGTGGGGACATTATATGCGTCTATAAACTCATATATCCGAACCTGAGGGAACCTAACATCTCGGATGTAGTATTTTTCAACGTTCCTGGCGGTCGGCCCCCCACTTCTCGGTGGACACATTATATACGTCTATATCGTAATATAACCTAACCTATCCCATCTAGACCCTCGCTGGTAATGTTTTACAAAATTCCGGTCGTGTCGGCCCCTACTTTGCCGTGGGGACATTATATACGTCTATAAGGTTATATATCCTAACCTAAGGGAACGTAACCTCTCGGATGTAGTATTTTGCAACATTCCTGGCGGGCCGGCCCATACTTCTCGGTGGGCACATTATATACGTCCATATCGTAATATAACCTAACCTATCCCATCTAGACCCTCGCTGGTAATGTTTTACAAAATTCCGGTCGTGTCGGCCCGTACTCTGCCGTGGAGACCTTATATACGTCTATAACGTTATATATCCTAACCTAAGGGAACCTAACTTCTCGGATGTAGTATTTCCCAACATTCCTGGCGGGTCGGCCCCTACTTCTCGGAGGGCACATTATATACGCCCATATCGTAATATAACCTAACCTAACCCATCTAGACCGTCGCTGGTAATGTTTTACAAAATTCCGGTCGTGTCGGCCCGTACTTCTCGGTGGGGACTTTATATACGTCTATAACATTATATATCCGAACCTGAGGGAACCTAACATCTCGGATGTAGTATTTTCCAACTTTCCAGGCGTGACGGCCCCTACTTCTCGGTGGGGACATTATATACGTCTATATCGTAATATAACCTAACCTAACTCATTTTGCCCCTCGGTGATAATGTTTTACAAAATCCCGGTCGTGTCGGCCCGTACTTCTCGGTGGGGACATTATATACGTCTATAACTTTATATATCCGAACCTGAGGGAACCTAACATCTCGGATGTAGTATTTTCCGACTTTCCAGGCGTGACGGCCCCTACTTCTCGGTGGGGACATTATATACGTCTATATCGTAATATAACCTAACCTAACCCATTTTGCCCCTCGGTGATAATGTTTTACAGAATCCCGGCCGTGTCGTCCCGTACGTCTCGGTAGGGACATTGTATTCATCTGTAACGTTATATACCCTAACCTAAGGCAACCTAACATCTCGAATGTAGTATTTCACAACATTCCTGGCGGGTCCGCCCCACTTCTCGGTGGGAACATTATATACGTCTATATCGTAATATAACCTAACCTAACCCATCTAGACCCTCGCTGGTAATGTTTTACAAAATCCCGGTCGTGTCGGCCCGGACTTCTCGGTGGGGACATTATATACGTCTATAACGTTATATATCCTAACCTAAGGGAACCTAACTTCTCGGATGTAGTATTTTCCAACATTCCTGGCGCGTCGGCACCTACTTCTCGGAGGGCACATTATATACGTCCATATCGTAATATAACCTAACCTAATCCATCTAGACCCTCGCTGGTAATGTTTTACAAAATTCCGGTCGTGTCGGCCCGTACTTTGCCGTGGGGACATGATATACGTCTATAACTTTATATATCCTAACCTGAGGGAACCTAACATCTCGGATGTAGTATTTTCCAACATTCCTGGCGGGTCGGCCCCCACTTCTCGGTGGACACATTATATACGTCCATATCGTAATATAACCTAACCTAACCCATCTAGACCCTCGCTGGTAATGTTTTACAAAATCCCGGTCTTGTCGGCCCGGACTTCTCGGTGGGGACATTATATACGTCTACAACTTTATATATCCGAACCTGAGGGAACCTAACATCTCGGATGTAGTATTTTCCAACATTCCTGGCGGGTCGGCCCCTACTTCTCGGAGGGCACATTCTATACTTCCATATCGTAATATAACCTAACCTAACCCATCTAGACCCTCGCTGGTAATGTTTTACAAAATTCCGGTCGTGTCGGCCCGTACTCTGCCGTGGAGACATTATATACGTCTATAACGTTATATATCCTAACCTAAGGGAACCTAACATCTCGGATGTAGTATTTTCCAACATTTCTGGCGGGTCGGCCCCTACTTCTCGGTGGGCACATTATATACGTCTATATAGTAATATAACCTAACCTAACCCATCTAGACCCTCGCTGGTAATGTTTTACAAAATTCCGGTCGTGTCGGCCCGTACTTTGCCGTGGGGACATTATATACGTCTATAACTTTATATATCCGAACCTGAGGGAACCTAACATCTCGGATGTAGTATTTTCCAACTTTCCAGGCGTGACGGCCCCTACTTCTCGGTGGGGACATTATATACGTCTATATCGTAATATAACCTAACCTAACCCATTTTGCCCCTCGGTGATAATGTTTTACAGAATCCCGGCCGTGTCGTCCCGTACGTCTCGGTAGGGACATTGTATGCATCTGTAACGTTATATACCCTAACTTAAGGCAACCTAACATCTCGAATGTAGTATTTCACAACATTCCTGGCGGGTCCGCCCCACTTCTCGGTGGGAACATTATATACGTCTATATCGTAATATAACCTAACCTAACCCATCTAGACCCTCGCTGGTAATGTTTTACAAAATCCCGGTCGTGTCGGCCCGGACTTCTCGGTGGGGACATTATATACGTCTATAACGTTATATATCCTAACCTAAGGGAACCTAACTTCTCGGATGTAGTATTTTCCAACATTCCTGGCGCGTCGGCACCTACTTCTCGGAGGGCACATTATATACGTCCATATCGTAATATAACCTAACCTAATCCATCTAGACCCTCGCTGGTAATGTTTTACAAAATTCCGGTCGTGTCGGCCCGTACTTTGCCGTGGGGACATGATATACGTCTATAACTTTATATATCCTAACCTGAGGGAACCTAACATCTCGGATGTAGTATTTTCCAACATTCCTGGCGGGTCGGCCCCCACTTCTCGGTGGACACATTATATACGTCTATATCGTAATATAACCTAACCTAACCCATCTAGACCCTCGCTGGTAATGTTTTACAAAATCCCGGTCTTGTCGGCCCGGACTTCTCGGTGGGGACATTATATACGTCTATAACGTTATATATCCTAACCTAAGGGAACCTAACTTCTCGGATGTAGTATTTTCCAACATTCCTGGCGCGTCGGCACCTACTTCTCGGAGGGCACATTATATACGTCCACATCGTAATATAACCTAACCTAATCCATCTAGACCCTCGCTGGTAATGTTTTACAAAATTCCGGTCGTGTCGGCCCGTACTTTGCCGTGGGGACATGATATACGTCTATAACTTTATATATCCTAACCTGAGGGAACCTAACATCTCGGATGTAGTATTTTCCAACATTCCTGGCGGGTCGGCCCCCACTTCTCGGTGGACACATTATATACGTCTATATCGTAATATAACCTAACCTAACCCATCTAGACCCTCGCTGGTAATGTTTTACAAAATCCCGGTCTTGTCGGCCCGGACTTCTCGGTGGGGACATTATATACGTCTATAACGTTATATATCCTAACCTAAGGGAACCTAACTTCTCGGATGTAGTATTTTCCAACATTCCTGGCGGGTCGGCCCCTACTTCTCGGAGGGCACATTATATACGTCCATATCGTAATATAACCTAACCTAACCCATCTAGACCGTCGCTGGTAATGTTTTACAAAATCCCGGTCGTGTCGACCCGTACTTCTCGGTGGGGACTTTATATACGTCTATAACGTTATATATCCGAACACAAGGGAACCTGACATCTCGGATGTAGTATTTTCCAACATTCCTGGCGGGCCAGCCCCTACTTCCCGGTGGGCACATTATATACGTCAATATCGTAATATAACCTAACCTAACCCATCTAGACCCTCGCTGGTAATGTTTTACAAAATTCCGGTCGTGTCGGCCCGTACTTTGCCGTGGGGACATTATATACGTCTACAACTTTATATATCCGAACCTGAGGGAACCTAACATCTCGGATGTAGTATTTTCCAACATTCCTGGCGGGTCGGCCCCTACTTCTCGGAGGGCACATTATATACTTCCATATCGTAATATAACCTAACCTAACCCATCTAGACCCTCGCTGGTAATGTTTTACAAAATTCCGGTCGTGTCGGCCCGTACTCTGCCGTGGAGACATTATATACGTCTATAACGTTATATATCCTAACCTAAGGGAACTTAACATCTCGGATGTAGTATTTTCCAACGTTCCTGGCGGTCGGCCCCCACTTCTCGGTGGACACATTATATACGTCTATATCGTAATATAACCTAACCTATCCCATCTAGACCCTCGCTGGTAATGTTTTACAAAATTCCGGTCGTGTCGGCCCCTACTTTGCCGTGGGTACATTATATACGTCTATAAGGTTATATATCCTAGCCTAAGGGAACCTCACATCTCGGATGTAGTATTTTCCAACATTCCTGGCGGGCCAGCCCCTACTTCTCGGTGGGCACATTATATACGTCTATATCGTAATATAACCTAACCTAACCCATCTAGACCCTCGCTGGTAATGTTTTACAAAATTCCGGTCGTGTCGGCCCGTACTTTGCCGTGGGGACATTATATACGTCTATAACTTTATATATCCGAACCTGAGGGAACCTAACATCTCGGATGTAGTATTTTCCAACATTCCTGGCGGGTCGGCCCCTACTTCTCGGTGGGCACATTATATACGTCTATATCGTAACATAACCTAACCTAACCCATCTAGACCGTCGCTGGTAATGTTTTACAAAATCCCGGTCGTGTCGACCCGTACTTCTCGGTGGGGACATTATATACGTCTATAAACTTATATATCCGAACCTGAGGGAACCTAACATCTCGGATGTAGTATTTTCCAACGTTCCTGGCGGGTCGGCCCCCACTTCTCGGTGGACATATTATATACGTCTATATCGTAATATAACCTAACCTATCCCATCTAGACCCTCGCTGGTAATGTTTTACAAAATCCCGGTCGTGTCGGCCCGTACTTCTCGGTGGGGACATTATATACGTCTATAACGTTATATATCCTAACCTAAGGGAACCTAACTTCTCGGATATAGTATTTTCCAACATTCCTGGCGGGTCGGCACCTACTTCTCGGAGGGCACATTATATACGTCCATATCGTAATATAACCTAACCTAACCCATCTAGACCGTCGCTGGTAATGTTTTACAAAATTCCGCACGTGTCGGCCCGTACTTCTCGGTGGGGACTTTATATACGTCTATAACATTATATATCCGAACCTGAGGGAACCTAACATCTCGGATGTAGTATTTTCCAACTTTCCAGGCGTGACGGCCCCTACTTCTCGGTGGGGACATTATATACGTCTATATCGTAATATAACCTAACCTAACTCATTTTGCCCCTCGGTGATAATGTTTTACAAAATCCCCGTCGTGTCGGCCCGTACTTCTCGGTGGGGACATTATATACGTCTATAACGTTATATATCCTAACCTAAGGGAACCTAACATCTCGGATGTAGTATTTCACGACATTCCTGGCGGTACGGCGCCAATTCTCGGTGGGATCATTATATACGTCTATAACGTAATATAACCTAACATAACCCACCTAGACCCTCGCTGGTAATGTTTCACACAATCCCGTTCATGTCTTCCCGTACGTCTCGGTGCGGATATTATATACGTCTATAAGATTATATATCCTAACCTAAGGGAACCTAACATCTCGGATGTAGTATTTTCCAACATTCCTGGCGGGTCGGCCCCTACTTCTCGGAGGGCACATTATATACGTCCATATCGTAATATAACCTAACCTAACCCATCTAGACCCTCGCTGGTAATGTTTTACAAAATTCCGGTCGTGTCGGCCCGTACTTCTCGGTGGGGACATTATATACGTCTATAACGTTATATATCCTAACCTAAGGGAACCTAACATCTCGGATGTAGTATTTCACGACATTCCTGGCGGTACGGCGCCAATTCTCGGTGGGATCATTATATACGTCTATAACGTAATATAACCTAACATAACCCACCTAGACCCTCGCTGGTAATGTTTCACACAATCCCGTTCATGTCTTCCCGTACGTCTCGGTGCGGATATTATATACGTCTATAAGGTTATATATCCTAACCTAAGGGAACCTAACATCTCGGATGTAGTATTTTCCAACATTCCTGGCGGGTCGGCCCCTACTTCTCGGAGGGCACATTATATACGTCCATATCGTAATATAACCTAACCTAACCCATCTAGACCCTCGCTGGTAATGTTTTACAAAACTCCGGTCGTGTCGGCCCGTACTCTGCCGTGCAGACATTATATACGTCTATAACGTTATATATCCTAACCTAAGGGAACCTAACATCTCGGATGTAGTATTTTCCAACATTTCTGTCGGGTCGGCCCCTACTTCTCGGTGGGAACATTATATACGTCTATAACGTAATATAACCTAACCTAACCCACCTAGACCCTCGCTGGTAATGTTTCACAGAATCCCGTTCATGTCTTCCCGTACGTCTCGGTGCGGATATTATATACGTCTATAAATTTATATATCCTAACCTAAGGGAACCTAACATCTCGGATGTAGTATTTTCCAACATTCCTGGCGGGTCGGCCCCTACTTCTCGGTGGGCACATTATATACGTCTATATCGTAACATAACCTAACCTAACCCATCTAGACCGTCGCTGGTAATGTTTTACAAAATCCCGGTCGTGTCGACCCGTACTTCTCGGTGGGGACTTTATATACGTCTATAACGTTATATATCCGAACACAAGGGAACCTGACATCTCGGATGTAGTATTTTCCAACATTCCTGGCGGGCCAGCCCCTACTTCCCGGTGGGCACATTATATACGTCCATATCGTAATATAACCTAACCTAACCCATCTAGACCCTCGCTGGTAATGTTTTACAAAATTCCGGTCGTGTCGGCCCGTACTTTGCCGTGGGGACATTATATACGTCTACAACTTTATATATCCGAACCTGAGGGAACCTAACATCTCGGATGTAGTATTTTCCAACATTCCTGGCGGGTCGGCCCCCACTTCCCGGTGGACACATTATATACGTCCATATCGTAATATAACCTAACCTAACCCATCTAGACCCTCGCTGGTAATGTTTTACAAAATTCCGGTCGTGTCGGCCCGTACTTTGCCGTGGGGACATTATATACGTCTATAACTTTATATATCCGAACCTGAGGGAACCTAACATCTCGGATGTAGTATTTTCCAACTTTCCAGGCGTGACGGCCCCTACTTCTCGGTGGGGACATTATATACGTCTATATCGTAATATAACCTAACCTAACCCATTTTGCCCCTCGGTGATAATGTTTTACAGAATCCCGGCCGTGTCGTCCCGTACGTCTCGGTAGGGACATTGTATGCATCTGTAACGTTATATACCCTAACCTAAGGCAACCTAACATCTCGAATGTAGTATTTCACAACATTCCTGGCGGGTCCGCCCCACTTCTCGGTGGGAACATTATATACGTCTATATCGTAATATAACCTAACCTAACCCATCTAGACCCTCGCTGGTAATGTTTTACAAAATCCCGGTCGTGTCGGCCCGTACTTCGCGGTGGGGACTTTATATACGTCTATAACGTTATATATCCGAACACAAGGGAACCTGACATCTCGGATGTAGTATTTTCCAACATTCCTGGCGGGTCGGCCCCCACTTCTCGGTGGGAACATTATATACGTCTATAACGTAATATAACCTAACCTAACCCACCTAGACCCTCGCTGGTAATGTTTCACAGAATACCGTTCATGTCTTCCCGTACGTCTCGGTGCGGATATTATATACGTCTATAAATTTATATATCCTAACCTAAGGGAACCTAACATCTCGGATATAGTATTTTCCAACATTCCTGGCGGGTCGGCCCCTACTTCTCGGAGGGCACATTATATACGTCCATATCGTAATATAACCTAACCTAACCCATCTAGACCGTCGCTGGTAATGTTTTACAAAATTCCGGTCGTGTCGGCCCGTACTTCTCGGTGGGGACTTTATATACGTCTATAACATTATATATCCGAACCTGAGGGAACCTAACATCTCGGATGTAGTATTTTCCAACTTTCCAGGCGTGACGGCCCCTACTTCTCGGTGGGGACATTATATACGTCTATATGGTAATATAACCTAACCTAACTCATTTTGCCCCTCGGTGATAATGTTTTACAAAATCCCGGTCGTGTCGGCCCGTACTTCTCGGTGGGGACATTATATACGTCTATAACGTTATATATCCTAACCTAAGGGAACCTAACATCTCGGATGTAGTATTTCACGACATTCCTGGCGGTACGGCGCCAATTCTCGGTGGGATCATTATATACGTCTATAACGTAATATAACCTAACCTAACCCACCTAGACCCTCGTTGGTAATGTTTCACACAATCCCGTTCATGCCTTCCCGTACGTCTCGGTGCGGATATTATATACGTCTATAAATTTATATATCCTAACCTAAGGGAACCTAACATCTCGGATGTAGTATTTTCCAGCATTCCTGGCGGGTCGGCCCCTACTTCTCGGTGGGCACATTATATACGTCTATATCGTAATATAACCTAACCTAACCCATATAGACGATCGCTGGTAATGTTTTACAAAATCCCGGTCGTGTCGACCTGTACTTCTCGGTGGGGACATTATATACGTCTATAAAGTTATATATCCTAACCTAAGGGATCCTAACATCTCGGATGTAGTATTTTCCAACATTTCTGGCGGGTCGGCCCCTACTTCTCGGTGGGAACATTATATACGTCTATATCGTAATATAACCTAACCTAACCCATCTAGATCCTCGCTGGTAATGTTTTACAAAATCCCGGTCGTGTCGGCCCGTACTTCTCGGTGGGGACATTACATACGTCTATAACGTTATATATCCTAACCTAAGGGAACCTAACTTCTCGGATGTAGTATTTTCCAACATTCCTGGCGCGTCGGCACCTACTTCTCGGAGGGCACATTATATACGTCCATATCGTAATATAACCTAACCTAACCCATCTAGACCCTCGCTGGTAATGTTTTACAAAATTCCGGTCGTGTCGGCCCGTACTTTGCCGTGGGGACATGATATACGTCTATAACTTTATATATCCTAACCTGAGGGAACCTAACATCTCGGATGTAGTATTTTCCAACATTCCTGGCGGGTCGGCCCCCACTTCTCGGTGGACACATTATATACGTCTATATCGTAATATAACCTAACCTAACCCATCTAGACCCTCACTGGTAATGTTTTACAAAATCCCGGTCGTTTCGGCCCGTACATCACGGTGAAGACATTATATACGTCGATAACGTTATATATCCTAACCTAAGGGAACCTAACATCTCGGATGTAGTATTTCACGACATTCCTGGCGGGTCGGCGCCAATTCTCGGTGGGATCATTATATACGTCTATAACGTAATATAACCTAACATAACCCACCTAAACCCTCGCTGGTAATGTTTCACACAATCCCGTTCATGTCTTCTCATACGTCTCGGTGCGGATATTATATACGTCTATAAGGTTATATATCCTAACCTAAGGGAACCTAACATCTCGGATGTAGTATTTTCCAACATTTCTGGCGGGTCGGCCCCTACTTCTCGGTGGGAACATTATATACGTCTATATCGTAATATATCCTAACCTAACCCATCTAGACCCTCGCTGGTAATGTTTTACAAAATCCCGGTCTTGTCGGCCCGGACTTCTCGGTGGGGACATTATATACGTCTATAACGTTATATATCCTAACCTAAGGGAACCTAACTTCTCGGTTGTAGTATTTTCCAACATTCCTGGCGGGTCGGCCCCTACTTCTCGGAGGGCACATTATATACGTCCATATCGTAATATAACCTAACCTAACCCATCTAGACCCTCACTGGTAATGTTTTACAAAATTCCGGTCGTGTCGGCCCGTACTCTGCCGTGGAGACATTATATACGTCTATAACGTTATATATCCTAACCTAAGGGAACCTAACTTCTCGGATGTAGTATTTTCCAACATTCCTGGCGGGTCGGCCCCTACTTCTCGGAGGGCACATTATATACGTCCATATCGTAATATAACCTAACCTAACCCATCTAGACCCTCGCTGGTAATGTTTTACAAAATTCCGGTCGTGTCGGCCCGTACTCTGCCGTGGAGACATTATATACGTCTATAACGTTATATATCCTAACCTAAGGGAACCTAACATCTCGGATGTAGTATTTTCAACATTTCTGGCGGGTCGGCCCCTTCTTCTCGGTGGGAACATTATATACGTCTATAACGTAATATAACCTAACCTAACCCACCTAGACCCTCGCTGGTAATGTTTCACAGAATCCCGTTCATGTCTTCCCGTACGTCTCGGTGCGGATATTATATACGTCTGTAAATTTATATATCCTAACCTAAGGGAACCTAACATCTCGGATGTAGTATTTTCCAACATTCCTGGCGGGTCGGCCCCTACTTCTCGGTGGGCACATTATATACGTCTATATCGTAACATATCCTAACCTAACCCACCTAGACCGTCGCTGGTAATGTTTTACAAAATCCCGGTCGTGTCGACCCGTACTTCTCGGTGGGGACTTTATATACGTCTATAACGTTATATATCCGAACACAAGGGAACCTGACATCTCGGATGTAGTATTTTCCAACATTCCTGGCGGGCCAGCCCCTACTTCCCGGTGGGCACATTATATACGTCCATATCGTAATATAACCTAACCTAACCCATCTAGACCCTCGCTGGTAATGTTTTACAAAATTCCGGTCGTGTCGGCCCGTACTTTGCCGTGGGGACATTATATACGTCTATAAGGTTATATATCCTAACCTAAGGGAACCTAACATCTCGGATGTAGTATTTTCCAACATTTCTGGCGGGTCGGCCCCTACTTCTCGGTGGGAACATTATATACGTCTATATCGTAATATAACCTAACCTAACCCATCTAGACCCTCGCTGGTAATGTTTTACAAAATCCCGATCTTGTCGGCCCGGACTTCTCGGTGGGGACATTATATACGTCTATAACGTTATATATCCTAACCTAAGGGAACCTAACTTCTCGGATGTAGTATTTTCCAACATTCCTGGCGGGTCGGCCCCTACTTCTCGGAGGGCACATTATATACGTCCATATCGTAATATAACCTAACCTAACCCATCTAGACCCTCGCTGGTAATGTTTTACAAAATTCCGGTCGTGTCGGCCCGTACTCTGCCGTGGAGACATTATATACGTCTATAACGTTATATATCCTAACCTAAGGGAACCTAACATCTCGGATGTAGTATTTTCAACATTTCTGGCGGGTCGGCCCCTTCTTCTCGGTGGGAACATTATATACGTCTATAACGTAATATAACCTAACCTAACCCACCTAGACCCTCGCTGGTAATGTTTCACAGAATCCCGTTCATGTCTTCCCGTACGTCTCGGTGCGGATATTATATACGTCTATAAATTTATATATCCTAACCTAAGGGAACCTAACATCTCGGATGTAGTATTTTCCAACATTCCTGGCGGGTCGGCCCCTACTTCTCGGTGGGCACATTATATACGTCTATATCGTAACATATCCTAACCTAACCCACCTAGACCGTCGCTGGTAATGTTTTACAAAATCCCGGTCGTGTCGACCCGCACTTCTCGGTGGGGACTTTATATACGTCTATAACGTTATATATCCGAACACAAGGGAACCTGACATCTCGGATGTAGTATTTTCCAACATTCCTGGCGGGCCAGCCCCTACTTCCCGGTGGGCACATTATATACGTCCATATCGTAATATAACCTAACCTAACCCATCTAGACCCTCGCTGGTAATGTTTTACAAAATTCCGGTCGTGTCGGCCCGTACTTTGCCGTGGGGACATTATATACGTCTATAAGGTTATATATCCTAACCTAAGGGAACCTAACATCTCGGATGAAGTATTTTCCAACATTTCTGGCGGGTCGGCCCCTACTTCTCGGTGGGAACATTATATACGTCTATATCGTAATATAACCTAACCTAACCCATCTAGACCGTCGCTGGTAATGTTTTATAAAATTCCGGTCGTGTCGGCCCGTACTTCTCGGTGGGGACTTTATATACGTCTATAACATTATATATCCGAACCTGAGGGAACCTAACATCTCGGATGTAGTATTTTCCAACTTTCCAGGCGTGACGGCCCCTACTTCTCGGTGGGGACATTATATACGTCTATATCGTAATATAACCTAACCTAACTCATTTTGCCCCTCGGTGATAATGTTTTACAAAATCCCGGTCGTGTCGGCCCGTACTTCTCGGTCAGGACATTATATACGTCTATTACGTTATATATCCGAACACAAGGGAACCTGACATCTCGGATGTAGTATTTTCCAACATTCCTGGCGGGCCAGCCCCTACTTCTCGGTGGGCACATTATATACGTCCATATCGTAATATAACCTAACCTAACCCATCTAAACCCTCGCTGGTAATGTTTTACAAAATCCCGGTCGAGTCGGCCCGTACTTCTCGGTGGGGACATTATATACGTCTATAACGTTATATATCCTAACCTAAGGGAACCTAACATCTCGGATGTAGTATTTTCCAACATTCCTGGCGGGCCAGCCCCTTCTTCTCGGTGGGCACATTATATACGTCCATATCGTAATATAACCTAACCTAACCCATCTAGACTCTCGCTGGTAATGTTTTACAAAATTCCGGTCGTGTCGGCCCGTACTTTGCCGTGGGGACATTATATACGTCTATAAGGTTATATATCCTAACCTGAGGGAACCTAACATCTCGGATGTAGTATTTTCCAACATTCCTGGCGGGTCGGCCCCCACTTCTCGGTGGACACATTATATATGTCTATATCGTAATATAACCTAACCTAACCCATCTAGACCCTCGCTGGTAATGTTTTACAAAATTCCGGTCGTGTCGGCCCGTACTCTGCCGTGGAGACATTATATACGTCTATAACGTTATATATCCTAACCTAAGGGAACCTAACATCTCGGATGTAGTATTTTCAACATTTCTGGCGGGTCGGCCCCTTCTTCTCGGTGGGAACATTATATACGTCTATAACGTAATATAACCTAACCTAACCCACCTAGACCCTCGCTGGTAATGTTTCACAGAATCCCGTTCATGTCTTCCCGTACGTCTCGGTGCGGATATTATATACGTCTGTAAATTTATATATCCTAACCTAAGGGAACCTAACATCTCGGATGTAGTATTTTCCAACATTCCTGGCGGGTCGGCCCCTACTTCTTGGTGGGCACATTATATACGTCTATATCGTAACATATCCTAACCTAACCCACCTAGACCGTCGCTGGTAATGTTTTACAAAATCCCGGTCGTGTCCACCCGTACTTCTCGGTGGGGACTTTATATACGTCTATAACGTTATATATCCGAACACAAGGGAACCTGACATCTCGGATGTAGTATTTTCCAACATTCCTGGCGGGCCAGCCCCTACTTCTCGGTGGGCACATTATATACGTCCATATCGTAATATAACCTAACCTAACCCATCTAGACCCTCGCTGGTAATGTTTTACAAAATTCCGGTCGTGTCGGCCCGTACTTTGCCGTGGGGACATTATATACGTCTATAAGGTTATATATTCTAACCTAAGGGAACCTAACATCTCGGATGTAGTATTTTCCAACATTTCTGGCGGGTCGGCCCCTACTTCTCGGTGGGAACATTATATACGTCTATATCGTAATATAACCTAACCTAACCCATCTAGACCCTCGCTGGTAATGTTTTACAAAATCCCGATCTTGTCGGCCCGGACTTCTCGGTGGGGACATTATATACGTCTATAACGTTATATATCCTAACCTAAACGAACCTAACTTCTCGGATGTAGTATTTTCCAACATTCCTGGCGGGTCGGCCCCTACTTCTCGGAGGGCACATTATATACGTCCATATCGTAATATAACCTAACCTAACCCATCTAGACCCTCGCTGGTAATGTTTTACAAAATTCCGGTCGTGTCGGCCCGTACTCTGCCGTGGAGACATTATATACGTCTATAACGTTACATATCCTAACCTAAGGGAACCTAACATCTCGGATGTAGTATTTTCAACATTTCTGGCGGGTCGGCCCCTTCTTCTCGGTGGGAACATTATATACGTCTATAACGTAATATAACCTAACCTAACCCACCTAGACCCTCGCTGGTAATGTTTCACAGAATCCCGTTCATGTCTTCCCGTACGTCTCGGTGCGGATATTATATACGTCTATAAATTTATATATCCTAACCTAAGGGAACCTAACATCTCGGATGTAGTATTTTCCAACATTCCTGGCGGGTCGGCCCCTACTTCTCGGTGGGCACATTATATACGTCTATATCGTAACATATCCTAACCTAACCCACCTAGACCGTCGCTGGTAATGTTTTACAAAATCCCGGTCGTGTCGACCCGTACTTCTCGGTGGGGACTTTATATACGTCTATAACGTTATATATCCGAACACAAGGGAACCTGACATCTCGGATGTAGTATTTTCCAACATTCCTGGCGGGCCAGCCCCTACTTCCCGGTGGGCACATTATATACGTCCATATCGTAATATAACCTAACCTAACCCATCTAGACCCTCGCTGGTAATGTTTTACAAAATTCCGGTCGTGTCGGCCCGTACTTTGCCGTGGGGACATTATATACGTCTATAAGGTTATATATCCTAACCTAAGGGAACCTAACATCTCGGATGAAGTATTTTCCAACATTTCTGGCGGGTCGGCCCCTACTTCTCGGTGGGAACATTATATACGTCTATATCGTAATATAACCTAACCTAACCCATCTAGACCGTCGCTGGTAATGTTTTACAAAATTCCGGTCGTGTCGGCCCGTACTTCTCGGTGGGGACTTTATATACGTCTATAACATTATATATCCGAACCTGAGGGAACCTAACATCTCGGATGTAGTATTTTCCAACTTTCCAGGCGTGACGGCCCCTACTTCTCGGTGGGGACATTATATACGTCTATATCGTAATATAACCTAACCTAACTCATTTTGCCCCTCGGTGATAATGTTTTACAAAATCCCGGTCGTGTCGGCCCGTACTTCTCGGTGAGGACATTATATACGTCTATTACGTTATATATCCGAACACAAGGGAACCTGACATCTCGGATGTAGTATTTTCCAACATTCCTGGCGGGCCAGCCCCTACTTCTCGGTGGGCACATTATATACGTCCATATCGTAATATAACCTAACCTAACCCATCTAAACCCTCGCTGGTAATGTTTTACAAAATCCCGGTCGAGTCGGCCCGTACTTCTCGGTGGGGACATTATATACGTCTATAACGTTATATATCCTAACCTAAGGGAACCTAACATCTCGGATGTAGTATTTTCCAACATTCCTGGCGGGCCAGCCCCTTCTTCTCGGTGGGCACATTATATACGTCCATATCGTAATATAACCTAACCTAACCCATCTAGACTCTCGCTGGTAATGTTTTACAAAATTCCGGTCGTGTCGGCCCGTACTTTGCCGTGGGGACATTATATACGTCTATAAGGTTATATATCCTAACCTGAGGGAACCTAACATCTCGGATGTAGTATTTTCCAACATTCCTGGCGGGTCGGCCCCCACTTCTCGGTGGACACATTATATATGTCTATATCGTAATATAACCTAACCTAACCCATCTAGACCCTCGCTGGTAATGTTTTACAAAATTCCGGTCGTGTCGGCCCGTACTCTGCCGTGGAGACATTATATACGTCTATAACGTTATATATCCTAACCTAAGGGAACCTAACATCTCGGATGTAGTATTTTCCGACATTTCTGGCGGGCCGGCCCTAATTCTCGGTGGGAACATTATATACGTCTATAACGTAATATAACCTAACCTAACCCACCTAGACCCTCGCTGGTAATGTTTCACAGAATCCCGTTCATGTCTTCCCGTACGTCTCGGTGCGGATATTATATACGTCTATAAATTTATATATCCTAACCTAAGGGAACCTAACATCTCGGATGTAGTATTTTCCAACATTTCTGGCGGGTCGGCCCCTACTTCTCGGTGGGCACATTATATACGTCTATATCGTAACATATCCTAACCTAACCCACCTAGACCGTCGCTGGTAATGTTTTACAAAATCCCGGTCGTGTCGACCCGTACTTCTCGGTGGGGACTTTATATACGTCTATAACGTTATATATCCGAACACAAGGGAACCTGACATCTCGGATGTAGTATTTTCCAACATTCCTGGCGGGCCAGCCCCTACTTCCCGGTGGGCACATTATATACGTCCATATCGTAATATAACCTAACCTAACCCATCTAGACCCTCGCTGGTAATGTTTTACAAAATTCCGGTCTTGTCGGCCCGTACTTTGCCGTGGGGACATTATATACGTCTATAAGGTTATATATCCTAACCTAAGGGAACCTAACATCTCGGATGAAGTATTTTCCAACATTTCTGGCGGGTCGGCCCCTACTTCTCGGTGGGAACATTATATACGTCTATATCGTAATATAACCTAACCTAACCCATCTAGACCGTCGCTGGTAATGTTTTACAAAATTCCGGTCGTGTCGGCCCGTACTTCTCGGTGGGGACTTTATATACGTCTATAACATTATATATCCGAACCTGAGGGAACCTAACATCTCGGATGTAGTATTTTCCAACTTTCCAGGCGTGACGGCCCCTACTTCTCGGTGGGGACATTATATACGTCTATATCGTAATATAACCTAACCTAACTCATTTTGCCCCTCGGTGATAATGTTTTACAAAATCCCGGTCGTGTCGGCCCGTACTTCTCGGTGGGGTCATTACATACGTCTATAACGTTATATATCCTAACCTAAGGGAACCTAACTTCTCGGATGTAGTATTTTCCAACATTCCTGGCGGGTCGGCCCCTACTTCCCGGAGGGCACATTATATACGTCCATATCGTAATATAACCTAACCTAACCCATCTAGACCGTCGCTGGTAATGTTTTACAAAATTCCGGTCGTGTCGGCCCGTACTTCTCGGTGGGGACTTTATATACGTCTATTACGTTATATATCCGAACACAAGGGAACCTGACATCTCGGATGTAGTATTTTCCAACATTCCTGGCGGGCCAGCCCCTACTTCCCGGTGGGCACATTATATACGTCCATATCGTAATATAACCTAACCTAACCCATCTAGACCCTCGCTGGTAATGTTTTACAAAATTCCGGTCGTGTCGGCCCGTACTCTGCCGTGGAGTCATTATATACGTCTATAACGTTATATATCCTAACCTAAGGGAACCTAACATCTCGGATGTAGTATTTTCCAACATTTCTGGCGGGTCGGCCCCTACTTCTCGGTGGGAACATTATATACGTCTATAACGTAATATAACCTAACCTAACCCACCTAGACCCTCGCTGGTAATGTTTCACAGAATCCCGTTCATGTCTTCCCGTACGTCTCGGTGCGGATATTATATACGTCTATAAATTTATATATCCTAACCTAAGGGAACCTAACATCTCGGATGTAGTATTTTCAAACATTCCTGGCGGGTCGGCCCCTACTTCTCGGTGGGCACATTATATACGTCTATATCGTAACATAACCTAACCTAACCCATCTAGACCGTCGCTGGTAATGTTTTACAAAATCCCGGTCGTGTCGACCCGTACTTCTCGGTGGGGACTTTATATACGTCTATAACGTTATATATCCGAACACAAGGGAACCTGACATCTCGGATGTAGTATTTTCCAACATTCCTGGCGGGCCAGCCCCTACTTCCCGGTGGGCACATTATATACGTCCATATCGTAATATAACCTAACCTAACCCATCTAGACCCTCGCTGGTAATGTTTTACAAAATTCCGGTCGTGTCGGCCCGTACTTTGCCGTGGGGACATTATATACGTCTACAACTTTATATATCCGAACCTGAGGGAACCTAACATCTCGGATGTAGTATTTTCCAACATTCCTGGCGGGTCGGCCCCCATTTCTCGGTGGACACATTATATACGTCCATATCGTAATATAACCTAACCTAACCCATCTAGACCCTCGCTGGTAATGTTTTACAAAATTCCGGTCGTGTCGGCCCGTACTTTGCCGTGGGGACATTATATACGTCTATAACTTTATATATCCGAACCTGAGGGAACCTAACATCTCGGATGTAGTATTTTCCAACTTTCCAGGCGTGACGGCCCCTACTTCTCGGTGGGGACATTATATACGTCTATATCGTAATATAACCAAACCTAACCCATCTAGACCCTCGCTGGTAATGTTTTACAAAATCCCGGTCGTGTCGGCCCGGACTTCTCGGTGGGGACATTATATACGTCTATAACGTTATATATCCTAACCTAAGGGAACCTGACATCTCGGATGTAGTATTTTCCAACATTCCTGGCGGGCCAGCCCCTACTTCCCGGTGGGCACATTATATACGTACATATCGTAATATAACCTAACCTAACCCATCTAGACCCTCGCTGGTAATGTTTTACAAAATTCCGATCGTGTCGGCCCGTACTTTGCCGTGGGGACATTATATACGTCTACAACTTTATATATCCGAAACTGAGGGAACCTAACACCTCGGATGTAGTATTTTCCAACATTCCTGGCGGGTCGGCCCCCACTTCTCGGTGGACACATTATATACGTCTATATCGTAATATAACCTAACCTAACCCATCTAGACTGTGGCTGGTAATGTTTTACAAAATCCCGGTCGTGTCGGCTCGTACTTCTCGGTGGGGACATTATATACGTCTATAACGTTATATATCCTAACCTAAGGGAACCTAACTTCTCGGATATAGTATTTTCCAACATTCCTGGCGGGTCGGCCCCTACTTCTCGGAGGGCACATTATATACGTCCATATCGTAATATAACCTAACCTAACCCATCTAGACCGTCGCTGGTAATGTTTTACAAAATTCCGGTCGTGTCGGCCCGTACTTCTCGGTGGGGACTTTATATACGTCTATAACATTATATATCCGAACCTGAGGGAACCTAACATCTCGGATGTAGTATTTTCCAACTTTCCAGGCGTGACGGCCCCTACTTCTCGGTGGGGACATTATATACGTCTATATCGTAATATAACCTAACCTAACTCATTTTGCCCCTCGGTGATAATGTTTTACAAAATCCCGGTCGTGTCGGCCCGTACTTTGCCGTGGGGACATGATATACGTCTATAACTTTATATATCCTAACCTGAGGGAACCTAACATCTCGGATGTAGTATTTTCCAACATTCCTGGCGGGTCGGCCCCTACTTCTCGGTGGGCACATTATATACGTCTATATCGTAACATATCCTAACCTAACCCACCTAGACCGTCGCTGGTAATGTTTTACAAAATCCCGGTCGTGTCGACCCGTACTTCTCGGTGGGGACTTTATATACGTCTATAACGTTATATATCCGAACACAAGGGAACCTGACATCTCGGATGTAGTATTTTCCAACATTCCTGGCGGGCCAGCCCCTACTTCCCGGTGGGCACATTATATACGTCCATATCGTAATATAACCTAACCTAACCCATCTAGACCCTCGCTGGTAATGTTTTACAAAATTCCGGTCGTGTCGGCCCGTACTTTGCCGTGGGGACATTATATACGTCTATAAGGTTATATATCCTAACCTAAGGGAACCTAACATCTCGGATGAAGTATTTTCCAACATTTCTGGCGGGTCGGCCCCTACTTCTCGGTGGGAACATTATATACGTCTATATCGTAATATAACCTAACCTAACCCATCTAGACCGTCGCTGGTAATGTTTTACAAAATTCCGATCGTGTCGGCCCGTACTTCTCGGTGGGGACTTTATATACGTCTATAACATTATATATCCGAACCTGAGGGAACCTAACATCTCGGATGTAGTATTTTCCAACTTTCCATGCGTGACGGCCCCTACTTCTCGGTGGGGACATTATATACGTCTATATCGTAATATAACCTAACCTAACTCATTTTGCCCCTCGGTGATAATGTTTTACAAAATCCCGGTCGTGTCGGCCCGTACTTCTCGGTGGGGACATTATATACGTCTATAACGTTATATATCCTAACCTAAGGGAACCTAACTTCTCGGATGTAGTATTTTCCAACATTCCTGGCGGGTCAGCCCCTACTTCTCGGAGGGCACATTATATACGTCCATATCGTAATATAACCTAACCTAACCCATCTAGATCGTCGCTGGTAATGTTTTACAAAATCCCGGTCGTGTCGGCCCGTACTTTGCCGTGGGGACATGATATACGTCTATAACTTTATATATCCTAACCTGAGGGAACCTAACATCTCGGATGTAGTATTTTCCAACATTCCTGGCGGGTCGGCCCCTACTTCTCGGTGGGCACATTATATACGTCTATATCGTAACATATCCTAACCTAACCCACCTAGACCGTCGCTGGTAATGTTTTACAAAATCCCGGTCGTGTCGACCCGTACTTCTCGGTGGGGACTTTATATACGTCTATAACGTTATATATCCGAACACAAGGGAACCTGACATCTCGGATGTAGTATTTTCCAACATTCCTGGCGGGCCAGCCCCTACTTCCCGGTGGGCACATTATATACGTCCATATCGTAATATAACCTAACCTAACCCATCTAGACCCTCGCTGGTAATGTTTTACAAAATTCCGGTCGTGTCGGCCCGTACTTTGCCGTGGGGACATTATATACGTCTATAAGGTTATATATCCTAACCTAAGGGAACCTAACATCTCGGATGAAGTATTTTCCAACATTTCTGGCGGGTCGGCCCCTACTTCTCGGTGGGAACATTATATACGTCTATATCGTAATATAACCTAACCTAACCCATCTAGACCGTCGCTGGTAATGTTTTACAAAATTCCGATCGTGTCGGCCCGTACTTCTCGGTGGGGACTTTATATACGTCTATAACATTATATATCCGAACCTGAGGGAACCTAACATCTCGGATGTAGTATTTTCCAACTTTCCATGCGTGACGGCCCCTACTTCTCGGTGGGGACATTATATACGTCTATATCGTAATATAACCTAACCTAACTCATTTTGCCCCTCGGTGATAATGTTTTACAAAATCCCGGTCGTGTCGGCCCGTACTTCTCGGTGGGGACATTATATACGTCTATAACGTTATATATCCTAACCTAAGGGAACCTAACTTCTCGGATGTAGTATTTTCCAACATTCCTGGCGGGTCAGCCCCTACTTCTCGGAGGGCACATTATATACGTCCATATCGTAATATAACCTAACCTAACCCATCTAGATCGTCGCTGGTAATGTTTTACAAAATTCCGGTCGTGTCGGCCCGTACTTCTCGGTGGGGACTTTATATCCGTCTATTACGTTATATATCCGAACACAAGGGAACCTGACATCTCGGATGTAGTATTTTCCAACATTCCTGGCGGGCCAGCCCCTACTTCTCGGTGGGCACATTATATACGTCCATATCGTAATATAACCTAACCTAACCCATCTAAACCCTCGCTGGTAATGTTTTACAAAATCCCGGTCGAGTCGGCCCGTACTTCTCGGTGGGGACTTTATATACGTCTATAACGTTATATATCCGAACACAAGGGAACCTGACATCTCGGATGTAGTATTTTCCAACATTCCTGGCGGGCCAGCCCCTACTTCTCGGTGGGCACATTATATACGTCCATATCGTAATATAACCTAACCTAACCCATCTAGACCCTCGCTGGTAATGTTTTACAAAATTCCGGTCGTGTCGGCCCGTACTCTGCCGTGGAGACATTATATACGTCTATAACGTTATATATCCTAACCTAAGGGAACCTAACATCTCGGATGTAGTATTTTCCAACATTTCTGGCGGGCCGGCCCTAATTCTCGGTGGGAACATTATATACGTCTATAACGTAATATAACCTAACCTAACCCACCTAGACCCTCGCTGGTAATGTTTCGCAGAATCCCGTTCATGTCTTCCCGTACGTCTCGGTGCGGATATTATATACGTCTATAAATTTATATATCCTAACCTAAGGGAACCTAACATCTCGGATGTAGTATTTTCCAACATTCCTGGCGGGTCGGCCCCTACTTCTCGGTGGGCACATTATATACGTCTATATCGTAACATAACCTAACCTAACCCATCTAGACCGTCGCTGGTAATGTTTTACAAAATCCCGGTCGTGTCGACCCGTACTTCTCGGTCGGGACTTTATATACGTCTATAACGTTATATATCCGAACACAAGGGAACCTGACATTTCGGATGTAGTATTTTCCAACATTCCTGGCGGGCCAGCCCCTACTTCTCGGTGGGCACATTATATACGTCCATATCGTAATATAACCTAACCTAACCCATCTAGACCCTCGCTGGTAATGTTTTACAAAATCCCGGTCGAGTCGGCCCGTACTTCTCGGTGGGGACATTATATACGTCTATAACGTTATATATCCTAACCTAAGGGAACCTAACATCTCGGATGTAGTATTTTCCAACATTCCTGGCGGGCCAGCCCCTTCTTCTCGGTGGGCACATTATATACGTCCATATCGTAATATAACCTAACCTAACCCATCTAGACTCTCGCTGGTAATGTTTTACAAAATTCCGGTCGTGTCGGCCCGTACTTTGCCGTGGGGACATTATATACGTCTATAAGGTTATATATCCTAACCTGAGGGAACCTAACATCTCGGATGTAGTATTTTCCAACATTCCTGGCGGGTCGGCCCCCACTTCTCGGTGGACACATTATATATGTCTATATCGTAATATAACCTAACCTAACCCATCTAGACCCTCGCTGGTAATGTTTTAAAAAATTCCGGTCGTGTCGGCCCGTACTCTGCCGTGGAGACATTATATACGTCTATAACGTTATATATCCTAACCTAAGGGAACCTAACATCTCGGATGTAGTATTTTCCAACTTTCCAGGCGTGACGGCCCCTACTTCTGGGTGGGGACATTATATACGTCTATATCGTAATATAACCTAACCTAACTCATTTTGCCCCTCGGTGATAATGTTTTACAAAATCCCGGTCGTGTCGGCCCGTACTTCTCGGTGGGGACATTATATACGTCTATAACGTTATATATCCTAACCTAAGGGAACCTAACTTCTCGGATGTAGTATTTTCCAACGTTCCTGGCGGGTCGGCCCCTACTTCTCGGAGGGCACATTATATACGTCCATATCGTAATATAACCTAACCTAACCCATCTAGACCGTCGCTGGTAATGTTTTACAAAATTCCGGTCGTGTCGGCCCGTACTTCTCGGTGGGGACTTTATATACGTCTATAACATTATATATCCGAACATGAGGGAACCTAACATCTCGGATGTAGTATTTTCCAACATTCCTGGCGGGTCAGCCCCTACTTCTCGGTGGGCACATTATATACGTCCATATCGTAATATAAACTAACCTAACCCATCTAGACCCTCACTGGTAATGTTTTACAAAATTCCGGTCGTGTCGGCCCGTACTTTGCCGTGGGGACATTATATACGTGTATAACTTTATATATCCGAACCTGAGGGTACCTAACTTCTCGGATGTAGTATTTTCCAACATTCCTGGCGGGTCGGCCCCCACTTCTCGGTGGACACATTATATACGTCTATATCGTAATATAACCTAACCTAACCCATCTAGACCGTCGCTGGTAATGTTTTACAAAATCCCGGTCGTGTCGTCCCGATATTCTCGGTGGGGACATTATATACGTCTATAACGTTATATATCCTAACCCAAGGGAACCTAACATCTCGGATGTAGTATTTTCCAACATTCCTGGCGGGCCGGCCCCTACTTCTCGGTGGGCACATTATATACGTTCATATTGTAATATAACATAACCTATCCCATCTAGACCATCGCTGGTAATGTTTTACAAAATTTCGGTCGTGTCGGCCCCTACTTTGCCGTGGGGACATTATATACGTCTATAAGGTTATATATCCTAACCTAAGGGAACCTAACATCTCGGATGTAGTATTTTCCGTCACTTCTGGCGGGTCGGCCCCTACTTCTCGGTGGGAACATTATATACGTCTATATCGTAATATAACCTAACCTAACCCACCTAGACCCTCGGTGGTAATGTTTCACAGAATTCCGGTCGTGTCGGCCCGTACTTTGCCGTGTGGACATTATATACGTCTATAAGGTTATATATCCTAACCTAAGGGAACCTAACATCTCGGATGAAGTATTTTCCAACATTTCTGGCGGGTCGGCCCCTACTTCTCGGTGGGAACATTATATACGTCTATATCGTAATATAACCTAACCTAACCCATCTAGACCCTCGCTGGTAATGTTTTACAAAATCCCGGTCGTGTCGGCCCGTACTTCTCGGTGGGGACATTATATACGTCTATAACGTTATATATCCTAACCTAAGGGAACCTAACTTCTCGGATATAGTATTTTCCAACATTCCTGGCGGGTCGGCCCCTACTTCTCGGAGGGCACATTATATACGTCCATATCGTAATATAACCTAACCTAACCCATCTAGACCGTCGCTGGTAATGCTTTACAAAATTCCGGTCGTGTCGGCCCGTACTTCTCGGTGGGGACTTTATATACGTCTATAACATTATATATCCGAACCTGAGGGAACCTAACATCTCGGATGTAGTATTTTCCAACTTTCCAGGCGTGACGGCCCCTACTTCTCGGTGGGGACATTATATACGTCTATATCGTAATATAACCTAACCTAACTCATTTTGCCCCTCGGTGATAATGTTTTACAAAATCCCGGTCGTGTCGGCCCGTACTTCTCGGTGGGGACATTATATACGTCTATAACGTTATATATCCTAACCTAAGGGAACCTAACATCTCGGATGTAGTATTTTCCAACATTCCTGGCGGGCCAGCCCCTTCTTCTCGGTGGGCACATTATATACGTCCATATCGTAATATAACCTAACCTAACCCATCTAGACTCTCGCTGGTAATGTTTTACAAAATTCCGGTCGTGTCGGCCCGTACTTTGCCGTGGGGACATTATATACGTCTATAAGGTTATATATCCTAACCTGAGGGAACCTAACATCTCGGATGTAGTATTTTCCAACATTCCTGGCGGGTCGGCCCCCACTTCTCGGTGGACACATTATATATGTCTATATCGTAATATAACCTAACCTAACCCATCTAGACCCTCGCTGGTAATGTTTTAAAAAATTCCGGTCGTGTCGGCCCGTACTCTGCCGTGGAGACATTATATACGTCTATAACGTTATATATCCTAACCTAAGGGAACCTAACATCTCGGATGTAGTATTTTCCAACTTTCCAGGCGTGACGGCCCCTACTTCTCGGTGGGGACATTATATACGTCTATATCGTAATATAACCTAACCTAACTCATTTTGCCCCTCGGTGATAATGTTTTACAAAATCCCGGTCGTGTCGGCCCGTACTTCTCGGTGGGGACATTATATACGTCTATAACGTTATATATCCTAACCTAAGGGAACCTAACTTCTCGGATGTAGTATTTTCCAACGTTCCTGGCGGGTCGGCCCCTACTTCTCGGAGGGCACATTATATACGTCCATATCGTAATATAACCTAACCTAATCCATCTAGACCGTCGCTGGTAATGTTTTACAAAATTCCGGTCGTGTCGGCCCGTACTTCTCGGTGGGGACTTTATATACGTCTATAACATTATATATCCGAACATGAGGGAACCTAACATCTCGGATGTAGTATTTTCCAACATTCCTGGCGGGTCAGCCCCTACTTCTCGGTGGGCACATTATATACGTCCATATCGTAATATAAACTAACCTAACCCATCTAGACCCTCACTGGTAATGTTTTACAAAATTCCGGTCGTGTCGGCCCGTACTTTGCCGTTGGGACATTATATACGTGTATAACTTTATATATCCGAACCTGAGGGTACCTAACTTCTCGGATGTAGTATTTTCCATCATTCCTGGCGGGTCGGCCCCCACTTCTCGGTGGACACATTATATACGTCTATATCGTAATATAACCTAACCTAACCCATCTAGACCGTCGCTGGTAATGTTTTACAAAATCCCGGTCGTGTCGTCCCGATATTCTCGGTGGGGACATTATATACGTCTATAACGTTATATATCCTAACCCAAGGGAACCTAACATCTCGGATGTAGTATTTTCCAACATTCCTGGCGGGCCGGCCCCTACTTCTCGGTGGGCACATTATATACGTTCATATTGTAATATAACATAACCTATCCCATCTAGACCATCGCTGGTAATGTTTTACAAAATTTCGGTCGTGTCGGCCCCTACTTTGCCGTGGGGACATTATATACGTCTATAAGGTTATATATCCTAACCTAAGGGAACCTAACATCTCGGATGTAGTATTTTCCGTCACTTCTGGCGGGTCGGCCCCTACTTCTCGGTGGGAACATTATATACGTCTATATCGTAATATAACCTAACCTAACCCACCTAGACCCTCGCTGGTAATGTTTCACAGAATTCCGGTCGTGTCGGCCCGTACTTTGCCGTGTGGACATTATATACGTCTATAAGGTTATATATCCTAACCTAAGGGAACCTAACATCTCGGATGAAGTATTTTCCAACATTTCTGGCGGGTCGGCCCCTACTTCTCGGTGGGAACATTATATACGTCTATATCGTAATATAACCTAACCTAACCCATCTAGACCCTCGCTGGTAATGTTTTACAAAATCCCGGTCGTGTCGGCCCGTACTTCTCGGTGGGGACATTATATACGTCTATAACGTTATATATCCTAACCTAAGGGAACCTAACTTCTCGGATATAGTATTTTCCAACATTCCTGGCGGGTCGGCCCCTACTTCTCGGAGGGCACATTATATACGTCCATATCGTAATATAACCTAACCTAACCCATCTAGACCGTCGCTGGTAATGCTTTACAAAATTCCGGTCGTGTCGGCCCGTACTTCTCGGTGGGGACTTTATATACGTCTATAACATTATATATCCGAACCTGAGGGAACCTAACATCTCGGATGTAGTATTTTCCAACTTTCCAGGCGTGACGGCCCCTACTTCTCGGTGGGGACATTATATACGTCTATATCGTAATATAACCTAACCTAACTCATTTTGCCCCTCGGTGATAATGTTTTACAAAATCCCGGTCGTGTCGGCCCGTACTTCTCGGTGGGGACATTATATACGTCTATAACGTTATATATCCTAACCTAAGGGAACCTAACTTCTCGGATGTAGTATTTTCCAACATTCCTGGCGGGTCGGCCCCTACTTCTCGGAGGGCACATTATATACGTCCATATCGTAATATAACCTAACCTAACCCATCTAGACCGTCGCTGGTAATGTTTTACAAAATTCCGGTCGTGTCGGCCCGTACTTTGCCGTGGGGACATTATATACGTGTATAACTTTATATATCCGAACCTGAGGGTACCTAACTTCTCGGATGTAGTATTTTCCAACATTCCTGGCGGGTCGGCCCCCACTTCTCGGTGGACACATTATATACGTCTATATCGTAATATAACCTAACCTAACCCATCTAGACCGTCGCTGGTAATGTTTTACAAAATCCCGGTCGTGTCGTCCCGATCTTCTCGGTGGGGACATTATATACGTCTATAACGTTATATATCCTAACCCAAGGGAACCTAACATCTCGGATGTAGTATTTTCCTACATTCCTGGCGGGCCGGCCCCTACTTCTCGGTGGGCACATTATATACGTTCATATTGTAATATAACATAACCTATCCCATCTAGACCATCGCTGGTAATGTTTTACAAAATTTCGGTCGTGTCGGCCCCTACTTTGCCGTGGGGACATTATATACGTCTATAAGGTTATATATCCTAACCTAAGGGAACCTAACATCTCGGATGTAGTATTTTCCGTCACTTCTGGCGGGTCGGCCCCTACTTCTCGGTGGGAACATTATATACGTCTATATCGTAATATAACCTAACCCAACCCATCTAGACCCTCGCTGCTAATGTTTTACAAAATCCCGGTCGTGTCGGCCGGTACTTCTCGGTGGGGACATTATATACGTCTATAACGTTATATATCCTAACCTAAGGGAACCTAACTTCTCGGATGTAGTATTTTCCAACATTCCTGGCGGGTCGGTCCCTACTTCTCGGAGGGCACATTATATACGTCCATATCGTAATATAACCTAACCTAACCCATCTAGACTCTCGCTGGTAATGTTTTACAAAATTCCGGTCGTGTCGGCCCGTACTTTGCCGTGGGGACATTATATACGTCTATAAGGTTATATATCCTAACCTGAGGGAACCTAACATCTCGGATGTAGTATTTTCCAACATTCCTGGCGGGTCGGCCCCCACTTCTCGGTGGACACATTATATATGTCTATATCGTAATATAACCTAACCTAACCCATCTAGACCCTCGCTGGTAATGTTTTAAAAAATTCCGGTCGTGTCGGCCCGTACTCTGCCGTGGAGACATTATATACGTCTATAACGTTATATATCCTAACCTAAGGGAACCTAACATCTCGGATGTAGTATTTTCCAACTTTCCAGGCGTGACGGCCCCTACTTCTCGGTGGGGACATTATATACGTCTATATCGTAATATAACCTAACCTAACTCATTTTGCCCCTCGGTGATAATGTTTTACAAAATCCCGGTCGTGTCGGCCCGTACTTCTCGGTGGGGACATTATATACGTCTATAACGTTATATATCCTAACCTAAGGGAACCTAACTTCTCGGATGTAGTATTTTCCAACGTTCCTGGCGGGTCGGCCCCTACTTCTCGGAGGGCACATTATATACGTCCATATCGTAATATAACCTAACCTAACCCATCTAGACCGTCGCTGGTAATGTTTTACAAAATTCCGGTCGTGTCGGCCCGTACTTCTCGGTGGGGACTTTATATACGTCTATAACATTATATATCCGAACATGAGGGAACCTAACATCTCGGATGTAGTATTTTCCAACATTCCTGGCGGGTCAGCCCCTACTTCTCGGTGGGCACATTATATACGTCCATATCGTAATATAAACTAACCTAACCCATCTAGACCCTCACTGGTAATGTTTTACAAAATTCCGGTCGTGTCGGCCCGTACTTTGCCGTGGGGACATTATATACGTGTATAACTTTATATATCCGAACCTGAGGGTACCTAACTTCTCGGATGTAGTATTTTCCAACATTCCTGGCGGGTCGGCCCCCACTTCTCGGTGGACACATTATATACGTCTATATCGTAATATAACCTAACCTAACCCATCTAGACCGTCGCTGGTAATGTTTTACAAAATCCCGGTCGTGTCGTCCCGATCTTCTCGGTGGGGACATTATATACGTCTATAACGTTATATATCCTAACCCAAGGGAACCTAACATCTCGGATGTAGTATTTTCCAACATTCCTGGCGGGCCGGCCCCTACTTCTCGGTGGGCACATTATATACGTTCATATTGTAATATAACATAACCTATCCCATCTAGACCATCGCTGGTAATGTTTTACAAAATTTCGGTCGTGTCGGCCCCTACTTTGCCGTGGGGACATTATATACGTCTATAAGGTTATATATCCTAACCTAAGGGAACCTAACATCTCGGATGTAGTATTTTCCGTCACTTCTGGCGGGTCGGCCCCTACTTCTCGGTGGGAACATTATATACGTCTATATCGTAATATAACCTAACCTAACCCACCTAGACCCTCGCTGGTAATGTTTCACAGAATCCCGTTCATGTCTTCCCGTACGTCTCGGTGCGGATATTATATACGTCTATAAATTTATATATCCTAACCTAAGGGAACCTAACATCTCGGATGTAGTATTTTCCAACATTCCTGGCGGGTCGGCCCCTACTTCTCTGTGTGCACATTATATACGTCTATATCGTAATATAACCTAACCTAACCCATCTAGACCGTCGCTGGTAATGTTTTACAAAATCCCGGTCGTGTCGACCCGTACTTCTCGGTGGGGACTTTATATACGTCTATAACGTTATATATCCGAACACAAGGGAACCTGACATCTCGGATGTAGTATTTTCCAACATTCCTGGCGGGCCAGCCCCTACCTCTCGGTGGGCACATTATATACGTCCATATCGTAATATAACCTAACCTAACCCATCTAGACACTCGCTGGTAATGTTTTACAAAATTCCGGTCGTGTCGGCCCGTACTTTGCCGTGTGGACATTATATACGTCTATAAGGTTATATATCCTAACCTAAGGGAACCTAACATCTCGGATGAAGTATTTTCCAACATTTCTGGCGGGTCGGCCCCTACTTCTCGGTGGGAACATTATATACGTCTATATCGTGATATAACCTAACCTAACCCATCTAGACCCTCGCTGGTAATGTTTTACAAAATCCCGGTCGTGTCGGCCCGTACTTCTCGGTGGGGACATTATATACGTCTATAACGTTATATATCCTAACCTAAGGGAACCTAACTTCTCGGATATAGTATTTTCCAACATTCCTGGCGGGTCGGCCCCTACTTCTCGGAGGGCACATTATATACGTCCATATCGTAATATAACCTAACCTAACCCATCTAGACCGTCGCTGGTAATGCTTTACAAAATTCCGGTCGTGTCGGCCCGTACTTCTCGGTGGGGACTTTATATACGTCTATAACATTATATATCCGAACCTGAGGGAACCTAACATCTCGGATGTAGTATTTTCCAACTTTCCAGGCGTGACGGCCCCTACTTCTCGGTGGGGACATTATATACGTCTATATCGTAATATAACCTAACCTAACTCATTTTGCCCCTCGGTGATAATGTTTTACAAAATACCGGTCGTGTCGGCCCGTACTTCTCGGTGGGGACATTATATACGTCTATAACGTTATATATCTTAACCTAAGGGAACCTAACTTCTCGGATGTAGTATTTTCCAACATTCCTGGCGGGTCGGCCCCTACTTCTCGGAGGGCACATTATATACGTCCATATCGTAATATAACCTAACCTAACCCATCTAGACCGTCGCTGGTAATGTTTTACAAAATTCCGGTCGTGTCGGCCCGTACTTCTCGGTGGGGACTTTATATACGTCTATAACATTATATATCCGAACATGAGGGAACCTAACATCTCGGATGTAGTATTTTCCAACATTCCTGGCGGGTCAGCCCCTACTTCTCGGTGGGCACATTATATACGTCCATATCGTAATATAAACTAACCTAACCCATCTAGACCCTCACTGGTAATGTTTTACAAAATTCCGGTCGTGTCGGCCCGTACTTTGCCGTGGGGACATTATATACGTGTATAACTTTATATATCCGAACCTGAGGGTACCTAACTTCTCGGATGTAGTATTTTCCAACATTCCTGGCGGGTCGGCCCCCACTTCTCGGTGGACACATTATATACGTCTATATCGTAATATAACCTAACCTAACCCATCTAGACCGTCGCTGGTAATGTTTTACAAAATCCCGGTCGTGTCGTCCCGATCTTCTCGGTGGGGACATTATATACGTCTATAACGTTATATATCCTAACCCAAGGGAACCTAACATCTCGGATGTAGTATTTTCCTACATTCTTGGCGGGCCGGCCCCTACTTCTCGGTGGGCACATTATATACGTTCATATTGTAATATAACATAACCTATCCCATCTAGACCATCGCTGGTAATGTTTTACAAAATTTCGGTCGTGTCGGCCCCTACTTTGCCGTGGGGACATTATATACGTCTATAAGGTTATATATCCTAACCTAAGGGAACCTAACATCTCGGATGTAGTATTTTCCGTCACTTCTGGCGGGTCGGCCCCTACTTCTCGGTGGGAACATTATATACGTCTATATCGTAATATAACCTAACCCAACCCATCTAGACCCTCGCTGCTAATGTTTTACAAAATCCCGGTCGTGTCGGCCGGTACTTCTCGGTGGGGACATTATATACGTCTATAACGTTATATATCCTAACCTAAGGGAACCTAACTTCTCGGATGTAGTATTTTCCAACATTCCTGGCGGGTCGGTCCCTACTTCTCGGAGGGCACATTATATACGTCCATATCGTAATATAACCTAACCTAACTCATCTAGACCCTCGCTGGTAATGTTTTACAAAATTCCGGTCGTGTCGGCCCGTACTCTGCCGTGGGGACATTATATACGTGTATAACTTTATATATCCGAACCTGAGGGTACCTAACTTCTCGGATGTAGTATTTTCCAACATTCCTGGCGGGTCGGCCCCCACTTCTCGGTGGACACATTATATACGTCTATATCGTAATATAACCTAACCTAACCCATCTAGACCGTCGCTGGTAATGTTTTACAAAATCCCGGTCGTGTCGTCCCGATCTTCTCGGTGGGGACATTATATACGTCTATAACGTTATATATCCTAACCCAAGGGAACCTAACATCTCGGATGTAGTATTTTCCTACATTCCTGGCGGGCCGGCCCCTACTTCTCGGTGGGCACATTATATACGTTCATATTGTAATATAACATAACCTATCCCATCTAGACCATCGCTGGTAATGTTTTACAAAATTTCGGTCGTGTCGGCCCCTACTTTGCCGTGGGGACATTATATACGTCTATAAGGTTATATATCCTAACCTAAGGGAACCTAACATCTCGGATGTAGTATTTTCCGTCACTTCTGGCGGGTCGGCCCCTACTTCTCGGTGGGAACATTATATACGTCTATATCGTAATATAACCTAACCCAACCCATCTAGACCCTCGCTGCTAATGTTTTACAAAATCCCGGTCGTGTCGGCCGGTACTTCTCGGTGGGGACATTATATACGTCTATAACGTTATATATCCTAACCTAAGGGAACCTAACTTCTCGGATGTAGTATTTTCCAACATTCCTGGCGGGTCGGTCCCTACTTCTCGGAGGGCACATTATATACGTCCATATCGTAATATAACCTAACCTAACTCATCTAGACCCTCGCTGGTAATGTTTTACAAAATTCCGGTCGTGTCGGCCCGTACTCTGCCGTGGGGACATTATATACGTCTATAACGTTATATATCCTAACCTAAGGGAACCTAACATCTCGGATGTAGTATTTTCCAACATTCCTGGCGGGTCGGCCCCTACTTCGCGGTGGGCACATTATATACGTCTATATCGCAATATAACCTAACCTAACCCATCTAGACACTCGCTGGTAATGTTTTACAAAATACCGGTCGTGTCTGCCCGTACTTCTCGGTGGGGACATTATATACGTCTATAACGTTATATATCCTAACCCAAGGGAACCTAACATCTCGGATGTAGTATTTTCCAACATTCCTGGCGGGTCGGCCCCTACTTCTCGGTGGGCACATTATATACGTCTATATCGCAATATAACCTAACCTAACCCACCTAGACCCTCGCTGGTAATGTTTTACAAAATCCCGGTCGTGTCGGCCCGTACTTCTCGGTGGGGACATTATATACGTCTATATCGTTATATATCCTAATCTAAGGGAACCTAACTTCTCGAATGTAGTATTTTCCAACGTTCCTGGCGGGCCAGCCCCTACATCTCGGTGCGCACATTATATACGTCCATATCGTAATATAACCTAACCTAACCCATCTAGACCCTCGCTGCTAATGCTTTACAAAATTCCGGTCGTGTCGGCCCGTACTTCTCGGTGGGGACATTATATACGTCTATAACGTTATATATCCTAACCAGAGGGAACCTAACATCTCGGATGTAGTATTTTCCAACATTCCTGGCGGGTCGGCCCCTACTTTGCCGTGGGGACATTATATACGTCTATAAGGTTATATATCCTAACCTAAGGGAACCTAACATCTCGGATGTAGTATTTTCCAACATTTCTGTCGGGTCGGCCCCTACTTCTCGGTGGGAACAGTATATACGTCTATATCGTAATATAACCTAACCTAACCCATCTAGACCCTCGCTGGTAATGTTTTACAAAATCCCGGTCGTGTCGGCCCGTACTTCTCGGTGGGGACTTTATATACGTCTATAACGTTATATATCCGAACACAAGGGAACCTGACATCTCGGATGTAGTATTTTCCAACATTCCTGGCGGGCCAGCCCCTACTTCTCGGTGGGCACATTATATACGTCCATATCGTAATATAACCTAACCTAACCCATCTAGACCCTCGCTGTTAATGTTTTACAAAATTCCGGTCGTGTCGGCCCGTACTTTGCCGTGGGGACATTATATACGTGTATAACTTTATATATCCGAACCTGAGGGTACCTAACTTCTCGGATGTAGTATTTTCCAACATTCCTGGCGTGTCGGCCCCCACTTCTCGGTGGACACATTATATACGTCTATATCGTAATATAACCTAACCTAACCCATCTAGACCGTCGCTGGTAATGTTTTACAAAATCCCGGTCGTGTCGTCCCGATCTTCTCGGTGGGGACATTATATACGTCTATAACGTTATATATCCTAACCCAAGGGAACCTAACATCTCGGATGTAGTATTTTCCAACATTCCTGGCGGGCCGGCCCCTACTTCTCGGTGGGCACATTATATACGTTCATATTGTAATATAACCTAACCTATCCCATCTAGACCATCGCTGGTAATGTTTTGCAAAATTTCGGGCGTGTCGGCCCCTACTTTGCCGTGGGGACATTATATACGTCTATAAGGTTATATATCCTAACCTAAGGGAACCTAATATCTCGGATGTAGTATTTTCCAACATTTCTGGCGGGTCGGCCCCTACTTCTCGGTGGGAACATTATATACGTCTATAACGTAATATAACCTTACCTAACCCACCTAGACCCTCGCTGGTAATGTTTCACAGAATCCCGTTCATGTCTTCCCGTACGTCTCGGTGCGGATATTATATACGTCTATAAATTTATATATCCTAACCTAAGGGAACCTAACATCTCGGATGTAGTATTTTCCAACATTCCTGGCGGGTCGGCCCCTACTTCTCGGTGGGCACATTATATACGTCCATATCGTAATATAACCTAACCTAACCCATCTAGACCCTCGCTGGTAATGTTTTACAAAATTCCGGTCGTGTCGGCCCGTACTTCTCGGTGGGGACATTATATACGTCTATAACGTTATATATCCTAACCTAAGGGAACCTAACATCTCGGATGTAGTATTTTCCAACATTCCTGGCGGGCCAGCCCCTACTTCTCGGTGGGCACATTATATACGTCCATATCGTAATATAACCTAACCTAACCCATCTAGACCCTCGCTGGTAATGTTTTACAAAATTCCGGTCGTGTCGGCCCGTACTTTGCCGTGGGGACATTATATACGTCTATAACTTTATATATCCTAACCAGAGGGAACCTAACATCTCGGTTGTAGTATTTTCCAACATTCCTGGCGGGTCGGCCCCTACTTCTCGGTGGGCACATTATACACGTCTATATCGCAATATAACCTAACCTAACCCACCTAGACCCTCGCTGGTAATGTTTTACAAAATCCCGGTCGTGTCGGCCCGTACTTCTCGGTGGGGACATTATATACGTCTATAACGTTATATATCCTGACCTAAGGGAACCTAACATCTCGGATGTAGTATTTTCCAACATTCCTGGCGGGTCGGCCCCCACTTCTCGGTGGACACATTATATACGTCTATATCGTAATATAACCTAACCTAACCCATCTAGACGGTCGCTGGTAATGTTTTACAAAATCCCGGTCGTGTCGACCCGTACTTCTCGGTGGGGACATTTTATACGTCTATAACGTTATATATCCGAACACAAGGGAACCTAACATCTCGGATGTAGTATTTTCCAACATTCCTGGCGGGTCGGCCCCTACTTCTCGGTGGGCTCATTATATACGTCTATATCGCAATATAACCTAACCTAACACATCTAGACCCTCGCTGGTAATGTTTTACAAAATCCCGGGCTTGTCGGCCCGTACTTCTCGGTGGGGACATTATATACGTCTATATCGTTATATATCCTAACCTAAGGGAACCTAACATCTCGGATGTAATAGTTTCCAACATTCCTGGCGGGTCGGCCCCTACTTCTCGGAGGGCACATTATATACGTCCATATCGTAATATAACCTAACCTAACTCATCTAGACCCTCGCTGGTAATGTTTTACAAAATTCCCGTCGTGTCGGCCCGTACTCTGCCGTGGGGACATTATATACGTCTATAACTTTATATATCCGAACCTGAGGGTACCTAACTTCTCGGATGTAGTATTTTCCAACATTCCTGGCGGGTCGGCCCCCTCTTCTCGGTGGACACACTATATACGTCTATATCGTAATATAACCTAACCTAACCCATGTAGACCGTCGCTGGTAATGTTTTACAAAATCCCGGTCGTGTCGTCCCGTACTTCTCGGTGGGGACATTATATACGTCTATAACGTTATATATCCTAACCTAAGGAAACCTAACATCTCGGATTCAGTATTTTCCAACATTCCTGGCGGGTCGGCCCCTACTTCTCGGTGGGCACATTATATACGTCTACATCGCAATATAACCTAACCTAACCCATCTAGACCCTCGCTGGTAATATTTTACAAAATCCCGGTCGTGTCGGCCCGTACTTTGCCGTGGGGACATTATATACGTCTATAACGTTATATATCCTAACCTAAGGGAACCTAACATCTCGGATGTAGTATTTTCCAACATTTCTGTCGGGTCGGCCCCTACTTCTCGGTGGGAACATTATATACGTCTATATCGTAATATAACCTAACCTAACCCATCTAGACCCTCGCTGGTAATGTTTTACAAAATTTCGGGCGTGTCGGCCCCTACTTTGCCGTGGGGACATTATATACGTCTATAAGGTTATATATCCTAACCTAAGGGAACCTAATATCTCGGATGTAGTATTTTCCAACATTTCTGGCGGGTCGGCCCCTACTTCTCGGTGGGAACATTATATACGTCTATAACGTAATATAACCTTACCTAACCCACCTAGACCCTCGCTGGTAATGTTTCACAGAATCCCGTTCATGTCTTCCCGTACGTCTCCGTGCGGATATTATATACGTCTATAAATTTATATATCCTAACCTAAGGGAACCTATCATCTCGGATGTAGTATTTTCCAACATTCCTGGCGGGTCGGCCCCTACTTCTCGGTGGGCACATTATATACGTCTATATCGTAATATAACCTAACCTAACCTATCTAGACCGTCGCTGGTAATGTTTTACAAAATTCCCGTCGTGTCGGCACGTACTCTGCCGTGGGAACATTATATACGTCTATATCGTAATATAACCTAACCCAACCCATCTAGACCCTCGCTGGTAATGTTTTACAAAATCCCGGTCGTGTCGGCCGGTACTTCTCGGTGGGGACATTATATACGCCTATAACGTTATATATCCTAACCTAAGGGAACCTAACATCTCGGATGTAGTATTTTCCAACATTCCTGGCGGGCCAGCCCCTACTTCTCGGTGGGCACATTATATACGTCCATATCGTAATATAACCTAACCTAACCCATCTAGACCCTCGCTGGTAATGTTTTACAAAATTCCGGTCCTGTCGGCCCGTACTTTGCCGTGGGGACATTATATACGTCTATAACTTTATATATCCTAACCAGAGGGAACCTAACATCTCGGATGTAGTATTTTCCAACATTCCTGGCGGGTCGGCCCCTACTTCTCGGAGGGCACATTATATACGTCCATATCGTAATATAACCTAACCTAACTCATCTAGACCCTCGCTGGTAATGTTTTACAAAATTCCGGTCGTGTCGGCCCGTACTCTGCCGTGGGGACATTATATACGTCTATAACGTTATATATCCTAACCTAAGGGAACCTAACATCTCGGATGTAGTATTTTCCAACATTTCTGGCGGGTCGGCGCCTACTTCTCGGTGGGAACATTATATACGTCTATAACGTAATATAACCTAACCTAACCCACCTAGACCCTCGCTGGTAATGTTTCACAGAATCCCGTTCATGTCTTCCCGTACGTCTCGGTGCGTACATTATATACGTCTATAAACTTATATATTCTAACCTAAGGGAACCTAACATCTCGGATGTAGTATTTTCCAACATTCCTGGCGGGTCGGCCCCTACTTCGCGGTGGGCACATTATATACGTCTATATCGCAATATAACCTAACCTAACCCATCTAGACACTCGCTGGTAATGTTTTACAAAATACCGGTCGTGTCTGCCCGTACTTCTCGGTGGGGACATTATATACGTCTATAACGTTATATATCCTAACCCAAGGGAACCTAACATCTCGGATGTAGTATTTTCCAACATTCCTGGCGGGTCGGCCCCTACTTCTCGGTGGGCACATTATATACGTCTATATCGCAATATAACCTAACCTAACCCACCTAGACCCTCGCTGGTAATGTTTTACAAAATCCCGGTCGTGTCGGCCCGTACTTCTCGGTGGGGACATTATATACGTCTATATCGTTATATATCCTAATCTAAGGGAACCTAACTTCTCGAATGTAGTATTTTCCAACGTTCCTGGCGGGCCAGCCCCTACATCTCGGTGCGCACATTATATACGTCCATATCGTAATATAACCTAACCTAACCCATCTAGACCCTCGCTGCTAATGCTTTACAAAATTCCGGTCGTGTCGGCCCGTACTTCTCGGTGGGGACATTATATACGTCTATAACGTTATATATCCTAACCAGAGGGAACCTAACATCTCGGATGTAGTATTTTCCAACATTCCTGGCGGGTCGGCCCCTACTTTGCCGTGGGGACATTATATACGTCTATAAGGTTATATATCCTAACCTAAGGGAACCTAACATCTCGGATGTAGTATTTTCCAACATTTCTGTCGGGTCGGCCCCTACTTCTCGGTGGGAACAGTATATACGTCTATATCGTAATATAACCTAACCTAACCCATCTAGACCCTCGCTGGTAATGTTTTACAAAATCCCGGTCGTGTCGGCCCGTACTTCTCGGTGGGGACTTTATATACGTCTATAACGTTATATATCCGAACACAAGGGAACCTGACATCTCGGATGTAGTATTTTCCAACATTCCTGGCGGGCCAGCCCCTACTTCTCGGTGGGCACATTATATACGTCCATATCGTAATATAACCTAACCTAACCCATCTAGACCCTCGCTGTTAATGTTTTACAAAATTCCGGTCGTGTCGGCCCGTACTTTGCCGTGGGGACATTATATACGTGTATAACTTTATATATCCGAACCTGAGGGTACCTAACTTCTCGGATGTAGTATTTTCCAACATTCCTGGCGTGTCGGCCCCCACTTCTCGGTGGACACATTATATACGTCTATATCGTAATATAACCTAACCTAACCCATCTAGACCGTCGCTGGTAATGTTTTACAAAATCCCGGTCGTGTCGTCCCGATCTTCTCGGTGGGGACATTATATACGTCTATAACGTTATATATCCTAACCCAAGGGAACCTAACATCTCGGATGTAGTATTTTCCAACATTCCTGGCGGGCCGGCCCCTACTTCTCGGTGGGCACATTATATACGTTCATATTGTAATATAACCTAACCTATCCCATCTAGACCATCGCTGGTAATGTTTTGCAAAATTTCGGGCGTGTCGGCCCCTACTTTGCCGTGGGGACATTATATACGTCTATAAGGTTATATATCCTAACCTAAGGGAACCTAATATCTCGGATGTAGTATTTTCCAACATTTCTGGCGGGTCGGCCCCTACTTCTCGGTGGGAACATTATATACGTCTATAACGTAATATAACCTTACCTAACCCACCTAGACCCTCGCTGGTAATGTTTCACAGAATCCCGTTCATGTCTTCCCGTACGTCTCGGTGCGGATATTATATACGTCTATAAATTTATATATCCTAACCTAAGGGAACCTAACATCTCGGATGTAGTATTTTCCAACATTCCTGGCGGGTCGGCCCCTACTTCTCGGTGGGCACATTATATACGTCCATATCGTAATATAACCTAACCTAACCCATCTAGACCCTCGCTGGTAATGTTTTACAAAATTCCGGTCGTGTCGGCCCGTACTTCTCGGTGGGGACATTATATACGTCTATAACGTTATATATCCTAACCTAAGGGAACCTAACATCTCGGATGTAGTATTTTCCAACATTCCTGGCGGGCCAGCCCCTACTTCTCGGTGGGCACATTATATACGTCCATATCGTAATATAACCTAACCTAACCCATCTAGACCCTCGCTGGTAATGTTTTACAAAATTCCGGTCGTGTCGGCCCGTACTTTGCCGTGGGGACATTATATACGTCTATAACTTTATATATCCTAACCAGAGGGAACCTAACATCTCGGATGTAGTATTTTCCAACATTCCTGGCGGGTCGGCCCCTACTTCTCGGTGGGCACATTATACACGTCTATATCGCAATATAACCTAACCTAACCCACCTAGACCCTCGCTGGTAATGTTTTACAAAATCCCGGTCGTGTCGGCCCGTACTTCTCGGTGGGGACATTATATACGTCTATAACGTTATATATCCTGACCTAAGGGAACCTAACATCTCCGATGTAGTATTTTCCAACATTCCTGGCGGGTCGGCCCCCACTTCTCGGTGGACACATTATATACGTCTATATCGTAATATAACCTAACCTAACCCATCTAGACGGTCGCTGGTAATGTTTTACAAAATCCCGGTCGTGTCGACCCGTACTTCTCGGTGGGGACATTTTATACGTCTATAACGTTATATATCCGAACACAAGGGAACCTAACATCTCGGATGTAGTATTTTCCAACATTCCTGGCGGGTCGGCCCCTACTTCTCGGTGGGCTCATTATATACGTCTATATCGCAATATAACCTAACCTAACACATCTAGACCCTCGCTGGTAATGTTTTACAAAATCCCGGGCTTGTCGGCCCGTACTTCTCGGTGGGGACATTATATACGTCTATATCGTTATATATCCTAACCTAAGGGAACCTAACATCTCGGATGTAATAGTTTCCAACATTCCTGGCGGGTCGGCCCCTACTTCTCGGAGGGCACATTATATACGTCCATATCGTAATATAACCTAACCTAACTCATCTAGACCCTCGCTGGTAATGTTTTACAAAATTCCCGTCGTGTCGGCCCGTACTCTGCCGTGGGGACATTATATACGTCTATAACTTTATATATCCGAACCTGAGGGTACCTAACTTCTCGGATGTAGTATTTTCCAACATTCCTGGCGGGTCGGCCCCCTCTTCTCGGTGGACACACTATATACGTCTATATCGTAATATAACCTAACCTAACCCATGTAGACCGTCGCTGGTAATGTTTTACAAAATCCCGGTCGTGTCGTCCCGTACTTCTCGGTGGGGACATTATATACGTCTATAACGTTATATATCCTAACCTAAGGAAACCTAACATCTCGGATTCAGTATTTTCCAACATTCCTGGCGGGTCGGCCCCTACTTCTCGGTGGGCACATTATATACGTCTACATCGCAATATAACCTAACCTAACCCATCTAGACCCTCGCTGGTAATATTTTACAAAATCCCGGTCGTGTCGGCCCGTACTTTGCCGTGGGGACATTATATACGTCTATAACGTTATATATCCTAACCTAAGGGAACCTAACATCTCGGATGTAGTATTTTCCAACATTTCTGTCGGGTCGGCCCCTACTTCTCGGTGGGAACATTATATACGTCTATATCGTAATATAACCTAACCTAACCCATCTAGACCCTCGCTGGTAATGTTTTACAAAATTTCGGGCGTGTCGGCCCCTACTTTGCCGTGGGGACATTATATACGTCTATAAGGTTATATATCCTAACCTAAGGGAACCTAATATCTCGGATGTAGTATTTTCCAACATTTCTGGCGGGTCGGCCCCTACTTCTCGGTGGGAACATTATATACGTCTATAACGTAATATAACCTTACCTAACCCACCTAGACCCTCGCTGGTAATGTTTTACAAAATTCCGGTCCTGTCGGCCCGTACTTTGCCGTGGGGACATTATATACGTCTATAACTTTATATATCCTAACCAGAGGGAACCTAACATCTCGGATGTAGTATTTTCCAACATTCCTGGCGGGTCGGCCCCTACTTCTCGGAGGGCACATTATATACGTCCATATCGTAATATAACCTAACCTAACTCATCTAGACCCTCGCTGGTAATGTTTTACAAAATTCCGGTCGTGTCGGCCCGTACTCTGCCGTGGGGACATTATATACGTCTATAACGTTATATATCCTAACCTAAGGGAACCTAACATCTCGGATGTAGTATTTTCCAACATTTCTGGCGGGTCGGCGCCTACTTCTCGGTGGGAACATTATATACGTCTATAACGTAATATAACCTAACCTAACCCACCTAGACCCTCGCTGGTAATGTTTCACAGAATCCCGTTCATGTCTTCCCGTACGTCTCGGTGCGTACATTATATACGTCTATAAACTTATATATTCTAACCTAAGGGAACCTAACATCTCGGATGTAGTATTTTCCAACATTCTTGGCGGGTCGGCCCCTACTTCTCGGTGGGCACATTATATACGTCCATATCGTAATATAACCTAACCTAACCCATGTAGACCGTCGCTGGTAATGTTTTACAAAATCCCGGTCGTGTCGTCCCGTACTTCTCGGTGGGGACATTATATACGTCTATAACGTTATATATCCTAACCTAAGGGAACCTAACATCTCGGATGCAGTATTTTCCAACATTCCTGGCGGGTCGGCCCCTACTTCTCGGTGGGCACATTATATACGTCTATATCGCAATATAACCTAACCTAACCCATCTAGACCCTCGCTGGTAATGTTTTACAAAATCCCGGTCGTGTCGGCCCGTACTTTGCCGTGGGGACATTATATACGTCTATAAGGTTATATTTCCTAACCTAAGGGAACCTAACATCTCGGATGTAGTATTTTCCAACATTCCTGGCGGGCCGGCCCCTACTTCTCGGTGGGCACATTATATACGTCCATATCGTAATATAACCTAACCTATCCCATCTAGACCCTCGCTGGGAATGTTTTACAAAATTCCGGTCGTGTCGGCCCCTACTTTGCCGTGGGGACATTATATACGTCTATAAGGTTATATATCCTAACCTAAGGGAACCTAACATCTCGGATGTAGTATTTTCCAACATTCCTGGCGTGTCGGCCCCCACTTCTCGGTGGACACATTGTATACGTCTATATCGTAATATAACCTGACCTAACCCATCTAGAACCTCGCTGGTAATGTTTTACAAAATTCCGGTCGTGTCGGCCCGTACTTTGCCGTGGGGACATTATATACGTCTATAACTTTATATATCCGAACCTGAGGGTACCTAACTTCTCGGATGTTGTATTTTCCAACATTCCTGGCGGGTCGGCCCCCACTTCTCGGTGGACACACTATATACGTCTGTATCGTAATATAACCTAACCTAACCCATGTAGACCGTCGCTGGTAATGTTTTACAAAATCCCGGTCGTGTCGTCCCGTACTTCTCGGTGGGGACATTATATACGTCTATAACGTTATATATCCTAACCTAAGGGAACCTAATATCTCGGATGTAGTAGTTTCCAACATTTCTGGCGGGTCGGCCCCTACTTCTCGGTGGGAACATTATATACGTCTATAACGTAATATAACCTTACCTAACCCACCTAGACCCTCGCTGGTAATGTTTCACAGAATCCCGTTCATGTCTTCCCGTAAGTCTCCGTGCGGATATTATATACGTCTATAAATTTATATATCCTAACCTAAGGGAACCTAACATCTCGGATGTAGTATTTTCCAACATTCCTGGCGGGTCGGCCCCTACTTCTCGGTGGGCACATTATATACGTCTATATCGTAATATAACCTAACCTAACCCATCTAGACCGTCGCTGGTAATGTTTTACAAAATTCCCGTCGTGTCGGCCCGTACTCTGCCGTGGGAACATTATATACGTCTATATCGTAATATAACCTAACCCAACCCATCTAGACCCTCGCTGGTAATGTTTTACAAAATCCCGGTCGTGTCGGCCGGTACTTCTCGGTGGGGACATTATATACGCCTATAACGTTATATATCCTAACCTAAGGGAACCTAACATCTCGGATGTAGTATTTTCCAACATTCCTGGCGGGCCAGCCCCTACTTCTCGGTGGGCACATTATATACGTCCATATCGTAATATAACCTAACCTAACCCATCTAGACCCTCGCTGGTAATGTTTTACAAAATTCCGGTCGTGTCGGCCCGTACTTTGCCGTGGGGACATTATATACGTCTATAACTTTATATATCCTAACCAGAGGGAACCTAACATCTCGGATGTAGTATTTTCCAACATTCTTGGCGGGTCGGCCCCTACTTCTCGGTGGACACACTATATACGTCTATATCGTAATATAACCTAACCTAACCCATGTAGACCGTCGCTGGTAATGTTTTACAAAATCCCGGTCGTGTCGTCCCGTACTTCTCGGTGGGGACATTATATACGTCTATAACGTTATATATCCTAACCTAAGGAAACCTAACATCTCGGATTCAGTATTTTCCAACATTCCTGGCGGGTCGGCCCCTACTTCTCGGTGGGCACATTATATACGTCTACATCGCAATATAACCTAACCTAACCCATCTAGACCCTCGCTGGTAATATTTTACAAAATCCCGGTCGTGTCGGCCCGTACTTTGCCGTGGGGACATTATATACGTCTATAACGTTATATATCCTAACCTAAGGGAACCTAACATCTCGGATGTAGTATTTTCCAACATTTCTGGCGGGTCGGCGCCTACTTCTCGGTGGGAACATTATATACGTCTATAACGTAATATAACCTAACCTAACCCACCTAGACCCTCGCTGGTAATGTTTCACAGAATCCCGTTCATGTCTTCCCGTACGTCTCGGTGCGTACATTATATACGTCTATAAACTTATATATTCTAACCTAAGGGAACCTAACATCTCGGATGTAGTATTTTCCAACATTCCTGGCGGGTCGGCCCCTACTTCTCGGTGGGCACATTATATACGTCCATATCGTAATATAACCTAACTTATCCCATCTAGACCCTCGCTGGTAATGTTTTACAAAATTCCGGTCGTGTCGGCCCCTACTTTGCCGTGGGGACATTATATACGTCTATAAGGTTATATATCCTAACCAGAGGGAACCTAACATCTCGGATGTAGTATTTTCCAACATTCTTGGCGGGTCGGCCCCTACTTCTCGGTGGGCACATTATATACGTCCATATCGTAATATAACCTAACCTAACCCATCTAGACCCTCGCTGGTAATGTTTTACAAAATTCCGGTCGTGTCGGCTCGTACTTTGCCGTGGGGACATTATATACGTCTATAACTTTATATATCCGAACCTGAGGGTACCTAACTTCTCGGATGTAGTATTTTCCAACATTCCTGGCGGGTCGGCCCCTACTTCTCGGTGGACACACTATATACGTCTATATCGTAATATAACCTAACCTAACCCATGTAGACCGTCGCTGGTAATGTTTTACAAAATCCCGGTCGTGTCGTCCCGTACTTCTCGGTGGGGACATTATATACGTCTATAACGTTATATATCCTAACCTAAGGGAACCTAACATCTCGGATGTAGTATTTTCCAACATTCCTGGCGGGTCGGCCCCCACTTCTCGGTGGACACACTATATACGTCTATATCGTAATATAACCTAACCTAACCCATGTAGACCGTCGCTGGTAATGTTTTACAAAATCCCGGTCGTGTCGTCCCGTACTTCTCGGTGGGGACATTATATACGTCTATAACGTTATATATCCTAACCTAAGGGAACCTAACATCTCGGATGCAGTATTTTCCAACATTCCTGGCGGGTCGGCCCCTACTTCTCGGTGGGCACATTATATACGTCTACATCGCAATATAACCTAACCTATCCCATCTAGACCCTCGCTGGGAATGTTTTGCAAAATTCCGGTCGTATCGGCCCCTACTTTGCCGTGGGGACATTATATACGTCTATAAGGTTATATATCCTAACCTAAGGGAACCTAACATCTCGGATGTAGTATTTTCCAACATTCCTGGCGGGTCGGCCCCTACTTCTCGGTGGGCACATTATATACGTCTACATCGCAATATAACCTAACCTAACCCATCTAGACCCTCGCTGGTAATGTTTTACAAAATCCCGGTCGTGTCGGCCCGTACTTTGCCGTGGGGACATTATATACGTCTATAAGGTTATATATCCTAACCTAAGGGAACTTAACATCTCGGATGTAGTATTTTCCATCATTCCTGGCGGGCCGGCCCCTACTTCTCGGTGGGCACATTATATACGTCCATATCGTAATATAACCTAACCTATCCCATCTAGACCCTCGCTGGTAATGTTTTACAAAATTCCGGTCGTGTCGGCCCGTACTCTGCCGTGGGGACATTATATACGTCTATAACGTTATATATCCTAACCTAAGGGAACCTAACATCTCGGATGTAGTATTTTCCAACATTTCTGGCGGGTCGGCGCCTACTTCTCGGTGGGAACATTATATACGTTCATATTGTAATATAACCTAACCTATCCCATCTAGACCATCGCTGGTAATGTTTTACAAAATTTCGGCCGTGTCGGCCCCTACTTTGCCGTGGGGACATTATATACGTCTATAAGGTTATATATCCTAACCTAAGGGAACCTAATATCTCGGATGTAGTAGTTTCCAACATTTCTGGCGGGTCGGCCCCTACTTCTCGGTGGGAACATTATATACGTCTATAACGTAATATAACCTTACCTAACCCACCTAGACCCTCGCTGGTACTGTTTCACAGAATCCCGTTCATGTCTTCCCGTAAGTCTCCGTGCGGATATTATATACGTCTATAAATTTATATATCCTAACCTAAGGGAACCTAACATCTCGGATGTAGTATTTTCCAACATTCCTGGCGGGTCGGCCCCTACTTCTCGGTGGGCACATTATATACGTCTATATCGTAATATAACCTAACCTAACCCATCTAGACCGTCGCTGGTAATGTTTTACAAAATTCCCGTCGTGTCGGCCCGTACTCTGCCGTGGGAACATTATATACGTCTACATCGTAATATAACCTAACCCAACCCATCTAGACCCTCGCTGGTAATGTTTTACAAAATCCCGGTCGTGTCGGCCGGTACTTCTCGGTGGGGACATTATATACGCCTATAACGTTATATATCCTAACCTAAGGGAACCTAACATCTCGGATGTAGTATTTTCCAACATTCCTGGCGGGCCAGCCCCTACTTCTCGGTGGGCACATTATATACGTCCATATCGTAATATAACCTAACCTAACCCATCTAGACACTCGCTGGTAATGTTTTACAAAATTCCGGTCGTGTCGGCCCGTACTTTGCCGTGGGGACATTATATACGTCTATAACTTTATATATCCTAACCAGAGGGAACCTAACATCTCGGATGTAGTATTTTCCAACATTCCTGGCGGGTCGGCCCCTACTTCTCGGAGGGCACATTATATACGTCCATATCGTAATATAACCTAACCTAACTCATCTAGACCCTCGCTGGTAATGTTTTACATAATTCCGGTCGTGTCGGCCCGTACTCTGCCGTGGGGACATTATATACGTCTATAACGTTATATATCCTAACCTAAGGGAACCTAACATCTCGGATGTAGTATTTTCCAACATTTCTGGCGGGTCGGCGCCTACTTCTCGGTGGGAACATTATATACGTCTATAACGTAATATAACCTAACCTAACCCACCTAGACCCTCGCTGGTAATGTTTCACAGAATCCCGTTCATGTCTTCCCGTACGTCTCGGTGCGTACATTATATACGTCTATAAACTTATATATTCTAACCTAAGGGAACCTAACATCTCGGATGTAGTATTTTCCAACATTCCTGGCGGGTCGGCCCCTACTTCTCGGTGGGCACATTATATACGTCCATATCGTAATATAACCTAACCTATCCCATCTAGACCCTCAATGGTAATGTTTTACAAAATTCCGGTCGTGTCGGCCCCTACTTTGCCGTGGGGACATTATATACGTCTATAAGGTTATATATCCTAACCTAAGGGAACCTAACATCTCGGATGTAGTATTTCCAACATTTCTGTCGGGTCGGCCCCTACTTCTCGGTGGGAACATTATATACGTCTATATCGTAATATAACCTAACCTAACCCATCTAGACCCTCGCTGGTAATGTTTTACAAAATCCCGGTCGTGTGGGCCCGTACTTCTCGGTGGGGACATTATATACGTCTATATCGTTAGATATCCTAACCTAAGGGAACCTAACATCTCGGATGTAATATTTTCCAACATTCCTGGCGGGTCGGCCCCTACTTCTCGGAGGGCACATTATATACGTCCATATCGTAGTATAACCTAACCTAACTCATCTAGACCCTCGCTGGTAGTGTTTTACAAAATTCCCGTCGTGTCGGCCCGTACTCTGCCGTGGGGACATTATATACGTCTATAACGTTATATATCCTAACCTAAGGGAACCTAACATCTCGGATGTAGTATTTTCCAACATTCCTGACGGTCCAGCCCCTACTTCTCGGTGGGCACATTATATACGTCCATATCGTAATATAACCTAACCTAACCCATCCAGACCCTCGCTGGTAATGTTTTACAAAATTCCGGTCGTGTCGGCCCGTACTTCTCGGTGGGGACATTTTATACGTCTATAACGTTATATATCCGAACACAAGGGAACCTAACATTTCGGATGTAGTATTTTCCAACATTCCTGGCGGGTCGGCCCCTACTTCTCGGTGGGCTCATTATATACGTCTATATCGCAATATAACCTAACCTAACCCATCTAGACCCTCGCTGGTAATGTTTTACAAAATTCCGGTCCTGTCGGCCCGTACTCTGCCGTGGGGACATTATATACGTCTATAACGTTATATATCCTAACCTAAGGGAACCTAACATCTCGGATGTAGTATTTTCCAACATTCCTGACGGTCCAGCCCCTACTTCTCGGTGGGCACATTATATACGTCCATATCGTAATATAACCTAACCTAACCCATCTAGACCCTCGCTGGTAATGTTTTACAAAATTCCGGTCGTGTCGGCACGTACTTTGCCGTGGGGACATTATATACGTCTACAACTTTATATATCCGAACCTGAGGGAACCTAACATCTCGGATGTAGTATTTTCCAGCATTCCTGGCGGGTCGGCCCCTACTTCTCGGTGGGAACATTATATACGTCTATAACGTAATATAACCTAACCTAACCCACCTAGACCCTCGCTGGTAATGTTTCACAGAATCCCGTTCATGTCTTCCCGTACGTCTCGGTGCGTACATTATATACGTCTATAAACTTATATATCCTAACCTAAGGGAACCTAGCATCACGGATGTAGTATTTTCCAACATTCCTGGCGGGTCGGCCCCTACTTCTCGGTGGGCACATTATATACGTCTATATCGCAATATAACCTAACCTAACCCACCTAGACCCTCGCTGGTAATGTTTTACAAAATCCCGGTCGTGTCGGCCCGTACTTCTCGGTGGGGACATTATATACGTCTATAACGTTATATATCCTGACCTAAGGGAACCTAACATCTCGGATGTAGTATTTTCCAACATTCCTGGCGGGTCGGCCCCCACTTCTCGGTGGACACATTATATACGTCTATATCGTAATATAACCTAACCTAACCCATCTAGACGGTCGCTGGTAATGTTTTACAAAATCCCGGTCGTGTCGACCCGTACTTCTCGGTGGGGACATTTTATACGTCTATAACGTTATATATCCGAACACAAGGGAACCTAACATCTCGGATGTAGTATTTTGCAACATTCCTGGCGGGTCGGCCCCTACTTCTCGGTGGGCTCATTATATACGTCTATATCGCAATATAACATAACCTAACCCATCTAGACGCTCGCTGGTAATGTTTTACAAAATCCCGGGCGTGTCGGCCCGTACTTCTCGGTGGGGACATTATATACGTCTATATCGTTATATATCCTAACCTAAGGGAACCTAACATCTCGGATGTAGTATTTTCCAACATTCCTGGCGGGACGGCCCCTACATCTCGGTGGGCACATTATATACGTCCATATCGTAATATAACCTAACCTATCCCATCTAGACCCTCGCTGGTAATGTTTTACAAAATCCCGGGCGTGTCGGCCCGTACTTTGCCGTGGGGACATGATATACGTCTATAACTTTATATATCCTAACCTGAGGGAACCTAACATCTCGGATGTAATATTTTCCAACATTCCTGGCGGGTCGGCCCCTACTTCTCGGAGGGCACATTATATACGTCCATATCGTAATATAACCTAACCTAACTCATCTAGACCCTCGCTGGTAATGTTTTACAAAATTCCCGTCGTGTCGGCCCGTACTCTGCCGTGGGGACATTATATACGTCTATAACGTTATATATCCGAACACAAGGGAACCTGACATCTCGGATGTACTATTTTCCAACATTCCTGGCGGGTCGGCCCCTACTTCTCGGTGGGCACATTATATACGTCTATATCGCAATATAACCTAACCTAACCCATCTAGACCCTCGCTGGTAATGTTTTACAAAATCCCGGTCGTGTCGGCCCGTACTTTGCCGTGGGGACATTATATACGTCTATAACTTTATATATCCGAACCTGAGGGTACCTAACTTCTCGGATGTAGTATTTTCCAACATTCCTGGCGTGTCGGCCCCCACTTCTCGGTGGACACATTGTATACGTCTATATCGTAATATAACCTAACCTAACCCATCTAGACCCTCGCTGGTAATGTTTTACAAAATTCCGGTCGTGTCGGCCCGTACTTTGCCGTGGGGACATTATATACGTCTATAACTTTATATATCCGAACCTGAGGGTACCTAACTTCTCGGATGTAGTATTTTCCAACATTCCTGGCGTGTCGGCCCCCACTTCTCGGTGGACACATTGTATACGTCTATATCGTAATATAACCTAACCTAACCCATGTAGACCGTCGCTGGTAATGTTTTACAAAATCCCGGTCGTGTCGTCCCGTACTTCTCGGTGGGGACATTATATACGTCTATAACGTTATATATCCTATCCTAAGGGAACCTAACATCTCGGATGCAGTATTTTCCAACATTCCTGGCGGGTCGCCCCTACTTCTCGGTGGGCACATTATATACGTCTACATCGCAATATAACCTAACCTATCCCATCTAGACCCTCGCAGGGAATGTTTTACAAAATTCCGGTCGTGTCGGCCCCTACTTTGCCGTGGGGACATTATATACGTCTATAAGGTTATATATCCTAACCTAAGGGAACCTAACATCTCGGATGTAGTATTTTCCAACATTCCTGGCGTGTCGGCCCCCACTTCTCGGTGGACACATTATATACGTCCATATCGTAATATAACCTAACCTATCCCATCTAGACCCTCGCTGGTAATGTTTTACAAAATTCCGGTCGTGTCGGCCCCTACTTTGCCGTGGGGACATTATATACGTCTATAAGGTTATATATCCTAACCTAAGGGAACCTAACATCTCGGATGTAGTATTTTCCATCATTTCTGGCGGGTCGGCCCCTACTTCTCGGTGGGAACATTATATACGTCCATATCGTAATATAACCTAACCTAACCCATCTAGACCCTCGCTGGTAATGTTTTACAAAATCCCGGTCGTGTCGGCCCGGACTTCTCGGTGGGGACATTATATACGTCTATAACGTTATATATCCTAACCTAAGGGAACCTAACTTCTCGGATGTAGTATTTTCCAACATTCGTGGCGGGTCGTCACCTACTTCTCGGAGGGCACATTAGATACGTCCATATGGTAATATAACCTAACCTAACCCATCTAGACCCTCGCTGGTAATGTTTTACAAAATTCGGGTCGTGTCGGCCCGTACTTTGCCGTGGGGACATGATATACGTCTATAACTTTATATATCCTAACCTGAGGGAACCTAACATCTCGGATGTAATATTTTCCAACATTCCTGGCGGGTCGGCCCCTACTTCTCGGAGGGCACATTATATACGTCCATATCGTAATATAACCTAACCTAACCTATCTAGACCCTCGCTGGTAATGTTTTACAAAATTCCCGTCGTGTCGGCCCGTACTCTGCCGTGGGAACATTATATACGTCTATATCGTAATATAACCTAACCCAACCCATCTAGACCCTCGCTGGTAATGTTTTACAAAATCCCGGTCGTGTCGGCCGGTACTTCTCGGTGGGGACATTATATACGCCTATAACGTTATATATCCTAACCTAAGGGAACCTAACATCTCGGATGTAGTATTTTCCAACATTCCTGGCGGGCCAGCCCCTACTTCTCGGTGGGCACATTATATACGTCCATATCGTAATATAACCTAACCTAACCCATCTAGACCCTCGCTGGTAATGTTTTACAAAATTCCGGTCGTGTCGGCCCGTACTTTGCCGTGGGGACATTATATACGTCTATAACTTTATATATCCTAACCAGAGGGAACCTAACATCTCGGATGTAGTATTTTCCAACATTCCTGGCGGGTCGGCCCCTACTTCTCGGAGGGCACATTATATACGTCCATATCGTAATATAACCTAACCTAACTCATCTAGACCCTCGCTGGTAATGTTTTACAAAATTCCGGTCGTGTCGGCCCGTACTCTGCCGTGGGGACATTATATACGTCTATAACGTTATATATCCTAACCTAAGGGAACCTAACATCTCGGATGTAGTATTTTCCAACATTTCTGGCGGGTCGGCGCCTACTTCTCGGTGGGAACATTATATACGTCTATAACGTAATATAACCTAACCTAACCCACCTAGACCCTCGCTGGTAATGTTTCACAGAATCCCGTTCATGTCTTCCCGTACGTCTCGGTGCGTACATTATATACGTCTATAAACTTATATATTCTAACCTAAGGGAACCTAACATCTCGGATGTAGTATTTTCCAACATTCTTGGCGGGTCGGCCCCTACTTCTCGGTGGGCACATTATATACGTCCATATCGTAATATAACCTAACCTAACCCATGTAGACCGTCGCTGGTAATGTTTTACAAAATCCCGGTCGTGTCGTCCCGTACTTCTCGGTGGGGACATTATATACGTCTATAACGTTATATATCCTAACCTAAGGGAACCTAACATCTCGGATGCAGTATTTTCCAACATTCCTGGCGGGTCGGCCCCTACTTCTCGGTGGGCACATTATATACGTCTATATCGCAATATAACCTAACCTAACCCATCTAGACCCTCGCTGGTAATGTTTTACAAAATCCCGGTCGTGTCGGCCCGTACTTTGCCGTGGGGACATTATATACGTCTATAAGGTTATATATCCTAACCTAAGGGAACCTAACATCTCGGATGTAGTATTTTCCAACATTCCTGGCGGGCCGGCCCCTACTTCTCGGTGGGCACATTATATACGTCCATATCGTAATATAACCTAACCTATCCCATCTAGACCCTCGCTGGGAATGTTTTACAAAATTCCGGTCGTGTCGGCCCCTACTTTGCCGTGGGGACATTATATACGTCTATAAGGTTATATATCCTAACCTAAGGGAACCTAACATCTCGGATGTAGTATTTTCCAACATTCCTGGCGTGTCGGCCCCCACTTCTCGGTGGACACATTGTATACGTCTATATCGTAATATAACCTGACCTAACCCATCTAGAACCTCGCTGGTAATGTTTTACAAAATTCCGGTCGTGTCGGCCCGTACTTTGCCGTGGGGACATTATATACGTCTATAACTTTATATATCCGAACCTGAGGGTACCTAACTTCTCGGATGTTGTATTTTCCAACATTCCTGGCGGGTCGGCCCCCACTTCTCGGTGGACACACTATATACGTCTATATCGTAATATAACCTAACCTAACCCATGTAGACCGTCGCTGGTAATGTTTTACAAAATCCCGGTCGTGTCGTCCCGTACTTCTCGGTGGGGACATTATATACGTCTATAACGTTATATATCCTAACCTAAGGGAACCTAACATCTCGGATGCAGTATTTTCCAACATTCCTGGCGGGTCGGCCCCTACTTCTCGGTGGGCACATTATATACGTCTACATCGCAATATAACCTAACCTATCCCATCTAGACCCTCGCTGGGAATGTTTTGCAAAATTCCGGTCGTATCGGCCCCTACTTTGCCGTGGGGACATTATATACGTCTATAAGGTTATATATCCTAACCTAAGGGAACCTAACATCTCGGATGTAGTATTTTCCAACATTCCTGGCGGGTCGGCCCCTACTTCTCGGTGGGCACATTATATACGTCTACATCGCAATATAACCTAACCTAACCCATCTAGACCCTCGCTGGTAATGTTTTACAAAATCCCGGTCGTGTCGGCCCGTACTTTGCCGTGGGGACATTATATACGTCTATAAGGTTATATATCCTAACCTAAGGGAACCTAACATCTCGGATGTAGTATTTTCCAACATTTCTGGCAGGTCGGCGCCTACTTCTCGGTGGGAACATTATATACGTTCATATTGTAATATAACCTAACCTATCCCATCTAGACCATCGCTGGTAATGTTTTACAAAATTTCGGCCGTGTCGGCCCCTACTTTGCCGTGGGGACATTATATACGTCTATAAGGTTATATATCCTAACCTAAGGGAACCTAATATCTCGGATGTAGTAGTTTCCAACATTTCTGGCGGGTCGGCCCCTACTTCTCGGTGGGAACATTATATACGTCTATAACGTAATATAACCTTACCTAACCCACCTAGACCCTCGCTGGTATTGTTTCACAGAATCCCGTTCATGTCTTCCCGTAAGTCTCCGTGCGGATATTATATACGTCTATAAATTTATATATCCTAACCTAAGGGAACCTAACATCTCGGATGTAGTATTTTCCAACATTCCTGGCGGGTCGGCCCCTACTTCTCGGTGGGCACATTATATACGTCTATATCGTAATATAACCTAACCTAACCCATCTAGACCGTCGCTGGTAATGTTTTACAAAATTCCCGTCGTGTCGGCCCGTACTCTGCCGTGGGAACATTATATACGTCTATATCGTAATATAACCTAACCCAACCCATCTAGACCCTCGCTGGTAATGTTTTACAAAATCCCGGTCGTGTCGGCCGGTACTTCTCGGTGGGGACATTATATACGCCTATAACGTTATATATCCTAACCTAAGGGAACCTAACATCTCGGATGTAGTATTTTCCAACATTCCTGGCGGGCCAGCCCCTACTTCTCGGTGGGCACATTATATACGTCCATATCGTAATATAACCTAACCTAACCCATCTAGACCCTCGCTGGTAATGTTTTACAAAATTCCGGTCGTGTCGGCCCGTACTTTGCCGTGGGGACATTATATACGTCTATAACTTTATATATCCTAACCAGAGGGAACCTAACATCTCGGATGTAGTATTTTCCAACATTCTTGGCGGGTCGGCCCCTACTTCTCGGTGGGCACATTATATACGTCCATATCGTAATATAACCTAACCTAACCCATCTAGACCCTCGCTGGTAATGTTTTACAAAATTCCGGTCGTGTCGGCTCGTACTTTGCCGTGGGGACATTATATACGTCTATAACTTTATATATCCGAACCTGAGGGTACCTAACTTCTCGGATGTAGTATTTTCCAACATTCCTGGCGGGTCGGCCCCTACTTCTCGGTGGACACACTATATACGTCTATATCGTAATATAACCTAACCTAACCCATGTAGACCGTCGCTGGTAATGTTTTACAAAATCCCGGTCGTGTCGTCCCGTACTTCTCGGTGGGGACATTATATACGTCTATAACGTTATATATCCTAACCTAAGGGAACCTAACATCTCGGATGTAGTATTTTCCAACATTCCTGGCGGGTCGGCCCCCACTTCTCGGTGGACACACTATATACGTCTATATCGTAATATAACCTAACCTAACCCATGTAGACCGTCGCTGGTAATGTTTTACAAAATCCCGGTCGTGTCGTCCCGTACTTCTCGGTGGGGACATTATATACGTCTATAACGTTATATATCCTAACCTAAGGGAACCTAACATCTCGGATGCAGTATTTTCCAACATTCCTGGCGGGTCGGCCCCTACTTCTCGGTGGGCACATTATATACGTCTACATCGCAATATAACCTAACCTATCCCATCTAGACCCTCGCTGGGAATGTTTTGCAAAATTCCGGTCGTATCGGCCCCTACTTTGCCGTGGGGACATTATATACGTCTATAAGGTTATATATCCTAACCTAAGGGAACCTAACATCTCGGATGTAGTATTTTCCAACATTCCTGGCGGGTCGGCCCCTACTTCTCGGTGGGCACATTATATACGTCTACATCGCAATATAACCTAACCTAACCCATCTAGACCCTCGCTGGTAATGTTTTACAAAATCCCGGTCGTGTCGGCCCGTACTTTGCCGTGGGGACATTATATACGTCTATAAGGTTATATATCCTAACCTAAGGGAACTTAACATCTCGGATGTAGTATTTTCCATCATTCCTGGCGGGCCGGCCCCTACTTCTCGGTGGGCACATTATATACGTCCATATCGTAATATAACCTAACCTATCCCATCTAGACCCTCGCTGGTAATGTTTTACAAAATTCCGGTCGTGTCGGCCCGTACTCTGCCGTGGGGACATTATATACGTCTATAACGTTATATATCCTAACCTAAGGGAACCTAACATCTCGGATGTAGTATTTTCCAACATTTCTGGCGGGTCGGCGCCTACTTCTCGGTGGGAACATTATATACGTTCATATTGTAATATAACCTAACCTATCCCATCTAGACCATCGCTGGTAATGTTTTACAAAATTTCGGCCGTGATGGCCCCTACTTTGCCGTGGGGACATTATATACGTCTATAAGGTTATATATCCTAACCTAAGGGAACCTAATATCTCGGATGTAGTAGTTTCCAACATTTCTGGCGGGTCGGCCCCTACTTCTCGGTGGGAACATTATATACGTCTATAACGTAATATAACCTTACCTAACCCACCTAGACCCTCGCTGGTACTGTTTCACAGAATCCCGTTCATGTCTTCCCGTAAGTCTCCGTGCGGATATTATATACGTCTATAAATTTATATATCCTAACCTAAGGGAACCTAACATCTCGGATGTAGTATTTTCCAACATTCCTGGCGGGTCGGCCCCTACTTCTCGGTGGGCACATTATATACGTCTATATCGTAATATAACCTAACCTAACCCATCTAGACCGTCGCTGGTAATGTTTTACAAAATTCCCGTCGTGTCGGCCCGTACTCTGCCGTGGGAACATTATATACGTCTACATCGTAATATAACCTAACCCAACCCATCTAGACCCTCGCTGGTAATGTTTTACAAAATCCCGGTCGTGTCGGCCGGTACTTCTCGGTGGGGACATTATATACGCCTATAACGTTATATATCCTAACCTAAGGGAACCTAACATCTCGGATGTAGTATTTTCCAACATTCCTGGCGGGCCAGCCCCTACTTCTCGGTGGGCACATTATATACGTCCATATCGTAATATAACCTAACCTAACCCATCTAGACACTCGCTGGTAATGTTTTACAAAATTCCGGTCGTGTCGGCCCGTACTTTGCCGTGGGGACATTATATACGTCTATAACTTTATATATCCTAACCAGAGGGAACCTAACATCTCGGATGTAGTATTTTCCAACATTCCTGGCGGGTCGGCCCCTACTTCTCGGAGGGCACATTATATACGTCCATATCGTAATATAACCTAACCTAACTCATCTAGACCCTCGCTGGTAATGTTTTACAAAATTCCGGTCGTGTCGGCCCGTACTCTGCCGTGGGGACATTATATACGTCTATAACGTTATATATCCTAACCTAAGGGAACCTAACATCTCGGATGTAGTATTTTCCAACATTTCTGGCGGGTCGGCGCCTACTTCTCGGTGGGAACATTATATACGTCTATAACGTAATATAACCTAACCTAACCCACCTAGACCCTCGCTGGTAATGTTTCACAGAATCCCGTTCATGTCTTCCCGTACGTCTCGGTGCGTACATTATATACGTCTATAAACTTATATATTCTAACCTAAGGGAACCTAACATCTCGGATGTAGTATTTTCCAACATTCCTGGCGGGTCGGCCCCTACTTCTCGGTGGGCACATTATATACGTCCATATCGTAATATAACCTAACCTATCCCATCTAGACCCTCAATGGTAATGTTTTACAAAATTCCGGTCGTGTCGGCCCCTACTTTGCCGTGGGGACATTATATACGTCTATAAGGTTATATATCCTAACCTAAGGGAACCTAACATCTCGGATGTAGTATTTCCAACATTTCTGTCGGGTCGGCCCCTACTTCTCGGTGGGAACATTATATACGTCTATATCGTAATATAACCTAACCTAACCCATCTAGACCCTCGCTGGTAATGTTTTACAAAATCCCGGTCGTGTGGGCCCGTACTTCTCGGTGGGGACATTATATACGTCTATATCGTTAGATATCCTAACCTAAGGGAACCTAACATCTCGGATGTAATATTTTCCAACATTCCTGGCGGGTCGGCCCCTACTTCTCGGAGGGCACATTATATACGTCCATATCGTAGTATAACCTAACCTAACTCATCTAGACCCTCGCTGGTAGTGTTTTACAAAATTCCCGTCGTGTCGGCCCGTACTCTGCCGTGGGGACATTATATACGTCTATAACGTTATATATCCTAACCTAAGGGAACCTAACATCTCGGATGTAGTATTTTCCAACATTCCTGACGGTCCAGCCCCTACTTCTCGGTGGGCACATTATATACGTCCATATCGTAATATAACCTAACCTAACCCATCCAGACCCTCGCTGGTAATGTTTTACAAAATTCCGGTCGTGTCGGCCCGTACTTCTCGGTGGGGACATTTTATACGTCTATAACGTTATATATCCGAACACAAGGGAACCTAACATTTCGGATGTAGTATTTTCCAACATTCCTGGCGGGTCGGCCCCTACTTCTCGGTGGGCTCATTATATACGTCTATATCGCAATATAACCTAACCTAACCCATCTAGACCCTCGCTGGTAATGTTTTACAAAATTCCGGTCCTGTCGGCCCGTACTCTGCCGTGGGGACATTATATACGTCTATAACGTTATATATCCTAACCTAAGGGAACCTAACATCTCGGATGTAGTATTTTCCAACATTCCTGACGGTCCAGCCCCTACTTCTCGGTGGGCACATTATATACGTCCATATCGTAATATAACCTAACCTAACCCATCTAGACCCTCGCTGGTAATGTTTTACAAAATTCCGGTCGTGTCGGCACGTACTTTGCCGTGGGGACATTATATACGTCTACAACTTTATATATCCGAACCTGAGGGAACCTAACATCTCGGATGTAGTATTTTCCAGCATTCCTGGCGGGTCGGCCCCTACTTCTCGGTGGGAACATTATATACGTCTATAACGTAATATAACCTAACCTAACCCACCTAGACCCTCGCTGGTAATGTTTCACAGAATCCCGTTCATGTCTTCCCGTACGTCTCGGTGCGTACATTATATACGTCTATAAACTTATATATCCTAACCTAAGGGAACCTAGCATCACGGATGTAGTATTTTCCAACATTCCTGGCGGGTCGGCCCCTACTTCTCGGTGGGCACATTATATACGTCTATATCGCAATATAACCTAACCTAACCCACCTAGACCCTCGCTGGTAATGTTTTACAAAATCCCGGTCGTGTCGGCCCGTACTTCTCGGTGGGGACATTATATACGTCTATAACGTTATATATCCTGACCTAAGGGAACCTAACATCTCGGATGTAGTATTTTCCAACATTCCTGGCGGGTCGGCCCCCACTTCTCGGTGGACACATTATATACGTCTATATCGTAATATAACCTAACCTAACCCATCTAGACGGTCGCTGGTAATGTTTTACAAAATCCCGGTCGTGTCGACCCGTACTTCTCGGTGGGGACATTTTATACGTCTATAACGTTATATATCCGAACACAAGGGAACCTAACATCTCGGATGTAGTATTTTGCAACATTCCTGGCGGGTCGGCCCCTACTTCTCGGTGGGCTCATTATATACGTCTATATCGCAATATAACATAACCTAACCCATCTAGACGCTCGCTGGTAATGTTTTACAAAATCCCGGGCGTGTCGGCCCGTACTTCTCGGTGGGGACATTATATACGTCTATATCGTTATATATCCTAACCTAAGGGAACCTAACATCTCGGATGTAGTATTTTCCAACATTCCTGGCGGGACGGCCCCTACATCTCGGTGGGCACATTATATACGTCCATATCGTAATATAACCTAACCTATCCCATCTAGACCCTCGCTGGTAATGTTTTACAAAATCCCGGGCGTGTCGGCCCGTACTTTGCCGTGGGGACATGATATACGTCTATAACTTTATATATCCTAACCTGAGGGAACCTAACATCTCGGATGTAATATTTTCCAACATACCTGGCGGGTCGGCCCCTACTTCTCGGAGGGCACATTATATACGTCCATATCGTAATATAACCTAACCTAACTCATCTAGACCCTCGCTGGTAATGTTTTACAAAATTCCCGTCGTGTCGGCCCGTACTCTGCCGTGGGGACATTATATACGTCTATAACGTTATATATCCGAACACAAGGGAACCTGACATCTCGGATGTACTATTTTCCAACATTCCTGGCGGGTCGGCCCCTACTTCTCGGTGGGCACATTATATACGTCTATATCGCAATATAACCTAACCTAACCCATCTAGACCCTCGCTGGTAATGTTTTACAAAATCCCGGTCGTGTCGGCCCGTACTTTGCCGTGGGGACATTATATACGTCTATAACTTTATATATCCGAACCTGAGGGTACCTAACTTCTCGGATGTAGTATTTTCCAACATTCCTGGCGTGTCGGCCCCCACTTCTCGGTGGACACATTGTATACGTCTATATCGTAATATAACCTAACCTAACCCATCTAGACCCTCGCTGGTAATGTTTTACAAAATTCCGGTCGTGTCGGCCCGTACTTTGCCGTGGGGACATTATATACGTCTATAACTTTATATATCCGAACCTGAGGGTACCTAACTTCTCGGATGTAGTATTTTCCAACATTCCTGGCGGGTCGGCCCCCACTTCTCGGTGGACACACTATATACGTCTATATCGTAATATAACCTAACCTAACCCATGTAGACCGTCGCTGGTAATGTTTTACAAAATCCCGGTCGTGTCGTCCCGTACTTCTCGGTGGGGACATTATATACGTCTATAACGTTATATATCCTATCCTAAGGGAACCTAACATCTCGGATGCAGTATTTTCCAACATTCCTGGCGGGTCGCCCCTACTTCTCGGTGGGCACATTATATACGTCTACATCGCAATATAACCTAACCTATCCCATCTAGACCCTCGCAGGGAATGTTTTACAAAATTCCGGTCGTGTCGGCCCCTACTTTGCCGTGGGGACATTATATACGTCTATAAGGTTATATATCCTAACCTAAGGGAACCTAACATCTCGGATGTAGTATTTTCCAACATTCCTGGCGTGTCGGCCCCCACTTCTCGGTGGACACATTATATACGTCCATATCGTAATATAACCTAACCTATCCCATCTAGACCCTCGCTGGTAATGTTTTACAAAATTCCGGTCGTGTCGGCCCCTACTTTGCCGTGGGGACATTATATACGTCTATAAGGTTATATATCCTAACCTAAGGGAACCTAACATCTCGGATGTAGTATTTTCCATCATTTCTGGCGGGTCGGCCCCTACTTCTCGGTGGGAACATTATATACGTCCATATCGTAATATAACCTAACCTAACCCATCTAGACCCTCGCTGGTAATGTTTTACAAAATCCCGGTCGTGTCGGCCCGGACTTCTCGGTGGGGACATTATATACGTCTATAACGTTATATATCCTAACCTAAGGGAACCTAACTTCTCGGATGTAGTATTTTCCAACATTCGTGGCGGGTCGTCACCTACTTCTCGGAGGGCACATTAGATACGTCCATATGGTAATATAACCTAACCTAACCCATCTAGACCCTCGCTGGTAATGTTTTACAAAATTCGGGTCGTGTCGGCCCGTACTTTGCCGTGGGGACATGATATACGTCTATAACTTTATATATCCTAACCTGAGGGAACCTAACATCTCGGATGTAATATTTTCCAACATTCCTGGCGGGTCGGCCCCTACTTCTCGGAGGGCACATTATATACGTCCATATCGTAATATAACCTAACCTAACTCATCTAGACCCTCGCTGGTAATGTTTTACAAAATTCCCGTCGTATCGGCGCGTACTCTGCCGTGGGGACATTATATACGTCTATAAGGTTATATATCCTAACCTAAGGGAACCTAACATCTCGGATGTAGTATTTTCCAACATTCCTGGCGGGCCGGCCCCTACTTCTCGGTGGGCACATTATATACGTCCATATCGTAATATAACCTAACCTATCCCATCTAGACCCTCGCTGGTAATGTTTTACAAAATTCCGGTCGTGTCGGCCCCTACGTTGCCGTGGGGACATTATATACGTCTATAAGGTTATATATCCTAACCTAAGGGAACCTAACATCTCGGATGTAGTATTTTCCAACATTTCTGGCTGGTCGGCCCCTACTTCTCGGTGGGAACATTATGTACGTCTATATCGTAATATAACCTAACCTAACCCATCTAGACCCTCGCTGGTAATGTTTTACAAAATCCCGGTCGTGTCGGCCCGGACTTCTCGGTGGGGACATTATATACGTCTATAACGTTATATATCCTAACCTAAGGGAACCTAACTTCTCGGATGTAGTATTTTCCAACATTCCTGGCGGGTCGGCCCCTACTTCTCGGTGGGCACATTATATACGTCTACATCGCAATATAACCTAACCTATCCCATGTAGACCCACGCTGGGAATGTTTTACAAAGTTCCGGTCGTGTCGGCACCTACTTTGCCGTGGGGACATTATATACGTCTATAAGGTTATATATCCTAACCTAAGGGAACCTAACATCTCGGATGTAGTATTTTCCAACATTCCTGGCGTGTCGGCCCCCACTTCTCGGTGGACACATTGTATACGTCTATATCGTAATATAACCTAACCTAACCCATCTAGACCCTCGCTGGTAATGTTTTACAAAATTCCGGTCGTGTCGGCCCGTACTTTGCCGTGGGGACATTATATACGTCTATAACTTTATATATCCGAACCTGAGGGTACCTAACTTCTCGGATGTAGTATTTTCCAACATTCCTGGCGGGTCGGCCCCCACTTCTCGGTGGACACATTGTATACGTCTATATCGTAATATAACCTAACCTAACCCATCTAGACCCTCGCTGGTAATATTTTACAAAATTCCGGTCGTGTCGGCCCGTACTTTGCCGTGGGGACATTATATACGTCTATAACTTTATATATCCGAACCTGAGGGTACCTAACTTCTCGGATGTAGTATTTTCCAACATTCCTGGCGGGTCGGCCCCCACTTCTCGGGGGACACACTATGTACGTCTATATCGTAATATAACCTAACCTAACCCATGTAGACCGTCGCTGGTAATGTTTTACAAAATCCCGGTCGTGTCGTCCCGTACTTCTCGGTGGGGACATTATATACGTCTATAACGTTATATATCCTAACCTAAGGGAACCTAACATCTCGGATGCAGTATTTTCCAACATTCCTGGCGGGTCGGCCCCTACTTCTCGGTGGGCACATTATATACGTCTACATCGCAATATAACCTAACCTAACCCATCTAGACCCTCGCTGGTAATGTTTTACAAACTCCCGGTCGTGTCGGCCCGTACTTTGCCGTGGGGACATTATATACGTCTATAAGGTTATATATCCTAACCTTAGGGAACCTAACATCTCGGATGTAGTATTTTCCAACATTTCTGGCGGGTCGGCGCCTACTTCTTGGTGGGAACATTATATACGTCTATAACGTAATATAACCTAACCTAACCCACCTAGACCCTCGCTGGTAATGTTTCACAGAATCCCGTTCATGTCTTCCCGTACGTCTCGGTGCGTACATTATATACGTCTATAAACTTATATATCCTAACCTAAGGGAACCTAACATCTCGGATGTAGTATTTTCCAACATTCCTGGCGGGTCGGCCCCTACTTCTCGGTGGGCACATTATGTACGTCCATATCGTAATATAACCTAACCTAACTCATCTAGACCCTCGCTGGTAATGTTTTACAAAATTCCCGTCGTGTCGGCCCGTACTCTGCCGTGGGGACATTATATACGTCTATAACGTTATATATCCTAACCTAAGGGAACCTAACATCTCGGATGTAGTATTTTCCAACATTCCTGGCGGGCCAGCCCCTACTTCTCGGTGGGCACATTATATACGTCCATATCGTAATATAACCTAACCTAACTCATCTAGACCCTCGCTGGTAATGTTTTACAAAATTCCCGTCGTGTCGGCCCGTACTCTGCCGTGGGGACATTATATACGTCTATAACGTTATATATCCTAACCTAAGGGAACCTAACATCTCGGATGTAGTATTTTCCAACATTCCTGACGGGCCAGCCCCTACTTCTCGGTGGGCACATTATATACGTCCATATCGTAATATAACCTAACCTAACCCATCTAGACCCTCGCTGGTAATGTTTTACAAAATTCCGGTCGTGTCGGCCCGTACTTCTCGGTGGGGACATTATATACGTCTATAACGTTATATATCCTAACCTAAGGGAACCTAACATCTCGGATGTAGTATTTTCCAACATTCCTGGCGGGCCAGCCCCTACTTCTCGGTGGGCACATTATATACGTCCATATCGTAATATAACCTAACCTAACCCATCTAGACCCTCGCTGGTAATGTTTTACAAAATTCCGGTCGTGTCGGCCCGTACTTTGCCGTGGGGACATTATATACGTCTATAACTTTATATATCCTAACCTGAGGGAACCTAACATCTCGGATGTAGTATTTTCCAACATTCCTGACGGGCCAGCCCCTACTTCTCGGTGGGCACATTATATACGTCCATATCGTAATATAACCTAACCTAACCCATCTAGACCCTCGCTGGTAATATTTTACAAAATTCCGGTCGTGTCGGCCCGTACTTTGCCGTGGGGACATTATATACGTCTATATCGTTATATATCCTAACCTGAGGGAACCTAACATCTCGGATGTAGTATTGTCGAACATTCCTGGCGGGTCGGCCCCTACTTCTCGGTGGGCACATTATATACGTCTATATCGTAACATAACCTAACCTAACCCATCTAGACCGTCGCTGGTAATGTTTTACAAAATCCCGGTCGTGTCGTCCCGTACTTCTCAGTGGGGACATTATATACGTCTATAACGTTATATATCCTAACCCAAGGGAACCTAACATCTCGGATGTAGTATTTTCCAACATTCCTGGCGGGTCGGCCCCTACGTCTCGGTGGGCACATTATATACGTCTATATCGCAATATAACCTAACCTAACCCATCTAGACCCTCGCTGGTAATGTTTTACAAAATCCCGGTCGTATCGGCCCGTACTTTGCCGTGGGGACATTATATACGTCTATAAGGTTATATATCCTAACCTAAGGGAACCTAACATCTCGGATGTAGTATTTTCCAACATTCCTGACGGGCCAGCCCCTACTTCTCGGTGGGCACATTATATACGTCCATATCGTAATATAACCTAACCTAACCCATCTAGACCCTCGCTGGTAATGTTTTACAAAATTCCGGTCGTGTCGGCCCGTACTTCTCGGTGGGGACATTATATACGTCTATAACGTTATATATCCTAACCTAAGGGAACCTAACATCTCGGATGTAGTATTTTCCAACATTCCTGGCGGGCCAGCCCCTACTTCTCGGTGGGCACATTATATACGTCCATATCGTAATATAACCTAACCTAACCCATCTAGACCCTCGCTGGTAATGTTTTACAAAATTCCGGTCGTGTCGGCCCGTACTTTGCCGTGGGGACATTATATACGTCTATAACTTTATATATCCGAACCTGAGGGTACCTAACTTCTCGGATGTAGTATTTTCCAACATTCCTGGCGGGTCGGCCCCCACTTCTCGGTGGACACATTATATACGTCTATATCGTAATATAACCTAACCTAACCCATCTAGACCCTCGCTGGTAATGTTTTACAAAATCCCGGTCGTGTCGGCCGGTACTTCTCGGTGGGGACATTATATACGTCTATAACGTTATATATCCTAACCTAAGGGAACCTAACATCTCGGATGTAGTATTTTCCAACATTTCTGGCGGGTCGGCGCCTACTTCTCGGTGGGAACATTATATACGTCCATATCGTAATATAACCTAACCTAACTCATCTAGACCCTCGCTGGTAATGTTTTACAAAATTCCCGTCGTGTCGGCCCGTACTCTGCCGTGGGGACATTATATACGTCTATAACGTTATATATCCGAACACAAGGGAACCTGACATCTCGGATGTAGTATTTTCCAACATACCTGGCGGGTCGGCCCCTACTTCTCGGAGGGCACATTATATACGTCCATATCGTAATATAACCTAACCTAACTCATCTAGACCCTCGCTGGTAATGTTTTACAAAATTCCCGTCGTGTCGGCCCGTACTCTGCCGTGGGGACATTATATACGTCTATAAGGTTATATATCCTAACCTAAGGGAACCTGACATCTCGGATGTAGTATTTTCCAACATTCCTGGCGGGCCGGCCCCTACTTCTCGGTGGGCACATTATATACGTCCATATCGTAATATAACCTAACCTATCCCATCTAGACCCTCGCTGGTAATGTTTTACAAAATTCCGGTCGTGTCGGCCCCTACGTTGCCGTGGGGACATTATATACGTCTATAAGGTTATATATCCTAACCTAAGGGAACCTAACATCTCGGATGTAGTATTTTCCAACATTTCTGGCTAGTCGGCCCCTACTTCTCGGTGGGAACATTATATACGTCTATATCGTAATATAACCTAACCTAACCCATCTAGACCCTCGCTGGTAATGTTTTACAAAATCCCGGTCGTGTCGGCCCGGACTTCTCGGTGGGGACATTATATACGTCTATAACGTTATATATCCTAATCTAAGGGAACCTAACTTCTCGGATGTAGTATTTTCCAACATTCCTGGCGGGTCGGCACCTACTTCTCGGAGGGCACATTATATACGTCCATATCGTAATATAACCTAACCTATCCCATCTAGACCCTCGCTGGTAATGTTTTACAAAATTCCGGTCGTGTCGGCCCCTACTTTGCCGTGGGGACATTATATACGTCTATAAGGTTATATATCCTAACCTAAGGGAACCTAACATCTCGGATGTAATATTTTCCAACATTCCTGGCGGGTCGGCCCCTACTTCTCGGAGGGCACATTATATACGTCCATATCGTAATATAACCTAACCTAACTCATCTAGACCCTCGCTGGTAATGTTTTACAAAATTCCGGTCGTGTCGGCCCGTACTCTGCCGTGGGGACATTATATACGTCTATAACGTTACATATCATAACCTACGGGAACCTAACATCTCGGATGTAGTATTTTCCAACATTTCTGGCGGGCCGGCGCCTACTTCTTGGTGGGAACATTATATACGTCTATAACGTAATATAACCTAACCTAACCCACCTAGACCATCGCTGGTAATGTTTCACAGAATCCCGTTCATGTCTTCCCGTACGTCTCGGTGCGTACATTATATACGTCTATAAACTTATATATCCTAACCTAAGGGAACCTAACATCTCGGATGTAGTATTTTCCAACATTCCTGGCGGGTCGGCCCCTACTTCTCGGTGGGCACATTATGTACGTCCATATCGTAATATAACCTAACCTATCCCATCTAGACCCTCGCTGGTAATGTTTTACAAAATTCCGTTCGTGTCGGCACCTACTTTGCCGTGGGGACATTATATACGTCTATAAGGTTATATATCCTAACCTAAGGGAACCTAACATCTCGGATGTAGTATTTTCCAACATTTCTGGCGGGTCGGCCCATACTTCTCGGTGGGAACATTATATACGTCTATATCGTAATATAACCTAACCTAACCCATCTAGACCCTCGCTGGTAATGTTTTACAAAATTCCGGTCGTGTCGGCCCGTACCTTGCCGTGGGGACATTATATACGTCTACAACTTTATATATCCGAACCTGAGGGAACCTAACATCTCGGATGTAGTATTTTCCAACATTCCTGGCGGGTCGGCCCCCACTTCTCGGTGGACACATTATATACGTCTATATCGTAATATAACCTAACCTAACCCATCTAGACCCTCGCTGGTAATGTTTTACAAAATCCCGGTCGTGTCGGCCCGTACTTCTCGGTGGGGACATTATATACGTCTATAACGTTATATATCCTAACCTAAGGGAACGTAACTTCTCGGATGTAGTATTTTCCATCATTCCTGGCGGGTCGGCCCCTACTTCTCGGAGGGCACATTATATACGTCCATATCGTAATATAACCTAACCTAACTCATCTAGACCCTCGCTGGTAATGTTTTACAAAATTCCGGTCGTGTCGGCCCGTACTCTGCCGTGGGGACATTATATACGTCTATAACGTTATATATCCTAACCTAAGGGAACCTAACATCTCGGATGTAGTATTTTCCAACATTCCTGACGGGCCAGCCCCTACTTCTCGGTGGGCACATTACATACGTCCATATCGTAATATAACCTAACCTAACTCATCTAGACCCTCGCTGGTAATGTTTTACAAAATTCCCGTCGTGTCGGCCCGTACTCTGCCGTGGGGACATTATATACGTCTATAACGTTATATATCCTAACCTAAGGGAACCTAACATCTCGGATGTAGTATTTTCCAACATTCCTGACGGGTCAGCCCCTACTTCTCGGTGGGCACATTATATACGTCCATATCGTAATATAACCTAACCTAACCCATCTAGACCCTCGCTGGTAATGTTTTACAAAATTCCGGTCGTGTCGGCCCGTACTTCTCGGTGGGGACATTATATACGTCTATAACGTTATATATCCTAACCTAAGGGAACCTAACATCTCGGATGTAGTATTTTCCAACATTCCTGGCGGGCCAGCCCCTACTTCTCGGTGGGCACATTATATACGTCCATATCGTAATATAACCTAACCTAACCCATCTAGACCCTCGCTGGTAATGTTTTACAAAATTCCGGTCGTGTCGGCCCGTACTTTGCCGTGGGGACATTATATACGTCTATAACGTTATATATCCTAACCTAAGGGAACCTAACATCTCGGATGTAGTATTTTCCAACATTTCTGGCGGGTCGGCGCCTACTTCTCGGTGGGAACATTATATACGTCTATAACGTAATATAACCTAACCTAACCCACCTAGACCCTCGCTTGTAATGTTTCACAGAATCCCGTTCATGTCTTCCCGTACGTCTCGGTGCGTACATTATATACGTCTATAAACTTATATATCCTAACCTAAGGGAACCTAACATCTCGGATGTAGTATTTTCCAACATACCTGGCGGGTCGGCCCCTACTTCTCGGTGGGCACATTATATACGTCTATATCGCAATATAACCTAACCTAACCCATCTAGACCCTCGCTGGTAATGTTTTACAAAATCCCGGTCTTGTCGGCCCGTACTTCTCGGTGGGGACATTATATACGTCTATAACGTTATATATCCTAACCTAAGGGAACCTAACATCTCGGATGTAGTATTTTCCAACTTTCCTGGCGGGTCGGCCCCTACTTCTCGGTGGGCACATTATATACGTCTATATCGTAATAAAACCTAACCTAACCCACCTAGACCCTCGCTGGTAATGTTTCACAGAATCCCGTTCATGCCTTCCCGTACGTCTCGGTGCGGATACTATATACGTCTATAAATTTATATATCCTAACCTAAGGGAACCTAACATCTCGGATGTAGTATTGTCGAACATTCCTGGCGGGTCGGCCCCTACTTCTCGGTGGGCACATTATATACGTCTATATCGTAATATAACCTAACCTAACCCATCTAGACCGTCGCTGGTAATGTTTTACAAAATCCCGGTCGTATCGTCCCGTACTTCTCGGTGGGGACATTATATACGTCTATAACGTTATATATCCTAACCCAAGGGAGCCTAACATCTCGGATGTAGTATTTTCCAACATTCCTGGCGGGTCGGCCCCTACGTCTCGGTGGGCACATTATATACGTCTATATCGCAATATAACCTAACCTAACCCATCTAGACCCTCGCTGGTAATGTTTTACAAAATCCCGGTCGTATCGGCGCGTACTTTGCCGTGGGGACATTATATACGTCTATAAGGTTATATATCCTAACCCAAGGGAACCTAACATCTCGGATGTAGTAATTTCCAACATTCCTGGCGTGTCGGCCCCTACTTCTCGGTGGGCACATTATATACGTCCATATCGTAATATAACCTAACCTAACCCATCTAGACCCTCGCTGGTAATGTTTTACAAAATTCCGGTCATGTCGGCCCGTACTTTGCCGTGGGGACATTATATACGTCTATAAATTTATATATCCTAACCTAAGCGAAACTAACATCTCGGATGTAGTATTTTCCAACTTTCCTGGCGGGTCGGCCCCTACTTCTCGGTGGGCACATTATATACGTCTATATCGTAATATAACCTAACCTAACCCATCTAGACCGTCGCTGGTAATGTTTTACAAAATACCGGTCGTGTCGACCCGTACTTTGCCGTGGGGACATTATATACGTCTATAACATTATATATCCTAGCCTGAGGGAACCTGACATCTCGGATGTAGTATTTTCCAACATTCCTGGCGGGTCGGCCCCTACTTCTCGGTGGGCACATTATATACGTCTATATCGCAATATAACCTAACCTAACCCATCTAGACCCTCGCTGGTAATGTTTTACAAAATCCCGGTCGTGTCGGCCCGTACTTCTCGGTGGGGACATTATATACGTCTATAACGTTATATATCCTAACCTAAGGGAACCTAACATCTCGGATGTAGTATTTTCCAACATTCCTGGCGGGTCGGCCCCTACTTCTCGGAAGGCACATTATATACGTCCATATGGTAATATAACCGAACCTAACTCATCTAGACCCTCGCTGGTAATGTTTTACAAAATTCCGGTCGTGTCGGCCCGTACTCTGCCGTGGGGACATTATATACGTCTATAACGTTACATATCATAACCTACGGGAACCTAACATCTCGGATGTAGTATTTTCCAACATTTCTGGCGGGTCGGCGCCTACTTCTTGGTGGAAACATTATATACGTCTATAACGTAATATAACTTAACCTAACCCACCTAGACCCTCGCTGGTAATGTTTCACAGAATCCCGTTCATGTCTCCCCGTACGTCTCGGTGCGTACATTATATACGTCTATAAACTTATATATCCTAACCTAAGGGAACCTAACATCTCGGATGTAGTATTCTCCAACATTCCTGGCGGGTCGGCCTCTACTTCTCGGTGGGCACATTATGTACGTCCATATCGTAATATAACCTAACCTATCCCATCTAGACCCTCGCTGGTAATGTTTTACAAAATTCCGGTCGTGTCGGCACCTACTTTGCCGTGGGGACATTATATACGTCTATAAGGTTATATATCCTAACCTAAGGGAACCTAACATCTCGGATGTAGTATTTTCCAACATTCCTGGCGGGCCAGCCCCTACTTCTCGGTGGGCACATTATATACGTCCATATCGTAATATAACCTAACCTAACCCATCTAGACCCTCGCTGGTAATGTTTTACAAAATTCCGGTCGTGTCGGCCCGTACTTTGCCGTGGGGACATTATATACGTCTATAACTTTATATATCCGAACCTGAGGGTACCTAACTTCTCGGATGTAGTATTTTCCAACATTCCTGGCGGGTCGGCCCCCACTTCTCGGTGGACACATTATATACGTCTATATCGTAATATAACCTAACCTAACCCATCTAGACCCTCGCTGGTAATGTTTTACAAAATCCCGGTCGTGTCGGCCGGTACTTCTCGGTGGGGACATTATATACGTCTATAACGTTATATATCCTAACCTAATGGAACCTAACATCTCGGATGTAGTATTTTCCAACATTTCTGGCGGGTCGGCGCCTACTTCTCGGTGGGAACATTATATACGTCTATAACGTAATATAACCTAACCTAACCCACCTAGACCCTCGCTTGTAATGTTTCACAGAATCCCGTTCATGTCTTCCCGTACGTCTCGGTGCGTACATTATGTACGTCTATAAACTTATATATCCTAACCTAAGGGAACCTAACATCTCGGATGTAGTATTTTCCAACATACCTGGCGGGTCGGCCCCTACTTCTCGGTGGGCACATTATATACGTCTATATCGCAATATAACCTAACCTAACCCATCTAGACCCTCGCTGGTAATGTTTTACAAAATCCCGGTCTTGTCGGCCCGTACTTCTCGGTGGGGACATTATATACGTCTATAACGTTATATATCCTAACCCAAGGGAACCTAACATCTCGGATGTAGTAATTTCCAACATTCCTGGCGTGTCGGCCCCTACTTCTCGGTGGGCACATTATATACGTCCATATCGTAATATAACCTAACCTAACCCATCTAGACCCTCGCTGGTAATGTTTTACAAAATTCCGGTCATGTCGGCCCGTACTTTGCCGTGGGGACATTATATACGTCTATAACGTTATACATCCTAACCTAAGGGAACCTAACATCTCGGATGTAGTATTTTCCAACATTCCTGGCGTGTCGGCCCCTACTTCTCGGTGGGCACATTATATACGTCCATATCGTAATATAACCTAACCTAACCCATCTAGACCCTCGCTGGTAATGTTTTACAAAATTCCGGTCGTGTCGGCCCGTACTTTGCCGTGGGGACATTATATACGTCTATAACGTTATACATCCTAACCTAAGGGAACCTAACATCTCGGATGTAGTATTTTCCAACATTACTGGCGGGTCGGCCCCTACTTCTCGGTGGTCACATTATATACGTCTATATCGTAATATAACCTAACCTAACCCATCTCGACCGTCGCTGGTAATGTTTTACAAAACCCCGGTCGTGTCGGCCCGTACATCTCGGTGAGGACATTATATACGTCTATAACGTTATATATCCTAAGCTAAGGGAACCTAACATCTCGGATGTAGTATTTCACAACATTCCTGTCGGGGCGGCTCCAATTCTCGGTGGGATCATTATATACGTCTATAACGTAATATAACCTAACCTAACACATCTAGCCCCTAGCTGGGAATGTTTTACACAATCCCGTTCATGTCTTCCCGTACGTCTCGGTGCCTACATTATATACGTCTATAAATTTATATATCCTAACCTAAGCGAAACTAACATCTCGGATGTAGTATTTTCCAACTTTCCTGGCGGGTCGGCCCCTACTTCTCGGTGGGCACATTATATACGTCTATATCGTAATATAACCTAACCTAACCCATCTAGACCGTCGCTGGTAATGTTTTACAAAATACCGGTCGTGTCGACCCGTACTTTGCCGTGTGGACATTATATACGTCTATAACATTATATATCCTAGCCTGAGGGAACCTGACATCTCGGATGTAGTATTTTCCAACATTCCTGGCGGGTCGGCCCCTACTTCTCGGTGGGCACATTATATACGTCTATATCGCAATATAACCTAACCTAACCCATCTAGACCCTCGCTGGTAATGTTTTACAAAATCCCGGTCGTGTCGGCCCGTACTTCTCGGTGGGGACATTATATACGTCTATAACGTTATATATCCTAACCTAAGGGAACCTAACATCTCGGATGCAGTATTTTCCAACATTTCTGGCCGGTCGGCGCCTACTTCTTGGTGGAAACATTATATACGTCTATAACGTAATATAACTTAACCTAACCCACCTAGACCCTCGCTGGTAATGTTTAACAGAATCCCGTTCATGTCTCCCCGTACGTCTCGGTGCGTACATTATATACGTCTATAAACTTATATATCCTAACCTAAGGGAACCTAACATCTCGGATGTAGTATTCTCCAACATTCCTGGCGGGTCGGCCCCTACTTCTCGGTGGGCACATTATGTACGTCCATATCGTAATATAACCTAACCTATCCCATCTAGACCCTCGCTGGTAATGTTTTACAAAATTCCGTTCGTGTCGGCACCTACTTTGCCGTGGGGACATTATATACGTCTATAAGGTTATATATCCTAACCTAAGGGAACCTAACATCTCGGATGTAGTATTTTCCAACATTCCTGGCGGGCCAGCCCCTACTTCTCGGTGGGCACATTATATACGTCCATATCGTAATATAACCTAACCTAACCCATCTAGACCCTCGCTGGTAATGTTTTACAAAATTCCGGTCGTGTCGGCCCGTACTTTGCCGTGGGGACATTATATACGTCTATAACTTTATATATCCTAACCTGAGGGAACCTAACATCTCGGATGTAGTATTTTCCAACATTCCTGACGGGCCAGCCCCTACTTCTCGGTGGGCACATTATATACGTCCATATCGTAATATAACCTAACCTAACCCATCTAGACCCTCGCTGGTAATGTTTTACAAAATTCCGGTCGTGTCGGCCCGTACTCTGCCGTGGGGACATTATATACGTCTATAACGTTACATATCATAACCTACGGGAACCTAACATCTCGGATGTAGTATTTTCCAACATTTCTGGCGGGTCGACGCCTACTTCTTGGTGGAAACATTATATACGTCTATAACGTAATATAACTTAACCTAACCCACCTAGACCCTCGCTGGTAATGTTTCACAGAATCCCGTTCATGTCTCCCCGTACGTCTCGGTGCGTACATTATATACGTCTATAAACTTATATATCATAACCTAAGGGAACCTAACATCTCGGATGTAGTATTCTCCAACATTCCTGGCGGGTCGGCCTCTACTTCTCGGTGGGCACATTATGTACGTCCATATCGTAATATAACCTAACCTATCCCATCTAGACCCTCGCTGGTAATGTTTTACAAAATTCCGGTCGTGTCGGCACCTACTTTGCCGTGGGGACATTATATACGTCTATAAGGTTATATATCCTAACCTAAGGGAACCTAACATCTCGGATGTAGTATTTTCCAACATTCCTGGCGGGCCAGCCCCTACTTCTCGGTGGGCACATTATATACGTCCATATCGTAATATAACCTAACCTAACCCATCTAGACCCTCGCTGGTAATGTTTTACAAAATTCCGGTCGTGTCGGCCCGTACTTTGCCGTGGGGACATTATATACGTCTATAACTTTATATATCCGAACCTGAGGGTACCTAACTTCTCGGATGAAGTATTTTCCAACATTCCTGGCGGGTCGGCCCCCACTTCTCGGTGGACACATTATATACGTCTATATCGTAATATAACCTAACCTAACCCATCTAGACCCTCGCTGGTAATGTTTTACAAAATCCCGGTCGTGTCGGCCGGTACTTCTCGGTGGGGACATTATATACGTCTATAACGTTATATATCCTAACCTAATGGAACCTAACATCTCGGATGTAGTATTTTCCAACATTTCTGGCGGGTCGGCGCCTACTTCTCGGGGGGAACATTATATACGTCTATAACGTAATATAACCTAACCTAACCCACCTAGACCCTCGCTTGTAATGTTTCACAGAATCCCGTTCATGTCTTCCCGTACGTCTCGGTGCGTACATTATGTACGTCTATAAACTTATATATCCTAACCTAAGGGAACCTAACATCTCGGATGTAGTATTTTCCAACATACCTGGCGGGTCGGCCCCTACTTCTCGGTGGGCACATTATATACGTCTATATCGCAATATAACCTAACCTAACCCATCTAGACCCTCGCTGGTAATGTTTTACAAAATCCCGGTCTTGTCGGCCCGTACTTCTCGGTGGGGACATTATATACGTCTATAACGTTATATATCCTAACCCAAGGGAACCTAACATCTCGGATGTAGTAATTTCCAACATTCCTGGCGTGTCGGCCCCTACTTCTCGGTGGGCACATTATATACGTCCATATCGTAATATAACCTAACCTAACCCATCTAGACCCTCGCTGGTAATGTTTTACAAAATTCCGGTCATGTCGGCCCGTACTTTGCCGTGGGGACATTATATACGTCTATAACGTTATACATCCTAACCTAAGGGAACCTAACATCTCGGATGTAGTATTTTCCAACATTCCTGGCGTGTCGGCCCCTACTTCTCGGTGGGCACATTATATACGTCCATATCGTAATATAACCTAACCTAACCCATCTAGACCCTCGCTGGTAATGTTTTACAAAATTCCGGTCATGTCGGCCCGTACTTTGCCGTGGGGACATTATATACGTCTATAACGTTATACATCCTAACCTAAGGGAACCTAACATCTCGGATGTAGTATTTTCCAACATTACTGGCGGGTCGGCCCCTACTTCTCGGTGGTCACATTATATACGTCTATATCGTAATATAACCTAACCTAACCCATCTCGACCGTCGCTGGTAATGTTTTACAAAACCCCGGTCGTGTCGGCCCGTACATCTCGGTGAGGACATTATATACGTCTATAACGTTATATATCCTAAGCTAAGGGAACCTAACATCTCGGATGTAGTATTTCACAACATTCCTGTCGGGGCGGCTCCAATTCTCGGTGGGATCATTATATACGTCTATAACGTAATATAACCTAACCTAACACATCTAGACCCTCGCTGGTAATGTTTTACAAAATTCCGGTCGTGTCGGCCCGTACTTTGCCGTGGGGACATTATATACGTCTATAACTTTATATATCCGAACCTGAGGGTACCTAACTTCTCGGATGTAGTATTTTCCAACATTCCTGGCTGGTCGGCCCCCACTTCTCGGTGGACACATTATATACGTCTATATCGTAATATAACCTAACCTAACCCATCTAGACCCTCGCTGGTAATGTTTTACAAAATCCCGGTCGTGTCGGCCGGTACTTCTCGGTGGGGACATTATATACGTCTATAACGTTATATATCCTAACCTAAGGGAACCTAACATCTCGGATGTAGTATTTTCCAACATTTCTGGCGGGTCGGCGCCTACTTCTCGGTGGGAACATTATATACGTCTATAACGTAATATAACCTAACCTAACCCACCTAGACCCTCGCTTGTAATGTTTCACAGAATCCCGTTCATGTCTTCCCGTACGTCTCGGTGCGTACATTATATACGTCTATAAACTTATATATCCCAACCTAAGGGAACCTAACATCTCGGATGTAGTATTTTCCAACATACCTGGCGGGTCGGCCCCTACTTCTCGGTGGGCACATTATATACGTCTATATCGCAATATAACCTAACCTAACCCATCTAGACCCTCGCTGGTAATGTTTTACAAAATCCCGGTCTTGTCGGCCCGTACTTCTCGGTGGGGACATTATATACGTCTATAACGTTATATATCCTAACCTAAGGGAACCTAACATCTCGGATGTAGTATTTTCCAACTTTCCTGGCGGGTCGGCCCCTACTTCTCGGTGGGCACATTATATACGTCTATATCGTAATAAAACCTAACCTAACCCACCTAGACCCTCGCTGGTAATGTTTCACAGAATCCCGTTCATGCCTTCCCGTACGTCTCGGTGCGGATACTATATACGTCTATAAATTTATATATCCTAACCTAAGGGAACCTAACATCTCGGATGTAGTATTGTCGAACATTCCTGGCGGGTCGGCCCCTACTTCTCGGTGGGCACATTATATACGTCTATATCGTAATATAACCTAACCTAACCCATCTAGACCGTCGCTGGTAATGTTTTACAAAATCCCGGTCGTATCGTCCCGTACTTCTCGGTGGGGACATTATATACGTCTATAACGTTATATATCCTAACCCAAGGGAACCTAACATCTCGGATGTAGTATTTTCCAACATTCCTGGCGGGTCGGCCCCTACGTCTCGGTGGGCACATTATATACGTCCATATCGTAATATAACCTAACCTAACCCATCTAGACCCTCGCTGGTAATGTTTTACAAAATTCCGGTCGTGTCGGCCCGTACTTTGCCGTGGGGACATTATATACGTCTATAACTTTATATATCCGAACCTGAGGGTACCTAACTTCTCGGATGTAGTATTTTCCAACATTCCTGGCGGGTCGGCCCCCACTTCTCGGTGGACACATTATATACGTCTATATCGTAATATAACCTAACCTAACCCATCTAGACCGTCGCTGGTAATGTTTTACAAAATCCCGGTCGTGTCGTCCCGTACTTCTCGGTGGGGACATTATATATGTCTATAACGTTATATATCCTATCCCAAGGGAACCTAACATCTCGGATGTAGTATTCTCCAACATTCCTGGCGGGCCGGCCCCTACTTCTCGGTGGGCACATTATATACGTTCATATTGTAATATAACCTAACCTATCCCATCTAGACCATCGCTGGTAATGTTTTAAAAAATTTCGGTCGTGTCGGCCCCTACTTTGCCGTGGGGACATTATATACGTCTATAAGGTTATATATCCTAACCTAAGGGAACCTAACATCTCGGATGTAGTATTCTCCAACATTCCTGGCGGGTCGGCCCCTACTTCTCGGTGGGCACATTATGTACGTCCATATCGTAATATAACCTAACCTATCCCATCTAGACCCTCGCTGGTAATGTTTTACAAAATTCCGTTCGTGTCGGCACCTACTTTGCCGTGGGGACATTATATACGTCTATAAGGTTATATATCCTAACCTAAGGGAACCTAACATCTCGGATGTAGTATTTTCCAACATTCCTGGCGGGCCAGCCCCTACTTCTCGGTGGGCACATTATATACGTCCATATCGTAATATAACCTAACCTAACCCATCTAGACCCTCGCTGGTAATGTTTTACAAAATTCCGGTCGTGTCGGCCCGTACTTTGCCGTGGGGACATTATATACGTCTATAACTTTATATATCCTAACCTGAGGGAACCTAACATCTCGGATGTAGTATTTTCCAACATTCCTGACGGGCCAGCCCCTACTTCTCGGTGGGCACATTATATACGTCCATATCGTAATATAACCTAACCTAACCCATCTAGACCCTCGCTGGTAATGTTTTACAAAATTCCGGTCGTGTCGGCCCGTACTCTGCCGTGGGGACATTATATACGTCTATAACGTTACATATCATAACCTACGGGAACCTAACATCTCGGATGTAGTATTTTCCAACATTTCTGGCGGGTCGGCGCCTACTTCTTGGTGGAAACATTATATACGTCTATAACGTAATATAACTTAACCTAACCCACCTAGACCCTCGCTGGTAATGTTTCACAGAATCCCGTTCATGTCTCCCCGTACGTCTCGGTGCGTACATTATATACGTCTATAAACTTATATATCCTAACCTAAGGGAACCTAACATCTCGGATGTAGTATTCTCCAACATTCCTGGCGGGTCGGCCTCTACTTCTCGGTGGGCACATTATGTACGTCCATATCGTAATATAACCTAACCTATCCCATCTAGACCCTCGCTGGTAATGTTTTACAAAATTCCGGTCGTGTCGGCACCTACTTTGCCGTGGGGACATTATATACGTCTATAAGGTTATATATCCTAACCTAAGGGAACCTAACATCTCGGATGTAGTATTTTCCAACATTCCTGGCGGGCCAGCCCCTACTTCTCGGTGGGCACATTATATACGTCCATATCGTAATATAACCTAACCTAACCCATCTAGACCCTCGCTGGTAATGTTTTACAAAATTCCGGTCGTGTCGGCCCGTACTTTGCCGTGGGGACATTATATACGTCTATAACTTTATATATCCGAACCTGAGGGTACCTAACTTCTCGGATGTAGTATTTTCCAACATTCCTGGCGGGTCGGCCCCCACTTCTCGGTGGACACATTATATACGTCTATATCGTAATATAACCTAACCTAACCCATCTAGACCCTCGCTGGTAATGTTTTACAAAATCCCGGTCGTGTCGGCCGGTACTTCTCGGTGGGGACATTATATACGTCTATAACGTTATATATCCTAACCTAATGGAACCTAACATCTCGGATGTAGTATTTTCCAACATTTCTGGCGGGTCGGCGCCTACTTCTCGGTGGGAACATTATATACGTCTATAACGTAATATAACCTAACCTAACCCACCTAGACCCTCGCTTGTAATGTTTCACAGAATCCCGTTCATGTCTTCCCGTACGTCTCGGTGCGTACATTATGTACGTCTATAAACTTATATATCCTAACCTAAGGGAACCTAACATCTCGGATGTAGTATTTTCCAACATACCTGGCGGGTCGGCCCCTACTTCTCGGTGGGCACATTATATACGTCTATATCGCAATATAACCTAACCTAACCCATCTAGACCCTCGCTGGTAATGTTTTACAAAATCCCGGTCTTGTCGGCCCGTACTTCTCGGTGGGGACATTATATACGTCTATAACGTTATATATCCTAACCCAAGGGAACCTAACATCTCGGATGTAGTAATTTCCAACATTCCTGGCGTGTCGGCCCCTACTTCTCGGTGGGCACATTATATACGTCCATATCGTAATATAACCTAACCTAACCCATCTAGACCCTCGCTGGTAATGTTTTACAAAATTCCGGTCATGTCGGCCCGTACTTTGCCGTGGGGACATTATATACGTCTATAACGTTATACATCCTAACCTAAGGGAACCTAACATCTCGGATGTAGTATTTTCCAACATTCCTGGCGTGTCGGCCCCTACTTCTCGGTGGGCACATTATATACGTCCATATCGTAATATAACCTAACCTAACCCATCTAGACCCTCGCTGGTAATGTTTTACAAAATTCCGGTCATGTCGGCCCGTACTTTGCCGTGGGGACATTATATACGTCTATAACGTTATACATCCTAACCTAAGGGAACCTAACATCTCGGATGTAGTATTTTCCAACATTACTGGCGGGTCGGCCCCTACTTCTCGGTGGTCACATTATATACGTCTATATCGTAATATAACCTAACCTAACCCATCTCGACCGTCGCTGGTAATGTTTTACAAAACCCCGGTCGTGTCGGCCCGTACATCTCGGTGAGGACATTATATACGTCTATAACGTTATATATCCTAAGCTAAGGGAACCTAACATCTCGGATGTAGTATTTCACAACATTCCTGTCGGGGCGGCTCCAATTCTCGGTGGGATCATTATATACGTCTATAACGTAATATAACCTAACCTAACACATCTAGACCCTCGCTGGTAATGTTTTACAAAATTCCGGTCGTGTCGGCCCGTACTTTGCCGTGGGGACATTATATACGTCTATAACTTTATATATCCGAACCTGAGGGTACCTAACTTCTCGGATGTAGTATTTTCCAACATTCCTGGCTGGTCGGCCCCCACTTCTCGGTGGACACATTATATACGTCTATATCGTAATATAACCTAACCTAACCCATCTAGACCCTCGCTGGTAATGTTTTACAAAATCCCGGTCGTGTCGGCCGGTACTTCTCGGTGGGGACATTATATACGTCTATAACGTTATATATCCTAACCTAAGGGAACCTAACATCTCGGATGTAGTATTTTCCAACATTTCTGGCGGGTCGGCGCCTACTTCTCGGTGGGAACATTATATACGTCTATAACGTAATATAACCTAACCTAACCCACCTAGACCCTCGCTTGTAATGTTTCACAGAATCCCGTTCATGTCTTCCCGTACGTCTCGGTGCGTACATTATATACGTCTATAAACTTATATATCCCAACCTAAGGGAACCTAACATCTCGGATGTAGTATTTTCCAACATACCTGGCGGGTCGGCCCCTACTTCTCGGTGGGCACATTATATACGTCTATATCGCAATATAACCTAACCTAACCCATCTAGACCCTCGCTGGTAATGTTTTACAAAATCCCGGTCTTGTCGGCCCGTACTTCTCGGTGGGGACATTATATACGTCTATAACGTTATATATCCTAACCTAAGGGAACCTAACATCTCGGATGTAGTATTTTCCAACTTTCCTGGCGGGTCGGCCCCTACTTCTCGGTGGGCACATTATATACGTCTATATCGTAATAAAACCTAACCTAACCCACCTAGACCCTCGCTGGTAATGTTTCACAGAATCCCGTTCATGCCTTCCCGTACGTCTCGGTGCGGATACTATATACGTCTATAAATTTATATATCCTAACCTAAGGGAACCTAACATCTCGGATGTAGTATTGTCGAACATTCCTGGCGGGTCGGCCCCTACTTCTCGGTGGGCACATTATATACGTCTATATCGTAATATAACCTAACCTAACCCATCTAGACCGTCGCTGGTAATGTTTTACAAAATCCCGGTCGTATCGTCCCGTACTTCTCGGTGGGGACATTATATACGTCTATAACGTTATATATCCTAACCCAAGGGAACCTAACATCTCGGATGTAGTATTTTCCAACATTCCTGGCGGGTCGGCCCCTACGTCTCGGTGGGCACATTATATACGTCCATATCGTAATATAACCTAACCTAACCCATCTAGACCCTCGCTGGTAATGTTTTACAAAATTCCGGTCGTGTCGGCCCGTACTTTGCCGTGGGGACATTATATACGTCTATAACTTTATATATCCGAACCTGAGGGTACCTAACTTCTCGGATGTAGTATTTTCCAACATTCCTGGCGGGTCGGCCCCCACTTCTCGGTGGACACATTATATACGTCTATATCGTAATATAACCTAACCTAACCCATCTAGACCGTCGCTGGTAATGTTTTACAAAATCCCGGTCGTGTCGTCCCGTACTTCTCGGTGGGGACATTATATATGTCTATAACGTTATATATCCTATCCCAAGGGAACCTAACATCTCGGATGTAGTATTCTCCAACATTCCTGGCGGGCCGGCCCCTACTTCTCGGTGGGCACATTATATACGTTCATATTGTAATATAACCTAACCTATCCCATCTAGACCATCGCTGGTAATGTTTTAAAAAATTTCGGTCGTGTCGGCCCCTACTTTGCCGTGGGGACATTATATACGTCTATAAGGTTATATATCCTAACCTAAGGGAACCTAACATCTCGGATGTAGTATTTTCGAACATTCCTGGCGGTTCGGCCCCTACTTCTCGGTGGGCACATTATATACGTCTATATCGTAATAAAACCTAACCTAACCCACCTAGACCCTCGCTGGTAATGTTTCACAGAATCCCGTTCATGCCTTCCCGTACGTCTCGGTGCGGATACTATATACGTCTATAAATTTATATATCCTAACCTAAGGGAACCTAACATCTCGGATGTAGTATTGTCGAACATTCCTGGCGGGTCGGCCCCTACTTCTCGGTGGGCACATTATATACGTCTATATCGTAATATAACCTAACCTAACCCATCTAGACCGTCGCTGGTAATGTTTTACAAAATCCCGGTCGTATCGTCCCGTACTTCTCGGTGGGGACATTATATACGTCTATAACGTTATATATCCTAACCCAAGGGAACCTAACATCTCGGATGTAGTATTTTCCAACATTCCTGGCGGGTCGGCCCCTACGTCTCGGTGGGCACATTATATACGTCCATATCGTAATATAACCTAACCTAACCCATCTAGACCCTCGCTGGTAATGTTTTACAAAATTCCGGTCGTGTCGGCCCGTACTTTGCCGTGGGGACATTATATACGTCTATAACTTTATATATCCGAACCTGAGGGTACCTAACTTCTCGGATGTAGTATTTTCCAACATTCCTGGCGGGTCGGCCCCCACTTCTCGGTGGACACATTATATACGTCTATATCGTAATATAACCTAACCTAACCCATCTAGACCGTCGCTGGTAATGTTTTACAAAATCCCGGTCGTGTCGTCCCGTACTTCTCGGTGGGGACATTATATATGTCTATAACGTTATATATCCTATCCCAAGGGAACCTAACATCTCGGATGTAGTATTCTCCAACATTCCTGGCGGGCCGGCCCCTACTTCTCGGTGGGCACATTATATACGTTCATATTGTAATATAACCTAACCTATCCCATCTAGACCATCGCTGGTAATGTTTTAAAAAATTTCGGTCGTGTCGGCCCCTACTTTGCCGTGGGGACATTATATACGTCTATAAGGTTATATATCCTAACCTAAGGGAACCTAACATCTCGGATGTAGTATTCTCCAACATTCCTGGCGGGTCGGCCCCTACTTCTCGGTGGGCACATTATGTACGTCCATATCGTAATATAACCTAACCTATCCCATCTAGACCCTCGCTGGTAATGTTTTACAAAATTCCGTTCGTGTCGGCACCTACTTTGCCGTGGGGACATTATATACGTCTATAAGGTTATATATCCTAACCTAAGGGAACCTAACATCTCGGATGTAGTATTTTCCAACATTCCTGGCGGGCCAGCCCCTACTTCTCGGTGGGCACATTATATACGTCCATATCGTAATATAACCTAACCTAACCCATCTAGACCCTCGCTGGTAATGTTTTACAAAATTCCGGTCGTGTCGGCCCGTACTTTGCCGTGGGGACATTATATACGTCTATAACTTTATATATCCTAACCTGAGGGAACCTAACATCTCGGATGTAGTATTTTCCAACATTCCTGACGGGCCAGCCCCTACTTCTCGGTGGGCACATTATATACGTCCATATCGTAATATAACCTAACCTAACCCATCTAGACCCTCGCTGGTAATGTTTTACAAAATTCCGGTCGTGACGGCCCGTACTCTGCCGTGGGGACATTATATACGTCTATAACGTTACATATCATAACCTACGGGAACCTAACATCTCGGATGTAGTATTTTCCAACATTTCTGGCGGGTCGGCGCCTACTTCTTGGTGGAAACATTATATACGTCTATAACGTAATATAACTTAACCTAACCCACCTAGACCCTCGCTGGTAATGTTTCACAGAATCCCGTTCATGTCTCCCCGTACGTCTCGGTGCGTACATTATATACGTCTATAAACTTATATATCCTAACCTAAGGGAACCTAACATCTCGGATGTAGTATTCTCCAACATTCCTGGCGGGTCGGCCTCTACTTCTCGGTGGGCACATTATGTACGTCCATATCGTAATATAACCTAACCTATCCCATCTAGACCCTCGCTGGTAATGTTTTACAAAATTCCGGTCGTGTCGGCACCTACTTTGCCGTGGGGACATTATATACGTCTATAAGGTTATATATCCTAACCTAAGGGAACCTAACATCTCGGATGTAGTATTTTCCAACATTCCTGGCGGGCCAGCCCCTACTTCTCGGTGGGCACATTATATACGTCCATATCGTAATATAACCTAACCTAACCCATCTAGACCCTCGCTGGTAATGTTTTACAAAATTCCGGTCGTGTCGGCCCGTACTTTGCCGTGGGGACATTATATACGTCTATAACTTTATATATCCGAACCTGAGGGTACCTAACTTCTCGGATGTAGTATTTTCCAACATTCCTGGCGGGTCGGCCCCCACTTCTCGGTGGACACATTATATACGTCTATATCGTAATATAACCTAACCTAACCCATCTAGACCCTCGCTGGTAATGTTTTACAAAATCCCGGTCGTGTCGGCCGGTACTTCTCGGTGGGGACATTATATACGTCTATAACGTTATATATCCTAACCTAATGGAACCTAACATCTCGGATGTAGTATTTTCCAACATTTCTGGCGGGTCGGCGCCTACTTCTCGGTGGGAACATTATATACGTCTATAACGTAATATAACCTAACCTAACCCACCTAGACCCTCGCTTGTAATGTTTCACAGAATCCCGTTCATGTCTTCCCGTACGTCTCGGTGCGTACATTATGTACGTCTATAAACTTATATATCCTAACCTAAGGGAACCTAACATCTCGGATGTAGTATTTTCCAACATACCTGGCGGGTCGGCCCCTACTTCTCGGTGGGCACATTATATACGTCTATATCGCAATATAACCTAACCTAACCCATCTAGACCCTCGCTGGTAATGTTTTACAAAATCCCGGTCTTGTCGGCCCGTACTTCTCGGTGGGGACATTATATACGTCTATAACGTTATATATCCTAACCCAAGGGAACCTAACATCTCGGATGTAGTAATTTCCAACATTCCTGGCGTGTCGGCCCCTACTTCTCGGTGGGCACATTATATACGTCCATATCGTAATATAACCTAACCTAACCCATCTAGACCCTCGCTGGTAATGTTTTACAAAATTCCGGTCATGTCGGCCCGTACTTTGCCGTGGGGACATTATATACGTCTATAACGTTATACATCCTAACCTAAGGGAACCTAACATCTCGGATGTAGTATTTTCCAACATTCCTGGCGTGTCGGCCCCTACTTCTCGGTGGGCACATTATATACGTCCATATCGTAATATAACCTAACCTAACCCATCTAGACCCTCGCTGGTAATGTTTTACAAAATTCCGGTCATGTCGGCCCGTACTTTGCCGTGGGGACATTATATACGTCTATAACGTTATACATCCTAACCTAAGGGAACCTAACATCTCGGATGTAGTATTTTCCAACATTACTGGCGGGTCGGCCCCTACTTCTCGGTGGTCACATTATATACGTCTATATCGTAATATAACCTAACCTAACCCATCTCGACCGTCGCTGGTAATGTTTTACAAAACCCCGGTCGTGTCGGCCCGTACATCTCGGTGAGGACATTATATACGTCTATAACGTTATATATCCTAAGCTAAGGGAACCTAACATCTCGGATGTAGTATTTCACAACATTCCTGTCGGGGCGGCTCCAATTCTCGGTGGGATCATTATATACGTCTATAACGTAATATAACCTAACCTAACACATCTAGACCCTCGCTGGTAATGTTTTACAAAATTCCGGTCGTGTCGGCCCGTACTTTGCCGTGGGGACATTATATACGTCTATAACTTTATATATCCGAACCTGAGGGTACCTAACTTCTCGGATGTAGTATTTTCCAACATTCCTGGCTGGTCGGCCCCCACTTCTCGGTGGACACATTATATACGTCTATATCGTAATATAACCTAACCTAACCCATCTAGACCCTCGCTGGTAATGTTTTACAAAATCCCGGTCGTGTCGGCCGGTACTTCTCGGTGGGGACATTATATACGTCTATAACGTTATATATCCTAACCTAAGGGAACCTAACATCTCGGATGTAGTATTTTCCAACATTTCTGGCGGGTCGGCGCCTACTTCTCGGTGGGAACATTATATACGTCTATAACGTAATATAACCTAACCTAACCCACCTAGACCCTCGCTTGTAATGTTTCACAGAATCCCGTTCATGTCTTCCCGTACGTCTCGGTGCGTACATTATATACGTCTATAAACTTATATATCCCAACCTAAGGGAACCTAACATCTCGGATGTAGTATTTTCCAACATACCTGGCGGGTCGGCCCCTACTTCTCGGTGGGCACATTATATACGTCTATATCGCAATATAACCTAACCTAACCCATCTAGACCCTCGCTGGTAATGTTTTACAAAATCCCGGTCTTGTCGGCCCGTACTTCTCGGTGGGGACATTATATACGTCTATAACGTTATATATCCTAACCTAAGGGAACCTAACATCTCGGATGTAGTATTTTCCAACTTTCCTGGCGGGTCGGCCCCTACTTCTCGGTGGGCACATTATATACGTCTATATCGTAATAAAACCTAACCTAACCCACCTAGACCCTCGCTGGTAATGTTTCACAGAATCCCGTTCATGCCTTCCCGTACGTCTCGGTGCGGATACTATATACGTCTATAAATTTATATATCCTAACCTAAGGGAACCTAACATCTCGGATGTAGTATTGTCGAACATTCCTGGCGGGTCGGCCCCTACTTCTCGGTGGGCACATTATATACGTCTATATCGTAATATAACCTAACCTAACCCATCTAGACCGTCGCTGGTAATGTTTTACAAAATCCCGGTCGTATCGTCCCGTACTTCTCGGTGGGGACATTATATACGTCTATAACGTTATATATCCTAACCCAAGGGAACCTAACATCTCGGATGTAGTATTTTCCAACATTCCTGGCGGGTCGGCCCCTACGTCTCGGTGGGCACATTATATACGTCCATATCGTAATATAACCTAACCTAACCCATCTAGACCCTCGCTGGTAATGTTTTACAAAATTCCGGTCGTGTCGGCCCGTACTTTGCCGTGGGGACATTATATACGTCTATAACTTTATATATCCGAACCTGAGGGTACCTAACTTCTCGGATGTAGTATTTTCCAACATTCCTGGCGGGTCGGCCCCCACTTCTCGGTGGACACATTATATACGTCTATATCGTAATATAACCTAACCTAACCCATCTAGACCGTCGCTGGTAATGTTTTACAAAATCCCGGTCGTGTCGTCCCGTACTTCTCGGTGGGGACATTATATATGTCTATAACGTTATATATCCTATCCCAAGGGAACCTAACATCTCGGATGTAGTATTCTCCAACATTCCTGGCGGGCCGGCCCCTACTTCTCGGTGGGCACATTATATACGTTCATATTGTAATATAACCTAACCTATCCCATCTAGACCATCGCTGGTAATGTTTTAAAAAATTTCGGTCGTGTCGGCCCCTACTTTGCCGTGGGGACATTATATACGTCTATAAGGTTATATATCCTAACCTAAGGGAACCTAACATCTCGGATGTAGTATTTTCGAACATTCCTGGCGGTTCGGCCCCTACTTCTCGGTGGGCACATTATATACGTCTATATGGTAATATAACCTAACCTAACCCATCTAGACCGTCGCTGGTAATGTTTTACAAAATCCCGGTCGTGTCGTCCCGTACTTCTCAGTGGGGACATTATATACGTCTATAACGTTATATATCCTAACCCAAGGGAACCTAACATCTCGGATGTAGTAATTTCCAACATTCCTGGCGTGTCGGCCCCTACTTCTCGGTGGGCACATTATATACGTCCATATCGTAATATAACCTAACCTAACCCATCTAGACCCTCGCTGGTAATGTTTTACAAAATCCCGGTCGTGTCGGCCCGTACTTCTCGGTGGGGACATTATATACGTCTATAACGTTATATATCCTAACCTAAGGGAACCTAACATCTCGGATGTAGTATTTTCCAACATTCCTGGCGGGTCGGCCCCTACTTCTCGGAGGGCACATTATATACGTCCATATGGTAATATAACCTAACCTAACTCATCTAGACCCTCGCTGGTAATGTTTTACAAAATTCCGGTCGTGTCGGCCCGTACTCTGCCGTGGGGACATTATATACGTCTATAACGTTACATATCATAACCTACGGGAACCTAACATCTCGGATGTAGTATTTTCCAACATTTCTGGCGGGTCGGCGCCTACTTCTTGGTGGAAACATTATATACGTCTATAACGTAATATAACTTAACCTAACCCACCTAGACCCTCGCTGGTAATGTTTCACAGAATCCCGTTCATGTCTCCCCGTACGTCTCGGTGCGTACATTATATACGTCTATAAACTTATATATCCTAACCTAAGGGAACCTAACACCTCGGATGTAGTATTCTCCAACATTCCTGGCGGGTCGGCCCCTACTTCTCGGTGGGCACATTATGTACGTCCATATCGTAATATAACCTAACCTATCCCATCTAGACCCTCGCTGGTAATGTTTTACAAAATTCCGGTCGTGTCGGCACCTACTTTGCCGTGGGGACATTATATACGTCTATAAGGTTATATATCCTAACCTAAGGGAACCTAACATCTCGGATGTAGTATTTTCCAACATTCCTGGCGGGCCAGCCCCTACTTCTCGGTGGGCACATTATATACGTCCATATCGTAATATAACCTAACCTAACCCATCTAGACCCTCGCTGGTAATGTTTTACAAAATTCCGGTCGTGTCGGCCCGTACTTTGCCGTGGGGACATTATATACGTCTATAACTTTATATATCCGAACCTGAGGGTACCTAACTTCTCGGATGTAGTATTTTCCAACATTCCTGGCGGGTCGGCCCCCACTTCTCGGTGGACACATTATATACGTCTATATCGTAATATAACCTAACCTAACCCATCTAGACCCTCGCTGGTAATGTTTTACAAAATCCCGGTCGTGTCGGCCGGTACTTCTCGGTGGGGACATTATATACGTCTATAAATTTATATATCCTAACCTAAGGGAACCTAACATCTCGGATGTAGTATTGTCGAACATTCCTGGCGGGTCGGCCCCTACTTCTCGGTGGGCACATTATATACGTCTATATCGTAATATAACCTAACCTAACCCATCTAGACCGTCGCTGGTAATGTTTTACAAAATCCCGGTCGTGTCGTCCCGTACTTCTCAGTGGGGACATTATATACGTCTATAACGTTATATATCCTAACCCAAGGGAACCTAACATCTCGGATGTAGTAATTTCCAACATTCCTGGCGTGTCGGCCCCTACTTCTCGGTGGGCACATTATATACGTCCATATCGTAATATAACCTAACCTAACCCATCTAGACCCTCGCTGGTAATGTTTTACAAAATTCCGGTCATGTCGGCCCGTACTTTGCCGTGGGGACATTATATACGTCTATAACGTTATACATCCTAACCTAAGGGAACCTAACATCTCGGATGTAGTATTTTCCAACATTCCTGGCGTGTCGGCCCCTACTTCTCGGTGGGCACATTATATACGTCCATATCGTAATATAACCTAACCTAACCCATCTAGACCCTCGCTGGTAATGTTTTACAAAATTCCGGTCATGTCGGCCCGTACTTTGCCGTGGGGACATTATATACGTCTATAACGTTATACATCCTAACCTAAGGGAACCTAACATCTCGGATGTAGTATTTTCCAACATTACTGGCGGGTCGGCCCCTACTTCTCGGTGGTCACATTATATACGTCTATATCGTAATATAACCTAACCTAACCCATCTCGACCGTCGCTGGTAATGTTTTACAAAACCCCGGTCGTGTCGGCCCGTACATCTCGGTGAGGACATTATATACGTCTATAACGTTATATATCCTAAGCTAAGGGAACCTAACATCTCGGATGTAGTATTTCACAACATTCCTGTCGGGGCGGCTCCAATTCTCGGTGGGATCATTATATACGTCTATAACGTAATATAACCTAACCTAACACATCTAGCCCCTAGCTGGGAATGTTTTACACAATCCCGTTCATGTCTTCCCGTACGTCTCGGTGCCTACATTATATACGTCTATAAATTTATATATCCTAACCTAAGCGAAACTAACATCTCGGATGTAGTATTTTCCAACTTTCCTGGCGGGTCGGCCCCTACTTCTCGGTGGGCACATTATATACGTCTATATCGTAATATAACCTAACCTAACCCATCTAGACCGTCGCTGGTAATGTTTTACAAAATACCGGTCGTGTCGACCCGTACTTTGCCGTGGGGACATTATATACGTCTATAACATTATATATCCTAGCCTGAGGGAACCTGACATCTCGGATGTAGTATTTTCGAACATTCCTGGCGGGTCGGCCCCTACTTCTCGGTGGGCACATTATATACGTCTATATCGCAATATAACCTAACCTAACCCATCTAGACCCTCGCTGGTAATGTTTTACAAAATCCCGGTCGTGTCGGCCCGTACTTCTCGGTGGGGACATTATATACGTCTATAACGTTATATATCCTAACCTAAGGGAACCTAACATCTCGGATGCAGTATTTTCCAACATTCCTGGCGGGTCGGCCCCTACTTCTCGGAGGGCACATTATATACGTCCATATGGTAATATAACCTAACCTAACTCATCTAGACCCTCGCTGGTAATGTTTTACAAAATTCCGGTCGTGTCGGCCCGTACTCTGCCGTGGGGACATTATATACGTCTATAACGTTACATATCATAACCTACGGGAACCTAACATCTCGGATGTAGTATTTTCCAACATTTCTGGCGGGTCGGCGCCTACTTCTTGGTGGAAACATTATATACGTCTATAACGTAATATAACTTAACCTAACCCACCTAGACCCTCGCTGGTAATGTTTCACAGAATCCCGTTCATGTCTCCCCGTACGTCTCGGTGCGTACATTATATACGTCTATAAACTTATATATCCTAACCTAAGGGAACCTAACATCTCGGATGTAGTATTCTCCAACATTCCTGGCGGGTCGGCCCCTACTTCTCGGTGGGCACATTATGTACGTCCATATCGTAATATAACCTAACCTATCCCATCTAGACCCTCGCTGGTAATGTTTTACAAAATTCCGTTCGTGTCGGCACCTACTTTGCCGTGGGGACATTATATACGTCTATAAGGTTATATATCCTAACCTAAGGGAACCTAACATCTCGGATGTAGTATTTTCCAACATTCCTGGCGGGCCAGCCCCTACTTCTCGGTGGGCACATTATATACGTCCATATCGTAATATAACCTAACCTAACCCATCTAGACCCTCGCTGGTAATGTTTTACAAAATTCCGTTCGTGTCGGCCCGTACTTTGCCGTGGGGACATTATATACGTCTATAACTTTATATATCCTAACCTGAGGGAACCTAACATCTCGGATGTAGTATTTTCCAACATTCCTGACGGGCCAGCCCCTACTTCTCGGTGGGCACATTATATACGTCCATATCGTAATATAACCTAACCTAACCCATCTAGACCCTCGCTGGTAATATTTTACAAAATTCCGGTCGTGTCGGCCCGTACTTTGCCGTGGGGACATTATATACGTCTATATCGTTATATATCCTAACCTGAGGGAACCTAACATCTCGGATGTAGTATTTTCCAACATTCCTGGCGGGTCGGCCCCTACTTCTCGGTGGACACATTGTATACGTCTATATCGTAATATAACCTAACCTAACCCATCTAGACCCTCGCTGGTAATGTTTTACAAAATCCCGGTCGTGTCGGCCCGTACTTCTCGGTGGGGACATTATATACGTCTATAACGTTATATATCCTAACCTAAGGGAACGTAACTTCTCGGATGTAGTATTTTCCAACATTCCTGGCGGGTCGGCCCCTACTTCTCGGTGGGCACATTATATACGTCTATATCGTAATATAACCTAACCTAACCCATCTAGACCGTCGCTGGTAATGTTTTACAAAATCCCGGTCGTGTCGACCCGTACTTCTCGGTGGGGACTTTATATACGTCTATAACGTTATATATCCTAACCTGAGGGAACCTAATATCTCGGATGTAGTATTTTCCAACATTCCTGGCGGGCCAGCCCCTACTTCTCGGTGGGCACATTATATACGTCCATATCGTAATATAACCTAACCTAACCCATCTAGACCCTCGCTGGTAATGTTTTACAAAATTCCGGTCGTGTCGGCCCGTACTTCTCGGTGGGGACATTATATACGTCTATAACGTTATATATCCTAACCTAAGGGAACCTAACATCTCGGATGTAGTATTTTCCAACATTCATGGCGGGTCGGCCCCTACTTCCCGGTGGGCACATTATATACGTCTATATCGCAATATAACCTAACCTAACCCATCTAGACCCTCGCTGGTAATGTTTTACAAAATCCCGGTCGTGTCGGCCCGTACTTCTCGGTGGGGACATTATATACGTCTATAACGTTATATATCCTAACCTAAGGGAACCTAACATCTCGGATGCAGTATTTTCCAACATTCCTGGCGGGTCGGCCCCTACTTCTCGGAGGGCACATTATATACGTCCATATGGTAATATAGCCTAACCTAACTCATCTAGACCCTCGCTGGTAATGTTTTACAAAATTCCGGTCGTGTCGGCCCGTACTCTGCCGTGGGGACATTATATACGTCTATAACGTTACATATCATAACCTACGGGAACCTAACATCTCGGATGTAGTATTTTCCAACATTTCTGGCCGGTCGGCGCCTACTTCTTGGTGGAAACATTATATACGTCTATAACGTAATATAACTTAACCTAACCCACCTAGACCCTCGCTGGTAATGTTTCACAGAATCCCGTTCATGTCTCCCCGTACGTCTCGGTGCGTACATTATATACGTCTATAAACTTATATATCCTAACCTAAGGGAACCTAACATCTCGGATGTAGTATTCTCCAACATTCCTGGCGGGTCGGCCCCTACTTCTCGGTGGGCACATTATGTACGTCCATATCGTAATATAACCTAACCTATCCCATCTAGACCCTCGCTGGTAATGTTTTACAAAATTCCGTTCGTGTCGGCACCTACTTTGCCGTGGGGACATTATATACGTCTATAAGGTTATATATCCTAACCTAAGGGAACCTAACATCTCGGATGTAGTATTTTCCAACATTCCTGGCGGGCCAGCCCCTACTTCTCGGTGGGCACATTATATACGTCCATATCGTAATATAACCTAACCTAACCCATCTAGACCCTCGCTGGTAATGTTTTACAAAATTCCGGTCGTGTCGGCCCGTACTTTGCCGTGGGGACATTATATACGTCTATAACTTTATATATCCTAACCTGAGGGAACCTAACATCTCGGATGTAGTATTTTCCAACATTCCTGACGGGCCAGCCCCTACTTCTCGGTGGGCACATTATATACGTCCATATCGTAATATAACCTAACCTAACCCATCTAGACCCTCGCTGGTAATATTTTACAAAATTCCGGTCGTGTCGGCCCGTACTTTGCCGTGGGGACATTATATACGTCTATATCGTTATATATCCTAACCTGAGGGAACCTAACATCTCGGATGTAGTATTTTCCAACATTCCTGGCGGGTCGGCCCCTACTTCTCGGTGGACACATTGTATACGTCTATATCGTAATATAACCTAACCTAACCCATCTAGACCCTCGCTGGTAATGTTTTACAAAATCCCGGTCGTGTCGGCCCGTACTTCTCGGTGGGGACATTATATACGTCTATAACGTTATATATCCTAACCTAAGGGAACGTAACTTCTCGGATGTAGTATTTTCCAACATTCCTGGCGGGTCGGCCCCTACTTCTCGGTGGGCACATTATATACGTCTATATCGTAATATAACCTAACCTAACCCATCTAGACCGTCGCTGGTAATGTTTTACAAAATCCCGGTCGTGTCGACCCGTACTTCTCGGTGGGGACTTTATATACGTCTATAACGTTATATATCCTAACCTGAGGGAACCTAATATCTCGGATGTAGTATTTTCCAACATTCCTGGCGGGCCAGCCCCTACTTCTCGGTGGGCACATTATATACGTCCATATCGTAATATAACCTAACCTAACCCATCTAGACCCTCGCTGGTAATGTTTTACAAAATTCCGGTCGTGTCGGCCCGTACTTTGCCGTGGGGACATTATATACGTCTATAACTTTATATATCCGAACCTGAGGGTACCTAACTTCTCGGATGTAGTATTTTCCAACATTCCTGGCGGGTCGGCCCCCACTTCTCGGTGGACACATTATATACGTCTATATCGTAATATAACCTAACCTAACCCATCTAGACCCTCGCTGGTAATGTTTTACAAAATCCCGGTCGTGTCGGCCGGTACTTCTCGGTGGGGACATTATATACGTCTATAACGTTATATATCCTAACCTAAGGGAACCTAACATCTCGGATGTAGTATTTTCCAACATTTCTGGCGGGTCGGCGCCAACTTCTCGGTGGGAACATTATATACGTCTATAACGTAATATAACCTAACCTAACCCACCTAGACCCTCGCTTGTAATGTTTCACAGAATCCCGTTCATGTCTTCCCGTACGTCTCGGTGCGTACATTATATACGTCTATAAACTTATATATCCCAACCTAAGGGAACCTAACATCTCGGATGTAGTATTTTCCAACATACCTGGCGGGTCGGCCCCTACTTCTCGGTGGGCACATTATATACGTCTATATCGCAATATAACCTAACCTAACCCATCTAGACCCTCGCTGGTAATGTTTTACAAAATCCCGGTCTTGTCGGCCCGTACTTCTCGGTGGGGACATTATATACGTCTATAACGTTATATATCCTAACCTAAGGGAACCTAACATCTCGGATGTAGTATTTTCCAACTTTCCTGGCGGGTCGGCCCCTACTTCTCGGTGGGCACATTATATACGTCTATATCGTAATAAAACCTAACCTAACCCACCTAGACCCTCGCTGGTAATGTTTCACAGAATCCCGTTCATGCCTTCCCGTACGTCTCGGTGCGGATACTATATACGTCTATAAATTTATATATCCTAACCTAAGGGAACCTAACATCTCGGATGTAGTATTGTCGAACATTCCTGGCGGGTCGGCCCCTACTTCTCGGTGGGCACATTATATACGTCTATATCGTAATATAACCTAACCTAACCCATCTAGACCGTCGCTGGTAATGTTTTACAAAATCCCGGTCGTATCGTCCCGTACTTCTCGGTGGGGACATTATATACGTCTATAACGTTATATATCCTAACCCAAGGGAACCTAACATCTCGGATGTAGTATTTTCCAACATTCCTGGCGGGTCGGCCCCTACGTCTCGGTGGGCACATTATATACGTCCATATCGTAATATAACCTAACCTAACCCATCTAGACCCTCGCTGGTAATGTTTTACAAAATTCCGGTCGTGTCGGCCCGTACTTTGCCGTGGGGACATTATATACGTCTATAACTTTATATATCCGAACCTGAGGGTACCTAACTTCTCGGATGTAGTATTTTCCAACATTCCTGGCGGGTCGGCCCCCACTTCTCGGTGGACACATTATATACGTCTATATCGTAATATAACCTAACCTAACCCATCTAGACCGTCGCTGGTAATGTTTTACAAAATCCCGGTCGTGTCGTCCCGTACTTCTCGGTGGGGACATTATATATGTCTATAACGTTATATATCCTATCCCAAGGGAACCTAACATCTCGGATGTAGTATTCTCCAACATTCCTGGCGGGCCGGCCCCTACTTCTCGGTGGGCACATTATATACGTTCATATTGTAATATAACCTAACCTATCCCATCTAGACCATCGCTGGTAATGTTTTAAAAAATTTCGGTCGTGTCGGCCCCTACTTTGCCGTGGGGACATTATATACGTCTATAAGGTTATATATCCTAACCTAAGGGAACCTAACATCTCGGATGTAGTATTTTCGAACATTCCTGGCGGGTCGGCCCCTACTTCTCGGTGGGCACATTATATACGTCTATATGGTAATATAACCTAACCTAACCCATCTAGACCGTCGCTGGTAATGTTTTACAAAATCCCGGTCGTGTCGTCCCGTACTTCTCAGTGGGGACATTATATACGTCTATAACGTTATATATCCTAACCCAAGGGAACCTAACATCTCGGATGTAGTAATTTCCAACATTCCTGGCGTGTCGGCCCCTACTTCTCGGTGGGCACATTATATACGTCCATATCGTAATATAACCTAACCTAACCCATCTAGACCCTCGCTGGTAATGTTTTACAAAATACCGGTCGTGTCGACCCGTACTTTGCCGTGGGGACATTATATACGTCTATAACATTATATATCCTAGTCTGAGGGAACCTGACATCTCGGATGTAGTATTTTCCAACATTCCTGGCGGGTCGGCCCCTACTTCTCGGTGGGCACATTATATACGTCTATATCGCAATATAACCTAACCTAACCCATCTAGACCCTCGCTGGTAATGTTTTACAAAATCCCGGTCGTGTCGGCCCGTACTTCTCGGTGGGGACATTATATACGTCTATAACGTTATATATCCTAACCTAAGGGAACCTAACATCTCGGATGTAGTATTTTCCAACATTCCTGGCGGGTCGGCCCCTACTTCTCGGAGGGCACATTATATACGTCCATATGGTAATATAACCTAACCTAACTCATCTAGACCCTCGCTGGTAATGTTTTACAAAATTCCGGTCGTGTCGGCCCGTACTCTGCCGTGGGGACATTATATACGTCTATAACGTTACATATCATAACCTACGGGAACCTAACATCTCGGATGTAGTATTTTCCAACATTTCTGGCGGGTCGGCGCCTACTTCTTGGTGGAAACATTATATACGTCTATAACGTAATATAACTTAACCTAACCCACCTAGACCCTCGCTGGTAATGTTTCACAGAATCCCGTTCATGTCTCCCCGTACGTCTCGGTGCGTACATTATATACGTCTATAAACTTATATATCCTAACCTAAGGGAACCTAACACCTCGGATGTAGTATTCTCCAACATTCCTGGCGGGTCGGCCCCTACTTCTCGGTGGGCACATTATGTACGTCCATATCGTAATATAACCTAACCTATCCCATCTAGACCCTCGCTGGTAATGTTTTACAAAATTCCGGTCGTGTCGGCACCTACTTTGCCGTGGGGACATTATATACGTCTATAAGGTTATATATCCTAACCTAAGGGAACCTAACATCTCGGATGTAGTATTTTCCAACATTCCTGGCGGGCCAGCCCCTACTTCTCGGTGGGCACATTATATACGTCCATATCGTAATATAACCTAACCTAACCCATCTAGACCCTCGCTGGTAATGTTTTACAAAATTCCGGTCGTGTCGGCCCGTACTTTGCCGTGGGGACATTATATACGTCTATAACTTTATATATCCGAACCTGAGGGTACCTAACTTCTCGGATGTAGTATTTTCCAACATTCCTGGCGGGTCGGCCCCCACTTCTCGGTGGACACATTATATACGTCTATATCGTAATATAACCTAACCTAACCCATCTAGACCCTCGCTGGTAATGTTTTACAAAATTCCGGTCGTGTCGGCCCGTACTTTGCCGTGGGGACATTATATACGTCTATAACTTTATATATCCGAACCTGAGGGTACCTAACTTCTCGGATGTAGTATTTTCCAACATTCCTGGCGGGTCGGCCCCCACTTCTCGGTGGACACATTATATACGTCTATATCGTAATATAACCTAACCTAACCCATCTAGACCCTCGCTGGTAATGTTTTACAAAATCCCGGTCGTGTCGGCCGGTACTTCTCGGTGGGGACATTATATACGTCTATAAATTTATATATCCTAACCTAAGGGAACCTAACATCTCGGATGTAGTATTGTCGAACATTCCTGGCGGGTCGGCCCCTACTTCTCGGTGGGCACATTATATACGTCTATATCGTAATATAACCTAACCTAACCCATCTAGACCGTCGCTGGTAATGTTTTACAAAATCCCGGTCGTGTCGTCCCGTACTTCTCAGTGGGGACATTATATACGTCTATAACGTTATATATCCTAACCCAAGGGAACCTAACATCTCGGATGTAGTAATTTCCAACATTCCTGGCGTGTCGGCCCCTACTTCTCGGTGGGCACATTATATACGTCCATATCGTAATATAACCTAACCTAACCCATCTAGACCCTCGCTGGTAATGTTTTACAAAATTCCGGTCATGTCGGCCCGTACTTTGCCGTGCGGACATTATATACGTCTATAACGTTATACATCCTAACCTAAGGGAACCTAACATCTCGGATGTAGTATTTTCCAACATTCCTGGCGTGTCGGCCCCTACTTCTCGGTGGGCACATTATATACGTCCATATCGTAATATAACCTAACCTAACCCATCTAGACCCTCGCTGGTAATGTTTTACAAAATTCCGGTCATGTCGGCCCGTACTTTGCCGTGGGGACATTATATACGTCTATAACGTTATACATCCTAACCTAAGGGAACCTAACATCTCGGATGTAGTATTTTCCAACATTACTGGCGGGTCGGCCCCTACTTCTCGGTGGTCACATTATATACGTCTATATCGTAATATAACCTAACCTAACCCATCTCGACCGTCGCTGGTAATGTTTTACAAAACCCCGGTCGTGTCGGCCCGTACATCTCGGTGAGGACATTATATACGTCTATAACGTTATATATCCTAAGCTAAGGGAACCTAACATCTCGGATGTAGTATTTCACAACATTCCTGTCGGGGCGGCTCCAATTCTCGGTGGGATCATTATATACGTCTATAACGTAATATAACCTAACCTAACACATCTAGCCCCTAGCTGGGAATGTTTTACACAATCCCGTTCATGTCTTCCCGTACGTCTCGGTGCCTACATTATATACGTCTATAAATTTATATATCCTAACCTAAGCGAAACTAACATCTCGGATGTAGTATTTTCCAACTTTCCTGGCGGGTCGGCCCCTACTTCTCGGTGGGCACATTATATACGTCTATATCGTAATATAACCTAACCTAACCCATCTAGACCGTCGCTGGTAATGTTTTACAAAATACCGGTCGTGTCGACCCGTACTTTGCCGTGGGGACATTATATACGTCTATAACATTATATATCCTAGCCTGAGGGAACCTGACATCTCGGATGTAGTATTTTCGAACATTCCTGGCGGGTCGGCCCCTACTTCTCGGTGGGCACATTATATACGTCTATATCGCAATATAACCTAACCTAACCCATCTAGACCCTCGCTGGTAATGTTTTACAAAATCCCGGTCGTGTCGGCCCGTACTTCTCGGTGGGGACATTATATACGTCTATAACGTTATATATCCTAACCTAAGGGAACCTAACATCTCGGATGCAGTATTTTCCAACATTCCTGGCGGGTCGGCCCCTACTTCTCGGAGGGCACATTATATACGTCCATATGGTAATATAACCTAACCTAACTCATCTAGACCCTCGCTGGTAATGTTTTACAAAATTCCGGTCGTGTCGGCCCGTACTCTGCCGTGGGGACATTATATACGTCTATAACGTTACATATCATAACCTACGGGAACCTAACATCTCGGATGTAGTATTTTCCAACATTTCTGGCGGGTCGGCGCCTACTTCTTGGTGGAAACATTATATACGTCTATAACGTAATATAACTTAACCTAACCCACCTAGACCCTCGCTGGTAATGTTTCACAGAATCCCGTTCATGTCTCCCCGTACGTCTCGGTGCGTACATTATATACGTCTATAAACTTATATATCCTAACCTAAGGGAACCTAACATCTCGGATGTAGTATTCTCCAACATTCCTGGCGGGTCGGCCCCTACTTCTCGGTGGGCACATTATGTACGTCCATATCGTAATATAACCTAACCTATCCCATCTAGACCCTCGCTGGTAATGTTTTACAAAATTCCGTTCGTGTCGGCACCTACTTTGCCGTGGGGACATTATATACGTCTATAAGGTTATATATCCTAACCTAAGGGAACCTAACATCTCGGATGTAGTATTTTCCAACATTCCTGGCGGGCCAGCCCCTACTTCTCGGTGGGCACATTATATACGTCCATATCGTAATATAACCTAACCTAACCCATCTAGACCCTCGCTGGTAATATTTTACAAAATTCCGGTCGTGTCGGCCCGTACTTTGCCGTGGGGACATTATATACGTCTATATCGTTATATATCCTAACCTGAGGGAACCTAACATCTCGGATGTAGTATTTTCCAACATTCCTGGCGGGTCGGCCCCTACTTCTCGGTGGACACATTGTATACGTCTATATCGTAATATAACCTAACCTAACCCATCTAGACCCTCGCTGGTAATGTTTTACAAAATCCCGGTCGTGTCGGCCCGTACTTCTCGGTGGGGACATTATATACGTCTATAACGTTATATATCCTAACCTAAGGGAACGTAACTTCTCGGATGTAGTATTTTCCAACATTCCTGGCGGGTCGGCCCCTACTTCTCGGTGGGCACATTATATACGTCTATATCGTAATATAACCTAACCTAACCCATCTAGACCGTCGCTGGTAATGTTTTACAAAATCCCGGTCGTGTCGACCCGTACTTCTCGGTGGGGACTTTATATACGTCTATAACGTTATATATCCTAACCTGAGGGAACCTAATATCTCGGATGTAGTATTTTCCAACATTCCTGGCGGGCCAGCCCCTACTTCTCGGTGGGCACATTATATACGTCCATATCGTAATATAACCTAACCTAACCCATCTAGACCCTCGCTGGTAATGTTTTACAAAATTCCGGTCGTGTCGGCCCGTACTTTGCCGTGGGGACATTATATACGTCTATAACTTTATATATCCGAACCTGAGGGTACCTAACTTCTCGGATGTAGTATTTTCCAACATTCCTGGCGGGTCGGCCCCCACTTCTCGGTGGACACATTATATACGTCTATATCGTAATATAACCTAACCTAACCCATCTAGACCCTCGCTGGTAATGTTTTACAAAATCCCGGTCGTGTCGGCCGGTACTTCTCGGTGGGGACATTATATACGTCTATAACGTTATATATCCTAACCTAAGGGAACCTAACATCTCGGATGTAGTATTTTCCAACATTTCTGGCGGGTCGGCGCCAACTTCTCGGTGGGAACATTATATACGTCTATAACGTAATATAACCTAACCTAACCCACCTAGACCCTCGCTTGTAATGTTTCACAGAATCCCGTTCATGTCTTCCCGTACGTCTCGGTGCGTACATTATATACGTCTATAAACTTATATATCCCAACCTAAGGGAACCTAACATCTCGGATGTAGTATTTTCCAACATACCTGGCGGGTCGGCCCCTACTTCTCGGTGGGCACATTATATACGTCTATATCGCAATATAACCTAACCTAACCCATCTAGACCCTCGCTGGTAATGTTTTACAAAATCCCGGTCTTGTCGGCCCGTACTTCTCGGTGGGGACATTATATACGTCTATAACGTTATATATCCTAACCTAAGGGAACCTAACATCTCGGATGTAGTATTTTCCAACTTTCCTGGCGGGTCGGCCCCTACTTCTCGGTGGGCACATTATATACGTCTATATCGTAATAAAACCTAACCTAACCCACCTAGACCCTCGCTGGTAATGTTTCACAGAATCCCGTTCATGCCTTCCCGTACGTCTCGGTGCGGATACTATATACGTCTATAAATTTATATATCCTAACCTAAGGGAACCTAACATCTCGGATGTAGTATTGTCGAACATTCCTGGCGGGTCGGCCCCTACTTCTCGGTGGGCACATTATATACGTCTATATCGTAATATAACCTAACCTAACCCATCTAGACCGTCGCTGGTAATGTTTTACAAAATCCCGGTCGTATCGTCCCGTACTTCTCGGTGGGGACATTATATACGTCTATAACGTTATATATCCTAACCCAAGGGAACCTAACATCTCGGATGTAGTATTTTCCAACATTCCTGGCGGGTCGGCCCCTACGTCTCGGTGGGCACATTATATACGTCCATATCGTAATATAACCTAACCTAACCCATCTAGACCCTCGCTGGTAATGTTTTACAAAATTCCGGTCGTGTCGGCCCGTACTTTGCCGTGGGGACATTATATACGTCTATAACTTTATATATCCGAACCTGAGGGTACCTAACTTCTCGGATGTAGTATTTTCCAACATTCCTGGCGGGTCGGCCCCCACTTCTCGGTGGACACATTATATACGTCTATATCGTAATATAACCTAACCTAACCCATCTAGACCGTCGCTGGTAATGTTTTACAAAATCCCGGTCGTGTCGTCCCGTACTTCTCGGTGGGGACATTATATATGTCTATAACGTTATATATCCTATCCCAAGGGAACCTAACATCTCGGATGTAGTATTCTCCAACATTCCTGGCGGGCCGGCCCCTACTTCTCGGTGGGCACATTATATACGTTCATATTGTAATATAACCTAACCTATCCCATCTAGACCATCGCTGGTAATGTTTTAAAAAATTTCGGTCGTGTCGGCCCCTACTTTGCCGTGGGGACATTATATACGTCTATAAGGTTATATATCCTAACCTAAGGGAACCTAACATCTCGGATGTAGTATTTTCGAACATTCCTGGCGGGTCGGCCCCTACTTCTCGGTGGGCACATTATATACGTCTATATGGTAATATAACCTAACCTAACCCATCTAGACCGTCGCTGGTAATGTTTTACAAAATCCCGGTCGTGTCGTCCCGTACTTCTCAGTGGGGACATTATATACGTCTATAACGTTATATATCCTAACCCAAGGGAACCTAACATCTCGGATGTAGTAATTTCCAACATTCCTGGCGTGTCGGCCCCTACTTCTCGGTGGGCACATTATATACGTCCATATCGTAATATAACCTAACCTAACCCATCTAGACCCTCGCTGGTAATGTTTTACAAAATACCGGTCGTGTCGACCCGTACTTTGCCGTGGGGACATTATATACGTCTATAACATTATATATCCTAGTCTGAGGGAACCTGACATCTCGGATGTAGTATTTTCCAACATTCCTGGCGGGTCGGCCCCTACTTCTCGGTGGGCACATTATATACGTCTATATCGCAATATAACCTAACCTAACCCATCTAGACCCTCGCTGGTAATGTTTTACAAAATCCCGGTCGTGTCGGCCCGTACTTCTCGGTGGGGACATTATATACGTCTATAACGTTATATATCCTAACCTAAGGGAACCTAACATCTCGGATGTAGTATTTTCCAACATTCCTGGCGGGTCGGCCCCTACTTCTCGGAGGGCACATTATATACGTCCATATGGTAATATAACCTAACCTAACTCATCTAGACCCTCGCTGGTAATGTTTTACAAAATTCCGGTCGTGTCGGCCCGTACTCTGCCGTGGGGACATTATATACGTCTATAACGTTACATATCATAACCTACGGGAACCTAACATCTCGGATGTAGTATTTTCCAACATTTCTGGCGGGTCGGCGCCTACTTCTTGGTGGAAACATTATATACGTCTATAACGTAATATAACTTAACCTAACCCACCTAGACCCTCGCTGGTAATGTTTCACAGAATCCCGTTCATGTCTCCCCGTACGTCTCGGTGCGTACATTATATACGTCTATAAACTTATATATCCTAACCTAAGGGAACCTAACACCTCGGATGTAGTATTCTCCAACATTCCTGGCGGGTCGGCCCCTACTTCTCGGTGGGCACATTATGTACGTCCATATCGTAATATAACCTAACCTATCCCATCTAGACCCTCGCTGGTAATGTTTTACAAAATTCCGGTCGTGTCGGCACCTACTTTGCCGTGGGGACATTATATACGTCTATAAGGTTATATATCCTAACCTAAGGGAACCTAACATCTCGGATGTAGTATTTTCCAACATTCCTGGCGGGCCAGCCCCTACTTCTCGGTGGGCACATTATATACGTCCATATCGTAATATAACCTAACCTAACCCATCTAGACCCTCGCTGGTAATGTTTTACAAAATTCCGGTCGTGTCGGCCCGTACTTTGCCGTGGGGACATTATATACGTCTATAACTTTATATATCCGAACCTGAGGGTACCTAACTTCTCGGATGTAGTATTTTCCAACATTCCTGGCGGGTCGGCCCCCACTTCTCGGTGGACACATTATATACGTCTATATCGTAATATAACCTAACCTAACCCATCTAGACCCTCGCTGGTAATGTTTTACAAAATTCCGGTCGTGTCGGCCCGTACTTTGCCGTGGGGACATTATATACGTCTATAACTTTATATATCCGAACCTGAGGGTACCTAACTTCTCGGATGTAGTATTTTCCAACATTCCTGGCGGGTCGGCCCCCACTTCTCGGTGGACACATTATATACGTCTATATCGTAATATAACCTAACCTAACCCATCTAGACCCTCGCTGGTAATGTTTTACAAAATCCCGGTCGTGTCGGCCGGTACTTCTCGGTGGGGACATTATATACGTCTATAAATTTATATATCCTAACCTAAGGGAACCTAACATCTCGGATGTAGTATTGTCGAACATTCCTGGCGGGTCGGCCCCTACTTCTCGGTGGGCACATTATATACGTCTATATCGTAATATAACCTAACCTAACCCATCTAGACCGTCGCTGGTAATGTTTTACAAAATCCCGGTCGTGTCGTCCCGTACTTCTCAGTGGGGACATTATATACGTCTATAACGTTATATATCCTAACCCAAGGGAACCTAACATCTCGGATGTAGTAATTTCCAACATTCCTGGCGTGTCGGCCCCTACTTCTCGGTGGGCACATTATATACGTCCATATCGTAATATAACCTAACCTAACCCATCTAGACCCTCGCTGGTAATGTTTTACAAAATTCCGGTCATGTCGGCCCGTACTTTGCCGTGCGGACATTATATACGTCTATAACGTTATACATCCTAACCTAAGGGAACCTAACATCTCGGATGTAGTATTTTCCAACATTCCTGGCGTGTCGGCCCCTACTTCTCGGTGGGCACATTATATACGTCCATATCGTAATATAACCTAACCTAACCCATCTAGACCCTCGCTGGTAATGTTTTACAAAATTCCGGTCATGTCGGCCCGTACTTTGCCGTGGGGACATTATATACGTCTATAACGTTATACATCCTAACCTAAGGGAACCTAACATCTCGGATGTAGTATTTTCCAACATTACTGGCGGGTCGGCCCCTACTTCTCGGTGGTCACATTATATACGTCTATATCGTAATATAACCTAACCTAACCCATCTCGACCGTCGCTGGTAATGTTTTACAAAACCCCGGTCGTGTCGGCCCGTACATCTCGGTGAGGACATTATATACGTCTATAACGTTATATATCCTAAGCTAAGGGAACCTAACATCTCGGATGTAGTATTTCACAACATTCCTGTCGGGGCGGCTCCAATTCTCGGTGGGATCATTATATACGTCTATAACGTAATATAACCTAACCTAACACATCTAGCCCCTAGCTGGGAATGTTTTACACAATCCCGTTCATGTCTTCCCGTACGTCTCGGTGCCTACATTATATACGTCTATAAATTTATATATCCTAACCTAAGCGAAACTAACATCTCGGATGTAGTATTTTCCAACTTTCCTGGCGGGTCGGCCCCTACTTCTCGGTGGGCACATTATATACGTCTATATCGTAATATAACCTAACCTAACCCATCTAGACCGTCGCTGGTAATGTTTTACAAAATACCGGTCGTGTCGACCCGTACTTTGCCGTGGGGACATTATATACGTCTATAACATTATATATCCTAGCCTGAGGGAACCTGACATCTCGGATGTAGTATTTTCGAACATTCCTGGCGGGTCGGCCCCTACTTCTCGGTGGGCACATTATATACGTCTATATCGCAATATAACCTAACCTAACCCATCTAGACCCTCGCTGGTAATGTTTTACAAAATCCCGGTCGTGTCGGCCCGTACTTCTCGGTGGGGACATTATATACGTCTATAACGTTATATATCCTAACCTAAGGGAACCTAACATCTCGGATGCAGTATTTTCCAACATTCCTGGCGGGTCGGCCCCTACTTCTCGGAGGGCACATTATATACGTCCATATGGTAATATAACCTAACCTAACTCATCTAGACCCTCGCTGGTAATGTTTTACAAAATTCCGGTCGTGTCGGCCCGTACTCTGCCGTGGGGACATTATATACGTCTATAACGTTACATATCATAACCTACGGGAACCTAACATCTCGGATGTAGTATTTTCCAACATTTCTGGCGGGTCGGCGCCTACTTCTTGGTGGAAACATTATATACGTCTATAACGTAATATAACTTAACCTAACCCACCTAGACCCTCGCTGGTAATGTTTCACAGAATCCCGTTCATGTCTCCCCGTACGTCTCGGTGCGTACATTATATACGTCTATAAACTTATATATCCTAACCTAAGGGAACCTAACATCTCGGATGTAGTATTCTCCAACATTCCTGGCGGGTCGGCCCCTACTTCTCGGTGGGCACATTATGTACGTCCATATCGTAATATAACCTAACCTATCCCATCTAGACCCTCGCTGGTAATGTTTTACAAAATTCCGTTCGTGTCGGCACCTACTTTGCCGTGGGGACATTATATACGTCTATAAGGTTATATATCCTAACCTAAGGGAACCTAACATCTCGGATGTAGTATTTTCCAACATTCCTGGCGGGCCAGCCCCTACTTCTCGGTGGGCACATTATATACGTCCATATCGTAATATAACCTAACCTAACCCATCTAGACCCTCGCTGGTAATGTTTTACAAAATTCCGGTCGTGTCGGCCCGTACTTTGCCGTGGGGACATTATATACGTCTATAACTTTATATATCCTAACCTGAGGGAACCTAACATCTCGGATGTAGTATTTTCCAACATTCCTGACGGGCCAGCCCCTACTTCTCGGTGGGCACATTATATACGTCCATATCGTAATATAACCTAACCTAACCCATCTAGACCCTCGCTGGTAATATTTTACAAAATTCCGGTCGTGTCGGCCCGTACTTTGCCGTGGGGACATTATATACGTCTATATCGTTATATATCCTAACCTGAGGGAACCTAACATCTCGGATGTAGTATTTTCCAACATTCCTGGCGGGTCGGCCCCTACTTCTCGGTGGACACATTGTATACGTCTATATCGTAATATAACCTAACCTAACCCATCTAGACCCTCGCTGGTAATGTTTTACAAAATCCCGGTCGTGTCGGCCCGTACTTCTCGGTGGGGACATTATATACGTCTATAACGTTATATATCCTAACCTAAGGGAACGTAACTTCTCGGATGTAGTATTTTCCAACATTCCTGGCGGGTCGGCCCCTACTTCTCGGTGGGCACATTATATACGTCTATATCGTAATATAACCTAACCTAACCCATCTAGACCGTCGCTGGTAATGTTTTACAAAATCCCGGTCGTGTCGACCCGTACTTCTCGGTGGGGACTTTATATACGTCTATAACGTTATATATCCTAACCTGAGGGAACCTAATATCTCGGATGTAGTATTTTCCAACATTCCTGGCGGGCCAGCCCCTACTTCTCGGTGGGCACATTATATACGTCCATATCGTAATATAACCTAACCTAACCCATCTAGACCCTCGCTGGTAATGTTTTACAAAATTCCGGTCGTGTCGGCCCGTACTTCTCGGTGGGGACATTATATACGTCTATAACGTTATATATCCTAACCTAAGGGAACCTAACATCTCGGATGTAGTATTTTCCAACATTCATGGCGGGTCGGCCCCTACTTCCCGGTGGGCACATTATATACGTCCATATCGTAATATAACCTAACCTTACCCATCTAGACCCTCGCTGGTAATGTTTTACAAAATTCCGGTCGTGTCTGCCCGTACTTTGCCGTGGGGACATTATATACGTCTATAACGTTATATATCCTAACCTAAGGGAACCTAACATCTCCGATGTAGTATTTTCCAACATGCCTGGCGGGTCGGCCCCCACTTCTCGGTGGACACATTATATACGTCTATATCGTAATATAACCTAACCTAACCCATCTAGACCGTCGCTGGTAATGTTTTACAAAATCCTGGTCGTGTCATCCCGTACTTCTCGGTGGGCACATTATATACGTCTATATCGTAATATAACCTAACCTAACCCATCTAGACCGTCGCTGGTAATGTTTTACAAAATCCCGGTCGTGTCGACCCGTACTTTGCCGTGGGGACATTATATACGTCTATAACATTATATATCCTAGCCTGAGGGAACCTGACATCTCGGATGTAGTATTTTCCAACATTCCTGGCGGGTCGGCCCCTTCTTCTCGGTGGGCACATTATATACGTCTATATCGTAATATAACCTAACCTCTCCCATCTAGACCCTCGCTGGTAATGTTTTACAAAATATCGGACGTGTCGGCCCGTACTTCTCGGTGGGGACATTATATACGTCTATAACATTATATATCCTAACCTGAGGGAACCTAACATCTCGAATGTAGTATTTTCCAACATTCCTGGCGGGTCGGCCCCTACTTCTCGGTGGGCACATTATATACGTCTATATCGTAATATAACCTAACCTAACCCATCTAGACCCTCGCTGGTAATGTTTTACAAAATCCCGGTCGTGTCGGCCCGTACTTCTCGGTGGGGACATTGTATACGTCTATAACGTTATATATCCTAACCTAAGGGAACCTAACATCGCGGATGTAGTATTTCACAACATTCCTGGCGGGTCGGCGCCAATTCTCGGTGGGAACATTATATACGTCTATATCGTAATATAACCTAACCTAACCCATCTAGACCCTCGCTGGTAATGTTTTACAAAATCCCGGTCGTGTCGTCCCGTACTTCTCGGTGGGGACATTATATACGTCTATAACGTTATATATCCTAACCCAAGGGAACCTAACATCTCGGATGTAGTATTTTCCAACATTCCTGGCGGGCCAGCCGCTACTTCTCGGTGGGCACATTATATGCGTCCATATCGAAATATAACCTAACCTAACCCATCTAGACCCTCGCTGGTAATGTTTTACAAAATCCCGGTCGTGTCGTCCCGTACTTCTCGGTGGGGACATTATATACGTCTATAACGTTATATATCCTAACCTAAGGGAACCTAACATCTCGGAGGTAGTATTTTCCAACATTCCTGGCGGGTCGGCCCCCACTTCTCGGTGGACTCATTATATACGTCTATATCGTAATATAACCTAACCTAACCCATCTAGACCGTCGCTGGTAATGTTTTACAAAATCCCGGTCGTGTCGGCCCGTACTTCTCGGTGGGGACATTATATACGTCTACAAATTTATATATCCTAACCCAAGGGAACCTAACATCTCGGATGTAGTATTTTCCAACATTCCTGGCGGGTCGGCCCCTACTTCTCGGTGGGCACATTATATACGTCTATATCGCAATATAACCTAACCTAACCCATCTAGACCCTCGCTGGTAATGTTTTACAAAATCCCGGTCGTGTCGTCCCGTACTTCTCGGTGGGGACATTATATACGTCTATAACGTTATATATCCTAACCCAAGGGAACCTAACATCTCGGATGTAGTATTTTCCAACATTCCTGGCGGGCCAGCCGCTACTTCTCGGTGGGCACATTATATGCGTCCATATCGAAATATAACCTAACCTAACCAATCTAGACCCTCGCTGGTAATGTTTTACAAAATTCAGGTCGTGTCTGCCCGTACTTCTCGGTGGGGACATTATCTATAACGTTATATATCCTAACCTAAGGGAACCTAACATCTCGGATGTAGTATTTTCCAACATTCCTGGCGGATCGGCCCCTACTTCTCGGTGGGCACATTATATACGTCTATATCGTAATATAACCTAACCTAACCCATCTAGACACTCGCTGGTAATGTTTTACAAAATCCCGGTCGTGTCTGCCCGTACTTCTCGGTGGGGACATTATATACGTCTATAACGTTATATATCCTAACCTAAGGGAACCTAACATCTCGGATGTCGTATTTTCCAACATTCCTGGCGGGTCGGCCCCTACTTCTCGGTGGGCACATTATATACGTCTATAACGTAATATAACCTAACCTAACACATCTAGCCCCTAGCTGGGAATGTTTTACAGAATCCCGTTCATGTCTTCCCGAAGGTCTCGGTGCGTACATTATATACGTCTATAAATTTATATATCCTAACCTAAGGGAAACTAACTTCTCGGATGTAGTATTTTCCAACATTCCTGGCGGGTCGGCGCCAATTCTCGGTGGGAACATTATATACGTCTATATCGTAATATAACCTAACCTAACCCACCTAGACCGTCGCTGGTAATGTTTCACAGAATCGCGTTCATGTCTTCCCGTACGTCTCGGTGCGGATATTATATACGTCTATAAATTTATATATCCTTACCTGAGGGAACCTAACATCTCGGATGTAGTATTTTCCAACATTCCTGGTGGGTCGGCGCCTACTTCTCGGTGGGCACATTATATACGTCTATATCGCAATATAACCTAACCTAACACATTCAGACCCTCGCTGGTAATGTTTTACAAAATCCCGGTCGTGTCGGCCCGTACTTCTCTGTGGGGACATTATATACGTCTATAATGTTATATATACTAACCTAAGGGAACCTAACATCTCGGATGTAGTATTTTCCAACATTCCTGGCGGGTCGGCCCCTACTTCTCGGTGGGCACATTATATACGTCTATATCGCAATACAACCTAACCTAACACATCTAGACCGTCGCTGGTAATGTTTTACAAAATTCCGGTCGTGTCGGCCCGTACTTTGCCATGGGGACATTATATACGTCTATAACATTATATATACTAACCTAAGGGAACCTAACATCTCGGATGTAGTATTTTCCAACATTCCTGGCGGGTCGGCCCCTACTTCTCGGTGGGCACATTATATACGTCTATATCGTAATAAAACCTAACCTAACCCACCTAGACCCTCGTTGGTAATGTTTCACAGAATCCCGTTCATGCCTTCCCGTACGTCTCGGTGCGGATATTATATACGTCTATAAATTTATATATCCTAACCTAAGGGAACCTAACATCTCGGATGTAGTATTGTCGAACATTCCTGGCGGGTCGGCCCCTACTTCTCGGTGGGCACATTATATACGTCTATATCGTAATATAACCTAACCTAACCCATCTAGACCGTCACTGGTAATGTTTTACAAAATCCCGGTCGTATCGTCCCGTACTTCTCGGTGGGGACATTATATACGTCTATAACATTATATATCCTAACCCAAGGGCACCTAACATCTCGGATGTAGTATTTTCCAACATTCCTGGCGGGTCGGCCCCTACGTCTCGGTGGGCACATTATATACGTCTATATCGCAATATAACCTAACCTAACCCATCTAGACCTTCGCTGGTAATGTTTTACAAAATCCCGGTCGTGTCGGCCCGTACTTTGCCGTGGGGACATTATATACGTCTATAAGGTTATATATCCTAACCTAAGGGAAACTAACTTCTCGGATGTAGTATTTTCCAACATTCCTGGCGGGTCGGCCCCTACTTCTCGGTGGGCACATTATATACGTCTATATCGTAATATAACCTAACCTAACCCATCTAGACCCTCGCTGGTAATGTTTTACAAAATCCCGGTCTTGTCGGCCCCTACTTCTCAGTGGGAACATTATATACGGCTATAACGTTATATATCCTAACCTAAGGGAACCTAACATCTCGGATGTAGTATTTTCCAACATTCCTGGCGGGCCAGCCCCTACTTCTCGGTGGGCTAATTATATACGTCCATATCGAAATATAACCTAACCTAACCCATCTAGACCCTCGCTGGTAATGTTTTACAAAATCCCGGTCGTGTCGTCCCGTACTTCTCGGTGGGGACATTATATACGTCTATAACGTTATATATCCTAACCTAAGGGAACCTAACATCTCGGATGTAGTATTTTCCAACATTCATGGCGGGTCGGCCCCTACTTCCCGGTGGGCACATTATATACGTCCATATCGTAATATAACCTAACCTAACCCATCTAGACCCTCGCTGGTAATGTTTTACAAAATTCCGGTCGTGTCTGCCCGTACTTTGCCGTGGGGACATTATATACGTCTATAACGTTATATATCCTAACCTAAGGGAACCTAACATCTCGGATGTAGTATTTTCCAACATGCCTGGCGGGTCGGCCCCCACTTCTCGGTGGACACATTATATACGTCTATATCGTAATATAACCTAACCTAACCCATCTAGACCGTCGCTGGTAATGTTTTACAAAATCCTGGTCGTGTCATCCCGTACTTCTCGGTGGGCACATTATATACGTCTATATCGTAATATAACCTAACCTAACCCATCTAGACCGTCGCTGGTAATGTTTTACAAAATCCCGGTCGTGTCGACCCGTACTTTGCCGTGGGGACATTATATACGTCTATAACATTATATATCCTAGCCTGAGGGAACCTGACATCTCGGATGTAGTATTTTCCAACATTCCTGGCGGGTCGGCCCCTTCTTCTCGGTGGGCACATTATATACGTCTATATCGTAATATAACCTAACCTCCCCCATCTAGACCCTCGCTGGTAATGTTTTACAAAATATCGGACGTGTCGGCCCGTACTTCTCGGTGGGGACATTATATACGTCTATAACATTATATATCCTAACCTGAGGGAACCTAACATCTCGAATGTAGTATTTTCCAACATTCCTGGCGGGTCGGCCCCTACTTCTCGGTGGGCACATTATATACGTCTATATCGTAATATAACCTAACCTAACCCATCTAGACCCTCGCTGGTAATGTTTTACAAAATCCCGGTCGTGTCGGCCCGTACTTCTCGGTGGGGACATTGTATACGTCTATAACGTTATATATCCTAACCTAAGGGAACCTAACATCGCGGATGTAGTATTTCACAACATTCCTGGCGGGTCGGCGCCAATTCTCGGTGGGAACATTATATACGTCTATATCGTAATATAACCTAACCTAACCCATCTAGACCCTCGCTGGTATGTTTTACAAAATCCCGGTCGTGTCGTCCCGTACTTCTCGGTGGGGACATTATATACGTCTATAACGTTATATATCCTAACCTAAGGGAACCTAACTTCTCGGATGTAGTATTTTCCAACATTCCTGGCGGGTCGGCCCCTACTTCTCGGTGGGCACATTATATACGTCTATATCGTAATAAAACCTAACCTAACCCACCTAGACCCTCGCTGGTAATGTTTCACAGAATCCCGTTCATGCCTTCCCGTACGTCTCGGTGCGGATATTATATACGTCTATAAATTTATATATCCTAACCTAAGGGAATCTAACATCTCGGATGTAGTATTGTCGAACATTCCTGGCGGGTCGGCCCCTACTTCTCGGTGGGCACATTATATACGTCTATATCGTAATATAACCTAACCTAACCCATCTAGACCGTCACTGGTAATGTTTTACAAAATCCCGGTCGTATCGTCCCGTACTTCTCGGTGGGGACATTATATACGTCTATAACATTATATATCCTAACCCAAGGGCACCTAACATCTCGGATGTAGTATTTTCCAACATTCCTGACGGGTCGGCCCCTACGTCTCGGTGGGCACATTATATACGTCTATATCGCAATATAACCTAACCTAACCCATCTAGACCTTCGCTGGTAATGTTTTACAAAATCCCGGTCGTGTCGGCCCGTACTTCTCGGTGGGGACATTATATACGTCTACAAATTTATATATCCTAACCCAAGGGAACCTAACATCTCGGATGTAGTATTTTCCAACATTCCTGGCGGGTCGGCCCCTACTTCTCGGTGGGCACATTATATACGTCTATATCGCAATATAACCTAACCTAACCCATCTAGACCCTCGCTGGTAATGTTTTACAAAATCCCGGTCGTGTCGTCCCGTACTTCTCGGTGGGGACATTATATACGTCTATAACGTTATATATCCTAACCCAAGGGAACCTAACATCTCGGATGTAGTATTTTCCAACATTCCTGGCGGGCCAGCCGCTACTTCTCGGTGGGCACATTATATGCGTCCATATCGAAATATAACCTAACCTAACCAATCTAGACCCTCGCTGGTAATGTTTTACAAAATTCAGGTCGTGTCTGCCCGTACTTCTAGGTGGGGACATTATCTATAACGTTATATATCCTAACCTAAGGGAACCTAACATCTCGGATGTAGTATTTTCCAACATTCCTGGCGGATCGGCCCCTACTTCTCGGTGGGCACATTATATACGTCTATATCGTAATATAACCTAACCTAACCCATCTAGACACTCGCTGGTAATGTTTTACAAAATCCCGGTCGTGTCTGCCCGTACTTCTCGGTGGGGACATTATATACGTCTATAACGTTATATATCCTAACCTAAGGGAACCTAACATCTCGGATGTCGTATTTTCCAACATTCCTGGCGGGTCGGCCCCTACTTCTCGGTGGGCACATTATATACGTCTATAACGTAATATAACCTAACCTAACACATCTAGCCCCTAGCTGGGAATGTTTTACAGAATCCCGTTCATGTCTTCCCGAAGGTCTCGGTGCGTACATTATATACGTCTATAAATTTATATATCCTAACCTAAGGGAAACTAACTTCTCGGATGTAGTATTTTCCAACATTCCTGGCGGGTCGGCGCCAATTCTCGGTGGGAACATTATATACGTCTATATCGTAATATAACCTGACCTAACCCACCTAGACCGTCGCTGGTAATGTTTCACAGAATCGCGTTCATGTCTTCCCGTACGTCTCGGTGCGGATATTATATACGTCTATAAATTTATATATCCTTACCTGAGGGAACCTAACATCTCGGATGTAGTATTTTCCAACATTCCTGGTGGGTCGGCGCCTACTTCTCGGTGGGCACATTATATACGTCTATATCGCAATATAACCTAACCTAACACATTCAGACCCTCGCTGGTAATGTTTTTCAAAATCCCGGTCGTGTCGGCCCGTACTTCTCTGTGGGGACATTATATACGTCTATAATGTTATATATACTAACCTAAGGGAACCTAACATCTCGGATGTAGTATTTTCCAACATTCCTGGCGGGTCGGCCCCTACTTCTCGGTGGGCACATTATATACGTCTATATCGCAATACAACCTAACCTAACACATCTAGACCGTCGCTGGTAATGTTTTACAAAATTCCGGTCGTGTCGGCCCGTACTTTGCCATGGGGACATTATATACGTCTATAACATTATATATACTAACCTAAGGGAACCTAACATCTCGGATGTAGTATTTTCCAACATTCCTGGCGGGTCGGCCCCTACTTCTCGGTGGGCACATTATATACGTCTATATCGTAATAAAACCTAACCTAACCCACCTAGACCCTCGTTGGTAATGTTTCACAGAATCCCGTTCATGCCTTCCCGTACGTCTCGGTGCGGATATTATATACGTCTATAAATTTATATATCCTAACCTAAGGGAACCTAACATCTCGGATGTAGTATTGTCGAACATTCCTGGCGGGTCGGCCCCTACTTCTCGGTGGGCACATTATATACGTCTATATCGTAATATAACCTAACCTAACCCATCTAGACCGTCACTGGTAATGTTTTACAAAATCCCGGTCGTATCGTCCCGTACTTCTCGGTGGGGACATTATATACGTCTATAACATTATATATCCTAACCCAAGGGCACCTAACATCTCGGATGTAGTATTTTCCAACATTCCTGGCGGGTCGGCCCCTACGTCTCGGTGGGCACATTATATACGTCTATATCGCAATATAACCTAACCTAACCCATCTAGACCTTCGCTGGTAATGTTTTACAAAATCCCGGTCGTGTCGGCCCGTACTTTGCCGTGGGGACATTATATACGTCTATAAGGTTATATATCCTAACCTAAGGCAAACTAACTTCTCGGATGTAGTATTTTCCAACATTCCTGGCGGGTCGGCCCCTACTTCTCGGTGGGCACATTATATACGTCTATATCGTAATATAACCTAACCTAACCCATCTAGACCGTCGCTGGTAATGTTTTACAAAATCCTGGTCGTGTCATCCCGTACTTCTCGGTGGGCACATTATATACGTCTATATCGTAATATAACCTAACCTAACCCATCTAGACCGTCGCTGGTAATGTTTTACAAAATCCCGGTCGTGTCGACCCGTACTTTGCCGTGGGGACATTATATACGTCTATAACATTATATATCCTAGCCTGAGGGAACCTGACATCTCGGATGTAGTATTTTCCAACATTCCTGGCGGGTCGGCCCCTTCTTCTCGGTGGGCACATTATATACGTCTATATCGTAATATAACCTAACCTCCCCCATCTAGACCCTCGCTGGTAATGTTTTACAAAATATCGGACGTGTCGGCCCGTACTTCTCGGTGGGGACATTATATACGTCTATAACATTATATATCCTAACCTGAGGGAACCTAACATCTCGAATGTAGTATTTTCCAACATTCCTGGCGGGTCGGCCCCTACTTCTCGGTGGGCACATTATATACGTCTATATCGTAATATAACCTAACCTAACCCATCTAGACCCTCGCTGGTAATGTTTTACAAAATCCCGGTCGTGTCGGCCCGTACTTCTCGGTGGGGACATTGTATACGTCTATAACGTTATATATCCTAACCTAAGGGAACCTAACATCGCGGATGTAGTATTTCACAACATTCCTGGCGGGTCGGCGCCAATTCTCGGTGGGAACATTATATACGTCTATATCGTAATATAACCTAACCTAACCCATCTAGACCCTCGCTGGTAATGTTTTACAAAATCCCGGTCGTGTCGTCCCGTACTTCTCGGTGGGGACATTATATACGTCTATAACGTTATATATCCTAACCCAAGGGAACCTAACATCTCGGATGTAGTATTTTCCAACATTCCTGGCGGGCCAGCCGCTACTTCTCGGTGGGCACATTATATGCGTCCATATCGAAATATAACCTAACCTAACCCATCTAGACCCTCGCTGGTAATGTTTCACAGAATCCCGTTCATGCCTTCCCGTACGTCTCGGTGCGGATATTATATACGTCTATAAATTTATATATCCTAACCTAAGGGAACCTAACATCTCGGATGTAGTATTGTCGAACATTCCTGGCGGGTCGGCCCCTACTTCTCGGTGGGCACATTATATACGTCTATATCGTAATATAACCTAACCTAACCCATCTAGACCGTCACTGGTAATGTTTTACAAAATCCCGGTCGTATCGTCCCGTACTTCTCGGTGGGGACATTATATACGTCTATAACGTTATATATCCTAACCTAAGGGAACCTAACTTCTCGGATGTAGTATTTTCCAACATTCCTGGCGGGTCGGCCCCTACTTCTCGGTGGGCACATTATATACGTCTATATCGTAATAAAACCTAACCTAACCCACCTAGACCCTCGCTGGTAATGTTTCACAGAATCCCGTTCATGCCTTCCCGTACGTCTCGGTGCGGATATTATATACGTCTATAAATTTATATATCCTAACCTAAGGGAACCTAACATCTCGGATGTAGTATTGTCGAACATTCCTGGCGGGTCGGCCCCTACTTCTCGGTGGGCACATTATATACGTCTATATCGTAATATAACCTAACCTAACCCATCTAGACCGTCACTGGTAATGTTTTACAAAATCCCGGTCGTATCGTCCCGTACTTCTCGGTGGGGACATTATATACGTCTATAACATTATATATCCTAACCCAAGGGCACCTAACATCTCGGATGTAGTATTTTCCAACATTCCTGACGGGTCGGCCCCTACGTCTCGGTGGGCACATTATATACGTCTATATCGCAATATAACCTAACCTAACCCATCTAGACCTTCGCTGGTAATGTTTTACAAAATCCCGGTCGTGTCGGCCCGTACTTTGCCGTGGGGACATTATATACGTCTATAAGGTTATATATCCTAACCTAAGGGAAACTAACTTCTCGGATGTAGTATTTTCCAACATTCCTGGCGGGTCGGCCCCTACTTCTCGGTGGGCACATTATATACGTCTATATCGTAATATAACCTAACCTAACCCATCTAGACCCTCGCTGGTAATGTTTTACAAAATCCCGGTCTTGTCGGCCCGTACTTCTCAGTGGGAACATTATATTCGGCTATAACGTTATATATCCTAACCTAAGGGAACCTAACATCTCGCATGTAGTATTTTCCAACATTCCTGGCGGGCCAGCCCCTACTTCTCGGTGGGCTAATTATATACGTCCATATCGAAATATAACCTAACCTAACCCATCTAGACCCTCGCTGGTAATGTTTTACAAAATCCCGGTCGTGTCGTCCCGTACTTCTCGGTGGGGACATTATATACGTCTATAACGTTATATATCCTAACCTAAGGGAACCTAACATCTCGGATGTAGTATTTTCCAACATTCATGGCGGGTCGGCCCCTACTTTCCGGTGGGCACATTATATACGTCCATATCGTAATATAACCTAACCTAACCCATCTAGACCCTCGCTGGTAATGTTTTACAAAATTCCGGTCGTGTCTGCCCGTACTTTGCCGTGGGGACATTATATACGTCTATAACGTTATATATCCTAACCTAAGGGAACCTAACATCTCGGATGTAGTATTTTCCAACATGCCTGGCGGGTCGGCCCCCACTTCTCGGTGGGCACATTATATACGTCTATATCGTAATATAACCTAACCTAACCCATCTAGACCGTCGCTGGTAATGTTTTACAAAATCCTGGTCGTGTCGTCCCGTACTTCTCGGTGGGCACATTATATACGTCTATATCGTAATATAACCTAACCTAACCCATCTAGACCGTCGCTGGTAATGTTTTACAAAATCCCGGTCGTGTCGACCCGTACTTTGCCGTGGGGACATTATATACGTCTATAACATTATATATCCTAGCCTGAGGGAACCTGACATCTCGGATGTAGTATTTTCCAACATTCCTGGCGGGTCGGCCCCTACTTCTCGGTGGGCACATTATATACGTCTATATCTTAATATAACCTAACCTAACCCATCTCGACCGTCGCTGGTAATGTTTTACAAAACCCGGTCGTGTCGACCCGTACTTCTCGGTGGGGACATTATATACGTCTATAACGTTATATATCCTAACCCAAGGGAACCTAACATCTCGGATGTAGTATTTTCCAACATAACTGGCGGGTCGGCCCCTACTTCTCGGTGGGCACATTATATACGTCTATATCGCAATACAACCTAACCTAACCCATCTAGACCCTCGCTGGTAATGTTTTACAAAATCCCTGTCGTGTCGGCCCGTACTTCTCGTTGGGGACATTATATACGTCTATAACGTTATACATCCTAACCTAAGGGAACCTAACATCTCGGATGTAGTATTTTCCAACATTACTGGCGGGTCGGCCCCTACTTCTCGGTGGGCACATTATATACGTCTATATCGTAATATAACCTAACCTAACCCATCTCGACCGTCGCTGGTAATGTTTTACAAAATCCCGGTCGTGTCGGCCCGTACATCTCGGTGAGGACATTATATACGTCTATAACGTTATATATCCTAACCTAATGGAACCTAACATCTCGGATGTAGTATTTCACAACATTCCTGGCGGGTCGGCTCCAATTCTCGGTGGGATCATTATATACGTCTATAACATAATATAACCTAACCTAACACATCTAGCCCCTAGCTGGGAATGTTTTACACAATCCCGTTCATGTCTTCCCGTACGTCTCGGTGTGTACATTATATACGTCTATAAATTTATATATCCTAACCTAAGGGAAACTAACATCTCGGATGTAGTATTTTCCAACTTTCCTGGCGGGTCGGCCCCTACTTCTCGGTGGGCACATTATATACGTCTATATCGTAATATAACCTAACCTAACCCATCTAGACCCTCGCTGGTAATGTCTTACAAAATCCCGGTCTTGTCGGCCCGTACTTCTCAGTGGGAAGATTATATACGGCTATAACGTTATATATCCTAACCTAAGGGAACCTAACATCTCGGATGTAGTATTTTCCAACATTCCTGGCGGGCCAGCCCCTACTTCTCGGTGGGCTAATTATATACGTCCATATCGAAATATAACCTAACCTAACCCATCTAGACCCTCGCTGGTAATGTTTTACAAAATCCCGGTCGTGTCGTCCCGTACTTCTCGGTGGGGACATTATATACGTCTATAACGTTATATATCCTAACCTAAGGGAACCTAACATCTCGGATGTAGTATTTTCCAACATTCATGGCGGGTCGGCCCCTACATCCCGGTGGGCACATTATATACGTCCATATCGTAATATAACCTAACCTAACCCATCTAGACCCTGGCTGGTAATGTTTTACAAAATTCCGGTCGTGTCTGCCCGTACTCTGCCGTGGGGACATTATATACGTCTATAACGTTATATATCCTAACCTAAGGGAACCTAACATCTCGGATGTAGTATTTTCCAACATTCCTGGCGGGTCGGCCCCCACTTCTCGGTGGACACATTATATACGTCTATATCGTAATATAACCTAACCTAACCCATCTAGACCGTCGCTGGTAATGTTTTACAAAATCCCGGTCGTGTCGTCCCGTACTTCTCGGTGGGCACATTATATACGTCTATATCGTAATATAACCTAACCTAACCCATCTAGACCGTCGCTGGTAATGTTTTACAAAATCCCGGTCGTGTCGACCCGTACTTTGCCGTGGGGACATTATATACGTCTATAACATTATATATCCTAGCCTGAGGGAACCTGACATCTCGGATGTAGTATTTTCCAACATTCCTGGCGGGTCGGCCCCTACTTCTCGGTGGGCACATTATATACGTCTATAACGTAATATAACCTAACCTAACCCATCTAGACCGTCGCTGGTAATGTCTTACAAAATCCCGGTCTTGTCGGCCCGTACTTCTCAGTGGGAAGATTATATACGGCTATAACGTTATATATCCTAACCTAAGGGAACCTAACATCTCGGATGTAGTATTTTCCAACATTCCTGGCGGGCCAGCCGCTACTTCTCGGTGGGCACATTATATGCGTCCATATCGAAATATAACCTAACCTAACCCATCTAGACCCTCGCTGGTAATGTTTCACAGAATCCCGTTCATGCCTTCCCGTACGTCTCGGTGCGGATATTATATACGTCTATAAATTTATATATCCTAACCTAAGGGAACCTAACATCTCGGATGTAGTATTGTCGAACATTCCTGGCGGGTCGGCCCCTACTTCTCGGTGGGCACATTATATACGTCTATATCGTAATATAACCTAACCTAACCCATCTAGACCGTCACTGGTAATGTTTTACAAAATCCCGGTCGTATCGTCCCGTACTTCTCGGTGGGGACATTATATACGTCTATAACGTTATATATCCTAACCTAAGGGAACCTAACTTCTCGGATGTAGTATTTTCCAACATTCCTGGCGGGTCGGCCCCTACTTCTCGGTGGGCACATTATATACGTCTATATCGTAATAAAACCTAACCTAACCCACCTAGACCCTCGCTGGTAATGTTTCACAGAATCCCGTTCATGCCTTCCCGTACGTCTCGGTGCGGATATTATATACGTCTATAAATTTATATATCCTAACCTAAGGGAACCTAACATCTCGGATGTAGTATTGTCGAACATTCCTGGCGGGTCGGCCCCTACTTCTCGGTGGGCACATTATATACGTCTATATCGTAATATAACCTAACCTAACCCATCTAGACCGTCACTGGTAATGTTTTACAAAATCCCGGTCGTATCGTCCCGTACTTCTCGGTGGGGACATTATATACGTCTATAACATTATATATCCTAACCCAAGGGCACCTAACATCTCGGATGTAGTATTTTCCAACATTCCTGACGGGTCGGCCCCTACGTCTCGGTGGGCACATTATATACGTCTATATCGCAATATAACCTAACCTAACCCATCTAGACCTTCGCTGGTAATGTTTTACAAAATCCCGGTCGTGTCGGCCCGTACTTTGCCGTGGGGACATTATATACGTCTATAAGGTTATATATCCTAACCTAAGGGAAACTAACTTCTCGGATGTAGTATTTTCCAACATTCCTGGCGGGTCGGCCCCTACTTCTCGGTGGGCACATTATATACGTCTATATCGTAATATAACCTAACCTAACCCATCTAGACCCTCGCTGGTAATGTTTTACAAAATCCCGGTCTTGTCGGCCCGTACTTCTCAGTGGGAACATTATATTCGGCTATAACGTTATATATCCTAACCTAAGGGAACCTAACATCTCGCATGTAGTATTTTCCAACATTCCTGGCGGGCCAGCCCCTACTTCTCGGTGGGCTAATTATATACGTCCATATCGAAATATAACCTAACCTAACCCATCTAGACCCTCGCTGGTAATGTTTTACAAAATCCCGGTCGTGTCGTCCCGTACTTCTCGGTGGGGACATTATATACGTCTATAACGTTATATATCCTAACCTAAGGGAACCTAACATCTCGGATGTAGTATTTTCCAACATTCATGGCGGGTCGGCCCCTACTTTCCGGTGGGCACATTATATACGTCCATATCGTAATATAACCTAACCTAACCCATCTAGACCCTCGCTGGTAATGTTTTACAAAATTCCGGTCGTGTCTGCCCGTACTTTGCCGTGGGGACATTATATACGTCTATAACGTTATATATCCTAACCTAAGGGAACCTAACATCTCGGATGTAGTATTTTCCAACATGCCTGGCGGGTCGGCCCCCACTTCTCGGTGGGCACATTATATACGTCTATATCGTAATATAACCTAACCTAACCCATCTAGACCGTCGCTGGTAATGTTTTACAAAATCCTGGTCGTGTCGTCCCGTACTTCTCGGTGGGCACATTATATACGTCTATATCGTAATATAACCTAACCTAACCCATCTAGACCGTCGCTGGTAATGTTTTACAAAATCCCGGTCGTGTCGACCCGTACTTTGCCGTGGGGACATTATATACGTCTATAACATTATATATCCTAGCCTGAGGGAACCTGACATCTCGGATGTAGTATTTTCCAACATTCCTGGCGGGTCGGCCCCTACTTCTCGGTGGGCACATTATATACGTCTATATCTTAATATAACCTAACCTAACCCATCTCGACCGTCGCTGGTAATGTTTTACAAAACCCGGTCGTGTCGACCCGTACTTCTCGGTGGGGACATTATATACGTCTATAACGTTATATATCCTAACCCAAGGGAACCTAACATCTCGGATGTAGTATTTTCCAACATAACTGGCGGGTCGGCCCCTACTTCTCGGTGGGCACATTATATACGTCTATATCGCAATACAACCTAACCTAACCCATCTAGACCCTCGCTGGTAATGTTTTACAAAATCCCTGTCGTGTCGGCCCGTACTTCTCGTTGGGGACATTATATACGTCTATAACGTTATACATCCTAACCTAAGGGAACCTAACATCTCGGATGTAGTATTTTCCAACATTACTGGCGGGTCGGCCCCTACTTCTCGGTGGGCACATTATATACGTCTATATCGTAATATAACCTAACCTAACCCATCTCGACCGTCGCTGGTAATGTTTTACAAAATCCCGGTCGTGTCGGCCCGTACATCTCGGTGAGGACATTATATACGTCTATAACGTTATATATCCTAACCTAATGGAACCTAACATCTCGGATGTAGTATTTCACAACATTCCTGGCGGGTCGGCTCCAATTCTCGGTGGGATCATTATATACGTCTATAACATAATATAACCTAACCTAACACATCTAGCCCCTAGCTGGGAATGTTTTACACAATCCCGTTCATGTCTTCCCGTACGTCTCGGTGTGTACATTATATACGTCTATAAATTTATATATCCTAACCTAAGGGAAACTAACATCTCGGATGTAGTATTTTCCAACTTTCCTGGCGGGTCGGCCCCTACTTCTCGGTGGGCACATTATATACGTCTATATCGTAATATAACCTAACCTAACCCATCTAGACCCTCGCTGGTAATGTCTTACAAAATCCCGGTCTTGTCGGCCCGTACTTCTCAGTGGGAAGATTATATACGGCTATAACGTTATATATCCTAACCTAAGGGAACCTAACATCTCGGATGTAGTATTTTCCAACATTCCTGGCGGGCCAGCCCCTACTTCTCGGTGGGCTAATTATATACGTCCATATCGAAATATAACCTAACCTAACCCATCTAGACCCTCGCTGGTAATGTTTTACAAAATCCCGGTCGTGTCGTCCCGTACTTCTCGGTGGGGACATTATATACGTCTATAACGTTATATATCCTAACCTAAGGGAACCTAACATCTCGGATGTAGTATTTTCCAACATTCATGGCGGGTCGGCCCCTACATCCCGGTGGGCACATTATATACGTCCATATCGTAATATAACCTAACCTAACCCATCTAGACCCTGGCTGGTAATGTTTTACAAAATTCCGGTCGTGTCTGCCCGTACTCTGCCGTGGGGACATTATATACGTCTATAACGTTATATATCCTAACCTAAGGGAACCTAACATCTCGGATGTAGTATTTTCCAACATTCCTGGCGGGTCGGCCCCCACTTCTCGGTGGACACATTATATACGTCTATATCGTAATATAACCTAACCTAACCCATCTAGACCGTCGCTGGTAATGTTTTACAAAATCCCGGTCGTGTCGTCCCGTACTTCTCGGTGGGCACATTATATACGTCTATATCGTAATATAACCTAACCTAACCCATCTAGACCGTCGCTGGTAATGTTTTACAAAATCCCGGTCGTGTCGACCCGTACTTTGCCGTGGGGACATTATATACGTCTATAACATTATATATCCTAGCCTGAGGGAACCTGACATCTCGGATGTAGTATTTTCCAACATTCCTGGCGGGTCGGCCCCTACTTCTCGGTGGGCACATTATATACGTCTATATCGTAATATAACCTAACCTCTCCCATCTAGACCCTCGCTGGTTATGTTTTACAAAATATCGGACGTGTCGGCCCGTACTTCTCGGTGGGGACATTATATACGTCTATAACATTATATATCCTAACCTGAGGGAACCTAACATCTCGAATGTAGTATTTTCCAACATTCCTGGCGGGTCGGCCCCTACTTCTCGGTGGGCACATTATATACGTCTATATCGTAATATAACCTAACCTAACCCATCTAGACCCTCGCTGGTAATGTTTTACAAAATCCCGGTCGTGTCGGCCCGTACTTCTCGGTGGGGACATTGTATACGTCTATAACGTTATCTATCCTAACCTAAGGGAACCTAACATCGCGGATGTAGTATTTCACAACATTCCTGACGGGTCGGCGCCAATTCTCGGTGGGAACATTATATACGTCTATATCGTAATATAACCTAACCTAACCCATCTAGACCCTCGCTGGTAATGTTTTACAAAATCCCGGTCGTGTCGTCCCGTACTTCTCGGTGGGGACATTATATACGTCTATAACGTTATATATCCTAACCCAAGGCAACCTAACATCTCGGATGTAGTATTTTCCAACATTCCTGGCGGGCCAGCCCCTACTTCTCGGTGGGCACATTATATACGTCCATATCGAAATATAACCTAACCTAACCCATCTAGACCCTCGCTGGTAATGTTTTACAAAATTCCGGTCGTGTCTGCCCGTACTTCTCGGTGGGGACATTATATACGTTTATAACGTTATATATCCTAACCTAAGGGAACCTAACATCTCGGATGTAGTATTTTCCAACATTCCTGGCGGATCGGCCCCTACTTCTCGGTGGGCACATTATATACGTCTATATCGTAATATAACCTAACCTAACCCATCTAGACCCTCGCTGGTAATGTTTTACAAAATCCCGGTCTTGTCGGCCCGTACTTCTCGGTGGGGACATTATATACGTCTATAACGTTATATATCCTAACCTAAGGGAACCTAACTTCTCGGATGTAGTATTTTCCAACATTCATGGCGGGTCGGCCCCTACTTCTCGGTGGGCACATTATATACGTCCATATCGTAATATAACCTAACCTAACCCATCTAGACCCTCGCTGGTAATGTTTTACAAAATTCCGGTCGTGTGTGCCCGTACTTTGCCGTGGGGACATTATATACGTCTATAACGTTATATATCCTAACCTAAGGGAACCTAACATCTCGGATGTAGTATTTTCCAACATTCCTGGCGGGTCGGCCCCTACTTCTCGGTGGGCACATTATATACGTCCATATCGTAATATAACCTAACCTAACCCATCTAGACTCTCGCTGGTAATGTTTTACAAAATCCCGGTCGTGTCTGCCCGTACTTCTCGGTGGGGACATTATATACGTCTATAACGTTATATATACTAACCTAAGGGAACCTAACATCTCGGATGTAGTATTTTCCAGCATTCCTGGCAGGTCGGCCCCTACTTCTCGGTGGGCACATTATATACGTCTATATCGCAATATAACCTAACCTAACACATCTAGACCCTCGTTGGTAATGTTTTACAAAATCCCGGTCGTGTCGGCCCGTACTTCTCGGTGGGGACATTATATACGTCTACAAATTTATATATCCTAACCCAAGGGAACCTAACATCTCGGATGTAGTATTTTCCAACATTCCTGGCGGATCGGCCCCTACTTCTCGGTGGGCACATTATATACGTCTATATCGCAATATAACCTAACCTAACCCATCTAGACCCTCGCTGGTAATGTTTTACAAAATCCCGGTCGTGTCGTCCCGTACTTCTCGGTGGGGACATTATATACGTCTATAACGTTATATATCCTAACCTAACCCATCTAGACCCTCGCTGGTAATGTTTTACAAAATCCCTGTCGTGTCGGCCCGTACTTCTCGTTGGGGACATTATATACGTCTATAACGTTATATATCCTAACCTAAGGGAACCTATCATCTCGGATGTAGTATTTTCCAACATTCCTGGCGGGTCGGCCCCTACTTCTCGGTGGGCACATTATATACGTCTATATCGCAATATAACCTAACCTAACACATCTAGACCCTCGCTGGTATTGTTTTACAAAATCCCGGTCGTGTCGTCCCGTACTTCTCGGTGGGGACATTGTATACGTCTATAACGTTATACATCCTAACCTAAGTGAACCTAACATCGCGGATGTAGTATTTCACAACATTCCTGGCGGGTCGGCGCCTATTCTCGGTGGGAACATTATATACGTCTATATCGTAATATAACCTAACCTAACCCACCTAGACCGTCGCTGGTAATGTTTCACAGAATCGCGGTCATGTCTTCCCGTTCGTCTCGGTGCGGATATTATATACGTCTATATATTTATATATCCTAACCTAAGGGAACCTAACATCTCAGATGTAGTATTTTCCAACATTCCTGGCGGGTCGGCCCCTACTTCTCGGTGGGCACATTATATACGTCCATATCGTAATATAACCTAACCTAACCCATCTAGACCCTCGCTGGTAATGTTTTACAAAATCCCGGTCGTGTCGTCCCGTACTTCTCGGTGGGGACATTATATACGTCTATAACGTTATATATCCTAACCTAAGGGAACCTAACATCTCGGATGTAGTATTTTCCAACATTCATGGCGGGTCGGCCCCTACTTCCCGGTGGGCACATTATATACGTCCATGTCGTAATATAACCTAACCTAACCCATCTAGACCCTCGCTGGTAATGTTTTACAAAATTCCGGTCGTGTGTGCCCGTACTTTGCCGTGGGGACATTATATACGTCTATAACGTTATATATCCTAACCTAAGGGAACCTAACATCTCGGATGTAGTATTTTCCAACATTCCTGGCGGGTCGGCCCCCACTACTCGGTGGACTCATTATATACGTCTATATCGTAATATAACCTAACCTAACCCACCTAGACCGTCGCTGGTAATGTTTCACAGAATCGCGGTCATGTCTTCCCGTTCGTCTCGGTGCGGATATTATATACGTCTATAACTTTATATATCCTAACCTAAGGGAACCTAACATCGCGGATGTAGTATTTCACAACATTCCTGGCGGGTCGGCGCCAATTCTCGGTGGGAACATTATATACGTCTATAACGCAATATAACCTAACCTAACACATCTAGACCCTCGCTGGTAATGTTTTGCAAAATCCCGGTCGTTTCGTCCCGTACTTCTCGGTGGGGACATTATATACGTCTATAACGTTATATATCCTAACCTAAGGGAACCTAACATCGCGGATGTAGTATTTCACAACATTCCTGGCGGGTCGGCGCCAATTCTCGGTGGGAACATTATATACGTCTATAACGTAATATAACCTAACCTAACCCATCTAGGCCCTCGCTGGTAATGTTTTACAAAATCCCGGTCGTGTCGGCCCGTACTTCTCGGTGGGGACATTATATACGTCTACAAATTTATATATCCTAACCCAAGGGAAAGTAACATCTCGGATGTAGTATTTTCCAACATTCCTGGCGGGTCGGCCCCTACTTCTCGGTGGGCACATTATATACGTCTATATCGCAATATAACCTAACCTAACACATCTAGACCTTCGCTGGTAATGTTTTACAAAATCCCGGTCGTGTCGGCCCGTACTTCTCGGTGGGGACATTATATACGTCTACAAATTTATATATCCTAACCCAAGGGAACCTAACATCTCGGATGTAGTATTTTCCAACATTCCTGGCGGGTCGGCCCCTACTTCTCGGTGGGCACATTATATACGTCTATAACGTAATATAACCTAACCTAACCCATCTAGACCGTCGCTGGTAATGTCTTACAAAATCCCGGTCTTGTCGGCCCGTACTTCTCAGTGGGAAGATTATATACGGCTATAACGTTATATATCCTAACCTAAGGGAACCTAACATCTCGGATGTAGTATTTTCCAACATTCCTGGCGGGCCAGCCCCTACTTCTCGGTGGGCTAATTATATACGTCCATATCGAAATATAACCTAACCTAACCCATCTAGACCCTCGCTGGTAATGTTTTACAAAATCCCGGTCGTGTCGTCCCGTACTTCTCGGTGGGGACATTATATACGTCTATAACGTTATATATCCTAACCTAAGGGAACCTAACATCTCGGATGTAGTATTTTCCAACATTCATGGCGGGTCGGCCCCTACATCCCGGTGGGCACATTATATACGTCCATATCGTAATATAACCTAACCTAACCCATCTAGACCCTGGCTGGTAATGTTTTACAAAATTCCGGTCGTGTCTGCCCGTACTCTGCCGTGGGGACATTATATACGTCTATAACGTTATATATCCTAACCTAAGGGAACCTAACATCTCGGATGTAGTATTTTCCAACATTCCTGGCGGGTCGGCCCCCACTTCTCGGTGGACACATTATATACGTCTATATCGTAATATAACCTAACCTAACCCATCTAGACCGTCGCTGGTAATGTTTTACAAAATCCCGGTCGTGTCGTCCCGTACTTCTCGGTGGGCACATTATATACGTCTATATCGTAATATAACCTAACCTAACCCATCTAGACCGTCGCTGGTAATGTTTTACAAAATCCCGGTCGTGTCGACCCGTACTTTGCCGTGGGGACATTATATACGTCTATAACATTATATATCCTAGCCTGAGGGAACCTGACATCTCGGATGTAGTATTTTCCAACATTCCTGGCGGGTCGGCCCCTACTTCTCGGTGGGCACATTATATACGTCTATATCGTAATATAACCTAACCTCTCCCATCTAGACCCTCGCTGGTTATGTTTTACAAAATATCGGACGTGTCGGCCCGTACTTCTCGGTGGGGACATTATATACGTCTATAACATTATATATCCTAACCTGAGGGAACCTAACATCTCGAATGTAGTATTTTCCAACATTCCTGGCGGGTCGGCCCCTACTTCTCGGTGGGCACATTATATACGTCTATATCGTAATATAACCTAACCTAACCCATCTAGACCCTCGCTGGTAATGTTTTACAAAATCCCGGTCGTGTCGGCCCGTACTTCTCGGTGGGGACATTGTATACGTCTATAACGTTATATATCCTAACCTAAGGGAACCTAACATCGCGGATGTAGTATTTCACAACATTCCTGACGGGTCGGCGCCAATTCTCGGTGGGAACATTATATACGTCTATATCGTAATATAACCTAACCTAACCCATCTAGACCCTCGCTGGTAATGTTTTACAAAATCCCGGTCGTGTCGTCCCGTACTTCTCGGTGGGGACATTATATACGTCTATAACGTTATATATCCTAACCCAAGGCAACCTAACATCTCGGATGTAGTATTTTCCAACATTCCTGGCGGGCCAGCCCCTACTTCTCGGTGGGCACATTATATATGTCCATATCGAAATATAACCTAACCTAACCCATCTAGACCCTCGCTGGTAATGTTTTACAAAATTCCGGTCGTGTCTGCCCGTACTTCTCGGTGGGGACATTATATACGTTTATAACGTTATATATCCTAACCTAAGGGAACCTAACATCTCGGATGTAGTATTTTCCAACATTCCTGGCGGATCGGCCCCTACTTCTCGGTGGGCACATTATATACGTCTATATCGTAATATAACCTAACCTAACCCATCTAGACCCTCGCTGGTAATGTTTTACAAAATCCCGGTCTTGTCGGCCCGTACTTCTCGGTGGGGACATTATATACGTCTATAACGTTATATATCCTAACCTAAGGGAACCTAACTTCTCGGATGTAGTATTTTCCAACATTCATGGCGGGTCGGCCCCTACTTCCCGGTGGGCACATTATATACGTCCATATCGTAATATAACATAACCTAACCCATCTAGACCCTCGCTGGTAATGTTTTACAAAATTCCGGTCGTGTCGGCCCGTACTTTGCCGTGGGGACATTATATACGTCTATAACTTTATATATCCTAACCTGAGGGAACCTAACATCTCGGATGTAGTATTTTCCAACATTCCTGACGGGCCAGCCCCTACTTCTCGGTGGGCACATTATATACGTCCATATCGTAATATAACCTAACCTAACCCATCTAGACCCTCGCTGGTAATGTTTTACAAAATTCCGGTCGTGTGTGCCCGTACTTTGCCGTGGGGACATTATATACGTCTATAACGTTATATATCCTAACCTAAGGGAACCTAACATCTCGGATGTAGTATTTTCCAACATTCCTGGCGGGTCGGCCCCTACTTCTCGGTGGGCACATTATATACGTCTATAACGTAATATAACCTAACCTAACACATCTAGCCCCTAGCTGGGAATGTTTTACAGAATCCCGTTCATGTCTTCCCGAAGGTCTCGGTGCGTACATTATATACGTCTACAAATTTATATATCCTAACCCAAGGGAACCTAACATCTCGGATGTAGTATTTTCCAACATTCCTGGCGGATCGGCCCCTACTTCTCGGTGGGCACATTATATACGTCTATATCGTAATATAACCTAACCTAACCCATCTAGACCCTCGCTGGTAATGTTTTACAAAATCCCGGTCGTGTCTGCCCGTACTTCTCGGTGGGGACATTATATACGTCTATAACGTTATATATCCTAACCTAAGGGAACCTAACATCTCGGATGTCGTATTTTCCAACATTCCTGGCGGGTCGGCCCCTACTTCTCGGTGGGCACATTATATACGTCTATATCGCAATATAACCTAACCTAACACATCTAGACCTTCGCTGGTAATGTTTTACAAAATCCCGGTCGTGTCGGCCCGTACTTCTCGGTGGGGACATTGTATACGTCTATAACGTTATATATCCTAACCTAAGGGAACCTAACATCGCGGATGTAGTATTTCACAACATTCCTGGCGGGTCGGCGCCAATTCTCGGTGGGAACATTATATACGTCTATATCGTAATATAACCTAACCTAACCCATCTAGACCATCGCTGGTAATGTTTTACAAAATCCCGGTCGTGTCGTCCCGTACTTCTCGGTGGGGACATTATATACGTCTATAACGTTATATATCCTAACCCAAGGGAACCTAACATCTCGGATGTAGTATTTTCCAACATTCCTGGCGGGCCAGCCCCTACTTCTCGGTGGGCACATTATATACGTCCATATCGAAATATAACCTAACCTAACCCATCTAGACCCTCGCTGGTAATGTTTTACAAAATTCCGGTCGTGTCTGCCCGTACTTCTCGGTGGGGACATTATATACGTCTATAACGTTATATATCCTAACCTAAGGGAACCTAACATCTCGGATGTCGTATTTTCCAACATTCCTGGCGGGTCGGCCCCTACTTCTCGGTGGGCACATTATATACGTCTATAACGTAATATAACCTAACCTAACACATCTAGCCCCTAGCTGGGAATGTTTTACAGAATCCCGTTCATGTCTTCCCGAAGGTCTCGGTGCGTACATTATATACGTCTATAAATTTATATATCCTAACCTAAGGGAAACTAACTTCTCGAATGTAGTATTTTCCAACATTCCTGGCGGGTCGGCCCCTACTTCTCGGTGGGCACGTTATATACGTCTATATCGTAATATAACCTAACCTAACCCATCTAGACCCTCGCTGGTAATGTTTTACAAAATCCCGGTCTTGTCGGCCCGTACTTCTCGGTGGGGACATTATATACGTCTATAACGTTATATATCCTAACCTAAGGGAACCTAACTTCTCGGATGTAGTATTTTCCAACATTCCTGGCGGGTCGGCCCCTACTTCTCGGAGGGTACATTATATACGTCTATATCGTAATATAACCTAACCTAACCCATCTAGACCGTCGCTGGTAATGTTTTACAAAATCCCGGTCGTGTCGGCCCGTACTTCTCGGTGGGGACATTATATACGTCTACAAATTTATATATCCTAACCCAAGGGAACCTAACATCTCGGATGTAGTATTTTCCAACATTCCTGGCGGGTCGGCCCCTACTTCTCGGTGGGCACATTATATACGTCTATATCGCAATATAACCTAACCTAACCCATCTAGACCCTCGCTGGTAATGTTTTACAAAATCCCGGCCGTGTCGGCCCGTACTTTGCCGTGGGGACATTATATACGTCTATAAGGTTATATATCCTAACCTAAGGGAAACTAACTTCTCGGATGTAGTATTTTCCAACATTCCTGGCGGGTCGGCCCCTACTTCTCGGTGGGCACACTATATACGTCTATATCGCAATATAACCTAACCTAACCCATCTAGACCCTCGCTGGTAATGTTTTACAAAATCCCGGTCGTGTCGGCCCGTACTTTGCCGTGGGGACATTATATACGTCTATAAGGTTATATATCCTAACCTAAGGGAAACTAACTTCTCGGATGTAGTATTTTCCAACATTCCTGGCGGGTCGGCCCCTACTTCTCGGTGGGCACATTATATACGTCTATATCGTAATATAACCTAACCTAACCCATCTAGACCCTCGCTGGTAATGTTTTACAAAATCCCGGTCTTGTCGGCCCGTACTTTGCCGCGGGGACATTATATACGTCTATAACGTTATATATCCTAACCTAAGGGAACCTAACATCTCGGATGTAGTATTTTCCAACATTCCTGGCGCGTCGGCCCCTACTTCTCGGTGGGCACATTATATACGTCTATATCTTAATATAACCTAACCTAACCTATCTCGACCGTCGCTGGTAATGTTTTACAAAACCCGGTCGTGTCGACCCGTACTTCTCGGTGGGGACATTATATACGTCTATAACGTTATATATCCTAACCCAAGGGAACCTAACATCTCGGATGTAGTATTTTCCAACATAACTGGCGGGTCGGCCCCTACTCCTCGGTGGGCACATTATATACGTCTATATCGCAATATAACCTAACCTAACCCATCTAGACCCTCGCTGGTAATGTTTTACAAAATCCCTGTCGTGTCGACCCGTACTTCTCGGTGGGGACATTATATACGTCTATAACGTTATATATCTTAACCCAACGGAACCTAACATCTCGGATGTAGTATTTTCCAACATAACTGGCGGGTCGGCCCCTACTTCTCGGTGGGCACATTATATACGTCTATATCGCAATATAACCTAACCTAACCCATCTAGACCCTCGCTGGTAATGTTTTACAAAATCCCTGTCGTGTCGGCCCGTACTTCTCGTTGGGGACATTATATACGTCTATAACGTTATATATCTTAGCCTAAGGGAACCTATCATCTCGGATGTAGTATTTTCCAACATTCCTGGCGGGTCGGCCCCTACTTCTCGGTGGGCACATTATATACGTCTATATCGCAATATAACCTAACCTAACCCATCTAGACCCTCGCTGGTAATGTTTTACAAAATCCCGGTCGTGTCGTCCCGTACTTCTCGGTGGGGACATTATATACGTCTATAACATTATATATCCTAACCTGAGGGAACCTAACATCTCGAATGTAGTATTTTCCAACATTCCTGGCGGGTCGGCCCCTACTTCTCGGTGGGCACATTATATACGTCTATATCGTAATATAACCTAACCTAACCCATCTAGACCCTCGCTGGTAATGTTTTACAAAATCCCGGTCGTGTCTGCCCGTACTTCTCCGTGGGGACATTATATACGTCTATAACGTTATATATCCTAACCTAAGGGAACCTGACATCTCGGATGTAGTATTTTCCAACATTCCTGGCGGGTCGGCCCCTACTTCTCGGTGGGCACATTATGTACGTCTATATCGTAATATAACCTAACCTAACCCATCTAGACCCTCGCTGGTAATGTTTTACAAAATCCCGGTCGTGTCTGCCCGTACTTCTCGGTGGGGACATTATATACGTCTATAACGTTATATATCCTAACCTAAGGGAACCTAACATCTCGGATGTCGTATTTTCCAACATTCCTGGCGGGTCGGCCCCTACTTCTCGGTGGGCACATTATATACGTCTATATCGCAATATAACCTAACCTAACACATCTAGACCCTCGCTGGTAATGTTTTACAAAATCCCGGTCGTGTCGGCCCATACTTCTCGGTGCGGACATTGTATACGTCTATAACGTTATACATCCTAACCTAAGTGAACCTAACATCGCGGATGTAGTATTTCACAACATTCCTGGCGGGTCGGCGCCAATTCTCGGTGGGAACATTATATACGTCTATATCGTAATATAACCTAACCTAACCCACCTAGACCGTCGCTGGTAATGTTTCACAGAATCGCGTTCATGTCTTCCCGTACGTCTCGGTGCGGATATTATATACGTCTATAAATTTATATATCCTAACCTAAGGGAACCTAACATCTCAGATGTAGTATTTTCCAACATTCCTGGCGGGTCGGCCCCTACTTCTCGGTGGGCACATTATATACGTCCATATCGTAATATAACCTAACCTAACCCATCTAGACCCTCGCTGGTAATGTTTTACAAAATTCCGGTCGTGTGTGCCCGTACTTTGCCGTGGGGACATTATATACGTCTATAACGTTATATATCCTAACCTAAGGGAACCTAACATCTCGGATGTAGTATTTTCCAACATTCCTGGCGGGTCGGCCCCCACTACTCGGTGGACTCATTATATACGTCTATATCGTAATATAACCTAACCTATCCCATCTAGACCGTCGCTGGTAATGTTTTACAAAATCCCGGTCGTGTCGACCCGTACTTCTCGGTGGGGACATTATATACGTCTATAACGTTATATATCCTAACCTAAGGGAACCTAACATCGCGGATGTAGTATTTCACAACATTCCTGGCGGGTCGGCGCCAATTCTCGGTGAGAACATTATATACGTCTATAACGCAATATAACCTAACCTAACACATCTAGACCCTCGCTGGTAATGTTTTGCAAAATCCCGGTCGTTTCGTCCCGTACTTCTCGGTGGGGACATTATATACGTCTATAACGTTATATATCCTAACCTAAGGGAACCTAACATCGCGGATGTAGTATTTCACAACATTCCTGGCGGGTCGGCGCCAATTCTCGGTGGGAACATTATATACGTCTATAACGTAATATAACCTAACCTAACCCATCTAGGCCCTCGCTGGTAATGTTTTACAAAATCCCGGTCGTGTCGGCCCGTACTTCTCGGTGGGGACATTATATACGTCTACAAATTTATATATCCTAACCCAAGGGAACCTAACATCTCGGATGTAGTATTTTCCAACATTCCTGGCGGGTCGGCCCCTACTTCTCGGTGGGCACATTATATACGTCTATATCGCAATATAACCTAACCTAACACATCTAGACCTTCGCTGGTAATGTTTTACAAAATCCCGGTCGTGTCGGCCCGTACTTCTCGGTGGGGACATTATATGCGTCTATAAGGTTATATATCCTAACCTAAGGGAACCTAACATCTCGGATGTAGTATTTTCCAACTTTCCTGGCGGGTCGGCCACTACTTCTCGGTGGGCACATTATATACTTCTATATCGTAATCAAACCTAACCTAACCCACCTAGACCCTCGCTGGTAATGTTTCACAGAATCCCGTTCATGCCTTCCCGTACGTCTCGGTGCGGATATTATATACGTCTATAAATTTATATATCCTAACCTAAGGGAACCTAACATCTCGGATGTAGTATTGTCGAACATTCCTGGCGGGTCGGCCCCTACTTCTCGGTGGGCACATTATATACGTCTATATCGTAATATAACCTAACCTAACCCATCTAGACCGTCACTGGTAATGTTTTACAAAATCCCGGTCGTATCGTCCCGTATTTCTCGGTGGGGACATTATATACGTCTATAACATTATATATCCTAACCCAAGGGCACCTAACATCTCGGATGTAGTATTTTCCAACATTCCTGGCGGGTCGGCCCCTACGTCTCGGTGGGCACATTATATACGTCTATATCGCAATATAACCTAACCTAACCCATCTAGACCCTCGCTGGTAATGTTTTACAAAATCCCGGTCTTGTCGGCCCGTACTTCTCAGTGGGAACATTATATACGGCTATAACGTTATATATCCTAACCTAAGGGAACCTAACATCTCGGATGTAGTATTTTCCAACATTCCTGGCGGGCCAGCCCCTACTTCTCGGTGGGCTAATTATATACGTCCATATCGAAATATAACCTAACCTAACCCATCTAGACCCTCGCTGGTAATGTTTTACAAAATCCCGGTCGTGTCGGCCCGTACTTCTCGGTGGGGACATTATATACGTCTACAAATTTATATATCCTAACCCAAGGGAACCTAACATCTCGGATGTAGTATTTTCCAACATTCCTGGCGGGTCGGCCCCTACTTCTCGGTGGGCACATTATATACGTCTATAACGTAATATAACCTAACCTAACCCATCTAGACCGTCGCTGGTAATGTCTTACAAAATCCCGGTCTTGTCGGCCCGTACTTCTCAGTGGGAAGATTATATACGGCTATAACGTTATATATCCTAACCTAAGGGAACCTAACATCTCGGATGTAGTATTTTCCAACATTCCTGGCGGGCCAGCCCCTACTTCTCGGTGGGCTAATTATATACGTCCATATCGAAATATAACCTAACCTAACCCATCTAGACCCTCGCTGGTAATGTTTTACAAAATCCCGGTCGTGTCGTCCCGTACTTCTCGGTGGGGACATTATATACGTCTATAACGTTATATATCCTAACCTAAGGGAACCTAACATCTCGGATGTAGTATTTTCCAACATTCATGGCGGGTCGGCCCCTACATCCCGGTGGGCACATTATATACGTCCATATCGTAATATAACCTAACCTAACCCATCTAGACCCTGGCTGGTAATGTTTTACAAAATTCCGGTCGTGTCTGCCCGTACTCTGCCGTGGGGACATTATATACGTCTATAACGTTATATATCCTAACCTAAGGGAACCTAACATCTCGGATGTAGTATTTTCCAACATTCCTGGCGGGTCGGCCCCCACTTCTCGGTGGACACATTATATACGTCTATATCGTAATATAACCTAACCTAACCCATCTAGACCGTCGCTGGTAATGTTTTACAAAATCCCGGTCGTGTCGTCCCGTACTTCTCGGTGGGCACATTATATACGTCTATATCGTAATATAACCTAACCTAACCCATCTAGACCGTCGCTGGTAATGTTTTACAAAATCCCGGTCGTGTCGACCCGTACTTTGCCGTGGGGACATTATATACGTCTATAACATTATATATCCTAGCCTGAGGGAACCTGACATCTCGGATGTAGTATTTTCCAACATTCCTGGCGGGTCGGCCCCTACTTCTCGGTGGGCACATTATATACGTCTATATCGTAATATAACCTAACCTCTCCCATCTAGACCCTCGCTGGTTATGTTTTACAAAATATCGGACGTGTCGGCCCGTACTTCTCGGTGGGGACATTATATACGTCTATAACATTATATATCCTAACCTGAGGGAACCTAACATCTCGAATGTAGTATTTTCCAACATTCCTGGCGGGTCGGCCCCTACTTCTCGGTGGGCACATTATATACGTCTATATCGTAATATAACCTAACCTAACCCATCTAGACCCTCGCTGGTAATGTTTTACAAAATCCCGGTCGTGTCGGCCCGTACTTCTCGGTGGGGACATTGTATACGTCTATAACGTTATATATCCTAACCTAAGGGAACCTAACATCGCGGATGTAGTATTTCACAACATTCCTGACGGGTCGGCGCCAATTCTCGGTGGGAACATTATATACGTCTATATCGTAATATAACCTAACCTAACCCATCTAGACCCTCGCTGGTAATGTTTTACAAAATCCCGGTCGTGTCGTCCCGTACTTCTCGGTGGGGACATTATATACGTCTATAACGTTATATATCCTAACCCAAGGCAACCTAACATCTCGGATGTAGTATTTTCCAACATTCCTGGCGGGCCAGCCCCTACTTCTCGGTGGGCACATTATATACGTCCATATCGAAATATAACCTAACCTAACCCATCTAGACCCTCGCTGGTAATGTTTTACAAAATTCCGGTCGTGTCTGCCCGTACTTCTCGGTGGGGACATTATATACGTTTATAACGTTATATATGCTAACCTAAGGGAACCTAACATCTCGGATGTAGTATTTTCCAACATTCCTGGCGGATCGGCCCCTACTTCTCGGTGGGCACATTATATACGTCTATATCGTAATATAACCTAACCTAACCCATCTAGACCCTCGCTGGTAATGTTTTACAAAATCCCGGTCTTGTCGGCCCGTACTTCTCGGTGGGGACATTATATACGTCTATAACGTTATATATCCTAACCTAAGGGAACCTAACTTCTCGGATGTAGTATTTTCCAACATTCCTGACGGGCCAGCCCCTACTTCTCGGTGGACACATTATATACGTCCATATCGTAATATAACCTAACCTAACCCATCTAGACCCTCGCTGGTAATGTTTTACAAAATTCCGGTCGTGTGTGCCCGTACTTTGCCGTGGGGACATTATATACGTCTATAACGTTATATATCCTAACCTAAGGGAACCTAACATCTCGGATGTAGTATTTTCCAACATTCCTGGCGGGTCGGCCCCTACTTCTCGGTGGGCACATTATATACGTCCATATCGTAATATAACCTAACCTAACCCATCTAGACTCTCGCTGGTAATGTTTTACAAAATCCCGGTCGTGTCTGCCCGTACTTCTCGGTGGGGACATTATATACGTCTATAACGTTATATATACTAACCTAAGGGAACCTAACATCTCGGATGTCGTATTTTCCAACATTCCTGGCGGGTCGGCCCCTACTTCTCGGTGGGCACATTATATACGTCTATATCGCAATATAACCTAACCTAACACATCTAGACCCTCGCTGGTAATGTTTTACAAAATCCCGGTCGTGTCTGCCCGTACTTCTCGGTGGGGACATTATATACGTCTATAACGTTATATATCCTAACGTAAGGGAACCTAACATCTCGGATGTCGTATTTTCCAACATTCCTGGCGGGTCGGCCCCTACTTCTCGGTGGGCACATTATATACGTCTATAACGTAATATAACCTAACCTAACACATCTAGCCCCTAGCTGGGAATGTTTTACAGAATCCCGTTCATGTCTTCCCGAAGGTCTCGGTGCGTACATTATATACGTCTATAAATTTATATATCCTAACCTAAGGGAAACTAACTTCTCGAATGTAGTATTTTCCAACATTCCTGGCGGGTCGGCCCCTACTTCTCGGTGGGCACGTTATATACGTCTATATCGTAATATAACCTAACCTAACCCATCTAGACCCTCGCTGGTAATGTTTTACAAAATCCCGGTCTTGTCGGCCCGTACTTCTCGGTGGGGACATTATATACGTCTCTAACGTTATATATCCTAACCTAAGGGAACCTAACTTCTCGGATGTAGTATTTTCCAACATTCCTGGCGGGTCGGCCCCTACTTCTCGGAGGGTACATTATATACGTCTATATCGTAATATAACCTAACCTAACCCATCTAGACCGTCGCTGGTAATGTTTTACAAAATCCCGGTCGTGTCGGCCCGTACTTCTCGGTGGGGACATTATATACGTCTACAAATTTATATATCCTAACCCAAGGGAACCTAACATCTCGGATGTAGTATTTTCCAACATTCCTGGCGGGTCGGCCCCTACTTCTCGGTGGGCACATTATATACGTCTATATCGCAATATAACCTAACCTAACCCATCTAGACCCTCGCTGGTAATGTTTTACAAAATCCCGGCCGTGTCGGCCCGTACTTTGCCGTGGGGACATTATATACGTCTATAAGGTTATATATCCTAACCTAAGGGAAACTAACTTCTCGGATGTAGTATTTTCCAACATTCCTGGCGGGTCGGCCCCTACTTCTCGGTGGGCACACTATATACGTCTATATCGCAATATAACCTAACCTAACCCATCTAGACCCTCGCTGGTAATGTTTTACAAAATCCCGGTCGTGTCGGCCCGTACTTTGCCGTGGGGACATTATATACGTCTATAAGGTTATATATCCTAACCTAAGGGAAACTAACTTCTTGGATGTAGTATTTTCCAACATTCCTGGCGGGTCGGCCCCTACTTCTCGGTGGGCACACTATATACGTCTATATCGCAATATAACCTAACCTAACCCATCTAGACCGTCGCTGGTAATGTTTTACAAAACCCGGTCGTGTCGACCCGTACTTCTCGGTGGGGACATTATATACGTCTATAACGTTATATATCCTAACCCAAGGGAACCTAACATCTCGGATGTAGTATTTTCCAACATAACTGGCGGGTCGGCCCCTACTCCTCGGTGGGCACATTATATACGTCTATATCGCAATATAACCTAACCTAACCCATCTAGACCCTCGCTGGTAATGTTTTACAAAATCCCTGTCGTGTCGACCCGTACTTCTCGGTGGGGACATTATATACGTCTATAACGTTATATATCTTAACCCAACGGAACCTAACATCTCGGATGTAGTATTTTCCAACATAACTGGCGGGTCGGCCCCTACTTCTCGGTGGGCACATTATATACGTCTATATCGCAATATAACCTAACCTAACCCATCTAGACCCTCGCTGGTAATGTTTTACAAAATCCCTGTCGTGTCGGCCCGTACTTCTCGTTGGGGACATTATATACGTCTATAACGTTATATATCTTAGCCTAAGGGAACCTATCATCTCGGATGTAGTATTTTCCAACATTCCTGGCGGGTCGGCCCCTACTTCTCGGTGGGCACATTATATACGTCTATATCGCAATATAACCTAACCTAACCCATCTAGACCCTCGCTGGTAATGTTTTACAAAATCCCGGTCGTGTCGTCCCGTACTTCTCGGTGGGGACATTATATACGTCTATAACATTATATATCCTAACCTGAGGGAACCTAACATCTCGAATGTAGTATTTTCCAACATTCCTGGCGGGTCGGCCCCTACTTCTCGGTGGGCACATTATATACGTCTATATCGTAATATAACCTAACCTAACCCATCTAGACCCTCGCTGGTAATGTTTTACAAAATCCCGGTCGTGTCTGCCCGTACTTCTCCGTGGGGACATTATATACGTCTATAACGTTATATATCCTAACCTAAGGGAACCTGACATCTCGGATGTAGTATTTTCCAACATTCCTGGCGGGTCGGCCCCTACTTCTCGGTGGGCACATTATGTACGTCTATATCGTAATATAACCTAACCTAACCCATCTAGACCCTCGCTGGTAATGTTTTACAAAATCCCGGTCGTGTCTGCCCGTACTTCTCGGTGGGGACATTATATACGTCTATAACGTTATATATCCTAACCTAAGGGAACCTAACATCTCGGATGTCGTATTTTCCAACATTCCTGGCGGGTCGGCCCCTACTTCTCGGTGGGCACATTATATACGTCTATATCGCAATATAACCTAACCTAACACATCTAGACCCTCGCTGGTAATGTTTTACAAAATCCCGGTCGTGTCGGCCCATACTTCTCGGTGCGGACATTGTATACGTCTATAACGTTATACATCCTAACCTAAGTGAACCTAACATCGCGGATGTAGTATTTCACAACATTCCTGGCGGGTCGGCGCCAATTCTCGGTGGGAACATTATATACGTCTATATCGTAATATAACCTAACCTAACCCACCTAGACCGTCGCTGGTAATGTTTCACAGAATCGCGTTCATGTCTTCCCGTACGTCTCGGTGCGGATATTATATACGTCTATAAATTTATATATCCTAACCTAAGGGAACCTAACATCTCGGATGTAGTATTTTCCAACATTCCTGGCGGGTCGGCCCCTACTTCTCGGTGGGCACATTATATACGTCCATATCGTAATATAACCTAACCTAACCCATCTAGACCCTCGCTGGTAATGTTTTACAAAATTCCGGTCGTGTGTGCCCGTACTTTGCCGTGGGGACATTATATACGTCTATAACGTTATATATCCTAACCTAAGGGAACCTAACATCTCGGATGTAGTATTTTCCAACATTCCTGGCGGGTCGGCCCCCACTACTCGGTGGACTCATTATATACGTCTATATCGTAATATAACCTAACCTATCCCATCTAGACCGTCGCTGGTAATGTTTTACAAAATCCCGGTCGTGTCGACCCGTACTTCTCGGTGGGGACATTATATACGTCTATAACGTTATATATCCTAACCTAAGGGAACCTAACATCGCGGATGTAGTATTTCACAACATTCCTGGCGGGTCGGCGCCAATTCTCGGTGAGAACATTATATACGTCTATAACGCAATATAACCTAACCTAACACATCTAGACCCTCGCTGGTAATGTTTTGCAAAATCCCGGTCGTTTCGTCCCGTACTTCTCGGTGGGGACATTATATACGTCTATAACGTTATATATCCTAACCTAAGGGAACCTAACATCGCGGATGTAGTATTTCACAACATTCCTGGCGGGTCGGCGCCAATTCTCGGTGGGAACATTATATACGTCTATAACGTAATATAACCTAACCTAACCCATCTAGGCCCTCGCTGGTAATGTTTTACAAAATCCCGGTCGTGTCGGCCCGTACTTCTCGGTGGGGACATTATATACGTCTACAAATTTATATATCCTAACCCAAGGGAACCTAACATCTCGGATGTAGTATTTTCCAACATTCCTGGCGGGTCGGCCCCTACTTCTCGGTGGGCACATTATATACGTCTATATCGCAATATAACCTAACCTAACACATCTAGACCTTCGCTGGTAATGTTTTACAAAATCCCGGTCGTGTCGGCCCGTACTTCTCGGTGGGGACATTATATGCGTCTATAAGGTTATATATCCTAACCTAAGGGAACCTAACATCTCGGATGTAGTATTTTCCAACTTTCCTGGCGGGTCGGCCACTACTTCTCGGTGGGCACATTATATACTTCTATATCGTAATCAAACCTAACCTAACCCACCTAGACCCTCGCTGGTAATGTTTCACAGAATCCCGTTCATGCCTTCCCGTACGTCTCGGTGCGGATATTATATACGTCTATAAATTTATATATCCTAACCTAAGGGAACCTAACATCTCGGATGTAGTATTGTCGAACATTCCTGGCGGGTCGGCCCCTACTTCTCGGTGGGCACATTATATACGTCTATATCGTAATATAACCTAACCTAACCCATCTAGACCGTCACTGGTAATGTTTTACAAAATCCCGGTCGTATCGTCCCGTATTTCTCGGTGGGGACATTATATACGTCTATAACATTATATATCCTAACCCAAGGGCACCTAACATCTCGGATGTAGTATTTTCCAACATTCCTGGCGGGTCGGCCCCTACGTCTCGGTGGGCACATTATATACGTCTATATCGCAATATAACCTAACCTAACCCATCTAGACCCTCGCTGGTAATGTTTTACAAAATCCCGGTCTTGTCGGCCCGTACTTCTCAGTGGGAACATTATATACGGCTATAACGTTATATATCCTAACCTAAGGGAACCTAACATCTCGGATGTAGTATTTTCCAACATTCCTGGCGGGCCAGCCCCTACTTCTCGGTGGGCTAATTATATACGTCCATATCGAAATATAACCTAACCTAACCCATCTAGACCCTCGCTGGTAATGTTTTACAAAATCCCGGTCGTGTCGGCCCGTACTTCTCGGTGGGGACATTATATACGTCTACAAATTTATATATCCTAACCCAAGGGAACCTAACATCTCGGATGTAGTATTTTCCAACATTCCTGGCGGGTCGGCCCCTACTTCTCGGTGGGCACATTATATACGTCTATAACGTAATATAACCTAACCTAACCCATCTAGACCGTCGCTGGTAATGTCTTACAAAATCCCGGTCTTGTCGGCCCGTACTTCTCAGTGGGAAGATTATATACGGCTATAACGTTATATATCCTAACCTAAGGGAACCTAACATCTCGGATGTAGTATTTTCCAACATTCCTGGCGGGCCAGCCCCTACTTCTCGGTGGGCTAATTATATACGTCCATATCGAAATATAACCTAACCTAACCCATCTAGACCCTCGCTGGTAATGTTTTACAAAATCCCGGTCGTGTCGTCCCGTACTTCTCGGTGGGGACATTATATACGTCTATAACGTTATATATCCTAACCTAAGGGAACCTAACATCTCGGATGTAGTATTTTCCAACATTCATGGCGGGTCGGCCCCTACATCCCGGTGGGCACATTATATACGTCCATATCGTAATATAACCTAACCTAACCCATCTAGACCCTGGCTGGTAATGTTTTACAAAATTCCGGTCGTGTCTGCCCGTACTCTGCCGTGGGGACATTATATACGTCTATAACGTTATATATCCTAACCTAAGGGAACCTAACATCTCGGATGTAGTATTTTCCAACATTCCTGGCGGGTCGGCCCCCACTTCTCGGTGGACACATTATATACGTCTATATCGTAATATAACCTAACCTAACCCATCTAGACCGTCGCTGGTAATGTTTTACAAAATCCCGGTCGTGTCGTCCCGTACTTCTCGGTGGGCACATTATATACGTCTATATCGTAATATAACCTAACCTAACCCATCTAGACCGTCGCTGGTAATGTTTTACAAAATCCCGGTCGTGTCGACCCGTACTTTGCCGTGGGGACATTATATACGTCTATAACATTATATATCCTAGCCTGAGGGAACCTGACATCTCGGATGTAGTATTTTCCAACATTCCTGGCGGGTCGGCCCCTACTTCTCGGTGGGCACATTATATACGTCTATATCGTAATATAACCTAACCTCTCCCATCTAGACCCTCGCTGGTTATGTTTTACAAAATATCGGACGTGTCGGCCCGTACTTCTCGGTGGGGACATTATATACGTCTATAACATTATATATCCTAACCTGAGGGAACCTAACATCTCGAATGTAGTATTTTCCAACATTCCTGGCGGGTCGGCCCCTACTTCTCGGTGGGCACATTATATACGTCTATATCGTAATATAACCTAACCTAACCCATCTAGACCCTCGCTGGTAATGTTTTACAAAATCCCGGTCGTGTCGGCCCGTACTTCTCGGTGGGGACATTGTATACGTCTATAACGTTATATATCCTATCCTAAGGGAACCTAACATCGCGGATGTAGTATTTCACAACATTCCTGACGGGTCGGCGCCAATTCTCGGTGGGAACATTATATACGTCTATATCGTAATATAACCTAACCTAACCCATCTAGACCCTCGCTGGTAATGTTTTACAAAATCCCGGTCGTGTCGTCCCGTACTTCTCGGTGGGGACATTATATACGTCTATAACGTTATATATCCTAACCCAAGGCAACCTAACATCTCGGATGTAGTATTTTCCAACATTCCTGGCGGGCCAGCCCCTACTTCTCGGTGGGCACATTATATACGTCCATATCGAAATATAACCTAACCTAACCCATCTAGACCCTCGCTGGTAATGTTTTACAAAATTCCGGTCGTGTCTGCCCGTACTTCTCGGTGGGGACATTATATACGTTTATAACGTTATATATGCTAACCTAAGGGAACCTAACATCTCGGATGTAGTATTTTCCAACATTCCTGGCGGATCGGCCCCTACTTCTCGGTGGGCACATTATATACGTCTATATCGTAATATAACCTAACCTAACCCATCTAGACCCTCGCTGGTAATGTTTTACAAAATCCCGGTCTTGTCGGCCCGTACTTCTCGGTGGGGACATTATATACGTCTATAACGTTATATATCCTAACCTAAGGGAACCTAACTTCTCGGATGTAGTATTTTCCAACATTCCTGACGGGCCAGCCCCTACTTCTCGGTGGACACATTATATACGTCCATATCGTAATATAACCTAACCTAACCCATCTAGACCCTCGCTGGTAATGTTTTACAAAATTCCGGTCGTGTGTGCCCGTACTTTGCCGTGGGGACATTATATACGTCTATAACGTTATATATCCTAACCTAAGGGAACCTAACATCTCGGATGTAGTATTTTCCAACATTCCTGGCGGGTCGGCCCCTACTTCTCGGTGGGCACATTATATACGTCCATATCGTAATATAACCTAACCTAACCCATCTAGACTCTCGCTGGTAATGTTTTACAAAATCCCGGTCGTGTCTGCCCGTACTTCTCGGTGGGGACATTATATACGTCTATAACGTTATATATACTAACCTAAGGGAACCTAACATCTCGGATGTCGTATTTTCCAACATTCCTGGCGGGTCGGCCCCTACTTCTCGGTGGGCACATTATATACGTCTATATCGCAATATAACCTAACCTAACACATCTAGACCTTCGCTGGTAATGTTTTACAAAATCCCGGTCGTGTCGGCCCGTACTTCTCGGTGGGGACATTGTATACGTCTATAACGTTATATATCCTAACCTAAGGGAACCTAACATCGCGGATGTAGTATTTCACAACATTCCTGGCGGGTCGGCGCCAATTCTCGGTGGGAACATTATATACGTCTATATCGTAATATAACCTAACCTAACCCATCTAGACCATCGCTGGTAATGTTTTACAAAATCCCGGTCGTGTCGTCCCGTACTTCTCGGTGGGGACATTATATACGTCTATAACGTTATATATCCTAACCCAAGGGAACCTAACATCTCGGATGTAGTATTTTCCAACATTCCTGGCGGGCCAGCCCCTACTTCTCGGTGGGCACAATATATACGTCCATATCGAAATATAACCTAACCTAACCCATCTAGACCCTCGCTGGTAATGTTTTACAAAATTCCGGTCGTGTCTGCCCGTACTTCTCGGTGGGGACATTATATACGTCTATAACGTTATATATCCTAACCTAAGGGAACCTAACATCTCGGATGTCGTATTTTCCAACATTCCTGGCGGGTCGGCCCCTACTTCTCGGTGGGCACATTATATACGTCTATAACGTAATATAACCTAACCTAACACATCTAGCCCCTAGCTGGGAATGTTTTACAGAATCCCGTTCATGTCTTCCCGAAGGTCTCGGTGCGTACATTATATACGTCTATAAATTTATATATCCTAACCTAAGGGAAACTAACTTCTCGAATGTAGTATTTTCCAACATTCCTGGCGGGTCGGCCCCTACTTCTCGGTGAGCACGTTATATACGTCTATATCGTAATATAACCTAACCTAACCCATCTAGACCCTCGCTGGTAATGTTTTACAAAATCCCGGTCTTGTCGGCCCGTACTTCTCGGTGGGGACATTATATACGTCTCTAACGTTATATATCCTAACCTAAGGGAACCTAACTTCTCGGATGTAGTATTTTCCAACATTCCTGGCGGGTCGGCCCCTACTTCTCGGAGGGTACATTATATACGTCTATATCGTAATATAACCTAACCTAACCCATCTAGACCGTCGCTGGTAATGTTTTACAAAATCCCGGTCGTGTCGGCCCGTACTTCTCGGTGGGGATATTATATACGTCTACAAATTTATATATCCTAACCCAAGGGAACCTAACATCTCGGATGTAGTATTTTCCAACATTCCTGGCGGGTCGGCCCCTACTTCTCGGTGGGCACATTATATACGTCTATATCGTAATATAACCTAACCTAACCCATCTAGACCCTCGCTGGTAATGTTTTACAAAATCCCGGTCTTGTCGGCCCGTACTTTGCCGCGGGGACATTATATACGTCTATAACGTTATATATAATAACCTAAGGGAACCTAACATCTCGGATGTAGTATTTTCCAACATTCCTGGCGCGTCGGCCCCTACTTCTCGGTGGGCACATTATATACGTCTATATCTTAATATAACCTAACCTAACCTATCTCGACCGTCGCTGGTAATGTTTTACAAAACCCGGTCGTGTCGACCCGTACTTCTCGGTGGGGACATTATATACGTCTATAACGTTATATATCCTAACCCAAGGGAACCTAACATCTCGGATGTAGTATTTTCCAACATAACTGGCGGGTCGGCCCCTACTCCTCGGTGGGCACATTATATACGTCTATATCGCAATATAACCTAACCTAACCCATCTAGACCCTCGCTGGTAATGTTTTACAAAATCCCTGTCGTGTCGACCCGTACTTCTCGGTGGGGACATTATATACGTCTATAACGTTATATATCCTAACCCAACGGAACCTAACATCTCGGATGTAGTATTTTCCAACATAACTGGCGGGTCGGCCCCTACTTCTCGGTGGGCACATTATATACGTCTATATCGCAATATAACCTAACCTAACCCATCTAGACCCTCGCTGGTAATGTTTTACAAAATCCCTGTCGTGTCGGCCCGTACTTCTCGTTGGGGACATTATATACGTCTATAACGTTATATATCCTAACCTAAGGGAACCTATCATCTCGGATGTAGTATTTTCCAACATTCCTGGCGGGTCGGCCCCTACTTCTCGGTGGGCACATTATATACGTCTATATCGCAATATAACCTAACCTAACCCATCTAGACCCTCGCTGGTAATGTTTTACAAAATCCCGGTCGTGTCGTCCCGTACTTCTCGGTGGGGACATTATATACGTCTATAACATTATATATCCTAACCTGAGGGAACCTAACATCTCGAATGTAGTATTTTCCAACATTCCTGGCGGGTCGGCCCCTACTTCTCGGTGGGCACATTATATACGTCTATATCGTAATATAACCTAACCTAACCCATCTAGACCCTCGCTGGTAATGTTTTACAAAATCCCGGTCGTGTCTGCCCGTACTTCTCCGTGGGGACATTATATACGTCTATAACGTTATATATCCTAACCTAAGGGAACCTGACATCTCGGATGTAGTATTTTCCAACATTCCTGGCGGGTCGGCCCCTACTTCTCGGTGGGCACATTATGTACGTCTATATCGTAATATAACCTAACCTAACCCATTTAGACCCTCGCTGGTAATGTTTTACAAAATCCCGGTCGTGTCTGCCCGTACTTCTCGGTGGGGACATTATATACGTCTATAACGTTATATATCCTAACCTAAGGGAACCTAACATCTCGGATGTCGTATTTTCCAACATTCCTGGCGGGTCGGCCCCTACTTCTCGGTGGGCACATTATATACGTCTATATCGCAATATAACCTAACCTAACACATCTAGACCCTCGCTGGTAATGTTTTACAAAATCCCGGTCGTGTCGGCCCATACTTCTCGGTGCGGACATTGTATACGTCTATAACGTTATACATCCTAACCTAAGTGAACCTAACATCGCGGATGTAGTATTTCACAACATTCCTGGCGGGTCGGCGCCAATTCTCGGTGGGAACATTATATACGTCTATATCGTAATATAACCTAACCTAACCCACCTAGACCGTCGCTGGTAATGTTTCACAGAATCGCGTTCATGTCTTCCCGTACGTCTCGGTGCGGATATTATATACGTCTATAAATTTATATATCCTAACCTAAGGGAACCTAACATCTCAGATGTAGTATTTTCCAACATTCCTGGCGGGTCGGCCCCTACTTCTCGGTGGGCACATTATATACGTCCATATCGTAATATAACCTAACCTAACCCATCTAGACCCTCGCTGGTAATGTTTTACAAAATTCCGGTCGTGTGTGCCCGTACTTTGCCGTGGGGACATTATATACGTCTATAACGTTATATATCCTAACCTAAGGGAACCTAACATCTCGGATGTAGTATTTTCCAACATTCCTGGCGGGTCGGCCCCCACTACTCGGTGGACTCATTATATACGTCTATATCGTAATATAACCTAACCTATCCCATCTAGACCGTCGCTGGTAATGTTTTACAAAATCCCGGTCGTGTCGACCCGTACTTCTCGGTGGGGACATTATATACGTCTATAACGTTATATATCCTAACCTAAGGGAACCTAACATCGCGGATGTAGTATTTCACAACATTCCTGGCGGGTCGGCGCCAATTCTCGGTGAGAACATTATATACGTCTATAACGCAATATAACCTAACCTAACACATCTAGACCCTCGCTGGTAATGTTTTGCAAAATCCCGGTCGTTTCGTCCCGTACTTCTCGGTGGGGACATTATATACGTCTATAACGTTATATATCCTAACCTAAGGGAACCTAACATCGCGGATGTAGTATTTCACAACATTCCTGGCGGGTCGGCGCCAATTCTCGGTGGGAACATTATATACGTCTATAACGTAATATAACCTAACCTAACCCATCTAGGCCCTCGCTGGTAATGTTTTACAAAATCCCGGTCGTGTCGGCCCGTACTTCTCGGTGGGGACATTATATACGTCTACAAATTTATATATCCTAACCCAAGGGAACCTAACATCTCGGATGTAGTATTTTCCAACATTCCTGGCGGGTCGGCCCCTACTTCTCGGTGGGCACATTATATACGTCTATCTCGCAATATAACCTAACCTAACACATCTAGACCTTCGCTGGTAATGTTTTACAAAATCCCGGTCGTGTCGGCCCGTACTTCTCGGTGGGGACATTATATGCGTCTATAAGGTTATATATCCTAACCTAAGGGAACCTAACATCTCGGATGTAGTATTTTCCAACTTTCCTGGCGGGTCGGCCACTACTTCTCGGTGGGCACATTATATACGTCTATATCGCAATATAACCTAACCTAACCCATCTAGACCCTCGCTGGTAATGTTTTACAAAATCCCGGTCGTGTCTGCCCGTACTTCTCCGTGGGGACATTATATACGTCTATAACGTTATATATCCTAACCTAAGGGAACCTGACATCTCGGATGTAGTATTTTCCAACATTCCTGGCGGGTCGGCCCCTACTTCTCGGTGGGCACATTATGTACGTCTATATCGTAATATAACCTAACCTAACCCATTTAGACCCTCGCTGGTAATGTTTTACAAAATCCCGGTCGTGTCTGCCCGTACTTCTCGGTGGGGACATTATATACGTCTATAACGTTATATATCCTAACCTAAGGGAACCTAACATCTCGGATGTCGTATTTTCCAACATTCCTGGCGGGTCGGCCCCTACTTCTCGGTGGGCACATTATATACGTCTATATCGCAATATAACCTAACCTAACACATCTAGACCCTCGCTGGTAATGTTTTACAAAATCCCGGTCGTGTCGGCCCATACTTCTCGGTGCGGACATTGTATACGTCTATAACGTTATACATCCTAACCTAAGTGAACCTAACATCGCGGATGTAGTATTTCACAACATTCCTGGCGGGTCGGCGCCAATTCTCGGTGGGAACATTATATACGTCTATATCGTAATATAACCTAACCTAACCCACCTAGACCGTCGCTGGTAATGTTTCACAGAATCGCGTTCATGTCTTCCCGTACGTCTCGGTGCGGATATTATATACGTCTATAAATTTATATATCCTAACCTAAGGGAACCTAACATCTCAGATGTAGTATTTTCCAACATTCCTGGCGGGTCGGCCCCTACTTCTCGGTGGGCACATTATATACGTCCATATCGTAATATAACCTAACCTAACCCATCTAGACCCTCGCTGGTAATGTTTTACAAAATTCCGGTCGTGTGTGCCCGTACTTTGCCGTGGGGACATTATATACGTCTATAACGTTATATATCCTAACCTAAGGGAACCTAACATCGCGGATGTAGTATTTCACAACATTCCTGGCGGGTCGGCGCCAATTCTCGGTGAGAACATTATATACGTCTATAACGCAATATAACCTAACCTAACACATCTAGACCCTCGCTGGTAATGTTTTGCAAAATCCCGGTCGTTTCGTCCCGTACTTCTCGGTGGGGACATTATATACGTCTATAACGTTATATATCCTAACCTAAGGGAACCTAACATCGCGGATGTAGTATTTCACAACATTCCTGGCGGGTCGGCGCCAATTCTCGGTGGGAACATTATATACGTCTATAACGTAATATAACCTAACCTAACCCATCTAGGCCCTCGCTGGTAATGTTTTACAAAATCCCGGTCGTGTCGGCCCGTACTTCTCGGTGGGGACATTATATACGTCTACAAATTTATATATCCTAACCCAAGGGAACCTAACATCTCGGATGTAGTATTTTCCAACATTCCTGGCGGGTCGGCCCCTACTTCTCGGTGGGCACATTATATACGTCTATCTCGCAATATAACCTAACCTAACACATCTAGACCTTCGCTGGTAATGTTTTACAAAATCCCGGTCGTGTCGGCCCGTACTTCTCGGTGGGGACATTATATGCGTCTATAAGGTTATATATCCTAACCTAAGGGAACCTAACATCTCGGATGTAGTATTTTCCAACTTTCCTGGCGGGTCGGCCACTACTTCTCGGTGGGCACATTATATACTTCTATATCGTAATCAAACCTAACCTAACCCACCTAGACCCTCGTTGGTAATGTTTCACAGAATCCCGTTCATGCCTTCCCGTACGTCTCGGTGCGGATATTATATACGTCTATAAATTTATATATCCTAACCTAAGGGAACCTAACATCTCGGATGTAGTATTGTCGAACATTCCTGGCGGGTCGGCCCCTACTTCTCGGTGGGCACATTATATACGTCTATATCGTAATATAACCTAACCTAACCCATCTAGACCGTCACTGGTAATGTTTTACAAAATCCCGGTCGTATCGTCCCGTATTTCTCGGTGGGGACATTATATACGTCTATAACATTATATATCCTAACCCAAGGGCACCTAACATCTCGGATGTAGTATTTTCCAACATTCCTGGCGGGTCGGCCCCTACGTCTCGGTGGGCACATTATATACGTCTATATCGCAATATAACCTAACCTAACCCATCTAGACCCTCGCTGGTAATGTTTTACAAAATCCCGGTCTTGTCGGCCCGTACTTCTCAGTGGGAACATTATATACGGCTATAACGTTATATATCCTAACCTAAGGGAACCTAACATCTCGGATGTAGTATTTTCCAACATTCCTGGCGGGCCAGCCCCTACTTCTCGGTGGGCTAATTATATACGTCCATATCGAAATATAACCTAACCTAACCCATCTAGACCCTCGCTGGTAATGTTTTACAAAATCCCGGTCGTGTCGTCCCGTACTTCTCGGTGGGGACATTATATACGTCTATAACGTTATATATCCTAACCTAAGGGAACCTAACATCTCGGATGTAGTATTTTCCAACATTCATGGCGGGTCGGCCCCTACTTCCCGGTGGGCACATTATATACGCCCATATCGTAATATAACCTAACCTAACCCATCTAGACCCTCGCTGGTAATGTTTTACAAAATTCCGGTCGTGTCTGCCCGTACTTTGCCGTGGGGACATTATATACGTCTATAACGTTATATATCCTAACCTAAGGGAACCTAACATCTCGGATGTAGTATTTTCCAACATTCCTGGCGGGTCGGCCCCCACTTCTCGGTGGACACATTATATACGTCTATATCGTAATATAACCTAACCTAACCCATCTAGACCGTCGCTGGTAATGTTTTACAAAATCCCGGTCGTGTCGTCCCGTACTTCTCGGTGGGGACATTATATACGTCTATAACGTTATATATCCTAACCTAAGGGAACCTAACATCTCGGATGTAGTATTTTCCAACATTCATGGCGGGTCGGCCCCTACTTCCCGGTGGGCACATTATATACGCCCATATCGTAATATAACCTAACCTAACCCATCTAGACCCTCGCTGGTAATGTTTTACAAAATTCCGGTCGTGTCTGCCCGTACTTTGCCGTGGGGACATTATATACGTCTATAACATTATATATCCTAGCCTGAGGGAACCTGACATCTCGGATGTAGTATTTTCCAACATTCCTGGCGGGTCGGCCCCTACTTCTCGGTGGGCACATTATATACGTCTATATCGTAATATAACCTAACCTCTCCCATCTAGACCCTCGCTGGTAATGTTTTACAAAATATCGAACGTGTCGGCCCGTACTTCTCGGTGGGGACATTATATACGTCTATAACATTATATATCCTAACCTGAGGGAAACTAACATCTCGAATGTAGTATTTTCCAACATTCCTGGCGGGTCGGCCCCTACTTCTCGGTGGGCACATTATATACGTCTATATCGTAATATAACCTAACCTAACCCATCTAGACCCTCGCTGGTAATGTTTTACAAAATCCCGGTCGTGTCTGCCCGTACTTCTCCGTGGGGACATTATATACGTCTATAACGTTATATATCCTAACCTAAGGGAACCTGACATCTCGGATGTAGTATTTTCCAACATTCCTTGCGGGTCGGCCCCTACTTCTCGGTGGGCACATTATGTACGTCTATATCGTAATATAACCTAACCTAACCCATCTAGACCCTCGCTGGTAATGTTTTACAAAATCCCGGTCGTGTCTGCCCGTACTTCTCGGTGGGGACATTATATACGTCTATAACGTTATATATCCTAACCTAAGGGAACCTAACATCTCGGATGTCGTATTTTCCAACATTCCTGGCGGGTCGGCCCCTACTTCTCGGTGGGCACATTATATACGTCTATATCGCAATATAACCTAACCTAACACATCTAGACCTTCGCTGGTAATGTTTTACAAAATCCCGGTCGTGTCGGCCCATACTTCTCGGTGGGGACATTGTATACGTCTATAACGTTATATATCCTAACCTAAGGGAACCTAACATCGCGGATGTAGTATTTCACAACATTCCTGGCGGGTCGGCGCCAATTCTCGGTGGGAACATTATATACGTCTATATCGTAATATAACCTAACCTAACCCATCTAGACCCTCGCTGGTAATGTTTTACAAAATCCCGGTCGTGTCGTCCCGTACTTCTCGGTGGGGACATTATATACGTCTATAACGTTATATATCCTAACCCAAGGGAACCTAACATCTCGGATGTAGTATTTTCCAACATTCCTGGCGGGCCAGCCCCTACTTCTCGGTGGGCACATTATATACGTCCATATCGAAATATAACCTAACCTAACCCATCTAGACCCTCGCTGGTAATGTTTTACAAAATTCCGGTCGTGTCTGCCCGTACTTCTCGGTGGGGACATTATATACGTCTATAACGTTATATATCCTAACCTAAGGGAACCTAACATCTCGGATGTCGTATTTTCCAACATTCCTGGCGGGTCGGCCCCTACTTCTCGGTGGGCACATTATATACGTCTATAACGTAATATAACCTAACCTAACACATCTAGCCCCTAGCTGGGAATGTTTTACAGAATCCCGTTCATGTCTTCCCGAAGGTCTCGGTGCGTACATTATATACGTCTATAAATTTATATATCCTAACCTGAGGGAAACTAACTTCTCGGATGTAGTATTTTCCAACATTCCTGGCGGGTCGGCCCCTACTTCTCGGTGGGCACGTTATATACGTCTATATCGTAATATAACCTAACCTAACCCATCTAGACCCTCGCTGGTAATGTTTTACAAAATCCCGGTCTTGTCGGCCCGTACTTCTCGGTGGGGACAATATATACGTCTATAACGTTATATATCCTAACCTAAGGGAACCTAACTTCTCGGATGTAGTATTTTCCAACATTCCTGGCGGGTCGGCCCCTACTTCTCGGAGGGCACATTATATACGTCTATATCGTAATATAACCTAACCTAACCCATCTAGACCGTCGCTGGTAATGTTTTACAAAATCCCGGTCGTGTCGACCCGTAATTCTCGGTGGGGACATTATATACGTCTATAACGTTATATATCCTAACCCAAGGGAACCTAACATCTCGGATGTAGTATTTTCCAACATTCCTGGCGGGTCGGCACCTACTTCTCGGTGGGCACATTATATACGCCCATATCGTAATATAACCTAACCTAACCCATCTAGACCCTCGCTGGTAATGTTTTACAAAATTCCGGTCGTGTCTGCCCGTACTTTGCCGTGGGGACATTATATACGTCTATAACGTTATATATCCTAACCTAAGGGAACCTAACATCTCGGATGTAGTATTTTCCAACATTCCTGGCGGGTCGGCCCCCACTTCTCGGTGGACACATTATATACGTCTATATCGTAATATAACCTAACCTAACCCATCTAGACCGTCGCTGGTAATGTTTTACAAAATCCCGGTCGTGTCGTCCCGTACTTCTCGGTGGGGACATTATATACGTCTATAACGTTATATATCCTAACCTAAGGGAACCTAACATCTCGGATGTAGTATTTTCCAACATTCATGGCGGGTCGGCCCCTACTTCCCGGTGGGCACATTATATACGCCCATATCGTAATATAACCTAACCTAACCCATCTAGACCCTCGCTGGTAATGTTTTACAAAATTCCGGTCGTGTCTGCACGTACTTTGCCGTGGGGACATTATATACGTCTATAACATTATATATCCTAGCCTGAGGGAACCTGACATCTCGGATGTAGTATTTTCCAACATTCCTGGCGGGTCGGCCCCTACTTCTCGGTGGGCACATTATATACGTCTATATCGTAATATAACCTAACCTCTCCCATCTAGACCCTCGCTGGTAATGTTTTACAAAATATCGAACGTGTCGGCCCGTACTTCTCGGTGGGGACATTATATACGTCTATAACATTATATATCCTAACCTGAGGGAACCTAACATCTCGAATGTAGTATTTTCCAACATTCCTGGCGGGTCGGCCCCTACTTCTCGGTGGGCACATTATATACGTCTATATCGTAATATAACCTAACCTAACCCATCTAGACCCTCGCTGGTAATGTTTTAGAAAATCCCGGTCGTGTCTGCCCGTACTTCTCCGTGGGGACATTATATACGTCTATAACGTTATATATCCTAACCTAAGGGAACCTGACATCTCGGATGTAGTATTTTCCAACATTCCTGGCGGGTCGGCCCCTACTTCTCGGTGGGCACATTATGTACGTCTATATCGTAATATAACCTAACCTAACCCATCTAGACCCTCGCTGGTAATGTTTTACAAAATCCCGGTCGTGTCTGCCCGTACTTCTCGGTGGGGACATTATATACGTCTATAACGTTATATATCCTAACCTAAGGGAACCTAACATCTCGGATGTCGTATTTTCCAACATTCCTGGCGGGTCGGCCCCTACTTCTCGGTGGGCACATTATATACGTCTATATCGCAATATAACCTAACCTAACACATCTAGACCTTCGCTGGTAATGTTTTACAAAATCCCGGTCGTGTCGGCCCATACTTCTCGGTGGGGACATTGTATACGCCTATAACGTTATATATCCTAACCTAAGGGAACCTAACATCGCGGATGTAGTATTTCACAACATTCCTGGCGGGTCGGCGCCAATTCTCGGTGGGAACATTATATACGTCTATATCGTAATATAACCTAACCTAACCCATCTAGACCCTCGCTGGTAATGTTTTACAAAATCCCGGTCGTGTCGTCCCGTACTTCTCGGTGGGGACATTATATACGTCTATAACGTTATATATCCTAACCCAAGGGAACCTAACATCTCGGATGTAGTATTTTCCAACATTCCTGGCGGGCCAGCCCCTACTTCTCGGTGGGCACATTATATACGTCCATATCGAAATATAACCTAACCTAACCCATCTAGACCCTCGCTGGTAATGTTTTACAAAATTCCGGTCGTGTCTGCCCGTACTTCTCGGTGGGGACATTATATACGTCTATAACGTTATATATCCTAACCTAAGGGAACCTAACATCTCGGATGTAGTATGTTCCAACATTCCTGGCGGATCGGCCCCTACTTCTCGGTGGGCACATTATATACGTCTATATCGTAATATAACCTAACCTAACCCATCTAGACCGTCGCTGGTAATGTTTTACAAAATCCCGGTCGTGTCTGCCCGTACTTCTCGTTGGGGACATTATATACGTCTATAAATTTATATATCCTAACCTGAGGGAAACTAACTTCTCGGATGTCGTATTTTCCAACATTCCTGGCGGGTCGGCCCCTACTTCTCGGTGGGCACGTTATATACGTCTATATCGTAATATAACCTAACCTAACCCATCTAGACCCTCGCTGGTAATGTTTTACAAAATCCCGGTCTTGTCGGCCCGTACTTCTCGGTGGGGACATTATATACGTCTATAACGTTATATATCCTAACCTAAGGGAACCTAACTTCTCGGATGTAGTATTTTCCAACATTCCTGGCGGGTCGGCCCCTACTTCTCGGAGGGCACATTATATACGTCTATATCGTAATATAACCTAACCTAACCCATCTAGACCGTCGCTGGTAATGTTTTACAAAATCCCGGTCGTGTCGACCCGTAATTCTCGGTGGGGACATTATATACGTCTATAACGTTATATATCCTAACCCAAGGGAACCTAACATCTCGGATGTAGTATTTTCCAACATTCCTGGCGGGTCGGCACCTACTTCTCGGTGGGCACATTATATACGTCTATATCGCAATATAACCTAACCTAACCCATATAGACACTCGCTGGTAATGTTTTACAAAATCCCGGTCGTGTCGGCCCGTACTTTGCCGTGGGGACATTATATACGTCTATAAGGTTATATATCCTAACCTAAGGGAACCTAACATCTCGGATGTAGTATTTTCCAACTTTCCTGGCGGGTCGGCCCCTACTTCTCGGTGGGCACATTATATACGTCTATATCGTAATAAAACCTAACCTAACCCACCTAGACCCTCGCTGGTAATGTTTCACAGAATCCCGTTCATGCCTTCCCGTACGTCTCGGTGCGGATATTATATACGTCTATAAATTTATATATCCTAACCTAAGGGAACCTAATATCTCGGATGTAGTATTGTCGAACATTCCTGGCGGGTTGGCCCCTACTTCTCGGTGGGCACATTATATACGTCTATATCGTAATATAACCTAACCTAATCCATCTAGACCGTCACTGGTAATGTTTTACAAAATCCCGGTCGTATCGTCCCGTACTTCTCGGTGGGGACATTATATACGTCTATAACGTTATATATCCCTAACCCAAGGGCACCTAACATCTCTGATGTAGTATTTTCCAACATAACTGGCGGGTCGGCCCCTACTTCTCGGTGGGCACATTATATACGTCTATATCGCAATATAACCTAACCTAACCCATCTAGACCCTCGCTGGTAATGTTTTACAAAATCCCTGTCGTGTCGGCCCGTACTTCTCGTTGGTGACATTATATACGTCTATAACGTTATATATCCTAACCTAAGGGAACCTATCATCTCGGATGTAGTATTTTCCAACATTCCTGGCGGGTCGGCCCCTACTTCTCGGTGGGCACATTATATACGTCTCTATCGCAATATAACCTAACCTAACACATCTAGACCCTCGCTGGTATTGTTTTACAAAATCCCGGTCGTGTCGTCCCGTACTTCTCGGTGGGGACATTATATACGTCTATAACGTTATATATCCTAACCTAAGGGAACCTAACATCGCGGATGTAGTATTTCACAACATTCCTGGCGGGTCGGCGCCAATTCTCGGTGGGAACATTATATACGTCTATATCGTAATATAACCTAACCTAACCCACCTAGACCGTCGCTGGTAATGTTTCACAGAATCGCGTTCATGTCTTCCCGTACGTCTCGGTGGGGACATTATATACGTCTACAAATTTATATATCCTAACCCAAGGGAACCTAACATCTCGGATGTAGTATTTTCCAACATTCCTGGCGGGTCGGCCCCTACTTCTCGGTGGGCACATTATATACGTCTATATCGCAATATAACCTAACCTAACCCATCTAGACCCTCGCTGGTAATGTTTTACAAAATCCCGGTCGTGTCGGCCCGTACTTTGCCGTGGGGACATTATATACGTCTATAACGTTATATATCCTAACCCAGGGGAACCTAACATCTCGGATGTAGTATTTTCCAACATTCCTGGCGGGCCAGCCCCTACTTCTCGGTGGGCACATTATATACGTCCATATCGAAATATAACCTAACCTAACCCATCTAGACCCTCGCTGGTAATGTTTTACAAAATTCCGGTCGCGTCTGCCCGTACTTCTCGGTGGGGACATTATACACGTCTATAACGTTATATATCCTAACCTAAGGGAACCTAACATCTCGGATGTAGTATTTTCCAACATTCCTGGCGGATCGGCCCCTACTTCTCGGTGGGCACATTATATACGTCTATATCGTAATATAACCTAACCTAACCCATCTAGACCCTCGCTGGTAATGTTTTACAAAATCCCGGTCGTGTCGTCCCGTACTTCTCGGTGGGCACATTATATACGTCTATAACGTAATATAACCTAACCTAACACATCTAGCCCCTAGCTGGGAATGTTTTACAGAATCCCGTTCATGTCTTCCCGAAGGTCTCGGTGCGTACATTATATACGTCTATAAATTTATATATCCTAACCTGAGGGAAACTAACTTCTCGGATGTAGTATTTTCCAACATTCCTGGCGGGTCGGCCCCTACTTCTCGGTGGGCACGTTATATACGTCTATATCGTAATATAACCTAACCTAACCCATCTAGACCCTCGCTGGTAATGTTTTACAAAATCCCGGTCTTGTCGGCCCGTACTTCTCGGTGGGGACAATATATACGTCTATAACGTTATATATCCTAACCTAAGGGAACCTAACTTCTCGGATGTAGTATTTTCCAACATTCCTGGCGGGTCGGCCCCTACTTCTCGGAGGGCACATTATATACGTCTATATCGTAATATAACCTAACCTAACCCATCTAGACCGTCGCTGGTAATGTTTTACAAAATCCCGGTCGTGTCGACCCGTAATTCTCGGTGGGGACATTATATACGTCTATAACGTTATATATCCTAACCCAAGGGAACCTAACATCTCGGATGTAGTATTTTCCAACATTCCTAGCGGGTCGGCACCTACTTCTCGGTGGGCACATTATATACGCCCATATCGTAATATAACCTAACCTAACCCATCTAGACCCTCGCTGGTAATGTTTTATAAAATTCCGGTCGTGTCTGCCCGTACTTTGCCGTGGGGACATTATATACGTCTATAACGTTATATATCCTAACCTAAGGGAACCTAACATCTCGGATGTAGTATTTTCCAACATTCCTGGCGGGTCGGCCCCCACTTCTCGATGGACACATTATATACGTCTATATCGTAATATAACCTAACCTAACCCATCTAGACCGTCGCTGGTAATGTTTTACAAAATCCCGGTCGTGTCGTCCCGTACTTCTCGGTGGGGACATTATATACGTCTATAACGTTATATATCCTAACCTAAGGGAACCTAACATCTCGGATGTAGTATTTTCCAACATTCATGGCGGGTCGGCCCCTACTTCCCGGTGGGCACATTATATACGCCCATATCGTAATATAACCTAACCTAACCCATCTAGACCCTCGCTGGTAATGTTTTACAAAATTCCGGTCGTGTCTGCCCGTACTTTGCCGTGGGGACATTATATACGTCTATAACATTATATATCCTAGCCTGAGGGAACCTGACATCTCGGATGTAGTATTTTCCAACATTCCTGGCGGGTCGGCCCCTACTTCTCGGTGGGCACATTATATACGTCTATATCGTAATATAACCTAACCTCTCCCATCTAGACCCTCGCTGGTAATGTTTTACAAAATATCGAACGTGTCGGCCCGTACTTCTCGGTGGGGACATTATATACGTCTATAACATTATATATCCTAACCTGAGGGAACCTAACATCTCGAATGTAGTATTTTCCAACATTCCTGGCGGGTCGGCCCCTACTTCTCGGTGGGCACATTATATACGTCTATATCGTAATATAACCTAACCTAACCCATCTAGACCCTCGCTGGTAATGTTTTAGAAAATCCCGGTCGTGTCTGCCCGTACTTCTCCGTGGGGACATTATATACGTCTATAACGTTATATATCCTAACCTAAGGGAACCTGACATCTCGGATGTAGTATTTTCCAACATTCCTGGCGGGTCGGCCCCTACTTCTCGGTGGGCACATTATGTACGTCTATATCGTAATATAACCTAACCTAACCCATCTAGACCCTCGCTGGTAATGTTTTACAAAATCCCGGTCGTGTCTGCCCGTACTTCCCGGTGGGGACATTATATACGTCTATAACGTTATATATCCTAACCTAAGGGAACTTAACATCTCGGATGTCGTATTTTCCAACATTCCTGGCGGGTCGGCCCCTACTTCTCGTTGGGCACATTATATACGTCTATATCGCAATATAACCTAACCTAACACATCTAGACCTTCGCTGGTAATGTTTTACAAAATCCCACTCGTGTCGGCCCATACTTCTCGGTGGGGACATTGTATACGCCTATAACGTTATATATCCTAACCTAAGGGAACCTAACATCGCGGATGTAGTATTTCACAACATTCCTGGCGGGTCGGCGCCAATTCTCGGTGGGAACATTATATACGTCTATATCGTAATATAACCTAACCTAACCCATCTAGACCCTCGCTGGTAATGTTTTACAAAATCCCGGTCGTGTCGTCCCGTACTTCTCGGTGGGGACATTATATACGTCTATAACGTTATATATCCTAACCCAAGGGAACCTAACATCTCGGATGTAGTATTTTCCAACATTCCTGGCGGGCCAGCCCCTACTTCTCGGTGGGCACATTATATACGTCCATATCGAAATATAACCTAACCTAACCCATCTAGACCCTCGCTGGTAATGTTTTACAAAATTCCGGTCGTGTCTGCCCGTACTTCTCGGTGGGGACATTATATACGTCTATAACGTTATATATCCTAACCTAAGGGAACCTAACATCTCGGATGTAGTATGTTCCAACATTCCTGGCGGATCGGCCCCTACTTCTCGGTGGGCACATTATATACGTCTATATCGTAATATAACCTAACCTAACCCATCTAGACCGTCGCTGGTAATGTTTTACAAAATCCCGGTCGTGTCTGCCCGTACTTCTCGTTGGGGACATTATATACGTCTATAAATTTATATATCCTAACCTGAGGGAAACTAACTTCTCGGATGTCGTATTTTCCAACATTCCTGGCGGGTCGGCCCCTACTTCTCGGTGGGCACGTTATATACGTCTATATCGTAATATAACCTAACCTAACCCATCTAGACCCTCGCTGGTAATGTTTTACAAAATCCCGGTCTTGTCGGCCCGTACTTCTCGGTGGGGACATTATATACGTCTATAACGTTATATATCCTAACCTAAGGGAACCTAACTTCTCGGATGTAGTATTTTCCAACATTCCTAGCGGGTCGGCCCCTACTTCTCGGAGGGCACATTATATACGTCTATATCGTAATATAACCTAACCTAACCCATCTAGACCGTCGCTGGTAATGTTTTACAAAATCCCGGTCGTGTCGACCCGTAATTCTCGGTGGGGACATTATATACGTCTATAACGTTATATATCCTAACCCAAGGGAACCTAACATCTCGGATGTAGTATTTTCCAACATTCCTGGCGGGTCGGCACCTACTTCTCGGTGGGCACATTATATACGTCTATATCGCAATATAACCTAACCTAACCCATATAGACACTCGCTGGTAATGTTTTACAAAATCCCGGTCGTGTCGGCCCGTACTTTGCCGTGGGGACATTATATACGTCTATAAGGTTATATATCCTAACCTAAGGGAACCTAACATCTCGGATGTAGTATTTTCCAACATTCCTGGCGGGTCGGCCCCCACTTCTCGGTGGACACATTATATACGTCTATATCGTAATATAACCTAACCTAACCCATCTAGACCGTCGCTGGTAATGTTTTACAAAATCCCGGTCGTGTCGGCCCGTACTTTGCCGTGGGGACATTATATACGTCTATAACGTTATATATCCTAACCCAGGGGAACCTAACATCTCGGATGTAGTATTTTCCAACATTCCTGGCGGGCCAGCCCCTACTTCTCGGTGGGCACATTATATACGTCCATATCGAAATATAACCTAACCTAACCCATCTAGACCCTCGCTGGTAATGTTTTACAAAATTCCGGTCGTGTCTGCCCGTACTTCTCGGTGGGGACATTATACACGTCTATAACGTTATATATCCTAACCTAAGGGAACCTAACATCTCGGATGTAGTATTTTCCAACATTCCTGGCGGATCGGCCCCTACTTCTCGGTGGGCACATTATATACGTCTATATCGTAATATAACCTAACCTAACCCATCTAGACCCTCGCTGGTAATGTTTTACAAAATCCCGGTCGTGTCTGCCCGTACTTCTCGGTGGGGACATTATATACGTCTATAAGGTTATATATCCTAACCTAAGGGAAACTAACTTCTCGGATGTAGTATTTTCCAACATTCCTGGCGGGTCGGCCCCTACATCTCGGTGGGCACATTATATGCGTCTATATCGCAATATAACCTAACCTAACACATCTAGACCCTCGCTGGTAATGTTTTACAAAATCCCGGTCGTGTCGGCCCATACTTCTCGGTGCGGACATTGTATACGTCTATAACGTTATACATCCTAACCTAAGTGAACCTAACATCGCGGATGTAGTATTTCACAACATTCCTGGCGGGTCGGCGCCAATTCTCGGTGGGAACATTATATACGTCTATATCGTAATATAACCTAACCTAACCCACCTAGACCGTCGCTGGTAATGTTTCACAGAATCGCGTTCATGTCTTCCCGTACGTCTCGGTGCGGATATTATATACGTCTATAAATTTATATATCCTAACCTAAGGGAACCTAACATCTCGGATGTAGTATTTTCCAACATTCCTGGCGGGTCGGCCCCTACTTCCCGGTGGGCACATTATATACGTCCATATCGTAATATAACCTAACCTAACCCATCTAGACCCTCGCTGGTAATGTTTTACAAAATTCCGGTCGTGTGTGCCCGTACTTTGCCGTGGGGACATTATATACGTCTATAACGTTATATATCCTAACCTAAGGGAACCTAACATCTCGGATGTAGTATCTTCCAACATTCCTGGCGGGTCGGCCCCCACTTCTCGGTGGACTCATTATATACGTCTATATCGTAATATAACCTAACCTAACCCATCTAGACCGTCGCTGGTAATGTTTTACAAAATCCCGGACGTGTCGACCCGTACTTTTCGGTGGGGACATTATATACGTCTATAACGTTATATATCCTAACCTAAGGGAACCTAACATCGCGGATGTAGTATTTCACAACATTCCTGGCGGGTCGGCGCCAATTCTCGGTGGGAACATTATATACGTCTATATCGCAATATAACCTAACCTAACCCATCTAGACCCTCGCTGGTAATGTTTTACAAAATCCCGGTCGTGTCGGCCCGTACTTTGCCGTGGGGACATTATATACGTCTATAACTTTATATATCCTAACCTGAGGGAACCTAACATCTCGGATGTTGTATTTTCCAACATGCCTGACGGGCCAGCCCCTACTTCTCGGTGGGCACATTATATACGTCCATATGGTAATATAACCGAACCTAACCCATCTAGACCCTCGCTGGTAATGTTTTACAAAATTCCGGTCGTGTCGGCCCGTACTTTGCCGTGGGGACATTATATACGTCTATAACTTTATATATCCTAACCTGAGGGAACCTAACATCTCGGATGTAGTATTTTCCAACATTCCTGGTGGGTCGGCGCCTACGTCTCGGTGGGCACATTATATACGTCCATATCGTAATATAACCTAACCTAACACATCTAGACCCTCGCTGGTAATGTTTTACAAAATCCCGGTCGTGTCGGCCCATACTTCTCGGTGCGGACATTGTATACGTCTATAACGTTATACATCCTAACCTAAGTGAACCTAACATCGCGGATGTAGTATTTCACAACATTCCTGGCGGGTCGGCCCCTACTTCTCGGTGGGCACATTATATACGTCTATATCGCAATATAACCTAACCTCACACATCTAGACCCTCGCTGGTAATGTTTTACAAAATCCCGGTCGTGTCGGCCCGTACTTTGCCGTGGGGACATTATATACGTCTATAACATTATATATCCTAACCTGAGGGAACCTGACATCTCGGATGTAGTATTTTCCAACATTCCTGGCGGGTCGGCCCCTACTTCTAGGTGGGCAAATTATATACGTCTATATCGTAATATAATCTAACCTAACCCATCTAGACCCTCGCTGGTAATGTTTTACAAAATATCGGACGTGTCGGCCCGTACTTCTCGGTGGGGACATTATATACGTCTATAACTTTATATATCCTAACCTGAGGGAACCTAACATCACGAATGTAGTATTTTCCAACATTCCTGGCGGGTTGGCCCCTACTTCTCGGTGGGCACATTATATACGTCTATATCGTAATATGACCTAACCTAACCCATCTAGACCGTCACTGGTAATGTTTTACAAAATCCCGGTCGTATCGTCCCGTACTTCTCGGTGGGGACATTATATACGTCTACAAATTTATATATCCTAACCCAAGGGAACCTAACATCTCGGATGTAGTATTTTCCAACATTCCTGGCGGGTCGGCCCCTACGTCTCGGTGGGCACATTATATACGTCTATATCGCAATATAACCTAACCTAACCCATCTAGACCCTCGCTGGTAATGTTTTACAAAATCCCGGTCGTGTCGGCCCGTACTTTGCCGTGGGGACATTATATACGTCTATAAGGTTATATATCCTAACCTAAGGGAAACTAACTTCTCGGATGTAGTATTTTCCAACATTCCTGGCGGGTCGGCCCCTACATCTCGGTGGGCACATTATATGCGTCTATATCGCAATATAACCTAACCTAACACATCTAGACCCTCGCTGGTAATGTTTTACAAAATCCCGGTCGTGTCGGCCCATACTTCTCGGTGCGGACATTGTATACGTCTATAACGTTATACATCCTAACCTAAGTGAACCTAACATCGCGGATGTAGTATTTCACAACATTCCTGGCGGGTCGGCGCCAATTCTCGGTGGGAACATTATATACGTCTATATCGTAATATAACCTAACCTAACCCACCTAGACCGTCGCTGGTAATGTTTCACAGAATCGCGTTCATGTCTTCCCGTACGTCTCGGTGCGGATATTATATACGTCTATAAATTTATATATCCTAACCTAAGGGAACCTAACACCTCGGATGTAGTATTTTCCAACATTCCTGGCGGGTCGGCCCCTACTTCCCGGTGGGCACATTATATACGTCCATATCGTAATATAACCTAACCTAACCCATCTAGACCCTCGCTGGTAATGTTTTACAAAATTCCGGTCGTGTGTGCCCGTACTTTGCCGTGGGGACATTATATACGTCTATAACGTTATATATCCTAACCTAAGGGAACCTAACATCTCGGATGTAGTATCTTCCAACATTCCTGGCGGGTCGGCCCCCACTTCTCGGTGGACTCATTATATACGTCTATATCGTAATATAACCTAACCTAACCCATCTAGACCGTCGCTGGTAATGTTTTACAAAATCCCGGACGTGTCGACCCGTACTTCTCGGTGGGGACATTATATACGTCTATAACGTTATATATCCTAACCTAAGGGAACCTAACATCGCGGATGTAGTATTTCACAACATTCCTGGCGGGTCGGCGCCAATTCTCGGTGGGAACATTATATACGTCTATAACGTAATATAACCTTTTTTTTTTTTTTTTTTTTTTTTTTTTTTTTTTTGTCGCAGGGAAATCCTCATGGATACCGTGGATTTTTGGGAAATCCGCGGTTATGTCGGACTCTTACCGACTAAAACCCTGCGGTGGTCTTCCTACACTTGTAGCGGGTAGCCGGGAACTCTTTCGAACGCATCCAGCATCCGGCCTCGTGTCTGAGTTCGTTGAACTCTCTGCACACAGCTCGTTCGCGAGTTCATTATTTAAACAGGCAGCGACCGCAACCACCGAGGTCGCTGCCCTCTCCTCGGTCGAGCACGTGCCGGAGAGACGTGACCCAAATCCTGTCTATCCGGCGCTCGGCGGCTCTTTCTCTTTTTCTAATTTAATTTTTCTGCCTCCTTCCTTCTACGTCGTCTTCCTCTTCTCCTGCTTGCGGCATTTCGAGATGGACGGCAGCGGCGAAGCTCCACTCCCCGGTGGGTACTTTGAAGCGACTCTCGAGCCGTGATGGACGAGAGTCCCCTACCTTGGAGTGGAACGTGGCAAACGTCTACGACGCCGACCACATAAGACTCGTCGAGCAGACAGCGTGCGCTCCCTTTCGCGCTCGGCGGCTTCCTTCGCAGCCATCACTTTGTCGCAAAACAATGTAACGGCTCGCCAATATCTCTCCCCTTCCAGCATCTTCGGCAGGATGCTGGTCGGCGAGAGATCCGGTCCGATCTCTGCCACGAGAGCGTGGCGCAGCGTTTGCCATGCCGGACAGTGTTCCAGCGTGTGCTGCGCAGAGTCGTCTCCGTCTCCGCAATGGTGACATTCAGCCGTGGCTTCTTTTCCGATCTTGCACAGGTACTGACCGAAGCAACCGTGTCCAGTCAGCATCTGCGTCACTCTGAAGTTGAGCTGCCCTCTCCTGTTTTCTACCCATTTTTCCAAGATGGGTAGAATCGCTCCGACGATCCTGTGATTGGTCGCAGGTGCGAGTTTCTCCTTCCATTTAGAGAAAGTGAAGCGTCTCGCTTCTCTTCTAATCTCGTCCTTCGTCGGAACGGGTGCACCTTCTTCTTGTACCTGGCGCATTGTACGAAGGGTTTCGTACACTATCAGATCTTCCTGCGCCAGGTATTCCAGTGGTGTGAGACCCGCCAGCATTGTTGCCGCATCGTAAGAAATCGTGCGATATCCTCTTACGATCCGAATGGCTATTCTTCGCCACGCGCTTCGCAGCAGCTGCAGCTTTCTGCCTCCTTTGTTGAGCGCGTCGCTCCATACCGGGGCTCCGTAAAGCGCGATGCTTCTTATCACCCCGGCATAAAGTTTCCTTACTTTCTCGTCCGGTCCGTGCAGATTCGGCATGATGCGGCTTAGGTAATTCGCCGCAGCATCCAGTCGAACGGCCTGACGAGCGAAGTGGAGACCAAAGTTCCATTTATCATCAAGGAGCAGTCCAAGATACTTCATCTCGCTCCCCACTGTAACTTTGGCTGGTCCGATGTTGACCACTTCGTTTCCTCCTCGCGGGTCTCTTCTTCGTCCCTTGAAGCACAGGATTTCAGATTTCTCCGGTGCCATCTGGAGCCCCATCTTCTTGATGGCATTAGCCACGACCGCAACTGCCATTTCGGCCCGGCAAATTGCGCGTTGCCGGCACGTGTCGACTGCCAACACCATCGTGTCATCCGCGTAGCATGTGAGATGCACGCCGGACGGCATTGGCAGCTTCAGGACCGCGTCGTACCCGAGATTCCAGAGAAGCGGTCCGAGGACCGATCCCTGGGGAACGCCGCGATCAATCTTCTTCTTCTCGATTCCGTGCCGGCTATCGTAGAGAATCGCGCGGTCGCTCAGGTAATTTTCCACGACCCTTCGCAGGTATCGCGGAAACCCGTGCTTTTCAAGCGCTCTACGTATCGTACTCCATTCGAGGGAGTTGAACGCATTCTTAATATCTAAAGATATCGCGATTACGACTCCCCCGGCAGCGATCGCGTTTTCGGCGAAACTCTTCACTTGTCGAATCGCGTCAATCGTCGATCGCCCTTCTCGGAAACCGAACTGGTTCTCGGCTAAGTTCGGCCCGGTTCGCGACAGGTGCTCGACGAGGCGGTTGTGGATTATTCTTTCAAATAATTTTCCGATCTCGTCGAGCAAAACTATCGGCCTGTACGCGGCCGGTGAATCCTCCGGTTTTCCCGGCTTTCGGAGCAACACTAATCTGCCAGTTTTCCATTTTGCTGGCAACGTGCCCGTCTTCAAGCATGCTGTAAATAACTTCCGCAATCTTGAATTCAGGACACTGAGTGCCATCAACCAGGCACGGCCGGGAATTCCATCCGGTCCGGGCGCGGTGTTCTTCTTTGTCATGCGCTTTATGGCGCGAGCCATTTCCTCCTCGCTGACGTCGTTGTCCTGCGACCAGATGATCGGGTCGATGTGTTCTGAAATTTGCGAGTTGCTCGCCGAAGCAGATTCTCCCGGTGGGAAGAGCGCGTCAACGACTCGCCTCAAGAAAGGCGTCTCCATCGTCTCCGTTAACGGGGGCGCCCACGGTCGTAATTTATTCATTACTATCTTGTACGGCCGCCCCCACGGATCGTCACGCAGCGTTTCCAGCAGCCCGTCCCATGCTCGTGCCTTTGACGTTTTTATGGCGGCTTGCAGCTCTATTTTCTTCTCCTTGTAAACTTCATAGAGTTGCGCCTTCCTTTCCGGATCGGGATCCCTCCGTTTCCGGTATCTCGTGTACTGTCTCCGCGCGGTCGTGCTCTCCGCACGGAGATGAGCGACCTCATTGCTCCACCAGTACAAAGGTTTACGCGGAGGATTTGACTTTATTTTCGGCATGCTTGCATTGCATACCGAGGTCAACGTCCTTGTAAACCATTCGGCTTCTCGCTCGACTACGGCCGTTTCGGTCGCCTCGCTCGGCCAGGTAGCGACGAGGGTAGCCGCCATAAACATATCCTCGTCCAACTTTCGCAACGACCATTTATTTTGTTTTCCAGTCGTAGTTTTTCTTCTTTGCATGGTTGACACGTCGATCCTTATGTAGAGATGATCAGATAATGTTTCGGTCGTGTCAACTTTCCAGCCGGTGACTCTTCGGGATGCTGCGTCGTTCGCGAACGAGAGGTCGACCGTGCTCTCGCCCTGCTGACGTACGCACGTACTGGCAGATCCTTGATTCAGCAGCCTGAGATTCGCGGATGCTGCCCAATCCATCGTCGAGTGTCCGCGCTGGTTCGTTCTGGAGGAGTGCCACATAGTTGCGTGAGCATTAAAATCTCCCAGAACGAATGTTGGACGGGGGGCGTGGCTTCGCACTACCCCTTCCACTTCATCTAAGAGCCGGTCGTAATCTTCCAGTGACCAGCTCGGCGGAGCGTATATTCCGATGACGACGCAGTCCGACCACGATACGGCTACAACGTAATATAACCTAACCTAACCCATCTAGGCCCTCGCTGGTAATGTTTTACAAAATCCCGGTCGTGTCGGCCCGTACTTCTCGGTGGGGACATTATATACGTCTACAAATTTATATATCCTAACCCAAGGGAACCTAACATCTCGGATGTAGTATTTTCCAACATTCCTGGCGGGTCGGCCCCTACTTCTCGGTGGGCACATTATATACGTCTATATCGCAATATAACCTAACCTAACCCATCTAGACCCTCGCTGGTAATGTTTTACAAAATCCCGGTCGTGTCGGCCCGTACTTTGCCGTGGGGACATTATATACGTCTATAACTTTATATATCCTAACCTGAGGGAACCTAACATCTCGGATGTTGTATTTTCCAACATGCCTGACGGGCCAGCCCCTACTTCTCGGTGGGCACATTATATACGTCCATATGGTAATATAACCGAACCTAACCCATCTAGACCCTCGCTGGTAATGTTTTACAAAATTCCGGTCGTGTCGGCCCGTACTTTGCCGTGGGGACATTATATACGTCTATAACTTTATATATCCTAACCTGAGGGAACCTAACATCTCGGATGTAGTATTTTCCAACATTCCTGGTGGGTCGGCGCCTACGTCTCGGTGGGCACATTATATACGTCCATATCGTAATATAACCTAACCTAACACATCTAGACCCTCGCTGGTAATGTTTTACAAAATCCCGGTCGTGTCGGCGCGTACTTCTCTGTGCGGACATTGTATACGTCTATAACGATATACATCCTAACCTAATTGAACCTAACATCTCGGATGTAGTATTTTCCAACATTCCTGGCGGGTCGGCCCCTACTTCTCGGTGGGCACATTATGTACGTCCATATCGTAATATAACCTAACCTAACCCATCTAGACTCTCGCTGGTAATGTTTTACAAAATCCCGGTCGTGTCTGCCCGTACTTCTCGGTGGGGACATTATATACGTCTATAACGTTATATATACTAACCTAAGGGAACCTAACATCTCGGATGTAGTATTTTCCAACATTCCTGGCAGGTTGGCCCCTACTTCTCGGTGGGCACATTATATACGTCTATATCGCAATATAACCTAACCTAACACATCTAGACCCTCGCTGGTAATGTTTTACAAAATCCCGGTCGTGTCTGCCCGTACTTCTCGGTGGAGACATTATATACCTCTACAACGTTATATATCCTAACCTAAGGGAACCTAACTTCTCGGATGTCGTATTTTCCAACATTCCTGGCGGGTCGGCCCCTACATCTCGGTGGGCACATTATATACGTCTATATCGCAATATAACCTAACATAACACATCTAGACCCTCGCTGGTAATGTTTTACAAAATCCCGGTCGTGTCGGCCCATACTTCTCGGTGCGGACATTGTATACGTCTATAACGTTATACATCCTAACCTAAGTGAACCTAACATCGCGGATGTAGTATTTCACAACATTCCTGGCGGGTCGGCCCCTACTTCTCGGTGGGCACATTATATACGTCTATATCGCAATATAACCTAACCTCACACATCTAGACCCTCGCTGGTAATGTTTTACAAAATCCCGGTCGTGTCGGCCCGTACTTTGCCGTGGGGACATTATATACGTCTATAACATTATATATCCTAACCTGAGGGAACCTGACATCTCGGATGTAGTATTTTCCAACATTCCTGGCGGGTCGGCCCCTACTTCTAGGTGGGCAAATTATATACGTCTATATCGTAATATAATCTAACCTAACCCATCTAGACCCTCGCTGGTAATGTTTTACAAAATATCGGACGTGTCGGCCCGTACTTCTCGGTGGGGACATTATATACGTCTATAACTTTATATATCCTAACCTGAGGGAACCTAACATCACGAATGTAGTATTTTCCAACATTCCTGGCGGTTCGGCCCCTACTTCTCGGTGGGCACATTATATACGTCTATATCGTAATATAACCTAACCTAACCCATCTAGACCCTCGCTGGTAATGTTTTACAAAATCCCGGTCGTGTCTGCCCGTTCTTCTCGGTGGGGACATTATATACGTCTATAACGTTATATATCCTAACCTAAGGGAACCTAACATCTCGGATGTAGTATTTTCCAACATTCCTGGCGGATCGGCCCCTACTTCTCGGTGGGCACATTATATACGTCTATATCGCAATACAACCTAGCCTAACACATCTAGACCCTCGCTGGTAATGTTTTACAAAATTCCGGTCGTGTCGGCCCGTACTTTGCCGTGGGGACATTATATACGTCTATAACATTATATATCCTAGCCTGAGCGAACCTAACATCTCGGATGTAGTATTTTCCAACATTCCTGGCGGGTCGGCCCCTACTTCTCGGTGGGCACATTATATACGTCTATATCGTAATATAACCTAACCTAACCCATCTAGACCGTCGCTGGTAATGTTTTACAAAATCCCGGTCGTGTCGTCCCGTACTTCTCGGTGGGGACATTATATACGTCTATAACGTTATATATCCTAACCTAAGGGAACCTAACATCGCGGATGTAGTATTTCACAACATTCCTGGCAGGTCGGCGCCAATTCTGGGTGGGAACATTATATACGTCTATAACGTAATATAACCTAACCTAACCCATCTAGGCCCTCGCTGGTAATGTTTTACAAAATCCCGGTCGTGTCGGCGCGTACTTCTCTGTGCGGACATTGTATACGTCTATAACGATATACATCCTAACCTAAGTGAACCTAACATCGCGGATGTAGTATTTCACAACATTCCTGGCGGGTCGGCGCCAATTCTCGGTGGGAACATTATATACGTTTATATCGTAATATAACCTAACCTAATCCACCTAGACCGTCGCTGGTAATGTTTCACAGAATCGCGTTCATGTCTTCCCGTACGTCTCGGTGCGGATATTATATACGTCTATAAATTTATATATCCTAACCTAAGGGAACCTAACATCTCGGATGTAGTATTTTCCAACATTCCTGGCGGGTCGGCCCCTACTTCTCGGTGGGCACATTATATACGTCTATATCGCAATATAACCTAACCTAACACATCTAGACCCTCGCTGGTATTGTTTTACAAAATCCCGGTCGTGTCGTCCCGTAGTTCTCGGTGGGGACATTATATACGTCTATAACGTTATATATCCTAACCTAAGGGAACCTAACATCGCGGATGTAGTATTTTCCAACATTCCTGGCGGGTCGGCCCCTACTTCTCGGTGGGCACATTATATACGTCTATGTCGTAATATAACCTAACCTAACCCATCTAGACCCTCGCTGGTAATGTTTTACAAAATCCCGGTCGTGTCTGCCCGTTCTTCTCGGTGGGGACATTATATACGTCTATAACGTTATATATCCTAACCTAAGGGAACCTAACATCTCGGATGTAGTATTTTCCAACATTCCTGGCGGATCGGCCCCTACTTCTCGGTGGGCACATTATATACGTCTATATCGCAATACAACCTAGCCTAACACATCTAGACCCTCGCTGGTAATGTTTTACAAAATTCCGGTCGTGTCGGCCCGTACTTTGCCGTGGGGACATTATATACGTCTATAACATTATATATCCTAACCTGAGGGAACCTGACATCTCGGATGTAGTATTTTCCAACATTCATGGCGGGTCGGCCTCTACTTCCCGGTGGGCACATTATATACGTCCATATCGTAATATAACCTAACCTAACCCATCTAGACCCTCGCTGGTAATGTTTTACAAAATTCCGGTCGTGTCTGCCCGTACTTTGCCGTGGGGACATTATATACGTCTATAACGTTATATATCCTAACCTAAGGGAACCTAACATCTCGGATGTAGTATTTTCCAACATTCCTGGCGGGTCGGCCCCCACTTCTCGGTGGACACATTATATACGTCTATATCGTAATATAACCTAACCTAACCCATCTAGACCGTCGCTGGTAATGTTTTACAAAATCCCGGTCGTGTCGTCCCGTACTTCTCGGTGGGGACATTATATACGTCTATAACGTTATATATCCTAACCTAAGGGAACCTAACATCGCGGATGTAGTATTTCACAACATTCCTGGCAGGTCGGCGCCAATTCTGGGTGGGAACATTATATACGTCTATAACGTAATATAACCTAACCTAACCCATCTAGGCCCTCGCTGGTAATGTTTTACAAAATCCCGGTCGTGTCGGCGCGTACTTCTCTGTGCGGACATTGTATACGTCTATAACGATATACATCCTAACCTAAGTGAACCTAACATCGCGGATGTAGTATTTCACAACATTCCTGGCGGGTCGGCGCCAATTCTCGGTGGGAACATTATATACGTTTATATCGTAATATAACCTAACCTAATCCACCTAGACCGTCGCTGGTAATGTTTCACAGAATCGCGTTCATGTCTTCCCGTACGTCTCGGTGCGGATATTATATACGTCTATAAATTTATATATCCTAACCTAAGGGAACCTAACATCTCGGATGTAGTATTTTCCAACATTCCTGGCGGGTCGGCCCCTACTTCTCGGTGGGCACATTATATACGTCTATATCGCAATATAACCTAACCTAACACATCTAGACCCTCGCTGGTATTGTTTTACAAAATCCCGGTCGTGTCGTCCCGTACTTCTCGGTGGGGACATTATATACGTCTATAACGTTATATATCCTAACCTAAGGGAACCTAACATCGCGGATGTAGTATTTCACAACATTCCTGGCGGGTCGGCGCCAATTCTCGGTGGGAAGATTATATACGTCTATAACGTAATATAACCTAACCTAACCCATCTAGGCCGTCGCTGGTAATGTTTTACAAAATCCCGGTCGTGTCGGCCCGTACTTCTCGGTGGGGACATTATATACGTCTACAAATTTATATATCCTAACCCAAGGGAACCTAACATCTCGGATGTAGTATTTTCCAACATTCCTGGCGGGTCGGCCCCTACTTCTCGGTGGGCACATTATATACGTCTATATCGCAATATAACCTAACCTAACCCATCTAGACCCTCGCTGGTAATGTTTTACAAAATCCCGGTCGTGTCGGCCCGTACTTTGCCGTGGGGACATTATATACGTCTATAACTTTATATATCCTAACCTGAGGGAACCTAACATCTCGGATGTAGTATTTTCCAACATTCCTGACGGGCCAGCCCCTACTTCTCGGTGGGCACATTATATACGTCCATATCGTAATATAACCGAACCTAACCCATCTAGACCCTCGCTGGTAATGTTTTACAAAATTCCGGTCGTGTCGGCCCGTACTTCTCGGTGGAGACATTATATACCTCTACAACGTTATATATCCTAACCTAAGGGAACCTAACATCTCGGATGTCGTATTTTCCAACATTCCTGGCGGGTCGGCACCTACATCTCGGTGGGAAGATTATATACGTCTATAATGTAATATAACCTAACCTAACCCATCTAGGCCCTCGCTGGTAATGTTTTACAAAATCCCGGTCGTGTCGGCCCGTACTTCTCGGTGGGGACATTATATACGTCTACAAATTTATATATCCTAACCCAAGGGAACCTAACATCTCGGATGTAGTATTTTCCAACATTCCTGGCGGGTCGGCCCCTACTTCTCGGTGGGCACATTATATACGTCTATATCGCAATATAACCTAACCTAACCCATCTAGACCCTCGCTGGTAATGTTTTACAAAATCCCGGTCGTGTCGGCCCGTACTTTGCCGTGGGGACATTATATACGTCTATAACTTTATATATCCTAACCTGAGGGAACCTAACATCTCGGATGTAGTATTTTCCAACATTCCTGACGGGCCAGCCCCTACTTCTCGGTGGGCACATTATATACGTCCATATCGTAATATAACCGAACCTAACCCATCTAGACCCTCGCTGGTAATGTTTTACAAAATTCCGGTCGTGTCGGCCCGTACTTTGCCGTGGGGACATTATATACGTCTATAACTTTATATATCCTAACCTGAGGGAACCTAACATCTCGGATGTAGTATTTTCCAACATTCCTGGTGGGTCGGCGCCTACGTCTCGGTGGGCACATTATATACGTCCATATCGTAATATAACCTAACCTAACACATCTAGACCCTCGCTGGTAATGTTTTACAAAATCCCGGTCGTGTCGGCGCGTACTTCTCTGTGCGGACATTGTATACGTCTATAACGATATACATCCTAACCTAATTGAACCTAACATCTCGGATGTAGTATTTTCCAACATTCCTGGCGGGTCGGCCCCTACTTCTCGGTGGGCACATTATGTACGTCCATATCGTAATACAACCTAACCTAACCCATCTAGACTCTCGCTGGTAATGTTTTACAAAATCCCGGTCGTGTCTGCCCGTACTTCTCGGTGGGGACATTATATACGTCTATAACTTTATATATCCTAACCTGAGGGAACCTAACATCACGAATGTAGTATTTTCCAACATTCCTGGCGGGTCGGCCCCTACTTCTCGGTGGGCACATTATATACGTCTATATCGTAATATAACCTAACCTAACCCATCTAGACCCTCGCTGGTAATGTTTTACAAAATCCCGGTCGTGTCTGCCCGTTCTTCTCGGTGGGGACATTATATACGTCTATAACGTTATATATCCTAACCTAAGGGAACCTAACATCTCGGATGTAGTGTTTTCCAACATTCCTGGCGGATCGGCCCCTACTTCTCGGTGGGCACATTATATACGTCTATATCGCAATACAACCTAACCTAACACATCTAGACCCTCGCTGGTAATGTTTTACAAAATCCCGGTCGTGTCGGCCCGTACTTTGCCGTGGGGACATTATATACGTCTATAACATTATATATCCTAACCTGAGGGAACCTGACATCTCGGATGTAGTATTTTCCAACATTCATGGCGGGTCGGCCTCTACTTCCCGGTGGGCACATTATATACGTCCATATCGTAATATAACCTAACCTAACCCATCTAGACCCTCGCTGGTAATGTTTTACAAAATTCCGGTCGTGTCTGCCCGTACTTTGCCGTGGGGACATTATATACGTCTATAACGTTATATATCCTAACCTAAGGGAACCTAACATCTCGGATGTAGTATTTTCCAACATTCCTGGCGGGTCGGCCCCCACTTCTCGGTGGACACATTATATACGTCTATATCGTAATATAACCTAACCTAACCCATCTAGACCGTCGCTGGTAATGTTTTACAAAATCCCGGTCGTGTCGTCCCGTACTTCTCGGTGGGGACATTATATACGTCTATAACGTTATATATCCTAACCTAAGGGAACCTAACATCGCGGATGTAGTATTTCACAACATTCCTGGCGGGTCGGCACCAATTCTCGGTGGGAAGATTATATACGTCTATAATGTAATATAACCTAACCTAACCCATCTAGGCCGTCGCTGGTAATGTTTTACAAAATCCCGGTCGTGTCGGCCCGTACTTCTCGGTGGGGACATTATATACGTCTTCAAATTTATATATCCTAACCCAAGGGAACCTAACATCTCGGATGTAGTATTTTCCAACATTCCTGGCGGGTCGGCCCCTACTTCTCGGTGGGCACATTATATACGTCTATATCGCAATATAACCTAACCTAACCCATCTAGACCCTCGCTGGTAATGTTTTACAAAATCCCGGTCGTGTCGGCCCGTACTTTGCCGTGGGGACATTATATACGTCTGTAACTTTATATATCCTAACCTGAGGGAACCTAACATCTCGGATGTAGTATTTTCCAACATTCCTGACGGGCCAGCCCCTACTTCTCGGTGGGCACATTATATACGTCCATATCGTAATATAACCGAACCTAACCCATCTAGACCCTCGCTGGTAATGTTTTACAAAATTCCGGTCGTGTCGGCCCGTACTTCTCGGTGGAGACATTATATACCTCTACAACGTTATATATCCTAACCTAATGGAACCTAACATCTCGGATGTCGTATTTTCCAACATTCCTGGCGGGTCGGCACCTACATCTCGGTGGGAAGATTATATACGTCTATAATGTAATATAACCTAACCTAACCCATCTAGGCCGTCGCTGGTAATGTTTTACAAAATCCCGGTCGTGTCGGCCCGTACTTCTCGGTGGGGACATTATATACGTCTACAAATTTATATATCCTAACCCAAGGGAACCTAACATCTCGGATGTAGTATTTTCCAACATTCCTGGCGGGTCGGCCCCTACTTCTCGGTGGGCACATTATATACGTCTATATCGCAATATAACCTAACCTAACCCATCTAGACCCTCGCTGGTAATGTTTTACAAAATCCCGGTCGTGTCGGCCCGTACTTTGCCGTGGGGACATTATATACGTCTATAACTTTATATATCCTAACCTGAGGGTACCTAACATCTCGGATGTAGTATTTTCCAACATTCCTGGCGGGTCGGCCCCTACTTCTCGGTGGGCACATTATATACGTCCATATCGTAATATAACCTAACCTAACCCATCTAGACCCTCGCTGGTAATGTTTTACAAAATCCCGGTCGTGTCGTCCCGTACTTCTCGGTGGGGACATTATATACGTCTATAACGTTATATATCCTAACCTAAGGGAACCTAACATCTCGGATGTAGTATTTTCCAACATTCATGGCGGGTCGGCCCCTACTTCCCGGTGGGCACATTATATACGTCCATATCGTAATATAACCTAACCTAACCCATCTAGACCCTCGCTGGTAATGTTTTACAAAATTCCGGTCGTGTGTGCCCGTACTTTGCTGTGGGGACATTATATACGTCTATAACGTTATATATCCTAACCTAAGGGAACCTAACATCTCGGATGTAGTATTTTCCAACATTCCTGGCGGGTCGGCCCCCACTTCTCGGTGGACTCATTATATACGTCTATATCGTAATATAACCTAACCTAACCTATCTAGACCGTCGCTGGTAATGTTTTACAAAATCCCGGTCGTGTCGACCCGTACTTCTCGGTGGGGACATTATATACGTCTATAACGTTATATATCCTAACCTAAGGGAACCTAACATCGCGGATGTAGTATTTCACAACATTCCTGGCAGGTCGGCGCCAATTCTCGGTGGGAACATTATATACGTCTATAACGTAATATAACCTAACCTAACCCATCTAGGCCCTCGCTGGTAATGTTTTACAAAATCCCGGTCGTGTCGGCCCGTACTTCTCGGTGGGGACATTATATACGTCTACAAATTTATATATCCTAACCCAAGGGAACCTAACATCTCGGATGTAGTATTTTCCAACATTCCTGGCGGGTCGGCCCCTACTTCTCGGTGGGCACATTATATACGTCTATATCTCAATATAACCTAACCTAACCCATCTAGACCCTCGCTGGTAATGTTTTACAAAATCCCGGTCGTGTCGGCCCGTACTTTGCCGTGGGGACATTATATACGTCTATAACTTTATATATCCTAACCTGAGGGAACCTAACATCTCGGATGTTGAATTTTCCAACATGCCTGACGGGCCAGCCCCTACTTCTCGGTGGGCACATTATATACGTCCATATCGTAATATAACCGAACCTAACCCATCTAGACCCTCGCTGGTAATGTTTTACAAAATCCCGGTCGTGTCGGCCCGTACTTTGCCGTGGGGACATTATATACGTCTATAACATTATATATCCTAACCTGAGGGAACCTGACATCTCGGATGTAGTATTTTCCAACATTCATGGCGGGTCGGCCTCTACTTCCCGGTGGGCACATTATATACGTCCATATCGTAATATAACCTAACCTAACCCATCTAGACCCTCGCTGGTAATGTTTTACAAAATTCCGGTCGTGTCTGCCCGTACTTTGCCGTGGGGACATTATATACGTCTATAACGTTATATATCCTAACCTAAGGGAACCTAACATCTCGGATGTAGTATTTTCCAACATTCCTGGCGGGTCGGCCCCCACTTCTCGGTGGACACATTATATACGTCTATATCGTAATATAACCTAACCTAACCCATCTAGACCGTCGCTGGTAATGTTTTACAAAATCCCGGTCGTGTCGTCCCGTACTTCTCGGTGGGGACATTATATACGTCTATAACGTTATATATCCTAACCTAAGGGAACCTAACATCGCGGATGTAGTATTTCACAACATTCCTGGCGGGTCGGCACCAATTCTCGGTGGGAAGATTATATACGTCTATAATGTAATATAACCTAACCTAACCCATCTAGGCCGTCGCTGGTAATGTTTTACAAAATCCCGGTCGTGTCGGCCCGTACTTCTCGGTGGGGACATTATATACGTCTTCAAATTTATATATCCTAACCCAAGGGAACCTAACATCTCGGATGTAGTATTTTCCAACATTCCTGGCGGGTCGGCCCCTACTTCTCGGTGGGCACATTATATACGTCTATATCGCAATATAACCTAACCTAACCCATCTAGACCCTCGCTGGTAATGTTTTACAAAATCCCGGTCGTGTCGGCCCGTACTTTGCCGTGGGGACATTATATACGTCTGTAACTTTATATATCCTAACCTGAGGGAACCTAACATCTCGGATGTAGTATTTTCCAACATTCCTGACGGGCCAGCCCCTACTTCTCGGTGGGCACATTATATACGTCCATATCGTAATATAACCGAACCTAACCCATCTAGACCCTCGCTGGTAATGTTTTACAAAATTCCGGTCGTGTCGGCCCGTACTTCTCGGTGGAGACATTATATACCTCTACAACGTTATATATCCTAACCTAATGGAACCTAACATCTCGGATGTCGTATTTTCCAACATTCCTGGCGGGTCGGCACCTACATCTCGGTGGGAAGATTATATACGTCTATAATGTAATATAACCTAACCTAACCCATCTAGGCCGTCGCTGGTAATGTTTTACAAAATCCCGGTCGTGTCGGCCCGTACTTCTCGGTGGGGACATTATATACGTCTACAAATTTATATATCCTAACCCAAGGGAACCTAACATCTCGGATGTAGTATTTTCCAACATTCCTGGCGGGTCGGCCCCTACTTCTCGGTGGGCACATTATATACGTCTATATCGCAATATAACCTAACCTAACCCATCTAGACCCTCGCTGGTAATGTTTTACAAAATCCCGGTCGTGTCGGCCCGTACTTTGCCGTGGGGACATTATATACGTCTATAACTTTATATATCCTAACCTGAGGGTACCTAACATCTCGGATGTAGTATTTTCCAACATTCCTGGCGGGTCGGCCCCTACTTCTCGGTGGGCACATTATATACGTCCATATCGTAATATAACCTAACCTAACCCATCTAGACCCTCGCTGGTAATGTTTTACAAAATCCCGGTCGTGTCGTCCCGTACTTCTCGGTGGGGACATTATATACGTCTATAACGTTATATATCCTAACCTAAGGGAACCTAACATCTCGGATGTAGTATTTTCCAACATTCATGGCGGGTCGGCCCCTACTTCCCGGTGGGCACATTATATACGTCCATATCGTAATATAACCTAACCTAACCCATCTAGACCCTCGCTGGTAATGTTTTACAAAATTCCGGTCGTGTGTGCCCGTACTTTGCTGTGGGGACATTATATACGTCTATAACGTTATATATCCTAACCTAAGGGAACCTAACATCTCGGATGTAGTATTTTCCAACATTCCTGGCGGGTCGGCCCCCACTTCTCGGTGGACTCATTATATACGTCTATATCGTAATATAACCTAACCTAACCTATCTAGACCGTCGCTGGTAATGTTTTACAAAATCCCGGTCGTGTCGACCCGTACTTCTCGGTGGGGACATTATATACGTCTATAACGTTATATATCCTAACCTAAGGGAACCTAACATCGCGGATGTAGTATTTCACAACATTCCTGGCAGGTCGGCGCCAATTCTCGGTGGGAACATTATATACGTCTATAACGTAATATAACCTAACCTAACCCATCTAGGCCCTCGCTGGTAATGTTTTACAAAATCCCGGTCGTGTCGGCCCGTACTTCTCGGTGGGGACATTATATACGTCTACAAATTTATATATCCTAACCCAAGGGAACCTAACATCTCGGATGTAGTATTTTCCAACATTCCTGGCGGGTCGGCCCCTACTTCTCGGTGGGCACATTATATACGTCTATATCTCAATATAACCTAACCTAACCCATCTAGACCCTCGCTGGTAATGTTTTACAAAATCCCGGTCGTGTCGGCCCGTACTTTGCCGTGGGGACATTATATACGTCTATAACTTTATATATCCTAACCTGAGGGAACCTAACATCTCGGATGTTGAATTTTCCAACATGCCTGACGGGCCAGCCCCTACTTCTCGGTGGGCACATTATATACGTCCATATCGTAATATAACCGAACCTAACCCATCTAGACCCTCGCTGGTAATGTTTTACAAAATTCCGGTCGTGTCGGCCCGTACTTTGCCGTGGGGACATTATATACGTCTATAACTTTATATATCCTAACCTGAGGGAACCTGACATCTCGGATGTAGTATTTTCCAACATTCATGGCGGGTCGGCCTCTACTTCCCGGTGGGCACATTATATACGTCCATATCGTAATATAACCTAACCTAACCCATCTAGACCCTCGCTGGTAATGTTTTACAAAATTCCGGTCGTGTCTGCCGTACTTTGCCGTGGGGACATTATATACGTCTATAACGTTATATATCCTAACCTAAGGGAACCTAACATCTCGGATGTAGTATTTTCCAACATTCCTGGCGGGTCGGCCCCCACTTCTCGGTGGACACATTATATACGTCTATATCGTAATATAACCTAACCTAACCCATCTAGACCGTCGCTGGTAATGTTTTACAAAATCCCGGTCGTGTCGTCCCGTACTTCTCGGTGGGGACATTATATACGTCTATAACGTTATATATCCTAACCTAAGGGAACCTAACATCGCGGATGTAGTATTTCACAACATTCCTGGCAGGTCGGCGCCAATTCTCGGTGGGAACATTATATACGTCTATAACGTAATATAACCTAACCTAACCCATCTAGGCCCTCGCTGGTAATGTTTTACAAAATCCCGGTCGTGTCGGCGCGTACTTCTCTGTGCGGACATTGTATACGTCTATAACGATATACATCCTAACCTAAGTGAACCTAACATCGCGGATGTAGTATTTCACAACATTCCTGGCGGGTCGGCGCCAATTCTCGGTGGGAACATTATATACGTCTATATCGTAATATAACCTAACCTAACCCACCTAGACCGTCGCTGGTAATGTTTCACAGAATCGCGTTCATGTCTTCCCGTACGTCTCGGTGCGGATATTATATACGTCTATAAATTTATATATCCTAACCTAAGGGAACCTAACTTCTCGGATGTCGTATTTTCCAACATTCCTGGCGGGTCGGCCCCTACATCTCGGTGGGCACATTATATACGTCTATATCGCAATATAACCTAACCTAACACATCTAGACCCTCGCTGGTAATGTTTTACAAAATCCCGGTCGTGTCGGCCCATACTTCTCGGTGCGGACATTGTATACGTCTATAACGTTATACATCCTAACCTAAGTGAACCTAACATCGCGGATGTAGTATTTCACAACATTCCTGGCGGGTCGGCCCCTACTTCTCGGTGGGCACATTATATACGTCTATATCGCAATATAACCTAACCTCACACATCTAGACCCTCGCTGGTAATGTTTTACAAAATCCCGGTCGTGTCGGCCCGTACTTTGCCGTGGGGACATTATATACGTCTATAACATTATATATCCTAACCTGAGGGAACCTGACATCTCGGATGTAGTATTTTCCAACATTCCTGGCGGGTCGGCCCCTACTGCTAGGTGGGCAAATTATATACGTCTATATCGTAATATAATCTAACCTAACCCATCTAGACCCTCGCTGGTAATGTTTTACAAAATATCGGACGTGTCGGCCCGTACTTCTCGGTGGGGACATTATATACGTCTATAACTTTATATATCCTAACCTGAGGGAACCTAACGTCACGAATGTAGTATTTTCCAACATTCCTGGCGGGTCGGCCCCTACTTCTCGGTGGGCACATTATATACGTCTATATCGTAATATAACCTAACCTAACCCATCTAGACCCTCGCTGGTAATGTTTTACAAAATCCCGGTCGTGTCTGCCTGTTCTTCTCGGTGGGGACATTATATACGTCTATAACGTTATATATCCTAACCTAAGGGAACCTAACATCTCGGATGTAGTATTTTCCAACATTCCTGGCGGATCGGCCCCTACTTCTCGGTGGGCACATTATATACGTCTATATTGCAATACAACCTAACCTAACACATCTAGACCCTCGCTGGTAATGTTTTACAAAATTCCGGTCGTGTCGGCCCGTACTTTGCCGTGGGGACATTATATACGTCTATAACATTATATATCCTAGCCTGAGCGAACCTAACATCTCGGATGTAGTATTTTCCAACATTCCTGGCGGGTCGGCCCCTACTTCTCGGTGCGCACATTATATACGTCTATATCGTAATATAACCTAACCTAACCCATCTTGACCTTCGCTGGTAATGTTTTACAAAATCCCGGTCGTGTCGGCCCGTACTTTGCCGTGGGGACATTATATACGTCTATAACATTATATATCCTAACCTGAGGGAACCTGACATCTCGGATGTAGTATTTTCCAACATTCATGGCGGGTCGGCCTCTACTTCCCGGTGGGCACATTATATACGTCCATATCGTAATATAACCTAACCTAACCCATCTAGAACCTCGCTGGTAATGTTTTACAAAATTCCGGTCGTGTCTGCCCGTACTTTGCCGTGGGGACATTATATACGTCTATAACGTTATATATCCTAACCTAAGGGAACCTAACATCTCGGATGTAGTATTTTCCAACATTCCTGGCGGGTCGGCCCCCATTTCTCGGTGGACACATTATATACGTCTATATCGTAATATAACCTAACCTAACCCATCTAGACCGTCGCTGGTAATGTTTTACAAAATCCCGGTCGTGTCGTCCCGTACTTCTCGGTGGGGACATTATATACGTCTATAACTTTATATATCCTAACCTGAGGGAACCTAACATCTCGAATGTAGTATTTTCCGACATTCCTGGCGGGTCGGCCCCTACTTCTCGGTGGACACATTATATACGTCTATATCGCAATATAATCTAACCTAACACATCTAGACCCTCGCTGGTAATGTTTTACAAAATCCCGGTCGTGTCTGCCCGTACTTTGCCGTGGGGACATTATATACGTCTATAACGTTATATATCCTAACCTAAGGGAACCTAACATCTCGGATGTAGTATTTTCCAACATTCCTGGCGGGTCGGCCCCCACTTCTCGGTGGACACATTATATACGTCTATATCGTAATATAACCTAACCTAACCCATCTAGACCGTCGCTGGTAATGTTTTACAAAATCCCGGTCGTGTCGTCCCGTACTTCTCGGTGGGGACATTATATACGTCTATAACTTTATATATCCTAACCTGAGGGAACCTAACATCTCGAATGTAGTATTTTCTGACATTCCTGGCGGGTCGGCCCCTACTTCTCGGTGGGCACATTATATACGTCCATATCGTAATATAACCGAACCTAACCCATCTAGACCCTCGCTGGTAATGTTTTACAAAATTCCGGTCGTGTCGGCCCGTACTTTGCCGTGGGGACATTATATACGTCTATAACATTATATATCCTAACCTGAGGGAACCTAACATCTCGGATGTAGTATTTTCCAACATTCCTGGTGGGTCGGCGCCTACTTCTCGGTGGGCACATTATATACGTCCATATCGTAATATAACCTAACCTAACCCATCTAGACCCTCGCTGGTAATGTTTTACAAAATTCCGGTCGTGTCGGCCCGTACTTTGCTGTGGGGACATTATATACGTCTATAACTTTATATATCCTAACCTGAGGGAACCTAACATCTCGAATGTAGTATTTTCCGACATTCCTGGCGGGTCGGCCCCTACTTCTCGGTGGACACATTATATACGTCTATATCGCAATATAACCTAACCTAACACATCTAGACCCTCGCTGGTAATGTTTTACAAAATCCCGGTCGTGTCGGCCCGTACTTTGCCGTGGGGAAATTATATACGTCTATAACCTTATATATCCTAACCTGAGAGAACCTAACATCTCGGATGTAGTATTTTCCAACATTCCTGGCGGGTCGGCGACAATTCTCGGTGGGAACATTATATACGTCTATATCGTAATATAACCTAACCTAACCCACCTAGACCGTCGCTGGTAATGTTTCACAGAATCGCGTTCATGTCTTCCCGTACGTCTCGGTGCGGATATTATATACGTCTATAAATTTATATATCCTAACCTAAGGGAACCTAACATCTCGGATGTAGTATTTTCCAACATTCCTGGCGGGTCGGCCCCTACTTCTCGGTGGGCACATTATATACGTCCATATCGTAATATAACCTAACCTAACCCATCTAGACTCTCCCTGGTAATGTTTTACAAAATCCCGGTCGTGTCTGCCCGTACTTCTCGGTGGGGACATTATATACGTCTATATCGCAATATAACCTAACCTAACACATCTAGACCCTCGCTGGTAATGTTTTACAAAATCCCGGTCGTGTCGGCCCATACTTCTCGGTGCGGACATTGTATACGTCTATAACGTTATACATCCTAACCTAAGTGAACCTAACATCGCGGATGTAGTATTTTCCAACATTCCTGGCGGGTCGGCCCCTACTTCTCGGTGGGCACACTATATACGTCTATATCGCAATATAACCTAACCTAACACATGTAGACCCTCGCTGGTAATGTTTTACAAAATCCCGGTCGTGTCGGCCCGTACTTTGCCGTGGGGACATTATATACGTCTATAACATTATATATCCTAACCTGAGGGAACCTGACATCTCGGATGTAGTATTTTCCAACATTCCTGGCGGGTCGGTCCCTACATCTCGGTGGGCACATTATATACGTCTATATCGCAATATAACCTAACCTAACCCATCTAGACCCTCGCTGGTAATGTTTTACAAAATCCCGGTCGTGTCGGCCCGTACTTTGCCGTGGGGAAATTATATACGTCTATAACCTTATATATCCTAACCTGAGGGAACCTAACATCTCGGATGTAGTATTTTCCAACATTCCTGGCGGGTCGGCGCCAATTCTCGGTGGGAACATTATATACGTCTATATCGTAATATAGCCTAACCTAACCCACCTAGACCGTCGCTGGTAATGTTTCACAGAATCGCGTTCATGTCTTCCCGTACGTCTCGGTGCCGATATTATATACGTCTATAAATTTATATATCCTGACCTAAGGGAACCTAACATCTCGGATGTAGTATTTTCCAACATTCCTGGCGGGTAGGCCCCTACTTCTCGGTGGGCACATTATATACGTCCATATCGTAATATAACCGAACCTAACCCATCTAGACCGTCGCTGGTAATGTTTTACAAAATTCCGGTCGTGTCGGCCCGTACTTTGCCGTGGGGACATTATATACGTCTATAACTTTATATATCCTAACCTGAGGGAACCTAACATCTCGGATGTAGTATTTTCCAACATTCCTGGTGGGACGGCGCCTACTTCTCGGTGGGCACATTATATACGTCCATATCGTAATATAACCTAACCTAACCCATCTAGACCCTCGCTGGTAATGTTTTACAAAATCCCGGTCGTGTCGGCCCGTACTTTGCCGTGGGGACATTATATACGTCTATAACTTTATATATCCTAACCTGAGGGAACCTAACATATCGGATGTAGTATTTTCCAACATTCCTGGCGGGTCGGCCCCCACTTCTAGGTGGACACATTATATACGTCTATATCGCAATGTAACCTAACCTAACACATCTAGACCCTCGCTGGTAATGTTTTACAAAATCCCGGTCGTGTCGGCCCGTACTTCTCTGTGCGGACATTGTATACGTCTATAACGTTATACATCCTAACCTAAGTGAACCTAACATCGCGGATGTAGTATTTCACAACATTCCTGGCGGGTCGGCGCCAATTCTCGGTGGGAACATTATATACGTCTATATCGTAATATAACCTAACCTAACCCACCTAGACCGTCGCTGGTAATGTTTCACAGAATCGCGTTCATGTCTTCCCGTACGTCTCGGTGCGGATATTATATACGTCTATAAATTTATATATCCTAACCTAAGGGAACCTAACATCTTGGATGTAGTATATTCCAACATTCCTGGCGGGTCGGCCCCTACTTCTCGGTGGGCACATTATATACGTCCATATTGTAATATAACCTAACCTAACCCATCTAGACCCTCGCTGGAAATGTTTTACAAAATCCCGGTCGTCTCTGCCCGTACTTCTCGGTGGGGACATTATATACGTCTATAACGTTATATATACTAACCTAAGCGAACCTAACATCTCGGATGTAGTATTTTCCAACATTCCTGGCGGGTCGGCCCCTACTTCTCGGTGGGCACATTATATACGTCTATATCGCAATATAACCTAACCTAACACATCTAGACCCTCGCTGGTAATGTTTTACAAAATCCCGGTCGTGTCGGCCCGTACTTCTCGGTGGGGACATTATATGCGTCTATAACGTTATTTATCCTAACCTAATGGAACCTAACATCTCGGATGTAGTATTTTCCAACATTCCTGGCGGGCCAGCCCCTACTTCTCGGTGGGCACATTATATACGTCCATATCGAAATATAACCTAACCTAACCCATCTAGACCCTCGCTGGTAATGTTTTACAAAATTCCGGTCGTGTCTGCCCGTACTTCTCGGTGGGGACATTATATACACTATAACATTATATATCCTAACCTGAAAGAACCTAACATCTCGAATGTAGTATTTTCCAACATTCCTGGCGGGTCGGCCCCTACTTCTCGGTGGGCACATTATATACGTCTATATCGTAATATAACCTAGCCTAACCCATCTAGACCCTCGCTGGTAATGTTTTACAAAATCCCGGTCGTGTCGGCCCGTACTTCTCGGTGCGGACATTGTATACGTCTATAACGTTATACATCCCAACCTAAGTGAACCCAACATCGCGGATGTAGTATTTCACAACATTCCTGGCGGGTCGGCGCCAATTCTCGGTGGGAACATTATATACGTCTATATCGTAATATAACCTAACCTAACCCACCTAGACCGTCGCTGGTAATGTTTCACAGAATCGCGTTCATGTCTTCCCGTACGTCTCGGTGCGGATATTATATACGTCTATAAATTTATATATCCTAACCTAAGGGAACCTAACATCTTGGATGTAGTATTTTCCAACATTCCTGGCGGGTCGGCCCCTACTTCTCGGTGGGCACATTATATACGTCCATATCGTAATATAACCTAACCTAACCCATCTAGACCCTCGCTGGAAATGTTTTACAAAATCCCGGTCGTCTCTGCCCGTACTTCTCGGTGGGGTCATTATATACGTCTATAACGTTATATATACTAACCTAAGGGAACCTAACATCTCGGATGTAGTATTTTCCAACATTCCTGGCGGGCCAGCCCCTACTTCTCGGTGGGCACATTATATACGTCTATATCGCAATATAACCTAACCTAACACATCTAGACCCTCGCTGGTAATGTTTTACAAAATCCCGGTCGTGTCGGCCCGTACTTCTCGGTGGGGACATTATATACGTCTATAACGTTATTTATCCTAACCTAATGGAACCTAACATCTCGGATGTAGTATTTTCCAACATTCCTGGCGGGTCGGCCCCTACTTCTCGGTGGGCACATTATATACGTCTATATCGCAATATAACCTAACCTAACCCATCTAGACCCTCGCTGGTAGTGTTTTACAAAATTCCGGTCGTGTCGGTCCGTACCTTGCCGTGGGGACATTATATACGTCTATAACATTATATATCCTAGCCTGAGGGAACCTAACATCTCGGATGTAGTATTTTCCAACATTCCTGCGGGTCGGCCCCTACTTCTCGGTGGGCACATTATATACGTCTATATCATAATATAACCTAACCTAACCCATCTAGACCCTCGCTGGTAATGTTTTACAAAATCCCGGTCGTGTCTGCCCGTACTTCTCCGTGGGGACAATATATACGTCTATAACGTTATATATCCTAACCTAAGGGAACCTAACATCTCGGATTTAGTATTTTCCAACATTCCTGGCGGGTCGGCCCCTACTTCTCGGTGGGCACATTATATACGTCTATATCGTAATATAACCTAACCTAACCCATCTAGACCCTCGCTGGTAATGTTTTACAAAATCCCGGTCGTGTCTGCCCGTACTTCACGGTGGGGACATTATATACGTCTATAACGTTATATATCCTAACCTAAGGGAACCTAACATCTCGGATGTCGTATTTTCCAACATTCCTGGCGGGTCGGCCCCTACTTCTCGGTGGACACATTATATACGTCTATATCGCAATATAACCTAACCTAACCCATCTAGACCCTCGCTGGTAATGTTTTACAAAATATCGGACGTGTCGGCCCGTACTTCTCGGTGGGGACATTATATACGTCTATAACTTTATATATCCTAACCTGAGGGAACCTAACATCTCGAATGTAGTATTTTCCAACATTCCTGGCGGGTCGGCCCCTACTTCTCGGTGGGCACATTATATAACGTCCATATCGTAATATAACCTAACCTAACCCATCTAGACCCTCGCTGGTAATGTTTTACAAAATCCCGGTCTTGTCGGCCCGTACTTTGCCGCGGGGACATTATATACGTCTATAACGTTATATATCCTAACCTAAGGGAACCTATCATCTCGGATGTAGTATTTTCCAACATTCCTGGCGGGTCGGCCCCTACTTCTCGGTGGGCACATTATATACGTCTATATCGTAATATAACCTAACCTAACCCATCTAGACCCTCGCTGGTAATGTTTTACAAAATCCCGGTCGTGTCTGCCCGTACTTCTCCGTGGGGACAATATATACGTCTATAACGTTATATATCCTAACCTAAGGGAACCTAACATCTCGGATGTAGTATTTTCCAACATTCCTGGCGGGCTAGCCCCTACTTCTCGGTGGGCACACTATATACGTCTATATCGCAATATAACCTAACCTAACCCATCTAGACCCTCGCTGGTAATGTTTTACAAGATCCCGGTTGTGTCGGCCCGTACTTCTCGGTGGGGACATTATATACGTCTATAACGTTATATATCCTAACCTAAGGGAACCTAACATCTCGGATGTAGTATTTTCCAACATTCCAGGCGGGCCAGACCCTACTTCTCGGTGGGCACATTATATACGTCGATATCGTAATATAACCTAACCTAACCCATCTAGACCATCGCTGGTAATGTTTTACAAAATCCCGGTCGTGTCTGCCCGTACTTCTCGGTGGGGACATTATATACGTCTATAACGTTATATATCCCAACCTAAGGGAACCTAACATCTCGGATGTAGTATTTTCCAACATTCCTGGCGGGCCAGCCCCTACTTCTCGTAGGGCACATTATATACGTCCATATCGTTATATAACCTAACCTAACCCATCTAGACCCTCGCTGGTAATGTTTTACAAAATATCGGACGTGTCGGCCCGTACTTCTCGGTGGGGACATTATATACGTCTATAACTCTATATATCCTAACCTGAGGGAACCTAACATCTCGAATGTAGTATTTTCCAACATTCCTGGCGGGTCGGCCCCTACTTCTCGGTGGGCACATTATATAACGTCCATATCGTAATATAACCTAACCTAACCCATCTAGACCCTCGCTGGTAATGTTTTACAAAATCCCGGTCTTGTCGGCCCGTACTTTGCCGCGGGGACATTATATACGTCTATAACGTTATATATCCTAACCTAAGGGAACCTATCATCTCGGATGTAGTATTTTCCAACATTCCTGGCGGGTCGGCCCCTACTTCTCGGTGGGCACATTATATACGTCTATATCGTAATATAACCTAACCTAACCCATCTAGACCCTCGCTGGTAATGTTTTACAAAATCCCGGTCGTGTCTGCCCGTACTTCTCCGTGGGGACAATATATACGTCTATAACGTTATATATCCTAACCTAAGGGAACCTAACATCTCGGATGTAGTATTTTCCAACATTCCTGGCGGGCTAGCCCCTACTTCTCGGTGGGCACACTATATACGTCTATATCGCAATATAACCTAACCTAACACATCTAGACCCTCGCTGGTAATGTTTTACAAGATCCCGGTTGTGTCGGCCCGTACTTCTCGGTGGGGACATTATATACGTCTATAACGTTATATATCCTAACCTAAGGGAACCTAACATCTCGGATGTAGTATTTTCCAACATTCCAGGCGGGCCAGACCCTACTTCTCGGTGGGCACATTATATACGTCGATATCGTAATATAACCTAACCTAACCCATCTAGACCATCGCTGGTAATGTTTTACAAAATCCCGGTCGTGTCTGCCCGTACTTCTCGGTGGGGACATTATATACGTCTATAACGTTATATATCCCAACCTAAGGGAACCTAACATCTCGGATGTAGTATTTTCCAACATTCCTGGCGGGCCAGCCCCTACTTCTCGGTGGGCACATTATATACGTCCATATCGTTATATAACCTAACCTAACCCATCTAGACCGTCGCTGGTAATGTTTTACAAAATCCGGGTCGTGTCTGCCCGTACTTCTCGGTTTGGACATTATGTACGTCTATAACGTTATATATCCTAACCTAAGGGAACCTAACATCTCGGATGAAGTATTTTCCAACATTCCTGGCGGGTCGGCCCCCACTTCTAGGTGGGCACATTATATACGTCCACATCGTAATATAACCTAACCTAACCCATCTAGACCGTTGCTGGTAATGTTTTACAAAATCCCGGTCGTGTCGACCCGTACTTCTCGGTGGGGACATTATATACGTCTATAACGTTATATATCCTAACCCAAGGGAACCTAACATCTCGGATGTAGTATTTTCCAACATTCCTGGCGGGTCGGCCCCTACTTCTCGGTGGGCACATTATATACGTCTATATCGCAATATAACCTAACCTAACCCATCTAGACCCTCGCTGGTAGTGTTTTACAAAATTCCGGTCGTGTCGGTCCGTACCTTGCCGTGGGGACATTATATACGTCTATAACATTATATATCCTAGCCTGAGGGAACCTAACATCTCGGATGTAGTATTTTCCAACATTCCTGCGCGTCGGCCCCTAGTTCTCGGTGGGCACATTATATACGTCTATATCGCAATATAACCTAACCTAACCCATTTAGTCCCTCGCTGGTAATGTTTTACAAAATCCCGGTCGTGTCGGCCCGTACTCCTCGGTGGGGACATTATATGCGTCTATAACGTTATATATCCTAACCTAAGGGAACCTAACTTCTCGGATGTAGTATTATCCAACATTCCTGGCGGGTAGGCCCTTACTTCTCGGTGGGCAAATTATATACGTCTATATCGCAATATAACCTAACCTAACCCATCTAGACCCTCGCTGGTCATGTTTTACAAAATTCCGGTCGTGTCGGTCCGTACTTTGCCGTGGGGACATTATATACGTCTATAACATTATACATCCTAGCCTGAGGGAACCTAACATCTCGGATGTAGTATGTTCCAACATTCCTGTCGGGCCAGCCCCTACTTCTCGGTGGGCACATTATATACGTCTATATCGTAATATAACCTAACCTAACCCATCTAGACCCTCGCTGGTAATGTTTTACAAAATCCCGGTCGTGTCGGCCCGTACTTCTCGGTGGGGACATTATATACGTCTATAACGTTATTTATCCTAACCTGAAAGAACCTAACATCTCGAATGTAGTATTTTCCAACATTCCTGGCGGGCCAGCCCCTACTTCTCGGTGGGCACATTATATACGTCTATATCATAATATAACCTAACCTAACCCATCTAGACCCTCGCTGGTAATGTTTTACAAAATCCCGGTCGTGTCTGCCCGTACTTCTCCGTGGGGACAATATATACGTCTATAACGTTATATATCCTAACCTAAGGGAACCTAACATCTCGGATGAAGTATTTTCCAACATTCCTGGCGGGTCGGCCCCCACTTCTCGGTGGGCACATTATATACGTCCACATCGTAATATAACCTAACCTAACCCATCTAGACCGTCGCTGGTAATGTTTTACAAAATCCCGGTCGTGTCGACCCGTACTTCTCGGTGGGGACATTATATACGTCTATAACGTTATATATCCTAACCCAAGGGAACCTAACATCTCGGATGTAGTATTTTCCAACATTCCTGGCGGGTCGGCCCCTACTTCTCGGTGGGCACATTATATACGTCTATATCGCAATATAACCTAACCTAACCCATCTAGACCCTCGCTGGTAGTGTTTTACAAAATTCCGGTCGTGTCGGTCCGTACCTTGCCGTGGGGACATTATATACGTCTATAACATTATATATCCTAGCCTGAGGGAACCTAACATCTCGGATGTAGTATTTTCCAACATTCCTGCGGGTCGGCCCCTAGTTCTCGGTGGGCACATTATATACGTCTATATCGCAATATAACCTAACCTAACCCATTTAGTCCCTCGCTGGTAATGTTTTACAAAATCCCGGTCGTGTCGGCCCGTACTCCTCGGTGGGGACATTATATGCGTCTATAACGTTATATATCCTAACCTAAGGGAACCTAACTTCTCGGATGTAGTATTATCCAACATTCCTGGCGGGTAGGCCCTTACTTCTCGGTGGGCAAATTATATACGTCTATATCGCAATATAACCTAACCTAACCCATCTAGACCCTCGCTGGTCATGTTTTACAAAATTCCGGTCGTGTCGGTCCGTACTTTGCCGTGGGGACATTATATACGTCTATAACATTATACATCCTAGCCTGAGGGAACCTAACATCTCGGATGTAGTATTTTCCAACATTCCTGTCGGGCCAGCCCCTACTTCTCGGTGGGCACATTATATACGTCTATATCGTAATATAACCTAACCTAACCCATCTAGACCCTCGCTGGTAATGTTTTACAAAATCCCGGTCGTGTCGGCCCGTACTTCTCGGTGGGGACATTATATACGTCTATAACGTTATTTATCCTAACCTGAAAGAACCTAACATCTCGAATGTAGTATTTTCCAACATTCCTGGCGGGTCGGCCCCTACTTCTCGGTGGGCACATTATATACGTCTATATCATAATATAACCTAACCTAACCCATCTAGACCCTCGCTGGTAATGTTTTACAAAATCCCGGTCGTGTCTGCCCGTACTTCTCCGTGGGGACAATATATACGTCTATAACGTTATATATCCTAACCTAAGGGAACCTAACATCTCGGATTTAGTATTTTCCAACATTCCTGGCGGGTCGGCCCCTACTTCTCGGTGGGCACATTATATACGTCTATATCGTAATATAACCTAACCTAACCCATCTAGACCCTCGCTGGTAATGTTTTACAAAATCCCGGTCGTGTCTGCCCGTACTTCTCGGTGGGGACATTATATACGTCTATAACGTTATATATCCTAACCTAAGGGAACCTAACATCTCGGATGTCGTATTTTCCAACATTCCTGGCGGGTCGGCCCCTACTTCTCGGTGGACACATTATATACGTCTATATCGCAATATAACCTAACCTAACCCATCTAGACCCTCGCTGGTAATGTTTTACAAAATATCGGACGTGTCGGCCCGTACTTCTCGGTGGGGACATTATATACGTCTATAACTTTATATATCCTAACCTGAGGGAACCTAACATCTCGAATGTAGTATTTTCCAACATTCCTGGCGGGTCGGCCCCTACTTCTCGGTGGGCACATTATATAACGTCCATATCGTAATATAACCTAACCTAACCCATCTAGACCCTCGCTGGTAATGTTTTACAAAATCCCGGTCGTGTCGGCCCGTACTCCTCGGTGGGGACATTATATGCGTCTATAACGTTATATATCCTAACCTAAGGGAACCTAACTTCTCGGATGTAGTATTATCCAACATTCCTGGCGGGTAGGCCCCTACTTCTCGGTGGGCAAATTATATACGTCTATATCGCAATATAACCTAACCTAACCCATCTAGACCCTCGCTGGTAATGTTTTACAAAATTCCGGTCGTGTCGGTCCGTACTTTGCCGTGGGGACATTATATACGTCTATAACATTATACATCCTAGCCTGAGGGAACCTAACATCTCGGATGTAGTATTTTCCAACATTCCTGTCGGGCCAGCCCCTACTTCTCGGTGGGCACATTATATACGTCTATATCGTAATATAACCTAACCTAACCCATCTAGACCCTCGCTGGTAATGTTTTACAAAATCCCGGTCGTGTCGGCCCGTACTTCTCGGTGGGGACATTATATACGTCTATAACGTTATTTATCCTAACCTAATGGAACCTAACATCTCGGATGTAGTATTTTCCAACATTCCTGGCGGGTCGGCCCCTAGTTCTCGGTGGGCAAATTATATACGTCTATATCGCAATATAACCTAACCTAACCCATCTAGACCCTCGCTGGTAATGTTTTACAAAATCCCTGTCGTGTCGGCCCGTACTTCTCGTTGGGGACATTATATACGTCTATAACGTTATATATCCTAACCTAAGGGAACCTATCATCTCGGATGTAGTATTTTCCAACATTCCTGGCGGGTCGGCCCCTACTTCTCGGTGGGCACATTATATACGTCTATATCGCAATATAACCTAACCTAACACATCTAGACCCTCGCTGGTATTGTTTTACAAAATCCCGGTCGTGTCGTCCCGTACTTCTCGGTGGGGACATTATATACGTCTATAACGTTATATATCCTAACCTAAGGGAACCTAACATCGCGGATGTAGTATTTCACAACATTCCTGGCGGGTCGGCCCCTACTTCTCGGTGGGCACATTATATACGTCTATATCGCAATATAACCTAACCTAACACATCTAGACCCTCGCTGGTATTGTTTTACAAAATCCCGGTCGTGTCGTCCCGTACTTCTCGGTGGGGACATTATATACGTCTATAACGTTATATATCCTAACCTAAGGGAACCTAACATCGCGGATGTAGTATTTCACAACATTCCTGGCGGGTCGGCGCCAATTCTCGGTGGGAACATTATATACGTCTATAACGTAATATAACCTAACCTAACCCATCTAGGCCCTCGCTGGTAATGTTTTACAAAATCCCGGTCGTGTCGGCCCGTACTTCTCGGTGGGGACATTATATACGTCTACAAATTTATATATCCTAACCCAAGGGAACCTAACATCTCGGATGTAGTATTTTCCAACATTCCTGGCGGGTCGGCCCCTACTTCTCGGTGGGCACATTATATACGTCTATATCGCAATATAACCTAACCTAACCCATCTAGACCCTCGCTGGTAATGTTTTACAAAATCCCGGTCGTGTCGTCCCGTACTTCTCGGTGGGGACATTATATACGTCTATAACATTATATATCCTAACCTGAGGGAACCTAACATCTCGAATGTAGTATTTTCCAACATTCCTGGCGGGTCGGCCCCTACTTCTCGGTGGGCACATTATGTACGTCTATATCGTAATATAACCTAACCTAACCCATCTAGACCCTCGCTGGTAATGTTTTACAAAATCCCGGTCGTGTCTGCCCGTACTTCTCGGTGGGGACATTATATACGTCTATAACGTTATATATCCTAACCTAAGGGAACCTAACATCTCGGATGTCGTATTTTCCAACATTCCTGGCGGGTCGGCCCCTACTTCTCGGTGGACACATTATATACGTCTATATCGCAATATAACCTAACCTAACCCATCTAGACCCTCGCTGGTAATGTTTTACAAAATATCGGACCTGTCGGCCCGTACTTCTCGGTGGGGACATTATATACGTCTATAACTTTATATATCCTAACCTGAGGGAACCTAACATCTCGAATGTAGTATTTTCCAACATTCCTGGCGGGTCGGCCCCTACTTCTCGGTGGGCACATTATATAACGTCCATATCGTAATATAACCTAACCTAACCCATCTAGACCCTCGCTGGTAATGTTTTACAAAATCCCGGTCGTGTCGGCCCGTACTCCTCGGTGGGGACATTATATGCGTCTATAACGTTATATATCCTAACCTAAGGGAACCTAACTTCTCGGATGTAGTATTATCCAACATTCCTGGCGGGTAGGCCCCTACTTCTCGGTGGGCAAATTATATACGTCTATATCGCAATATAACCTAACCTAACCCATCTAGACCCTCGCTGGTAATGTTTTACAAAATTCCGGTCGTGTCGGTCCGTACTTTGCCGTGGGGACATTATATACGTCTATAACATTATACATCCTAGCCTGAGGGAACCTAACATCTCGGATGTAGTATTTTCCAACATTCCTGTCGGGCCAGCCCCTACTTCTCGGTGGGCACATTATATACGTCTATATCGTAATATAACCTAACCTAACCCATCTAGACCCTCGCTGGTAATGTTTTACAAAATCCCGGTCGTGTCGGCCCGTACTTCTCGGTGGGGACATTATATACGTCTATAACGTTATTTATCCTAACCTAATGGAACCTAACATCTCGGATGTAGTATTTTCCAACATTCCTGGCGGGTCGGCCCCTAGTTCTCGGTGGGCAAATTATATACGTCTATATCGCAATATAACCTAACCTAACCCATCTAGACCCTCGCTGGTAATGTTTTACAAAATCCCTGTCGTGTCGGCCCGTACTTCTCGTTGGGGACATTATATACGTCTATAACGTTATATATCCTAACCTAAGGGAACCTATCATCTCGGATGTAGTATTTTCCAACATTCCTGGCGGGTCGGCCCCTACTTCTCGGTGGGCACATTATATACGTCTATATCGCAATATAACCTAACCTAACACATCTAGACCCTCGCTGGTATTGTTTTACAAAATCCCGGTCGTGTCGTCCCGTACTTCTCGGTGGGGACATTATATACGTCTATAACGTTATATATCCTAACCTAAGGGAACCTAACATCGCGGATGTAGTATTTCACAACATTCCTGGCGGGTCGGCCCCTACTTCTCGGTGGGCACATTATATACGTCTATATCGCAATATAACCTAACCTAACACATCTAGACCCTCGCTGGTATTGTTTTACAAAATCCCGGTCGTGTCGTCCCGTACTTCTCGGTGGGGACATTATATACGTCTATAACGTTATATATCCTAACCTAAGGGAACCTAACATCGCGGATGTAGTATTTCACAACATTCCTGGCGGGTCGGCGCCAATTCTCGGTGGGAACATTATATACGTCTATAACGTAATATAACCTAACCTAACCCATCTAGGCCCTCGCTGGTAATGTTTTACAAAATCCCGGTCGTGTCGGCCCGTACTTCTCGGTGGGGACATTATATACGTCTACAAATTTATATATCCTAACCCAAGGGAACCTAACATCTCGGATGTAGTATTTTCCAACATTCCTGGCGGGTCGGCCCCTACTTCTCGGTGGGCACATTATATACGTCTATATCGCAATATAACCTAACCTAACCCATCTAGACCCTCGCTGGTAATGTTTTACAAAATCCCGGTCGTGTCGTCCCGTACTTCTCGGTGGGGACATTATATACGTCTGTAACATTATATATCCTAACCTGAGGGAACCTAACATCTCGAATGTAGTATTTTCCAACATTCCTGGCGGGTCGGCCCCTACTTCTCGGTGGGCACATTATATACGTCTATATCGTAATATAACCTAACCTAACCCATCTAGACCCTCGCTGGTAATGTTTTACAAAATCCCGGTCGTGTCTGCCCGTACTTCTCCGTGGGGACATTATATACGTCTATAACGTTATATATCCTAACCTAAGGGAACCTGACATCTCGGATGTAGTATTTTCCAACATTCCTGGCGGGTCGGCCCCTACTTCTCGGTGGGCACATTATGTACGTCTATATCGTAATATAACCTAACCTAACCCATCTAGACCCTCGCTGGTAATGTTTTACAAAATCCCGGTCGTGTCTGCCCGTACTTCTCGGTGGGGACATTATATACGTCTATAACGTTATATATCCTAACCTAAGGGAACCTAACATCTCGGATGTCGTATTTTCCAACATTCCTGGCGGGTCGGCCCCTACTTCTCGGTGGGCACATTATATACGTCTATATCGCAATATAACCTAACCTAACACATCTAGACCTTCGCTGGTAATGTTTTACAAAATCCCGGTCGTGTCGGCCCATACTTCTCGGTGGGGACATTGTATACGTCTATAACGTTATATATCCTAACCTAAGGGAACCTAACATCGCGGATGTAGTATTTCACAACATTCCTGGCGGGTCGGCGCCAATTCTCGGTGGGAACATTATATACGTCTATATCGTAATATAACCTAACCTAACCCATCTAGACCCTCGCTGGTAATGTTTTACAAAATCCCGGTCGTGTCGTCCCGTACTTCTCGGTGGGGACATTATATACGTCTATAACGTTATATATCCTAACCCAAGGGAACCTAACATCTCGGATGTAGTATTTTCCAACATTCCTGGCGGGCCAGCCCCTACTTCTCGGTGGGCACATTATATCCGTCCATATCGAAATATAACCTAACCTAACCCATCTAGACCCTCGCTGGTAATGTTTTACAAAATTCCGGTCGTGTCTGCCCGTACTTCTCGGTGGGGACATTATATACGTCTATAACGTTATATATCCTAACCTAAGGGAACCTAACATCTCGGATGTAGTATTTTCCAACATTCCTGGCGGATCGGCCCCTACTTCTCGGTGGGCACATTATATACGTCTATATCGTAATATAACCTAACCTAACCCATCTAGACCCTCGCTGGTAATGTTTTACAAAATCCCGGTCGTGTCTGCCCGTACTTCTCGGTGGGGACATTATATACGTCTATAACGTTATATATCCTAACCTAAGGGAACCTAACATCTCGGATGTCGTATTTTCCAACATTCCTGGCGGGTCGACCCCTACTTCTCGGTGGGCACATTATATACGTCTATATCGCAATATAACCTAACCTAACACATCTAGACCTTCGCTGGTAATGTTTTACAAAATCCCGGTCGTGTCGGCCCGTACTTCTCGGTGGGGACATTGTATACGTCTATAACGTTATATATCCTAACCTAAGGGAACCTAACATCGCGGATGTAGTATTTCACAACATTCCTGGCGGGTCGGCGCCAATTCTCGGTGGGAACATTATATACGTCTATATCGTAATATAACCTAACCTAACCCATCTAGACCCTCGCTGGTAATGTTTTACAAAATCCCGGTCGTGTCGTCCCGTACTTCTCGGTGGGGACATTATATACGTCTATAACGTTATATATCCTAACCCAAGGGAACCTAACATCTCGGATGTAGTATTTTCCAACATTCCTGGCGGGCCAGCCCCTACTTCTCGGTGGGCACATTATATACGTCCATATCGAAATATAACCTAACCTAACCCATCTAGACCCTCGCTGGTAATGTTTTACAAAATTCCGGTCGTGTCTGCCCGTACTTCTCGGTGGGGACATTATATACGTCTATAACGTTATATATCCTAACCTAAGGGAACCTAACATCTCGGATGTCGTATTTTCCAACATTCCTGGCGGGTCGGCACCTACATCTCGGTGGGAAGATTATATACGTCTATAATGTAATATAACCTAACCTAACCCATCTAGGCCGTCGCTGGTAATGTTTTACAAAATCCCGGTCGTGTCGGCCCGTACTTCTCGGTGGGGACATTATATACGTCTACAAATTTATATATCCTAACCCAAGGGAACCTAACATCTCGGATGTAGTATTTTCCAACATTCCTGGCGGGTCGGCCCCTACTTCTCGGTGGGCACATTATATACGTCTATAACGTAATATAACCTAACCTAACACCTAGCCCCTAGCTGGGAATGTTTTACAGAATCCCGTTCATGTCTTCCCGAAGGTCTCGGTGCGTACATTATATACGTCTATAAATTTATATATCCTAACCTAAGGGAAACTAACTTCTCGGATGTAGTATTTTCCAACATTCCTGGCGGGTCGGCCCCTACTTCTCGGTGGGCACGTTATATACGTCTATATCGTAATATAACCTAACCTAACCCATCTAGACCCTCGCTGGTAATGTTTTACAAAATCCCGGTCTTGTCGGCCCGTACTTCTCGGTGGGGACATTATATACGTCTATAACGTTATATATCCTAACCTAAGGGAACCTAACTTCTCGGATGTAGTATTTTCCAACATTCCTGGCGGGTCGGCCCCTACTTCTCGGAGGGTACATTATATACGTCTATATCGTAATATAACCTAACCTAACCCATCTAGACCGTCGCTGGTAATGTTTTACAAAATCCCGGTCGTGTCGGCCCGTACTTCTCGGTGGGGACATTATATACGTCTACAAATTTATATATCCTAACCCAAGGGAACCTAACATCTCGGATGTAGTATTTTCCAACATTCCTGGCGGGTCGGCCCCTACTTCTCGGTGGGCACATTATATACGTCTATATCGCAATATAACCTAACCTAACCCATCTAGACCCTCGCTGGTAATGTTTTACAAAATCCCGGCCGTGTCGGCCCGTACTTTGCCGTGGGGACATTATATACGTCTATAAGGTTATATATCCTAACCTAAGGGAAACTAACTTCTCGGATGTAGTATTTTCCAACATTCCTGGCGGGTCGGCCCCTACTTCTCGGTGGGCACATTATATACGTCTATATCGCAATATAACCTAACCTAACCCATCTAGAACCTCGCTGGTAATGTTTTACAAAATCCCGGTCGTGTCGGCCCGTACTTTGCCGTGGGGACATTATATACGTCTATAACTTTATATATCCTTACCTGAGGGAACCTAACATCTCGGATGTAGTATTTTCCAACATTCCTGACGGGCCAGCCCCTACTTCTCGGTGGGCACATTATATACGTCCATATCGTAATATAACCGAACCTAACCCATCTAGACCCTCGCTGGTAATGTTTTACAAAATTCCGGTCGTGTCGGCCCGTACTTCTCGGTGGAGACATTATATACCTCTACAACGTTATATATCCTAACCTAAGGGAACCTAACATCTCGGATGTCGTATTTTCCAACATTCCTGGCGGGTCGGCACCTACATCTCGGTGGGAAGATTATATACGTCTATAATGTAATATAACCTAACCTAACCCATCTAGGCCGTCGCTGGTAATGTTTTACAAAATCCCGGTCGTGTCGGCCCGTACTTCTCGGTGGGGACATTATATACGTCTACAAATTTATATATCCTAACCCAAGGGAACCTAACATCTCGGATGTAGTATTTTCCAACATTCCTGGCGGGTCGGCCCCTACTTCTCGGTGGGCACATTATATACGTCTATATCGCAATATAACCTAACCTAACCCATCTAGACCCTCGCTGGTAATGTTTTACAAAATCCCGGTCGTGTCGACCCGTACTTCTCGGTGGGGACATTATATACGTCTATAACGTTATATATCCTAACCTAAGGGAACCTAACATCGCGGATGTAGTATTTCACAACATTCCTGGCAGGTCGGCGCCAATTCTCGGTGGGAACATTATATACGTCTATAACGTAATATAACCTAACCTAACCCATCTAGGCCCTCGCTGGTAATGTTTTACAAAATCCCGGTCGTGTCGGCCCGTACTTCTCGGTGGGGACATTATATACGTCTACAAATTTATATATCCTAACCCAAGGGAACCTAACATCTCGGATGTAGTATTTTCCAACATTCCTGGCGGGTCGGCCCCTACTTCTCGGTGGGCACATTATATACGTCTATATCTCAATATAACCTAACCTAACCCATCTAGACCCTCGCTGGTAATGTTTTACAAAATCCCGGTCGTGTCGGCCCGTACTTTGCCGTGGGGACATTATATACGTCTATAACTTTATATATCCTAACCTGAGGGAACCTAACATCTCGGATGTTGTATTTTCCAACATGCCTGACGGGCCAGCCCCTACTTCTCGGTGGGCACATTATATACGTCCATATCGTAATATAACCGAACCTAACCCATCTAGACCCTCGCTGGTAATGTTTTACAAAATTCCGGTCGTGTCGGCCCGTACTTTGCCGTGGGGACATTATATACGTCTATAACTTTATATATCCTAACCTGATGGAACCTGACATCTCGGATGTAGTATTTTCCAACATTCATGGCGGGTCGGCCTCTACTTCCCGGTGGGCACATTATATACGTCCATATCGTAATATAACCTAACCTAACCCATCTAGACCCTCGCTGGTAATGTTTTACAAAATTCCGGTCGTGTCTGCCCGTACTTTGCCGTGGGGACATTATATACGTCTATATCGTTATATATCCTAACCTAAGGGAACCTAACATCTCGGATGTAGTATTTTCCAACATTCCTGGCGGGTCGGCCCCCACTTCTCGGTGGACACATTATATACGTCTATATCGTAATATAACCTAACCTAACCCATCTAGACCGTCGCTGGTAATGTTTTACAAAATCCCGGTCGTGTCGTCCCGTACTTCTCGGTGGGGACATTATATACGTCTATAACGTTATATATCCTAACCTAAGGGAACCTAACATCGTGGATGTAGTATTTCACAACATTCCTGGCAGGTCGGCGCCAATTCTCGGTGGGAACATTATATACGTCTATAACGTAATATAACCTAACCTAACCCATCTAGGCCCTCGCTGGTAATGTTTTACAAAATCCCGGTCGTGTCGGCGCGTACTTCTCTGTGCGGACATTGTATACGTCTATAACGATATACATCCTAACCTAAGTGAACCTAACATCGCGGATGTAGTATTTCACAACATTCCTGGCGGGTCGGCGCCAATTCTCGGTGGGAACATTATATACGTCTATATCGTAATATAACCTAACCTAACCCACCTAGACCGTCGCTGGTAATGTTTCACAGAATCGCGTTCATGTCTTCCCGTACGTCTCGGTGCGGATATTATATACGTCTATAAATTTATATATCCTAACCTAAGGGAACCTAACATCTCGGATGTAGTATTTTCCAACATTCCTGGCGGGTCGGCCCCTACTTCTCGGTGGGCACATTATATACGTCCATATCGTAATATAACCTAACCTAACCCATCTAGACTCTCCCTGGTAATGTTTTACAAAATCCCGGTCGTGTCTGCCCGTACTTCTCGGTGGGGACATTATATACGTCTATAACGTTATATATACTAACCTAAGGGAACCTAACATCTCGGATGTAGTATTTTCCAACATTCCTGGCGGGTCGGCCCCTACTTCTCGGTGGGCACATTATATACGTCTATATCGCAATATAACCTAACCTAACACATCTAGACCCTCGCTGGTAATGTTTTACAAAATCCCGGTCGTGTCTGCCCGTACTTCTCGGTGGAGACATTATATACCTCTACAACGTTATATATCCTAACCTAAGGGAACCTAACTTCTCGGATGTCGTATTTTCCAACATTCCTGGCGGGTCGGCCCCTACATCTCGGTGGGCACATTATATACGTCTATATCGCAATATAACCTAACCTAACACATCTAGACCCTCGCTGGTAATGTTTTACAAAATCCCGGTCGTGTCGGCCCATACTTCTCGGTGCGGACATTGTATACGTCTATAACGTTATACATCCTAACCTAAGTGAACCTAACATCGCGGATGTAGTATTTCACAACATTCCTGGCGGGTCGGCCCCTACTTCTCGGTGGGCACATTATATACGTCTATACCGCAATATAACCTAACCTCACACATCTAGACCCTCGCTGGTAATGTTTAACAAAATCCCGGTCGTGTCGGCCCGTACTTTGCCGTGGGGACATTATATACGTCTATAACATTATATATCCTAACCTGAGGGAACCTGACATCTCGGATGTAGTATTTTCCAACATTCCTGGCGGGTCGGCCCCTACTGCTAGGTGGGCAAATTATATACGTCTATATCGTAATATAATCTAACCTAACCCATCTAGACCCTCGCTGGTAATGTTTTACAAAATATCGGACGTGTCGGCCCGTACTTCTCGGTGGGGACATTATATACGTCTATAACTTTATATATCCTAACCTGAGGGAACCTAACATCACGAATGTAGTATTTTCCAACATTCCTGGCGGGTCGGCCCCTACTTCTCGGTGGGCACATTATATACGTCTATATCGTAATATAACCTAACCTAACCCATCTAGACCCTCGCTGGTAATGTTTTACAAAATCCCGGTCGTGTCTGCCCGTTCTTCTCGGTGGGGACATTATATACGTCTATAACGTTATATATCCTAACCTAAGGGAACCTAACATCTCGGATGTAGTATTTTCCAACATTCCTGGCGGATCGGCCCCTACTTCTCGGTGGGCACATTATATACGTCTATATCGCAATACAACCTAACCTAACCCATCTAGACCGTCGCTGGTAATGTTTTACAAAATTCCGGTCGTGTCGGCCCGTACTTTGCCGTGGGGACATTATATACGTCTATAACGTTATATATCCTAACCTAAGGGAACCTAACATCGCGGATGTAGTATTTCACAACATTCCTGGCAGGTCGGCGCCAATTCTCGGTGGGAACATTATATACGTCTATAACGTAATATAACCTAACCTAACCCATCTAGGCCCTCGCTGGTAATGTTTTACAAAATCCCGGTCGTGTCGGCGCGTACTTCTCTGTGCGGACATTGTATACGTCTATAACGATATACATCCTAACCTAAGTGAACCTAACATCGCGGATGTAGTATTTCACAACATTCCTGGCGGGTCGGCGCCAATTCTCGGTGGGAACATTATATACGTCTATATCGTAATATAACCTAACCTAACCCACCTAGACCGTCGCTGGTAATGTTTCACAGAATCGCGTTCATGTCTTCCCGTACGTCTCGGTGCGGATATTATATACGTCTATAAATTTATATATCCTAACCTAAGGGAACCTAACATCTCGGATGTAGTATTTTCCAACATTCCTGGCGGGTCGGCCCCTACTTCTCGGTGGGCACATTATATACGTCCATATCGTAATATAACCTAACCTAACCCATCTAGACTCTCCCTGGTAATGTTTTACAAAATCCCGGTCGTGTCTGCCCGTACTTCTCGGTGGGGACATTATATACGTCTATAACGTTATATATACTAACCTAAGGGAACCTAACATCTCGGATGTAGTATTTTCCAACATTCCTGGCGGGTCGGCCCCTACTTCTCGGTGGGCACATTATATACGTCTATATCGCAATATAACCTAACCTAACACATCTAGACCCTCGCTGGTAATGTTTTACAAAATCCCGGTCGTGTCTGCCCGTACTTCTCGGTGGAGACATTATATACCTCTACAACGTTATATATCCTAACCTAAGGGAACCTAACTTCTCGGATGTCGTATTTTCCAACATTCCTGGCGGGTCGGCCCCTACATCTCGGTGGGCACATTATATACGTCTATATCGCAATATAACCTAACCTAACACATCTAGACCCTCGCTGGTAATGTTTTACAAAATCCCGGTCGTGTCGGCCCATACTTCTCGGTGCGGACATTGTATACGTCTATAACGTTATACATCCTAACCTAAGTGAACCTAACATCGCGGATGTAGTATTTCACAACATTCCTGGCGGGTCGGCCCCTACTTCTCGGTGGGCACATTATATACGTCTATATCGCAATATAACCTAACCTCACACATCTAGACCCTCGCTGGTAATGTTTAACAAAATCCCGGTCGTGTCGGCCCGTACTTTGCCGTGGGGACATTATATACGTCTATAACATTATATATCCTAACCTGAGGGAACCTGACATCTCGGATGTAGTATTTTCCAACATTCCTGGCGGGTCGGCCCCTACTGCTAGGTGGGCAAATTATATACGTCTATATCGTAATATAATCTAACCTAACCCATCTAGACCCTCGCTGGTAATGTTTTACAAAATATCGGACGTGTCGGCCCGTACTTCTCGGTGGGGACATTATATACGTCTATAACTTTATATATCCTAACCTGAGGGAACCTAACATCACGAATGTAGTATTTTCCAACATTCCTGGCGGGTCGGCCCCTACTTCTCGGTGGGCACATTATATACGTCTATATCGTAATATAACCTAACCTAACCCATCTAGACCCTCGCTGGTAATGTTTTACAAAATCCCGGTCGTGTCTGCCCGTTCTTCTCGGTGGGGACATTATATACGTCTATAACGTTATATATCCTAACCTAAGGGAACCTAACATCTCGGATGTAGTATTTTCCAACATTCCTGGCGGATCGGCCCCTACTTCTCGGTGGGCACATTATATACGTCTATATCGCAATACAACCTAACCTAACACATCTAGACCCTCGCTGGTAATGTTTTACAAAATTCCGGTCGTGTCGGCCCGTACTTTGCCGTGGGGACATTATATACGTCTATAACATTATATATCCTAGCCTGAGCGAACCTAACATCTCGGATGTAGTATTTTCCAACATTCCTGGCGGGTCGGCCCCTACTTCTCGGTGCGCACATTATATACGTCTATATCGTAATATAACCTAACCTAACCCATCTTGACCTTCGCTGGTAATGTTTTTCAAAATCCCGGTCGTGTCGGCCCGTACTTTGCCGTGGGGACATTGTATACGTCTATAACATTATATATCCTAACCTGAGGGAACCTGACATCTCGGATGTAGTATTTTCCAACATTCATGGCGAATCGGCCTCTACTTCCCGGTGGGCACATTATATACGTCCATATCGTAATATAACCTAACCTAACCCATCTAGAACCTCGCTGGTAATGTTTTACAAAATTCCGGTCGTGTCTGCCCGTACTTTGCCGTGGGGACATTATATACGTCTATAACGTTATGTATCCTAACCTAAGGGAACCTAACATCTCGGATGTAGTATTTTCCAACATTCCTGGCGGGTCGGCCCCCACTTCTCGGTGGACACATTATATACGTCTATATCGTAATATAACCTAACCTAACCCATCTAGACCGTCGCTGGTAATGTTTTACAAAATCCCGGTCGTGTCGTCCCGTACTTCTCGGTGGGGACATTATATACGTCTATAACTTTATATATCCTAACCTGAGGGAACCTAACATCTCGAATGTAGTATTTTCCGACATTCCTGGCGGGTCGGCCCCTACTTCTCGGTGGACACATTATATACGTCTATATCGCAATATAATCTAACCTAACACATCTAGACCCTCGCTGGTAATGTTTTACAAAATCCAGGTCGTGTCTGCCCGTACTTTGCCGTGGGGACATTATATACGTCTATAACGTTATATATCCTAACCTAAGGGAACCTAACATCTCGGATGTAGTATTTTCCAACATTCCTGGCGGGTCGGCCCCCACTTCTCGGTGGACACATTATATACGTCTATATCGTAATATAACCTAACCTAACCCATCTAGACCGTCGCTGGTAATGTTTTACAAAATCCCGGTCGTGTCGTCCCGTACTTCTCGGTGGGGACATTATATACGTCTATAACTTTATATATCCTAACCTGAGGGAACCTAACATCTCGAATGTAGTATTTTCCGACATTCCTGGCGGGTCGGCCCCTACTTCTCGGTGGACACATTATATACGTCTATATCGCAATATAATCTAACCTAACACATCTAGACCCTCGCTGATAATGTTTTACAAAATCCCGGTCATGTCGGCGCGTACTTCTCTGTGCGGACATTGTATACGTCTATAACGATATACATCCTAACCTAAGTGAACCTAACATCGCGGATGTAGTATTTCACAACATTACTGGCGGGTCGGCGCCAATTCTCGGTGGGAACATTATATACGTCTATATCGTAATATAACCTAACCTAACCCACCTAGACCGTCGCTGGTAATGTTTCACAGAATCGCGTTCATGTCTTCCCGTACGTCTCGGTGCGGATATTATATACGTCTATAAATTTATATATCCTAACCTAAGGGAACCTAACATCTCGGATGTAGTATTTTCCAACATTCCTGGCGGGTCGGCCCCTACTTCTCGGTGGGCACATTATATACGTCTATATCGTAATATAACCTAACCTAACCCATCTAGACCCTCGCTGGTAATGTTTTACAAAATCCCGGTCGTGTCTGCCCGTTCTTCTCGGTGGGGACATTATATACGTCTATAACGTTATATATCCTAACCTAAGGGAACCTAACATCTCGGATGTAGTATTTTCCAACATTCCTGGCGGATCGGCCCCTACTTCTCGGTGGGCACATTATATACGTCTATATCGCAATACAACCTAACCTAACACATCTAGACCCTCGCTGGTAATGTTTTACAAAATTCCGGTCGTGTCGGCCCGTACTTTGCCGTGGGGACATTATATACGTCTATAACATTATATATCCTAGCCTGAGCGAACCTAACATCTCGAATGTAGTATTTTCCGACATTCCTGGCGGGTCGGCCCCTACTTCTCGGTGGACACATTATATACGTCTATATCGCAATATAATCTAACCTAACACATCTAGACCCTCGCTGGTAATGTTTTACAAAATCCAGGTCGTGTCTGCCCGTACTTTGCCGTGGGGACATTATATACGTCTATAACGTTATATATCCTAACCTAAGGGAACCTAACATCTCGGATGTAGTATTTTCCAACATTCCTGGCGGGTCGGCCCCCACTTCTCGGTGGACACATTATATACGTCTATATCGTAATATAACCTAACCTAACCCATCTAGACCGTCGCTGGTAATGTTTTACAAAATCCCGGTCGTGTCGTCCCGTACTTCTCGGTGGGGACATTATATACGTCTATAACTTTATATATCCTAACCTGAGGGAACCTAACATCTCGAATGTAGTATTTTCCGACATTCCTGGCGGGTCGGCCCCTACTTCTCGGTGGACACATTATATACGTCTATATCGCAATATAATCTAACCTAACACATCTAGACCCTCGCTGATAATGTTTTACAAAATCCCGGTCATGTCGGCGCGTACTTCTCTGTGCGGACATTGTATACGTCTATAACGATATACATCCTAACCTAAGTGAACCTAACATCGCGGATGTAGTATTTCACAACATTCCTGGCGGGTCGGCGCCAATTCTCGGTGGGAACATTATATACGTCTATATCGTAATATAACCTAACCTAACCCACCTAGACCGTCGCTGGTAATGTTTCACAGAATCGCGTTCATGTCTTCCCGTACGTCTCGGTGCGGATATTATATACGTCTATAAATTTATATATCCTAACCTAAGGGAACCTAACATCTCGGATGTAGTATTTTCCAACATTCCTGGCGGGTCGGCCCCTACTTCTCGGTGGGCACATTATATACGTCCATATCGTAATATAACCTAACCTAACCCATCTAGACTCTCCCTGGTAATGTTTTACAAAATCCCGGTCGTGTCTGCCCGTACTTCTCGGTGGGGACATTATATACGTCTATAACGTTATATATACTAACCTAAGGGAACCTAACATCTCGGATGTAGTATTTTCCAACATTCCTGGCGGGTCGGCCCCTACTTCTCGGTGGGCACATTATATACGTCTATATCGCAATATAACCTAACCTAACACATCTAGACCCTCGCTGGTAATGTTTTACAAAATCCCGGTCGTGTCTGCCCGTACTTCTCGGTGGAGGCATTATATACCTCTACAACGTTATATATCCTAACCTAAGGGAACCTAACTTCTCGGATGTCGTATTTTCCAACATTCCTGGCGGGTCGGCCCCTACATCTCGGTGGGCACATTATATACGTCTATATCGCAATATAACCTAACCTAACACATCTAGACCCTCGCTGGAAATGTTTTACAAAATCCCGGTCGTGTCGGCCCATACTTCTCGGTGCGGACATTGTATACGTCTATAACGTTATACATCCTAACCTAAGTGAAACTAACATCGCGGATGTAGTATTTCACAACATTCCTGGCGGGTCGGCCCCTACTTCTCGGTGGGCACATTATATACGTCCATATCGCAATATAACCTAACCTAACCCATCTAGACCCTCGCTGGTAATGTTTTACAAAATCCCGGTCGTGTCGGCCCGTACTTTGCCGTGGGGACATTATATACGTCTATAACTTTATATATCCTAACCTGAGGGAACCTAACATCTCGGATGTAGTATTTTCCAACATTCCTGACGGGCCAGCCCCTACTTCTCGGTGGGCACATTATATACGTCCATATCGTTATATAACCGAACCTAACCCATCTAGACCCTCGCTGGTAATGTTTTACAAAATTCCGGTCGTGTCGGCCCGTACTTTGCCGTGGGGACATTATATACGTCTATAACATTATATATCCTAACCTGAGGGAACCTAACATCTCGGATGTAGTATTTTCCAACATTCCTGGTGGGTCGGCGCCTACTTCTCGGTGGGCACATTATATACGTCCATATCGTAATATAACCTAACCTAACCCATCTAGACCCTCGCTGGTAATGTTTTACAAAATTCCGGTCGTGTCGGCCCGTACTTTGCTGTGGGGACATTATATACGTCTATAACTTTATATATCCTAACCTGAGGGAACATAACATCTCGAATGTAGTATTTTCCGACATTCCTGGCGGGTCGGCCCCTACTTCTCGGTGGACACATTATATACGTCTATATCGCAATATAACCTAACCTAACACATCTAGACCCTCGCTGGTAATGTTTTACAAAATCCCGGTCGTGTCGGCCCGTACTTTGCCGTGGGGAAATTATATACGTCTATAACCTTATATATCCTAACCTGAGGGAACCTAACATCTCGGATGTAGTATTTTCCAACATTCCTGGCGGGTCGGCGCCAATTCTCGGTGGGAACATTATATACGTCTATATCGTAATATAACCTAACCTAACCCACCTAGACCGTCGCTGGTAATGTTTCACAGAATCGCGTTCATGTCTTCCCGTACGTCTCGGTGCGGATATTATATACGTCTATAAATTTATATATCCTAACCTAAGGGAACCTAACATCTCGGATGTAGTATTTTCCAACATTCCTGGCGGGTCGGCCCCTACTTCTCGGTGGGCACATTATATACGTCCATATCGTAATATAACCTAACCTAACCCATCTAGACTCTCCCTGGTAATGTTTTACAAAATCCCGGTCGTGTCTGCCCGTACTTCTCGGTGGGGACATTATATACGTCTATATCGCAATATAACCTAACCTAACACATCTAGACCCTCGCTGGTAATGTTTTACAAAATCCCGGTCGTGTCGGCCCATACTTCTCGGTGCGGACATTGTATACGTCTATAACGTTATACATCCTAACCTAAGTGAACCTAACATCGCGGATGTAGTATTTTCCAACATTCCTGGCGGGTCGGCCCCTACTTCTCGGTGGGCACACTATATACGTCTATACCGCAATATAACCTAACCTAACACATGTAGACCCTCGCTGGTAATGTTTTACAAAATCCCGGTCGTGTCGGCCCGTACTTTGCCGTGGGGACATTATATACGTCTATAACATTATATATCCTAACCTGAGGGAACCTAACATCTCGGATGTAGTATTTTCCAACATTCCTGGCGGGTCGGCGCCAATTCTCGGTGGGAACATTATATACGTCTATATCGCAATATAACCTAACCTAACCCACCTAGACCGTCGCTGGTAATGTTTCACAGAATCGCGTTCATGTCTTCCCGTACGTCTCGGTGCGGATATTATATACGTCTATAAATTTATATATCCTAACCTAAGGGAACCTAACATCTCGGATGTAGTATTTTCCAACATTCCTGGCGGGTAGGCCCCTACTTCTCGGTGGGCACATTATATACGTCCATATCGTAATATAACCGAACCTAACCCATCTAGACCGTCGCTGGTAATGTTTTACAAAATTCCGGTCGTGTCGGCCCGTACTTTGCCGTGGGGACATTATATACGTCTATAACTTTATATATCCTAACCTGAGGGAACCTAACATCTCGGATGTAGTATTTTCCAACATTCCTGGTGGGACGGCGCCTACTTCTCGGTGGGCACATTATATACGTCCATATCGTAATATAACCTAACCTAACCCATCTAGACCCTCGCTGGTAATGTTTTACAAAATTCCGGTCGTGTCGGCCCGTACTTCTCGGTGGGGACATTATATACGTCTATAACGTTATATATACTAACCTAAGCGAACCTAACATCTCGGATGTAGTATTTTCCAACATTCCTGGCGGGTCGGCCCCTACTTCTCGGTGGGCACATTATATACGTCTATATCGCAATATAACCTAACCTAACACATCTAGACCCTCGCTGGTAATGTTTTACAAAATCCCGGTCGTGTCGGCCCGTACTTCTCGGTGGGTACATTATATACGTCTATAACGTTATTTATCCTAACCTAATGGAACCTAACATCTCGGATGTAGTATTTTCCAACATTCCTGGCGGGCCAGCCCCTACTTCTCGGTGGGCACATTATATACGTCCATATCGAAATATAAAATAACCTAACCCATCTAGACCCTCGCTGGTAATGTTTTACAAAATTCCGGTCGTGTCTGCCCGTACTTCTCGGTGGGGACATTATATACGTCTATAACATTATATATCCTAACCTGAAAGAACCTAACATCTCGAATGTAGTATTTTCCAACATTCCTGGCGGGTCGGCCCCTACTTCTCGGTGGGCACATTATATACGTCTATATCATAATATAACCTAACCTAACCCATCTAGACCCTCGCTGGTAATGTTTTACAAAATCCCGGTCGTGTCTGCCCGTACTTCTCCGTGGGGACAATATATACGTCTATAACGTTATATATCCTAACCTAAGGGAACCTAACATCTCGGATTTAGTATTTTCCAACATTCCTGGCGGGTCGGCCCCTACTTCTCGGTGGGCACATTATATACGTCTATATCGTAATATAACCTAACCTAACCCATCTAGACCCTCGCTGGTAATGTTTTACAAAATCCCGGGCGTGTCTGCCCGTACTTCTCGGTGGGGACATTATATACGTCTATAACGTTATATATCCTAACCTAAGGGAACCTAACATCTCGGATGTCGTATTTTCCAACATTCCTGGCGGGTCGGCCCCTACTTCTCGGTGGACACATTATATACGTCTATATCGCAATATAACCTAACCTAACCCATCTAGACCCTCGCTGGTAATGTTTTACAAAATATCGGACGTGTCGGCCCGTACTTCTCGGTGGGGACATTATATACGTCTATAACTTTATATATCCTAACCTGAGGGAACCTAACATCTCGAATGTAGTATTTTCCAACATTCCTGGCGGGTCGGCCCCTACTTCTCGGTGGGCACATTATATAACGTCCATATCGTAATATAACCTAACCTAACCCATCTAGACCCTCGCTGGTAATGTTTTACAAAATCCCGGTCTTGTCGGCCCGTACTTTGCCGCGGGGACATTATATACGTCTATAACGTTATATATCCTAACCTAAGGGAACCTATCATCTCGGATGTAGTATTTTCCAACATTCCTGGCGGGTCGGCCCCTACTTCTCGGTGGGCACATTATATACGTCTATATCGTAATATAACCTAACCTAACCCATCTAGACCCTCGCTGGTAATGTTTTACAAAATCCCGGTCGTGTCTGCCCGTACTTCTCCGTGGGGACAATATATACGTCTATAACGTTATATATCCTAACCTAAGGGAACCTAACATCTCGGATGTAGTATTTTCCAACATTCCTGGCGGGCTAGCCCCTACTTCTCGGTGGGCACACTATATACGTCTATATCGCAATATAACCTAACCTAACCCATCTAGACCCTCGCTGGTAATGTTTTACAAGGTCCCGGTTGTGTCGGCCCGTACTTCTCGGTGGGGACATTATATACGTCTATAACGTTATATATCCTAACCTAAGGGAACCTAACATCTCGGATGTAGTATTTTCCAACATTCCAGGCGGGCCAGACCCTACTTCTCGGTGGGCACATTATATACGTCGATATCGTAATATAACCTAACCTAACCCATCTAGACCATCGCTGGTAATGTTTTACAAAATCCCGGTCGTGTCTGCCCGTACTTCTCGGTGGGGACATTATATACGTCTATAACGTTATATATCCCAACCTAAGGGAACCTAACATCTCGGATGTAGTATTTTCCAACATTCCTGGCGGGCCAGCCCCTACTTCTCGTAGGGCACATTATATACGTCCATATCGTTATATAACCTAACCTAACCCATCTAGACCCTCGCTGGTAATGTTTTACAAAATATCGGACGTGTCGGCCCGTACTTCTCGGTGGGGACATTATATACGTCTATAACTCTATATATCCTAACCTGAGGGAACCTAACATCTCGAATGTAGTATTTTCCAACATTCCTGGCGGGTCGGCCCCTACTTCTCGGTGGGCACATTATATAACGTCCATATCGTAATATAACCTAACCTAACCCATCTAGACCCTCGCTGGTAATGTTTTACAAAATCCCGGTCTTGTCGGCCCGTACTTTGCCGCGGGGACATTATATACGTCTATAACGTTATATATCCTAACCTAAGGGAACCTATCATCTCGGATGTAGTATTTTCCAACATTCCTGGCGGGTCGGCCTCTACTTCTCGGTGGGCACATTATATACGTCTATATCGTAATATAACCTAACCTAACCCATCTAGACCCTCGCTGGTAATGTTTTACAAAATCCCGGTCGTGTCTGCCCGTACTTCTCCGTGGGGACATTATATACGTCTATAACGTTATATATCCTAACCTAAGGGAACCTAACATCTCGGATGTAGTATTTTCCAACATTTCAGGCGGGCCAGACCCTACTTCTCGGTGGGCACATTATATACGTCGATATCGTAATATAACCTAACCTAACCCATCTAGACCATCGCTGGTAATGTTTTACAAAATCCCGGTCGTGTCTGCCCGTACTTCTCGGTGGGGACATTATATACGTCTATAACGTTATATATCCTAACCCAAGGGAACCTAACATCTCGGATGTAGTATTTTCCAACATTCCTGGCGGGTCGGCCCCTACTTCTCGGTGGGCACATTATATACGTCTATATCGCAATATAACCTAACCTAACCCATCTAGACCCTCGCTGGTAATGTTTTACAAAATCCCGGTCTTGTCGGCCCGTACTTTGCCGCGGGGACATTATATACGTCTATAACGTTATATATCCTAACCTAAGGGAACCTATCATCTCGGATGTAGTATTTTCCAACATTCCTGGCGGGTCGGCCCCTACTTCTCGGTGGGCACATTATATACGTCTATATCGCAATATAACCTAACCTAACCCATCTAGACCCTCGCTGATAATGTTTTACATAATCCCAGTCGTGTCGACCCGTACTTCTCGGTGGGGACATTATATACGTCTATAACGTTATATATCCTAACCTAAGGGAACCCAACTTCTCGGATGTAGTATTTTCCAACATTCCTGGCGGGTCGGCCCCCACTTCTCGGTGGGCACATTATATACGTCTATATCGTAATATAACCTAACCTAACCCATCTAGACCCTCGCTGGTAATGTTTTACAAAATCCCGGTCGTGTCGACCCGTACTTCTCTGTGGGGACATTATATACGTCTATAACGTTATATATCCTAACCTAAGGGAACCTAACATCTCGGATGTAGTATTTTCCAACATTCCTGGCGAGTCGGCCCCTACTTCTCGGTGGGCACATTATATACGTCTATATCGTAATATAACCTAACCTAACCCATCTAGACCCTCGCTGGTAATGTTTTACAAAATCCCGGTCGTGTCTGCCCGTACTTCTCCGTGGGGACAATATATACGTCTATAACGTTATATATCCTAACCTAAGGGAACCTAACATCTCGGATGTAGTATTTTCCAACATTCCTGGCGGGCTAGCCCCTACTTCTCGGTGGGCACATTATATACGTCCATATCGTAATATAACCTAACCTAACCCATCTAGATCCTCGCTGGTAATGTTTTACGAAATCCCGGTCGTGTCTGCCCGTACTTCTCGGTGGGGACATTATATACGTCTATAACGATATATATCCTAACCTAAGGGTACCTAACATCTCGGATGTAGTATTTTCCAACATTCCTGGCGGGTCGGCCCCTACTTCTCGGTGGGCACACTATATACGTCTATATCGCAATATAACCTAACCTAACACATCTAGACCCTCGCTGGTAATGTTTTACAAGATCCCGGTTGTGTCGGCCCGTACTTCTCGGTGGGGACATTATATACGTCTATAACGTTATATATCCTAACCTAAGGGAACCTAACATCTCGGATGTAGTATTTTCCAACATTTCAGGCGGGCCAGACCCTACTTCTCGGTGGGCACATTATATACGTCGATATCGTAATATAACCTAACCTAACCCATCTAGACCATCGCTGGTAATGTTTTACAAAATCCCGGTCGTGTCTGCCCGTACTTCTCGGTGGGGACATTATATACGTCTATAACGTTATATATCCCAACCTAAGGGAACCTAACATCTCGGATGTAGTATTTTCCAACATTCCTGGCGGGCCAGCCCCTACTTCTCGGTGGGCACATTATATACGTCCATATCGTTATATAACCTAACCTAACCCATCTAGACCGTCGCTGGTAATGTTTTACAAAATCCGGGTCGTGTCTGCCCGTACTTCTCGGTGGGGACATTATGTACGTCTATAACGTTATATATCCTAACCTAAGGGAACCTAACATCTCGGATGAAGTATTTTACCAACATTCCTGGCGGGTCGGCCCCCACTTCTCGGTGGGCACATTATATACGTCCACATCGTAATATAACCTAACCTAACCCATCTAGACCGTCGCTGGTAATGTTTTACAAAATCCCGGTCGTGTCGACACGTACTTCTCGGTGGGGACATTATATACGTCTATAACGTTATATATCCTAACCCAAGGGAACCTAACATCTCGGATGTAGTATTTTCCAACATTCCTGGCGGGTCGGCCCCTACTTCTCGGTGGGCACATTATATACGTCTATATCGCAATATAACCTAACCTAACCCATCTAGACCCTCGCTGGTAGTGTTTTACAAAATTCCGGTCGTGTCGGTCCGTACCTTGCCGTGGGGACATTATATACGTCTATAACATTATATATCCTAGCCTGAGGGAACCTAACATCTCGGATGTAGTATTTTCCAACATTCCTGCGGGTCGGCCCCTACTTCTCGGTGGGCACATTATATACGTCTATATCGCAATATAACCTAACCTAACCCATTTAGTCCCTCGCTGGTAATGTTTTACAAAATCCCGGTCGTGTCGGCCCGTACTCCTCGGTGGGGACATTATATGCGTCTATAACGTTATATATCCTAACCTAAGGGAACCTAACTTCTCGGATGTAGTATTATCCAACATTCCTGGCGGGTAGGCCCCTACTTCTCGGTGGGCAAATTATATACGTCTATATCGCAATATAACCTAACCTAACCCATCTAGACCCTCGCTGGTAATGTTTTACAAAATTCCGGTCGTGTCGGTCCGTACTTTGCCGTGGGGACATTATATACGTCTATAACATTATACATCCTAGCCTGAGGGAACCTAACATCTCGGATGTAGTATTTTCCAACATTCCTGGCGGGTCAGCCCCTACTTCTCGGTGGACACATTATATACGTCTATATCGTAATATAACCTAACCTAACCCATCTAGACCCTCGCTGGTAATGTTTTACAAAATCCCGGTCGTGTCGGCCCGTACTTCTCGGTGGGGACATTATATACGTCTATAACGTTATTTATCCTAACCTAATGGAACCTAACATCTCGGATGTAGTATTTTCCAACATTCCTGGCGGGCCAGCCCCTACTTCTCGGTGGGCACATTATATACGTCCATATCGAAATATAACCTAACCTAACCCATCTAGACCCTCGCTGGTAATGTTTTACAAAATTTCGGTCGTGTCTGCCCGTACTTCTCGGTGGGGACATTATGTACGTCTATAACATTATATATCCTAACCTGAAAGAACCTAACATCTCGAATGTAGTATTTTCCAACATTCCTGGCGGGTCGGCCCCTACTTCTCGGTGGGCACATTATATACGTCTATATCGTAATATAACCTAACCTAACCCATCTAGACCCTCGCTGGTAATGTTTTACAAAATCCCGGTCGTGTCTGCCCGTACTTCTCCGTGGGGACAATATATACGTCTATAACGTTATATATCCTAACCTAAGGGAATCTAACATCTCGGATGTAGTATTTTCCAACATTCCTGGCGGGCTAGCCCCTACTTCTCGGTGGGCACATTATATACGTCCATATCGTAATATAACCTAACCTAACCCATCTAGACCGTCGCTGGTAATGTTTTACAAAATACCGGTCGTGTCGGCCCGTACTTCTCGGTGGGGACATTATATACGTCTATAACGTTATATATCCTAACCTGAGGGAACCTAACATCTCGGATGTAGTATTTTCCAACATTCCTGGCGGGTCGGCCCCTACTTCTCGGTGGGCACATTATATAACGTCCATATCGTAATATAACCTAACCTAACCCATCTAGACCCTCGCTGGTAATGTTTTACAAAATCCCGGTCGTGTCGGCCCGTACTCCTCGGTGGGGACATTATATGCGTCTATAACGTTATATATCATAACCTAAGGGAACCTAACATCTCGGATGTAGTATTTTCCAACATTCCTGGCGGGTCGGCCCCTACTTGTCGGTGGGCAAATTATATACGTCTATATCGTAATATAACCTAACCTAACCCATCTAGACCCTCGCTGGTAATGTTTTACAAAATCCCGGTCGTGTCTGCCCGTACTTCTCGGTGGGGACATTATATACGTCTATAACGTTATATATCCTAACCTAGGGGAAACTAACATCTCGGATTTAGTATTTTCCAACATTCCTGGCGGGTCGGCCCCTACTTCTCGGTGGGCACATTATATACGTCTATATCGTAATATAACCTAACCTAACCCATCTAGACCCTCGCTGGTAATGTTTTACAAAATCCCTGTCGTGTCGGACCGTACTTCTCTGTGGGGACATTATATACGTCTATAACGTTATATATCCTAACCTAAGGGAAACTAACATCTCGGATGTAGTATTTTCCAACATTCCTGGCGGGTCGGCCCCGAGTTCTCGGTGGGCAAATTATATACGTCTATATCGTAATATAACCTAACCTAACCCATCTAGACCCTCGCTGGTAATGTTTTACAAAATCCCGGTCGTGTCGTCCCGTACTTCTCGGTGGGGACATTATATACGTCTATAACGTTATATATCCTAACCCAAGGGAACCTAACATCTCGGATGTAGTATTTTCCAACATTCCTGGCGGGTCGGCCCCTACTTCTCGGTGGGCACATTATATACGTCTATATCGCAATATAACCTAACCTAACCCATCTAGACCCTCGCTGGTAATGTTTTACAAAATTCCGGTCGTGTCGGTCCGTACCTTGCCGTGGGGACATTATATACGTCTATAACATTATATATCCTAGCCTGAGGGAACCTAACATCTCGGATGTAGTATTTTCCAACATTCCTGCGGGTCGGCCCCTACTTCTCGGTGGGCACATTATATACGTCTATATCGTAATATAACCTAACCTAACCCATCTAGACCCTCGCTGGTAATGTTTTACAAAATCCCGGTCGTGTCTGCCCGTACTTCTCGGTGGGGACATTATATACGTCCATAACGTTATATATCCTAACCTAAGGGAACCTAACATCTCGGATGCAGTATTTTCCAACATTCCTGGCGGGTCGGGCCCTACTTCTCGGTGGGCACATTATATACGTCTATATCGCAATATAACCTAACCTAACACATCTAGACCCTCGCTGGTAATGTTTTACAAAATCCCTGTCGTGTCGGCCCGTACTTCTCGGTGGGGACATTATATACGTCTATAACGTTATATATCCTAACCTAAGGGAACCTAACATCTCGGATGTAGTATTTTCCAACATTCCTGGCGGGTCGGCCCCTACTTCTCGGTGGGCACATTATATACGTCTATATCGCAATATAACCTAACCTAACCCATCTAGACCCTCGCTGGTAATGTTTTACAAAATTCCGGTCGTGCCGGTCCGTACTTTGCCGTGGGCACATTATATACGTCTATAACATTATATATCCTAGTCTGAGGGAACCTAACATCTCGGATGTAGTATCTTCCAACATTCCTGCGGGTCGACCCCTACTTCTCGGTGGGCACATTATATACGTCTATATCGCAATATAACCTAACCTAACCCATTTAGACCCTCGCTGGTAATGTTTTACAAAATCCCGGTCGTGTCGGCCCGTACTTCTCGGTGGGTACATTATATACGTCTATAACGTTATATATCCTAACCTAAGGGAACCTAACATCTCGGATGTAGTATTTTCCAACATTCCTGGCGCGCCAGCCCCTACTTCTCGGTGGGCACATTGTATACGTCCATACCGTAATATAACCTAACCTATCCCATCTAGACCGTCGCTGGTAATGTTTTACAGAATCCCGGTCGTGTCTGCCCGTACTTCTCCGTGGGGACAATATATACGTCTATAACGTTATATATCCTAACCTAAGGGAACCTAACATCTCGGATGTAGTATTTTCCAACATTCCTGGCGGGCTAGCCCCTACTTCTCGGTGGGCACATTATATACGTCCATATCGTAATATAACCTAACCTAACCCATCTAGATCCTCGCTGGTAATGTTTTACGAAATCCCGGTCGTGTCTGCCCGTACTTCTCGGTGGGGACATTATATACGTCTATAACGATATATATCCTAACCTAAGGGTACCTAACATCTCGGATGTAGTATTTTCCAACATTCCTGGCGGGTCGGCCCCTACTTCTCGGTGGGCACACTATATACGTCTATATCGCAATATAACCTAACCCAACACATCTAGACCCTCGCTGGTAATGTTTTACAAGATCCCGGTTGTGTCGGCCCGTACTTCTCGGTGGGGACATTATATACGTCTATAACGTTATATATCCTAACCTAAGGGAACCTAACATCTCGGATGTAGTATTTTCCAACATTTCAGGCGGGCCAGACCCTACTTCTCGGTGGGCACATTATATACGTCGATATCGTAATATAACCTAACCTAACCCATCTAGACCATCGCTGGTAATGTTTTACAAAATCCCGGTCGTGTCTGCCCGTACTTCTCGGTGGGGACATTATATACGTCTATAACGTTATATATCCTAACCCAAGGGAACCTAACATCTCGGATGTAGTATTTTCCAACATTCCTGGCGGGTCGGCCCCTACTTCTCGGTGGGCACATTATATACGTCTATATCGCAATATAACCTAACCTAACCCATCTAGACCCTCGCTGGTAATGTTTTACAAAATCCCGGTCTTGTCGGCCCGTACTTTGCCGCGGGGACATTATATACGTCTATAACGTTATATATCCTAACCTAAGGGAACCTATCATCTCGGATGTAGTATTTTCCAACATTCCTGGCGGGTCGGCCCCTACTTCTCGGTGGGCACATTATATACGTCTATATCGCAATATAACCTAACCTAACCCATCTAGACCCTCGCTGATAATGTTTTACATAATCCCAGTCGTGTCGACCCGTACTTCTCGGTGGGGACATTATATACGTCTATAACGTTATATATCCTAACCTAAGGGAACCCAACTTCTCGGATGTAGTATTTTCCAACATTCCTGGCGGGTCGGCCCCCACTTCTCGGTGGGCACATTATATACGTCCACATCGTAATATAACCTAACCTAACCCATCTAGACCCTCGCTGGTAATGTTTTACAAAATCCCGGTCGTGTCGACCCGTACTTCTCTGTGGGGACATTATATACGTCTATAACGTTATATATCCTAACCTAAGGGAACCTAACATCTCGGATGTAGTATTTTCCAACATTCCTGGCGGGTCGGCCCCTACTTCTCGGTGGGCACATTATATACGTCCATATCGAAATATAACCTAACCTAACCCATCTAGACCCTCGCTGGTAATGTTTTACAAAATTTCGGTCGTGTCTGCCCGTACTTCTCGGTGGGGACATTATATACGTCTATAACATTATATATCCTAACCTGAGGGAACCTAACATCTCGGATGTAGTATTTTCCAACATTCCTGGCGGGTCGGCCCCTACTTCTCGGTGGGCACATTATATAACGTCCATATCGTAATATAACCTAACCTAACCCATCTAGACCCTCGCTGGTAATGTTTTACAAAATCCCGGTCGTGTCGGCCCGTACTCCTCGGTGGGGACATTATATGCGTCTATAACGTTATATATCCTAACCTAAGGGAACCTAACTTCTCGGATGTAGTATTACCCAACATTCCTGGCGGGCCAGCCCCTACTTCTCGGTGGGCACATTATATACGTCCATATCGTAATATAACCTAACCTAGCCCATCTAGACCCTCGCTGGTAATGTTTTACAAAATCCCGGTCGTGTCGACCGGTACTTCTCTGTGGGGACATTACATACGTCTATAACGTTATATATCCTAACCTAAGGGAACCTAACATCTCGGATGTAGTATTTTCCAACATTCCTGGCGGGTCAGCCCCTACTTCTCGGTGGGCACACTATATACGTCTATATCGCAATATAACCTAACCTAACACATCTAGCCCCTCGCTGGTAATGTTTTACAAAATCCCGGTCGTGTCGGGACGTACTTCTCGGTGGGGACATTAAATACGACTATAAAGTTATATATCCTAACCTAAGGGAACCTAACATCTCGGATGTAGTATTTTCCAACATTCCTGGCCGGCCAGCCCCTACTTCTCGGTGGGCACATTATATACGTCCTTATCGTAATATAACCTAACCTAACCCATCTAGACCCTCGCTGGTAATGTTTTACAAAATTCCGGTCAGGTCTGCCCGTACTTCTCGGTGGGGACATTATATACGTCTATAACGTTATATATCATAACCTAAGGGAACCTAACATCTCGGATGTAGTATTTTCCAACATTCCTGGCGGGTCGGCCCCTACTTGTCGGTGGGCAAATTATATACGTCTATATCGTAATATAACCTAACCTAACCCATCTAGACCCTCGCTGGTAATGTTTTACAAAATCCCGGTCGTGTCTGCCCGTACTTCTCGGTGGGGACATTATATACGTCTATAACGTTATATATCCTAACCTAGGGGAAACTAACATCTCGGATGTAGTATTTTCCAACATTCCTGGCGGGTCGGCCCCTACTTCTCGGTGGGCACATTATATACGTCTATATCGTAATATAACCTAACCTAACCCATCTAGACCCTCGCTGGTAATGTTTTACAAAATCCCTGTCGTGTCGGACCGTACTTCTCTGTGGGGACATTATATACGTCTATAACGTTATATATCCTAACCTAAGGGAAACTAACATCTCGGATGTAGTATTTTCCAACATTCCTGGCGGGTCGGCCCCGAGTTCTCGGTGGGCAAATTATATACGTCTATATCGTAATATAACCTAACCTAACCCATCTAGACCCTCGCTGGTAATGTTTTACAAAATCCCGGTCGTGTCGTCCCGTACTTCTCGGTGGGGACATTATATACGTCTATAACGTTATATATCCTAACCCAAGGGAACCTAACATCTCGGATGTAGTATTTTCCAACATTCCTGGCGGGTCGGCCCCTACTTCTCGGTGGGCACATTATATACGTCTATATCGCAATATAACCTAACCTAACCCATCTAGACCCTCGCTGGTAATGTTTTACAAAATTCCGGTCGTGTCGGTCCATACCTTGCCGTGGGGACATTATATACGTCTATAACATTATATATCCTAGCCTGAGGGAACCTAACATCTCGGATGTAGTATTTTCCAACATTCCTGCGGGTCGGCCCCTACTTCTCGGTGGGCACATTATATACGTCTATATCGCAATATAACCTAACCTAACCCATCTAGACCCTCGCTGATAATGTTTTACATAATCCCAGTCGTGTCGACCCGTACTTCTCGGTGGGGACATTATATACGTCTATAACGTTATATATCCTAACCTAAGGGAACCCAACTTCTCGGATGTAGTATTTTCCAACATTCCTGGCGGGTCGGCCTCCACTTCTCGGTGGGCACATTATATACGTCCACATCGTAATATAACCTAACCTAACCCATCTAGACCCTCGCTGGTAATGTTTTACAAAATCCCGGTCGTGTCGACCCGTACTTCTCTGTGGGGACATTATATACGTCTATAACGTTATATATCCTAACCTAAGGGAACCTAACATCTCGGATGTAGTATTTTCCAACATTCCTGGCGGGTCGGCCCCTACTTCTCGGTGGGCACATTATATACGTCCATATCGAAATATAACCTAACCTAACCCATCTAGACCCTCGCTGGTAATGTTTTACAAAATTTCGTTCGTGTCTGCCCGTACTTCTCGGTGGGGACATTATATACGTCTATAACATTATATATCCTAACCTGAAAGAACCTAACATCTCGAATGTAGTATTTTCCAACATTCCTGGCGGGTCGGCCCCTACTTCTCGGTGGGCACATTATATACGTCTATATCGTAATATAACCTAACCTAACCCATCTAGACCCTCGCTGGTAATGTTTTACAAAATCCCGGTCGTGTCTGCCCGTACTTCTCCGTGGGGACAATATATACGTCTATAACGTTATATATCCTAACCTAAGGGAATCTAACATCTCGGATGTAGTATTTTCCAACATTCCTGGCGGGCTAGCCCCTACTTCTCGGTGGGCACATTATATACGTCCATATCGTAATATAACCTAACCTAACCCATCTAGACCGTCGCTGGTAATGTTTTACAAAATACCGGTCGTGTCGGCCCGTACTTCTCGGTGGGGACATTATATACGTCTATAACGTTATATATCCTAACCTGAGGGAACCTAACATCTCGGATGTAGTATTTTCCAACATTCCTGGCGGGTCGGCCCCTACTTCTCGGTGGGCACATTATATAACGTCCATATCGTAATATAACCTAACCTAACCCATCTAGACCCTCGCTGGTAATGTTTTACAAAATCCCGGTCGTGTCGGCCCGTACTCCTCGGTGGGGACATTATATGCGTCTATAACGTTATATATCCTAACCTAAGGGAACCTAACTTCTCGGATGTAGTATTACCCAACATTCCTGGCGGGCCAGCCCCTACTTCTCGGTGGGCACATTATATACGTCCATATCGTAATATAACCTAACCTAGCCCATCTAGACCCTCGCTGGTAATGTTTTACAAAATCCCGGTCGTGTCGACCGGTACTTCTCTGTGGGGACATTACATACGTCTATAACGTTATATATCCTAACCTAAGGGAACCTAACATCTCGGATGTAGTATTTTCCAACATTCCTGGCGGGTCAGCCCCTACTTCTCGGTGGGCACACTATATACGTCTATATCGCAATATAACCTAACCTAACACATCTAGCCCCTCGCTGGTAATGTTTTACAAAATCCCGGTCGTGTCGGGACGTACTTCTCGGTGGGGACATTAAATACGACTATAAAGTTATATATCCTAACCTAAGGGAACCTAACATCTCGGATGTAGTATTTTCCAACATTCCTGGCCGGCCAGCCCCTACTTCTCGGTGGGCACATTATATACGTCCTTATCGTAATATAACCTAACCTAACCCATCTAGACCCTCGCTGGTAATGTTTTACAAAATTCCGGTCAGGTCTGCCCGTACTTCTCGGTGGGGACATTATATACGTCTATAACGTTATATATCATAACCTAAGGGAACCTAACATCTCGGATGTAGTATTTTCCAACATTCCTGGCGGGTCGGCCCCTACTTGTCGGTGGGCAAATTATATACGTCTATATCGTAATATAACCTAACCTAACCCATCTAGACCCTCGCTGGTAATGTTTTACAAAATCCCGGTCGTGTCTGCCCGTACTTCTCGGTGGGGACATTATATACGTCTATAACGTTATATATCCTAACCTAGGGGAAACTAACATCTCGGATGTAGTATTTTCCAACATTCCTGGCGGGTCGGCCCCTACTTCTCGGTGGGCACATTATATACGTCTATATCGTAATATAACCTAACCTAACCCATCTACACCCTCGCTGGTAATGTTTTACAAAATCCCTGTCGTGTCGGACCGTACTTCTCTGTGGGGACATTATATACGTCTATAACGTTATATATCCTAACCTAAGGGAAACTAACATCTCGGATGTAGTATTTTCCAACATTCCTGGCGGGTCGGCCCCGAGTTCTCGGTGGGCAAATTATATACGTCTATATCGTAATATAACCTAACCTAACCCATCTAGACCCTCGCTGGTAATGTTTTACAAAATCCCGGTCGTGTCGTCCCGTACTTCTCGGTGGGGACATTATATACGTCTATAACGTTATATATCCTAACCCAAGGGAACCTAACATCTCGGATGTAGTATTTTCCAACATTCCTGGCGGGTCGGCCCCTACTTCTCGGTGGGCACATTATATACGTCTATATCGCAATATAACCTAACCTAACCCATCTAGACCCTCGCTGGTAATGTTTTACAAAATTCCGGTCGTGTCGGTCCATACCTTGCCGTGGGGACATTATATACGTCTATAACATTATATATCCTAGCCTGAGGGAACCTAACATCTCGGATGTAGTATTTTCCAACATTCCTGCGGGTCGGCCCCTACTTCTCGGTGGGCACATTATATACGTCTATATCGTAATATAACCTAACCTAACCCATCTAGACCCTCGCTGGTAATGTTTTACAAAATCCCGGTCGTGTCTGCCCGTACTTCTCGGTGGGGACATTATATACGTCCATAACGTTATATATCCTAACCTAAGGGAACCTAACATCTCGGATGCAGTATTTTCCAACATTCCTGGCGGGTCGGGCCCTACTTCTCGGTGGGCACATTATATACGTCTATATCGCAATATAACCTAACCTAACACATCTAGACCCTCGCTGGTAATGTTTTACAAAATCCCTGTCGTGTCGGCCCGTACTTCTCGGTGGGGACATTATATACGTCTATAACGTTATATATCCTAACCTAAGGGAACCTAACATCTCGGATGTAGTATTTTCCAACATACCTGGCGGACCAGCCCCTACTTCTCGGTGGGCACATTATATACGTCCATATCGTAATATAACCTAACCTAACACATCTAGACCCTCGCTGGTAATGTTTTACAAAATTCCGGTCGTTCCTGCCCGTACTTCTCAGTGGGGACATTATATACGTCTATAACGTTATATATCCTAACCTAAGGGAACCTAACATCTGGGATGTAGTAATTTCCAACATTCCTGGCGGGTCGGCCCCTAGTTCTGGGTGGGCAAATTATATACGTCTATATCGTAATATAACCTAACCTAACCCATCTAGACCCTCGCTGGTAATGTTTTACAAAATCCCGGTCGTGTCGTCCCGTACTTCTCGGTGGGGACATTATATACGTCTATAACGTTATATATCCTAACCCACGGGAACCTAACATCTCGGATGTAGTATTTTCCAACATTCCTGGCGGGTCGGCCCCTACTTCTCGGTGGGCACATTATATACGTCTATATCGCAATATAACCTAACCTAACCCATCTAGACCCTCGCTGGTAATGTTTTACAAAATCCCGGTCGTGTCGGCCCGTACTTTGCCGTGGGGATATTATATACGTCTATAACATTATATATCCTAGTCTGAGGGAACCTAACATCTCGGATGTAGTATCTTCCAACATTCCTGCGGGTCGGCCCCTACTTCTCGGTGGGCACATTATATACGTCTATATCGCAATATAACCTAACCTAACCCATTTAGACCCTCGCTGGTAATGTTTTACAAAATCCCGGTCGTGTCGGCCCGTACTTCTCGGTGGGTACATTATATACGTCTATAACGTTATATATCCTAACCTAAGGGAACCTAACATCTCGGATGTAGTATTTTCCAACATTCCTGGCGCGCCAGCCCCTACTTCTCGGTGGGCACATTGTATACGTCCATACCGTAATATAACCTAACCTATCCCATCTAGACCGTCGCTGGTAATGTTTTACAGAATCCCGGTCGTGTCGACCCGTACTTTGCCGTGGGGACATTATATACGTCTATAACGTTATATATCCTAACCTGAGAGAACCTAACATCTCGGATGTAGTATTTTCCAACATTCCTGGCGGGTCGGCCCCTACTTCTCGGTGGGCACATTATATAACGTCCATATCGTAATATAACCTAACCTAACCCACTAGACCCTCGCTGGTAATGTTTTACAAAATCCCGGTCGTGTCGGCCCGTACTCCTCGGTGGGGACATTATATGCGTCTATAACGTTATATATCCTAACCTAAGGGAACCTAACTTCTCGGATGTAGTATTATCCAACATTCCTGGCGGGTCTGCCCCTACTTCTCGGTGGGCACATTTTACAACGTCCATATCGTAATATAACCTAACCTAACCCATCTAGACCCTCGCTGGTAATGTTTTACAAAATCCCGGTCGTGTCGGCCCGTACTTCTCGGTGGGGACATTATATACGTCTATAACGTTATATATCCTAACCTAGGGGAACCTAACATCTCGGATGTAGTATTTTCCAACATTCCTGGCGGGCCAGCCCCTACTTCTCGGTGGGCACATTATATACGTCTATATCGTAATATAACCTAACCTAACCCATCTAGACCCTCGCTGGTAATGTTTTACAAAATCCCGGTCGTGTCTGCCCGTACTTCTCGGTGGGGACATTATACACGTCTATACCGTTATATATCCTAACCTAAGGGAACCTAACATCTCGGATATAGTATTTTCCAACATTCCTGGCGGGTCGGCCCCTACATCTCGGTGGGCACAATATATACGTCTATATCGTAATATAACCTAACCTAACCTATCTAGACCCTCGCTGGTAATGTTTTACAAAATCCCGGTCGTGTCTGCCCGTACTTCTCGGTGGGGACATTATATACGTCTATAACGTTATATATCCTAACCTAGGGGAACCTAACATCTCGGATGTAGTATTTTCCAACATTCCTGGCGGGTCGGCCCCTACTTCTCGGTGGGCACATTATATACGTCTATATCGTAATATAACCTAACCTAACCCATCTAGACCCTCGCTGGTAATGTTTTACAAAATACCGGTCGTGTCGGCCCGTACTTCTCGGTGGGGACATTATATACGTCTATAACGTTATATATCCTAACCTAGGGGAACCTAACATCTCGGATGTAGTATTTTCCAACATTCCTGGCGGGTCGGCCCCTACTTCTCGGTGGGCACATTATATACGTCTATATCGTAATATAACCTAACCTAACCCATCTAGACCCTCGCTGGTAATGTTTTACAAAATACCGGACGTGTCGGCCCGTACTTCTCGGTGGGGACATTATATACGTCTATAACGTTATATATCCTAACCTAGGGGAACCTAACATCTCGGATGTAGTATTTTCCAACATTCCTGGCGGGCCAGCCCCTACTTCTCGGTGGGCACATTATATACGTCTATATCGTAATATAACCTAACCTAACCCATCTAGACCCTCGCTGGTAATGTTTTACAAAATCCCGGTCGTGTCTGCCCGTACTTCTCGGTGGGGACATTATATACGTCTATAACGTTATATATCCTAACCTAGGGGAAACTAACATCTCGGATGTAGTATTTTCCAACATTCCTGGCGGGTCGGCCCCTACTTCTCGGTGGGCACATTATATACGTCTATATCGTAATATAACCTAACCTAACCTATCTAGACCCTCGCTGGTAATGTTTTACAAAATCCCGGTCGTGTCTGCCCGTACTTCTCGGTGGGGACATTATATACGTCTATAACGTTATATATCCTAACCTAGGGGAACCTAACATCTCGGATGTAGTATTTTCCAACATTCCTGGCGGGTCGGCCCCTACTTCTCGGTGGGCACATTATATACGTCTATATCGTAATATAACCTAACCTAACCCATCTAGACCCTCGCTGGTAATGTTTTACAAAATCCCGGTCGTGTCTGCCCGTACTTCTCGGTGGGGACATTATATACCTCCATAACGTTATATATCCTAACCCAAGGGAACCTAACATCTCGGATGTAGTATTTTCCAACATTCCTGCGGGTCGGCCCCTACTTCTCGGTGGGCACATTATATACGTCTATATCGCAATATAACCTAACCTAACCCATTTAGACCCTCGCTGGTAATGTTTTACAAAATCCCGGTCGTGTCGGCCCGTACTTCTCGGTAGGTACATTATATACGTCTATAACGTTATATATCCTAACCTAAGGGAACCTAACATCTCGGATGTAGTATTTTCCAACATTCCTGGCGGGCCAGCCCCTACTTCTCGGTGGGCACATTATATACGTCCATACCGTAATATAACCTAACCTATCCCATCTAGACCGTCGCTGGTAATGTTTTACAGAATCCCGGTCGTGTCGACCCGTACTTTGCCGTGGGGACATTATATACGTCTATAACGTTATATATCCTAACCTGAGAGAACCTAACATCTCGGATGTAGTATTTTCCAACATTCCTGGCGGGTCGGCCCCTACTGCTCGGTGGGCACATTATATAACGTCCATATCGTAATATAACCTAACCTAACCCATCTAGACCCTCGCTGGTAATGTTTTACAAAATCCCGGTCGTGTCAGCCCGTACTCCTCGGTGGGGACATTATATGCGTCTATAACGTTATATATCCTAACCTAAGGGAACCTAACTTCTCGGATGTAGTATTATCCAACATTCCTGGCGGGTCGGCCCCTACTTCTCGGTGGGCACATTATATAACGTCGATATCGTAATATAACCTACCCTAACCCATCTAGACCCTCGCTGGTAATGTTTTACAAAATCCCGGTCGTGTCGGCCCGTACTTCTCGGTGGGGACATTATATACGTCTATAACGTTATATATCCTAACCTAGGGGAACCTAACATCTCGGATGTAGTATTTTCCAACATTCCTGGCGGGTCGGCCCCTACTTCTCGGTGGGCACACTATATACGTCTATATCGCAATATAACCTAACCTAACACATGTAGACCCTCGCTGGTAATGTGTTACAAAATCCCGGTCGTGTCGGCCCGTACTTCTCGGTGGGGACATTATATACGTCTATAACGTTATATATCCTAACCTAAGGGAACCTAACATCTCGGATGTAGTATTTTCCAACATTCCTGGCGGGCCAGCCCCTACTTCTCGGTGGGCACATTATATACGTCCATATCGTAATATAACCTAAGCTATCCCATCTAGACCGGCGCTGGTAATGTTTTACAGAATCCCGGTCGTGTCGACCCGTACTTTGCCGTGGGGACATTATATACGTCTATAACGTTATATATCCTATCCTGAGGGAACCTAACATCTCGGATGTAGTATTTTCCAACATTCCTGGCGGGTCGGCCCCTACTGCTCGGTGGGCACATTATATAACGTCCATATCGAAATATAACCTAACCTAACCCATCTAGACCCTCGCTGGTAATGTTTTACAAAATCCCGGTCGTGTCGGCCCGTACTCCTCGGTGGGGACATTATATGCGTCTATAACGTTATATATCCTAACCTAAGGGAACCTAACTTCTCGGATGTAGTATTATCCAACATTCCTGGCGGGTCGGCCCCTCCTTCTCGGTGGGCACATTATATAACGTCCATATCGTAATATAACCTAAGCTATCCCATCTAGACCGTCGCTGGTAATGTTTTACAGAATCCCGGTCGTGTCGACCCGTACTTTGCTGTGGGGACATTATATACGTCTATAACGTTATATATCCTAACCAGAGAGAACCTAACATCTCGGATGTAGTATTTTCCAACATTCCTGGCGGGTCGGCCCCTACTTCTCGGTGGGCACATTATATAACGTCCATATCGTAATATAACCTAACCTAACCCATCTAGACCCTCGCTGGTAATGTTTTACAAAATCCCGGTCGTGACGGCCCGTACTTCTCGGTGGGGACATTATACACGTCTATAACGTTATATATCGTAACCTAGGGGAAACTAACATCTCGGATGTAGTATTTTCCAACATTCCTCGCGGGTCGGCCCCTACTCCTCGGTGGGCACATTATATAACGTCCATATCGTAATATAACCTAACCTAACCCATCTGGAACCTCGCTGGTAATGTTTTACAAAATCCCGGTCGTGTCGGCCCGTACTCCTCGGTGGGGACATTATATGCGTCTATAACGTTATATATCCTAACCTAAGGGAACCTAACATCTCGGATGTAATATTTTCCAACATTCCTGGCGGGTCGGCCCCTACTTCTCGGTGGGCACATTATATACGTCTATATCGTAATATAACCTAACCTAACCAATCTAGACCCTCGCTGGTAATGTTTTACAAAATCCCGGTCGTGTCTGCCCGTACTTCTCGGTGGGGACATTATATACGTCTATAATGTTATATATCCTAACCTAGGGGAACCTAACATCTCGGATGTAGTATTTTCCAACATTCCTGGCGGGCCAGCCCCTACTTCTCGGTGGGCACATTATATACGTCCATATTGTAATATAACCTAAGCTGTCCCATCTAGACCGTCGCTGGTAATGTTTTACAGAATCCCGGTCGTGTCGACCCGTACTTTGCTGTGGGGACATTATATACGTCTATAACGTTATATATCCTAACCTAAGGGAACATAACATCTCGGATGTAGTATTTTCCAACATTCCTGGCGGGCCAGCCCCTACTTCTCGGTGGGCACATTATATACGTCTATATCGTAATATAACCTAACCTAACCCATCTAGACACTCGCTGGTAATGTTTTACAAAATCCCGGTCGTGTCTGCCCGTACTTCTCGGTGGGGACATTATATACGTCTATAACGTTATATATCCTAACCTAGGGGAAACTAACATCTCGGATGTAGTATTTTCCAACATTCCTGGCGGGTCGGCCCCTACTTCTCGGTGGGCACACTATATACGTCTATATCGCAATATAACCTAACCTAACACATGTAGACCCTCGCTGGTAATGTTTTACAAAATCCCGGTCGTGTCGGCCCGTACTTCTCGGTGGGGACATTATATACGTCTATAACGTTATATATCCTAACCTAAGGGAACCTAACATCTCGGATGTAGTATTTTCCAACATTCCTGGCGGGCCAGCCCCTACTTCTCGGTGGGCACATTATATACGTCTATATCGTAATATAACCTAACCTAACCCATCTAGACCCTCGCTGGTAATGTTTTACAAAATCCCGGTCGTGTCTGCCCGTACTTCTCGGTGGGGACATTATATACGTCTATAACGTTATATATCCTAACCTAGGGGAAACTTACATCTCAGATGTTGTATTTTCCAACATTCCTCGCGTGTCGGCCCCTACTTCTCGGTGGGCACACTATATACGTCTATATCGCAATATAACCTAACCTAACACATGTAGACCCTCGCTGGTAATGTTTTACAAATTCCCGGTCGTGTCGGCCCGTACTTCTCGGTGGGGACATTATATACGTCTATAACGTTATATATCCTAACCTAAGGGAACCTAACATCTCGGATGTAGTATTTTCCAACATTCCTGGCGGGCCAGCCCCTACTTCTCGGTGGGCACATTATATACGTCCATGTCGTAATATAACCTAAGCTATCCCATCTAGGCCGTCGCTGGTAATGTTTTACAGAATCCCGGTCGTGTCGACCCGTACTTCTCGGTGGGGACATTATATACGTCTATAACGTTATATATCCTAACCTAAGGGAACCTAACATCTCGGATGTAGTATTTTCCAACATTCCTGGCGGGTCGGCCCCTACTTCTCGGTGGGCACATTATATAACGTCCATATCGTAATATAACCTAACCTAACACATCTAGACCCTCGCTGGTAATGTTTTACAAAATCCCGGTCGTGTCGGCCCGTACTCCTCGGTGGGGACATTATATGCGTCTATAACGTTATATATCCTAACCTAAGGGAACCTAACTTCTCGGATGTAGTATTATCCAACATTCCTGGCGGGTCGGCCCCTACTTCTCGGTGGGCACATTATATAACGTCCATATCGTAATATAACCTAACCTAACCCATCTAGACCCTCGCTGGTAATGTTTTACAAAATCCCGGTCGTGACGGCCCGTACTTCTCGGTGGGGACATTATACACGTCTATAACGTTATATATCCTAACCTGAGAGAACCTAACATCTCGGATGTAGTATTTTCCAACATTCCTGGCGGGTCGGCCCCTACTCCTCTGTGGGCACATTATATAACGTCCATATCGTAATATAACCTAACCTAACCCATCTAGAACCTCGCTGGTAATGTTTTACAAAATCCCGGTCGTGTCGGCCCGTACTCCTCGGTGGGGACATTATATGCGTCTATAACGTTATATATCCTAACCTAAGGGAACCTAACATCTCGGATGTAATATTTTCCAACATTCCTGGCGGGTCGGCCCCTACTTCTCGGTGGGCACACTATATACGTCTATATCGCAATATAACCTAACCTAACACATGTAGACCCTCGCTGGTAATGTTTTACAAAATCCCGGTCGTGTCGGCCCGTACTTCTCGGTGGGGACATTATATACGTCTATAACGTTATATATCCTAACCTAAGGGAACCTAACATCTCGGATGTAGTATTTTCCAACATTCCTGGCGGGCCAGCCCCTACTTCTCGGTGGGCACATTATATACGTCCATGTCGTAATATAACCTAAGCTATCCCATCTAGACCGTCGCTGGTAATGTTTTACAGAATCCCGGTCGTGTCGAACCGTACTTCTCGGTGGGGACATTATATACGTCTATAACGTTATATATCCTAACCTAAGAGAACCTAACATCTCGGATGTAGTATTTTCCAACATTCCTGGCGGGTCGGCCCCTACTTCTCGGTGGGCACATTATATAACGTCCATATCGTAATATAACCTAACCTAACACATCTAGACCCTCGCTGGTAATGTTTTACAAAATCCCGGTCGTGTCGGCCCGTACTCCTCGGTGGGGACATTATATGCGTCTATAACGTTATATATCCTAACCTAAGGGAACCTAACTTCTCGGATGTAGTATTATCCAACATTCCTGGCGGGTCGGCCCCTACTTCTCGGTGGGCACATTATATAACGTCCATATCGTAATATAACCTAACCTAACCCATCTAGACCCTCGCTGGTAATGTTTTACAAAATCCCGGTCGTGACGGCCCGTACTTCTCGGTGGGGACATTATACACGTCTATAACGTTATATATCCTAACCTGAGAGAACCTAACATCTCGGATGTAGTATTTTCCAACATTCCTGGCGGGTCGGCCCCTACTCCTCTGTGGGCACATTATATAACGTCCATATCGTAATATAACCTAACCTAACCCATCTAGACCCTCGCTGGTAATGTTTTACAAAATCCCGGTCGTGTCTGCCCGTACTTCTCGGTGGGGACATTATATACGTCTATAATGTTATATATCCTAACCTAGGGGAACCTAACATCTCGGATGTAGTATTTTGCAACATTCCTGGCGGGCCAGCCCCTACTTCTCGGTGGGCACATTATATACGTCCTTATCGTAATATAACCTAACCTAACACATGTAGACCCTGGCTGGTAATGTTTTACAAAATTCCGGTCGTGTCTTCCCGTACTTCTCGGTGGGGACATTATATACGTCTATAACGTTATATATCCTAACCTAAGGGAACCTAACATCTCGGATGTAGTATTTTCCAACATTCCTGGCGGGCCAGCCCCTACTTCTCGGTGGGCACATTATATACGTCCATATCGTAATATAACCTAAGCTATCCCATCTCGACCGTCGCTGGTAATGTTTTACAGAATCCCGGTCGTGTCGACCCGTACTTTGCTTTGGGGACATTATATACGTCTATAACGTTATATATCCTAACCTAAGGGAACATAACATCTCGGATGTAGTATTTTCCAACATTCCTGGCGGGCCAGCCCCTACTTCTCGGTGGGCACATTATATACGTCTATATCGTAATATAACCTAACCTAACCCATCTAGACACTCGCTGGTAATGTTTTACAAAATCCCGGTCGTGTCTGCCCGTACTTCACGGTGGGGACATTATATACGTCTATAACGTTATATATCCTAACCTAGGGGAAACTAACATCTCGGATGTAGTATTTTCCAACATTCCTGGCGGGTCGGCCCCTACTTCTCGGTGGGCACACTATATACGTCTATATCGCAATATAACCTAACCTAACACATGTAGACCCTCGCTGGTAATGTTTTACAAAATCCCGGTCGTGTCGGCCCGTACTTCTCGGTGGGGACATTATATACGTCTATAACGTTATATATCCTAACCTAAGGGAACCTAACATCTCGGATGTAGTATTTTCCAACATTCCTGGCGGGCCAGCCCCTACTTCTCGGTGGGCACATTATATACGTCTATATCGTAATATAACCTAACCTAACCCATCTAGACCCTCGCTGGTAATGTTTTACAAAATCCCGGTCGTGTCTGCCCGTACTTCTCGGTGGGGACATTATATACGTCTATAACGTTATATATCCTAACCTAGGGGAAACTTACATCTCAGATGTTGTATTTTCCAACATTCCTCGCGTGTCGGCCCCTACTTCTCGGTGGGCACACTATATACGTCTATATCGCAATATAACCTAACCTAACACATGTAGACCCTCGCTGGTAATGTTTTACAAATTCCCGGTCGTGTCGGCCCGTACTTCTCGGTGGGGACATTATATACGTCTATAACGTTATATATCCTAACCTAAGGGAACCTAACATCTCGGATGTAGTATTTTCCAACATTCCTGGCGGGCCAGCCCCTACTTCTCGGTGGGCACATTATATACGTCCATGTCGTAATATAACCTAAGCTATCCCATCTAGACCGTCGCTGGTAATGTTTTACAGAATCCCGGTCGTGTCGACCCGTACTTCTCGGTGGGGACATTATATACGTCTATAACGTTATATATCCTAACCTAAGGGAACCTAACATCTCGGATGTAGTATTTTCCAACATTCCTGGCGGGTCGGCCCCTACTTCTCGGTGGGCACATTATATAACGTCCATATCGTAATATAACCTAACCTAACACATCTAGACCCTCGCTGGTAATGTTTTACAAAATCCCGGTCGTGTCGGCCCGTACTCCTCGGTGGGGACATTATATGCGTCTATAACGTTATATATCCTAACCTAAGGGAACCTAACTTCTCGGATGTAGTATTATCCAACATTCCTGGCGGGTCGGCCCCTACTTCTCGGTGGGCACATTATATAACGTCCATATCGTAATATAACCTAACCTAACCCATCTAGACCCTCGCTGGTAATGTTTTACAAAATCCCGGTCGTGTCTGCCCGTACTTCTCGGTGGGGACATTATATACGTCTATAATGTTATATATCCTAACCTAGGGGAACCTAACATCTCGGATGTAGTATTTTGCAACATTCCTGGCGGGCCAGCCCCTACTTCTCGGTGGGCACATTATATACGTCCTTATCGTAATATAACCTAACCTAACCCATCTAGACCCTGGCTGGTAATGTTTTACAAAATTCCGGTCGTGTCTGCCCGTACTTCTCGGTGGGGACATTATATACGTCTATAACGTTATATATCCTAACTTAGGGGAAACTAACATCTCGGATGTAGTATTTTCCAACATTCCTGACGGGTCGGCCCCTACTTCTCGGTGGGCACACTATATACGTCTATATCGCAATATAACCTAACCTAACACATGTAGACCCTCGCTGGTAATGTTTTACAAAATCCCGGTCGTGTCGGCCCGTACTTCTCGGTGGGGACATTATATACGTCTATAACGTTATATATCCTAACCTAAGGGAACCTAACATCTCCGATGTAGTATTTTCCAACATTCCTGGCGGGCCAGCCCCTACTTCTCGGTGGGCACATTATATACGTCCATATCGTAATATAACCTAAGCTATCCCATCTAGACCGTCGCTGGTAATGTTTTACAGAATCCCGGTCGTGTCGACCCGTACTTTGCTGTGGGGACATTATATACGTCTATAACGTTATATATCCTAACCTAAGGGAACATAACTTCTCGGATGTAGTATTTTCCAACATTCCTGGCGGGCCAGCCCCTACTTCTCGGTGGGCACATTATATACGTCTATATCGTAATATAACCTAACCTAACCCATCTAGACCCTCGCTGGTAATGTTTTACAAAATCCCGGTCGTGTCTGCCCGTACTTCTCGGTGGGGACATTATATACGTCTATAACGTTATATATCCTAACCTAGGGGAAACTAACATCTCGGATGTAGTATTTTCCAACATTCCTGGCGGGTCGGCCCCTACTTCTCGGTGGGCACACTATATACGTCTATATGGCAATATAACCTAACCTAACACATGTAGACCCTCGCTGGTAATGTTTTACAAAATCCCGGTCGTGTCGGCCCGTACTTCTCGGTGGGGACATTATATACGTCTATAACGTTATATATCCTAACCTAAGGGAACCTAACATCTCGGATGTAGTATTTTCCAACATTCCTGGCGGGCCAGCCCCTACTTCTCGGTGGGCACATTATATACGTCCATATCGTAATATAACCTAAGCTATCCCATCTAGACCGTCGCTGGTAATGTTTTACAGAATCCCGGTCGTGTCGACACGTACTTCTCGGTGGGGACATTATATACGTCTATAACGTTATATATCCTAACCTAAGGGAACCTAACATCTCGGATGTAGTATTTTCCAACATTCCTGGCGGGCCAGCCCCTAGTTCTCGGTGGGCACATTATATACGTCCTTATCGTAATATAACCTAACCTAACCCATCTAGACCCTGGCTGGTAATGTTTTACAAAATTCCGGTCGTGTCTGCCCGTACTTCTCGGTGGGGACATTATATACGTCTATAACGTTATATATCATAACCTAAGGGAACCTAACATCTCGGATGTAGTATTTTCCAACATTCCTGGCGGGTCGGCCCCTACTTCTCGGTGGGCAAATTATATACGTCTATATCGTAATATAACCTAACCTAACCCATCTAGACCCTCGCTGGTAATGTTTTACAAAATACCGGTCGTGTCGGCCCGTACTTCTCGGTGGGGACATTATATACGTCTATAACGTTATATATCCTAACCTAGGGGAACCTAACATCTCGGATGTAGTATTTTCCAACATTCCTGGCGGGCCAGCCCCTACTTCTCGGTGGGCACATTATATACGTCTATATCGTAATATAACCTAACCTAACCCATCTAGACCCTCGCTGGTAATGTTTTACAAAATCCCGGTCGTGTCTGCCCGTACTTCTCGGTGGGGACATTATATACGTCTATAACGTTATATATCGTAACCTAGGGGAAACTAACATCTCGGATGTAGTATTTTCCAACATTCCTCGCGGGTCGGCCCCTACTGCTCGGTGGGCACACTATATACGTCTATATCGCAATATAACCTAACCTAACACATGTAGACCCTCGCTGGTAATGTTTTACAAAATCCCGGTCGTGCCGGCCAGTACTTCTCGGTGGGGACATTATATACGTCTATAACGTTATATATCCTAACCTAAGGGAACCTAACATCTCGGATGTAGTATTTTCCAACATTCCTGGCGGGCCAGCCCCTACTTCTCGGTGGGCACATTATATACGTCCATGTCGTAATATAACCTAAGCTATCCCATCTAGACCGTCGCTGGTAATGTTTTACAGAATCCCGGTCGTGTCGACCCGTACTTCTCGGTGGGGACATTATATACGTCTATAACGTTATATATCCTAACCTGAGAGAACCTAACATCTCGGATGTAGTATTTTCCAACATTCCTGGCGGGTCGGCCCCTACTTCTCGGTGGGCACATTATATAACGTCCACATCGTAATATAACCTAACCTAACCCATCTAGACCCTCGCTGGTAATGTTTTACAAAATCCCGGTCGTGACGGCCCGTACTTCTCGGTGGGGACATTATACACGTCTATAACGTTATATATCCTATCCTGAGAGAACCTAACATCTCGGATGTAGTATTTTCCAACATTCCTGGCGGGTCGGCCCCTACTCCTCGGTGGGCACAGTATATAACGTCCATATCGTAATATAACCTAACCTAACCCATCTAGAACCTCGCTGGTAATGTTTTACAAAATCCCGGTCGTGTCGGCCCGTACTCCTCGGTGGGGACATTATATGCGTCTATAACGTTGTATATCCTAACCTAAGGGAACCTAACATCTCGGATGTAATATTTTCCAACATTCCTGGCGGGTCGGCCCCTACTTCTCGGTGGGCACATTATTTACGTCTATATCGTAATATAACCTAACCTAACCCATCTAGACCCTCGCTGGTAATGTTTTACAAAATCCCGGTCGTGTCTGCCCGTACTTCTCGGTGGGGACATTATATACGTCTATAATGTTATATATCCTAACCTAGGGGAACCTAACATCTCGGATGTAGTATTTTCCAACATTCCTGGCGGGCCAGCCCCTACTTCTCGGTGGGCACATTATATACGTCCTTATCGTAATATAACCTAACCTAACCCATCTAGACCCTCGCTGGTAATGTTTTACAAAATCCCGGTCGTGTCTGCCCGTACTTCTCGGTGGGGACATTATATACGTCTATAACGTTATATATCGTAACCTAGGGGAAACTAACATCTCGGATGTAGTATTTTCCAACATTCCTCGCGGGTCGGCCCCTACTGCTCGGTGGGCACACTATATACGTCTATATCGCAATATAACCTAACCTAACACATGTAGACCCTCGCCGGTAATGTTTTACAAAATCCCGGTCGTGCCGGCCAGTACTTCTCGGTGGGGACATTATATACGTCTATAACGTTATATATCCTAACCTAAGGGAACCTAGCATCTCGGATGTAGTATTTTCCAACATTCCTGGCGGGCCAGCCCCTACTTCTCGGTGGGCACATTATATACGTCCATGTCGTAATATAACCTAAGCTATCCCATCTAGACCGTCGCTGGTAATGTTTTACAGAATCCCGGTCGTGTCGACCCGTACTTCTCGGTGGGGACATTATATACGTCTATAACGTTATATATCCTAACCTGAGAGAACCTAACATCTCGGATGTAGTATTTTCCAACATTCCTGGCGGGTCGGCCCCTACTTCTCGGTGGGCACATTATATAACGTCCATATCGTAATATAACCTAACCTAACCCATCTAGACCCTCGCTGGTAATGTTTTACAAAATCCCTGTCGTGACGGCCCGTACTTCTCGGTGGGGACATTATACACGTCTATAACGTTATATATCCTAACCTGAGAGAACCTAACATCTCGGATGTAGTATTTTCCAACATTCCTGGCGGGTCGGCCCCTACTCCTCGGTGGGCACATTATATAACGTCCATATCGTAATATAACCTAACCTAACCCATCTAGAACCTCGCTGGTAATGTTTTACAAAATCCCGGTCGTGTCGGCCCGTACTCCTCGGTGGGGACATTATATGCGTCTATAACGTTGTATATCCTAACCTAAGGGAACCTAACATCTCGGATGTAATATTTTCCAACATTCCTGGCGGGTCGGCCCCTACTTCTCGGTGGGCACATTATTTACGTCTATATCGTAATATAACCTAACCTAACCCATCTAGACCCTCGCTGGTAATGTTTTACAAAATCCCGGTCGTGTCTGCCCGTACTTCTCGGTGGGGACATTATATACGTCTATAATGTTATATATCCTAACCTAGGGGAACCTAACATCTCGGATGTAGTATTTTCCAACATTCCTGGCGGGCCAGCCCCTACTTCTCGGTGGGCACATTATATACGTCCTTATCGTAATATAACCTAACCTAACCCATCTAGACCCTGGCTGGTGATGTTTTACAAAATTCCGGTCGTGTCTGCCCGTACTTCTCGGTGGGGACATTATATACGTCTATAACGTTATATATCCTAACCTAGGGGAACCTAACATCTCGGATGTAGTATTTTCCAACATTCCTGGCGGGCCAGCCCCTACTTCTCGGTGGGCACATTATATACGTCCATGTCGTAATATAACCTAAGCTATCCCATCTAGACCGTCGCTGGTAATGTTTTACAGAATCCCGGTCGTGTCGACCCGTACTTCTCGGTGGGGACATTATATACGTCTATAACGTTATATATCCTAACCTAAGGGAACCTAACATCTCGGATGTAGTATTTTCCAACATTCCTGGCGGGTCGGCCCCTACTTCTCGGTGGGCACATTATATAACGTCCATATCGTAATATAACCTAACCTAACACATCTAGACCCTCGCTGGTAATGTTTTACAAAATCCCGGTCGTGTCGGCCCGTACTCCTCGGTGGGGACATTATATGCGTCTATAACGTTATATATCCTAACCTAAGGGAACCTAACTTCTCGGATGTAGTATTATCCAACATTCCTGGCGGGTCGGCCCCTACTTCTCGGTGGGCACATTATATAACGTCCATATCGTAATATAACCTAACCTAACCCATCTAGACCCTCGCTGGTAATGTTTTACAAAATCCCGGTCGTGACGGCCCGTACTTCTCGGTGGGGACATTATACACGTCTATAACGTTATATATCCTAACCTGAGAGAACCTAACATCTCGGATGTAGTATTTTCCAACATTCCTGGCGGGTCGGCCCCTACTCCTCTGTGGGCACATTATATAACGTCCATATCGTAATATAACCTAACCTAACCCATCTAGAACCTCGCTGGTAATGTTTTACAAAATCCCGGTCGTGTCGGCCCGTACTCCTCGGTGGGGACATTATATGCGTCTATAACGTTATATATCCTAACCTAAGGGAACCTAACATCTCGGATGTAATATTTTCCAACATTCCTGGCGGGTCGGCCCCTACTTCTCGGTGGGCACACTATATACGTCTATATCGCAATATAACCTAACCTAACACATGTAGACCCTCGCTGGTAATGTTTTACAAAATCCCGGTCGTGTCGGCCCGTACTTCTCGGTGGGGACATTATATACGTCTATAACGTTATATATCCTAACCTAAGGGAACCTAACATCTCGGATGTAGTATTTTCCAACATTCCTGGCGGGCCAGCCCCTACTTCTCGGTGGGCACATTATATACGTCCATGTCGTAATATAACCTAAGCTATCCCATCTAGACCGTCGCTGGTAATGTTTTACAGAATCCCGGTCGTGTCGACCCGTACTTCTCGGTGGGGACATTATATACGTCTATAACGTTATATATCCTAACCTAAGAGAACCTAACATCTCGGATGTAGTATTTTCCAACATTCCTGGCGGGTCGGCCCCTACTTCTCGGTGGGCACATTATATAACGTCCATATCGTAATATAACCTAACCTAACACATCTAGACCCTCGCTGGTAATGTTTTACAAAATCCCGGTCGTGTCGGCCCGTACTCCTCGGTGGGGACATTATATGCGTCTATAACGTTATATATCCTAACCTAAGGGAACCTAACTTCTCGGATGTAGTATTATCCAACATTCCTGGCGGGTCGGCCCCTACTTCTCGGTGGGCACATTATATAACGTCCATATCGTAATATAACCTAACCTAACCCATCTAGACCCTCGCTGGTAATGTTTTACAAAATCCCGGTCGTGACGGCCCGTACTTCTCGGTGGGGACATTATACACGTCTATAACGTTATATATCCTAACCTAGGGGAACCTAACATCTCGGATGTAGTATTTTCCAACATTCCTGGCGGGCCAGCCCCTACTTCTCGGTGGGCACATTATATACGTCCATGTCGTAATATAACCTAAGCTATCCCATCTAGACCGTCGCTGGTAATGTTTTACAGAATCCCGGTCGTGTCGACCCGTACTTCTCGGTGGGGACATTATATACGTCTATAACGTTATATATCCTAACCTAAGGGAACCTAACATCTCGGATGTAGTATTTTCCAACATTCCTGGCGGGTCGGCCCCTACTTCTCGGTGGGCACATTATATAACGTCCATATCGTAATATAACCTAACCTAACACATCTAGACCCTCGCTGGTAATGTTTTACAAAATCCCGGTCGTGTCGGCCCGTACTCCTCGGTGGGGACATTATATGCGTCTATAACGTTATATATCCTAACCTAAGGGAACCTAACTTCTCGGATGTAGTATTATCCAACATTCCTGGCGGGTCGGCCCCTACTTCTCGGTGGGCACATTATATAACGTCCATATCGTAATATAACCTAACCTAACCCATCTAGACCCTCGCTGGTAATGTTTTACAAAATCCCGGTCGTGACGGCCCGTACTTCTCGGTGGGGACATTATACACGTCTATAACGTTATATATCCTAACCTGAGAGAACCTAACATCTCGGATGTAGTATTTTCCAACATTCCTGGCGGGTCGGCCCCTACTCCTCTGTGGGCACATTATATAACGTCCATATCGTAATATAACCTAACCTAACCCATCTAGAACCTCGCTGGTAATGTTTTACAAAATCCCGGTCGTGTCGGCCCGTACTCCTCGGTGGGGACATTATATGCGTCTATAACGTTATATATCCTAACCTAAGGGAACCTAACATCTCGGATGTAATATTTTCCAACATTCCTGGCGGGTCGGCCCCTACTTCTCGGTGGGCACACTATATACGTCTATATCGCAATATAACCTAACCTAACACATGTAGACCCTCGCTGGTAATGTTTTACAAAATCCCGGTCGTGTCGGCCCGTACTTCTCGGTGGGGACATTATATACGTCTATAACGTTATATATCCTAACCTAAGAGAACCTAACATCTCGGATGTAGTATTTTCCAACATTCCTGGCGGGTCGGCCCCTACTTCTCGGTGGGCACATTATATAACGTCCATATCGTAATATAACCTAACCTAACACATCTAGACCCTCGCTGGTAATGTTTTACAAAATCCCGGTCGTGTCGGCCCGTACTCCTCGGTGGGGACATTATATGCGTCTATAACGTTATATATCCTAACCTAAGGGAACCTAACTTCTCGGATGTAGTATTATCCAACATTCCTGGCGGGTCGGCCCCTACTTCTCGGTGGGCACATTATATAACGTCCATATCGTAATATAACCTAACCTAACACATCTAGACCCTCGCTGGTAATGTTTTACAAAATCCCGGTCGTGTCGGCCCGTACTTCTCGGTGGGGACATTATACACGTCTATAACGTTATATATCCTAACCTGAGAGAACCTAACATCTCGGATGTAGTATTTTCCAACATTCCTGGCGGGTCGGCCCCTACTCCTCTGTGGGCACATTATATAACGTCCATATCGTAATATAACCTAACCTAACCCATCTAGACCCTCGCTGGTAATGTTTTACAAAATCCCGGTCGTGTCTGCCCGTACTTCTCGGTGGGGACATTATATACGTCTATAATGTTATATATCCTAACCTAGGGGAACCTAACATCTCGGATGTAGTATTTTGCAACATTCCTGGCGGGCCAGCCCCTACTTCTCGGTGGGCACATTATATACGTCCTTATCGTAATATAACCTAACCTAACACATGTAGACCCTGGCTGGTAATGTTTTACAAAATTCCGGTCGTGTCTTCCCGTACTTCTCGGTGGGGACATTATATACGTCTATAACGTTATATATCCTAACCTAAGGGAACCTAACATCTCGGATGTAGTATTTTCCAACATTCCTGGCGGGCCAGCCCCTACTTCTCGGTGGGCACATTATATACGTCCATATCGTAATATAACCTAAGCTATCCCATCTAGACCGTCGCTGGTAATGTTTTACAGAATCCCGGTCGTGTCGACCCGTACTTTGCTGTGGGGACATTATATACGTCTATAACGTTATATATCCTAACCTAAGGGAACATAACATCTCGGATGTAGTATTTTCCAACATTCCTGGCGGGCCAGCCCCTACTTCTCGGTGGGCACATTATATACGTCTATATCGTAATATAACCTAACCTAACCCATCTAGACACTCGCTGGTAATGTTTTACAAAATCCCGGTCGTGTCTGCCCGTACTTCACGGTGGGGACATTATATACGTCTATAACGTTATATATCCTAACCTAGGGGAAACTAACATCTCGGATGTAGTATTTTCCAACATTCCTGGCGGGTCGGCCCCTACTTCTCGGTGGGCACACTATATACGTCTATATCGCAATATAACCTAACCTAACACATGTAGACCCTCGCTGGTAATGTTTTACAAAATCCCGGTCGTGTCGGCCCGTACTTCTCGGTGGGGACATTATATACGTCTATAACGTTATATATCCTAACCTAAGGGAACCTAACATCTCGGATGTAGTATTTTCCAACATTCCTGGCGGGCCAGCCCCTACTTCTCGGTGGGCACATTATATACGTCTATATCGTAATATAACCTAACCTAACCCATCTAGACCCTCGCTGGTAATGTTTTACAAAATCCCGGTCGTGTCTGCCCGTACTTCTCGGTGGGGACATTATATACGTCTATAACGTTATATATCCTAACCTAGGGGAAACTTACATCTCAGATGTTGTATTTTCCAACATTCCTCGCGTGTCGGCCCCTACTTCTCGGTGGGCACACTATATACGTCTATATCGCAATATAACCTAACCTAACACATGTAGACCCTCGCTGGTAATGTTTTACAAATTCCCGGTCGTGTCGGCCCGTACTTCTCGGTGGGGACATTATATACGTCTATAACGTTATATATCCTAACCTAAGGGAACCTAACATCTCGGATGTAGTATTTTCCAACATTCCTGGCGGGCCAGCCCCTACTTCTCGGTGGGCACATTATATACGTCCATGTCGTAATATAACCTAAGCTATCCCATCTAGACCGTCGCTGGTAATGTTTTACAGAATCCCGGTCGTGTCGACCTGTACTTCTCGGTGGGGACATTATATACGTCTATAACGTTATATATCCTAACCTAAGGGAACCTAACATCTCGGATGTAGTATTTTCCAACATTCCTGGCGGGTCGGCCCCTACTTCTCGGTGGGCACATTATATAACGTCCATATCGTAATATAACCTAACCTAACACATCTAGACCCTCGCTGGTAATGTTTTACAAAATCCCGGTCGTGTCGGCCCGTACTCCTCGGTGGGGACATTATATGCGTCTATAACGTTATATATCCTAACCTAAGGGAACCTAACTTCTCGGATGTAGTATTATCCAACATTCCTGGCGGGTCGGCCCCTACTTCTCGGTGTGCACATTATATAACGTCCATATCGTAATATAACCTAACCTAACCCATCTAGACCCTCGCTGGTAATGTTTTACAAAATCCCGGTCGTGACGGCCCGTACTTCTCGGTGGGGACATTATACACGTCTATAACGTTATATATCCTAACCTGAGAGAACCTAACATCTCGGATGTAGTATTTTCCAACATTCCTGGCGGGTCGGCCCCTACTCCTCTGTGGGCACATTATATAACGTCCATATCGTAATATAACCTAACCTAACCCATCTAGAACCTCGCTGGTAATGTTTTACAAAATCCCGGTCGTGTCGGCCCGTACTCCTCGGTGGGGACATTATATGCGTCTATAACGTTATATATCCTAACCTAAGGGAACCTAACATCTCGGATGTAATATTTTCCAACATTCCTGGCGGGTCGGCCCCTACTTCTCGGTGGGCACATTATATACGTCTATATCGTAATATAACCTAACCTAACCCATCTAGACCCTCGCTGGTAATGTTTTACAAAATCCCGGTCGTGTCTGCCCGTACTTCTCGGTGGGGACATTATATACGTCTATAATGTTATATATCCTAACCTAGGGGAACCTAACATCTCGGATGTAGTATTTTGCAACATTCCTGGCGGGCCAGCCCCTACTTCTCGGTGGGCACATTATATACGTCCTTATCGTAATATAACCTAACCTAACCCATCTAGACCCTGGCTGGTAATGTTTTACAAAATTCCGGTCGTGTCTGCCCGTACTTCTCGGTGGGGACATTATATACGTCTATAACGTTATATATCCTAACTTAGGGGAAACTAACATCTCGGATGTAGTATTTTCCAACATTCCTGACGGGTCGGCCCCTACTTCTCGGTGGGCACACTATATACGTCTATATCGCAATATAACCTAACCTAACACATGTAGACCCTCGCTGGTAATGTTTTACAAAATCCCGGTCGTGTCGGCCCGTACTTCTCGGTGGGGACATTATATACGTCTATAACGTTATATATCCTAACCTAAGGGAACCTAACATCTCGGATGTAGTATTTTCCAACATTCCTGGCGGGCCAGCCCCTACTTCTCGGTGGGCACATTATATACGTCCATGTCGTAATATAACCTAAGCTATCCCATCTAGACCGTCGCTGGTAATGTTTTACAGAATCCCGGTCGTGTCGACCTGTACTTCTCGGTGGGGACATTATATACGTCTATAACGTTATATATCCTAACCTAAGGGAACCTAACATCTCGGATGTAGTATTTTCCAACATTCCTGGCGGGTCGGCCCCTACTTCTCGGTGGGCACATTATATAACGTCCATATCGTAATATAACCTAACCTAACACATCTAGACCCTCGCTGGTAATGTTTTACAAAATCCCGGTCGTGTCGGCCCGTACTCCTCGGTGGGGACATTATATGCGTCTATAACGTTATATATCCTAACCTAAGGGAACCTAACTTCTCGGATGTAGTATTATCCAACATTCCTGGCGGGTCGGCCCCTACTTCTCGGTGGGCACATTATATAACGTCCATATCGTAATATAACCTAACCTAACCCATCTAGACCCTCGCTGGTAATGTTTTACAAAATCCCGGTCGTGACGGCCCGTACTTCTCGGTGGGGACATTATACACGTCTATAACGTTATATATCCTAACCTGAGAGAACCTAACATCTCGGATGTAGTATTTTCCAACATTCCTGGCGGGTCGGCCCCTACTCCTCTGTGGGCACATTATATAACGTCCATATCGTAATATAACCTAACCTAACCCATCTAGAACCTCGCTGGTAATGTTTTACAAAATCCCGGTCGTGTCGGCCCGTACTCCTCGGTGGGGACATTATATGCGTCTATAACGTTATATATCCTAACCTAAGGGAACCTAACATCTCGGATGTAATATTTTCCAACATTCCTGGCGGGTCGGCCCCTACTTCTCGGTGGGCACATTATATACGTCTATATCGTAATATAACCTAACCTAACCCATCTAGACCCTCGCTGGTAATGTTTTACAAAATCCCGGTCGTGTCTGCCCGTACTTCTCGGTGGGGACATTATATACGTCTATAATGTTATATATCCTAACCTAGGGGAACCTAACATCTCGGATGTAGTATTTTGCAACATTCCTGGCGGGCCAGCCCCTACTTCTCGGTGGGCACATTATATACGTCCTTATCGTAATATAACCTAACCTAACCCATCTAGACCCTGGCTGGTAATGTTTTACAAAATTCCGGTCGTGTCTGCCCGTACTTCTCGGTGGGGACATTATATACGTCTATAACGTTATATATCCTAACTTAGGGGAAACTAACATCTCGGATGTAGTATTTTCCAACATTCCTGACGGGTCGGCCCCTACTTCTCGGTGGGCACACTATATACGTCTATATCGCAATATAACCTAACCTAACACATGTAGACCCTCGCTGGTAATGTTTTACAAAATCCCGGTCGTGTCGGCCCGTACTTCTCGGTGGGGACATTATATACGTCTATAACGTTATATATCCTAACCTAAGGGAACCTAACATCTCCGATGTAGTATTTTCCAACATTCCAGGCGGGCCAGCCCCTACTTCTCGGTGGGCACATTATATACGTCCATATCGTAATATAACCTAAGCTATCCCATCTAGACCGTCGCTGGTAATGTTTTACAGAATCCCGGTCGTGTCGACCCGTACTTTGCTGTGGGGACATTATATACGTCTATAACGTTATATATCCTAACCTAAGGGAACATAACTTCTCGGATGTAGTATTTTCCAACATTCCTGGCGGGCCAGCCCCTACTTCTCGGTGGGCACATTATATACGTCTATATCGTAATATAACCTAACCTAACCCATCTAGACCCTCGCTGGTAATGTTTTACAAAATCCCGGTCGTGTCTGCCCGTACTTCTCGGTGGGGACATTATATACGTCTATAACGTTATATATCCTAACCTAGGGGAAACTAACATCTCGGATGTAGTATTTTCCAACATTCCTGGCGGGTCGGCCCCTACTTCTCGGTGGGCACACTATATACGTCTATATGGCAATATAACCTAACCTAACACATGTAGACCCTCGCTGGTAATGTTTTACAAAATCCCGGTCGTGTCGGCCCGTACTTCTCGGTGGGGACATTATATACGTCTATAACGTTATATATCCTAACCTAAGGGAACCTAACATCTCGGATGTAGTATTTTCCAACATTCCTGGCGGGCCAGCCCCTACTTCTCGGTGGGCACATTATATACGTCCATATCGTAATATAACCTAAGCTATCCCATCTAGACCGTCGCTGGTAATGTTTTACAGAATCCCGGTCGTGTCGACACGTACTTCTCGGTGGGGACATTATATACGTCTATAACGTTATATATCCTAACCTAAGGGAACCTAACATCTCGGATGTAGTATTTTCCAACATTCCTGGCGGGCCAGCCCCTAGTTCTCGGTGGGCACATTATATACGTCCTTATCGTAATATAACCTAACCTAACCCATCTAGACCCTGGCTGGTAATGTTTTACAAAATTCCGGTCGTGTCTGCCCGTACTTCTCGGTGGGGACATTATATACGTCTATAACGTTATATATCATAACCTAAGGGAACCTAACATCTCGGATGTAGTATTTTCCAACATTCCTGGCGGGTCGGCCCCTACTTCTCGGTGGGCAAATTATATACGTCTATATCGTAATATAACCTAACCTAACCCATCTAGACCCTCGCTGGTAATGTTTTACAAAATACCGGTCGTGTCGGCCCGTACTTCTCGGTGGGGACATTATATACGTCTATAACGTTATATATCCTAACCTAGGGGAACCTAACATCTCGGATGTAGTATTTTCCAACATTCCTGGCGGGCCAGCCCCTACTTCTCGGTGGGCACATTATATACGTCTATATCGTAATATAACCTAACCTAACCCATCTAGACCCTCGCTGGTAATGTTTTACAAAATCCCGGTCGTGTCTGCCCGTACTTATCGGTGGGGACATTATATACGTCTATAACGTTATATATCGTAACCTAGGGGAAACTAACATCTCGGATGTAGTATTTTCCAACATTCCTCGCGGGTCGGCCCCTACTGCTCGGTGGGCACACTATATACGTCTATATCGCAATATAACCTAACCTAACACATGTAGACCCTCGCTGGTAATGTTTTACAAAATCCCGGTCGTGCCGGCCAGTACTTCTCGGTGGGGACATTATATACGTCTATAACGTTATATATCCTAACCTAAGGGAACCTAACATCTCGGATGTAGTATTTTCCAACATTCCTGGCGGGCCAGCCCCTACTTCTCGGTGGGCACATTATATACGTCCATGTCGTAATATAACCTAAGCTATCCCATCTAGACCGTCGCTGGTAATGTTTTACAGAATCCCGGTCGTGTCGACCCGTACTTCTCGGTGGGGACATTATATACGTCTATAACGTTATATATCCTAACCTGAGAGAACCTAACATCTCGGATGTAGTATTTTCCAACATTCCTGGCGGGTCGGCCCCTACTTCTCGGTGGGCACATTATATAACGTCCATATCGTAATATAACCTAACCTAACCCATCTAGACCCTCGCTGGTAATGTTTTACAAAATCCCGGTCGTGACGGCCCGTACTTCTCGGTGGGGACATTATACACGTCTATAACGTTATATATCCTAACCTGAGAGAACCTAACATCTCGGATGTAGTATTTTCCAACATTCCTGGCGGGTCGGCCCCTACTCCTCGGTGGGCACATTATATAACGTCCATATCGTAATATAACCTAACCTAACCCATCTAGAACCTCGCTGGTAATGTTTTACAAAATCCCGGTCGTGTCGGCCCGTACTCCTCGGTGGGGACATTATATGCGTCTATAACGTTGTATATCCTAACCTAAGGGAACCTAACATCTCGGATGTAATATTTTCCAACATTCCTGGCGGGTCGGCCCCTACTTCTCGGTGGGCACATTATTTACGTCTATATCGTAATATAACCTAACCTAACCCATCTAGACCCTCGCTGGTAATGTTTTACAAAATCCCGGTCGTGTCTGCCCGTACTTCTCGGTGGGGACATTATATACGTCTATAATGTTATATATCCTAACCTAGGGGAACCTAACATCTCGGATGTAGTATTTTCCAACATTCCTGGCGGGCCAGCCCCTACTTCTCGGTGGGCACATTATATACGTCCTTATCGTAATATAACCTAACCTAACCCATCTAGACCCTCGCTGGTAATGTTTTACAAAATCCCGGTCGTGTCTGCCCGTACTTCTCGGTGGGGACATTATATACGTCTATAACGTTATATATCGTAACCTAGGGGAAACTAACATCTCGGATGTAGTATTTTCCAACATTCCTCGCGGGTCGGCCCCTACTGCTCGGTGGGCACACTATATACGTCTATATCGCAATATAACCTAACCTAACACATGTAGACCCTCGCCGGTAATGTTTTACAAAATCCCGGTCGTGCCGGCCAGTACTTCTCGGTGGGGACATTATATACGTCTATAACGTTATATATCCTAACCTAAGGGAACCTAGCATCTCGGATGTAGTATTTTCCAACATTCCTGGCGGGCCAGCCCCTACTTCTCGGTGGGCACATTATATACGTCCATGTCGTAATATAACCTAAGCTATCCCATCTAGACCGTCGCTGGTAATGTTTTACAGAATCCCGGTCGTGTCGACCCGTACTTCTCGGTGGGGACATTATATACGTCTATAACGTTATATATCCTAACCTGAGAGAACCTAACATCTCGGATGTAGTATTTTCCAACATTCCTGGCGGGTCGGCCCCTACTTCTCGGTGGGCACATTATATAACGTCCATATCGTAATATAACCTAACCTAACCCATCTAGACCCTCGCTGGTAATGTTTTACAAAATCCCGGTCGTGACGGCCCGTACTTCTCGGTGGGGACATTATACACGTCTATAACGTTATATATCCTAACCTGAGAGAACCTAACATCTCGGATGTAGTATTTTCCAACATTCCTGGCGGGTCGGCCCCTACTCCTCGGTGGGCACATTATATAACGTCCATATCGTAATATAACCTAACCTAACCCATCTAGAACCTCGCTGGTAATGTTTTACAAAATCCCGGTCGTGTCGGCCCGTACTCCTCGGTGGGGACATTATATGCGTCTATAACGTTGTATATCCTAACCTAAGGGAACCTAACATCTCGGATGTAATATTTTCCAACATTCCTGGCGGGTCGGCCCCTACTTCTCGGTGGGCACATTATTTACGTCTATATCGTAATATAACCTAACCTAACCCATCTAGACCCTCGCTGGTAATGTTTTACAAAATCCCGGTCGTGTCTGCCCGTACTTCTCGGTGGGGACATTATATACGTCTATAATGTTACATATCCTAACCTAGGGGAACCTAACATCTCGGATGTAGTATTTTCCAACATTCCTGGCGGGCCAGCCCCTACTTCTCGGTGGGCACATTATATACGTCCTTATCGTAATATAACCTAACCTAACCCATCTAGACCCTGGCTGGTGATGTTTTACAAAATTCCGGTCGTGTCTGCCCGTACTTCTCGGTGGGGACATTATATACGTCTATAACGTTATATATCATAACCTAAGGGAACCTAACATCTCGGATGTAGTATTTTCCAACATTCCTGGCGGGTCGGCCCCTACTTCTCGGTGGGCAAATTATATACGTCTATATCGTAATATAACCTAACCTAACCCATCTAGACCCTCGCTGGTAATGTTTTACAAAATACCGGTCGTGTCGGCCCGTACTTCTCGGTGGGGACATTATATACGTCTATAACGTTATATATCCTAACCTAGGGGAACCTAACATCTCGGATGTAGTATTTTCCAACATTCCTGGCGGGCCAGCCCCTACTTCTCGGTGGGCACATTATATACGTCTATATCGTAATATAACCTAACCTAACCCATCTAGACCCTCGCTGGTAATGTATTACAAAATCCCGGTCGTGTCTGCCCGTACTTCTCGGTGGGGACATTATATACGTCTATAACGTTATATATCCTAACTTAGGGGAAACTAACATCTCGGATGTAGTATTTTCCAACATTCCTGACCGGTCGGCCCCTACTTCTCGGTGGGCACACTATATACGTCTATATCGCAATATAACCTAACCTAACACATGTAGACCATCGCTGGTAATGTTTTACAAAATCCCGGTCGTGTCGGCCCGTACTTCTCGGTGGGGACATTATATACGTCTATAACATTATATATCATAACCTAAGGGAACCTAACATCTCGGATGTAGTATTTTCCAACATTCCTGGCGGGTCGGCCCCTACTTCTCGGTGGGCAAATTATATACGTCTATATCGTAATATAACCTAACCTAACCCATCTAGACCCTCGCTGGTAATGTTTTACAAAATCCCGGTCGTGTCGGCCCGTACTTCTCGGTGGGGACATTATATACGTCTATAACGTTATATATCCTAACCTAAGGGAACCCAACTTTTCGGATGTAGTATTTTCCAACAGTCCTGGCGGGTCGACCCCTACTTCTCGGTGGGCACATTATATACGTCCACATCGTAATATAACCTAACCTAACCCATCTAGACCCTCGCTGGTAATGCTTTACAAAATTCCGGCCGTGTCGGCCCGTACTTTGCCGTGGGGACATTATATACGTCTATAACGTTATATATCCTAACCTGAGGGAACCTAACATCTCGGATGTAATATTTTCCAACATTCCTGGCGGGTCGGCCCCTACTTCTCGGTGGGCACATAATATAACGTCCATATCGTAATATGACCTAACCTAACCCATCTAGACCCTCGCTGGTAATGTTTTACAAAATCCCGGTCGTGTCGGCCCGTACTTCTCGGTGGGGACATTATATACGTCTATAACGTTATATATCGTAACCTAGGGGAAACTAACATCTCGGATGTAGTATTTTCCAACATTCCTCGCGGGTCGGCCCCTACTGCTCGGTGGGCACACTATATACGTCTATATCGCAATATAACCTAACCTAACACATGTAGACCCTCGCCGGTAATGTTTTACAAAATCCCGGTCGTGCCGGCCAGTACTTCTCGGTGGGGACATTATATACGTCTATAACGTTATATATCCTAACCTAAGGGAACCTAGCATCTCGGATGTAGTATTTTCCAACATTCCTGGCGGGCCAGCCCCTACTTCTCGGTGGGCACATTATATACGTCCATGTCGTAATATAACCTAAGCTATCCCATCTAGACCGTCGCTGGTAATGTTTTACAGAATCCCGGTCGTGTCGACCCGTACTTCTCGGTGGGGACATTATATACGTCTATAACGTTATATATCCTAACCTGAGAGAACCTAACATCTCGGATGTAGTATTTTCCAACATTCCTGGCGGGTCGGCCCCTACTTCTCGGTGGGCACATTATATAACGTCCATATCGTAATATAACCTAACCTAACCCATCTAGACCCTCGCTGGTAATGTTTTACAAAATCCCGGTCGTGACGGCCCGTACTTCTCGGTGGGGACATTATACACGTCTATAACGTTATATATCCTAACCTGAGAGAACCTAACATCTCGGATGTAGTATTTTCCAACATTCCTGGCGGGTCGGCCCCTACTCCTCGGTGGGCACATTATATAACGTCCATATCGTAATATAACCTAACCTAACCCATCTAGAACCTCGCTGGTAATGTTTTACAAAATCCCGGTCGTGTCGGCCCGTACTCCTCGGTGGGGACATTATATGCGTCTATAACGTTGTATATCCTAACCTAAGGGAACCTAACATCTCGGATGTAATATTTTCCAACATTCCTGGCGGGTCGGCCCCTACTTCTCGGTGGGCACATTATTTACGTCTATATCGTAATATAACCTAACCTAACCCATCTAGACCCTCGCTGGTAATGTTTTACAAAATCCCGGTCGTGTCTGCCCGTACTTCTCGGTGGGGACATTATATACGTCTATAATGTTATATATCCTAACCTAGGGGAACCTAACATCTCGGATGTAGTATTTTCCAACATTCCTGGCGGGCCAGCCCCTACTTCTCGGTGGGCACATTATATACGTCTATAACGTTATATATCCTAACCTAGGGGAACCTAACATCTCGGATGTAGTATTTTCCAACATTCCTGGCGGGCCAGCCCCTACTTCTCGGTGGGCACATTATATACGTCTATATCGTAATATAACCTAACCTAACCCATCTAGACCCTCGCTGGTAATGTATTACAAAATCCCGGTCGTGTCTGCCCGTACTTCTCGGTGGGGACATTATATACGTCTATAACGTTATATATCCTAACTTAGGGGAAACTAACATCTCGGATGTAGTATTTTCCAACATTCCTGACCGGTCGGCCCCTACTTCTCGGTGGGCACACTATATACGTCTATATCGCAATATAACCTAACCTAACACATGTAGACCATCGCTGGTAATGTTTTACAAAATCCCGGTCGTGTCGGCCCGTACTTCTCGGTGGGGACATTATATACGTCTATAACATTATATATCATAACCTAAGGGAACCTAACATCTCGGATGTAGTATTTTCCAACATTCCTGGCGGGTCGGCCCCTACTTCTCGGTGGGCAAATTATATACGTCTATATCGTAATATAACCTAACCTAACCCATCTAGACCCTCGCTGGTAATGTTTTACAAAATCCCGGTCGTGTCGGCCCGTACTTCTCGGTGGGGACATTATATACGTCTATAACGTTATATATCCTAACCTAAGGGAACCCAACTTTTCGGATGTAGTATTTTCCAACAGTCCTGGCGGGTCGACCCCTACTTCTCGGTGGGCACATTATATACGTCCACATCGTAATATAACCTAACCTAACCCATCTAGACCCTCGCTGGTAATGCTTTACAAAATTCCGGCCGTGTCGGCCCGTACTTTGCCGTGGGGACATTATATACGTCTATAACGTTATATATCCTAACCTGAGGGAACCTAACATCTCGGATGTAATATTTTCCAACATTCCTGGCGGGTCGGCCCCTACTTCTCGGTGGGCACATAATATAACGTCCATATCGTAATATGACCTAACCTAACCCATCTAGACCCTCGCTGGTAATGTTTTACAAAATCCCGGTCGTGTCGGCCCGTACTTCTCGGTGGGGACATTATATACGTCTATAACGTTATATATCGTAACCTAGGGGAAACTAACATCTCGGATGTAGTATTTTCCAACATTCCTCGCGGGTCGGCCCCTACTGCTCGGTGGGCACACTATATACGTCTATATCGCAATATAACCTAACCTAACACATGTAGACCCTCGCCGGTAATGTTTTACAAAATCCCGGTCGTGCCGGCCAGTACTTCTCGGTGGGGACATTATATACGTCTATAACGTTATATATCCTAACCTAAGGGAACCTAGCATCTCGGATGTAGTATTTTCCAACATTCCTGGCGGGCCAGCCCCTACTTCTCGGTGGGCACATTATATACGTCCATGTCGTAATATAACCTAAGCTATCCCATCTAGACCGTCGCTGGTAATGTTTTACAGAATCCCGGTCGTGTCGACCCGTACTTCTCGGTGGGGACATTATATACGTCTATAACGTTATATATCCTAACCTGAGAGAACCTAACATCTCGGATGTAGTATTTTCCAACATTCCTGGCGGGTCGGCCCCTACTTCTCGGTGGGCACATTATATAACGTCCATATCGTAATATAACCTAACCTAACCCATCTAGACCCTCGCTGGTAATGTTTTACAAAATCCCGGTCGTGACGGCCCGTACTTCTCGGTGGGGACATTATACACGTCTATAACGTTATATATCCTAACCTGAGAGAACCTAACATCTCGGATGTAGTATTTTCCAACATTCCTGGCGGGTCGGCCCCTACTCCTCGGTGGGCACATTATATAACGTCCATATCGTAATATAACCTAACCTAACCCATCTAGAACCTCGCTGGTAATGTTTTACAAAATCCAGGTCGTGTCGGCCCGTACTCCTCGGTGGGGACATTATATGCGTCTATAACGTTGTATATCCTAACCTAAGGGAACCTAACATCTCGGATGTAATATTTTCCAACATTCCTGGCGGGTCGGCCCCTACTTCTCGGTGGGCACATTATTTACGTCTATATCGTAATATAACCTAACCTAACCCATCTAGACCCTCGCTGGTAATGTTTTACAAAATCCCGGTCGTGTCTGCCCGTACTTCTCGGTGGGGACATTATATACGTCTATAATGTTATATATCCTAACCTAGGGGAACCTAACATCTCGGATGTAGTATTTTCCAACATTCCTGGCGGGCCAGCCCCTACTTCTCGGTGGGCACATTATATACGTCCTTATCGTAATATAACCTAACCTAACCCATCTAGACCCTGGCTGGTGATGTTTTACAAAATTCCGGTCGTGTCTGCCCGTACTTCTCGGTGGGGACATTATATACGTCTATAACGTTATATATCATAACCTAAGGGAACCTAACATCTCGGATGTAGTATTTTCCAACATTCCTGGCGGGTCGGCCCCTACTTCTCGGTGGGCAAATTATATACGTCTATATCGTAATATAACCTAACCTAACCCATCTAGACCCTCGCTGGTAATGTTTTACAAAATACCGGTCGTGTCGGCCCGTACTTCTCGGTGGGGACATTATATACGTCTATAACGTTATATATCCTAACCTAGGGGAACCTAACATCTCGGATGTAGTATTTTCCAACATTCCTGGCGGGCCAGCCCCTACTTCTCGGTGGGCACATTATATACGTCTATATCGTAATATAACCTAACCTAACCCATCTAGACCCTCGCTGGTAATGTATTACAAAATCCCGGTCGTGTCTGCCCGTACTTCTCGGTGGGGACATTATATACGTCTATAACGTTATATATCCTAACTTAGGGGAAACTAACATCTCGGATGTAGTATTTTCCAACATTCCTGACCGGTCGGCCCCTACTTCTCGGTGGGCACACTATATACGTCTATATCGCAATATAACCTAACCTAACACATGTAGACCATCGCTGGTAATGTTTTACAAAATCCCGGTCGTGTCGGCCCGTACTTCTCGGTGGGGACATTATATACGTCTATAACATTATATATCATAACCTAAGGGAACCTAACATCTCGGATGTAGTATTTTCCAACATTCCTGGCGGGTCGGCCCCTACTTCTCGGTGGGCAAATTATATACGTCTATATCGTAATATAACCTAACCTAACCCATCTAGACCCTCGCTGGTAATGTTTTACAAAATCCCGGTCGTGTCGGCCCGTACTTCTCGGTGGGGACATTATATACGTCTATAACGTTATATATCCTAACCTAAGGGAACCCAACTTTTCGGATGTAGTATTTTCCAACAGTCCTGGCGGGTCGACCCCTACTTCTCGGTGGGCACATTATATACGTCCACATCGTAATATAACCTAACCTAACCCATCTAGACCCTCGCTGGTAATGCTTTACAAAATTCCGGCCGTGTCGGCCCGTACTTTGCCGTGGGGACATTATATACGTCTATAACGTTATATATCCTAACCTGAGGGAACCTAACATCTCGGATGTAATATTTTCCAACATTCCTGGCGGGTCGGCCCCTACTTCTCGGTGGGCACATAATATAACGTCCATATCGTAATATGACCTAACCTAACCCATCTAGACCCTCGCTGGTAATGTTTTACAAAATCCCGGTCGTGTCGGCCCGTACTCCTCGGTGGGGACATTATATGCGTCTATAACGTTATATATCCTAACCTAAGGGAACCTAACTTCTCGGATGTAGTATTATCCAACATTCCTGGCGGGTCTGCCCCTACTTCTCGGTGGGCACATTATATACGTCTATATCGTAATATAACCTAACCTAACCCATCTAGACCCTCGCTGGTAATGTTTTACAAAATCCCGGTCGTGTCTGCCCGTACTTCTCGGTGGGGACATTATATACGTCTATAACGTTATATATCCTAACTTAGGGGAAACTAACATCTCGGATGTAGTATTTTCCAACATTCCTGACGGGTCGGCCCCTACTTCTCGGTGGGCACACTATATACGTCTATATCGCAATATAACCTAACCTAACACATGTAGACCCTCGCTGGTAATGTTTTACAAAATCCCGGTCGTGTTGGCCCGTACTTCTCGGTGGGGACATTATATACGTCTATAACGTTATATATCCTAACCTAAGGGAACCTAACATCTCGGATGTAGTATTTTCCAACATTCCTGGCGGGCCAGCCCCTACTTCTCGGTGGGCACATTATATACGTCCATATCGTAATATAACCTAAGCTATCCCATCTAGACCCTCGCTTTTAATGCTTTACAAAATTCCGGTCGTGTCGGCCCGTACTTTGCCGTGGGGACATTATATACGTCTATAACGTTATATATCCTAACCTGAGGGAACCTAACATCTCGGATGTAGTATTTTCCAACATTCCTGATGGGTCGGCCCCTACTTCTCGGTGGGCACATAATATAACGTCCATATCGTAATATGACCTAACCTAACCCATCTAGACCCTCGCTGGTAATGTTTTACAAAATCCCGGTCGTGTCGGCCCGTACTCCTCGGTGGGGACATTATATGCGTCTATAACGTTATATATCCTAACCTAAGGGAACCTAACTTCTCGGATGTAGTATTATCCAACATTCCTGGCGGGTCTGCCCCTACTTCTCGGTGGGCACATTATATACGTCTATATCGTAATATAACCTAACCTAACCCATCTAGACCCTCGCTGGTAATGTTTTACAAAATCCCGGTCGTGTCTGCCCGTACTTCTCGGTGGGGACATTATATACGTCTATAACGTTATATATCCTAACTTAGGGGAAACTAACATCTCGGATGTAGTATTTTCCAACATTCCTGACGGGTCGGCCCCTACTTCTCGGTGGGCATACTATATACGTCTATATCGCAATATAACCTAACCTAACACATGTAGACCCTCGCTGGTAATGTTTTACAAAATCCCGGTCGTGTCGGCCCGTACTTCTCGGTGGGGACATTATATACGTCTATAACGTTATATATCCTAACCTAAGGGAACCTAACTTCTCGGATGTAGTATTATCCAACATTACTGGCGGGTCTGCCCCTACTTCTCGGTGGGCACATTATATACGTCTATATCGCTATATAACCTAACCTAACCCATCTAGACCGTCGCTGGTAATGTTTTACAAAATCCCGGTCGTGTCGACCCGTACTTCTCGGTGGGGACATTATACACGTCTATAACGTTATATATCCTAACCTGAGAGAACCTAACATCTCGGATGTAGTATTTTCCAACATTCCTGGCGGGTCGGCCCCTACTTCTCGGTGGGCACATTATATAACGTCCATATCGTAATATAACCTAACCTAACCCATCTAGACCCTCGCTGGTAATGTTTTACAAAATTCCGGTCGTGTCGGCCCGTACTCCTCGGTGGGGACATTATATGCGTCTATAACGTTATATATCCTAACCTAAGGGAACCTAACTTCTCGGATGTAGTATTATCCAACATTCCTGGCGGGTCTGCCCCTACTTCTCGGTGGGCACATTATATAACGTCCATATCGTAATATAACCTAACCTAACCCATCTAGACCCTCGCTGGTAATGTTTTACAAAATCCCGGTCGTGTCGGCCCGTACTTCTCGGTGGGGACATTATATACGTCTATAACGTTATATATCCTAACCTAAGGGAACCTAACTTCTCGGATGTAGTATTATCCAACATTACTGGCGGGTCTGCCCCTACTTCTCTGTGGGCACATTATATACGTCTATATCGTAATATAACCTAACCTAACCCATCTAGACCGTCGCTGGTAATGTTTTACAAAATCCCGGTCGTGTCGACCCGTACTTCTCGGTGGGGACATTATACACGTCTATAACGTTATATATCCTAACCTAAGGGAACCTAACATCTCGGATGTAGTATTTTCCAATATTCCTGGCGGGTCGGCCCCTACTTCTCGGTGGGCACATTATATACGTCTATATCGTAATATAACCTCACCTAACCCATCTAGACCCTCGCTGGTAATGTTTTACAAAATCCCGGTCGTGTCTGCACGTACTTCTCGGTGGGGACATTATATACGTCTATAACGTTATATATCCTAACCTAGGGGAAACTAACATCTCGGATGTAGTATTTTCCAACATTGCTGGTGGGTCGGCCCCTACTTCTCGGTGGGCACACTATATACATCTATATCGCAATATAACCTAACCTAACACATGTAGACCCTCGCTGGTAATGTTTTACAAAATCCCGGTCGTGTCGGCCCGTACTTCTCGGTGGGGACATTATATACGTCTATAACGTTATATATCCTAACCTAAGGGAACCTAACATCTCGGATGTAGTATTTTCCAACATTCCTGGCGGGCCAGCCCCTACTTCTCGGTGGGCACATTATATACGTCCTTATCGTAATATAACCTAACCTAACCCATCTCGACCCTCGCTGGTAATGTTTTACAAAATTCCGGTCGTGTCTGCCCGTACTTCTCGGTGGGGACATTATATACGTCTATAACGTTATATATCATAACCTAAGGGAACCTAACATCTCGGATGTAGTATTTTCCAACATTCCTGGCGGGTCGGCCCCTACTTCTCGGTGGGCAAATTATATACGTCTATATCGTAATATAACCTAACCTAACCCATCTAGACCCTCGCTGGTAATGTTTTACAAAATACCGGTCGTGTCGGCCCGTACTTCTCGGTGGGGACATTATATACGTCTATAACGTTATATATCCTAACGTAAGGGAACCCAACTTTTCGGATGTAGTATTTTCCAACATTCCTGGCGGGTCGGCCCCTACTTCTCGGTGGGCACATTATATACGTCCACATCGTAATATAACCTAACCTAACCCATCTAGACCCTCGCTGGTAATGCTTTACAAAATTCCGGTCGTGTCGGCCCGTACTTTGCCGTGGGGACATTATATGCGTCTCTAACGTTATATATCCTAACCTAAGGGAACATAACTTCTCGGATGTAATATTATCCAACATTCCTGGCGGGTCTGCCCCTACTTCTCGGTGGGCACATTATATACGTCTATATCGTAATATAACCTAACCTAACCCATCTAGACCGTCGCTGGTAATGTTTTACAAAATCCCGGTCGTGTCGACCCGTACTTCTCGGTGGGGACATTATACACGTCTATAACGTTATATATCCTAACCTAAGGGAACCTAACATCTCGGATGTAGTATTTTCCAACATTCCTGGCGGGTCGGCCCCTACTTCTCGGTGGGCACATTATATACGTCTATATCGTAATATAACCTAACCTAACCCATCTAGACCCTCGCTGGTAATGTTTTACAAAATCCCGGTCGTGACTGCCCGTACTTCTCGGTGGGGACATTATATACGTCTATAACGTTATATATCCTAACCTAGGGGAAACTAACATCTCGGATGTAGTATTTTCCAACATTCCTGGCGGGTCGGCCCCTACTTCTCGGTGGGCACACTATATACGTCCTTATCGTAATATAACCTAACCTAACCCATCTCGACCCTCGCTGGTAATGTTTTACAAAATTCCGGTCGTGTCTGCCCGTACTTCTCGGTGTGGACATTATATACGTCTATAACGTTATATATCATAACCTAAGGGAACCTAACATCTCGGATGTAATATTTTCCAACATTCCTGGCGGGTCGGCCCCTACTTCTCGGTGGGCACATTATATACGTCTATATCGTAATATAACCTAACCTAACCCATCTAGACCCTCGCTGGTAATGTTTTACAAAATCCCGGTCGTGTCTGCCCGTACTTCTCGGTGGGGACATTATATACGTCTATAATGTTATATATCCTAACCTAGGGGAACCTAACATCTCGGATGTAGTATTTTGCAACATTCCTGGCGGGCCAGCCCCTACTTCTCGGTGGGCACATTATATACGTCCTTATCGTAATATAACCTAACCTAACCCATCTAGACCCTGGCTGGTAATGTTTTACAAAATTCCGGTCGTGTCTGCCCGTACTTCTCGGTGGGGACATTATATACGTCTATAACGTTATATATCCTAACTTAGGGGAAACTAACATCTCGGATGTAGTATTTTCCAACATTCCTGGCGGGCCAGCCCCTACTTCTCGGTGGGCACATTATATACGTCCATATCGTAATATAACCTAAGCTATCCCATCTAGACCGTCGCTGGTAATGTTTTACAGAATCCCGGTCGTGTCGACCCGTACTTTGCTGTGGGGACATTATATACGTCTATAACGTTATATATCCTAACCTAAGGGAACATAACTTCTCGGATGTAGTATTTTCCAACATTCCTGGCGGGCCAGCCCCTACTTCTCGGTGGGCACATTATATACGTCTATATCGTAATATAACCTAACCTAACCCATCTAGACCCTCGCTGGTAATGTTTTACAAAATCCCGGTCGTGTCTGCCCGTACTTCTCGGTGGGGACATTATATACGTCTATAACGTTATATATCCTAACCTAGGGGAAACTAACATCTCGGATGTAGTATTTTCCAACATTCCTGGCGGGTCGGCCCCTACTTCTCGGTGGGCACACTATATACGTCTATATGGCAATATAACCTAACCTAACACATGTAGACCCTCGCTGGTAATGTTTTACAAAATCCCGGTCGTGTCGGCCCGTACTTCTCGGTGGGGACATTATATACGTCTATAACGTTATATATCCTAACCTAAGGGAACCTAACATCTCCGATGTAGTATTTTCCAACATTCCTGGCGGGCCAGCCCCTACTTCTCGGTGGGCACATTATATACGTCCATATCGTAATATAACCTAAGCTATCCCATCTAGACCGTCGCTGGTAATGTTTTACAGAATCCCGGTCGTGTCGACCCGTACTTTGCTGTGGGGACATTATATACGTCTATAACGTTATATATCCTAACCTAAGGGAACATAACTTCTCGGATGTAGTATTTTCCAACATTCCTGGCGGGCCAGCCCCTACTTCTCGGTGGGCACATTATATACGTCTATATCGTAATATAACCTAACCTAACCCATCTAGACCCTCGCTGGTAATGTTTTACAAAATCCCGGTCGTGTCTGCCCGTACTTCTCGGTGGGGACATTATATACGTCTATAACGTTATATATCCTAACCTAGGGGAAACTAACATCTCGGATGTAGTATTTTCCAACATTCCTGGCGGGTCGGCCCCTACTTCTCGGTGGGCACACTATATACGTCTATATGGCAATATAACCTAACCTAACACATGTAGACCCTCGCTGGTAATGTTTTACAAAATTCCGGTCGTGTCGGCCCGTACTTCTCGGTGGGGACATTATATACGTCTATAACGTTATATATCCTAACCTAAGGGAACCTAACATCTCGGATGTAGTATTTTCCAACATTCCTGGCGGGCCAGCCCCTACTTCTCGGTGGGCACATTATATACGTCCATATCGTAATATAACCTAAGCTATCCCATCTAGACCGTCGCTGGTAATGTTTTACAGAATCCCGGTCGTGTCGACACGTACTTCTCGGTGGGGACATTATATACGTCTATAACGTTATATATCCTAACCTAAGGGAACCTAACATCTCGGATGTAGTATTTTCCAACATTCCTGGCGGGCCAGCCCCTAGTTCTCGGTGGGCACATTATATACGTCTATATCGTAATATAACCTAACCTAACCCATCTAGACCCTCGCTGGTAATGTTTTACAAAATCCCGGTCGTGTCGGCCCGTACTTCTCGGTGGGGACATTATATACGTCTATAACGTTATATATCCTAACCTAAGGGAACCTAACTTCTCGGATGTAGTATTATCCAACATTACTGGCGGGTCTGCCCCTACTTCTCTGTGGGCACATTATATACGTCTATATCGTAATATAACCTAACCTAACCCATCTAGACCGTCGCTGGTAATGTTTTACAAAATCCCGGTCGTGTCGACCCGTACTTCTCGGTGGGGACATTATACACGTCTATAACGTTATATATCCTAACCTAAGGGAACCTAACATCTCGGATGTAGTATTTTCCAATATTCCTGGCGGGTCGGCCCCTACTTCTCGGTGGGCACATTATATACGTCTATATCGTAATATAACCTCACCTAACCCATCTAGACCCTCGCTGGTAATGTTTTACAAAATCCCGGTCGTGTCTGCACGTACTTCTCGGTGGGGACATTATATACGTCTATAACGTTATATATCCTAACCTAGGGGAAACTAACATCTCGGATGTAGTATTTTCCAACATTGCTGGTGGGTCGGCCCCTACTTCTCGGTGGGCACACTATATACATCTATATCGCAATATAACCTAACCTAACACATGTAGACCCTCGCTGGTAATGTTTTACAAAATCCCGGTCGTGTCGGCCCGTACTTCTCGGTGGGGACATTATATACGTCTATAACGTTATATATCCTAACCTAAGGGAACCTAACATCTCGGATGTAGTATTTTCCAACATTCCTGGCGGGCCAGCCCCTACTTCTCGGTGGGCACATTATATACGTCCTTATCGTAATATAACCTAACCTAACCCATCTCGACCCTCGCTGGTAATGTTTTACAAAATTCCGGTCGTGTCTGCCCGTACTTCTCGGTGGGGACATTATATACGTCTATAACGTTATATATCATAACCTAAGGGAACCTAACATCTCGGATGTAGTATTTTCCAACATTCCTGGCGGGTCGGCCCCTACTTCTCGGTGGGCAAATTATATACGTCTATATCGTAATATAACCTAACCTAACCCATCTAGACCCTCGCTGGTAATGTTTTACAAAATACCGGTCGTGTCGGCCCGTACTTCTCGGTGGGGACATTATATACGTCTATAACGTTATATATCCTAACGTAAGGGAACCCAACTTTTCGGATGTAGTATTTTCCAACATTCCTGGCGGGTCGGCCCCTACTTCTCGGTGGGCACATTATATACGTCCACATCGTAATATAACCTAACCTAACCCATCTAGACCCTCGCTGGTAATGCTTTACAAAATTCCGGTCGTGTCGGCCCGTACTTTGCCGTGGGGACATTATATGCGTCTCTAACGTTATATATCCTAACCTAAGGGAACATAACTTCTCGGATGTAATATTATCCAACATTCCTGGCGGGTCTGCCCCTACTTCTCGGTGGGCACATTATATACGTCTATATCGTAATATAACCTAACCTAACCCATCTAGACCGTCGCTGGTAATGTTTTACAAAATCCCGGTCGTGTCGACCCGTACTTCTCGGTGGGGACATTATACACGTCTATAACGTTATATATCCTAACCTAAGGGAACCTAACATCTCGGATGTAGTATTTTCCAACATTCCTGGCGGGTCGGCCCCTACTTCTCGGTGGGCACATTATATACGTCTATATCGTAATATAACCTAACCTAACCCATCTAGACCCTCGCTGGTAATGTTTTACAAAATCCCGGTCGTGACTGCCCGTACTTCTCGGTGGGGACATTATATACGTCTATAACGTTATATATCCTAACCTAGGGGAAACTAACATCTCGGATGTAGTATTTTCCAACATTCCTGGCGGGTCGGCCCCTACTTCTCGGTGGGCACACTATATACGTCCTTATCGTAATATAACCTAACCTAACCCATCTCGACCCTCGCTGGTAATGTTTTACAAAATTCCGGTCGTGTCTGCCCGTACTTCTCGGTGTGGACATTATATACGTCTATAACGTTATATATCATAACCTAAGGGAACCTAACATCTCGGATGTAATATTTTCCAACATTCCTGGCGGGTCGGCCCCTACTTCTCGGTGGGCACATTATATACGTCTATATCGTAATATAACCTAACCTAACCCATCTAGACCCTCGCTGGTAATGTTTTACAAAATCCCGGTCGTGTCTGCCCGTACTTCTCGGTGGGGACATTATATACGTCTATAATGTTATATATCCTAACCTAGGGGAACCTAACATCTCGGATGTAGTATTTTGCAACATTCCTGGCGGGCCAGCCCCTACTTCTCGGTGGGCACATTATATACGTCCTTATCGTAATATAACCTAACCTAACCCATCTAGACCCTGGCTGGTAATGTTTTACAAAATTCCGGTCGTGTCTGCCCGTACTTCTCGGTGGGGACATTATATACGTCTATAACGTTATATATCCTAACTTAGGGGAAACTAACATCTCGGATGTAGTATTTTCCAACATTCCTGGCGGGCCAGCCCCTACTTCTCGGTGGGCACATTATATACGTCCATATCGTAATATAACCTAAGCTATCCCATCTAGACCGTCGCTGGTAATGTTTTACAGAATCCCGGTCGTGTCGACCCGTACTTTGCTGTGGGGACATTATATACGTCTATAACGTTATATATCCTAACCTAAGGGAACATAACTTCTCGGATGTAGTATTTTCCAACATTCCTGGCGGGCCAGCCCCTACTTCTCGGTGGGCACATTATATACGTCTATATCGTAATATAACCTAACCTAACCCATCTAGACCCTCGCTGGTAATGTTTTACAAAATCCCGGTCGTGTCTGCCCGTACTTCTCGGTGGGGACATTATATACGTCTATAACGTTATATATCCTAACCTAGGGGAAACTAACATCTCGGATGTAGTATTTTCCAACATTCCTGGCGGGTCGGCCCCTACTTCTCGGTGGGCACACTATATACGTCTATATGGCAATATAACCTAACCTAACACATGTAGACCCTCGCTGGTAATGTTTTACAAAATCCCGGTCGTGTCGGCCCGTACTTCTCGGTGGGGACATTATATACGTCTATAACGTTATATATCCTAACCTAAGGGAACCTAACATCTCCGATGTAGTATTTTCCAACATTCCTGGCGGGCCAGCCCCTACTTCTCGGTGGGCACATTATATACGTCCATATCGTAATATAACCTAAGCTATCCCATCTAGACCGTCGCTGGTAATGTTTTACAGAATCCCGGTCGTGTCGACCCGTACTTTGCTGTGGGGACATTATATACGTCTATAACGTTATATATCCTAACCTAAGGGAACATAACTTCTCGGATGTAGTATTTTCCAACATTCCTGGCGGGCCAGCCCCTACTTCTCGGTGGGCACATTATATACGTCTATATCGTAATATAACCTAACCTAACCCATCTAGACCCTCGCTGGTAATGTTTTACAAAATCCCGGTCGTGTCTGCCCGTACTTCTCGGTGGGGACATTATATACGTCTATAACGTTATATATCCTAACCTAGGGGAAACTAACATCTCGGATGTAGTATTTTCCAACATTCCTGGCGGGTCGGCCCCTACTTCTCGGTGGGCACACTATATACGTCTATATGGCAATATAACCTAACCTAACACATGTAGACCCTCGCTGGTAATGTTTTACAAAATCCCGGTCGTGTCGGCCCGTACTTCTCGGTGGGGACATTATATACGTCTATAACGTTATATATCCTAACCTAAGGGAACCTAACATCTCGGATGTAGTATTTTCCAACATTCCTGGCGGGCCAGCCCCTACTTCTCGGTGGGCACATTATATACGTCCATATCGTAATATAACCTAAGCTATCCCATCTAGACCGTCGCTGGTAATGTTTTACAGAATCCCGGTCGTGTCGACACGTACTTCTCGGTGGGGACATTATATACGTCTATAACGTTATATATCCTAACCTAAGGGAACCTAACATCTCGGATGTAGTATTTTCCAACATTCCTGGCGGGCCAGCCCCTAGTTCTCGGTGGGCACATTATATACGTCCTTATCGTAATATAACCTAACCTAACCCATCTAGACCCTGGCTGGTAATGTTTTACAAAATTCCGGTCGTGTCTGCCCGTACTTCTCGGTGGGGACATTATATACGTCTATAACGTTATATATCATAACCTAAGGGAACCTAACATCTCGGATGTAGTATTTTCCAACATTCCTGGCGGGTCGGCCCCTACTTCTCGGTGGGCAAATTATATACGTCTATATCGTAATATAACCTAACCTAACCCATCTAGACCCTCGCTGGTAATGTTTTACAAAATACCGGTCGTGTCGGCCCGTACTTCTCGGTGGGGACATTATATACGTCTATAACGTTATATATCCTAACCTAGGGGAACCTAACATCTCGGATGTAGTATTTTCCAACATTCCTGGCGGGCCAGCCCCTACTTCTCGGTGGGCACATTATATACGTCCATGTCGTAATATAACCTAAGCTATCCCATCTAGACCGTCGCTGGTAATGTTTTACAGAATCCCGGTCGTGTCGACCCGTACTTCTCGGTGGGGACATTATATACGTCTATAACGTTATATATCCTAACCTGAGAGAACCTAACATCTCGGATGTAGTATTTTCCAACATTCCTGGCGGGTCGGCCCCTACTTCTCGGTGGGCACATTATATAACGTCCATATCGTAATATAACCTAACCTAACCCATCTAGACCCTCGCTGGTAATGTTTTACAAAATCCCGGTCGTGACGGCCCGTACTTCTCGGTGGGGACATTATACACGTCTATAACGTTATATATCCTAACCTGAGAGAACCTAACATCTCGGATGTAGTATTTTCCAACATTCCTGGCGGGTCGGCCCCTACTCCTCGGTGGGCACATTATATAACGTCCATATCGTAATATAACCTAACCTAACCCATCTAGAACCTCGCTGGTAATGTTTTACAAAATCCCGGTCGTGTCGGCCCGTACTCCTCGGTGGGGACATTATATGCGTCTATAACGTTGTATATCCTAACCTAAGGGAACCTAACATCTCGGATGTAATATTTTCCAACATTCCTGGCGGGTCGGCCCCTACTTCTCGGTGGGCACATTATTTACGTCTATATCGTAATATAACCTAACCTAACCCATCTAGACCCTCGCTGGTAATGTTTTACAAAATCCCGGTCGTGTCTGCCCGTACTTCTCGGTGGGGACATTATATACGTCTATAATGTTATATATCCTAACCTAGGGGAACCTAACATCTCGGATGTAGTATTTTCCAACATTCCTGGCGGGCCAGCCCCTACTTCTCGGTGGGCACATTATATACGTCCTTATCGTAATATAACCTAACCTAACCCATCTAGACCCTGGCTGGTGATGTTTTACAAAATTCCGGTCGTGTCTGCCCGTACTTCTCGGTGGGGACATTATATACGTCTATAACGTTATATATCATAACCTAAGGGAACCTAACATCTCGGATGTAGTATTTTCCAACATTCCTGGCGGGTCGGCCCCTACTTCTCGGTGGGCAAATTATATACGTCTATATCGTAATATAACCTAACCTAACCCATCTAGACCCTCGCTGGTAATGTTTTACAAAATACCGGTCGTGTCGGCCCGTACTTCTCGGTGGGGACATTATATACGTCTATAACGTTATATATCCTAACCTAGGGGAATCTAACATCTCGGATGTAGTATTTTCCAACATTCCTGGCGGGCCAGCCCCTACTTCTCGGTGGGCACATTATATACGTCTATATCGTAATATAACCTAACCTAACCCATCTAGACCCTCGCTGGTAATGTTTTACAAAATCCCGGTCGTGTCTGCCCGTACTTCTCGGTGGGGACATTATACACGTCTATAACGTTATATATCCTAACCTAAGGGAACCTAACATCTCGGATGTAGTATTTTCCAACATTCCTGGCGGGTCGGCCCCTACTTCTCGGTGGGCACATTATATACGTCTATATCGTAATATAACCTAACCTAACCCATCTAGACCCTCGCTGGTAATGTTTTACAAAATCCCGGTCGTGTCTGCCCGTACTTCTCGGTGGGGACATTATATACGTCTATAACGTTATATATCCTAACCTAGGGGAAACTAACATCTCGGATGTAGTATTTTCCAACATTCCTGGCGGGTCGGCCCCTACTTCTCGGTGGGCACACTATATACGTCCTTATCGTAATATAACCTAACCTAACCCATCTCGACCCTCGCTGGTAATGTTTTACAAAATTCCGGTCGTGTCTGCCCGTACTTCTCGGTGGGGACATTATATACGTCTATAACGTTATATATCATAACCTAAGGGAACCTAACATCTCGGATGTAGTATTTTCCAACATTCCTGGCGGGTCGGCCCCTACTTCTCGGTGGGCAAATTATATACGTCTATATCGTAATATAACCTAACCTAACCCATCTAGACCCTCGCTGGTAATGTTTTACAAAATACCGGTCGTGTCGGCCCGTACTTCTCGGTGGGGACATTATACACGTCTATAACGTTATATATCCTAACCTAAGGGAACCTAACATCTCGGATGTAATATTTTCCAACATTCCGGGCGGGTCGGCCCCTACTTCTCGGTGGGCACATTATATACGTCTATATCGTAATATAACCTAACCTAACCCATCTAGACCCTCGCTGGTAATGCTTTACAAAATTCCGGTCGTGTCGGCCCGTACTTTGCCGTGGGGACATTATATACGTCTATAACGTTATATATCCTAACCTAAGGGAACCTAACATCTCGGATGTAATATTTTCCAACATTCCTGGCGGGTCGGCCCCTACTTCTCGGTGGGCACATTATATACGTCTATATCGTAATATAACCTAACCTAACCCATCTAGACCCTCGCTGGTAATGTTTTACAAAATCCCGGTCGTGTCTGCCCGTACTTCTCGGTGGGGACATTATATACGTCTATAATGTTATATATCCTAACCTAGGGGAACCTAACATCTCGGATGTAGTATTTTGCAACATTCCTGGCGGGCCAGCCCCTACTTCTCGGTGGGCACATTATATACGTCCTTATCGTAATATAACCTAACCTAACCCATCTAGACCCTGGCTGGTAATGTTTTACAAAATTCCGGTCGTGTCTGCCCGTACTTCTCGGTGGGGACATTATATACGTCTATAACGTTATATATCCTAACTTAGGGGAAACTAACATCTCGGATGTAGTATTTTCCAACATTCCTGACGGGTCGGCCCCTACTTCTCGGTGGGCACACTATATACGTCTATATCGCAATATAACCTAACCTAACACATGTAGACCCTCGCTGGTAATGTTTTACAAAATCCCGGTCGTGTCGGCCCGTACTTCTCGGTGGGGACATTATATACGTCTATAACGTTATATATCCTAACCTAAGGGAACCTAACATCTCCGATGTAGTATTTTCCAACATTCCTGGCGGGCCAGCCCCTACTTCTCGGTGGGCACATTATATACGTCCATATCGTAATATAACCTAAGCTATCCCATCTAGACCGTCGCTGGTAATGTTTTACAGAATCCCGGTCGTGTCGACCCGTACTTTGTGTGGGGACATTATATACGTCTATAACGTTATATATCCTAACCTAAGGGAACATAACTTCTCGGATGTAGTATTTTCCAACATTCCTGGCGGGCCAGCCCCTACTTCTCGGTGGGCACATTATATACGTCTATATCGTAATATAACCTAACCTAACCCATCTAGACCCTCGCTGGTAATGTTTTACAAAATCCCGGTCGTGTCTGCCCGTACTTCTCGGTGGGGACATTATATACGTCTATAACGTTATATATCCTAACCTAGGGGAAACTAACATCTCGGATGTAGTATTTTCCAACATTCCTGGCGGGTCGGCCCCTACTTCTCGGTGGGCACACTATATACGTCTATATGGCAATATAACCTAACCTAACACATGTAGACCCTCGCTGGTAATGTTTTACAAAATCCCGGTCGTGTCGGCCCGTACTTCTCGGTGGGGACATTATATACGTCTATAACGTTATATATCCTAACCTAAGGGAACCTAACATCTCGGATGTAGTATTTTCCAACATTCCTGGCGGGCCAGCCCCTACTTCTCGGTGGGCACATTATATACGTCCATATCGTAATATAACCTAAGCTATCCCATCTAGACCGTCGCTGGTAATGTTTTACAGAATCCCGGTCGTGTCGACACGTACTTCTCGGTGGGGACATTATATACGTCTATAACGTTATATATCCTAACCTAAGGGAACCTAACATCTCGGATGTAGTATTTTCCAACATTCCTGGCGGGCCAGCCCCTAGTTCTCGGTGGGCACATTATATACGTCCTTATCGTAATATAACCTAACCTAACCCATCTAGACCCTGGCTGGTAATGTTTTACAAAATTCCGGTCGTGTCTGCCCGTACTTCTCGGTGGGGACATTATATACGTCTATAACGTTATATATCATAACCTAAGGGAACCTAACATCTCGGATGTAGTATTTTCCAACATTCCTGGCGGGTCGGCCCCTACTTCTCGGTGGGCAAATTATATACGTCTATATCGTAATATAACCTAACCTAACCCATCTAGACCCTCGCTGGTAATGTTTTACAAAATACCGGTCGTGTCGGCCCGTACTTCTCGGTGGGGACATTATATACGTCTATAACGTTATATATCCTAACCTAGGGGAACCTAACATCTCGGATGTAGTATTTTCCAACATTCCTGGCGGGCCAGCCCCTACTTCTCGGTGGGCACATTATATACGTCTATATCGTAATATAACCTAACCTAACCCATCTAGACCCTCGCTGGTAATGTTTTACAAAATCCCGGTCGTGTCTGCCCGTACTTCTCGGTGGGGACATTATACACGTCTATAACGTTATATATCCTAACCTAAGGGAACCTAACATCTCGGATGTAGTATTTTCCAACATTCCTGGCGGGTCGGCCCCTACTTCTCGGTGGGCACATTATATACGTCTATATCGTAATATAACCTAACCTAACCCATCTAGACCCTCGCTGGTAATGTTTTACAAAATCCCGGTCGTGTCTGCCCGTACTTCTCGGTGGGGACATTATATACGTCTATAACGTTATATATCCTAACCTAGGGGAAACTAACATCTCGGATGTAGTATTTTCCAACATTCCTGGCGGGTCGGCCCCTACTTCTCGGTGGGCACACTATATACGTCCTTATCGTAATATAACCTAACCTAACCCATCTCGACCCTCGCTGGTAATGTTTTACAAAATTCCGGTCGTGTCTGCCCGTACTTCTCGGTGGGGACATTATATACGTCTATAACGTTATATATCATAACCTAAGGGAACCTAACATCTCGGATGTAGTATTTTCCAACATTCCTGGCGGGTCGGCCCCTACTTCTCGGTGGGCAAATTATATACGTCTATATCGTAATATAACCTAACCTAACCCATCTAGACCCTCGCTGGTAATGTTTTACAAAATACCGGTCGTGTCGGCCCGTACTTCTCGGTGGGGACATTATATACGTCTATAACGTTATATATCCTAACCTAGGGGAACCTAACATCTCGGATGTAGTATTTTCCAACATTCCTGGCGGGCCAGCCCCTACTTCTCGGTGGGCACATTATATACGTCTATATCGTAATATAACCTAACCTAACCCATCTAGACCCTCGCTGGTAATGTTTTACAAAATCCCGGTCGTGTCGGCCCGTACTTCTCGGTGGGGACATTATATACGTCTATAACGTTATATATCCTAACCTAGGGGAACCTAACATCTCGGATGTAGTATTTTCCAACATTCCTGGCGGGCCAGCCCCTACTTCTCGGTGGGCACATTATATACGTCCATGTCGTAATATAACCTAAGCTATCCCATCTAGACCGTCGCTGGTAATGTTTTACAGAATCCCGGTCGTGTCGACCCGTACTTCTCGGTGGGGACATTATATACGTCTATAACGTTATATATCCTAACCTGAGAGAACCTAACATCTCGGATGTAGTATTTTCCAACATTCCTGGCGGGTCGGCCCCTACTTCTCGGTGGGCACATTATATAACGTCCATATCGTAATATAACCTAACCTAACCCATCTAGACCCTCGCTGGTAATGTTTTACAAAATCCCGGTCGTGACGGCCCGTACTTCTCGGTGGGGACATTATACACGTCTATAACGTTATATATCCTAACCTGAGAGAACCTAACATCTCGGATGTAGTATTTTCCAACATTCCTGGCGGGTCGGCCCCTACTCCTCGGTGGGCACATTATATAACGTCCATATCGTAATATAACCTAACCTAACCCATCTAGAACCTCGCTGGTAATGTTTTACAAAATCCCGGTCGTGTCGGCCCGTACTCCTCGGTGGGGACATTATATGCGTCTATAACGTTGTATATCCTAACCTAAGGGAACCTAACATCTCGGATGTAATATTTTCCAACATTCCTGGCGGGTCGGCCCCTACTTCTCGGTGGGCACATTATTTACGTCTATATCGTAATATAACCTAACCTAACCCATCTAGACCCTCGCTGGTAATGTTTTACAAAATCCCGGTCGTGTCTGCCCGTACTTCTCGGTGGGGACATTATATACGTCTATAATGTTATATATCCTAACCTAGGGGAACCTAACATCTCGGATGTAGTATTTTCCAACATTCCTGGCGGGCCAGCCCCTACTTCTCGGTGGGCACATTATATACGTCCTTATCGTAATATAACCTAACCTAACCCATCTAGACCCTGGCTGGTGATGTTTTACAAAATTCCGGTCGTGTCTGCCCGTACTTCTCGGTGGGGACATTATATACGTCTATAACGTTATATATCATAACCTAAGGGAACCTAACATCTCGGATGTAGTATTTTCCAACATTCCTGGCGGGTCGGCCCCTACTTCTCGGTGGGCAAATTATATACGTCTATATCGTAATATAACCTAACCTAACCCATCTAGACCCTCGCTGGTAATGTTTTACAAAATACCGGTCGTGTCGGCCCGTACTTCTCGGTGGGGACATTATATACGTCTATAACGTTATATATCCTAACCTAGGGGAATCTAACATCTCGGATGTAGTATTTTCCAACATTCCTGGCGGGCCAGCCCCTACTTCTCGGTGGGCACATTATATACGTCTATATCGTAATATAACCTAACCTAACCCATCTAGACCCTCGCTGGTAATGTTTTACAAAATCCCGGTCGTGTCTGCCCGTACTTCTCGGTGGGGACATTATACACGTCTATAACGTTATATATCCTAACCTAAGGGAACCTAACATCTCGGATGTAGTATTTTCCAACATTCCTGGCGGGTCGGCCCCTACTTCTCGGTGGGCACATTATATACGTCTATATCGTAATATAACCTAACCTAACCCATCTAGACCCTCGCTGGTAATGTTTTACAAAATCCCGGTCGTGTCTGCCCGTACTTCTCGGTGGGGACATTATATACGTCTATAACGTTATATATCCTAACCTAGGGGAAACTAACATCTCGGATGTAGTATTTTCCAACATTCCTGGCGGGTCGGCCCCTACTTCTCGGTGGGCACACTATATACGTCCTTATCGTAATATAACCTAACCTAACCCATCTCGACCCTCGCTGGTAATGTTTTACAAAATTCCGGTCGTGTCTGCCCGTACTTCTCGGTGGGGACATTATATACGTCTATAACGTTATATATCATAACCTAAGGGAACCTAACATCTCGGATGTAGTATTTTCCAACATTCCTGGCGGGTCGGCCCCTACTTCTCGGTGGGCAAATTATATACGTCTATATCGTAATATAACCTAACCTAACCCATCTAGACCCTCGCTGGTAATGTTTTACAAAATACCGGTCGTGTCGGCCCGTACTTCTCGGTGGGGACATTATACACGTCTATAACGTTATATATCCTAACCTAAGGGAACCTAACATCTCGGATGTAATATTTTCCAACATTCCGGGCGGGTCGGCCCCTACTTCTCGGTGGGCACATTATATACGTCTATATCGTAATATAACCTAACCTAACCCATCTAGACCCTCGCTGGTAATGCTTTACAAAATTCCGGTCGTGTCGGCCCGTACTTTGCCGTGGGGACATTATATACGTCTATAACGTTATATATCCTAACCTAAGGGAACCTAACATCTCGGATGTAATATTTTCCAACATTCCTGGCGGGTCGGCCCCTACTTCTCGGTGGGCACATTATATACGTCTATATCGTAATATAACCTAACCTAACCCATCTAGACCCTCGCTGGTAATGTTTTACAAAATCCCGGTCGTGTCTGCCCGTACTTCTCGGTGGGGACATTATATACGTCTATAATGTTATATATCCTAACCTAGGGGAACCTAACATCTCGGATGTAGTATTTTGCAACATTCCTGGCGGGCCAGCCCCTACTTCTCGGTGGGCACATTATATACGTCCTTATCGTAATATAACCTAACCTAACCCATCTAGACCCTGGCTGGTAATGTTTTACAAAATTCCGGTCGTGTCTGCCCGTACTTCTCGGTGGGGACATTATATACGTCTATAACGTTATATATCCTAACTTAGGGGAAACTAACATCTCGGATGTAGTATTTTCCAACATTCCTGACGGGTCGGCCCCTACTTCTCGGTGGGCACACTATATACGTCTATATCGCAATATAACCTAACCTAACACATGTAGACCCTCGCTGGTAATGTTTTACAAAATCCCGGTCGTGTCGGCCCGTACTTCTCGGTGGGGACATTATATACGTCTATAACGTTATATATCCTAACCTAAGGGAACCTAACATCTCCGATGTAGTATTTTCCAACATTCCTGGCGGGCCAGCCCCTACTTCTCGGTGGGCACATTATATACGTCCATATCGTAATATAACCTAAGCTATCCCATCTAGACCGTCGCTGGTAATGTTTTACAGAATCCCGGTCGTGTCGACCCGTACTTTGTGTGGGGACATTATATACGTCTATAACGTTATATATCCTAACCTAAGGGAACATAACTTCTCGGATGTAGTATTTTCCAACATTCCTGGCGGGCCAGCCCCTACTTCTCGGTGGGCACATTATATACGTCTATATCGTAATATAACCTAACCTAACCCATCTAGACCCTCGCTGGTAATGTTTTACAAAATCCCGGTCGTGTCTGCCCGTACTTCTCGGTGGGGACATTATATACGTCTATAACGTTATATATCCTAACCTAGGGGAAACTAACATCTCGGATGTAGTATTTTCCAACATTCCTGGCGGGTCGGCCCCTACTTCTCGGTGGGCACACTATATACGTCTATATGGCAATATAACCTAACCTAACACATGTAGACCCTCGCTGGTAATGTTTTACAAAATCCCGGTCGTGTCGGCCCGTACTTCTCGGTGGGGACATTATATACGTCTATAACGTTATATATCCTAACCTAAGGGAACCTAACATCTCGGATGTAGTATTTTCCAACATTCCTGGCGGGCCAGCCCCTACTTCTCGGTGGGCACATTATATACGTCCATATCGTAATATAACCTAAGCTATCCCATCTAGACCGTCGCTGGTAATGTTTTACAGAATCCCGGTCGTGTCGACACGTACTTCTCGGTGGGGACATTATATACGTCTATAACGTTATATATCCTAACCTAAGGGAACCTAACATCTCGGATGTAGTATTTTCCAACATTCCTGGCGGGCCAGCCCCTAGTTCTCGGTGGGCACATTATATACGTCCTTATCGTAATATAACCTAACCTAACCCATCTAGACCCTGGCTGGTAATGTTTTACAAAATTCCGGTCGTGTCTGCCCGTACTTCTCGGTGGGGACATTATATACGTCTATAACGTTATATATCATAACCTAAGGGAACCTAACATCTCGGATGTAGTATTTTCCAACATTCCTGGCGGGTCGGCCCCTACTTCTCGGTGGGCAAATTATATACGTCTATATCGTAATATAACCTAACCTAACCCATCTAGACCCTCGCTGGTAATGTTTTACAAAATACCGGTCGTGTCGGCCCGTACTTCTCGGTGGGGACATTATATACGTCTATAACGTTATATATCCTAACCTAGGGGAACCTAACATCTCGGATGTAGTATTTTCCAACATTCCTGGCGGGCCAGCCCCTACTTCTCGGTGGGCACATTATATACGTCTATATCGTAATATAACCTAACCTAACCCATCTAGACCCTCGCTGGTAATGTTTTACAAAATCCCGGTCGTGTCTGCCCGTACTTCTCGGTGGGGACATTATACACGTCTATAACGTTATATATCCTAACCTAAGGGAACCTAACATCTCGGATGTAGTATTTTCCAACATTCCTGGCGGGTCGGCCCCTACTTCTCGGTGGGCACATTATATACGTCTATATCGTAATATAACCTAACCTAACCCATCTAGACCCTCGCTGGTAATGTTTTACAAAATCCCGGTCGTGTCTGCCCGTACTTCTCGGTGGGGACATTATATACGTCTATAACGTTATATATCCTAACCTAGGGGAAACTAACATCTCGGATGTAGTATTTTCCAACATTCCTGGCGGGTCGGCCCCTACTTCTCGGTGGGCACACTATATACGTCCTTATCGTAATATAACCTAACCTAACCCATCTCGACCCTCGCTGGTAATGTTTTACAAAATTCCGGTCGTGTCTGCCCGTACTTCTCGGTGGGGACATTATATACGTCTATAACGTTATATATCATAACCTAAGGGAACCTAACATCTCGGATGTAGTATTTTCCAACATTCCTGGCGGGTCGGCCCCTACTTCTCGGTGGGCAAATTATATACGTCTATATCGTAATATAACCTAACCTAACCCATCTAGACCCTCGCTGGTAATGTTTTACAAAATACCGGTCGTGTCGGCCCGTACTTCTCGGTGGGGACATTATACACGTCTATAACGTTATATATCCTAACCTAAGGGAACCTAACATCTCGGATGTAATATTTTCCAACATTCCGGGCGGGTCGGCCCCTACTTCTCGGTGGGCACATTATATACGTCTATATCGTAATATAACCTAACCTAACCCATCTAGACCCTCGCTGGTAATGCTTTACAAAATTCCGGTCGTGTCGGCCCGTACTTTGCCGTGGGGACATTATATACGTCTATAACGTTATATATCCTAACCTAAGGGAACCTAACATCTCGGATGTAATATTTTCCAACATTCCTGGCGGGTCGGCCCCTACTTCTCGGTGGGCACATTATATACGTCTATATCGTAATATAACCTAACCTAACCCATCTAGACCCTCGCTGGTAATGTTTTACAAAATCCCGGTCGTGTCTGCCCGTACTTCTCGGTGGGGACATTATATACGTCTATAATGTTATATATCCTAACCTAGGGGAACCTAACATCTCGGATGTAGTATTTTGCAACATTCCTGGCGGGCCAGCCCCTACTTCTCGGTGGGCACATTATATACGTCCTTATCGTAATATAACCTAACCTAACCCATCTAGACCCTGGCTGGTAATGTTTTACAAAATTCCGGTCGTGTCTGCCCGTACTTCTCGGTGGGGACATTATATACGTCTATAACGTTATATATCCTAACTTAGGGGAAACTAACATCTCGGATGTAGTATTTTCCAACATTCCTGACGGGTCGGCCCCTACTTCTCGGTGGGCACACTATATACGTCTATATCGCAATATAACCTAACCTAACACATGTAGACCCTCGCTGGTAATGTTTTACAAAATCCCGGTCGTGTCGGCCCGTACTTCTCGGTGGGGACATTATATACGTCTATAACGTTATATATCCTAACCTAAGGGAACCTAACATCTCCGATGTAGTATTTTCCAACATTCCTGGCGGGCCAGCCCCTACTTCTCGGTGGGCACATTATATACGTCCATATCGTAATATAACCTAAGCTATCCCATCTAGACCGTCGCTGGTAATGTTTTACAGAATCCCGGTCGTGTCGACCCGTACTTTGTGTGGGGACATTATATACGTCTATAACGTTATATATCCTAACCTAAGGGAACATAACTTCTCGGATGTAGTATTTTCCAACATTCCTGGCGGGCCAGCCCCTACTTCTCGGTGGGCACATTATATACGTCTATATCGTAATATAACCTAACCTAACCCATCTAGACCCTCGCTGGTAATGTTTTACAAAATCCCGGTCGTGTCTGCCCGTACTTCTCGGTGGGGACATTATATACGTCTATAACGTTATATATCCTAACCTAGGGGAAACTAACATCTCGGATGTAGTATTTTCCAACATTCCTGGCGGGTCGGCCCCTACTTCTCGGTGGGCACACTATATACGTCTATATGGCAATATAACCTAACCTAACACATGTAGACCCTCGCTGGTAATGTTTTACAAAATCCCGGTCGTGTCGGCCCGTACTTCTCGGTGGGGACATTATATACGTCTATAACGTTATATATCCTAACCTAAGGGAACCTAACATCTCGGATGTAGTATTTTCCAACATTCCTGGCGGGCCAGCCCCTACTTCTCGGTGGGCACATTATATACGTCCATATCGTAATATAACCTAAGCTATCCCATCTAGACCGTCGCTGGTAATGTTTTACAGAATCCCGGTCGTGTCGACACGTACTTCTCGGTGGGGACATTATATACGTCTATAACGTTATATATCCTAACCTAAGGGAACCTAACATCTCGGATGTAGTATTTTCCAACATTCCTGGCGGGCCAGCCCCTAGTTCTCGGTGGGCACATTATATACGTCCTTATCGTAATATAACCTAACCTAACCCATCTAGACCCTGGCTGGTAATGTTTTACAAAATTCCGGTCGTGTCTGCCCGTACTTCTCGGTGGGGACATTATATACGTCTATAACGTTATATATCATAACCTAAGGGAACCTAACATCTCGGATGTAGTATTTTCCAACATTCCTGGCGGGTCGGCCCCTACTTCTCGGTGGGCAAATTATATACGTCTATATCGTAATATAACCTAACCTAACCCATCTAGACCCTCGCTGGTAATGTTTTACAAAATACCGGTCGTGTCGGCCCGTACTTCTCGGTGGGGACATTATATACGTCTATAACGTTATATATCCTAACCTAGGGGAACCTAACATCTCGGATGTAGTATTTTCCAACATTCCTGGCGGGCCAGCCCCTACTTCTCGGTGGGCACATTATATACGTCTATATCGTAATATAACCTAACCTAACCCATCTAGACCCTCGCTGGTAGTGTTTTACAAAATCCCGGTCGTGTCTGCCCGTACTTCTCGGTGGGGACATTATATACGTCTATAACGTTATATATCGTAACCTAGGGGAAACTAACATCTCGGATGTAGTATTTTCCAACATTCCTCGCGGGTCGGCCCCTACTGCTCGGTGGGCACACTATATACGTCTATATCGCAATATAACCTAACCTAACACATGTAGACCCTCGCTGGTAATGTTTTACAAAATCCCGGTCGTGCCGGCCAGTACTTCTCGGTGGGGACATTATATACGTCTATAACGTTATATATCCTAACCTAAGGGAACCTAACATCTCGGATGTAGTATTTTCCAACATTCCTGGCGGGCCAGCCCCTACTTCTCGGTGGGCACATTATATACGTCCATGTCGTAATATAACCTAAGCTATCCCATCTAGACCGTCGCTGGTAATGTTTTACAGAATCCCGGTCGTGTCGACCCGTACTTCTCGGTGGGGACATTATATACGTCTATAACGTTATATATCCTAACCTGAGAGAACCTAACATCTCGGATGTAGTATTTTCCAACATTCCTGGCGGGTCGGCCCCTACTTCTCGGTGGGCACATTATATAACGTCCATATCGTAATATAACCTAACCTAACCCATCTAGACCCTCGCTGGTAATGTTTTACAAAATCCCGGTCGTGACGGCCCGTACTTCTCGGTGGGGACATTATACACGTCTATAACGTTATATATCCTAACCTGAGAGAACCTAACATCTCGGATGTAATATTTTCCAACATTCCTGGCGGGTCGGCCCCTACTCCTCGGTGGGCACATTATATAACGTCCATATCGTAATATAACCTAACCTAACCCATCTAGAACCTCGCTGGTAATGTTTTACAAAATCCCGGTCGTGTCGGCCCGTACTCCTCGGTGGGGACATTATATGCGTCTATAACGTTGTATATCCTAACCTAAGGGAACCTAACATCTCGGATGTAATATTTTCCAACATTCCTGGCGGGTCGGCCCCTACTTCTCGGTGGGCACATTATTTACGTCTATATCGTAATATAACCTAACCTAACCCATCTAGACCCTCGCTGGTAATGTTTTACAAAATCCCGGTCGTGTCTGCCCGTACTTCTCGGTGGGGACATTATATACGTCTATAATGTTATATATCCTAACCTAGGGGAACCTAACATCTCGGATGTAGTATTTTCCAACATTCCTGGCGGGCCAGCCCCTACTTCTCGGTGGGCACATTATATACGTCCTTATCGTAATATAACCTAACCTAACCCATCTAGACCCTGGCTGGTGATGTTTTACAAAATTCCGGTCGTGTCTGCCCGTACTTCTCGGTGGGGACATTATATACGTCTATAACGTTATATATCATAACCTAAGGGAACCTAACATCTCGGATGTAGTATTTTCCAACATTCCTGGCGGGTCGGCCCCTACTTCTCGGTGGGCACATTATATACGTCTATATCGTAATATAACCTAACCTAACCCATCTAGACCCTCGCTGGTAATGTTTTACAAAATCCCGGTCGTGTCTGCCCGTACTTCTCGGTGGGGACATTATATACGTCTATAACGTTATATATCCTAACTTAGGGGAAACTAACATCTCGGATGTAGTATTTTCCAACATTCCTGACCGGTCGGCCCCTACTTCTCGGTGGGCACACTATATACGTCTATATCGCAATATAACCTAACCTAACACATGTAGACCATCGCTGGTAATGTTTTACAAAATCCCGGTCGTGTCGGCCCGTACTTCTCGGTGGGGACATTATATACGTCTATAACATTATATATCATAACCTAAGGGAACCTAACATCTCGGATGTAGTATTTTCCAACATTCCTGGCGGGTCGGCCCCTACTTCTCGGTGGGCAAATTATATACGTCTATATCGTAATATAACCTAACCTAACCCATCTAGACCCTCGCTGGTAATGTTTTACAAAATCCCGGTCGTGTCGGCCCGTACTTCTCGGTGGGGACATTATATACGTCTATAACGTTATATATCCTAACCTAAGGGAACCCAACTTTTCGGATGTAGTATTTTCCAACAGTCCTGGCGGGTCGACCCCTACTTCTCGGTGGGCACATTATATACGTCCACATCGTAATATAACCTAACCTAACCCATCTAGACCCTCGCTGGTAATGCTTTACAAAATCCCGGTCGTGTCGGCCCGTACTTTGCCGTGGGGACATTATATACGTCTATAACGTTATATATCCTAACCTGAGGGAACCTAACATCTCGGATGTAGTATTTTCCAACATTCCTGATGGGTCGGCCCCTACTTCTCGGTGGGCACATAATATAACGTCCATATCGTAATATGACCTAACCTAACCCATCTAGACCCTCGCTGGTAATGTTTTACAAAATCCCGGTCGTGTCGGCCCGTACTCCTCGGTGGGGACATTATATGCGTCTATAACGTTATATATCCTAACCTAAGGGAACCTAACTTCTCGGATGTAGTATTATCCAACATTCCTGGCGGGTCTGCCCCTACTTCTCGGTGGGCACATTATATACGTCTATATCGTAATATAACCTAACCTAACCCATTTAGACCCTCGCTGGTAATGTTTTACAAAATCCCGGTCGTGTCTGCCCGTACTTCTCGGTGGGGACATTATATACGTCTATAACGTTATATATCCTAACTTAGGGGAAACTAACATCTCGGATGTAGTATTTTCCAACATTCCTGACGGGTCGGCCCCTACTTCTCGGTGGGCATACTATATACGTCTATATCGCAATATAACCTAACCTAACACATGTAGACCCTCGCTGGTAATGTTTTACAAAATCCCGGTCGTGTCGGCCCGTACTTCTCGGTGGGGACATTATATACGTCTATAACGTTATATATCCTAACCTAAGGGAACCTAACATCTCGGATGTAGTATTTTCCAACATTCCTGGCGGGCCAGCCCCTACTTCTCGGTGGGCACATTATATACGTCCATATCGTAATATGACCTAAGCTATCCCATCTAGACCGTCGCTGGTAATGTTTTACAGAATCCCGGTCGTGTCGACCCGTACTTTGCTGCGGGGACATTATATACGTCTATAACGTTATATATCCTAACCTGAGAGAACCTAACATCTCGGATGTAGTATTTTCCAACATTCCTGGCGGGTCTGCCCCTACTTCTCGGTGGGCACATTGTATACGTCTATATCGTAATATAACCTAACCTAACCCATCTAGACCGTCGCTGGTAATGTTTTACAAAATCCCGGTCGTGTCGACCCGTACTTCTCGGTGGGGACATTATACACGTCTATAACGTTATATATCCTAACCTGAGAGAACCTAACATCTCGGATGTAGTATTTTCCAACATTCCTGGCGGGTCGGCCCCTACTTCTCGGTGGGCACATTATATAACGTCCATATCGTAATATAACCTAACCTAACCCATCTAGACCTTCGCTGGTAATGTTTTACAAAATCCCGGTCGTGTCGGCCCGTACTCCTCGGTGGGGACATTATATACGTCTATAACGTTATATATCCTAACCTAAGGGAACATAACATCTCGGATGTAGTATTTTCCAACATTCCTGGCGGGCCAGCCCCTACTTCTCGGTGGGCACATTATATACGTCCTTATCGTAATATAACCTAACCTAACCCAACTAGACCCTGGCTGGTAATGTTTTACAAAATTCCGGTCGTGTCTGCCCGTACTTCTCGGTGGGGACATTATATACGTCTATAACGTTATATATCATAACCTAAGGGAACCTAACATCTCGGATGTAGTATTTTCCAACATTCCTGGCGGGTCTGCCCCTACTTCTCGGTGGGCACATTATATACGTCTATATCGTAATATAACCTAACCTAACCCATCTAGACCCTCGCTGGTAATGCTTTACAAAATTCCGGTCGTGTCGGCCCGTACTTTGCCGTGGGGACATTATATACGTCTATAACGTTATATATCCTAACCTGAGGGAACCTAACATCTCGGATGTAGTATTTTCCAACATTCCTGATGGGTCGGCCCCTACTTCTCGGTGGGCACATTATATAACGTCCATATCGTAATATAACCTAACCTAACCCATCTAGAACCTCGCTGGTAATGTTTTACAAAATCCCGGTCGTGTCGGCCCGTACTCCTCGGTGGGGACATTATATGCGTCTATAACGTTATATATCCTAACCTAAGGGAACCTAACTTCTCGGATGTAGTATTATCCAACATTACTGGCGGGTCTGCCCCTACTTCTCGGTGGGCACATTATATACGTCTATATCGCAATATAACCTAACCTAACCCATCTAGTCCGTCGCTGGTAATGTTTTACAAAATCCCGGTCGTGTCTGCCCGTACTTCTCGGTGGGGACATTATATACGTCTATAACGTTATATATCCTAACTTAGGGTAAACTAACATCTCGGATGTAGTATTTTCCAACATTCCTGACGGGTCGGCCCCTACTTCTCGGTGGGCATACTATATACGTCTATATCGCAATATAACCTAACCTAACACATGTAGACCCTCGCTGGTAATGTTTTACAAAATCCCGGTCGTGTCGGCCCGTACTTCTCGGTGGGGACATTATATACGTCTATAACGTTATATATCCTAACCTAAGGGAACCTAACATCTCGGATGTAGTATTTTCCAACATTCCTGGCGGGCCAGCCCCTACTTCTCGGTGGGCACATTATATACGTCCATATCGTAATATAACCTAAGCTATCCCATCTAGACCGTCGCTGGTAATGTTTTACAGAATCCCGGTCGTGTCGACCCGTACTTTGCTGCGGGGACATTATATACGTCTATAACGTTATATATCCTAACCTGAGAGAACCTAACATCTCGGATGTAGTATTTTCCAACATTCCTGGCGGGTCTGCCCCTACTTCTCGGTGGGCACATTATATACGTCTATATCGTAATATAACCTAACCTAACCCATCTAGACCGTCGCTGGTAATGTTTTACAAAATCCCGGTCGTGTCGACCCGTACTTCTCGGTGGGGACATTATACACGTCTATAACGTTATATATCCTAACCTGAGAGAACCTAACATCTCGGATGTAGTATTTTCCAACATTCCTGGCGGGTCGGCCCCTACTTCTCGGTGGGCACATTATATAACGTCCATATCGTAATATAACCTAACCTAACCCATCTAGACCTTCGCTGGTAATGTTTTACAAAATCCCGGTCGTGTCGGCCCGTACTCCTCGGTGGGGACATTATATACGTCTATAACGTTATATATCCTAACCTAAGGGAACATAACATCTCGGATGTAGTATTTTCCAACATTCCTGGCGGGCCAGCCCCTACTTCTCGGTGGGCACATTATATACGTCCTTATCGTAATATAACCTAACCTAACCCAACTAGACCCTGGCTGGTAATGTTTTACAAAATTCCGGTCGTGTCTGCCCGTACTTCTCGGTGGGGACATTATATACGTCTATAACGTTATATATCATAACCTAAGGGAACCTAACATCTCGGATGTAGTATTTTCCAACATTCCTGGCGGGTCTGCCCCTACTTCTCGGTGGGCACATTATATACGTCTATATCGTAATATAACCTAACCTAACCCATCTAGACCCTCGCTGGTAATGCTTTACAAAATTCCGGTCGTGTCGGCCCGTACTTTGCCGTGGGGACATTATATACGTCTATAACGTTATATATCCTAACCTGAGGGAACCTAACATCTCGGATGTAGTATTTTCCAACATTCCTGATGGGTCGGCCCCTACTTCTCGGTGGGCACATTATATAACGTCCATATCGTAATATAACCTAACCTAACCCATCTAGAACCTCGCTGGTAATGTTTTACAAAATCCCGGTCGTGTCGGCCCGTACTCCTCGGTGGGGACATTATATGCGTCTATAACGTTATATATCCTAACCTAAGGGTACCTAACTTCTCGGATGTAGTATTATCCAACATTACTGGCGGGTCTGCCCCTACTTCTCGGTGGGCACATTATATACGTCTATATCGCAATATAACCTAACCTAACCCATCTAGTCCGTCGCTGGTAATGTTTTACAAAATCCCGGTCGTGTCGACCCGTACTTCTCGGTGGGGACATTATACACGTCTATAACGTTATATATCCTAACCTGAGAGAACCTAACATCTCGGATGTAGTATTTTCCAACATTCCTGGCGGGTCGGCCCCTACTTCTCGGTGGGCACATTATATAACGTCCATATCGTAATATAACCTAACCTAACCCATCTAGACCCTCGCTGGTAATGTTTTACAAAATCCCGGTCGTGTCGGCCCGTACTCCTCGGTGGGGACATTATATGCGTCTATGACGTTATATATCCTAACCTAAGGGAACCTAACTTCTCGGATGTAGTATTATCCAACATTCCTGGCGGGTCTGCCCCTACTTCTCGGTGGGCACATTATATAACGTCCATATCGTAATATAACCTAACCTAACCCATCTAGACCCTCGCTGGTAATGTTTTACAAAATCCCGGTCGTGTCGGCCCGTACTTCTCGGTGGGGACATTATATACGTCTATAACGTTATATATCCTAACCTAAGGGAAACTAACTTCTCGGATGTAGTATTATCCAACATTACTGGCGGGTCTGCCCCTACTTCTCTGTGGGCACATTATATACGTCTATATCGTAATATAACCTAACCTAACCCATCTAGACCGTCGCTGGTAATGTTTTACAAAATCCCGGTCGTGTCGACCCGTACTTCTCGGTGGGGACATTATACACGTCTATAACGTTATATATCCTAACCTAAGGGAACCTAACATCTCGGATGTAATATTTTCCAACATTCCGGGCGGGTCGGCCCCTACTTCTCGGTGGGCACATTATATACGTCTATATCGTAATATAACCTAACCTAACCCATCTAGACCCTCGCTGGTAATGTTTTACAAAATCCCGGTCGTGTCTGCCCGTACTTCTCGATGGGGACATTATATACGTCTATAACGTTATATATCCTAACCTAGGGGAAACTAACATCTCGGATGTAGTATTTTCCAATATTCCTGGCGGGTCGGCCCCTACTTCTCGGTGGGCACATTATATACGTCTATATCGTAATATAACCTCACCTAACCCATCTAGACCCTCGCTGGTAATGTTTTACAAAATCCCGGTCGTGTCTGCACGTACTTCTCGGTGGGGACATTATATACGTCTATAACGTTATATATCCTAACCTAGGGGAAACTAACATCTCGGATGTAGTATTTTCCAACATTGCTGGCGGGTCGGCCCCTACTTCTCGGTGGGCACACTATATACATCTATATCGCAATATAACCTAACCTAACACATGTAGACCCTCGCTGGTAATGTTTTACAAAATCCCGGTCGTGTCGGCCCGTACTTCTCGGTGGGGACATTATATACGTCTATAACGTTATATATCCTAACCTAAGGGAACCTAACATCTCGGATGTAGTATTTTCCAACATTCCTGGCGGGCCAGCCCCTACTTCTCGGTGGGCACATTATATACGTCTGTATCGTAATATAACCTAACCTAACCCATCTAGACCCTCGCTGGTAATGTTTTACAAAATCCCGGTCGTGTCTGCCCGTACTTCTCGATGGGGACATTATATACGTCTATAACGTTATATATCCTAACCTAGGGGAAACTAACATCTCGGATGTAGTATTTTCCAACATTCCTGGCGGGTCGGCCCCTACTTCTCGGTGGGCACATTATATACGTCTATATCGTAATATAACCTAACCTAACCCATCTAGACCCTCGCTGGTAATGTTTTACAAAATCCCGGTCGTGTCTGCCCGTACTTCTCGGTGGGGACATTATATACGTCTATAACGTTATATATCCTAACCTAGGGGAAACTAACATCTCGGATGTAGTATTTTCCAACATTGCTGGCGGGTCGGCCCCTACTTCTCGGTGGGCACACTATATACGTCTATATCGCAATATAACCTAACCTAACACATGTAGACCCTCGCTGGTAATGTTTTACAAAATCCCGGTCGTGTCGGCCCGTACTTCTCGGTGGGGACATTATATACGTCTATAACGTTATATATCCTAACCTAAGGGAACCTAACATCTCGGATGTAGTATTTTCCAACATTCCTGGCGGGCCAGCCCCTACTTCTCGGTGGGCACATTATATACGTCCTTATCGTAATATAACCTAACCTAACCCATCTCGACCCTCGCTGGTAATGTTTTACAAAAATTCCGGTCGTGTCTGGCCGTACTTCTCGGTGGGGACATTATATACGTCTATAACGTTATATATCATAACCTAAGGGAACCTAACATCTCGGATGTAGTATTTTCCAACATTCCTGGCGGGTCGGCCCCTACTTCTCGGTGGGCACATTATATACGTCCACATCGTAATATAACCTAACCTAACCCATCTAGACCCTCGCTGGTAATGCTTTACAAAATTCCGGTCGTGTCGGCCCGTACTTTGCCGTGGGGACATTATATGCGTCTATAACGTTATATATCCTAACCTAAGGGAACCTAACATCTCGGATGTAGTATTTTCCAACATTCCTGGCGGGCCAGCCCCTACTTCTCGGTGGGCACATTATATACGTCCTTATCGTAATATAACCTAACCTAACCCATCTCGACCCTCGCTGGTAATGTTTTACAAAATTCCGGTCGTGTCTGCGCGTACTTCTCGGTGGGGACATTATATACGTCTATAACGTTATATATCATAACCTAAGGGAACCTAACATCTCGGATGTAGTATTTTCCAACATTCCTGGCGGGTCGGCCCCTACTTCTCGGTGGGCAAATTATATACGTCTATATCGTAATATAACCTAACCTAACCCATCTCGACCCTCGCTGGTAATGTTTTACAAAATTCCGGTCGTGTCTGCGCGTACTTCTCGGTGGGGACATTATACACGTCTATAACGTTATATATCCTAACCTAAGGGAACCTAACATCTCGGATGTAGTATTTTCCAACATTCCTGGCGGGTCGGCCCCTACTTCTCGGTGGGCAAATTATATACGTCTATATCGTAATATAACCTAACCTAACCCATCTAGACCCTCGCTGGTAATGTTTTACAAAATACCGGTCGTGTGGGCCCGTACTTCTCGGTGGGGACATTATATACGTCTATAACGTTATATATCCTAACCTAAGGGAACCCAACTTTTCGGATGTAGTATTTTCCAACATTCCTGGCGGGTCGGCCCCTACTTCTCGGTGGGCACATTATATACGTCCACATCGTAATATAACCTAACCTAACCCATCTAGACCCTCGCTGGTAATGCTTTACAAAATTCCGGTCGTGTCGGCCCGTACTTTGCCGTGGGGACATTATATACGTCTATAACGTTATATATCCTAACCTGAGGGAACCTAACATCTCGGATGTAGTATTTTCCAACATTCCTGATGGGTCGGCCCCTACTTCTCGGTGGGCACATTATATAACGTCCATATCGTAATATAACCTAACCTAAGCCATCTAGACCCTCGCTGGTAATGTTTTACAAAATCCCGGTCGTGTCGGCCCGTACTCCTAGGTGGGGACATTATATGCGTCTATAACGTTATATATCCTAACCTAAGGGAACCTAACTTCTCGGATGTAGTATTATCCAACATTACTGGCGGGTCTGCCCCTACTTCTCGGTGGGCACATTATATACGTCTATATCGTAATATAACCTAACCTAACCCATCTAGACCGTCGCTGGTAATGTTTTACAAAATCCCGGTCGTGTCGACCCGTACTTCTCGGTGGGGACATTATACACGTCTATAACGTTATATATCCTAACCTAAGGGAACCTAACATCTCGGATTTAATGTTTTCCAACATTCCTGGCGGGTCGGCCCCTACTTCTCGGTGGGCACATCATATACGTCTATATCGTAATATAACCTAACCTAACCCATCTAGACCCTCGCTGGTAATGTTTTACAAAATCCCGGTCGTGCCTGCCCGTACTTCTCGGTGGGGACATTATATACGTCTATAATGTTATATATCCTAACCTAGGGGAACCTAACATCTCGGATGTAGTATTTTCCAACATTCCTGACGGGCCAGCCCCTACTTCTCGGTGGGCACATTATATACGTCTATATCGTAATATAACCTAACCTAACCCATCTAGACCCTCGCTGGTAATGTTTTACAAAATCCCGGTCTTGTCTGCCCGTACTTCTCGATGGGGACATTATTTACGTCTATAACGTTATATATCCTAACCTAGGGGAAACTAACATCTCGGATGTAGTATTTTCCAACATTCCTGGCGGGTCGGCCCCTACTTCTCGGTGGGCACATTATATACGTCTATATCGTAATATAACCTAACCTAACCCATCTAGACCCTCGCTGGTAATGTTTTACAAAATCCCGGTCGTGTCTGCCCGTACTTCTCGGTGGGGACATTATATACGTCTATAACGTTATATATCATAACCTAAGGGAACCTAACATCTCGGATGTAGTATTTTCCAACATTCCTGGCGGGTCGGCCCCTACTTCTCGGTGGGCACATTATATACGTCCACATCGTAATATAACCTAACCTAACCCATCTAGACCCTCACTGGTAATGCTTTACAAAATTCAGGTCGTGTCGGCCCGTACTTTGCCGTGGGGACATTATATGCGTCTATAACGTTATATATCCTAACCTAAGGGAACCTAACATCTCGGATGTAGTATTTTCCAACATTCCTGGCGGGCCAGCCCCTACTTCTCGGTGGGCACATTATATACGTCCTTATCGTAATATAACCTAACCTAACCCATCTCGACCCTCGCTGGTAATGTTTTACAAAATTCCGGTCGTGTCTGCCCGTACTTCTCGGTGGGGACATTATATACGTCTATAACGTTATATATCATAACCTAAGGGAACCTAACATCTCGGATGTAGTATTTTCCAACATTCCTGGCGGGTCGGCCCCTACTTCTCGGTGGGCAAATTATATACGTCTATATCGTAATATAACCTAACCTAACCCATCTAGACCGTCGCTGGTAATGTTTTACAAAATCCCGGTCGTGTCGACCCGTACTTCTCGGTGGGGACATTATACACGTCTATAACGTTATATATCCTAACCTAAGGGAACCCAACTTTTCAGATGTAGTATTTTCCAACATTCCTGGCGGGTCGGCCCCTACTTCTCGGTGGGCACATTATATACGTCCACATCGTAATATAACCTAACCTAACCCATCTAGACCCTCGCTGGTAATGCTTTATAAAATTCCGGTCGTGTCGGCCCGTACTTTGCCGTGGGGACATTATATGCGTCTCTAACGTTATATATCCTAACCTAAGGGAACATAACTTCTCGGATGTAGTATTATCCAACATTCCTGGCGGGTCTGCCCCTACTTCTCGGTGGGCACATTATATACGTCTATATCGTAATATAACCTAACCTAACCCATCTAGACCGTCGCTGGTAATGTTTTACAAAATCCCGGTCGTGTCGACCCGTACTTCTCGGTGGGGACATTATACACGTCTATAACGTTATATATCCTAACCTAGGGGAAACTAACATCTCGGATGTAGTATTTTCCAATATTCCTGGCGGGTCGGCCCCTACTTCTCGGTGGGCACACAATATACGTCTATATCGCAATATAACCTAACCTAACACATCTAGACCCTCGCTGGTAATGTTTTACAAAATCCCGGTCGTGTCGACCCGTACTTCTCGGTGGGGACATTATACACGTCTATAACGTTATATATCCTAACCTAAGGGAACCTAACATCTCGGATGTAGTATTTTCCAACATTCCTGGCGGGTCGGCCCCTACTTCTCGGTGGGCACATTATATACGTCTATATCGTAATATAACCTAACCTAACCCATCTAGACCCTCGCTGGTAATGTTTTACAAAATCCCGGTCGTGTCTGCCCGTACTTCTCGGTGGGGACATTATATACGTCTATAACGTTATATATCCTAACCTAGGGGAAACTAACATCTCGGATGTAGTATTTTCCAACATTCCTGGCGGGTCGGCCCCTACTTCTCGGTGGGCACACTATATACGTCTATATCGCAATATAACCTAACCTAACACATCTAGACCCTCTCTGGTAATGTTTTACAAAATCCCGGTCGTGTCGGCCCGTACTTCTCGGTGGTGACATTATATCCGTCTATAACGTTATATATCCTAACCTAAGGGAACCTAACATCTCGGATGTAGTATTTTCCAACATTCCTGGCGGGTCGGCCCCTACTTCTCGGTGGGCAAATTATATACGTCTATATCGTAATATAACCTAACCTAACCCATCTAGACCCTCGCTGGTAATGTTTTACAAAATACCGGTCGTGTGGGCCCGTACTTCTCGGTGGGGACATTATATACGTCTATAACGTTATATATCCTAACCTAAGGGAACCCAACTTTTCGGATGTAGTATCTTCCAACATTCCTGGCGGGTCGGCCCCTACTTCTCGGTGGGCACATTATATACGTCCACATCGTAATATAACCTAACCTAACCCATCTAGACCCTCGCTGGTAATGCTTTACAAAATTCCGGTCGTGTCGGCCCGTACTTTGCCGTGGGGACATTATATACGTCTATAACGTTATATATCCTAACCTGAGGGAACCTAACATCTCGGATGTAGTATTTTCCAACATTCCTGATGGGTCGGCCCCTACTTCTCGGTGGGCACATTATATAACGTCCATATCGTAATATAACCTAACCTAACCCATCTAGACCCTCGCTGGTAATGTTTTACAAAATCCCGGTCGTGTCGGCACGTACTCCTCGGTGGGGACATTATATGCGTCTATAACGTTATATATCCTAACCTAAGGGTACCTAACATCTCGGATGTAGTATTTTCCAACATTCCTGGCGGGTCGGCCCCTACTTCTCGGTGGGCACATTATATACGTCCTTATCGTAATATAACCTAACCTAACCCATCTCGACCCTCGCTGGTAATGTTTTACAAAATTCCGGTCGTGTCTGGCCGTACTTCTCGGTGGGGACATTATATACGTCTCTAACGTTATATATCCTAACCTAAGGGAACATAACTTCTCGGATGTAGTATTATCCAACATTCCTGGCGGGTCTGCCCTTACTTCTCGGTGGGCACATTATATACGTCTATATCGTAATATAACCTAACCTAACCCATCTAGACCGTCGCCGGTAATGTTTTACAAAATCCCGGTCGTGTCGGCCCGTACTTCTCGGTGGGGACATTATATACGTCTATAACGTTATATATCCTAACCTAGGGGAACCTAACATCTCTGATGTAGTATTTTCCAACATTCCTGGCGGGTCGGCCCCTACTTCTCGGTGGGCACATTATATACGTCTATATCGTAATATAACCTAACCTAACCCATCTAGACCCTCGCTGGTAATGTTTTACAAAATCCCGGTCGTGTCTGCCCGTACTTCTCGGTGGGGACATTATATACGTCTATAACGTTATATATCCTAACCTAGGGGAAACTAACATCTCGGATGTAGTATTTTCCAACATTCCTGGCGGGACGGCCCCTACTTCTCGGTGGGCACATTATATACGTCCACATCGTAATATAACCTAACCTAACCCATCTAGACCCTCGCTGGTAATGCTTTACAAAATTCCGGTCGTGTCGGCCCGTACTTTGCCGTGGGGACATTATATACGTCTATAACGTTATATATCCTAACCTGAGGGAACCTAACATCTCGGATGTAGTATTTTCCAACATTCCTGGCGGGTCGGCCCCTACTTCTCGGTGGGCACATTATATACGTCTATATCGTAATTTAACCTAACCTAACCCATCTAGACCCTCGCTGGTAATGTTTTACAAAATCCCGGTCGTGTCTGCCCGTACTTCTCGGTGGGGACATTATATACGTCTATAACGTTATATATCCTAACCTAGGGGAAACTAACATCTCGGATGTAGTATTTTCCAACATTCCTGGCGGGTCGGCCCCTACTTCTCGGTGGGCACACTATATACGTCTATATCGCAATATAACCTAACCTAACACATCTAGACCCTCGCTGGTAATGTTTTACAAAATCCCGGTCGTGTCGGCCCGTACCTCTCGGTGGTGACATTATATACGTCTGTAACGTTATATATCCTAACCTAAGGGAACCTAACATCTCGGATGTAGTATTTTCCAACATTCCTGGCGGGTCGGCCCCTACTTCTCGGTGGGCAAATTATATACGTCTATATCGTAATATAACCTAACCTAACCCATCTAGACCCTCGCTGGTAATGTTTTACAAAATACCGGTCGTGTGGGCCCGTACTTCTCGGTGGGGACATTATATACGTCTATAACGTTATATATCCTAACCTAAGGGAACCCAACTTTTCGGATGTAGTATTTTCCAACATTCCTGGCGGGTCGGCCCCTACTTCTCGGTGGGCACATTATATACGTCCACATCGTAATATAACCTAACCTAACCCATCTAGACCCTCGCTGGTAATGCTTTACAAAATTCCGGTCGTGTCGGCCCGTACTTTGCCGTGGGGACATTATATACGTCTATAACGTTATATATCCTAACCTGAGGGAACCTAACATCTCGGATGTAGTATTTTCCAACATTCCTGATGGGTCGGCCCCTACTTCTCGGTGGGCACATTATATAACGTCCATATCGTAATATAACCTAACCTAACCCATCTAGACCCTCGCTGGTAATGTTTTACAAAATCCCGGTCGTGTCGGCACGTACTCCTCGGTGGGGACATTATATGCGTCTATAACGTTATATATCCTAACCTAAGGGTACCTAACATCTCGGATGTAGTATTTTCCAACATTCCTGGCGGGTCGGCCCCTACTTCTCGGTGGGCACACTATATACGTCTATATCGCAATATAACCTAACCTAACCCATCTAGACCGTCGCTGGTAATGTTTTACAAAATCCCGGTCGTGTCGACCCGTACTTCTCGGTGGGGACATTATACACGTCTATAACGTTATATATCCTAACCTAAGGGACGCTAACATCTCGGATGTAGTATTTTCCAACATTCCTGGCGGGTCGGCCCCTACTTCTCGGTGGGCACATTATATACGTCTATATCGTAATATAACCTAACCTAACCCATCTAGACCCTCGCTGGTAATGTTTTACAAAATCCCGGTCGTGCCTGCCCGTACTTCTCGGTGGGGACATTATATACGTCTATAATGTTATATATCCTAACCTAGGGGAACCTAACATCTCGGATGTAGTATTTTCCAACATTCCTGACGGGCCAGCCCCTACTTCTCGGTGGGCACATTATATACGTCTATATCGTAATATAACCTAACCTAACCCATCTAGACCCTCGCTGGTAATGTTTTACAAAATCCCGGTCTTGTCTGCCCGTACTTCTCGATGGGGACATTATTTACGTCTATAACGTTATATATCCTAACCTAGGGGAAACTAACATCTCGGATGTAGTATTTTCCAACATTCCTGGCGGGTCGGCCCCTACTTCTCGGTGGGCACATTATATACGTCTATATCGTAATATAACCTAACCTAACCCATCTAGACCCTCGCTGGTAATGTTTTACAAAATCCCGGTCGTGTCTGCCCGTACTTCTCGGTGGGGACATTATATACGTCTATAACGTTATATATCATAACCTAAGGGAACCTAACATCTCGGATGTAGTATTTTCCAACATTCCTGGCGGGTCGGCCCCTACTTCTCGGTGGGCACATTATATACGTCCACATCGTAATATAACCTAACCTAACCCATCTAGACCCTCACTGGTAATGCTTTACAAAATTCAGGTCGTGTCGGCCCGTACTTTGCCGTGGGGACATTATATGCGTCTATAACGTTATATATCCTAACCTAAGGGAACCTAACATCTCGGATGTAGTATTTTCCAACATTCCTGGCGGGCCAGCCCCTACTTCTCGGTGGGCACATTATATACGTCCTTATCGTAATATAACCTAACCTAACCCATCTCGACCCTCGCTGGTAATGTTTTACAAAATTCCGGTCGTGTCTGCCCGTACTTCTCGGTGGGGACATTATATACGTCTATAACGTTATATATCATAACCTAAGGGAACCTAACATCTCGGATGTAGTATTTTCCAACATTCCTGGCGGGTCGGCCCCTACTTCTCGGTGGGCAAATTATATACGTCTATATCGTAATATAACCTAACCTAACCCATCTAGACCGTCGCTGGTAATGTTTTACAAAATCCCGGTCGTGTCGACCCGTACTTCTCGGTGGGGACATTATACACGTCTATAACGTTATATATCCTAACCTAAGGGAACCCAACTTTTCAGATGTAGTATTTTCCAACATTCCTGGCGGGTCGGCCCCTACTTCTCGGTGGGCACATTATATACGTCCACATCGTAATATAACCTAACCTAACCCATCTAGACCCTCGCTGGTAATGCTTTATAAAATTCCGGTCGTGTCGGCCCGTACTTTGCCGTGGGGACATTATATGCGTCTCTAACGTTATATATCCTAACCTAAGGGAACATAACTTCTCGGATGTAGTATTATCCAACATTCCTGGCGGGTCTGCCCCTACTTCTCGGTGGGCACATTATATACGTCTATATCGTAATATAACCTAACCTAACCCATCTAGACCGTCGCTGGTAATGTTTTACAAAATCCCGGTCGTGTCGACCCGTACTTCTCGGTGGGGACATTATACACGTCTATAACGTTATATATCCTAACCTAGGGGAAACTAACATCTCGGATGTAGTATTTTCCAATATTCCTGGCGGGTCGGCCCCTACTTCTCGGTGGGCACACAATATACGTCTATATCGCAATATAACCTAACCTAACACATCTAGACCCTCGCTGGTAATGTTTTACAAAATCCCGGTCGTGTCGACCCGTACTTCTCGGTGGGGACATTATACACGTCTATAACGTTATATATCCTAACCTAAGGGAACCTAACATCTCGGATGTAGTATTTTCCAACATTCCTGGCGGGTCGGCCCCTACTTCTCGGTGGGCACATTATATACGTCTATATCGTAATATAACCTAACCTAACCCATCTAGACCCTCGCTGGTAATGTTTTACAAAATCCCGGTCGTGTCTGCCCGTACTTCTCGGTGGGGACATTATATACGTCTATAACGTTATATATCCTAACCTAGGGGAAACTAACATCTCGGATGTAGTATTTTCCAACATTCCTGGCGGGTCGGCCCCTACTTCTCGGTGGGCACACTATATACGTCTATATCGCAATATAACCTAACCTAACACATCTAGACCCTCTCTGGTAATGTTTTACAAAATCCCGGTCGTGTCGGCCCGTACTTCTCGGTGGTGACATTATATCCGTCTATAACGTTATATATCCTAACCTAAGGGAACCTAACATCTCGGATGTAGTATTTTCCAACATTCCTGGCGGGTCGGCCCCTACTTCTCGGTGGGCAAATTATATACGTCTATATCGTAATATAACCTAACCTAACCCATCTAGACCCTCGCTGGTAATGTTTTACAAAATACCGGTCGTGTGGGCCCGTACTTCTCGGTGGGGACATTATATACGTCTATAACGTTATATATCCTAACCTAAGGGAACCCAACTTTTCGGATGTAGTATCTTCCAACATTCCTGGCGGGTCGGCCCCTACTTCTCGGTGGGCACATTATATACGTCCACATCGTAATATAACCTAACCTAACCCATCTAGACCCTCGCTGGTAATGCTTTACAAAATTCCGGTCGTGTCGGCCCGTACTTTGCCGTGGGGACATTATATACGTCTATAACGTTATATATCCTAACCTGAGGGAACCTAACATCTCGGATGTAGTATTTTCCAACATTCCTGATGGGTCGGCCCCTACTTCTCGGTGGGCACATTATATAACGTCCATATCGTAATATAACCTAACCTAACCCATCTAGACCCTCGCTGGTAATGTTTTACAAAATCCCGGTCGTGTCGGCACGTACTCCTCGGTGGGGACATTATATGCGTCTATAACGTTATATATCCTAACCTAAGGGTACCTAACATCTCGGATGTAGTATTTTCCAACATTCCTGGCGGGTCGGCCCCTACTTCTCGGTGGGCACATTATATACGTCCTTATCGTAATATAACCTAACCTAACCCATCTCGACCCTCGCTGGTAATGTTTTACAAAATTCCGGTCGTGTCTGGCCGTACTTCTCGGTGGGGACATTATATACGTCTCTAACGTTATATATCCTAACCTAAGGGAACATAACTTCTCGGATGTAGTATTATCCAACATTCCTGGCGGGTCTGCCCTTACTTCTCGGTGGGCACATTATATACGTCTATATCGTAATATAACCTAACCTAACCCATCTAGACCGTCGCCGGTAATGTTTTACAAAATCCCGGTCGTGTCGGCCCGTACTTCTCGGTGGGGACATTATATACGTCTATAACGTTATATATCCTAACCTAGGGGAACCTAACATCTCTGATGTAGTATTTTCCAACATTCCTGGCGGGTCGGCCCCTACTTCTCGGTGGGCACATTATATACGTCTATATCGTAATATAACCTAACCTAACCCATCTAGACCCTCGCTGGTAATGTTTTACAAAATCCCGGTCGTGTCTGCCCGTACTTCTCGGTGGGGACATTATATACGTCTATAACGTTATATATCCTAACCTAGGGGAAACTAACATCTCGGATGTAGTATTTTCCAACATTCCTGGCGGGACGGCCCCTACTTCTCGGTGGGCACATTATATACGTCCACATCGTAATATAACCTAACCTAACCCATCTAGACCCTCGCTGGTAATGCTTTACAAAATTCCGGTCGTGTCGGCCCGTACTTTGCCGTGGGGACATTATATACGTCTATAACGTTATATATCCTAACCTGAGGGAACCTAACATCTCGGATGTAGTATTTTCCAACATTCCTGGCGGGTCGGCCCCTACTTCTCGGTGGGCACATTATATACGTCTATATCGTAATTTAACCTAACCTAACCCATCTAGACCCTCGCTGGTAATGTTTTACAAAATCCCGGTCGTGTCTGCCCGTACTTCTCGGTGGGGACATTATATACGTCTATAACGTTATATATCCTAACCTAGGGGAAACTAACATCTCGGATGTAGTATTTTCCAACATTCCTGGCGGGTCGGCCCCTACTTCTCGGTGGGCACACTATATACGTCTATATCGCAATATAACCTAACCTAACACATCTAGACCCTCGCTGGTAATGTTTTACAAAATCCCGGTCGTGTCGGCCCGTACCTCTCGGTGGTGACATTATATACGTCTGTAACGTTATATATCCTAACCTAAGGGAACCTAACATCTCGGATGTAGTATTTTCCAACATTCCTGGCGGGTCGGCCCCTACTTCTCGGTGGGCAAATTATATACGTCTATATCGTAATATAACCTAACCTAACCCATCTAGACCCTCGCTGGTAATGTTTTACAAAATACCGGTCGTGTGGGCCCGTACTTCTCGGTGGGGACATTATATACGTCTATAACGTTATATATCCTAACCTAAGGGAACCCAACTTTTCGGATGTAGTATTTTCCAACATTCCTGGCGGGTCGGCCCCTACTTCTCGGTGGGCACATTATATACGTCCACATCGTAATATAACCTAACCTAACCCATCTAGACCCTCGCTGGTAATGCTTTACAAAATTCCGGTCGTGTCGGCCCGTACTTTGCCGTGGGGACATTATATACGTCTATAACGTTATATATCCTAACCTGAGGGAACCTAACATCTCGGATGTAGTATTTTCCAACATTCCTGATGGGTCGGCCCCTACTTCTCGGTGGGCACATTATATAACGTCCATATCGTAATATAACCTAACCTAACCCATCTAGACCCTCGCTGGTAATGTTTTACAAAATCCCGGTCGTGTCGGCACGTACTCCTCGGTGGGGACATTATATGCGTCTATAACGTTATATATCCTAACCTAAGGGTACCTAACATCTCGGATGTAGTATTTTCCAACATTCCTGGCGGGTCGGCCCCTACTTCTCGGTGGGCACACTATATACGTCTATATCGCAATATAACCTAACCTAACACATCTAGACCCTCGCTGGTAATGTTTTACAAAATCCCGGTCGTGTCGGCCCGTACTTCTCGGTGGTGACATTATATACGTCTATAACGTTATATATCCTAACATAAGGGAACCTAACATCTCGGATGTAGTATTTTCCAACATTCCTGGCGGGTCGGCCCCTACTTCTCGGTGGGCAAATTATATACGTCTATATCGTAATATAACCTAACCTAACCCATCTAGACCCTCGCTGGTAATGTTTTACAAAATACCGGTCGTGTGGGCCCGTACTTCTCGGTGGGGACATTATACACGTCTATAACGTTATATATCCTAACCTAAGGGAACCCAACTTTTCGGATGTAGTATTTTCCAACATTCCTGGCGGGTCGGCCCCTACTTCTCGGTGGGCACATTATATACGTCCACATCGTAATATAACCTAACCTAACCCATCTAGACCCTCGCTGGTAATGCTTTACAAAATTCCGGTCGTGTCGGCCCGTACTTTGCCGTGGGGACATTATATACGTCTATAACGTTATATATCCTAACCTGAGGGAACCTCACATCTCGGATGTAGTATTTTCCAACATTCCTGGCGGGTCGGCCCCTACTTCTCGGTGGGCACATTATATAACGTCCATATCGTAATATAACCTAACCTAACCCATCTAGACCCTCGCTGGTAATGTTTTACAAAATCCCGGTCGTGTCGGCCCGTACTCCTCGGTGGGGACATTATATGCGTCTATAACGTTATAAATCCTAACCTAAGGGAACCTAACTTCTCGGATGTAGTATTATCCAACATTCCTGGCGGGTCTGCCCCTACTTCTCGGTGGGCACATTATATACGTCTATATCGTAATATAACCTAACCTAACCCATCTAGACCGTCGCTGGTAATGTTTTACAAAATCCCGGTCGTGTCGACCCGTACTTCTCGGTGGGGACATTATACACGTCTATAACGTTATATATCCTAACCTAAGGGACGCTAACATCTCGGATGTAGTATTTTCCAACATTCCTGGCGGGTCGGCCCCTACTTCTCGGTGGGCACATTATATACGTCTATATCGTAATATAACCTAACCTAACCCATCTAGACCCTCGCTGGTAATGTTTTACAAAATCCCGGTCGTGTCGGCCCGTACTTCTCGGTGGGGACATTATATACGTCTATAACGTTATATATCCTAACCTAGGGGAACCTAACATCTCTGATGTAGTATTTTCCAACATTCCTGGCGGGTCGGCCCCTACTTCTCGGTGGGCACATTATATACGTCTATATCGTAATATAACCTAACCTAACCCATCTAGACCCTCGCTGGTAATGTTTTACAAAATCCCGGTCGTGTCTGCCCGTACTTCTCGGTGGGGACATTATATACGTCTATAACGTTATATATCCTAACCTAGGGGAAACTAACATCTCGGATGTAGTATTTTCCAACATTCCTGGCGGGACGGCCCCTACTTCTCGGTGGGCACATTATATACGTCCACATCGTAATATAACCTAACCTAACCCATCTAGACCCTCGCTGGTAATGCTTTACAAAATTCCGGTCGTGTCGGCCCGTACTTTGCCGTGGGGACATTATATACGTCTATAACGTTATATATCCTAACCTGAGGGAACCTAACATCTCGGATGTAGTATTTTCCAACATTCCTGGCGGGTCGGCCCCTACTTCTCGGTGGGCACATTATATACGTCTATATCGTAATTTAACCTAACCTAACCCATCTAGACCCTCGCTGGTAATGTTTTACAAAATCCCGGTCGTGTCTGCCCGTACTTCTCGGTGGGGACATTATATACGTCTATAACGTTATATATCCTAACCTAGGGGAAACTAACATCTCGGATGTAGTATTTTCCAACATTCCTGGCGGGTCGGCCCCTACTTCTCGGTGGGCACACTATATACGTCTATATCGCAATATAACCTAACCTAACACATCTAGACCCTCGCTGGTAATGTTTTACAAAATCCCGGTCGTGTCGGCACGTACCTCTCGGTGGTGACATTATATACGTATGTAACGTTATATATCCTAACCTAAGGGAACCTAACATCTCGGATGTAGTATTTTCCAACATTCCTGGCGGGTCGGCCCCTACTTCTCGGTGGGCAAATTATATACGTCTATATCGTAATATAACCTAACCTAACCCATCTAGACCCTCGCTGGTAATGTTTTACAAAATACCGGTCGTGTGGGCCCGTACTTCTCGGTGGGGACATTATATACGTCTATAACGTTATATATCCTAACCTAGGGGAAACTAACATCTCGGATGTAGTATTTTCCAACATTCCTGGCGGGACGGCCCCTACTTCTCGGTGGGCACATTATATACGTCCACATCGTAATATAACCTAACCTAACCCATCTAGACCCTCGCTGGTAATGCTTTACAAAATTCCGGTCGTGTCGGCCCGTACTTTGCCGTGGGGACATTATATACGTCTATAACGTTATATATCCTAACCTGAGGGAACCTAACATCTCGGATGTAGTATTTTCCAACATTCCTGGCGGGTCGGCCCCTACTTCTCGGTGGGCACATTATATACGTCTATATCGTAATTTAACCTAACCTAACCCATCTAGACCCTCGCTGGTAATGTTTTACAAAATCCCGGTCGTGTCTGCCCGTACTTCTCGGTGGGGACATTATATACGTCTATAACGTTATATATCCTAACCTAGGGGAAACTAACATCTCGGATGTAGTATTTTCCAACATTCCTGGCGGGTCGGCCCCTACTTCTCGGTGGGCACACTATATACGTCTATATCGCAATATAACCTAACCTAACACATCTAGACCCTCGCTGGTAATGTTTTACAAAATCCCGGTCGTGTCGGCACGTACCTCTCGGTGGTGACATTATATACGTATGTAACGTTATATATCCTAACCTAAGGGAACCTAACATCTCGGATGTAGTATTTTCCAACATTCCTGGCGGGTCGGCCCCTACTTCTCGGTGGGCAAATTATATACGTCTATATCGTAATATAACCTAACCTAACCCATCTAGACCCTCGCTGGTAATGTTTTACAAAATACCGGTCGTGTGGGCCCGTACTTCTCGGTGGGGACATTATATACGTCTATAACGTTATATATCCTAACCTAAGGGAACCCAACTTTTCGGATGTAGTATTTTCCAACATTCCTGGCGGGTCGGCCCCTACTTCTCGGTGGGCACATTATATACGTCCACATCGTAATATAACCTAACCTAACCCATCTAGACCCTCGCTGGTAATGCTTTACAAAATTCCGGTCGTGTCGGCCCGTACTTTGCCGTGGGGACATTATATACGTCTATAACGTTATATATCCTAACCTGAGGGAACCTAACATCTCGGATGTAGTATTTTCCAACATTCGTGATGGGTCGGCCCCTACTTCTCGGTGGGCACATTATATAACGTCCATATCGTAATACAACCTAACCTACCCCATCTAGACCCTCGCTGGTAATGTTTTACAAAATCCCGGTCGTGTCGGCACGTACTCCTCGGTGGGGACATTATATGCGTCTATAACGTTATATATCCTAACCTAAGGGTACCTAACATCTCGGATGTAGTATTTTCCAACATTCCTGGCGGGTCGGCCCCTACTTCTCGGTGGGCACATTATATACGTCCTTATCGTAATATAACCTAACCTAACCCATCTCGACCCTCGCTGGTAATGTTTTACAAAATTCCGGTCGTGTCTGGCCGTACTTCTCGGTGGGGACATTATATACGTCTATAACGTTATATATCATAACCTAAGGGAACCTAACATCTCGGATGTAGTATTTTCCAACATTCCTGGCAGGTCGGCCCCTACTTCTCGGTGGGCACATTATATACGTCCACATCGTAATACAACCTAACCTAACCCATCTAGACCCTCGCTGGTAATGCTTTACAAAATTCCGGTCGTGTCGGCCCGTACTTTGCCGTGGGGACATTATATGCGTCTCTAACGTTATATATCCTAACCTAAGGGAACATAACTTCTCGGATGTAGTATTATCCAACATTCCTGGCGGGTCTGCCCTTACTTCTCGGTGGGCACATTATATACGTCTATATCGTAATATAACCTAACCTAACCCATCTAGACCGTCGCCGGTAATGTTTTACAAAATCCCGGTCGTGTCGACCCGTACTTCTCGGTGGGGACATTATATGCGTCTATAACGTTATATATCCTAACCTAAGGGTACCTAACATCTCGGATGTAGTATTTTCCAACATTCCTGGCGGGTCGGCCCCTACTTCTCGGTGGGCACACTATATACGTCTATATCGCAATATAACCTAACCTAACACATCTAGACCCTCGCTGGTAATGTTTTACAAAATCCCGGTCGTGTCGGCCCGTACTTCTCGGTGGTGACATTATATACGTCTATAACGTTATATATCCTAACCTAAGGGAACCTAACATCTCGGATGTAGTATTTTCCAACATTCCTGGCGGGTCGGCCCCTACTTCTCGGTGGGCAAATTATATACGTCTATATCGTAATATAACCTAACCTAACCCATCTAGACCCTCGCTGGTAATGTTTTACAAAATACCGGTCGTGTGGGCCCGTACTTCTCGGTGGGGACATTATATACGTCTATAACGTTATATATCCTAACCTAAGGGAACCCAACTTTTCGGATGTAGTATTTTCCAACATTCCTGGCGGGTCGGCCCCTACTTCTCGGTGGGCACATTATATACGTCCACATCGTAATATAACCTAACCTAACCCATCTCGACCCTCGCTGGTAATGCTTTACAAAATTCCGGTCGTGTCGGCCCGTACTTTGCCGTGGGGACATTATATACGTCTATAACGTTATATATCCTAACCTAAGGGAACATAACTTCTCGGATGTAGTATTATCCAACATTCCTGGCGGGTCTGCCCTTACTTCTCGGTGGGCACATTATATACGTCTATATCGTAATATAACCTAACCTAACCCATCTAGACCCTCGCTGGTAATGCTTTACAAAATTCCGGTCGTGTCGGCCCGTACTTTGCCGTGGGGACATTATATACGTCTATAACGTTATATATCCTAACCTGAGGGAACCTAACATCTCGGATGTAGTATTTTCCAACATTCCTGATGGGTCGGCCCCTACTTCTCGGTGGGCACATTATATAACGTCCATATCGTAATATAACCTAACCTAACCCATCTAGACCCTCGCTGGTAATGTTTTACAAAATCCCGGTCGTGTCGGCACGTACTTCTCGGTGGGGACATTATACACGTCTATAACGTTATATATCCTAACCTAAGGGAACCCAACTTTTCGGATGTAGTATTTTCCAACATTCCTGGCGGGTCGGCCCCTACTTCTCGGTGGGCACATTATATACGTCCACATCGTAATATAACCTAACCTAACCCATCTAGACCCTCGCTGGTAATGCTTTACAAAATTCCGGTCGTGTCGGCCCGTACTTTGCCGTGGGGACATTATATACGTCTATAACGTTATATATCCTAACCTGAGGGAACCTCACATCTCGGATGTAGTATTTTCCAACATTCCTGGCGGGTCGGCCCCTACTTCTCGGTGGGCACATTATATAACGTCCATATCGTAATATAACCTAACCTAACCCATCTAGACCCTCGTTGGTAATGTTTTACAAAATCCCGGTCGTGTCGGCCCGTACTCCTCGGTGGGGACATTATATGCGTCTATAACGTTATAAATCCTAACCTAAGGGAACCTAACTTCTCGGATGTAGTATTATCCAACATTCCTGGCGGGTCTGCCCCTACTTCTCGGTGGGCACATTATATACGTCTATATCGTAATATAACCTAACCTAACCCATCTAGACCGTCGCTGGTAATGTTTTACAAAATCCCGGTCGTGTCGACCCGTACTTCTCGGTGGGGACATTATACACGTCTATAACGTTATATATCCTAACCTAAGGGAACCTAACATCTCGGATGTAGTATTTTCCAACATTCCTGGCGGGTCGGCCCCTACTTCTCGGTGGGCACATTATATACGTCTATATCGTAATATAACCTAACCTAACCCATCTAGACCCTCGCTGGTAATGTTTTACAAAATCCCGGTCGTGTCTGCCCGTACTTCTCGGTGGGGACATTATATACGTCTATAACGTTATATATCCTAACCTAGGGGAAACTAACATCTCGGATGTAGTATTTTCCAACATTCCTGGCGGGACGGCCCCTACTTCTCGGTGGGCACATTATATACGTCCACATCGTAATATAACCTAACCTAACCCATCTAGACCCTCGCTGGTAATGCTTTACAAAATTCCGGTCGTGTCGGCCCGTACTTTGCCGTGGGGACATTATATACGTCTATAACGTTATATATCCTAACCTGAGGGAACCTAACATCTCGGATGTAGTATTTTCCAACATTCCTGGCGGGTCGGCCCCTACTTCTCGGTGGGCACATTATATACGTCTATATCGTAATTTAACCTAACCTAACCCATCTAGACCCTCGCTGGTAATGTTTTACAAAATCCCGGTCGTGTCTGCCCGTACTTCTCGGTGGGGACATTATATACGTCTATAACGTTATATATCCTAACCTAGGGGAAACTAACATCTCGGATGTAGTATTTTCCAACATTCCTGGCGGGTCGGCCCCTACTTCTCGGTGGGCACACTATATACGTCTATATCGCAATATAACCTAACCTAACACATCTAGACCCTCGCTGGTAATGTTTTACAAAATCCCGGTCGTGTCGGCCCGTACCTCTCGGTGGTGACATTATATACGTCTGTAACGTTATATATCCTAACCTAAGGGAACCTAACATCTCGGATGTAGTATTTTCCAACATTCCTGGCGGGTCGGCCCCTACTTCTCGGTGGGCAAATTATATACGTCTATATCGTAATATAACCTAACCTAACCCATCTAGACCCTCGCTGGTAATGTTTTACAAAATACCGGTCGTGTGGGCCCGTACTTCTCGGTGGGGACATTATATACGTCTATAACGTTATATATCCTAACCTAAGGGAACCCAACTTTTCGGATGTACTATTTTCCAACATTCCTGGCGGGTCGGCCCCTACTTCTCGGTGGGCACATTATATACGTCCACATCGTAATATAACCTAACCTAACCCATCTAGACCCTCGCTGGTAATGCTTTACAAAATTTCGGTCGTGTCGGCCCGTACTTTGCCGTGGGGACATTATATACGTCTATAACGTTATATATCCTAACCTGAGGGAACCTAACATCTCGGATGTAGTATTTTCCAACATTCCTGATGGGTCGGCCCCTACTTCTCGGTGGGCACATTATATAACGTCCATATCGTAATATAACCTAACCTAACCCATCTAGACCCTCGCTGGTAATGTTTTACAAAATCCCGGTCGTGTCGGCACGTACTCCTCGGTGGGGACATTATATGCGTCTATAACGTTATATATCCTAACCTAAGGGTACCTAACATCTCGGATGTAGTATTTTCCAACATTCCTGGCGGGTCGGCCCCTACTTCTCGGTGGGCACACTATATACGTCTATATCGCAATATAACCTAACCTAACACATCTAGACCCTCGCTGGTAATGTTTTACAAAATCCCGGTCGTGTCGGCCCGTACTTCTCGGTGGTGACATTATATACGTCTATAACGTTATATATCCTAACCTAAGGGAACCTAACATCTCGGATGTAGTATTTTCCAACATTCCTGGCGGGTCGGCCCCTACTTCTCGGTGGGCAAATTATATACGTCTATATCGTAATATAACCTAACCTAACCCATCTAGACCCTCGCTGGTAATGTTTTACAAAATACCGGTCGTGTGGGCCCGTACTTCTCGGTGGGGACATTATATACGTCTATAACGTTATATATCCTAACCTAAGGGAACCCAACTTTTCGGATGTAGTATTTTCCAACATTCCTGGCGGGTCGGCCCCTACTTCTCGGTGGGCACATTATATACGTCCACATCGTAATATAACCTAACCTAACCCATCTCGACCCTCGCTGGTAATGCTTTACAAAATTCCGGTCGTGTCGGCCCGTACTTTGCCGTGGGGACATTATATACGTCTATAACGTTATATATCCTAACCTAAGGGAACATAACTTCTCGGATGTAGTATTATCCAACATTCCTGGCGGGTCTGCCCTTACTTCTCGGTGGGCACATTATATACGTCTATATCGTAATATAACCTAACCTAACCCATCTAGACCCTCGCTGGTAATGCTTTACAAAATTCCGGTCGTGTCGGCCCGTACTTTGCCGTGGGGACATTATATACGTCTATAACGTTATATATCCTAACCTGAGGGAACCTAACATCTCGGATGTAGTATTTTCCAACATTCCTGATGGGTCGGCCCCTACTTCTCGGTGGGCACATTATATAACGTCCATACCGTAATATAACCTAACCTAACCCATCTAGACCCTCGCTGGTAATGTTTTACAAAATCCCGGTCGTGTCGGCACGTACTTCTCGGTGGGGACATTATACACGTCTATAACGTTATATATCCTAACCTAAGGGAACCCAACTTTTCGGATGTAGTATTTTCCAACATTCCTGGCGGGTCGGCCCCTACTTCTCGGTGGGCACATTATATACGTCCACATCGTAATATAACCTAACCTAACCCATCTAGACCCTCGCTGGTAATGCTTTACAAAATTCCGGTCGTGTCGGCCCGTACTTTGCCGTGGGGACATTATATACGTCTATAACGTTATATATCCTAACCTGAGGGAACCTCACATCTCGCATGTAGTATTTTCCAACATTCCTGGCGGGTCGGCCCCTACTTCTCGGTGGGCACATTATATAACGTCCATATCGTAATATAACCTAACCTAACCCATCTAGACCCTCGCTGGTAATGTTTTACAAAATCCCGGTCGTGTCTGCCCGTACTTCTCGGTGGGGACATTATATTCGTCTATAACGTTATATATCCTAACCTAGGGGAAACTAACATCTCGGATGTAGTATTTTCCAACATTCCTGGCGGGTCGGCCCCTACTTCTCGGTGGGCACACTATATACGTCTATATCGCAATATAACCTAACCTAACACATCTAGACCCTCGCTGGTAATGTTTTACAAAATCCCGGTCGTGTCGGCCCGTACCTCTCGGTGGTGACATTATATACGTCTGTAACGTTATATATCCTAACCTAAGGGAAGCTAACATCTCGGATGTAGTATTTTCCAACATTCCTGGCGGGTCGGCCCCTACTTCTCGGTGGGCAAATTATATACGTCTATATCGTAATATAACCTAACCTAACCCATCTAGACCCTCGCTGGTAATGTTTTACAAAATACCGGTCGTGTGGGCCCGTACTTCTCGGTGGGGACATTATATACGTCTATAACGTTATATATCCTAACCTAAGGGAACCCAACTTTTCGGATGTAGTATTTTCCAACATTCCTGGCGGGTCGGCCCCTACTTCTCGGTGGGCACATTATATACGTCCACATCGTAATATAACCTAACCTAACCCATCTAGACCCTCGCTGGTAATGCTTTACAAAATTCCGGTCGTGTCGGCCCGTACTTTGCCGTGGGGACATTATATACGTCTATAACGTTATATATCCTAACCTGAGGGAACCTAACATCTCGGATGTAGTATTTTCCAACATTCCTGATGGGTCGGCCCCTACTTCTCGGTGGGCACATTATATAACGTCCATATCGTAATATAACCTAACCTAACCCATCTAGACCCTCGCTGGTAATGTTTTACAAAATCCCGGTCGTGTCGGCACGTACTCCTCGGTGGGGACATTATATGCGTCTATAACGTTATATATCCTAACCTAAGGGTACCTAACATCTCGGATGTAGTATTTTCCAACATTCCTGGCGGGTCGGCCCCTACTTCTCGGTGGGCACACTATATACGTCTATATCGCAATATAACCTAACCTAACACATCTAGACCCTCGCTGGTAATGTTTTACAAAATCCCGGTCGTGTCGGCCCGTACTTCTCGGTGGTGACATTATATACGTCTATAACGTTATATATCCTAACCTAAGGGAACCTAACATCTCGGATGTAGTATTTTCCAACATTCCTGGCGGGTCGGCCCCTACTTCTCGGTGGGCAAATTATATACGTCTATATCGTAATATAACCTAACCTAACCCATCTAGACCCTCGCTGGTAATGTTTTACAAAATACCGGTCGTGTGGGCCCGTACTTCTCGGTGGGGACATTATATACGTCTATAACGTTATATATCCTAACCTAAGGGAACCCAACTTTTCGGATGTAGTATTTTCCAACATTCCTGGCGGGTCGGCCCCTACTTCTCGGTGGGCACATTATATACGTCCACATCGTAATATAACCTAACCTAACCCATCTAGACCCTCGCTGGTAATGCTTTACAAAATTCCGGTCGTGTCGGCCCGTACTTTGCCGTGGGGACATTATATACGTCTATAACGTTATATATCCTAACCTGAGGGAACCTAACATCTCGGATGTAGTATTTTCCAACATTCCTGATGGGTCGGCCCCTGCTTCTCGGTGGGCACATTATATAACGTCCATATCGTAATACAACCTAACCTACCCCATCTAGACCCTCGCTGGTAATGTTTTACAAAATCCCGGTCGTGTCGGCACGTACTCCTCGGTGGGGACATTATATGCGTCTATAACGTTATATATCCTAACCTAAGGGTACCTAACATCTCGGATGTAGTATTTTCCAACATTCCTGGCGGGTCGGCCCCTACTTCTCGGTGGGCACATTATATACGTCCTTATCGTAATATAACCTAACCTAACCCATCTCGACCCTCGCTGGTAATGTTTTACAAAATTCCGGTCGTGTCTGGCCGTACTTCTCGGTGGGGACATTATATACGTCTATAACGTTATATATCATAACCTAAGGGAACCTAACATCTCGGATGTAGTATTTTCCAACATTCCTGGCAGGTCGGCCCCTACTTCTCGGTGGGCACATTATATACGTCCACATCGTAATACAACCTAACCTAACCCATCTAGACCCTCGCTGGTAATGCTTTACAAAATTCCGGTCGTGTCGGCCCGTACTTTGCCGTGGGGACATTATATGCGTCTCTAACGTTATATATCCTAACCTAAGGGAACATAACTTCTCGGATGTAGTATTATCCAACATTCCTGGCGGGTCTGCCCTTACTTCTCGGTGGGCACATTATATACGTCTATATCGTAATATAACCTAACCTAACCCATCTAGACCGTCGCCGGTAATGTTTTACAAAATCCCGGTCGTGTCGACCCGTACTTCTCGGTGGGGACATTATACACGTCTATAACGTTATATATGCTAACCTAAGGGAACCTAACATCTCGGATGTAGTATTTTCCAACATTCCTGGCGGGTCGGCCCCTACTTCTCGGTGGGCACATTATATACGTCTATATCGTAATATAACCTAACCTAACCCATCTAGACCGTCGCCGGTAATGTTTTACCAAATCCCGGTCGTGTCGACCCGTACTTCTCGGTGGGGACATTATACACGTCTATAACGTTATATATGCTAACCTAAGGGAAGCTAACATCTCGGATGTAGTATTTTCCAACATTCCTGGCGGGTCGGCCCCTACTTCTCGGTGGGCACACTATATACGTCTATATCGTAATATAACCTAACCTAACACATCTAGACCCTCGCTGGTAATGTTTTACAAAATCCCGGTCGTGTCGGCCCGTACCTCTCGGTGGTGACATTATATACGTCTGTAACGTTATATATCCTAACCTAAGGGAACCTAACATCTCGGATGTAGTATTTTCCAACATTCCTGGCGGGTCGGCCCCTACTTCTCGGTGGGCAAATTATATACGTCCATATCGTAATATAACCTAACCTAACCCATCTAGACCCTCGCTGGTAATGTTTTACAAAATACCGGTCGTGTGGGCCCGTACTTCTCGGTGGGGACATTATATACGTCTATAACGTTATATATCCTAACCTAAGGGAACCCAACTTTTCGGATGTAGTATTTTCCAACATTCCTGGCGGGTCGGCCCCTACTTCTCGGTGGGCACATTATATACGTCCACATCGTAATATAACCTAACCTAACCCATCTAGACCCTCGCTGGTAATGCTTTACAAAATTCCGGTCGTGTCGGCCCGTACTTTGCCGTGGGGACATTATATACGTCTATAACGTTATATATCCTAACCTGAGGGAACCTAACATCTCGGATGTAGTATTTTCCAACATTCCTGATGGGTCGGCCCCTACTTCTCGGTGGGCACATTATATAACGTCCATATCGTAATATAACCTAACCTAACCCATCTAGACCCTCGCTGGTAATGTTTTACAAAATCCCGGTCGTGTCGGCACGTACTCCTCGGTGGGGACATTATATGCGTCTATAACGTTATATATCCTAACCTAAGGGTACCTAACATCTCGGATGTAGTATTTTCCAACATTCCTGGCGGGTCGGCCCCTACTTCTCGGTGGGCACACTATATACGTCTATATCGCAATATAACCTAACCTAACACATCTAGACCCTCGCTGGTAATGTTTTACAAAATCCCGGTCGTGTCGGCCCGTACTTCTCGGTGGTGACATTATATACATCTATAACGTTATATATCCTAACCTAAGGGAACCTAACATCTCGGATGTAGTATTTTCCAACATTCCTGGCGGGTCGGCCCCTACTTCTCGGTGGGCAAATTATATACGTCTATATCGTAATATAACCTAACCTAACCCATCTAGACCCTCGCTGGTAATGTTTTACAAAATACCGGTCGTGTGGGCCCGTACTTCTCGGTGGGGACATTATATACGTCTATAACGTTATATATCCTAACCTAAGGGAACCCAACTTTTCGGATGTAGTATTTTCCAACATTCCTGGCGGGTCGGCCCCTACTTCTCGGTGGGCACATTATATACGTCCACATCGTAATATAACCTAACCTAACCCATCTAGACCCTCGCTGGTAATGTTTTACAAAATCCCGGTCGTGTCTGCCGTACTTCTCGGTGGGGACATTATATACGTCTATAACGTTATATATCCTAACCTAGGGGAAACTAACATCTCGGATGTAGTATTTTCCAACATTCCTGGCGGGTCGGCCCCTACTTCTCGGTGGGCACACTATATACGTCTATATCGCAATATAACCTAACCTAACACATCTAGACCCTCGCTGGTAATGTTTTACAATATCCCGGTCGTGTCGGCCCGTACTTCTCGGTGGGGACATTATATACGTCTATAACGTTATATATCCTAACCTAAGGGAACCTGACATCTCGGATGTGGTATTTTCCAACATTCCTGTCGGGTCGGCCCCTACTTCTCGGTGGGCAAATTATATACGTCTATATCGTAATATAACCTAACCTAACCCATCTAGACCCTCGCTGGTAATGTTTTACAAAATACCGGTCGTGTGGGCCCGTACTTCTCGGTGGGGACATTATATACGTCTATAACGTTATATATCCTAACCTAAGGGAACCCAACTTTTCGGATGTAGTATTTTCCAACATTCCTGGCGGGTCGGCCCCTACTTCTCGGTGGGCACATTATATACGTCGATATCGTAATATAACCTAACCTAACCCATCTAGACCGTCGCCGGTAATGTTTTACAAAATCCCGGTCGTGTCGACCCGTACTTCTCGGTGGGGACATTATACACGTCTATAACGTTATATATGCTAACCTAAGGGAACCTAACATCTCGGATGTAGTATTTTCCAACATTCCTGGCGGGTCGGCCCCTACTTCTCGGTGGGCACATTATATACGTCTATATCGTAATATAACCTAACCTAACCCATCTAGACCCTCGCTGGTAATGTTTTACAAAATCCCGGTCGTGTCTGCCCGTACTTCTCGGTGGGGACATTATATACGTCTATAACGTTATATATCCTAACCTAGGGGAAACTAACATCTCGGATGTAGTATTTTCCAACATTCCTGGCGGGTCGGCCCCTACTTCTCGGTGGGCACACTATATACGTCTATATCGCAATATAACCTAACCTAACACATCTAGACCCTCGCTGGTAATGTTTTACAATATCCCGGTCGTGTCGGCCCGTACTTCTCGGTGGGGACATTATATACGTCTATAACGTTATATATCCTAACCTAAGGGAACCTAACATCTCGGATGTCGTATTTTCCAACATTCCTGGCGGGTCGGCCCCTACTTCTCGGTGGGCAAATTATATACGTCTATATCATAATATAACCTAACCTAACCCATCTAGACCCTCGCTGGTAATGTTTTACAAAATACCGGTCGTGTGGGCCCGTACTTCTCGGTGGGGACATTATATACGTCTATAACGTTATATATCCTAACCTAAGGGAACCCAACTTTTCGGATGTAGTATTTTCCAACATTCCTGGCGGGTCGGCCCCTACTTCTCGGTGGGCACATTATATACGTCCACATCGTAATATGACCTAACCTAACCCATCTAGACCCTCGCTGGTAATGTTTTACAAAATCCCGGTCGTGTCGGTCCGTACTTTTCCGTGGGGACCTCATATACGTCTATAACTTTATATATCCCATCCTGAGGGAACCTAACATCTCGGATGTAGTATTTTCCAACATTCCTGGCGGGTCGGCCCCTACTTATCGGTGGGCACATTATATACGTCTATATCGTAATATAACCTAACCTAACCCATCTAGACCCTCGCTGGTAATGTTTTACAAAATCCCGGTCGTGTGGGCCCGTACTTCTCGGTGGGGACATTATATACGTCTATAACGTTATATATCCTAACCTAAGGGAACCCAACTTTTCGGGTGTAGTATTTTCCAACATTCCTGGCGGGTCGGCCCCTACTTCTCGGTGGGCACATTATATGCGTCCACATCGTAATATAACCTAACCTAACCCATCTAGACCCTCGCTGGTAATGCTTTACAAAATTCCGGTCGTGTCGGCCCGTACTTTGCCGTGGGGACATTATATACGTCTATAACGTTATATATCCTAACCTGAGGGAACCTAACATCTCGGATGTAGTATTTTCCAACATTCCTGATGGGTCGGCCCCTACTTCTCGGTGGGCACATTATATAACGTCCATATCGTAATATAACCTAACCTAACCCATCTAGACCCTCGCTGGTAATGTTTTACAAAATCCCGGTCGTGTCGGCACGTACTCCTCGGTGGGGACATTATATGCGTCTATAACGTTATATATCCTAACCTAAGGGAACCTAACTTCTCGGATGTAGTATTATCCAACATTCCTGGCGGGTCGGCCCCTACTTATCGGTGGGCACATTATATACGTCTATATCGTAATATAACCTAACCTAACCCATCTAGACCCTCGCTGGTAATGTTTTACAAAATCCCGGTCGTGTCGGCACGTACTCCTCGGTGGGGACATTATATGCGTCTATAACGTTATATATCCTAACCTAAGGGAACCTAACTTCTCGGATGTAGTATTATCCAACATTCCTGGCGGGTCGGCCCCTACTTATCGGTGGGCACATTATATACGTCTATATCGTAATATAACCTAACCTAACCCATCTAGACCCTCGCTGGTAATGTTTTACAAAATCCCGGTCGTGCCTGCCCGTACTTCTCGGTGGGGACATTATATACGTCTATAATGTTATATATCCTAACCTAGGGGAACCTAACATCTCGGATGTAGTATTTTCCAACATTCCTGGCGGGCCAGCCCCTACTTCTCGGTGGGCACATTATATACGTCTATATCGTGATATAACCTAACCTAACCCATCTAGACCCTCGCTGGTAATGTTTTACAAAATCCCGGTCGTGTCGACCCGTACTTCTCGGTGGGGACATTATACACGTCTATAACGTTATATATCCTAACCTAAGGGAACCCAACTTTTCGGATGTAGTATTTTCCAACATTCCTGGCGGGTCGGCCCCTACTTCTCGGTGGGCACATTATATGCGTCCACATCGTAATATAACCTAACCTAACCCATCTAGACCCTCGCTGGTAATGCTTTACAAAATTCCGTTCGTGTCGGCCCGTACTTTGCCGTGGGGACATTATATACGTCTATAACGTTATATATCCTAACCTGAGGGAACCTAACATCTCGGATGTAGTATTTTCCAACATTCCTGATGGGTCGGCCCCTACTTCTCGGTGGGCACATTATATAACGTCCATATCGTAATATAACCTAACCTAACCCATCTAGACCCTAGCTGGTAATGTTTTACAAAATCCCGGTCGTGTCGGCACGTACTCCTCGGTGGGGACATTATATGCGTCTGTAACGTTATATATCCTAACCTAAGGGAACCTAACTTCTCGGATGTAGTATTATCCAACATTACTGGCGGGTCTGCCCCTACTTCTCAGTGGGCAAATTATATACGTCTATATCGTAATATAACCTAACCTAACCCATCTAGACCCTCGCTGGTAATGTTTTACAAAATACCGGTCGTGTGGGCCCGTACTTCTCGGTGGGGACATTATATACGTCTATAACGTTATATATCCTAACCTAAGGGAACCCAACTTTTCGGATGTAGTATTTTCCAACATTCCTGGCGGGTCGGCCCCTACTTCTCGGTGGGCACATTATATGCGTCCACATCGTAATATAACCTAACCTAACCCATCTAGACCCTCGCTGGTAATGCTTTACAAAATTCCGGTTGTGTCGGCCCGTACTTTGCCGTGGGGACATTATATACGTCTATAACGTTATATATCCTAACCTGAGGGAACCTAACATCTCGGATGTAGTATTTTCCAACATTCCTGATGGGTCGGCCCCTACTTCTCGGTGGGCACATTATATAACGTCCATATCGTAATATAACCTAACCTAACCCATCTAGACCCTCGCTGGTAATGTTTTACAAAATCCCGGTCGTGTCGGCACGTACTCCTCGGTGGGGACATTATATGCGTCTATAACGTTATATATCCTAACCTAAGGGAACCTAACTTCTCGGATGTAGTATTATCCAACATTCCTGGCGGGTCGGGCCCTACTTATCGGTGGGCACATTATATACGTCTATATCGTAATATAACCTAACCTAACCCATCTAGACCCTCGCTGGTAATGTTTTACAAAATCCCGGTCGTGTCGGCACGTACTCCTCGGTGGGGACATTATATGCGTCTATAACGTTATATATCCTAACCTAAGGGAACCTAACTTCTCGGATGTAGTATTATCCAACATTCCTGGCGGGTCGGCCCCTACTTATCGGTGGGCACATTATATACGTCTATATCGTAATATAACCTAACCTAACCCATCTAGACCCTCGCTGGTAATGTTTTACAAAATCCCGGTCGTGCCTGCCCGTACTTCTCGGTGGGGACATTATATACGTCTATAATGTTATATATCCTAACCTAGGGGAACCTAACATCTCGGATGTAGTATTTTCCAACATTCCTGGCGGGCCAGCCCCTACTTCTCGGTGGGCACATTATATACGTCTATATCGTGATATAACCTAACCTAACCCATCTAGACCCTCGCTGGTAATGTTTTACAAAATCCCGGTCGTGTCGACCCGTACTTCTCGGTGGGGACATTATACACGTCTATAACGTTATATATCCTAACCTAAGGGAACCTAACATCTCGGATGTAGTATTTTCCAACATTCCTGGCGGGTCGGCCCCTACTTCTCGGTGGGCACATTATATACGTCTATATCGTAATATAACCTAACCTAACCCATCTAGACCCTCGCTGGTAATGTTTTACAAAATCCCGGTCGTATCTGCCCGTACTTCTCGGTGGGGACATTATATACGTCTATAACGTTATATATCCTAACCTAGGGGAAACTAACATCTCGGATGTAGTATTTTCCAACATTCCTGGCGGGTCGGCCCCTACTTCTCGGTGGGCACACTATATACGTCTATATCGCAATATAACCTAACCTAACACATCTAGACCCTCGCTGGTAATGTTTTACAATATCCCGGTCGTGTCGGCCCGTACTTCTCGGTGGGGACATTATATACGTCTATAACGTTATATATCCTAACCTAAGGGAACCCAACTTTTCGGATGTAGTATTTTCCAACATTCCTGGCGGGTCGGCCCCTACTTCTCGGTGGGCACATTATATGCGTCCACATCGTAATATAACCTAACCTAACCCATCTAGACCCTCGCTGGTAATGCTTTACAAAATTCCGTTCGTGTCGGCCCGTACTTTGCCGTGGGGACATTATATACGTCTATAACGTTATATATCCTAACCTGAGGGAACCTAACATCTCGGATGTAGTATTTTCCAACATTCCTGATGGGTCGGCCCCTACTTCTCGGTGGGCACATTATATAACGTCCATATCGTAATATAACCTAACCTAACCCATCTAGACCCTAGCTGGTAATGTTTTACAAAATCCCGGTCGTGTCGGCACGTACTCCTCGGTGGGGACATTATATGCGTCTGTAACGTTATATATCCTAACCTAAGGGAACCTAACTTCTCGGATGTAGTATTATCCAACATTACTGGCGGGTCTGCCCCTACTTCGCGGTGGGCACATTATATACGTCTATATCGTAATATAACCTAACCTAACCCATCTAGACCGTCGCTGGTAATGTTTTACAAAATCCCGGTCGTGTCGACCCGTACTTCTCGGTGGGGACATTATACACGTCTATAACGTTATATATCATAACCTAAGGGAACCTAACATCTCGGATGTAGTATTTTCCAACATTCCTGGCGGGTTGGCCCCTACTTCTCGGTGGGCACATTATATACGTCTATATCGTAATATAACCTAACCTAACCCATCTAGACCCTCGCTGGTAATGTTTTACAAAATCCCGGTCGTGTCTGCCCGTACTTCTCGGTGGGGACATTATATACGTCTATAACGTTATATATCCTAACCTAGGGGAAACTAACATCTCGGATGTAGTATTTTCCAACATTCCTGGCGGGTCGGCCCCTACTTCTCGGTGGGCACACTATATACGTCTATATCGCAATATAACCTAACCTAACACATGTAGACCCTCGCTGGTAATGTTTTACAAAATCCCGGTCGTGTCGGCCCGTACTTCTCGGTGGGGACATTATATACGTCTATAACGTTATATATCCTAACCTAAGGGAACCTAACATCTCGGATGTAGTATTTTCCAACATTCCTGGCGGGTCGGCCCCTACTTCTCGGTGGGCAAATTATATACGTCTATATCGTAATATAACCTAACCTAACCCATCTAGACCCTCGCTGGTAATGTTTTACAAAATACCGGTCGTGTGGGCCCGTACTTCTCGGTGGGGACATTATATACGTCTATAACGTTATATATCCTAACCTAAGGGAACCCAACTTTTCGTATGTAGTATTTTCCAACATTCCTGGCGGGTCGGCCCCTACTTCTCAGTGGGCAAATTATATACGTCTATATCGTAATATAACCTAACCTAACCCATCTAGACCCTCGCTGGTAATGTTTTACAAAATACCGGTCGTGTGGGCCCGTACTTCTCGGTGGGGACATTATATACGTCTATAACGTTATATATCCTAACCTAAGGGAACCCAACTTTTCGGATGTAGTATTTTCCAACATTCCTGGCGGGTCGGCCCCTACTTCTCGGTGGGCACATTATATGCGTCCACATCGTAATATAACCTAACCTAACCCATCTAGACCCTCGCTGGTAATGCTTTACAAAATTCCGGTTGTGTCGGCCCGTACTTTGCCGTGGGGACATTATATACGTCTATAACGTTATATATCCTAACCTGAGGGAACCTAACATCTCGGATGTAGTATTTTCCAACATTCCTGATGGGTCGGCCCCTACTTCTCGGTGGGCACATTATATAACGTCCATATCGTAATATAACCTAACCTAACCCATCTAGACCCTCGCTGGTAATGTTTTACAAAATCCCGGTCGTGTCGGCACGTACTCCTCGGTGGGGACATTATATGCGTCTATAACGTTATATATCCTAACCTAAGGGAACCTAACTTCTCGGATGTAGTATTATCCAACATTACTGGCGGGTCTGCCCCTACTTCTCGGTGGGCACATTATATACGTCTATATCGTAATATAACCTAACCTAACCCATCTAGACCGTCGCTGGTAATGTTTTACAAAATCCCGGTCGTGTCGACCCGTACTTCTCGGTGGGGACATTATACACGTCTATAACGTTATATATCCTAACCTAAGGGAACCTAATATCTCGGATGTAGTATTTTCCAACATTCCTGATGGGTCGGCCCCTACTTCTCGGTGGGCACATTATATAACGTCCATATCGTAATATAACCTAACCTAACCCATCTAGACCCTCGCTGGTAATGTTTTACAAAATCCCGGTCGTGTCGGCACGTACTCCTCGGTGGGGACATTATATGCGTCTATAACGTTATATATCCTAACCTAAGGGAACCTAAATTCTCGGATGTAGTATTATCCAACATTACTGGCGGGTCTGCCCCTACTTCGCGGTGGGCACATTATATACGTCTATATCGTAATATAACCTAACCTAACCCATCTAGACCGTCGCTGGTAATGTTTTACAAAATCCCGGTCGTGTCGACCCGTACTTCTCGGTGGGGACATTATACACGTCTATAACGTTATATATCCTAACCTAAGGGAACCTAACATCTCGGATGTAGTATTTTCCAACATTCCTGGCGGGTCGGCCCCTACTTCTCGGTGGGCACATTATATACGTCTATATCGTAATATAACCTAACCTAACCCATCTAGACCCTCGCTGGTAATGTTTTACAAAATCCCGGTCGTGTCTGCCCGTACTTCTCGGTGGGGACATTATATACGTCTATAACGTTATATATCCTAACCTAGGGGAAACTAACATCTCGGATGTAGTATTTTCCAACATTCCTGGCGGGTCGGCCCCTACTTCTCGGTGGGCACACTATATACGTCTATATCGCAATATAACCTAACCTAACACATCTAGACACTCGCTGGTAATGTTTTACAATATCCCGGTCGTATCGGCCCGTACTTCTCGGTGGGGACATTATATACGTCTATAACGTTACATATCCTAACCTAAGGGAACCTAACATCTCGGATGTAGTATTTTCCAACATTCCTGGCGGGGCGGCCCCTACTTCTCGGTGGGCAAATTATATACGTCTATATCGTAATATAACCTAACCTAACCCATCTAGACCCTCGCTGGTAATGTTTTACAAAATACCGGTCGTGTGGGCCCGTACTTCTCGGTGGGGACATTATATACGTCTATAACGTTATATATCCTAACCTAAGGGAACCCAACTTCTCGGATGTAGTATTATCCAACATTACTGGCGGGTCTGCCCCTACTTCGCGGTGGGCACATTATATACGTCTATATCGTAATATAACCTAACCTAACCCATCTAGACCGTCGCTGGTAATGTTTTACAAAATCCCGGTCGTGTCGACCCGTACTTCTCGGTGGGGACATTATACACGTCTATAACGTTATATATCCTAACCTAAGGGAACCTAACATCTCGGATGTAGTATTTTCCAACATTCCTGGCGGGTCGGCCCCTACTTCTCGGTGGGCACATTATATACGTCTATATCGTAATATAACCTAACCTAACCCATCTAGACCCTCGCTGGTAATGTTTTACAAAATCCCGGTCGTGTCTGCCCGTACTTCTCGGTGGGGACATTATATACGTCTATAACGTTATATATCCTAACCTAGGGGAAACTAACATCTCGGATGTAGTATTTTCCAACATTCCTGGCGGGTCGGCCCCTACTTCTCGGTGGGCACACTATATACGTCTATATCGCAATATAACCTAACCTAACACATCTAGACACTCGCTGGTAATGTTTTACAATATCCCGGTCGTATCGGCCCGTACTTCTCGGTGGGGACATTATATACGTCTATAACGTTACATATCCTAACCTAAGGGAACCTAACATCTCGGATGTAGTATTTTCCAACATTCCTGGCGGGGCGGCCCTACTTCTCGGTGGGCAAATTATATACGTCTATATCGTAATATAACCTAACCTAACCCATCTAGACCCTCGCTGGTAATGTTTTACAAAATACCGGTCGTGTGGGCCCGTACTTCTCGGTGGGGACATTATATACGTCTATAACGTTATATATCCTAACCTAAGGGAACCCAACTTTTCGTATGTAGTATTTTCCAACATTCCTGGCGGGTCGGCCCCTACTTCTCGGTGGGCAAATTATATACGTCTATATCGTAATATAACCTAACCTAACCCATCTAGACCCTCGCTGGTAATGTTTTACAAAATACCGGTCGTGTGGGCCCGTACTTCTCGGTGGGGACATTATATACGTCTATAACGTTATATATCCTAACCTAAGGGAACCCAACTTTTCGGATGTAGTATTTTCCAACATTCCTGGCGGGTCGGCCCCTACTTCTCCGTGGGCACATTATATGCGTCCACATCGTAATATAATCTAACCTAACCCATCTAGACCCTCGTTGGTAATGCTTTACAAAATTCCGGTCGTGTCGGCCCGTACTTTGCCGTGGGGACATTATATACGTCTATAACGTTATATATCCTAACCTGAGGGAACCTAACATCTCGGATGTAGTATTTTCCAACATTCCTGATGGGTCGGCCCCTACTTCTCGGTGGGCACATTATATAACGTCCATATCGTAATATAACCTAACCTAACCCATCTAGACCCTCGCTGGTAATGTTTTACAAAATCCCGGTCGTGTCGGCACGTACTCCTCGGTGGGGACATTATATGCGTCTATAACGTTATATATCCTAACCTAAGGGAACCTAACTTCTCGGATGTAGTATTATCCAACATTACTGGCGGGTCTGCCCCTACTTCTCGGTGGGCACATTATATACGTCTATATCGTAATATAACCTAACCTAACCCATCTAGACCGTCGCTGGTAATGTTTTACAAAATCCCGGTCGTGTCGACCCGTACTTCTCGGTGGGGACATTATACACGTCTATAACGTTATATATCCTAACCTAAGGGAACCTAACATCTCGGATGTAGTATTTTCCAACATTCCTGGCGGGTCGGCCCCTACTTCTCGGTGGGCACATTATATACGTCTATATCGTAATATAACCTAACCTAACCCATCTAGACCCTCGCTGGTAATGTTTTACAAAATCCCGGTCGTGTCTGCCCGTACTTCTCGGTGGGGACATTATATACGTCTATAACGTTATATATCCTAACCTAGGGGAAACTAACATCTCGGATGTAGTATTTTCCAACATTCCTGGCGGGTCGGCCCCTACTTCTCGGTGGGCACACTATATACGTCTATATCGCAATATAACCTAACCTAACACATCGAGACCCTCGCTGGTAATGTTTAACAATATCCCGGTCGTGTCGGCCCGTACTTCTCGGTGGGGACATTATATACGTCTATAACGTTATATATCCTATCCTAAGGGAACCTAACATCTCGGATGTAGTATTTTCCAACATTCCTGGCGGGTCGGCCCCTACTTCTCGGTGGGCACATTATATACGTCCACATCGTAATATAACCTAACCTAACCCATCTAGACCCTCGCTGGTAATGCTTTACAAAATTTCGGTCGTGTCGGCCCGTACTTTGCCGTGGGGACATTATATACGTCTATAACGTTATATATCCTAACCTAAGGGAACCTAACATCTCGGATGTAGTATTTTCCAACATTCCTGGCGGGTCGGCCCCTACTTCTCGGTGGGCAAATTATATACGTCTATATCGTAATATAACCTAACCTAACCCATCTAGACCGTCGCTGGTAATGTTTTACAAAATCCCGGTCGTGTCGACCCGTACTTCTCGGTGGGGACATTATATACGTCTATAACGTTATATATCCTAACCTAAGGGAACCCAACTTTTCGGATGTAGTATTTTCCAACATTCCTGGCGGGTCGGCCCCTACTTCTCGGTGGGCACATTATATACGTCCACATCGTAATATAACCTAACCTAACCCATCTAGACCCTCGCTGGTAATGCTTTACAAAATTCCGGTCGTGTCGGCCCGTACTTTGCCGTGGGGACATTATATACGTCTATAACATTATATATCCTAACCTGAGGGAACCTAACATCTCGGATGTAGTATTTTCCAACATTCCTGGCGGGTCGGCCCCTACTTCTCGGTGGGCACATTATATAACGTCCATATCGTAATATAACCTAACCTAACCCATCTAGACCCTCGCTGGTAATGTTTTACAAAATCCCGGTCGTGTCGGCCCGTACTCCTCGGTGGGGACATTATATGCGTCTATAACGTTATAAATCCTAACCTAAGGGAACCTAACTTCTCGGATGTAGTATTATCCAACATTCCTGGCGGGTCTGCCCCTACATCTCGGTGGGCACATTATATACGTCTATATCGTAATATAACCTAACCTAACCCATCTAGACCGTCGCTGGTAATGTTTTACAAAATCCCGGTCGTGTCGACCCGTACTTCTCGGTGGGGACATTATACACGTCTATAACGTTATATATGCTAACCTAAGGGAACCTAACATCTCGGATGTAGTATTTTCCAACATTCCTGGCGGGTCGGCCCCTACTTCTCGGTGGGCACATTATATACGTCTATATCGTAATATAACCTAACCTAACCCATCTAGACCCTCGCTGGTAATGTTTTACAAAATCCCGGTCGTGTCTGCCCGTACTTCTCGGTGGGGACATTATATACGTCTATAACGTTATATATCCTAACCTAGGGGAACCTAACATCTCGGATGTAGTATTTTCCAACATTCCTGGCGGGTCGGTCCCTACTTCTCGGTGGGCACATTATATACGTCCTTATCGTAATATAACCTAACCTAACCCATCTCCACCCTCGCTGGTAATGTTTTACAAAATTCCGGTCGTGTCTGGCCGTACTTCTCGGTGGGGACATTATATGCGTCTCTAACGTTATATATCCTAACCTAAGGAAACATAACTTCTCGGATGTAGTATTATCCAACATTCCTGGCGGGTCTGCCCTTACTTCTCGGTGGGCACATTATATACGTCCACATCGTAATATAACCTAACCTAACCCATCTAGACCCTCGCTGGTAATGCTTTACAAAATTCCGGTCGTGTCGGCCCGTACTTTGCCGTGGGGACATTATATACGTCTATAACGTTATATATCCTAACCTGAGGGAACCTAACATCTCGGATGTAGTATTTTCCAACATTCCTGGCGGGTCGGCCACTACTTCTCGGTGGGCACATTATATAACGTCCATATCGTAATATAACCTAACCTAACCCATCTAGACCCTCGCTGGTAATGTTTTACAAAATCCCGGTCGTGTCGGCCCGTACTCCTCGGTGGGGACATTATATGCGTCTATAACGTTATAAATCCTAACCTAAGGGAACCTAACTTCTCGGATGTAGTATTATCCAACATTCCTGGCGGGTCTGCCCCTACTTCTCGGTGGGCACATTATATACGTCTATATCGCAATATAACCTAACCTAACACATCTAGACCCTCGCTGGTAATGTTTTACAATATCCCGGTCGTGTCGGCCCGTACTTCTCGGTGGGGACATTATATACGTCTATAACGTTATATATCCTAACCTAAGGGAACCTAACATCTCGGATGTAGTATTTTCGAACATTCCTGGCGGGTCGGCCCCTACTTCTCGGTGGGCACATTATATACGTCTATATCGTAATATAACCTAACCTAACCCATCTAGACCCTCGCTGGTAATGTTTTACAAAATCCCGGTCGTGTCTGCCCGTACTTCTCGGTGGGGACATTATATACGTCTATAACGTTATATATCCTAACCTAGGGGAAACTAACATCTCGGATGTAGTATTTTCCAACAATCCTGGCGGGTCGGCCCCTACTTCTCGGTGGGCACACTATATACGTCTATATCGCAATATAACCTAACCTAACACATCTAGACCCTCGCTGGTAATGTTTTACAAAATCCCGGTCGTGTCGACCCGTACTTCTCGGTGGGGACATTATACACGTCTATAACGTTATATATCCTAACCTAAGGGAACCTAACATCTCGGATGTAGTATTTTCCAACATTCCTGGCGGGTCGGCCCCTACTTCTCGGTGGGCACATTATATACGTCTATATCGTAATATAACCTAACCTAACCCATCTAGACCCTCGCTGGTAATGTTTTACAAAATCCCGGTCGTGTCTGCCCGTACTTCTCGGTGGGGACATTATATACGTCTATAACGTTATATATCCTATCCTAGGGGAAACTAACATCTCGGATGTAGTATTTTCCAACATTCCTGGCGGGTCGGCCCCTACTTCTCGGTGGGCACACTCTATACGTCTATATCGCAATATAACCTAACCTAACACATCTAGACCCTCGCTGGTAATGTTTTACAATATCCCGGTCGTGTCGGCCCGTACTTCTCGGTGGGGACATTATATACGTCTATAACGATATATATCCTAACCTAGGGGAAACTAACATCTCGGATGTAGTATTTTCCAACATTCCTGGCGGGTCGGCCCCTACTTCTCGGTGGGCACACTATATACGTCTATATCGTAATATAACCTAACCTAACCCATCTAGACCCTCGCTGGTAATGTTTCACAAAATACAGGTCGTGTGGGCCCGTACTTCTCGGTGGGGACATTATATACGTCTATAACGTTATATATCCTAACCTAAGGGAACCCAACTTTTCGGATGTAGTATTTTCCAACATTCCTGGCGGGTCGGCCCCTACTTCTCGGTGGGCACATTATATATGTCCACATCGTAATATAACCTAACCTAACCCATCTAGACCCTCGCTGGTAATGCTTTACAAGATTCCGGTCGTGTCGGCCCGTACTTTGCCGTGGGGACATTATATACGTCTATAACGTTATATATCCTAACCTGAGGGAACCTAACATCTCGGATGTAGTATTTTCCAACATTCCTGGCGGGCCAGCCCCTACTTCTCGGTGGGCACATTATATACGTCTATATCGTAATATAACCTAACCTATCACATCTAGACCCTCGCTGGTAATGTTTTACAAAATCCCGGTCGTGTCTGCCCGTACTTCTCGATGGGGACATTATATACGTCTATAACGTTATATATCCTAACCTAGGGGAAACTAACATCTCGGATGTAGTATTTTCCAACATTCCTGGCGGGTCGGCCCCTACTTCTCGGTGGGCACATTATATACGTCTATATCGTAATATAACCTAACCTAACCCATCTAGACCCTCGCTGGTAATGTTTTACAAAATCCCGGTCGTGTCTGCCCGTACTTCTCGGTGGGGACATTATATACGTCTATAACGTTATATATCCTAACCTAGGGGAAACTAACATCTCGGATGTAGTATTTTCCAACATTCCTGGCGGGTCGGCCCCTACTTCTCGGTGGGCACACTATATACGTCTATATCGCAATATAACCTAACCTAACACATCTAGACCCTCGCTGGTAATGTTTTACAAAATCCCGGTCGTGTCGGCCCGTACTTCTCGGTGGGGACATTATATACGTCTATAACGTTATATATCCTAACCTAAGGGAACCCAACTTTTCGGATGTAGTATTTTCCAACATTCCTGGCGGGTCGGCCCCTACTTCTCGGTGGGCACATTATATGCGTCCACATCGTAATATAACCTAACCTAACCCATCTAGACCCTCGCTGGTAATGCTTTACAAAATTCCGGTCGTGTCGGCCCGTACTTTGCCGTGGGGACATTATATACGTCTATAACGTTATATATCCTAACCTGAGGGAACCTAACATCTCGGATGTAGTATTTTCCAACATTTCTGATGGGTCGGCCCCTACTTCTCGGTGGGCACATTATATAACGTCCATATCGTAATATAACCTAACCTAACCCATCTAGACCCTCGCTGGTAATGTTTTACAAAATCCCGGTCGTGTCGGCACGTACTCCTCGGTGGGGACATTATATGCGTCTATAACGTTATATATCCTAACCTAAGGGAACCTAACTTCTCGGATGTAGTATTATCCAACATTACTGGCGGGTCTGCCCCTACTTCTCGGTGGGCACATTATATACGTCTATATCGTAATATAACCTAACCTAACCCATCTAGACCGTCGCTGGTAATGTTTTACAAAATCCAGGTCGTGTCGACCCGTACTTCTCGGTGGGGACATTATACACGTCTATAACGTTATATATCCTAACCTAAGGGAACCTAACATCTCGGATGTAATGTTTTCCAACATTCCTGGCGGGTCTGCCCCTACTTCTCGGTGGGCACATTATATACGTCTATATCGTAATATAACCTAACCTAACCCATCTAGACCGTCGCTGGTAATGTTTTACAAAATCCCGGTCGTGTCGACCCGTACTTCTCGGTGGGGCATTATACACGTCTATAACGTTATATATCCTAACCTAAGGGAACCTAACATCTCGGATGTAATGTTTTCCAACATTCCTGGCGGGTCGGCCCCTACTTATCGGTGGGCACATTATATACGTCTATATCGTAATATAACCTAACCTAACCCATCTAGACCCTCGCTGGTAATGTTTTACAAAATCCCGGTCGTGTCTGCCCGTACTTCTCGGTGGGGACATTATATACGTCGATAACGTTATATATCCTAACCTAGGGGAAACTAACATCTCGGATGTAGTATTTTCCAACATTCCTGGCGGGTCGGCCCCTACTTCTCGGTGGGCACACTATATACGTCTATATCGTAATATAACCTAACCTAACCCATCTAGACCCTCGCTGGTAATGTTTCACAAAATACCGGTCGTGTGGGCCCGTACTTCTCGGTGGGGACATTATATACGTCTATAACGTTATATATCCTAACCTAAGGGAACCCAACTTTTCGGATGTAGTATTTTCCAACATTCCTGGCGGGTCGGCCCCTACTTCTCGGTGGGCACATTATATATGTCCACATCGTAATATAACCTAACCTAACCCATCTAGACCCTCGCTGGTAATGCTTTACAAGATTCCGGTCGTGTCGGCCCGTACTTTGCCGTGGGGACATTATATACGTCTATAACGTTATATATCCTAACCTGAGGGAACCTAACATCTCGGATGTAGTATTTTCCAACATTCCTGGCGGGCCAGCCCCTACTTCTCGGTGGGCACATTATATACGTCTATATCGTAATATAACCTAACCTATCACATCTAGACCCTCGCTGGTAATGTTTTACAAAATCCCGGTCGTGTCTGCCCGTACTTCTCGATGGGGACATTATATACGTCTATAACGTTATATATCCTAACCTAGGGGAAACTAACATCTCGGATGTAGTATTTTCCAACATTCCTGGCGGGTCGGCCCCTACTTCTCGGTGGGCACATTATATACGTCTATATCGTAATATAACCTAACCTAACCCATCTAGACCCTCGCTGGTAATGTTTTACAAAATCCCGGTCGTGTCTGCCCGTACTTCTCGGTGGGGACATTATATACGTCTATAACGTTATATATCCTAACCTAGGGGAAACTAACATCTCGGATGTAGTATTTTCCAACATTCCTGGCGGGTCGGCCCCTACTTCTCGGTGGGCACACTATATACGTCTATATCGCAATATAACCTAACCTAACACATCTAGACCCTCGCTGGTAATGTTTTACAAAATCCCGGTCGTGTCGGCCCGTACTTCTCGGTGGGGACATTATATACGTCTATAACGTTATATATCCTAACCTAAGGGAACCCAACTTTTCGGATGTAGTATTTTCCAACATTCCTGGCGGGTCGGCCCCTACTTCTCGGTGGGCACATTATATGCGTCCACATCGTAATATAACCTAACCTAACCCATCTAGACCCTCGCTGGTAATGCTTTACAAAATTCCGGTCGTGTCGGCCCGTACTTTGCCGTGGGGACATTATATACGTCTATAACGTTATATATCCTAACCTGAGGGAACCTAACATATCGGATGTAGTATTTTCCAACATTCCTGATGGGTCGGCCCCTACTTCTCGGTGGGCACATTATATAACGTCCATATCGTAATATAACCTAACCTAACCCATCTAGACCCTCGCTGGTAATGTTTTACAAAATCCCGGTCGTGTCGGCACGTACTCCTCGGTGGGGACATTATATGCGTCTATAACGTTATATATCCTAACCTAAGGGAACCTAACTTCTCGGATGTAGTATTATCCAACATTACTGGCGGGTCTGCCCCTACTTCTCGGTGGGCACATTATATACGTCTATATCGTAATATAACCTAACCTAACCCATCTAGACCGTCGCTGGTAATGTTTTACAAAATCCAGGCCGTGTCGACCCGTACTTCTCGGTGGGGACATTATACACGTCTATAACGTTATATATCCTAACCTAAGGGAACCTAACATCTCGGATGTAATGTTTTCCAACATTCCTGGCGGGTCTGCCCCTACTTCTCGGTGGGCACATTATATACGTCTATATCGTAATATAACCTAACCTAACCCATCTAGACCGTCGCTGGTAATGTTTTACAAAATCCCGGTCGTGTCGACCCGTACTTCTCGGTGGGGACATTATACACGTCTATAACGTTATATATCCTAACCTGAGGGAACCTAACATCTCGGATGTAGTATTTTCCAACATTCCTGGCGGGTCGGCCCCTACTTCTCGGTGGGCACATTATATAACGTCCATATCGTAATATAACCTAACCTAACCCATCTAGACCGTCGCTGGTAATGTTTTACAAAATCCCGGTCGTGTCGACCCGTACTTCTCGGTGGGGCATTATACACGTCTATAACGTTATATATCCTAACCTAAGGGAACCTAACATCTCGGATGTAATGTTTTCCAACATTCCTGGCGGGTCGGCCCCTACTTCTCGGTGGGCACATTATATAACGTCCATATCGTAATATAACCTAACCTAACCCATCTAGACCGTCGCTGGTAATGTTTTACAAAATCCCGGTCGTGTGGACCCGTACTTCTCGGTGGGGACATTATACACGTCTATAACGTTATATATCCTAACCTAAGGGAACCTAACATCTCGGATGTAGTATTTTCCAACATTCCTGGCGGGTCGGCCCCTACTTCTCGGTGGGCACATTATATGCGTCCACATCGTAATATAACCTAACCTAACCCATCTAGACCCTCGCTGGTAATGCTTTACAAAATTCCGGTCGTGTCGGCCCGTACTTTGCCGTGGGGACATTATATACGTCTATAACGTTATATATCCTAACCTGAGGGAACCTAACATCTCGGATGTAGTATTTTCCAACATTTCTGATGGGTCGGCCCCTACTTCTCGGTGGGCACATTATATAACGTCCATATCGTAATATAACCTAACCTAACCCATCTAGACCCTCGCTGGTAATGTTTTACAAAATCCCGGTCGTGTCGGCACGTACTCCTCGGTGGGGACATTATATGCGTCTATAACGTTATATATCCTAACCTAAGGGAACCTAACTTCTCGGATGTAGTATTATCCAACATTACTGGCGGGTCTGCCCCTACTTCTCGGTGGGCACATTATATACGTCTATATCGTAATATAACCTAACCTAACCCATCTAGACCGTCGCTGGTAATGTTTTACAAAATCCAGGTCGTGTCGACCCGTACTTCTCGGTGGGGACATTATACACGTCTATAACGTTATATATCCTAACCTAAGGGAACCTAACATCTCGGATGTAATGTTTTCCAACATTCCTGGCGGGTCTGCCCCTACTTCTCGGTGGGCACATTATATACGTCTATATCGTAATATAACCTAACCTAACCCATCTAGACCGTCGCTGGTAATGTTTTACAAAATCCCGGTCGTGTCGACCCGTACTTCTCGGTGGGGCATTATACACGTCTATAACGTTATATATCCTAACCTAAGGGAACCTAACATCTCGGATGTAATGTTTTCCAACATTCCTGGCGGGTCGGCCCCTACTTATCGGTGGGCACATTATATACGTCTATATCGTAATATAACCTAACCTAACCCATCTAGACCCTCGCTGGTAATGTTTTACAAAATCCCGGTCGTGTCTGCCCGTACTTCTCGGTGGGGACATTATATACGTCGATAACGTTATATATCCTAACCTAGGGGAAACTAACATCTCGGATGTAGTATTTTCCAACATTCCTGGCGGGCCAGCCCCTACTTCTCGGTGGGCACATTATATACGTCTATATCGTAATATAACCTAACCTATCACATCTAGACCCTCGCTGGTAATGTTTTACAAAATCCCGGTCGTGTCTGCCCGTACTTCTCGATGGGGACATTATATACGTCTATAACGTTATATATCCTAACCTAGGGGAAACTAACATCTCGGATGTAGTATTTTCCAACATTCCTGGCGGGTCGGCCCCTACTTCTCGGTGGGCACATTATATACGTCTATATCGTAATATAACCTAACCTAACCCATCTAGACCCTCGCTGGTAATGTTTTACAAAATCCCGGTCGTGTCTGCCCGTACTTCTCGGTGGGGACATTATATACGTCTATAACGTTATATATCCTAACCTAGGGGAAACTAACATCTCGGATGTAGTATTTTCCAACATTCCTGGCGGGTCGGCCCCTACTTCTCGGTGGGCACACTATATACGTCTATATCGCAATATAACCTAACCTAACACATCTAGACCCTCGCTGGTAATGTTTTACAAAATCCCGGTCGTGTCGGCCCGTACTTCTCGGTGGGGACATTATATACGTCTATAACGTTATATATCCTAACCTAAGGGAACCCAACTTTTCGGATGTAGTATTTTCCAACATTCCTGGCGGGTCGGCCCCTACTTCTCGGTGGGCACATTATATGCGTCCACATCGTAATATAACCTAACCTAACCCATCTAGACCCTCGCTGGTAATGCTTTACAAAATTCCGGTCGTGTCGGCCCGTACTTTGCCGTGGGGACATTATATACGTCTATAACGTTATATATCCTAACCTGAGGGAACCTAACATCTCGGATGTAGTATTTTCCAACATTCCTGATGGGTCGGCCCCTACTTCTCGGTGGGCACATTATATAACGTCCATATCGTAATATAACCTAACCTAACCCATCTAGACCCTCGCTGGTAATGTTTTACAAAATCCCGGTCGTGTCGGCACGTACTCCTCGGTGGGGACATTATATGCGTCTATAACGTTATATATCCTAACCTAAGGGAACCTAACTTCTCGGATGTAGTATTATCCAACATTACTGGCGGGTCTGCCCCTACTTCTCGGTGGGCACATTATATACGTCTATATCGTAATATAACCTAACCTAACCCATCTAGACCGTCGCTGGTAATGTTTTACAAAATCCAGGTCGTGTCGACCCGTACTTCTCGGTGGGGACATTATACACGTCTATAACGTTATATATCCTAACCTAAGGGAACCTAACATCTCGGATGTAATGTTTTCCAACATTCCTGGCGGGTCTGCCCCTACTTCTCGGTGGGCACATTATATACGTCTATATCGTAATATAACCTAACCTAACCCATCTAGACCGTCGCTGGTAATGTTTTACAAAATCCCGGTCGTGTCGACCCGTACTTCTCGGTGGGGACATTATACACGTCTATAACGTTATATATCCTAACCTAAGGGAACCTAACATCTCGGATGTAGTATTTTCCAACATTCCTGGCGGGTCGGCCCCTACTTCTCGGTGGGCACATTATATACGTCTATATCGTAATATAACCTAACCTAACCCATCTAGACCCTCGCTGGTAATGTTTTACAAAATCCCGGTCGTGTCTGCCCGTACTTCTCGGTGGGGACATTATATATGTCTATAACGTTATATATCCTAACCTAGGGGAACCTAACATCTCGGATGTAGTATTGTCCAACATTCCTGGCGGGCCAGCCCCTACTTCTCGGTGGGCACATTATATACGTCTGTATCGTAATATAACCTAACCTAACCCATCTAGACCCTCGCTGGTAATGTTTTACAAAATCCCGGTCGTGTCTGCCCGTACGTCTCGGTGGGGACATTATATACGTCTATAACGTTATATATCCTAACCTAGGGGAAACTAACATCTCGGATGTAGTATTTTCCAACATTCCTGGCGGGTCGGCCCCTACTTCTCGGTGGGCACATTATATACGTCTATATCGTAATATAACCTAACCTAACCCATCTAGACCCTCGCTGGTAATGTTTTACAAAATTCCGGTCGTGTCGGCCCGTACTTTGCCGTGGGGACATTATATACGTCTATAACGTTATATATCCTAACCTAGGGGAAACTAACATCTCGGATGTCGTATTTTCCAACATTCCTGGCGGGTCGGCCCCTACTTCTCGGTGGGCACATTATATACGTCTATATCGTAATATAACCTAACCTAACCCATCTAGACCCTCGCTGGTAATGTTTTACAAAATCCCGGTCGTGTCTGCCCGTACTTCTCGGTGGGGACATTATATACGTCTACAACGTTATATATCCTAACCTAGGGGAAACTAACATCTCGGATGTAGTATTTTCCAACATTCCTGGCGGGTCGGCCCCTACTTCTCGGTGGGCACATTATATACGTCTATATCGTAATATAACCTAACCTAACCCATCTAGACCCTCGCTGGTAATGTTTTACAAAATCCCGGTCGTGTCTGCCCGTACTTCTCGGTGGGGACATTATATACGTCTATAACGTTATATATCCTAACCTAGGGGAAACTAACATCTCGGATGTAGTATTTTCCAACATTCCTGGCGGGTCGGCCCCTACTTCTCGGTGGGCACATTATATAACGTCCATATCGTAATATAACCTAACCTAACCCATCTAGACCGTCGCTGGTAATGTTTTACAAAATCCCGGTCGTGTGGACCCGTACTTCTCGGTGGGGACATTATACACGTCTATAACGTTATATATCCTAACCTAAGGGAACCTAACATCTCGGATGTAGTATTTTCCAACATTCCTGGCGGGTCGGCCCCTACTTCTCGGTGGGCACATTATATACGTCTATATCGTAATATAACCTAACCTAACCCATCTAGACCCTCGCTGGTAATGTTTTACAAAATCCCGGTCGTGTCTGCCCGTACTTCTCGGTGGGGACATTATATACGTCTATAACGTTATATATCCTAACCTAGGGGAACCTAACATCTCGGATGTAGTATTGTCCAACATTCCTGGCGGGCCAGCCCCTACTTCTCGGTGGGCACATTATATACGTCTGTATCGTAATATAACCTAACCTAACCCATCTAGACCCTCGCTGGTAATGTTTTACAAAATCCTGGTCGTGTCTGCCCGTACGTCTCGGTGGGGACATTATATACGTCTATAACGTTATATATCCTAACCTAGGGGAAACTAACATCTCGGATGTAGTATTTTCCAACATTCCTGGCGGGTCGGCCCCTACTTCTCGGTGGGCACATTATATACGTCTATATCGTAATATTACCTAACCTAACCCATCTAGACCCTCGCTGGTAATGTTTTACAAAATTCCGGTCGTGTCGGCCCGTACTTTGCCGTGGGGACATTATATACGTCTATAACGTTATATATCCTAACCTAGGGGAAACTAACATCTCGGATGTCGTATTTTCCAACGTTCCTGGCGGGTCGGCCCCTACTTCTCGGTGGGCACACTATATACGTCTATATCGCAATATAACCTAACCTAACACATCTAGACCCTCGCTGGTAATGTTTTACAAAATCCCGGTGGTGTCGGGCCGTACTTCTCGGTGGGGACATTATATACGTCTACAACGTTATATATCCTAACCTAAGGGAACCTAACATCTCGGATGTAGTATTTTCCAACATTCCTGGCGGGTCGGCCCCTACTTCTCGGTGGGCAAATTATATACGTCTATATCGTAATATAACCTAACCTAACCCATCTAGACCCTCGCTGGTAGTGTTTTACAAAATACCGGTCGTGTGGGCCCGTACTTCTCGGTGGGGACATTTTATACGTCTATAACGTTATATATCCTAACCTAAGGGAAACCAACTTTTCGGATGTAGTATTTTCCAACATTCCTGGCGGGTCGGCCCCTACTTCTCGGTGGGCACATTATATACGTCCACATCGTAATATAACCTAACCTAACCCATCTAGACCCTCGCTGGTAATGCTTTACAAAATTCCGGTCGTGTCGGCCCGTACTTTGCCGTGGGGACATTATATACGTCTATAACGTTATATATCCTAACCTGAGGGAACCTAACATCTCGGATGTAGTATTTTCCAACATTCCTGGCGGGTCGGCCCCTACTTCTCGGTGGGCACATTATATAACGTCCATATCGTAATATAACCTAACCTAACCCATCTAGACCCTCGCTGGTAATGTTTTACAAAATCCCGGTCGTGTCGGCCCGTACTCCTCGGTGGGGACATTATATGCGTCTATAACATTATAAATCCTAACCTAAGGGAACCCAACTTCTCGGATGTAGTATTATCCAACATTCCTGGCGGGTCTGCCCCTACTTCTCGGTGGGCACATTATATACGTCTATATCGTAATATGACCTAACCTAACCCATCTAGACCGTCGCTGGTAATGTTTTACAAAATCCCGGTCGTGTCGACCCGTACTTCTCGGTGGGGACATTATACACGTCTATAACGTTATATATCCTAACCTAAGGGAACCTAACATCTCGGATGTAGTATTTTCCAACATTCCTGGCGGGTCGGCCCCTACTTGTCGGTGGGCACATTATATACGTCTATATCGTAATATAACCTAACCTAACCCATCTAGACCCTCGCTGGTAATGTTTTACAAAATCCCGGTCGTGTCTGCCCGTACGTCTCGGTGGGGACATTATATACGTCTATAACGTTATATATCCTAACCTAGGGGAAACTAACATCTCGGATGTAGTATTTTCCAACATTCCTGGCGGGTCGGCCCCTACTTCTCCGTGGGCACATTATATACGTCCACATCGTAATATAACCTAACCTAACCCATCAAGACCCTCGCTGGTAATGCTTTACAAAATTCCGGTCGTGTCGGCCCGTACTTTGCCGTGGGGACATTATATACGTCTATAACGTTATATATCCTAACCTGAGGGAACCTAACATCTCGGATGTAGTATTTTCCAACATTCCTGGCGGGTCGGCCCCTACTTCTCGGTGGGCACATTATATAACGTCCATATCGTAATATAACCTAACCTAACCCATCTAGACCCTCGCTGGTAATGTTTTACAAAATCCCGGGCGTGTCGGCCCGTACTCCTCGGTGGGGACATTATATGCGTCTATAACGTTATAAATCCTAACCTAAGGGAACCCAACTTCTCGGATGTAGTATTATCCAACATTCCTGGCGGGTCTGCCCCTACTTCTCGGTGGGCACATTATATACGTCTATATCGTAATATGACCTAACCTAACCCATCTAGACCGTCGCTGGTAATGTTTTACAAAATCCCGGTCGTGTCGACCCGTACTTCTCGGTGGGGACATTATACACGTCTATAACGTTATATATCCTAACCTAAGGGAACCCAACTTCTCGGATGTAGTATTATCCAACATTCCTGGCGGGTCTGCCCCTACTTCTCGGTGGGGACATTATATGCGTCTATAACGTTATAAATCCTAACCTAAGGGAACCTAACTTCTCGGATGTAGTATTATCCAACATTCCTGGCGGGTCTGCCCCTACTTCTCGGTGGGCACATTATATACGTCTATATCGTAATATAACCTAACCTAACCCATCTAGACCGTCGCTGGTAATGTTTTACAAAATCCCGGTCGTGTCGACCCGTACTTCTCGGTGGGGACATTATACACGTCTATAACGTTATATATCCTAACCTAAGGGATCCTAACATCTCGGATGTAGTATTTTCCAACATTCCTGGCGGGTCGGCCCCTACTTCCCGGTGGGCACATTATATACGTCTATATCGTAATATAACCTAACCTAAACCATCTAGACCCTCGCTGGTAATGTTTTACAAAATCCCGGTCGTGTCTGCCCGTACTTCTCGGTGGGGACATTATATACGTCTATAACGTTATATATCCTAACCTAAGGGAACCTAACATCTCGGATGTAGTATTTTCCAACATTCCTGGCGGGCCAGCCCCTACTTCTCGGTGGGCACATTATATACGTCCTTATCGTAATATAACCTAACCTAACCCATCTAGACCCTCGCTGGTAATGTTTTACAAAATTCCGGTCGTGTCTGCCCGTACTTCTCGGTGGGGACATTATATACGTCTATAACGTTATATATCATAACCTAGGGGAACCTAACATCTCGGATGTAGTATTTTCCAACATTCCTGGCGGGTCGGCCCCTACTTCTCGGTGGGCACATTATATACGTCTATATCGTAATATAACCTAACCTAACCCATCTAGACCGTCGCTGGTAGTGTTTTACAAAATCCCGGTCGTGTCGACCCGTACTTCTCGGTGGGGACATTATATACGTCTATAACGATATATATCCTAACCTAAGGGAACCTAACATCTCGGATGTAGTATTTTCCAACATTCCTGGCGGGTCGGCCCCTACATCTCGGTGGGCACATTATATACGTCCACATCGTAATATAACCTAACCTAACCCATCTAGACCCTCGCTGGTAATGCTTTATAAAATTCCGGTCGTGTCGGCCCGTACTTTGCCGTGGGGACATTATATACTCTATAACGTTATATATCCTAACCTGAGGGAACCTAACATCTCGGATGTAGTATTTTGCAACATTCCTGGCGGGCCAGCCCCTACTTCTCGGTGGGCACATTATATACGTCTATATCGTAATATAACCTAACCTAACCCATCTAGACCCTCGCTGGTAATGTTTTACAAAATCCCGGTTGTGTCGGCCCGTACTTCTCGGTGGGGACATTATATACGTCTATAACGTTATATACCCTAACCTAAGGGAAACCAACTTTTCGGATGTAGTATTTTCCAACATTCCTGGCGAGTCGGCCCCTACTTCTCGGTGGGCACATTATATACGTCCACATCGTAATATAACCTAACCTAACCCATCTAGACCCTCGCTGGTAATGCTTTACAAAATTCCGGTCGTGTCGGCCCGTACTTTGCCGTGGGGACATTATATACGTCTATAACGTTATATATCCTAACCTGAGGGAACCTAACATCTCGGATGTAGTATTTTCCAACATTCCTGGCGGGTCGGCCCCTACTTCTCGGTGGGCACATTATATAACGTCCATATCGTAATATAACCTAACCTAACCCATCTAGACCCTCGCTGGTAATGTTTTACAAAATCCCGGTCGTGTCGGCCCGTACTCCTCGGTGGAGACATTATATGCGTCTATAACGTTATAAATCCTAACCTAAGGGAACCTAACTTCTCGGATGTAGTATTATCCAACATTCCTGGCGGGTCTGCCCCTACTTCTCGGTGGGCACATTATATACGTCTATATCGTAATATAACCTAACCTAACCCATCTAGACCGTCGCTGGTAATGTTTTACAAAATCCCGGTCGTGTCGACCCGTACTTCTCGGTGGGGACATTATACACGTCTATAACGTTATATATCCTAACCTAAGGGAACCTAACATCTCGGATGTAGTATTTTCCAACATTCCTGGCGGGCCAGCCCCTACTTCTCGGTGGGCACATTATATACGTCCTTATCGTAATATAACCTAACCTAACCCATCTAGACCCTCGCTGGTAATGTTTTACAAAATTCCGGTCGTTTCTGCCCGTACTTCTCGGTGGGGACATTATATACGTCTATAACGTTATATATCATAACCTAGGGGAACCTAACATCTCGGATGTAGTATTTTCCAACATTCCTGGCGGGTCGGCCCCTACTTCTCGGTGGGCACATTATATACGTCTATATCGTAATATAACCTAACCTAACCCATCTAGACCGTCGCTGGTAATGTTTTACAAAATCCCGGTCGTGTCGACCCGTACTTCTCGGTGGGGACATTATATACGTCTATAACGATATACATCCTAACCTAAGGGAACCTAACATCTCGGATGTAGTATTTTCCAACATTCCTGGCGGGTCGGCCCCTACATCTCGGTGGGCACATTATATACGTCCACATCGTAATATAACCTAACCTAACCCATCTAGACCCTCGCCGGTAATGCTTTACAAAATTCCGGTCGTGTCGGCCCGTACTTTGCCGTGGGGACATTATATACTCTATAACGTTATATATCCTAACCTGAGGGAACCTAACATCTCGGATGTAGTATTTTCCAACATTCCTGGCGGGTCGGCCCCTACTTCTCGGTGGGCACATTATATAACGTCCATATCGTAATATAACCTAACCTAACCCATCTAGACCCTCGCTGGTAATGTTTTACAAAATTCCGGTCGTGTCTGCCCGTACTTCTCGGTGGGGACATTATATACGTCTATAACGTTATATATCATAACCTAGGGGAACCTAACATCTCTGATGTAGTATTTTCCAACATTCCTGGCGGGTCGGCCCCTACTTCTCGGTGGGCACATTATATACGTCTATATCGTAATATAACCTAACCTAACCCATCTAGACCGTCGCTGGTAATGTTTTACAAAATCCCGGTCGTGTCGACCCGTACTTCTCGGTGGGGACATTATACACGTCTATAACGTTATATATCCTAACCTAAGGGAACCTAACATCTCGGATGTAGTATTTTCCAACATTCCTGGCGGGTCGGCCCCTACTTCTCGGTGGGCACATTATATACGTCTATATCGTAATATAACCTAACCTAACCCATCTAGACCCTCGCTGGTAATGTTTTACAAAATCCCGGTCGTGTCTGCCCGTACTTCTCGGTGGGGACATTATATACGTCTATAACGTTATATATCCTAACCTAGGGGAACCTAACATCTCGGATGTAGTATTTTCCAACATTCCTGGCGGGCCAGCCCCTACTTCTCGGTGGGCACATTATATACGTCTATATCGTAATATAACCTAACCTAACCCATCTAGACCCTCGCTGGTAATGTTTTACAAAATCCCGGTCGTGTCTGCCCGTACGTCTCGGTGGGGACATTATATACGTCTATAACGTTATATATCCTAACCTAAGGGAACCCAACTTTTCGGATGTAGTATTTTCCAACATTCCTGGCGGGTCGGCCCCTACATCTCGGTGGGCACATTATATACGTCCACATCGTAATATAACCTAACCTAACCCATCTAGACCCTCGCTGGTAATGCTTTACAAAATTCCGGTCGTGTCGGCCCGTACTTTGCCGTGGGGTCATTATATACTCTATAACGTTATATATCCTAACCTGAGGGAACCTAACATCTCGGATGTAGTATTTTCCAACATCCCTGGCGGGTTGGCCCCTACTTCTCGGTGGGCACATTATATACGTCTATATCGTAATATAACCTAACCTAACCCATCTAGACCCTCGCTGGTAATGTTTTACAAAATCCCGGTCGTGTCTGCCCGTACTTCTCGGTGGGGACATTATATACGTCTATAACGTTATATATCCTAACCTAGGGGAAACTAACATCACGGATGTCGTATTTTCCAACGTTCCTGGCGGGTCAGCCCCTACTTCTCGGTGGGCACACTATATACGTCTATATCGCAATATAACCTAACCTAACACATCTAGACCCTCGCTGGTAATGTTTTACAAAATCCAGGTCGTGTCGGCCCGTACTTCTCGGTGGGGACATTATATACGTCTATAACGTTATACATCCTAACCTAAGGGAACCTAACATCACGGATGTAGTATTTTCCAACATTCCTGGCGGGTCGGCCCCTACTTCTCGGTGGGCAAATTATATACGTCTATATCGTAATATAACCTAACCTAACCCATCTAGACCCTCGCTGGTAGTGTTTTACAAAATACCGGTCGTGTGGGCCCGTACTTCTCGTTGGGGACATTATATACGTCTATAACGTTATATATCCTAACCTAAGGGAAACCAACTTTTCGGATGTAGTATTTTCCAACATTCCTGGCGGGTCGGCCCCTACTTCTCGGTGGGCACATTATATACGTCCACATCGTAATATAACCTAACCTAACCCATCTAGACCCTCGCTGGTAATGCTTTACAAAATTCCGGTCGTGTCGGCCCGTACTTTGCCGTGGGGACATTATATACGTCTATAACGTTATATATCCTAACCTGAGGGAACCTAACATCTCGGGTGTAGTATTTTCCAACATTCCTGGCGGGTCGGCCCCTACTTCTCGGTGGGCACATTATATAACGTCCATATCGTAATATAACCTAACCTAACCCATCTAGACCCTCGCTGGTAATGTTTTACAAAATCCCGGTCGTGTCGGCCCGTACTCCTCGGTGGGGACATTATATGCGTCTATAACGTTATAAATCCTAACCTAAGGGAACCCAACTTCTCGGATGTAGTATTATCCAACATTCCTGGCGGGTCTGCCCCTACTTCTCGGTGGGCACATTATATACGTCTATATCGTAATATAATATAACCTAACCCATCTAGACCGTCGCTGGTAATGTTTTACAAAATCCCGGTCGTGTCGACCCGTACTTCTCGGTGGGGACATTATACACGTCTATAACGTTATATATCCTAACCTAAGGGAACCTAACATCTCGGATGTAGTATTTTCCAACATTCCTGGCGGGCCAGCCCCTACTTCTCGGTGGGCACATTATATACGTCCTTATCGTAATATAACCTAACCTAACCCATCTAGACCCTCGCTGGTAATGTTTTACAAAATTCCGGTCGTGTCTGCCCGTACTTCTCGGTGTGGACATTATATACGTCTATAACGTTATATATCATAACCTAGGGGAACCTAACATCTCGGATGTAGTATTTTCCAACATTCCTGGCGGGTCGGCCCCTACTTCTCGGTGGTTAAATTATATACGTCTATATCGTAATATAACCTAACCTAACCCATCTATACCCTAGCTGGTAATGTTTTACAAAATGCCGGTCGTGTCGGCCCGTACTTCTCGGTGGGGACATTATATACGTCTATAACGTTATATATCCTAACCTAAGGGAACCCAACTTTTCGGATGTAGTATTTTCCAACATTCCTGGCGGGTCGGCCCCTACATCTCGGTGGGCACATTATATACGTCCACATCGTAATATAACCTAACCTAACCCATCTAGACCCTCGCTGGTAATGCTTTACAAAATCCCGGTCGTGTCGGCCCGTACTCCTCGGAGGGGACATTATATGCGTCTATAACGTTATAAATCCTAACCTAAGGGAACCTAACTTCTCGGATGTAGTATTATCCAACATTCCTGGCGGGTCTGCCCCTACTTCTCGGTTGGCACATTATATACGTCTATATCGTAATATAACCTAACCTAACCCATCTAGACCGTCGCTGGTAATGTTTTACAAAATCCCGGTCGTGTCGACCCGTACTTCTCGGTGGGGTCATTATACACGTCTATAACGTTATATATCCTAACCTAAGGGAACCTAACATCTCGGATGTAGTATTTTCCAACATTCCTGGCGGGTCGGCCCCTACTTCTCGGTGGGCACATTATATACGTCTATATCGTAATATAACCTAACCTAACCCATCTAGACCCTCGCTGGTAATGTTTTACAAAATCCCGGTCGTGTCTGCCCGTACTTCTCGGTGGGGACATTATATACGTCTATAACGTTATATATCCTAACCTAAGGGAACCTAACATCTCGGATGTAGTATTTTCCAACATTCCTGGCGGGCCAGCCCCTACTTCTCCGTGGGCACATTATATACGTCCTTATCGTAATATAACCTAACCTAACCCATCTAGACCCTCGCTGGTAATGTTTTACAAAATTCCGGTCGTGTCTGCCCGTACTTCTCGGTGGGGACATTATATACGTCTATAACGTTATATATCATAACCTAGGGGAACCTAACATCTCGGATGTAGTATTTTCCAACATTCCTGGCGGGTCGGCCCCTACTTCTCGGTGGTTAAATTATATACGTCTATATCGTAATATAACCTAACCTAACCCATCTAGACCCTAGCTGGTAATGTTTTACGAAATACCGGTCGTGTCGGCCCGTACTTCTCGGTGGGGACATTATATACGTCTATAACGTTATATATCCTAACCTAAGGGAACCCAACTTTTCGGATGTAGTATTTTCCAACATTCCTGGCGGGTCGGCCCCTACATCTCGGTGGGCACATTATATACGTCCACATCGTAATATAACCTAACCTAACCCATCTAGACCCTCGCTGGTAATGCTTTACAAAATTCCGGTCGTGTCGGCCCGTACTTTGCCGTGGGGACATTATATACTCTATAACGTTATATATCCTAACCTGAGGGAACCTAACATCTCGGATGTAGTATTTTCCAACATCCCTGGCGGGTTGGCCCCTACTTCTCGGTGGGCACATTATATACGTCTATATCGTAATATAACCTAACCTAACCCATCTAGACCCTCGCTGGTAATGTTTTACAAAATCCCGGTCGTGTCTGCCCGTACTTCTCGGTGGGGACATTATATACGTCTATAACGTTATATATCCTAACCTAGGGGAAACTAACATCTCGGATGTCGTATTTTCCAACGTTCCTGGCGGGTCAGCCCCTACTTCTCGGAGGGCACACTATATACGTCTATATCGCAATATAACCTATCCTAACACATCTAGACCCTCGCTGGTAATGTTTTACAAAATCCAGGTCGTGTCGGCCCGTACTTCTCGGTGGGGACATTATATACGTCTATAACGTTATACATCCTAACCTAAGGGAACCTAACATCACGGATGTAGTATTTTCCAACATTCCTGGCGGGTCGGCCCCTACTTCTCGGTGGGCAAATTATATACGTCTATATCGTAATATAACCTAACCTAACCCATCTAGACCCTCGCTGGTAGTGTTTTACAAAATACCGGTCGTGTGGGCCCGTACTTCTCGTTGGGGACATTATATACGTCTATAACGTTATATATCCTAACCTAAGGGAAACCAACTTTTCGGATGTAGTATTTTCCAACATTCCTGGCGGGTCGGCCCCTACTTCTCGGTGGGCACATTATATACGTCCACATCGTAATATAACCTAACCTAACCCATCTAGACCCTCGCTGGTAATGCTTTACAAAATTCCGGTCGTGTCGGCCCGTACTTTGCCGTGGGGACATTATATACGTCTATAACGTTATATATCCTAACCTGAGGGAACCTAACATCTCGGGTGTAGTATTTTCCAACATTCCTGGCGGGTCGGCCCCTACTTCTCGGTGGGCACATTATATAACGTCCATATCGTAATATAACCTAACCTAACCCATCTAGACCCTCGCTGGTAATGTTTTACAAAATCCCGGTCGTGTCGGCCCGTACTCCTCGGTGGGGACATTATATGCGTCTATAACGTTATAAATCCTAACCTAAGGGAACCCAACTTCTCGGATGTAGTATTATCCAACATTCCTGGCGGGTCTGCCCCTACTTCTCGGTGGGCACATTATATACGTCTATATCGTAATATAATATAACCTAACCCATCTAGACCGTCGCTGGTAATGTTTTACAAAATCCCGGTCGTGTCGACCCGTACTTCTCGGTGGGGACATTATACACGTCTATAACGTTATATATCCTAACCTAGGGGAACCTAACATCTCGGATGTAGTATTTTCCAACATTCCTGGCGGGCCAGCCCCTACTTCTCGGTGGGCACATTATATACGTCTATATCGTAATATAACCTAACCTAACCCATCTAGACACTCGCTGGTAATGTTTTACAAAATCCCGGTCGTGTCTGCCCGTACGTCTCGGTGGGGACATTATATACGTCTATAACGTTATATATCCTAACCTAGGGGAAACTAACATCTCGGATGTAGTATTTTCCAACATTCCTGGCGGGTCGGCCCCTACTTCTCAGTGGGCACATTATATACGTCTATATCGTAATATAACCTAACGTAACCCATCTAGACCCTCGCTGGTAATGTTTTACAAAATCCCGGTCGTGTATGCCCGTACTTCTCGGTGGGGAGATTATATACGTCTATAACGTTATATATCCTAACCTAGGGGAAACTAACATCTCGGATGTAGTATTTTCCAACATTCCTGGCGGGGCGGCCCCTACTTCTCTGTGGGCACACTATATACGTCTATATCGCAATATAACCTAACCTAACACATCTAGACCCTCGCTGGTAATGTTTTACAAAATCCCGGTCGTGTCGGCCAGTACTTCTCGGTGGGGACATTATATACGTCTATAACGTTATATATCCTAACCTAGGGGAACCTAACATCTCGGATGTAGTATTTTCCAACATTCCTGGCGGGCCAGCCCCTACTTCTCGGTGGGCACATTATATACGTCCTTATCGTAATATAACCTAACCTAACCCATCTAGACCCTCGCTGGTAATGTTTTACAAAATTCCGGTCGTGTCTGCCCGTACTTCTCGGTGGGGACATTATATACGTCTATAACGTTATATATCATAACCTAGGGGAACCTAACATCTCGGATGTAGTATTTTCCAACATTCCTGGCGGGTCGGCCCCTACTTCTCGGTGGTTAAATTATATACGTCTATATCGTAATATAACCGAACCTAACCCATCTAGACCCTAGCTGGTAATGTTTTACAAAATGCCGGTCGTGTCGGCCCGTACTTCTCGGTGGGGACATTATATACGTCTATAACGTTATATATCCTAACCTAAGGGAACCCAACTTTTCGGATGTAGTATTTTCCAACATTCCTGGCGGGTCGGCCCCTACATCTCGGTGGGCACATTATATACGTCCACATCGTAATATAACCTAACCTAACCCATCTAGACCCTCGCTGGTAATGCTTTACAAAATCCCGGTCGTGTCGGCCCGTACTCCTCGGAGGGGACATTATATGCGTCTATAACGTTATAAATCCTAACCTAAGGGAACCTAACTTCTCGGATGTAGTATTATCCAACATTCCTGGCGGGTCGGCCCCTACATCTCGGTGGGCACATTATATACGTCCACATCGTAATATAACCTAACCTAACCCATCTAGACCCTCGCTGGTAATGCTTTACAAAATTCCGGTCGTGTCGGCCCGTACTTTGCCGTGGGGACATTATATACTCTACAACGTTATATATCCTAACCTGAGGGAACCTAACATCTCGGATGTAGTATTTTCCAACATCCCTGGCGGGTTGGCCCCTACTTCTCGGTGGGCACATTATATACGTCTATATCGTAATATAACCTAACCTAACCCATCTAGACCCTCGCTGGTAATGTTTTACAAAATCCCGGTCGTGTCTGCCCGTACTTCTCGGTGGGGACATTATATACGTCTATAACGTTATATATCCTAACCTAGGGGAAACTAACATCTCGGATGTAGTATTTTCCAACATTCCTGGCGGGGCGGCCCCTACTTCTCTGTGGGCACACTATATACGTCTATATCGCAATATAACCTAACCTAACACATCTAGACCCTCGCTGGTAATGTTTTACAAAATCCCGGTCGTGTCGGCCAGTACTTCTCGGTGGGGACATTATATACGTCTATAACGTTATATATCCTAACCTAGGGGAACCTAACATCTCGGATGTAGTATTTTCCAACATTCCTGGCGGGCCAGCCCCTACTTCTCGGTGGGCACATTATATACGTCCTTATCGTAATATAACCTAACCTAACCCATCTAGACCCTCGCTGGTAATGTTTTACAAAATTCCGGTCGTGTCTGCCCGTACTTCTCGGTGGGGACATTATATACGTCTATAACGTTATATATCATAACCTAGGGGAACCTAACATCTCGGATGTAGTATTTTCCAACATTCCTGGCGGGTCGGCCCCTACTTCTCGGTGGTTAAATTATATACGTCTATATCGTAATATAACCTAACCTAACCCATCTAGACCCTAGCTGGTAATGTTTTACAAAATGCCGGTCGTGTCGGCCCGTACTTCTCGGTGGGGACATTATATACGTCTATAACGTTATATATCCTAACCTAAGGGAACCCAACTTTTCGGATGTAGTATTTTCCAACATTCCTGGCGGGTCGGCCCCTACATCTCGGTGGGCACATTATATACGTCCACATCGTAATATAACCTAACCTAACCCATCTAGACCCTCGCTGGTAATGCTTTACAAAATCCCGGTCGTGTCGGCCCGTACTCCTCGGAGGGGACATTATATGCGTCTATAACGTTATAAATCCTAACCTAAGGGAACCTAACTTCTCGGATGTAGTATTATCCAACATTCCTGGCGGGTCTGCCCCTACTTCTCGGTTGGCACATTATATACGTCTATATCGTAATATAACCTAACCTAACCCATCTAGACCGTCGCTGGTAATGTTTTACAAAATCCCGGTCGTGTCGACCCGTACTTCTCGGTGGGGTCATTATACACGCCTATAACGTTATATATCCTAACCTAGGGGAACCTAACATCTCGGATGTAGTATTTTCCAACATTCCTGTCGGGTCGGCCCCTAAATCTCGGTGGGCACATTATATACGTCCACATCGTAATATAACCTAACCTAACCCATCTAGACCCTCGCTGGTAATGCTTTACAAAATTCCGGTCGTGTCGGCCCGTACTTTGCCGTGGGGACATTATATACTCTATAACGTTATATATCCTAACCTGAGGGAACCTAACATCTCGGATGTAGTATTTTCCAACATTCCTGTCGGGTCGGCCCCTAAATCTCGGTGGGCACATTATATAACGTCCATATCGTAATATAACCTAACCTAACCCATCTAGACCCTCGCTGGTAATGTTTTACAAAATCCCGGTCGTGTCGGCCCGTACTCCTCGGTGGGGACATTATATGCGTCTATAACGTTATAAATCCTAACCTAAGGGAACCTAACTTCTCGGATGTAGTATTATCCAACATTCCTGGCGGGTCTGCCCCTACTTCTCGGTGGGCACATTATATACGTCTATATCGTAATATAACCTAACCTAACCCATCTAGACCCTCGCTGGTAGTGTTTTACAAAATACCGGTCGTGTGGGCCCGTACTTCTCGTTGGGGACATTATATACGTCTATAACGTTATATATCCTAACCTAAGGGAAACCAACTTTTCGGATGTAGTATTTTCCAACATTCCTGGCGGGTCGGCCCCTACTTCTCGGTGGGCACATTATATACGTCCACATCGTAATATAACCTAACCTAACCCATCTAGACCCTCGCTGGTAATGCTTTACAAAATTCCGGTCGTGTCGGCCCGTACTTTGCCGTGGGGACATTATATACGTCTATAACGTTATATATCCTAACCTGAGGGAACCTAACATCTCGGGTGTAGTATTTTCCAACATTCCTGGCGGGTCGGCCCCTACTTCTCGGTGGGCACATTATATAACGTCCATATCGTAATATAACCTAACCTAACCCATCTAGACCCTCGCTGATAATGTTTTACAAAATCCCGGTCGTGTCGGCCCGTACTCCTCGGTGGGGACATTATATGCGTCTATAACGTTATAAATCCTAACCTAAGGGAACCCAACTTCTCGGATGTAATATTATCCAACATTCCTGGCGGGTCTGCCCCTACTTCTCGGTGGGCACATTATATACGTCTATATCGTAATATAATATAACCTAACCCATCTAGACCGTCGCTGGTAATGTTTTACAAAATCCCGGTCGTGTCGACCCGTACTTCTCGGTGGGGACATTATACACGTCTATAAAGTTATATATCCTAACCTAAGGGAACCTAACATCTCGGATGTAGTATTTTCCAACATTCCTGGCGGGTCGGCCCCTACTTCTCGGTGGGCACATTATATACGTCTATATCGTAATATAACCTAACCTAACCCATCTAGACCCTCGCTGGTAATGTTTTACAAAATCCCGGTCGTGTCTGCCCGTACTTCTCGGTGAGGACATTATATACGTCTATAACGTTATATATCCTAACCTAGGGGAACCTAACATCTCGGATGTAGTATTTTCCAACATTCCTGGCGGGCCAGCCCCTACTTCTCGGTGGGCACATTATATACGTCTATATCGTAATATAACCTAACCTAACCCATCTAGACCCTCGCTGGTAATGTTTTACAAAATCCCGGTCGTGTCTGCCCGTACGTCTCGGTGTGGACATTATATACGTCTATAACGTTATATATCCTAACCTAGGGGAAACTAACATCTCGGATGTAGTATTTTCCAACATTCCTGGCGGGTCGGCCCCTACTTCTCAGTGGGCACATTATATACGTCTATATCGTAATATAACCTAACCTAACCCATCTAGACCCTCGCTGGTAATGTTTTACAAAATCCCGGTCGTGTCTGCCCGTACTTCTCGGTGGGGAGATTATATACGTCTATAACGTTATATATCCTAACCTAGGGGAAACTAACATCTCGGATGTAGTATTTTCCAACATTCCTGGCGGGGCGGCCCCTACTTCTCTGTGGGCACACTATATACGTCTATATCGCAATATAACCTAACCTAACACATCTAGACCCTCGCTGGTAATGTTTTACAAAATCCCGGTCGTGTCGGCCAGTACTTCTCGGTGGGGACATTATATACGTCTATAACGTTATATATCCTAACCTAGGGGAACCTAACATATCGGATGTAGTATTTTCCAACATTCCTGGCGGGCCAGCCCCTACTTCTCGGTGGGCACATTATATACGTCCTTATCGTAATATAACCTAACCTAACCCATCTAGACCCTCGCTGGTAATGTTTTACAAAATTCCGGTCGTGTCTGCCCGTACTTCTCGGTGGGGACATTATATACGTCTATAACGTTATATATCATAACCTAGGGGAACCTAACATCTCGGATGTAGTATTTTCCAACATTCCTGGCGGGTCGGCCCCTACTTCTCGGTGGTTAAATTATATACGTCTATATCGTAATATAACCTAACCTAACCCATCTAGACCCTAGCTGGTAATGTTTTACAAAATGCCGGTCGTGTCGGCCCGTACTTCTCGGTGGGGACATTATATACGTCTATAACGTTATATATCCTAACCTAAGGGAACCCAACTTTTCGGATGTAGTATTTTCCAACATTCCTGGCGGGTCGGCCCCTACATCTCGGTGGGCACATTATATACGTCCACATCGTAATATAACCTAACCTAACCCATCTAGACCCTCGCTGGTAATGTTTTACAAAATCCCGGTCGTGTCGACCCGTACTTCTCGGTGGGGTCATTATACACGTCTATAACGTTATATATCCTAACCTAAGGGAACCTAACATCTCGGATGTAGTATTTTCCAACATTCCTGGCGGGTCGGCCCCTACTTCTCGGTGGGCACATTATATACGTCTATATCGTAATATAACCTAACCTAACCCATCTAGACCCTCGCTGGTAATGTTTTACAAAATCCCGGTCGTGTCTGCCCGTACTTCTCGGTGGGGACATTATATACGTCTATAACGTTATATATCCTAACCTAAGGGAACCTAACATCTCGGATGTAGTATTTTCCAACATTCCTGGCGGGCCAGCCCCTACTTCTCCGTGGGCACATTATATACGTCCTTATCGTAATATAACCTAACCTAACCCATCTAGACCCTCGCTGGTAATGTTTTACAAAATTCCGGTCGTGTCTGCCCGTACTTCTCGGTGGGGACATTATATACGTCTATAACGTTATATATCATAACCTAGGGGAACCTAACATCTCGGATGTAGTATTTTCCAACATTCCTGGCGGGTCGGCCCCTACTTCTCGGTGGTTAAATTATATACGTCTATATCGTAATATAACCTAACCTAACCCATCTAGACCCTAGCTGGTAATGTTTTACAAAATGCCGGTCGTGTCGGCCCGTACTTCTCGGTGGGGACATTATATACGTCTATAACGTTATATATCCTAACCTAAGGGAACCCAACTTTTCGGATGTAGTATTTTCCAACATTCCTGGCGGGTCGGCCCCTACATCTCGGTGGGCACATTATATACGTCCACATCGTAATATAACCTAACCTAACCCATCTAGACCCTCGCTGGTAATGTTTTACAAAATACCGGTCGTGTCGGCCCGTACTTCTCGGTGGGGACATTATATACGTCTATAACGTTACATATCCTAACCTAAGGGAACCCAACTTTTCGGATGTAGTATTTTCCAACATTCCTGGCGGGTCGGCCCCTACATCTCGGTGGGCACATTATATACGTCCACATCGTAATATAACCTAACCTAACCCATCTAGACCCTCGCTGGTAATGTTTTACAAAATCCCGGTCGTGTCGGCCCGTACTCCTCGGTGGGGACATTATATGCGTCTATAACGTTATAAATCCTAACCTCAGGGAACCTAACTTCTCGGATGTAGTATTATCCAACATTCCTGGCGGGTCTGCCCCTACTTCTCTGTGGGCACATTATATACGTCTATATCGTAATATAACCTAACCTAACCCATCTAGACCGTCGCTGGTAATGTTTTACAAAATCCCGGTCGTGTCGACCCGTACTTCTCGGTGGGGACATTATACACGTCTATAACGTTATATATCCTAACCTAAGGGAACCTAATATCTCGGATGTAGTATTTTCCAACATTCCTGGCGGGCCAGCCCCTACTTCTCGGTGGGCACATTATATACGTCCTTATCGTAATATAACCTAACCTAACCCAACTAGACCCTCGCTGGTAATGTTTTACAAAATCCCGGTCGTGTCTGCCCGTACTTCTCGGTGGGGACATTATATACGTCTATAACGTTATATATCCTAACCTAGGGGAACCTAACATCTCGGATGTAGTATTTTCCAACATTCCTGGCGGGCCAGCCCCTACTTCTCGGTGGGCACATTATATACGTCTATATCGTAATATAACCTAACCTAACCCATCTAGACCCTCGCTGGTAATGTTTTACAAAATCCCGGTCGTGTCTGCCCGTACGTCTCGGTGGGGACATTATATACGTCTATAACGTTATATATCCTAACCTAGGGGAAACTAACATCTCGGATGTAGTATTTTCCAACATTCCTGGCGGGGCGGCCCCTACTTCTCTGTGGGCACACTATATACGTCTATATCGCAATATAACCTAACCTAACACATCTAGACCCTCGCTGGTAATGTTTTACAAAATCCCGGTCGTGTCGGCCAGTACTTCTCGGTGGGGACATTATATACGTCTATAACGTTATATATCCTAACCTAGGGGAACCTAACATCTCGGATGTAGTATTTTCCAACATTCCTGGCGGGCCAGCCCCTACTTCTCGGTGGGCACATTATATACGTCCTTATCGTAATATAACCTAACCTAACCCATCTAGACCCTCGCTGGTAATGTTTTACAAAATTCCGGTCGTGTCTGCCCGTACTTCTCGGTGGGGACATTATATACGTCTATAACGTTATATATCATAACCTAGGGGAACCTAACATCTCGGATGTAGTATTTTCCAACATTCCTGGCGGGTCGGCCCCTACTTCTCGGTGGTTAAATTATATACGTCTATATCGTAATATAACCTAACCTAACCCATCTAGACCCTAGCTGGTAATGTTTTACAAAATACCGGTCGTGTCGGCCCGTACTTCTCGGTGGGGACATTATATACGTCTATAACGTTATATATCCTAACCTAAGGGAACCCAACTTGTCGGATGTAGTATTTTCCAACATTCCTGGCGGGTCGGCCCCTACATCTCGGTGGGCACATTATATACGTCCACATCGTAATATAACCTAACCTAACCCATCTAGACCCTCGCTGGTAATGCTTTACAAAATCCCGGTCGTGTCGGCCCGTACTCCTCGGTGGGGACATTATATGCGTCTATAACGTTATAAATCCTAACCTAAGGGAACCTAACTTCTCGGATGTAGTATTATCCAACATTCCTGGCGGGTCAGCCCCTACTTCTCGGTTGGCACATTATATACGTCTATATCGTAATATAACCTAACCTAACCCATCTAGACCGTCGCTGGTAATGTTTTACAAAATCCCGGTCGTGTCGACCCGTACTTCTCGGTGGGGACATTATACACGTCTATAACGTTATATATCCTAACCTAAGGGAACCTAACATCTCGGATGTAGTATTTTCCAACATTCCTGGCGGGTCGGCCCCTACTTCTCGGTGGGCACATTATATACGTCTATATCGTAATATAACCTAACCTAACCCATCTAGACCCTCGCTGGTAATGTTTTACAAAATCCCGGTCGTGTCTGCCCGTACTTCTCGGTGGGGACATTATATACGTCTATAACGTTATATATCCTAACCTAAGGGAACCTAACATCTCGGATGTAGTATTTTCCAACATTCCTGGCGGGCCAGCCCCAACTTCTCCGTGGGCACATTATATACGTCCTTATCGTAATATAACCTAACCTAACCCATCTAGACCCTCGCTGGTAATGTTTTACAAAATTCTGGTCGTGTCTGCCCGTACTTCTCGGTGGGGACATTATATACGTCTATAACGTTATATATCATAACCTAGGGGAACCTAACATCTCGGATGTAGTATTTTCCAACATTCCTGGCGGGTCGGCCCCTACTTCTCGGTGGGCACATTATATACGTCTATATCGTAATATAACCTAACCTAACCCATCTAGACCGTCGCTGGTAATGTTTTACAAAATCCCGGTCGTGTCGACCCGTAGTTCTCGGTGGGGACATTATATACGTCTATAACGATATATATCCTAACCTAAGGGAACCTAACATCTCGGATGTAGTATTTTCCAACATTCCTGTCGGGTCGGCCCCTACATCTCGGTGGGCACATTATATACGTCCACATCGTAATATAACCTAACCTAACCCATCTAGACCCTCGCTGGTAATGCTTTACAAAATTCCGGTCGTGTCGGCCCGTACTTTGCCGTGGGGACATTATATACTCTATAACGTTATATATCCTAACCTGAGGGAACCTAACATCTCGGATGTAGTATTTTCCAACATTCCTGGCGGGTCGGCCCCTACTTCTCGGTGGGCACATTATATAACGTCCATATCGTAATATAACCTAACCTAACCCATCTAGACCCTCGCTGGTAATGTTTTACAAAATCCCGGTCGTGTCGGCCCGTACTCCTCGGTGGGGACATTATATGCGTCTACAACGTTATAAATCCTAACCTAAGGGAACCTAACTTCTCGGATGTAGTATTATCCAACATTCCTGGCGGGTCTGCCCCTACTTCTCGGTGGGCACATTATATACGTCTATATCGTAATATAACCTAACCTAACCCATCTAGACCGTCGCTGGTAATGTTTTACAAAATCCCGGTCGTGTCGACCCGTACTTCTCGGTGGGGACATTATACACGTCTATAACGTTATATATCCTAACCTAAGGGAACCTAACATCTCGGATGTAGTATTTTCCAACATTCCTGGCGGGTCGGCCCCTACTTCTCGGTGGGCACATTATATACGTCTATATCGTAATATAACCTAACCTAACCCATCTAGACCCTCGCTGGTAATGTTTTACAAAATCCCGGTCGTGTCTGCCCGTACGTCTCGGTGGGGACATTATATACGTCTATAACGTTATATATCCTAACCTAGGGGAAACTAACATCTCGGATGTAGTATTTTCCAACATTCCTGGCGCGTCGGCCCCTACTTCTCGGTGGGCACATTATATACGTCTATATCGTAATATAGCCTAACCTAACCCATCTAGAACCTCGCTGGTAATGTTTTACAAAATCCCGGTCGTGTCGACCCGTACTTCTCGGTGGGGACATTATACACGTCTATAACGTTATATATCCTAACCTAAGGGAACCTAACATCTCGGATGTAGTATTTTCCAACATTCCTGGCGGGTCGGCCCCTACTTCTCGGTGGGCACATTATATACGTCTATATCGTAATATAACCTAACCTAACCCATCTAGACCCTCGCTGGTAATGTTTTACAAAATCCCGGTCGTGTCTGCCCGTACTTCTCGGTGGGGACATTATATACGTCTATAACGTTATATATCCTAACCTAGGGGAACCTAACATCTCGGATGTAGTATTTTCCAACATTCCTGGTGTGCCAGCCCCTACTTCTCGGTGGGCACATTATATACGTCTATATCGTAATATAACCTAACCTAACCCATCTAGACCCTCGCTGGTAATGTTTTACAAAATCCCGGTCGTGTCTGCCCGTACGTCTCGGTGGGGACATTATATACGTCTATAACGTTATATATCCTAACCTAGGGGAAACTAACATCTCGGATGTAGTATTTTCCAACATTCCTGGCGGGTCGGCCCCTACTTCTCGGTGGGCACATTATATACGTCTATATCGTAATATAACCTAACCTAACCCATCTAGACCCTCGCTGGTAATGTTTTACAAAATCCCGGTCGTGTCTGCCCGTACTTCTCGGTGGGGAGATTATATACGTCTATAACGTTATGTATCCTAACCTAGGGGAAACTAACATCTCGGATGTAGTATTTTCCAACATTCCTGGCGGGGCGGCCCCTACTTCTCTGTGGGCACACTATATACGTCTATATCGCAATATAACCTAACCTAACACATCTAGACCCTCGCTGGTAATGTTTTACAAAATCCCGGTCGTGTCGGCCAGTACTTCTCGGTGGGGACATTATATACGTCTATAACGTTATATATCCTAACCTAGGGGAACCTAACATCTCGGATGTAGTATTTTCCAACATTCCTGGCGGGCCAGCCCCTACTTCTCGGTGGGCACATTATATACGTCCTTATCGTAATATAACCTAACCTAACCCATCTAGACCCTCGCTAGTAATGTTTTACAAAATTCCGGTCGTGTCTGCCCGTACTTCTCGGTGGGGACATTATATACGTCTATAACGTTATATATCATAACCTAGGGGAACCTAACATCTCGGATGTAGTATTTTCCAACATTCCTGGCGGGTCGGCCCCTACTTCTCGGTGGTTAAATTATATACGTCTATATCGTAATATAACCTAACCTAACCCATCTAGACCCTAGCTGGTAATGTTTTACAAAATACCGGTCGTGTCGGCCCGTACTTCTCGGTGGGGACATTATATACGTCTATAACGTTATATATCCTAACCTAAGGGAACCCAACTTTTCGGATGTAGTATTTTCCAACATTCCTGGCGGGTCGGCCCCTACATCTCGGTGGGCACATTATATACGTCCACATCGTAATATAACCTAACCTAACCCATCTAGACCCTCGCTGGTAATGCTTTACAAAATTCCGGTCGTGTCGGCCCGTACTTTGCCGTGGGGACATTATATACTCTATAACGTTATATATCCTAACCTGAGGGATCCTAACTTCTCGGATGTAGTATTATCCAACATTCCTGGCGGGTCTGCCCCTACTTCTCGGTTGGCACATTATATACGTCTATATCGTAATATAACCTAACCTAACCCATCTAGACCGTCGCTGGTAATGTTTTACAAAATCCCGGTCGTGTCGACCCGTACTTCTCGGTGGGGACATTATACACGTCTATAACGTTATATATCCTAACCTAAGGGAACCTAACATCTCGGATGTAGTATTTTCCAACATTCCTGGCGGGTCGGCCCCTACTTCTCGGTGGGCACATTATATACGTCTATATCGTAATATAACCTAACCTAACCCATCTAGACCCTCGCTGGTAATGTTTTACAAAATCCCGGTCGTGTCTGCCCGTACTTCTCGGTGGGGACATTATATACGTCTATAACGTTATATATCCTAACCTAAGGGAACCTAACATCTCGGATGTAGTACTTTCCAACATTCCTGGCGGGCCAGCCCCTACTTCTCCGTGGGCACATTATATACGTCCTTATCGTAATATAACCTAACCTAACCCATCTAGACCCTCGCTGGTAATGTTTTACAAAATTCCGGTCGTGTCTGCCCGTACTTCTCGGTGGGGACATTATATACGTCTATAACGTTATATATCATAACCTAGGGGAACCTAACATCTCGGATGTAGTATTATCCAACATTCCTGTCGGGTCGGCCCCTACATCTCGGTGGGCACATTATATACGTCCACATCGTAATATAACCTAACCTAACCCATCTAGACCCTCGCTGGTAATGCTTTACAAAATTCCGGTCGTGTCGGCCCGTACTTTGCCGTGGGGACATTATATACTCTATAACGTTATATATCCTAACCTGAGGGAACCTAACATCTCGGATGTAGTATTTTCCAACATTCCTGGCGGGTCGGCCCCTACTTCTCGGTGGGCACATTATATAACGTCCATATCGTAATATAACCTAACCTAACCCATCTAGACCCTCGCTGGTAATGCTTTACAAAATCCCGGTCGTGTCGGCCCGTACTCCTCGGTGGGGACATTATATGCGTCTATAACGTTATAAATCCTAACCTAAGGGAACCTAACTTCTCGGATGTAGTATTATCCAACATTCCTGGCGGGTCAGCCCCTACTTCTCGGTTGGCACATTATATACGTCTATATCGTAATATAACCTAACCTAACCCATCTAGACCGTCGCTGGTAATGTTTTACAAAATCCCGGTCGTGTCGACCCGTACTTCTCGGTGGGGACATTATACACGTCTATAACGTTATATATCCTAACCTAAGGGAACCTAACATCTCGGATGTAGTATTTTCCAACATTCCTGGCGGGTCGGCCCCTACTTCTCGGTGGGCACATTATATACGTCTATATCGTAATATAACCTAACCTAACCCATCTAGACCCTCGCTGGTAATGTTTTACAAAATCCCGGTCGTGTCTGCCCGTACTTCTCGGTGGGGACATTATATACGTCTATAACGTTATATATCCTAACCTAAGGGAACCTAACATCTCGGATGTAGTATTTTCCAACATTCCTGGCGGGCCAGCCCCAACTTCTCCGTGGGCACATTATATACGTCCTTATCGTAATATAACCTAACCTAACCCATCTAGACCCTCGCTGGTAATGTTTTACAAAATTCTGGTCGTGTCTGCCCGTACTTCTCGGTGGGGACATTATATACGTCTATAACGTTATATATCATAACCTAGGGGAACCTAACATCTCGGATGTAGTATTTTCCAACATTCCTGGCGGGTCGGCCCCTACTTCTCGGTGGTTAAATTATATACGTCTATATCGTAATATAACCTAACCTAACCCATCTAGACCCTAGCTGGTAATGTTTTACAAAATACCGGTCGTGTCGGCCCGTACTTCTCGGTGGGGACATTATATACGTCTATAACGTTATATATCCTAACCTAAGGGAACCCAACTTTTCGGATGTAGTATTTTCCAACATTCCTGGCGGGTCGGCCCCTACATCTCGGTGGGCACATTATATACGTCCACATCGTAATATAACCTAACCTAACCCATCTAGACCCTCGCTGGTAATGCTTTACAAAATTCCGGTCGTGTCGGCCCGTACTTTGCCGTGGGGACATTATATACTCTATAACGTTATATATCCTAACCTGAGGGATCCTAACTTCTCGGATGTAGTATTATCCAACATTCCTGGCGGGTCTGCCCCTACTTCTCGGTTGGCACATTATATACGTCTATATCGTAATATAACCTAACCTAACCCATCTAGACCGTCGCTGGTAATGTTTTACAAAATCCCGGTCGTGTCGACCCGTACTTCTCGGTGGGGACATTATACACGTCTATAACGTTATATATCCTAACCTAAGGGAACCTAACATCTCGGATGTAGTATTTTCCAACATTCCTGGCGGGTCGGCCCCTACTTCTCGGTGGGCACATTATATACGTCTATATCGTAATATAACCTAACCTAACCCATCTAGACACTCGCTGGTAATGTTTTACAAAATCCCGGTCGTGTCTGCCCGTACTTCTCGGTGGGGACATTATATACGTCTATAACGTTATATATCCTAACCTAAGGGAACCTAACATCTCGGATGTAGTACTTTCCAACATTCCTGGCGGGCCAGCCCCTACTTCTCCGTGGGCACATTATATACGTCCTTATCGTAATATAACCTAACCTAACCCATCTAGACCCTCGCTGGTAATGTTTTACAAAATTCCGGTCGTGTCTGCCCGTACTTCTCGGTGGGGACATTATATACGTCTATAACGTTATATATCATAACCTAGGGGAACCTAACATCTCGGATGTAGTATTATCCAACATTCCTGTCGGGTCGGCCCCTACATCTCGGTGGGCACATTATATACGTCCACATCGTAATATAACCTAACCTAACCCATCTAGACCCTCGCTGGTAATGCTTTACAAAATTCCGGTCGTGTCGGCCCGTACTTTGCCGTGGGGACATTATATACTCTATAACGTTATATATCCTAACCTGAGGGAACCTAACATCTCGGATGTAGTATTTTCCAACATTCCTGGCGGGTCGGCCCCTACTTCTCGGTGGGCACATTATATAACGTCCATATCGTAATATAACCTAACCTAACCCATCTAGACCCTCGCTGGTAATGTTTTACAAAAGCCCGGTCGTGTCGGCCCGTACTCCTCGGTGGGGACATTATATGCGTCTATAACGTTATAAATCCTAACCTAAGGGAACCTAACTTCTCGGATGTAGTATTATCCAACATTCCTGGCGGGTCTGCCCCTACTTCTCGGTGGGCACATTATATACGTCTATATCGTAATATAACCTAACCTAACCCATCTAGACCGTCGCTGGTAATGTTTTACAAAATCCCGGTCGTGTCGACCCGTACTTCTCGGTGGGGACATTATACACGTCTATAACGTTATATATCCTAACCTAAGGGAACCTAACATCTCGGATGTAGTATTTTCCAACATTCCTGGCGGGTCGGCCCCTACTTCTCGGTGGGCACATTATATACGTCTATATCGTAATATAACCTAACCTAACCCATCTAGACCCTCGCTGGTAATGTTTTACAAAATCCCGGTCGTGTCTGCCCGTACGTCTCGGTGGGGACATTATATACGTCTATAACGTTATATATCCTAACCTAGGGGAAACTAACATCTCGGATGTAGTATTTTCCAACATTCCTGGCGGGTCGGCCCCTACTTCTCGGTGGGCACATTATATACGTCTATATCGTAATATAACCTAACCTAACCCATCTAGAACCTCGCTGGTAATGTTTTACAAAATCCCGGTCGTGTCGGCCCGTACTTCTCGGTGGGGACATTATATACGTCTATAACGTTATATATCCTAACCTAGGAGAACCTAACATCTCGGATGTAGTATTTTCCAACATTCCTGGCGGGCCAGCCCCTACTTCTCGGTGGGCACATTATATACGTCCTTATCGTAATATAACCTAACCTAACCCAACTAGACCCTGGCTGGTAATGTTTTACAAAATTCCGGTCGTGTCTGCCCGTACTTCTCGGTGGGGACATTATATACGTCTATAACGTTATATATCATAACCTAAGGGAACCTAACATCTCGGATGTAGTATTTTCCAACATTCCTGGCGGGTCTGCCCCTACTTTTCGGTGGGCACATTATATACGTCTATATCGTAATATAACCTAACCTAACCCATCTAGACCGTCGCTGGTAATGTTTTACAAAATCCCGGTCGTGTCGACCCGTACTTCTCGGTGGGGACATTATACACGTCTATAACGTTATATATCCTAACCTAAGGGAACCTAACATCTCGGATGTAGTATTTTCCAACATTCCTGGCGGGTCGGCCCCTACTTCTCGGTGGGCACATTATATACGTCTATATCGTAATATAACCTAACCTAACCCATCTAGACCCTCGCTGGTAATGTTTTACAAAATCCCGGTCGTGTCTGCCCGTACTTCTCGGTGGGGACATTATATACGTCTATAACGTTATATATCCTAACCTAGGGGAACCTAACATCTCGGATGTAGTATTTTCCAACATTCCTGGCGGGCCAGCCCCTACTTCTCGGTGGGCACATTATATACGTCTATATCGTAATATAACCTAACCTAACCCATCTAGACCCTCGCTGGTAATGTTTTACAAAATCCCGGTCGTGTCTGCCCGTACGTCTCGGTGGGGACATTATATACGTCTATAACGTTATATATCCTAACCTAGGGGAAACTAACATCTCGGAGGTAGTATTTTCCAACATTCCTGGCGGGTCGGCCCCTACTTCTCGGTGGTTAAATTATATACGTCTATATCGTAATATAACCTAACCTAACCCATCTAGACCCTAGCTGGTAATGTTTTACAAAATACCGGTCGTGTCGGCCCGTACTTCTCGGTGGGGACATTATATACGTCTATAACGTTATATATCCTAACCTAAGGGAACCCAACTTTTCGGATGTAGTATTTTCCAACATTCCTGGCGGGTCTGCCCCTACTTCTCGGTTGGCACATTATATACGTCTATATCGTAATATAACCTAACCTAACCCATCTAGACCGTCGCTGGTAATGTTTTACAAAATCCCGGTCGTGTCGACCCGTACTTCTCGGTGGGGACATTATACACGTCTATAACGTTATATATCCTAACCTAAGGGAACCTAACATCTCGGATGTAGTATTTTCCAACATTCCTGGCGGGTCGGCCCCTACTTCTCGGTTGGCACATTATATACGTCTATATCGTAATATAACCTAACCTAACCCATCTAGACCCTCGCTGGTAATGCTTTACAAAATTCCGGTCGTGTCGGCCCGTACTTTGCCGTGGGGACATTATATACTCTATAACGTTATATATCCTAACCTGAGGGATCCTAACTTCTCGGATGTAGTATTATCCAACATTCCTGGCGGGTCTGCCCCTACTTCTCGGTTGGCACATTATATACGTCTATATCGTAATATAACCTAACCTAACCCATCTAGACCGTCGCTGGTAATGTTTTACAAAATCCCGGTCGTGTCGACCCGTACTTCTCGGTGGGGACATTATACACGTCTATAACGTTATATATCCTAACCTAAGGGAACCTAACATCTCGGATGTAGTATTTTCCAACATTCCTGGCGGGTCGGCCCCTACTTCTCGGTGGGCACATTATATACGTCTAAATCGTATGATAACCTAACCTAACCCATCTAGACCCTCGCTGGTAATGTTTTACAAAATCCCGGTCGTGTCTGCCCGTACTTCTCGGTGGGGACATTATATACGTCTATAACGTTATATATCCTAACCTAAGGGAACCTAACATCTCGGATGTAGTATTTTCCAACATTCCTGGCGGGCCAGCCCCTACTTCTCCGTGGGCACATTATATACGTCCTTATCGTAATATAACCTAACCTAACCCATCTAGACCCTCGCTGGTAATGTTTTACAAAATTCCGGTCGTGTCTGCCCGTACTTCTCGGTGGGGACATTATATGCGTCTATAACGTTATATATCATAACCTAGGGGAACCTAACATCTCGGATGTAGTATTTTCCAACATTCCTGGCGGGTCGGCCCCTACTTCTCGGTGGGCACATTATATACGTCTATATCGTAATATAACCTAACCTAACCCATCTAGACCGTCGCTGGTAATGTTTTACAAAATCCCGGTCGTGTCGACCCGTACTTCTCGGTGGGGACATTATATACGTCTATAACGATATATATCCTAACCTAAGGGAACCTAACATCTCGGATGTAGTATTTTCCAACATTCCTGTCGGGTCGGCCCCTACATCTCGGTGGGCACATTATATACGTCCACATCGTAATATAACCTAACCTAACCCATCTAGACCCTCGCTGGTAATGCTTTACAAAATTCCGGTCGTGTCGTCCCGTACTTTGCCGTGGGGACATTATATACTCTATATCGTTATATATCCTAACCTGAGGGAACCTAACATCTCGGATGTAGTATTTTCCAACATTCCTGGCGGGTCGGCCCCTACTTCTCGGTGGGCACATTATATAACGTCCATATCGTAATATAACCTAACCTAACCCATCTAGACCCTCGCTGGTAATGTTTTACAAAATCCCGGTCGTGTCGGCCCGTACTCCTCGGTGGGGACATTATATGCGTCTATAACGTTATAAATCCTAACCTAAGGGAACCTAACTTCTCGGATGTAGTATTATCCAACATTCCTGGCGGGTCTGCCCCTACTTCTCGGTGGGCACATTATATACGTCTATATCGTAATATAACCTAACCTAACCCATCTAGACCGTCGCTGGTAATGTTTTACAAAATCCCGGTCGTGTCGACCCGTACTTCTCGGTGGGGACATTATACACGTCTATAACGTTATATATCCTAACCTAAGGGAACCTAACATCTCGGATGTAGTATTTTCCAACATTCCTGGCGGGTCGGCCCCTACTTCTCGGTGGGCACATTATATACGTCTATATCGTAATATAACCTAACCTAACCCATCTAGACACTCGCTGGTAATGTTTTACAAAATCCCGGTCGTGTCTGCCCGTACGTCTCGGTGGGGACATTATATACGTCTATAACGTTATATATCCTAACCTAGGGGAAACTAACATCTCGGATGTAGTATTTTCCAACATTCCTGGCGGGTCGGCCCCTACTTCTCGGTGGGCACATTATATACGTCTATATCGTAATATAACCTAACCTAACCCATCTAGAACCTCGCTGGTAATGTTTTACAAAATCCCGGTCGTGTCGGCCCGTACTTCTCGGTGGGGACATTATATACGTCTATAACGTTATATATCCTAACCTAGGAGAACCTAACATCTCGGATGTAGTATTTTCCAACATTCCTGGCGGGCCAGCCCCTACTTCTCGGTGGGCACATTATATACGTCCTTATCGTAATATAACCTAACCTAACCCAACTAGACCCTGGCTGGTAATGTTTTACAAAATTCCGGTCGTGTCTGCCCGTACTTCTCGGTGGGGACATTATATACGTCTATAACGTTATATATCATAACCTAAGGGAACCTAACATCTCGGATGTAGTATTTTCCAACATTCCTGGCGGGTCTGCCCCTACTTCTCGGTGGGCACATTATATACGTCTATATCGTAATATAACCTAACCTAACCCATCTAGACCGTCGCTGGTAATGTTTTACAAAATCCCGGTCGTGTCGACCCGTACTTCTCGGTGGGGACATTATACACGTCTATAACGTTATATATCCTAACCTAAGGGAACTTAACATCTCGGATGTAGTATTTTCCAACATTCCTGGCGGGTCGGCCCCTACTTCTCGGTGGGCACATTATATACGTCTATATCGTAATATAACCTAACCTAACCCATCTAGACCCTCGCTGGTAATGTTTTACAAAATCCCGGTCGTGTCTGCCCGTACTTCTCGGTGGGGACATTATATACGTCTATAACGTTATATATCCTAACCTAGGGGAACCTAACATCTCGGATGTAGTATTTTCCAACATTCCTGGCGGGCCAGCCCCTACTTCTCGGTGGGCACATTATATACGTCTATATCGTAATATAACCTAACCTAACCCATCTAGACCCTCGCTGGTAATGTTTTACAAAATCCCGGTCGTGTCTGCCCGTACGTCTCGGTGGGGACATTATATACGTCTATAACGTTATATATCCTAACCTAGGGGAAACTAACATCTCGGATGTAGTATTTTCCAACATTCCTGGCGGGTCGGCCCCTACTTCTCGGTGGGCACATTATATACGTCTATATCGTAATATAACCTAACCTAACCCATCTAGACCCTCGCTGGTAATGTTTTACAAAATCCCGGTCGTGTCTGCCCGTACTTCTCGGTGGGGAGATTATATACGTCTATAACGTTATATATCCTAACCTAGGGGAAACTAACATCTCGGATGTAGTATTTTCCAACATTCCTGGCGGGGCGGCCCCTACTTCTCTGTGGGCACACTATATACGTCTATATCGCAATATAACCTAACCTAACACATCTAGACCCTCGCTGGTAATGTTTTACAAAATCCCGGTCGTGTCGGCCAGTACTTCTCGGTGGGGACATTATATACGTCTATAACGTTATATATCCTAACCTAGGGGAACCTAACATCTCGGATGTAGTATTTTCCAACATTCCTGGCGGGCCAGCCCCTACTTCTCGGTGGGCACATTATATACGTCCTTATCGTAATATAACCTAACCTAACCCATCTAGACCCTCGCTAGTAATGTTTTACAAAATTCCGGTCGTGTCTGCCCGTACTTCTCGGTGGGGACATTATATACGTCTATAACGTTATATATCATAACCTAGGGGAACCTAACATCTCGGATGTAGTATTTTCCAACATTCCTGGCGGGTCGGCCCCTACTTCTCGGTGGTTAAATTATATACGTCTATATCGTAATATAACCTAACCTAACCCATCTAGACCCTAGCTGGTAATGTTTTACAAAATACCGGTCGTGTCGGCCCGTACTTCTCGGTGGGGACATTATATACGTCTATAACGTTATATATCCTAACCTAAGGGAACCCAACTTTTCGGATGTAGTATTTTGCAACATTCCTGGCGGGTCGGCCCCTACATCTCGGTGGGCACATTATATACGTCTATATCGTAATATAACCTAACCTAACCCATCTAGACCCTCGCTGGTAATGTTTTACAAAATCCCGGTCGTGTCTGCCCGTACTTCTCGGTGGGGAGATTATATACGTCTATAACGTTATATATCCTAACCTAGGGGAAACTAACATCTCGGATGTAGTATTTTCCAACATTCCTGGCGGGTCGGCCCCTACTTCTCTGTGGGCACACTATATACGTCTATATCGCAATATAACCTAACCTAACCCATCTAGACCCTCGCTGGTAATGTTTTACAAAATCCCGGTCGTGTCTGCCCGTACTTCTCGGTGGGGACATTATATACGTCTATAACATTATATATCCTAACCTAAGGGAACCTAACATCTCGGATGTAGTATTTTCCAACATTCCTGGCGGGCCAGCCCCTACTTCTCCGTGGGCACATTATATACGTCCTTATCGTAATATAACCTAACCTAACCCATCTAGACCCTCGCTGGTAATGTTTTACAAAATTCCGGTCGTGTCTGCCCGTACTTCTCGGTGGGGACATTATATACGTCTATAACGTTATATATCATAACCTAGGGGAACCTAACATCTCGGATGTAGTATTTTCCAACATTCCTGGCGGGTCGGCCCCTACTTCTCGGTGGGCACATTATATACGTCTATATCGTAATATAACCTAACCTAACCCATCTAGACCGTCGCTGGTAATGTTTTACAAAATTCCGGTCGTGTCGGCCCGTACTTTGCCGTGGGGACATTATATACTCTATAACGTTATATATCCTAACCTGAGGGAACCTAACATCTCGGATGTAGTATTTTCCAACATTCCTGGCGGGTCGGCCCCTACTTCTCGGTGGGCACATTATATAACGTCCATATCGTAATATAACCTAACCTAACCCATCTAGACCCTCGCTGGTAATGTTTTACAAAATCCCGGTCGTGTCGGCCCGTACTCCTCGGTGGGGACATTATATGCGTCTATAACGTTATAAATCCTAACCTAAGGGAACCTAACTTCTCGGATGTAGTATTATCCAACATTCCTGGCGGGTCTGCCCCTACTTCTCGGTGGGCACATTATATACGTCTATATCGTAATATAACCTAACCTAACCCATCTAGAACCTCGCTGGTAATGTTTTACAAAATCCCGGTCGTGTCGGCCCGTACTTCTCGGTGGGGACATTATATACGTCTATAACGTTATATATCCTAACCTAGGAGAACCTAACATCTCGGATGTAGTATTTTCCAACATTCCTGGCGGGCCAGCCCCTACTTCTCGGTGGGCACATTATATACGTCCTTATCGTAATATAACCTAACCTAACCGAACTAGACCCTGGCTGGTAATGTTTTACAAAATTCCGGTCGTGTCTGCCCGTACTTCTCGGTGGGGACATTATATACGTCTATAACGTTATATATCATAACCTAAGGGAACCTAACATCTCGGATGTAGTATTTTCCAACATTCCTGGCGGGTCTGCCCCTACTTCTCGGTGGGCACATTATATACGTCTATATCGTAATATAACCTAACCTAACCCATCTAGACCGTCGCTGGTAATGTTTTACAAAATCCCGGTCGTGTCGACCCGTACTTCTCGGTGGGGACATTATACACGTCTATAACGTTATATATCCTAACCTAAGGGAACCTAACATCTCGGATGTAGTATTTTCCAACATTCCTGGCGGGTCGGCCCCTACTTCTCGGTGGGCACATTATATACGTCTATATCGTAATATAACCTAACCTAACCCATCTAGACCCTCGCTGGTAATGTTTTACAAAATCCCGGTCGTGTCTGCCCCTACTTCTCGGTGGGCACATTATATACGTCTATATCGTAATATAACCTAACCTAACCCATCTAGACCGTCGCTGGTAATGTTTTACAAAATTCCGGTCGTGTCGGCCCGTACTTTGCCGTGGGGACATTATATACTCTATAACGTTATATATCCTAACCTGAGGGAACCTAACATCTCGGATGTAGTATTTTCCAACATTCCTGGCGGGTCGGCCCCTACTTCTCGGTGGGCACATTATATAACGTCCATATCGTAATATAACCTAACCTAACCCATCTAGACCCTCGCTGGTAATGTTTTACAAAATCCCGGTCGTGTCGGCCCGTACTCCTCGGTGGGGACATTATATGCGTCTATAACGTTATAAATCCTAACCTAAGGGAACCTAACTTCTCGGATGTAGTATTATCCAACATTCCTGGCGGGTCTGCCCCTACTTCTCGGTGGGCACATTATATACGTCTATATCGTAATATAACCTAACCTAACCCATCTAGATCCTCGCTGGTAATGTTTTACAAAATCCCGGTCGTGTCTGCCCGTACTTCTCGGTGGGGACATTATATACGTCTATAACGTTATATATCCTAACCTAAGGGAACCTAACATCTCGGATGTAGTATTTTCCAACATTCCTGGCGGGCCAGCCCCTACTTCTCCGTGGGCACATTATATACGTCCTTATCGTAATGTAACCTAACCTAACCCATCTAGACCCTCGCTGGTAATGTTTTACAAAATTCCGGTCGTGTCTGCCCGTACTTCTCGGTGGGGACATTATATACGTCTATAACGTTATATATCATAACCTAGGGGAACCTAACATCTCGGATGTAGTATTTTCCAACATTCCTGGCGGGTCGGCCCCTACTTCTCGGTGGGCACATTATATACGTCTATATCGTAATATAACCTAACCTAACCCATCTAGACCGTCGCTGGTAATGTTTTACAAAATCCCGGTCGTGTCGACCCGTACTTCTCGGTGGGGACATTATATACGTCTATAACGATATATATCCTAACCTAAGGGAACCTAACATCTCGGATGTAGTATTTTCCAACATTCCTGTCGGGTCGGCCCCTACATCTCGGTGGGCACATTATATACGTCCTTATCGTAATATAACCTAACCTAACCCAACTAGACCCTGGCTGGTAATGTTTTACAAAATTCCGGTCGTGTCTGCCCGTACTTCTCGGTGGGGACATTATATACGTCTATAACGTTATATATCATAACCTAAGGGAACCTAACATCTCGGATGTAGTATTTTCCAACATTCCTGGCGGGTCTGCCCCTACTTCTCGGTGGGCACATTATATACGTCTATATCGTAATATAACCTAACCTAACCCATCTAGACCGTCGCTGGTAATGTTTTACAAAATCCCGGTCGTGTCGACCCGTACTTCTCGGTGGGGACATTATACACGTCTATAACGTTATATATCCTAACCTAAGGGAACCTAACATCTCGGATGTAGTATTTTCCAACATTCCTGGCGGGCCAGCCCCTACTTCTCGGTGGGCACATTATATACGTCCTTATCGTAATATAACCTAACCTAACCCAACTAGACCCTGGCTGGTAATGTTTTACAAAATCCCGGTCGTGTCTGCCCGTACTTCTCGGTGGGGACATTATATACGTCTATAACGTTATATATCATAACCTAAGGGAACCTAACATCTCGGATGTAGTATTTTCCAACATTCCTGGCGGGTCTGCCCCTACTTCTCGGTGGGCACATTATATACGTCTATATCGTAATATAACCTAACCTAACCCATCTAGACCGTCGCTGGTAATGTTTTACAAAATCCCGGTCGTGTCGACCCGTACTTCTCGGTGGGGACATTATACACGTCTATAACGTTATATATCCTAACCTAAGGGAACCTAACATCTCGGATGTAGTATTTTCCAACATTCCTGGCGGGTCGGCCCCTACTTCTCGGTGGGCACATTATATACGTCTATATCGTAATATAACTTAACCTAACCCATCTAGACCCTCGCTGGTAATGTTTTACAAAATCCCGGTCGTGTCTGCCCGTACTTCTCGGTGGGGACATTATATACGTCTATAACGTTATATATCCTAACCTAGGGGAACCTAACATCTCGGATGTAGTATTTTCCAACATTCCTGGCGGGCCAGCCCCTACTTCTCGGTGGGCACATTATATACGTCTATATCGTAATATAACCTAACCTAACCCATCTAGACCCTCGCTGGTAATGTTTTACAAAATCCCGGTCGTGTCTGCCCGTACGTCTCGGTGGGGACATTATATACGTCTATAACGTTATATATCCTAACCTAGGGGAAACTAACATCTCGGATGTAGTATTTTCCAACATTCCTGGCGGGTCGGCCCCTACTTCTCGGTGGGCACATTATATACGTCTATATCGTAATATAACCTAACCTAACCCATCTAGACCCTCGCTGGTAATGTTTTACAAAATCCCGGTCGTGTCTGCCCGTACTTCTCGGTGGGGAGATTATATACGTCTATAACGTTATATATCCTAACCTAGGGGAAACTAACATCTCGGATGTAGTATTTTCCAACATTCCTGGCGGGGCGGCCCCTACTTCTCTGTGGGCACACTATATACGTCTATATCGCAATATAACCTAACCTAACACATCTAGACCCTCGCTGGTAATGTTTTACAAAATCCCGGTCGTGTCGGCCAGTACTTCTCGGTGGGGACATTATATACGTCTATAACGTTATATATCCTAACCTAGGGGAACCTAACATCTCGGATGTAGTATTTTCCAACATTCCTGGCGGGCCAGCCCCTACTTCTCGGTGGGCACATTATATACGTCCTTATCGTAATATAACCTAACCTAACCCATCTAGACCCTCGCTAGTAATGTTTTACAAAATTCCGGTCGTGTCTGCCCGTACTTCTCGGTGGGGACATTATATACGTCTATAACGTTATATATCATAACCTAGGGGAACCTAACATCTCGGATGTAGTATTTTCCAACATTCCTGGCGGGTCGGCCCCTACTTCTCGGTGGTTAAATTATATACGTCTATATCGTAATATAACCTAACCTAACCCATCTAGACCCTAGCTGGTAATGTTTTACAAAATCCCGGTCGTGTCGACCCGTACTTCTCGGTGGGGACATTATATACGTCTATAACGATATATATCCTAACCTAAGGGAACCTAACATCTCGGATGTAGTATTTTCCAACATTCCTGTCGGGTCGGCCCCTACATCTCGGTGGGCACATTATATACGTCCACATCGTAATATAACCTAACCTAACCCATCTAGACCCTCGCTGGTAATGCTTTACAAAATTCCGGTCGTGTCGGCCCGTACTTTGCCGTGGGGACATTATATACTCTATAACGTTATATATCCTAACCTGAGGGAACCTAACATCTCGGATGTAGTATTTTCCAACATTCCTGGCGGGTCGGCCCCTACTTCTCGGTGGGCACATTATATAACGTCCATATCGTAATATAACCTAACCTAACCCATCTAGACCCTCGCTGGTAATGTTTTACAAAATCCCGGTCGTGTCGGCCCGTACTCCTCGGTGGGGACATTATATGCGTCTATAACGTTATAAATCCTAACCTAAGGGAACCTAACTTCTCGGATGTAGTATTATCCAACATTCCTGGCGGGTCTGCCCGTACTTCTCGGTGGGCACATTATATACGTCTATATCGTAATATAACCTAACCTAACCCATCTAGACCGTCGCTGGTAATGTTTTACAAAATCCCGGTCGTGTCGACCCGTACTTCTCGGTGGGGACATTATACACGTCTATAACGTTATATATCCTAACCTAAGGGAACCTAACATCTCGGATGTAGTATTTTCCAACATTCCTGGCGGGTCGGCCCCTACTTCTCGGTGGGCACATTATATACGTCTATATCGTAATATAACCTAACCTAACCCATCTAGACCCTCGCTGGTAATGTTTTACAAAATCCCGGTCGTGTCTGCAGGTACGTCTCGGTAGGGACATTATATACGTCTATAACGTTATATATCCTAACCTAGGGGAAACTAACATCTCGGATGTAGTATTTTCCAACGTTCCTGGCGGGTCGGCCCCTACTTCTCGGTGGGCACATTATATACGTCTATATCGTAATATAACCTAACCTAACCCATCTAGAACCTCGCTGGTAATGTTTTACAAAATCCCGGTCGTGTCGGCCCGTACTTCTCGGTGGGGACATTATATACGTCTATAACGTTATATATCCTAACCTAGGAGAACCTAACATCTCGGATGTAGTATTTTCCAACATTCCTGGCGGGCCAGCCCCTACTTCTCGGTGGGCACATTATATACGTCCTTATCGTAATATAACCTAACCTAACCCAACTAGACCCTGGCTGGTAATGTTTTACAAAATTCTGGTCGTGTCTGCCCGTACTTCTCGGTGGGGACATTATATACGTCTATAACGTTATATATCATAACCTAAGGGAACCTAACATCTCGGATGTAGTATTTTCCAACATTCCTGGCGGGTCTGCCCCTACTTCTCGGTGGGCACATTATATACGTCTATATCGTAATATAACCTAACCTAACCCATCTAGACCGTCGCTGGTAATGTTTTACAAAATCCCGGTCGTGTCGACCCGTACTTCTCGGTGGGGACATTATACACGTCTATAACGTTATATATCCTAACCTAAGGGAACCTAACATCTCGGATGTAGTATTTTCCAACATTCCTGGCGGGTCGGCCCCTACTTCTCGGTGGGCACATTATATACGTCTATATCGTAATATAACTTAACCTAACCCATCTAGACCCTCGCTGGTAATGTTTTACAAAATCCCGGTCGTGTCTGCCCGTACTTCTCGGTGGGGACATTATATACGTCTATAACGTTATATATCCTAACCTAGGGGAACCTAACATCTCGGATGTAGTATTTTCCAACATTCCTGGCGGGCCAGCCCCTACTTCTCGGTGGGCACATTATATACGTCTATATCGTAATATAACCTAACCTAACCCATCTAGACCCTCGCTGGTAATGTTTTACAAAATCCCGGTCGTGTCTGCCCGTACGTCTCGGTGGGGACATTATATACGTCTATAACGTTATATATCCTAACCTAGGGGAAACTAACATCTCGGATGTAGTATTTTCCAACATTCCTGGCGGGTCGGCCCCTACTTCTCGGTGGGCACATTATATACGTCTATATCGTAATATAACCTAACCTAACCCATCTAGACCCTCGCTGGTAATGTTTTACAAAATCCCGGTCGTGTCTGCCCGTACTTCTCGGTGGGGAGATTATATACGTCTATAACGTTATATATCCTAACCTAGGGGAAACTAACATCTCGGATGTAGTATTTTCCAACATTCCTGGCGGGGCGGCCCCTACTTCTCTGTGGGCACACTATATACGTCTATATCGCAATATAACCTAACCTAACACATCTAGACCCTCGCTGGTAATGTTTTACAAAATCCCGGTCGTGTCGGCCAGTACTTCTCGGTGGGGACATTATATACGTCTATAACGTTATATATCCTAACCTAGGGGAACCTAACATCTCGGATGTAGTATTTTCCAACATTCCTGGCGGGCCAGCCCCTACTTCTCGGTGGGCACATTATATACGTCCTTATCGTAATATAACCTAACCTAACCCATCTAGACCCTCGCTAGTAATGTTTTACAAAATTCCGGTCGTGTCTGCCCGTACTTCTCGGTGGGGACATTATATACGTCTATAACGTTATATATCATAACCTAGGGGAACCTAACATCTCGGATGTAGTATTTTCCAACATTCCTGGCGGGTCGGCCCCTACTTCTCGGTGGTTAAATTATATACGTCTATATCGTAATATAACCTAACCTAACCCATCTAGACCCTAGCTGGTAATGTTTTACAAAATCCCGGTCGTGTCGACCCGTACTTCTCGGTGGGGACATTATATACGTCTATAACGATATATATCCTAACCTAAGGGAACCTAACATCTCGGATGTAGTATTTTCCAACATTCCTGTCGGGTCGGCCCCTACATCTCGGTGGGCACATTATATACGTCCACATCGTAATATAACCTAACCTAACCCATCTAGACCCTCGCTGGTAATGCTTTACAAAATTCCGGTCGTGTCGGCCCGTACTTTGCCGTGGGGACATTATATACTCTATAACGTTATATATCCTAACCTGAGGGAACCTAACATCTCGGATGTAGTATTTTCCAACATTCCTGGCGGGTCGGCCCCTACTTCTCGGTGGGCACATTATATAACGTCCATATCGTAATATAACCTAACCTAACCCATCTAGACCCTCGCTGGTAATGTTTTACAAAATCCCGGTCGTGTCGGCCCGTACTCCTCGGTGGGGACATTATATGCGTCTATAACGTTATAAATCCTAACCTAAGGGAACCTAACTTCTCGGATGTAGTATTATCCAACATTCCTGGCGGGTCTGCCCGTACTTCTCGGTGGGCACATTATATACGTCTATATCGTAATATAACCTAACCTAACCCATCTAGACCGTCGCTGGTAATGTTTTACAAAATCCCGGTCGTGTCGACCCGTACTTCTCGGTGGGGACATTATACACGTCTATAACGTTATATATCCTAACCTAAGGGAACCTAACATCTCGGATGTAGTATTTTCCAACATTCCTGGCGGGTCGGCCCCTACTTCTCGGTGGGCACATTATATACGTCTATATCGTAATATAACCTAACCTAACCCATCTAGACCCTCGCTGGTAATGTTTTACAAAATCCCGGTCGTGTCTGCAGGTACGTCTCGGTAGGGACATTATATACGTCTATAACGTTATATATCCTAACCTAGGGGAAACTAACATCTCGGATGTAGTATTTTCCAACATTCCTGGCGGGTCGGCCCCTACTTCTCGGTGGGCACATTATATACGTCTATATCGTAATATAACCTAACCTAACACATCTAGAACCTCGCTGGTAATGTTTTACAAAATCCCGGTCGTGTCGGCCCGTACTTCTCGGTGGGGACATTATATACGTCTATAACGTTATATATCCTAACCTAGGAGAACCTAACATCTCGGATGTAGTATTTTCCAACATTCCTGGCGGGCCAGCCCCTACTTCTCGGTGGGCACATTATATACGTCCTTATCGTAATATAACCTAACCTAACCCAACTAGACCCTGGCTGGTAATGTTTTACAAAATTCTGGTCGTGTCTGCCCGTACTTCTCGGTGGGGACATTATATACGTCTATAACGTTATATATCATAACCTAAGGGAACCTAACATCTCGGATGTAGTATTTTCCAACATTCCTGGCGGGTCTGCCCCTACTTCTCGGTGGGCACATTATATACGTCTATATCGTAATATAACCTAACCTAACCCATCTAGACCGTCGCTGGTAATGTTTTACAAAATCCCGGTCGTGTCGACCCGTACTTCTCGGTGGGGACATTATACACGTCTATAACGTTATATATCCTAACCTAAGGGAACCTAACATCTCGGATGTAGTATTTTCCAACATTCCTGGCGGGTCGGCCCCTACTTCTCGGTGGGCACATTATATACGTCTATATCGTAATATAACCTAACCTAACACATCTAGACCCTCGCTGGTAATGTTTTACAAAATCCCGGTCGTGTCGGCCAGTACTTCTCGGTGGGGACATTATATACGTCTATAACGTTATATATCCTAACCTAGGGGAACCTAACATCTCGGATGTAGTATTTTCCAACATTCCTGGCGGGCCAGCCCCTACTTCTCGGTGGGCACATTATATACGTCCTTATCGTAATATAACCTAACCTAACCCATCTAGACCCTCGCTAGTAATGTTTTACAAAATTCCGGTCGTGTCTGCCCGTACTTCTCGGTGGGGACATTATATACGTCTATAACGTTATATATCATAACCTAGGGGAACCTAACATCTCGGATGTAGTATTTTCCAACATTCCTGGCGGGTCGGCCCCTACTTCTCGGTGGTTAAATTATATACGTCTATATCGTAATATAACCTAACCTAACCCATCTAGACCCTAGCTGGTAATGTTTTACAAAATACCGGTCGTGTCGGCCCGTACTTCTCGGTGGGGACATTATATACGTCTATAACGTTATATATCCTAACCTAAGGGAACCCAACTTTTCGGATGTAGTATTTTGCAACATTCCTGGCGGGTCGGCCCCTACATCTCGGTGGGCACATTATATACGTCCACATCGTAATATAACCTAACCTAACCCATCTAGACCCTCGCTGGTAATGCTTTACAAAATTCCGGTCGTGTCGGCCCGTACTTTGCCGTGGGGACATTATATACTCTATCACGTTATATATCCTAACCTGAGGGAACCTAACATCTCGGATGTAGTATTTTCCAACATCCCTGGCGGGTCGGCCCCTACTTCTCGGTGGGCACAATATATAACGTCCATATCGTAATATAACCTAACCTAACCCATCTAGACCCTCGCTGGTAATGTTTTACAAAATCCCGGTCGTGTCGGCCCGTACTCCTCGGTGGGGACATTATATGCGTCTATAACGTTATAAATCCTAACCTAAGGGAACCTAACTTCTCGGATGTAGTATTATCCAACATTCCTGGCGGGTCTGCCCCTACTTCTCGGTGGGCACATTATATACGTCTATATCGTAATATAACCTAACCTAACCCATCTAGACCGTCGCTGGTAATGTTTTACAAAATCCCGGTCGTGTCGACCCGTACTTCTCGGTGGGGACATTATACACGTCTATAACGGTATATATCCTAACCTAAGGGAACCTAACATCTCGGATGTAGTATTTTCCAACATTCCTGGCGGGTCGGCCCCTACTTCTCGGTGGGCACATTATATACGTCTATATCGTAATATAACCTAACCTAACCCATCTAGACCCTCGCTGGTATTGTTTTACAAAATCCCGGTCGTGTCTGCCCGTACTTCTCGGTGGGGACATTATATACGTCTATAACGTTATATATCCTAACCTAAGGGAACCTAACATCTCGGATGTAGTATTTTCCAACATTCCTGGGGGGCCAGCCCCTACTTCTCGGTGGGCACATTATATACGTCTATATCGTAATATAACCTAACCTAACCCATCTAGACCCTCGCTGGTAATGTTTTACAAAATCCCGGTCGTGTCTGCCCGTACGTCTCGGTGGGGACATTATATACGTCTATAACGTTATATATCCTAACCTAGGGGAAACTAACATCTCGGATGTAGTATTTTCCAACATTCCTGGCGGGTCGGCCCCTACTGCTCGGTGGGCACATTATATACGTCTATATCGTAATATAACCTAACCTAACCCATCTAGACCCTCGCTGGTAATGTTTTACAAAATCCCGGTCGTGTCTGCCCGTACTTCTCGGTGGGGAGATTATATACGTCTATAACGTTATATATCCTAACCTAGGGGAAACTAACATCTCGGATGTAGTATTTTCCAACATTCCTGGCGGGTCGGCCCTTACTTCTCTGTGGGCACACTATATACGTCTATATCGCAATATAGCCTAACCTAACACATCTAGACCCTCGCTGGTAATGTTTTACAAAATTCCGGTCGTGTCTGCCCGTACTTCTCGGTGGGGACATTATATACGTCTATAACGTTATATATCATAACCTAGGGGAACCTAACATCTCGGATGTAGTATTTTCCAACATTCCTGGCGGGTCGGCCCCTACTTCTCGGTGGGCACATTATATACGTCTATATCGTAATATAACCTAACCTAACCCATCTAGACCGTCGCTGGTAATGTTTTACAAAATCCCGGTCGTGTCGACCCGTACTTCTCGGTGGGGACATTATACACGTCTATAACGTTATATATCCTAACCTAAGGGAACCTAACATCTCGGATGTAGTATTTTCCAACATTCCTGGCGGGTCGGCCCCTACTTCTCGGTGGGCACATTATATACGTCCTTATCGTAATATAACCTAACCTAACCAATCTAGACGCTCGCTGGTAATGTTTTACAAAATTCCGGTCGTGTCTGCCCGTACTTCTCGGTGGGGACATTATATACGTCTATAACGTTATATATCATAACCTAGGGGAACCTAACATCTCGGATGTAGTATTTTCCAACATTCCTGGCGGGTCGGCCCCTACTTCTCGGTGGGCACATTATATACGTCTATATCGTAATATAACCTAACCTAACCCATCTAGACCGTCGCTGGTAATGTTTTACAAAATCCCGGTCGTGTCGACCCGTACTTCTCGGTGGGGACATTATACACGTCTATAACGATATATATCCTAACCTAAGGGAACCTAACATCTCGGATGTAGTATTTTCCAACATTCCTGGCGGGTCGGCCCCTACTTCTCGGTGGGCACATTATATACGTCTATATCGTAATATAACCTAACCTAACCCATCTAGACCCTCGCTGGTATTGTTTTACAAAATCCCGGTCGTGTCTGCCCGTACTTCTCGGTGGGGACATTATATACGTCTATAACGTTATATATCCTAACCTAAGGGAACCTAACATCTCGGATGTAGTATTTTCCAACATTCCTGGGGGGCCAGCCCCTACTTCTCGGTGGGCACATTATATACGTCTATATCGTAATATAACCTAACCTAACCCATCTAGACCCTCGCTGGTAATGTTTTACAAAATCCCGGTCGTGTCTGCCCGTACGTCTCGGTGGGGACATTATATACGTCTATAACGTTATATATCCTAACCTAGGGGAAACTAACATCTCGGATGTAGTATTTTCCAACATTCCTGGCGGGTCGGCCCCTACCTCTCGGTGGGCACATTATATACGTCTATATCGTAATATAACCTAACCTAACCCATCTAGACCCTCGCTGGTAATGTTTTACAAAATCCCGGTCGTGTCTTCCCGTACTTCTCGGTGGGGAGATTATATACGTCTATAACGTTATATATCCTAACCTAGGGGAAACTAACATCTCGGATGTAGTATTTTCCAACATTCCTGGCGGGGCGGCCCCTACTTCTCTGTGGGCACACTATATACGTCTATATCGCAATATAACCTAACCTAACACATCTAGACCCTCGCTGGTAATGTTTTACAAAATCCCGGTCGTGTCGGCCAGTACTTCTCGGTGGGGACATTATATACGTCTATAACGTTATATATCCTAACCTAGGGGAACCTAACATCTCGGATGTAGTATTTTCCAACATTCCTGGCGGGCCAGCCCCTACTTCTCGGTGGGCACATTATATACGTCCTTATCGTAATATAACCTAACCTAACCCATCTAGACCCTCGCTAGTAATGTTTTACAAAATTCCGGTCGTGTCTGCCCGTACTTCTCGGTGGGGACATTATATACGTCTATAACGTTATATATCATAACCTAGGGGAACCTAACATCTCGGATGTAGTATTTTCCAACATTCCTGGCGGGTCGGCCCCTACTTCTCGGTGGTTAAATTATATACGTCTATATCGTAATATAACCTAACCTAACCCATCTAGACCCTAGCTGGTAATGTTTTACAAAATACCGGTCGTGTCGGCCCGTACTTCTCGGTGGGGACATTATATACGTCTATAACGTTATATATCCTAACCTAAGGGAACCCAACTTTTCGGATGTAGTATTTTGCAACATTCCTGGCGGGTCGGCCCCTACATCTCGGTGGGAACATCATATACGTCCACATCGTAATATAACCTAACCTAACCCATCTAGACCCTCGCTGGTAATGCTTTACAAAATTCCGGTCGTGTCGGCCCGTACTTTGCCGTGGGGACATTATATACTCTATAACGTTATATATCCTAACCTGAGGGAACCTAACATCTCGGATGTAGTATTTTCCAACATCCCTGGCGGGTCGGCCCCTACTTCTCGGTGGGCACATTATATAACGTCCATATCGTAATATAACCTAACCTAACCCATCTAGACCCTCGCTGGTAATGTTTTACAAAATCCCGGTCGTGTCGGCCCGTACTCCTCGGTGGGGACATTATATGCGTCTATAACGTTATAAATCCTAACCTAAGGGAACCTAACTTCTCGGATGTAGTATTATCCAACATTCCTGGCGGGTCTGCCCCTACTTCTCGGTGGGCACATTATATACGTCTATATCGTAATATAACCTAACCTAACCCATCTAGACCGTCGCTGGTAATGTTTTACAAAATCCCGGTCGTGTCGACCCGTACTTCTCGGTGGGGACATTATACACGTCTATAACGATATATATCCTAACCTAAGGGAACCTAACATCTCGGATGTAGTATTTTCCAACATTACTGGCGGGTCGGCCCCTACTTCTCGGTGGGCACATTATATACGTCTATATCGTAATATAACCTAACCTAACCCATCTAGACCCTCGCTGGTATTGTTTTACAAAATCCCGGTCGTGTCTGCCCGTACTTCTCGGTGGGGACATTATATACGTCTATAACGTTATATATCCTAACCTAAGGGAACCTAACATCTCGGATGTAGTATTTTCCAACATTCCTGGGGGGCCAGCCCCTACTTCTCGGTGGACACATTATATACGTCTATATCGTAATATAGCCTAACCTAACACATCTAGACCCTCGCTGGTAATGTTTTACAAAATTCCGGTCGTGTCTGCCCGTACTTCTCGGTGGGGACATTATATACGTCTATAACGTTATATATCATAACCTAGGGGAACCTAACATCTCGGATGTAGTATTTTCCAACATTCCTGGCGGGTCGGCCCCTACTTCTCGGTGGGCACATTATATACGTCTATATCGTAATATAACCTAACCTAACCCATCTAGACCGTCGCTGGTAATGTTTTACAAAATCCCGGTCGTGTCGACCCGTACTTCTCGGTGGGGACATTATACACGTCTATAACGATATATATCCTAACCTAAGGGAACCTAACATCTCGGATGTAGTATTTTCCAACATTCCTGGCGGGTCGGCCCCTACTTCTCGGTGGGCACATTATATACGTCTATATCGTAATATAACCTAACCTAACCCATCTAGACCCTCGCTGGTATTGTTTTACAAAATCCCGGTCGTGTCTGCCCGTACTTCTCGGTGGGGACATTATATACGTCTATAACGTTATATATCCTAACCTAAGGGAACCTAACATCTCGGATGTAGTATTTTCCAACATTCCTGTGGGGCCAGCCCCTACTTCTCGGTGGGCACATTATATACGTCTATATCGTAATATAACCTAACCTAACCCATCTAGACCCTCGCTGGTAATGTTTTACAAAATCCCGGTCGTGTCTGCCCGTACGTCTCGGTGGGGACATTATATACGTCTATAACGTTATATATCCTAACCTAGGGGAAACTAACATCTCGGATGTAGTATTTTCCAACATTCCTGGCGGGGCGGCCCCTACTTCTCTGTGGGCACACTATATACGTCTATATCGCAATATAACCTAACCTAACACATCTAGACCCTCGCTGGTAATGTTTTACAAAATCCCGGTCGTGTCGGCCAGTACTTCTCGGTGGGGACATTATATACGTCTATAACGTTATATATCCTAACCTAGGGGAACCTAACATCTCGGATGTAGTATTTTCCAACATTCCTGGCGGGCCAGCCCCTACTTCTCGGTGGGCACATTATATACGTCCTTATCGTAATATAACCTAACCTAACCCATCTAGACCCTCGCTAGTAATGTTTTACAAAATTCCGGTCGTGTCTGCCCGTACTTCTCGGTGGGGACATTATATACGTCTATAACGTTATATATCATAACCTAGGGGAACCTAACATCTCGGATGTAGTATTTTCCAACATTCCTGGCGGGTCGGCCCCTACTTCTCGGTGGTTAAATTATATACGTCTATATCGTAATATAACCTAACCTAACCCATCTAGACCCTAGCTGGTAATGTTTTACAAAATACCGGTCGTGTCGGCCCGTACTTCTCGGTGGGGACATTATATACGTCTATAACGTTATATATCCTAACCTAAGGGAACCCAACTTTTCGGATGTAGTATTTTGCAACATTCCTGGCGGGTCGGCCCCTACATCTCTGTGGGAACATTATATACGTCCACATCGTAATATAACCTAACCTAACCCATCTAGACCCTCGCTGGTAATGCTTTACAAAATTCCGGTCGTGTCGGCCCGTACTTTGCCGTGGGGACATTATATGCGTCTATAACGTTATAAATCCTAACCTAAGGGAACCTAACTTCTCGGATGTAGTATTATCCAACATTCCTGGCGGGTCTGCCCCTACTTCTCGGTGGGCACATTATATACGTCTATATCGTAATATAACCTAACCTAACCCATCTAGACCGTCGCTGGTAATGTTTTACAAAATCCCGGTCGTGTCGACCCGTACTTCTCGGTGGGGACATTATACACGTCTATAACGATATATATCCTAACCTAAGGGAACCTAACATCTCGGATGTAGTATTTTCCAACATTCCTGGCGGGTCGGCCCCTACTTCTCGGTGGGCACATTATATACGTCTATATCGTAATATAACCTAACCTAAACCATCTAGACCCTCGCTGGTATTGTTTTACAAAATCCCGGTCGTGTCTGCCCGTACTTCTCGGTGGGGACATTATATACGTCTATAACGTTATATATCCTAACCTAAGGGAACCTAACATCTCGGATGTAGTATTTTCCAACATTCCTGGGGGGCCAGCCCCTACTTCTCGGTGGACACATTATATACGTCTATATCGTAATATAGCCTAACCTAACACATCTAGACCCTCGCTGGTAATGTTTTACAAAATTCCGGTCGTGTCTGCCCGTACTTCTCGGTGGGGACATTATATACGTCTATAACGTTATATATCATAACCTAGGGGAACCTAACATCTCGGATGTAGTATTTTCCAACATTCCTGGCGGGTCGGCCCCTACTTCTCGGTGGGCACATTATATACGTCTATATCGTAATATAACCTAACCTAACCCATCTAGACCGTCGCTGGTAATGTTTTACAAAATCCCGGTCGTGTCGACCCGTACTTCTCGGTGGGGACATTATACACGTCTATAACGTTATATATCCTAACCTAAGGGAACCTAACATCTCGGATGTAGTATTTTCCAACATTCCTGGCGGGTCGGCCCCTACTTCTCGGTGGGCACATTATATACGTCTATATCGTAATATAACCTAACCTAACCCATCTAGACCCTCGCTGGTAATGATTTACAAAATCCCGGTCGTGTCTGCCCGTACTTCTCGGTGGGGACATTATATACGTCTATAACGTTATATATCCTAACCTAGGGGAACCTAACATCTCGGATGTAGTATTTTCCAACATTCCTGGCGGGCCAGCCCCTACTTCTCGGTGGGCACATTATATACGTCTATATCGTAATATAACCTAACCTAATCCATCTAGACCCTCGCTGGTAATGTTTTACAAAATCCCGGTCGTGTCGGCCCGTACTCCTCGGTGGGGACATTATATGCGTCTATAACGTTATAAATCCTAACCTAAGGGAACCTAACTTCTCGGATGTAGTATTATCCAACATTCCTGGCGGGTCTGCCCCTACTTCTCGGTGGGCACATTATATACGTCTATATCGTAATATAACCTAACCTAACCCATCTAGACCGTCGCTGGTAATGTTTTACAAAATCCCGGTCGTGTCGACCCGTACTTCTCGGTGGGGACATTATACACGTCTATAACGTTATATATCCTAACCTAGGGGAAACTAACATCTCGGATGTAGTATTTTCCCACATTCCTGGCGGGTCGGCCCCTACTTCTCTGTGGGCACACTATATACGTCTATATCGCAATATAACCTAGCCTAACACATCTAGACCCTCGCTGGTAATGTTTTACAAAATCCCGGTCGTGTCGGCCAGTACTTCTCGGTGGGGACATTATATACGTCTATAACGTTTTATATCCTAACCTAGGGGAACCTAACATCTCGGATGTGGTATTTTCCTACATTCCTGGCGGGCCAGCCCCTACTTCTCGGTGGGCACATTATATACGTCCTTATCGTAATATAACCTAACCTAACCAATCTAGACGCTCGCTGGTAATGTTTTACAAAATTCCGGTCGTGTCTGCCCGTACTTCTCGGTGGGGACATTATATACGTCTATAACGTTATATATCATAACCTAGGGGAACCTAACATCTCGGATGTAGTATTTTCCAACATTCCTGGCGGGTCGGCCCCTACTTCTCGGTGGGCACATTATATACGTCCACATCGTAATATAACCTAACCTAACCCATCTAGACCCTCGCTGGTAATGCTTTACAAAATTCCGGTCGTGTCGGCCCGTACTTTGCCGTGGGGAAATTATATACGTCTATAACGTTATATATCCTAACCTGAGGGAACCTAACATCTCGGATGTAGTATTTTCCAACATTCCTGGCGGGTCGGGCCCTACTTCTCGGTGGGCACATTATATAACGTCCATATCTTATATAACCTAACCTAACACATCTAGGCCCTCGCTGGTAATGTTTTACAAAATCCCGGTCGTGTCTGCCCGTACTTCTCGGTGGGGAGATTATATACGTCTATAACGTTATATATCCTAACCTAGGGGAAACTAACATCTCGGATGTAGTATTTTCCAACATTCCTGGCGGGTCGGCCCCTACTTCTCTGTGGGCACACTATATACGTCTATATCGCAATATAACCTAACCTAACACATCTAGACCCTCGCTGGTAATGTTTTACAAAATCCCGGTCGTGTCGGCCCGTACTTCTCGGTGGGGACATTATATACGTCTATAACGTTATATATCCTAACCTGAGGGAACCTAACATCTCGGATGTAGTATTTTCCAACATTCCTGGCGGGTCGGCCCCTACTTCTCTGTGGGCACACTATATACGTCTATATCGCAATATAACCTAACCTAACACATCTAGACCCTCGCTGGTAATGTTTTACAAAATCCCGGTCGTGTCGGCCAGTACTTCTCGGTGGGGACATTATATACGTCTATAACGTTATATATCCTAACCTAGGTGAACCTAACATCTCGGATGTAGTATTTTCCAACATTCCTGGCGGGCCAGCCCCTACTTCTCGGTGGGCACATTATATACGTCCTTATCGTAATATAACCTAACCTAACCCATCTAGACCCTCGCTAGTAATGTTTTACAAAATTCCGGTCGTGTCTGCCCGTACTTCTCGGTGGGGACATTATATACGTCTATAACGTTATATATCATAACCTAGGGGAACCTAACATCTCGGATGTAGTATTTTCCAACATTCCTGGCGGGTCGGCCCCTACTTCTCGGTGGTTAAATTATATACGTCTATATCGTAATATAACCTAACCTAACCCATCTGGACCCTAGCTGGTAATGTTTTACAAAATACCGGTCGTGTCGGCCCGTACTTCTCGGTGGGGACATTATATACGTCTATAACGTTATATATCCTAACCTAAGGGAACCCAACTTTTCGGATGTAGTATTTTGCAACATTCCTGGCGGGTCGGCCCCTACATCTCGGTGGGAACATTATATACGTCCACATCGTAATATAACCTAACCTAACCCATCTAGACCCTCGCTGGTAATGCTTTACAAAATTCCGGTCGTGTCGGCCCGTACTTTGCCGTGGGGACATTATATACTCTATAACGTTATATATCCTAACCTGAGGGAACCTAACATCTCGGATGTAGTATTTTCCAACATCCCTGGCGGGTCGGCCCCTACTTCTCGGTGGGCACATTATATAACGTCCATATCGTAATATAACCTAACCTAACCCATCTAGACCCTCGCTGGTAATGTTTTACAAAATCCCGGTCGTGTCGGCCCGTACTCCTCGGTGGGGACATTATATGCGTCTATAACGTTATAAATCCTAACCTAAGGGAACCTAACTTCTCGGATGTAGTATTATCCAACATTCCTGGCGGGTCTGCCCCTACTTCTCGGTGGGCACATTATATACGTCTATATCGTAATATAACCTAACCTAACACATCTAGACCGTCGCTGGTAATGTTTTACAAAATCCCGGTCGTGTCGACCCGTACTTCTCGGTGGGGACATTATACACGTCTATAACGATATATATCCTAACCTAAGGGAACCTAACATCTCGGATGTAGTATTTTCCAACATTCCTGGCGGGTCGGCCCCTACTTCTCGGTGGGCACATTATATACGTCCACATCGTAATATAACCTAACCTAACCCATCTAGACCCTCGCTGGTAATGCTTTACAAAATTCCGGTCGTGTCGGCCCGTACTTTGCCGTGGGGAAATTATATACGTCTATAACGTTATATATCCTAACCTGAGGGAACCTAACATCTCGGATGTAGTATTTTCCAACATTCCTGGCGGGTCGGGCCCTACTTCTCGGTGGGCACATTATATAACGTCCATATCTTATATAACCTAACCTAACACATCTAGGCCCTCGCTGGTAATGTTTTACAAAATCCCGGTCGTGTCTGCCCGTACTTCTCGGTGGGGAGATTATATACGTCTATAACGTTATATATCCTAACCTAGGGGAAACTAACATCTCGGATGTAGTATTTTCCAACATTCCTGGCGGGTCGGCCCCTACTTCTCTGTGGGCACACTATATACGTCTATATCGCAATATAACCTAACCTAACACATCTAGACCCTCGCTGGTAATGTTTTACAAAATCCCGGTCGTGTCGGCCCGTACTTCTCGGTGGGGACATTATATACGTCTATAACGTTATATATCCTAACCTGAGGGAACCTAACATCTCGGATGTAGTATTTTCCAACATTCCTGGCGGGTCGGCCCCTACTTCTCTGTGGGCACACTATATACGTCTATATCGCAATATAACCTAACCTAACACATCTAGACCCTCGCTGGTAATGTTTTACAAAATCCCGGTCGTGTCGGCCAGTACTTCTCGGTGGGGACATTATATACGTCTATAACGTTATATATCCTAACCTAGGTGAACCTAACATCTCGGATGTAGTATTTTCCAACATTCCTGGCGGGCCAGCCCCTACTTCTCGGTGGGCACATTATATACGTCCTTATCGTAATATAACCTAACCTAACCCATCTAGACCCTCGCTAGTAATGTTTTACAAAATTCCGGTCGTGTCTGCCCGTACTTCTCGGTGGGGACATTATATACGTCTATAACGTTATATATCATAACCTAGGGGAACCTAACATCTCGGATGTAGTATTTTCCAACATTCCTGGCGGGTCGGCCCCTACTTCTCGGTGGTTAAATTATATACGTCTATATCGTAATATAACCTAACCTAACCCATCTGGACCCTAGCTGGTAATGTTTTACAAAATACCGGTCGTGTCGGCCCGTACTTCTCGGTGGGGACATTATATACGTCTATAACGTTATATATCCTAACCTAAGGGAACCCAACTTTTCGGATGTAGTATTTTGCAACATTCCTGGCGGGTCGGCCCCTACATCTCGGTGGGAACATTATATACGTCCACATCGTAATATAACCTAACCTAACCCATCTAGACCCTCGCTGGTAATGCTTTACAAAATTCCGGTCGTGTCGGCCCGTACTTTGCCGTGGGGACATTATATACTCTATAACGTTATATATCCTAACCTGAGGGAACCTAACATCTCGGATGTAGTATTTTCCAACATCCCTGGCGGGTCGGCCCCTACTTCTCGGTGGGCACATTATATAACGTCCATATCGTAATATAACCTAACCTAACCCATCTAGACCCTCGCTGGTAATGTTTTACAAAATCCCGGTCGTGTCGGCCCGTACTCCTCGGTGGGGACATTATATGCGTCTATAACGTTATAAATCCTAACCTAAGGGAACCTAACTTCTCGGATGTAGTATTATCCAACATTCCTGGCGGGTCTGCCCCTACTTCTCGGTGGGCACATTATATACGTCTATATCGTAATATAACCTAACCTAACACATCTAGACCGTCGCTGGTAATGTTTTACAAAATCCCGGTCGTGTCGACCCGTACTTCTCGGTGGGGACATTATACACGTCTATAACGATATATATCCTAACCTAAGGGAACCTAACATCTCGGATGTAGTATTTTCCAACATTCCTGGCGGGTCGGCCCCTACTTCTCGGTGGGCACATTATATACGTCTATATCGTAATATAACCTAACCTAAACCATCTAGACCCTCGCTGGTATTGTTTTACAAAATCCCGGTCGTGTCTGCCCGTACTTCTCGGTGGGGACATTATATACGTCTATAACGTTATATATCCTAACCTAAGGGAACCTAACATCTCGGATGTAGTATTTTCCAACATTCCTGGGGGGCCAGCCCCTTCTTCTCGGTGGACACATTATATACGTCTATATCGTAATATAGCCTAACCTAACACATCTAGACCCTCGCTGGTAATGTTTTACAAAATTCCGGTCGTGTCTGCCCGTACTTCTCGGTGGGGACATTATATACGTCTATAACGTTATATATCATAACCTAGGGGAACCTAACATCTCGGATGTAGTATTTTCCAACATTCCTGGCGGGTCGGCCTCTACTTCTCGGTGGGCACATTATATACGTCTATATCGTAATATAACCTAACCTAACCCATCTAGACCGTCGCTGGTAATGTTTTACAAAATCCCGGTCGTGTCGACCCGTACTTCTCGGTGGGGACATTATACACGTCTATAACGTTATATATCCTAACCTAAGGGAACCTAACATCTCGGATGTAGTATTTTCCAACATTCCTGGCGGGTCGGCCCCTACTTCTCGGTGGGCACATTATATACGTCTATATCGTAATATAACCTAACCTAACCCATCTAGACCCTCGCTGGTAATGATTTACAAAATCCCGGTCGTGTCTGCCCGTACTTCTCGGTGGGGACATTATATACGTCTATAACGTTATATATCCTAACCTAGGGGAACCTAACATCTCGGATGTAGTATTTTCCAACATTCCTGGCGGGCCAGCCCCTACTTCTCGGTGGGCACATTATATACGTCTATATCGTAATATAACCTAACCTAATCCATCTAGACCCTCGCTGGTAATGTTTTACAAAATCCCGGTCGTGTCGGCCCGTACTCCTCGGTGGGGACATTATATGCGTCTATAACGTTATAAATCCTAACCTAAGGGAACCTAACTTCTCGGATGTAGTATTATCCAACATTCCTGGCGGGTCTGCCCCTACTTCTCGGTGGGCACATTATATACGTCTATATCGTAATATAACCTAACCTAACCCATCTAGACCGTCGCTGGTAATGTTTTACAAAATCCCGGTCGTGTCGACCCGTACTTCTCGGTGGGGACATTATACACGTCTATAACGTTATATATCCTAACCTAGGGGAAACTAACATCTCGGATGTAGTATTTTCCCACATTCCTGGCGGGTCGGCCCCTACTTCTCTGTGGGCACACTATATACGTCTATATCGCAATATAACCTAGCCTAACACATCTAGACCCTCGCTGGTAATGTTTTACAAAATCCCGGTCGTGTCGGCCAGTACTTCTCGGTGGGGACATTATATACGTCTATAACGTTTTATATCCTAACCTAGGGGAACCTAACATCTCGGATGTGGTATTTTCCTACATTCCTGGCGGGCCAGCCCCTACTTCTCGGTGGGCACATTATATACGTCCTTATCGTAATATAACCTAACCTAACCAATCTAGACGCTCGCTGGTAATGTTTTACAAAATTCCGGTCGTGTCTGCCCGTACTTCTCGGTGGGGACATTATATACGTCTATAACGTTATATATCATAACCTAGGGGAACCTAACATCTCGGATGTAGTATTTTCCAACATTCCTGGCGGGTCGGCCCCTACTTCTCGGTGGGCACATTATATACGTCCACATCGTAATATAACCTAACCTAACCCATCTAGACCCTCGCTGGTAATGCTTTACAAAATTCCGGTCGTGTCGGCCCGTACTTTGCCGTGGGGACATTATATACGTCTATAACGTTATATATCCTAACCTGAGGGAACCTAACATCTCGGATGTAGTATTTTCCAACATTCCTGGCGGGTCGGGCCCTACTTCTCGGTGGGCACATTATATAACGTCCATATCTTATATAACCTAACCTAACACATCTAGGCCCTCGCTGGTAATGTTTTACAAAATCCCGGTCGTGTCTGCCCGTACTTCTCGGTGGGGAGATTATATACGTCTATAACGTTATATATCCTAACCTAGGGGAAACTAACATCTCGGATGTAGTATTTTCCAACATTCCTGGCGGGTCGGCCCCTACTTCTCTGTGGGCACACTATATACGTCTATATCGCAATATAACCTAACCTAACACATCTAGACCCTCGCTGGTAATGTTTTACAAAATCCCGGTCGTGTCGGCCCGTACTTCTCGGTGGGGACATTATATACGTCTATAACGTTATATATCCTAACCTGAGGGAACCTAACATCTCGGATGTAGTATTTTCCAACATTCCTGGCGGGTCGGCCCCTACTTCTCTGTGGGCACACTATATACGTCTATATCGCAATATAACCTAACCTAACACATCTAGACCCTCGCTGGTAATGTTTTACAAAATCCCGGTCGTGTCGGCCAGTACTTCTCGGTGGGGACATTATATACGTCTATAACGTTATATATCCTAACCTAGGGGAACCTAACATCTCGGATGTAGTATTTTCCAACATTCCTGGCGGGCCAGCCCCTACTTCTCGGTGGGCACATTATATACGTCCTTATCGTAATATAACCTAACCTAACCCATCTAGACCCTCGCTAGTAATGTTTTACAAAATTCCGGTCGTGTCTGCCCGTACTTCTCGGTGGGGACATTATATACGTCTATAACGTTATATATCATAACCTAGGGGAACCTAACATCTCGGATGTAGTATTTTCCAACATTCCTGGCGGGTCGGCCCCTACTTCTCGGTGGTTAAATTATATACGTCTATATCGTAATATAACCTAACCTAACCCATCTAGACCCTAGCTGGTAATGTTTTACAAAATACCGGTCGTGTCGGCCCGTACTTCTCGGTGGGGACATTATATACGTCTATAACGTTATATATCCTAACCTAAGGGAACCCAACTTTTCGGATGTAGTATTTTGCAACATTCCTGGCGGGTCGGCCCCTACATCTCGGTGGGCACATTATATACGTCCACATCGTAATATAACCTAACCTAACCCATCTAGACCCTCGCTGGTAATGCTTTACAAAATTCCGGTCGTGTCGGCCCGTACTTTGCCGTGGGGACATTATATACTCTATAACGTTATATATCCTAACCTGAGGGAACCTAACATCTCGGATGTAGTATTTTCCAACATCCCTGGCGGGTCGGCCCCTACTTCTCGGTGGGCACATTATATAACGTCCATATCGTAATATAACCTAACCTAACCCATCTAGACCCTCGCTGGTAATGTTTTACAAAATCCCGGTCGTGTCGGCCCGTACTCCTCGGTGGGGACATTATATGCGTCTATAACGTTATAAATCCTAACCTAAGGGAACCTAACTTCTCGGATGTAGTATTATCCAACATTCCTGGCGGGTCTGCCCCTACTTCTCGGTGGGCACATTATATACGTCTATATCGTAATATAACCTAACCTAACCCATCTAGACCGTCGCTGGTAATGTTTTACAAAATCCCGGTCGTGTCGACCCGTACTTCTCGGTGGGGACATTATACACGTCTATAACGATATATATCCTAACCTAAGGGAACCTAACATCTCGGATGTAGTATTTTCCAACATTCCTGGCGGGTCGGCCCCTACTTCTCGGTGGGCACATTATATACGTCTATATCGTAATATAACCTAACCTAACCCATCTAGACCCTCGCTGGTATTGTTTTACAAAATCCCGGTCGTGTCTGCCCGTACTTCTCGGTGGGGACATTATATACGTCTATAACGTTATATATCCTAACCTAAGGGAACCTAACATCTCGGATGTAGTATTTTCCAACATTCCTGGGGGGCCAGCCCCTACTTCTCGGTGGGCACATTATATACGTCTATATCGTAATATAACCTAACCTAACCCATCTAGACCCTCGCTGGTAATGTTTTACAAAATCCCGGTCGTGTCTGCCCGTACGTCTCGGTGGGGACATTATATACGTCTATAACGTTATATATCATAACCTAGGGGAAACTAACATCTCGGATGTAGTATTTTCCAACATTCCTGGCGGGTCGGCCCCTACTTCTCGGTGGGCACATTATATACGTCTATATCGTAATATAACCTAACCTAACCCATCTAGACCGTCGCTGGTAATGTTTTACAAAATCCCGGTCGTGTCTGCCCGTACTTCTCGGTGGGGACATTATATACGTCTATAACGTTATATATCCTAACCTAGGGGAACCTAACATCTCGGATGTAGTATTTTCCAACATTCCTGGCGGGCCAGCCCCTACTTCTCGGTGGGCACATTATATACGTCTATATCGTAATATAACCTAACCTAACCCATCTAGACCCTCGCTGGTAATGTTTTACAAAATCCCGGTCGTGTCTGCCCGTATGTCTCGGTGGGGACATTATATACGTCTATAACGTTATATATCCTAACCTAGGGGAAACTAACATCTCGGATGTAGTATTTTCCAACATTCCTGGCGGGTCGGCCCCTACTTCTCGGTGGGCACATTATATACGTCTATATCGTAATATAACCTAACCTAACCCATCTAGACCGTCGCTGGTAATGTTTTACAAAATCCCGGTCGTGTCTGCCCGTACTTCTCGGTGGGGAGATTATATACGTCTATAACGTTATATATCCTAACCTAGGGGAAACTAACATCTCGGATGTAGTATTTTCCCACATTCCTGGCGGGTCGGCCCCTACTTCTCTGTGGGCACACTATATACGTCTATATCGCAATATAACCTAGCCTAACACATCTAGACCCTCGCTGGTAATGTTTTACAAAATCCCGGTCGTGTCGGCCAGTACTTCTCGGTGGGGACATTATATACGTCTATAACGTTTTATATCCTAACCTAGGGGAACCTAACATCTCGGATGTGGTATTTTCCTACATTCCTGGCGGGCCAGCCCCTACTTCTCGGTGGGCACATTATATACGTCCTTATCGTAATATAACCTAACCTAACCAATCTAGACGCTCGCTGGTAATGTTTTACAAAATTCCGGTCGTGTCTGCCCGTACTTCTCGGTGGGGACATTATATACGTCTATAACGATATATATCATAACCTAGGGGAACCTAACATCTCGGATGTAGTATTTTCCAACATTCCTGGCGGGTCGGCCCCTACTTCTCGGTGGGCACATTATATACGTCTATATCGTAATATAACCTAACCTAACCCATCTAGACCGTCGCTGGTAATGTTTTACAAAATCCCGGTCGTGTCGACCCGTACTTCTCGGTGGGGACATTATACACGTCTATAACGATATATATCCTAACCTAAGGGAACCTAACATCTCGGATGTAGTATTTTCCAACATTCCTGGCGGGTCGGCCCCTACTTCTCGGTGGGCACATTATATACGTCTATATCGTAATATAACCTAACCTAACCCATCTAGACCCTCGCTGGTATTGTTTTACAAAATCCCGGTCGTGTCTGCCCGTACTTCTCGGTGGGGACATTATATACGTCTATAACGTTATATATCCTAACCTAAGGGAACCTAACATCTCGGATGTAGTATTTTCCAACATTCCTGGGGGGCCAGCCCCTACTTCTCGGTGGGCACATTATATACGTCTATATCGTAATATAACCTAACCTAACCCATCTAGACCCTCGCTGGTAATGTTTTACAAAATCCCGGTCGTGTCTGCCCGTACGTCTCGGTGGGGACATTATATACGTCTATAACGTTATATATCCTAACCTAGGGGAAACTAACATCTCGGATGTAGTATTTTCCAACATTCCTGGCGGGTCGGCCCCTACTGCTCGGTGGGCACATTATATACGTCTATATCGTAATATAACCTAACCTAACCCATCTAGACCCTCGCTGGTAATGTTTTACAAAATCCCGGTCGTGTCTGCCCGTACTTCTCGGTGGGGAGATTATATACGTCTATAACGTTATATATCCTAACCTAGGGGAAACTAACATCTCGGATGTAGTATTTTCCAACATTCCTGGCGGGTCGGCCCTTACTTCTCTGTGGGCACACTATATACGTCTATATCGCAATATAGCCTAACCTAACACATCTAGACACTCGCTGGTAATGTTTTACAAAATTCCGGTCGTGTCTGCCCGTACTTCTCGGTGGGGACATTATATACTTCTATAACGTTATATATCATAACCTAGGGGAACCTAACATCTCGGATGTAGTATTTTCCAACATTCCTGGCGGGTCGGCCCCTACTTCTCGGTGGGCACATTATATACGTCTATATCGTAATATAACCTAACCTAACCCATCTAGACCGTCGCTGGTAATGTTTTACAAAATCCCGGTCGTGTCGACCCGTACTTCTCGGTGGGGACATTATACACGTCTATAACGTTATATATCCTAACCTAAGGGAACCTAACATCTCGGATGTAGTATTTTCCAACATTCCTGGCGGGTCGGCCCCTACTTCTCGGTGGGCACATTATATACGTCTATATCGTAATATAACCTAACCTAACCCATCTAGACCCTCGCTGGTAATGTTTTACAAAATCCCGGTCGTGTCTGCCCGTACTTCTCGGTGGGGACATTATATACGTCTATAACGTTATATATCCTAACCTAGGGGAACCTAACATCTCGGATGTAGTATTTTCCAACATTCCTGGCGGGCCAGCCCCTACTTCTCGGTGGGCACATTATATACGTCTATATCGTAATATAACCTAACCTAATCCATCTAGACCCTCGCTGGTAATGTTTTACAAAATCCCGGTCGTGTCGGCCCGTACTCCTCGGTGGGGACATTATATGCGTCTATAACGTTATAAATCCTAACCTAAGGGAACGTAACTTCTCGGATGTAGTATTATCCAACATTCCTGGCGGGTCGGCCCCTACTTCTCGGTGGGCACATTATATACGTCTATATCGTAATATAACCTAACCTAACCCATCTAGACCGTCGCTGGTAATGTTTTACAAAATCCCGGTCGTGTCTGCCCGTACTTCTCGGTGGGGAGATTATATACGTCTATAACGTTATATATCCTAACCTAGGGGAAACTAACATCTCGGATGTAGTATTTTCCCACATTCCTGGCGGGTCGGCCCCTACTTCTCTGTGGGCACACTATATACGTCTATATCGCAATATAACCTAGCCTAACACATCTAGACCCTCGCTGGTAATGTTTTACAAAATCCCGGTCGTGTCGGCCAGTACTTCTCGGTGGGGACATTATATACGTCTATAACGTTTTATATCCTAACCTAGGGGAACCTAACATCTCGGATGTGGTATTTTCCTACATTCCTGGCGGGCCAGCCCCTACTTCTCGGTGGGCACATTATATACGTCCTTATCGTAATATAACCTAACCTAACCAATCTAGACGCTCGCTGGTAATGTTTTACAAAATTCCGGTCGTGTCTGCCCGTACTTCTCGGTGGGGACATTATATACGTCTATAACGATATATATCATAACCTAGGGGAACCTAACATCTCGGATGTAGTATTTTCCAACATTCCTGGCGGGTCGGCCCCTACTTCTCGGTGGGCACATTATATACGTCTATATCGTAATATAACCTAACCTAACCCATCTAGACCGTCGCTGGTAATGTTTTACAAAATCCCGGTCGTGTCGACCCGTACTTCTCGGTGGGGACATTATACACGTCTATAACGATATATATCCTAACCTAAGGGAACCTAACATCTCGGATGTAGTATTTTCCAACATTCCTGGCGGGTCGGCCCCTACTTCTCGGTGGGCACATTATATACGTCTATATCGTAATATAACCTAACCTAACCCATCTAGACCCTCGCTGGTATTGTTTTACAAAATCCCGGTCGTGTCTGCCCGTACTTCTCGGTGGGGACATTATATACGTCTATAACGTTATATATCCTAACCTAAGGGAACCTAACATCTCGGATGTAGTATTTTCCAACATTCCTGGGGGGCCAGCCCCTACTTCTCGGTGGGCACATTATATACGTCTATATCGTAATATAACCTAACCTAACCCATCTAGACCCTCGCTGGTAATGTTTTACAAAATCCCGGTCGTGTCTGCCCGTACGTCTCGGTGGGGACATTATATACGTCTATAACGTTATATATCCTAACCTAGGGGAAACTAACATCTCGGATGTAGTATTTTCCAACATTCCTGGCGTGTCGGCCCCTACTGCTCGGTGGGCACATTATATACGTCTATATCGTAATATAACCTAACCTAACCCATCTAGACCCTCGCTGGTAATGTTTTACAAAATCCCGGTCGTGTCTGCCCGTACTTCTCGGTGGGGAGATTATATACGTCTATAACGTTATATATCCTAACCTAGGGGAAACTAACATCTCGGATGTAGTATTTTCCAACATTCCTGGCGGGTCGGCCCTTACTTCTCTGTGGGCACACTATATACGTCTATATCGCAATATAGCCTAACCTAACACATCTAGACCCTCGCTGGTAATGTTTTACAAAATTCCGGTCGTGTCTGCCCGTACTTCTCGGTGGGGACATTATATACGTCTATAACGTTATATATCATAACCTAGGGGAACCTAACATCTCGGATGTAGTATTTTCCAACATTCCTGGCGGGTCGGCCCCTACTTCTCGGTGGGCACATTATATACGTCTATATCGTAATATAACCTAACCTAACCCATCTAGACCGTCGCTGGTAATGTTTTACAAAATCCCGGTCGTGTCGACCCGTACTTCTCGGTGGGGACATTATACACGTCTATAACGTTATATATCCTAACCTAAGGGAACCTAACATCTCGGATGTAGTATTTTCCAACATTCCTGGCGGGTCGGCCCCTACTTCTCGGTGGGCACATTATATACGTCTATATCGTAATATAACCTAACCTAACCCATCTAGACCCTCGCTGGTAATGTTTTACAAAATCCCGGTCGTGTCTGCCCGTACTTCTCGGTGGGGACATTATATACGTTTATAACGTTATATATCCTAACCTAGGGGAACCTAACATCTCGGATGTAGTATTTTCCAACATTCCTGGCGGGCCAGCCCCTACTTCTCGGTGGGCACATTATATACGTCTATATCGTAATATAACCTAACCTAATCCATCTAGACCCTCGCTGGTAATGTTTTACAAAATCCCGGTCGTGTCGGCCCGTACTCCTCGGTGGGGACATTATATGCGTCTATAACGTTATAAATCCTAACCTAAGGGAACCTAACTTCTCGGATGTAGTATTATCCAACATTCCTGGCGGGTCTGCCCCTACTTCTCGGTGGGCACATTATATACGTCTATATCGTAATATAACCTAACCTAACCCATCTAGACCGTCGCTGGTAATGTTTTACAAAATCCCGGTCGTGTCGACCCGTACTTCTCGGTGGGGACATTATACACGTCTATAACGTTATATATCCTAACCTAGGGGAAACTAACATCTCGGATGTAGTATTTTCCCACATTCCTGGCGGGTCGGCCCCTACTTCTCTGTGGGCACACTATATACGTCTATATCGCAATATAACCTAACCTAATCCATCTAGACCCTCGCTGGTAATGTTTTACAAAATCCCGGTCGTGTCGGCCCGTACTCCTCGGTGGGGACATTATATGCGTCTATAACGTTATAAATCCTAACCTAAGGGAACCTAACTTCTCGGATGTAGTATTATCCAACATTCCTGGCGGGTCTGCCCCTACTTCTCGGTGGGCACATTATATACGTCTATATCGTAATATAACCTAACCTAACCCATCTAGACCGTCGCTGGTAATGTTTTACAAAATCCCGGTCGTGTCGATCCGTACTTCTCGGTGGGGACATTATACACGTCTATAACGTTATATATCCTAACCTAGGGGAAACTAACATCTCGGATGTAGTATTTTACCACATTCCTGGCGGGTCGGCCCCTACTTCTCTGTGGGCACACTATATACGTCTATATCGCAATATAACCTAGCCTAACACATCTAGACCCTCGCTGGTAATGTTTTACAAAATCCCGGTCGTGTCGGCCAGTACTTCTCGGTGGGGACATTATATACGTCTATAACGTTATATATCCTAACCTGAGGGAACCTAACATCTCGGATGTAGTATTTTCCAACATTCCTGGCGGGTCGGCCCCTACTTCTCTGTGGGCACACTATATACGTCTATATCGCAATATAACCTAACCTAACACATCTAGACCCTCGCTGGTAATGTTTTACAAAATCCCGGTCGTGTCGGCCAGTACTTCTCGGTGGGGACATTATATACGTCTATAACGTTATATATCCTAACCTAGGGGAACCTAACATCTCGGATGTAGTATTTTCCAACATTCCTGGCGGGCCAGCCCCTACTTCTCGGTGGGCACATTATATACGTCCTTATCGTAATATAACCTAACCTAACCCATCTAGACCCTGGCTGGTAATGTTTTACAAAATTCCGGTCGTGTCTGCCCGTACTTCTCGGTGGGGACATTATATACGTCTATAACGTTATATATCATAACCTAAGGGAACCTAACATCTCGGATGTAGTATTTTCCAACATTCCTGGCGGGTCTGCCCCTACTTCTCGGTGGGCACATTATATACGTCTATATCGTAATATAACCTAACCTAACCCATCTAGACCGTCGCTGGTAATGTTTTACAAAATCCCGGTCGTGTCGACCCGTACTTCTCGGTGGGGACATTATACACGTCTATAACGTTATATATCCTAACCTAAGGGAACTTAACATCTCGGATGTAGTATTTTCCAACATTCCTGGCGGGTCGGCCCCTACTTCTCGGTGGGCACATTATATACGTCTATATCGTAATATAACCTAACCTAACCCATCTAGACCCTCGCTGGTAATGTTTTACAAAATCCCGGTCGTGTCTGCCCGTACTTCTCGGTGGGGACATTATATACGTCTATAACGTTATATATCCTAACCTAGGGGAACCTAACATCTCGGATGTAGTATTTTCCAACATTCCTGGCGGGCCAGCCCCTACTTCTCGGTGGGCACATTATATACGTCTATATCGTAATATAACCTAACCTAACCCATCTAGACCCTCGCTGGTAATGTTTTACAAAATCCCGGTCGTGTCTGCCCGTACGTCTCGGTGGGGACATTATATACGTCTATAACGTTATATATCCTAACCTAGGGGAAACTAACATCTCGGATGTAGTATTTTCCAACATTCCTGGCGGGTCGGCCCCTACTTCTCGGTGGGCACATTATATACGTCTATATCGTAATATAACCTAACCTAACCCATCTAGACCCTCGCTGGTAATGTTTTACAAAATCCCGGTCGTGTCTGCCCGTACTTCTCGGTGGGGAGATTATATACGTCTATAACGTTATATATCCTAACCTAGGGGAAACTAACATCTCGGATGTAGTATTTTCCAACATTCCTGGCGGGGCGGCCCCTACTTCTCTGTGGGCACACTATATACGTCTATATCGCAATATAACCTAACCTAACACATCTAGACCCTCGCTGGTAATGTTTTACAAAATCCCGGTCGTGTCGGCCAGTACTTCTCGGTGGGGACATTATATACGTCTATAACGTTATATATCCTAACCTAGGGGAACCTAACATCTCGGATGTAGTATTTTCCAACATTCCTGGCGGGCCAGCCCCTACTTCTCGGTGGGCACATTATATACGTCCTTATCGTAATATAACCTAACCTAACCCATCTAGACCCTCGCTAGTAATGTTTTACAAAATTCCGGTCGTGTCTGCCCGTACTTCTCGGTGGGGACATTATATACGTCTATAACGTTATATATCATAACCTAGGGGAACCTAACATCTCGGATGTAGTATTTTCCAACATTCCTGGCGGGTCGGCCCCTACTTCTCGGTGGTTAAATTATATACGTCTATATCGTAATATAACCTAACCTAACCCATCTAGACCCTAGCTGGTAATGTTTTACAAAATACCGGTCGTGTCGGCCCGTACTTCTCGGTGGGGACATTATATACGTCTATAACGTTATATATCCTAACCTAAGGGAACCCAACTTTTCGGATGTAGTATTTTGCAACATTCCTGGCGGGTCGGCCCCTACATCTCGGTGGGCACATTATATACGTCTATATCGTAATATAACCTAACCTAACCCATCTAGACCCTCGCTGGTAATGTTTTACAAAATCCCGGTCGTGTCTGCCCGTACTTCTCGGTGGGGAGATTATATACGTCTATAACGTTATATATCCTAACCTAGGGGAAACTAACATCTCGGATGTAGTATTTTCCAACATTCCTGGCGGGTCGGCCCCTACTTCTCTGTGGGCACACTATATACGTCTATATCGCAATATAACCTAACCTAACCAATCTAGACCCTCGCTGGTAATGTTTTACAAAATCCCGGTCGTGTCTGCCCGTACTTCTCGGTGGGGACATTATATACGTCTATAACATTATATATCCTAACCTAAGGGAACCTAACATCTCGGATGTAGTATTTTCCAACATTCCTGGCGGGCCAGCCCCTACTTCTCCGTGGGCACATTATATACGTCCTTATCGTAATATAACCTAACCTAACCCATCTAGACCCTCGCTGGTAATGTTTTACAAAATTCCGGTCGTGTCTGCCCGTACTTCTCGGTGGGGACATTATATACGTCTATAACGTTATATATCATAACCTAGGGGAACCTAACATCTCGGATGTAGTATTTTCCAACATTCCTGGCGGGTCGGCCCCTACTTCTCGGTGGGCACATTATATACGTCTATATCGTAATATAACCTAACCTAACCCATCTAGACCGTCGCTGGTAATGTTTTACAAAATTCCGGTCGTGTCGGCCCGTACTTTGCCGTGGGGACATTATATACTCTATAACGTTATATATCCTAACCTGAGGGAACCTAACATCTCGGATGTAGTATTTTCCAACATTCCTGGCGGGTCGGCCCCTACTTCTCGGTGGGCACATTATATAACGTCCATATCGTAATATAACCTAACCTAACCCATCTAGACCCTCGCTGGTAATGTTTTACAAAATCCCGGTCGTGTCGGCCCGTACTCCTCGGTGGGGACATTATATGCGTCTATAACGTTATAAATCCTAACCTAAGGGAACCTAACTTCTCGGATGTAGTATTATCCAACATTCCTGGCGGGTCTGCCCCTACTTCTCGGTGGGCACATTATATACGTCTATATCGTAATATAACCTAACCTAACCCATCTAGAACCTCGCTGGTAATGTTTTACAAAATCCCGGTCGTGTCGGCCCGTACTTCTCGGTGGGGACATTATATACGTCTATAACGTTATATATCCTAACCTAGGAGAACCTAACATCTCGGATGTAGTATTTTCCAACATTCCTGGCGGGCCAGCCCCTACTTCTCGGTGGGCACATTATATACGTCCTTATCGTAATATAACCTAACCTAACCCAACTAGACCCTGGCTGGTAATGTTTTACAAAATTCCGGTCGTGTCTGCCCGTACTTCTCGGTGGGGACATTATATACGTCTATAACGTTATATATCATAACCTAAGGGAACCTAACATCTCGGATGTAGTATTTTCCAACATTCCTGGCGGGTCTGCCCCTACTTCTCGGTGGGCACATTATATACGTCTATATCGTAATATAACCTAACCTAACCCATCTAGACCGTCGCTGGTAATGTTTTACAAAATCCCGGTCGTGTCGACCCGTACTTCTCGGTGGGGACATTATACACGTCTATAACGTTATATATCCTAACCTAAGGGAACCTAACATCTCGGATGTAGTATTTTCCAACATTCCTGGCGGGTCGGCCCCTACTTCTCGGTGGGCACATTATATACGTCTATATCGTAATATAACCTAACCTAACCCATCTAGACCCTCGCTGGTAATGTTTTACAAAATCCCGGTCGTGTCTGCCCGTACTTCTCGGTGGGGACATTATATACGTCTATAACGTTATATATCCTAACCTAGGGGAACCTAACATCTCGGATGTAGTATTATCCAACATTCCTGGCGGGTCTGCCCCTACTTCTCGGTTGGCACATTATATACGTCTATATCGTAATATAACCTAACCTAACCCATCTAGACCGTCGCTGGTAATGTTTTAAAAAATCCCGGTCGTGTCGACCCGTACTTCTCGGTGGGGACATTATACACGTCTATAACGTTATATATCCTAACCTAAGGGAACCTAACATCTCGGATGTAGTATTTTCCAACATTCCTGGCGGGTCGGCCCCTACTTCTCGGTGGGCACATTATATACGTCTATATCGTAATATAACCTAACCTAACCCATCTAGACCCTCGCTGGTAATGTTTTACAAAATCCCGGTCGTGTCTGCCCGTACTTCTCGGTGGGGACATTATATACGTCTATAACGTTATATATCCTAACCTAAGGGAACCTAACATCTCGGATGTAGTATTTTCCAACATTCCTGGCGGGCCAGCCCCTACTTCTCCGTGGGCACATTATATACGTCCTTATCGTAATATAACCTAACCTAACCCATCTAGACCCTCGCTGGTAATGTTTTACAAAATTCCGGTCGTGTCTGCCCGTACTTCTCGGTGGGGACATTATATACGTCTATAACGTTATATATCATAACCTAGGGGAACCTAACATCTCGGATGTAGTATTTTCCAACATTCCTGGCGGGTCGGCCCCTACTTCTCGGTGGTTAAATTATATACGTCTATATCGTAATATAACCTAACCTAACCCATCTAGACCGTCGCTGGTAATGTTTTACAAAATTCCGGTCGTGTCGGCCCGTACTTTGCCGTGGGGACATTATATACTCTATAACGTTATATATCCTAACCTGAGGGAACCTAACATCTCGGATGTAGTATTTTCCAACATTCCTGGCGGGTCGGCCCCTACTTCTCGGTGGGCACATTATATAACGTCCATATCGTAATATAACCTAACCTAACCCATCTAGACCCTCGCTGGTAATGTTTTACAAAATCCCGGTCGTGTCGGCCCGTACTCCTCGGTGGGGACATTATATGCGTCTATAACGTTATAAATCCTAACCTAAGGGAACCTAACTTCTCGGATGTAGTATTATCCAACATTCCTGGCGGGTCTGCCCCTACTTCTCGGTGGGCACATTATATACGTCTATATCGTAATATAACCTAACCTAACCCATCTAGACCCTCGCTGGTAATGTTTTACAAAATCCCGGTCGTGTCTGCCCGTACTTCTCGGTGGGGACATTATATACGTCTATAACGTTATATATCCTAACCTAAGGGAACCTAACATCTCGGATGTAGTATTTTCCAACATTCCTGGCGGGCCAGCCCCTACTTCTCCGTGGGCACATTATATACGTCCTTATCGTAATATAACCTAACCTAACCCATCTAGACCCTCGCTGGTAATGTTTTACAAAATTCCGGTCGTGTCTGCCCGTACTTCTCGGTGGGGACATTATACACGTCTATAACGTTATATATCCTAACCTAAGGGAACCTAACATCTCGGATGTAGTATTTTCCAACATTCCTGGCGGGTCGGCCCCTACTTCTCGGTGGGCACATTATATACGTCTATATCGTAATATAACTTAACCTAACCCATCTAGACCCTCGCTGGTAATGTTTTACAAAATCCCGGTCGTGTCTGCCCGTACTTCTCGGTGGGGACATTATATACGTCTATAACGTTATATATCCTAACCTAGGGGAACCTAACATCTCGGATGTAGTATTTTCCAACATTCCTGGCGGGCCAGCCCCTACTTATCGGTGGGCACATTATATACGTCTATATCGTAATATAACCTAACCTAACCCATCTAGACCCTCGCTGGTAATGTTTTACAAAATCCCGGTCGTGTCTGCCCGTACGTCTCGGTGGGGACATTATATACGTCTATAACGTTATATATCCTAACCTAGGGGAAACTAACATCTCGGATGTAGTATTTTCCAACATTCCTGGCGGGTCGGCCCCTACTTCTCGGTGGGCACATTATATACGTCTATATCGTAATATAACCTAACCTAACCCATCTAGACCCTCGCTGGTAATGTTTTACAAAATCCCGGTCGTGTCTGCCCGTACTTCTCGGTGGGGAGATTATATACGTCTATAACGTTATATATCCTAACCTAGGGGAAACTAACATCTCGGATGTAGTATTTTCCAACATTCCTGGCGGGGCGGCCCCTACTTCTCTGTGGGCACACTATATACGTCTATATCGCAATATAACCTAACCTAACACATCTAGACCCTCGCTGGTAATGTTTTACAAAATCCCGGTCGTGTCGGCCAGTACTTCTCGGTGGGGACATTATATACGTCTATAACGTTATATATCCTAACCTAGGGGAACCTAACATCTCGGATGTAGTATTTTCCAACATTCCTGGCGGGCCAGCCCCTACTTCTCGGTGGGCACATTATATACGTCCTTATCGTAATATAACCTAACCTAACCCATCTAGACCCTCGCTAGTAATGTTTTACAAAATTCCGGTCGTGTCTGCCCGTACTTCTCGGTGGGGACATTATATACGTCTATAACGTTATATATCATAACCTAGGGGAACCTAACATCTCGGATGTAGTATTTTCCAACATTCCTGGCGGGTCGGCCCCTACTTCTCGGTGGTTAAATTATATACGTCTATATCGTAATATAACCTAACCTAACCCATCTAGACCCTAGCTGGTAATGTTTTACAAAATCCCGGTCGTGTCGACCCGTACTTCTCGGTGGGGACATTATATACGTCTATAACGATATATATCCTAACCTAAGGGAACCTAACATCTCGGATGTAGTATTTTCCAACATTCCTGTCGGGTCGGCCCCTACATCTCGGTGGGCACATTATATACGTCCACATCGTAATATAACCTAACCTAACCCATCTAGACCCTCGCTGGTAATGCTTTACAAAATTCCGGTCGTGTCGGCCCGTACTTTGCCGTGGGGACATTATATACTCTATAACGTTATATATCCTAACCTGAGGGAACCTAACATCTCGGATGTAGTATTTTCCAACATTCCTGGCGGGTCGGCCCCTACTTCTCGGTGGGCACATTATATAACGTCCATATCGTAATATAACCTAACCTAACCCATCTAGACCCTCGCTGGTAATGTTTTACAAAATCCCGGTCGTGTCGGCCCGTACTCCTCGGTGGGGACATTATATGCGTCTATAACGTTATAAATCCTAACCTAAGGGAACCTAACTTCTCGGATGTAGTATTATCCAACATTCCTGGCGGGTCTGCCCGTACTTCTCGGTGGGCACATTATATACGTCTATATCGTAATATAACCTAACCTAACCCATCTAGACCGTCGCTGGTAATGTTTTACAAAATCCCGGTCGTGTCGACCCGTACTTCTCGGTGGGGACATTATACACGTCTATAACGTTATATATCCTAACCTAAGGGAACCTAACATCTCGGATGTAGTATTTTCCAACATTCCTGGCGGGTCGGCCCCTACTTCTCGGTGGGCACATTATATACGTCTATATCGTAATATAACCTAACCTAACCCATCTAGACCCTCGCTGGTAATGTTTTACAAAATCCCGGTCGTGTCTGCAGGTACGTCTCGGTAGGGACATTATATACGTCTATAACGTTATATATCCTAACCTAGGGGAAACTAACATCTCGGATGTAGTATTTTCCAACATTCCTGGCGGGTCGGCCCCTACTTCTCGGTGGGCACATTATATACGTCTATATCGTAATATAACCTAACCTAACCCATCTAGAACCTCGCTGGTAATGTTTTACAAAATCCCGGTCGTGTCGGCCCGTACTTCTCGGTGGGGACATTATATACGTCTATAACGTTATATATCCTAACCTAGGAGAACCTAACATCTCGGATGTAGTATTTTCCAACATTCCTGGCGGGCCAGCCCCTACTTCTCGGTGGGCACATTATATACGTCCTTATCGTAATATAACCTAACCTAACCCAACTAGACCCTGGCTGGTAATGTTTTACAAAATTCTGGTCGTGTCTGCCCGTACTTCTCGGTGGGGACATTATATACGTCTATAACGTTATATATCATAACCTAAGGGAACCTAACATCTCGGATGTAGTATTTTCCAACATTCCTGGCGGGTCTGCCCCTACTTCTCGGTGGGCACATTATATACGTCTATATCGTAATATAACCTAACCTAACCCATCTAGACCGTCGCTGGTAATGTTTTACAAAATCCCGGTCGTGTCGACCAGTACTTCTCGGTGGGGACATTATACACGTCTATAACGTTATATATCCTAACCTAAGGGAACCTAACATCTCGGATGTAGTATTTTCCAACATTCCTGGCGGGTCGGCCCCTACTTCTCGGTGGGCACATTATATACGTCTATATCGTAATATAACCTAACCTAACCCATCTAGACCCTCGCTGGTAATGTTTTACAAAATCCCGGTCGTGTCTGCCCGTACTTCTCGGTGGGGACATTATATACGTCTATAACGTTATATATCCTAACCTAGGGGAACCTAACATCTCGGATGTAGTATTTTCCAACATTCCTGGCGGGCCAGCCCCTACTTCTCGGTGGGCACATTATATACGTCTATATCGTAATATAACCTAACCTAACCCATCTAGACCCTCGCTGGTAATGTTTTACAAAATCCCGGTCGTGTCTGCCCGTACGTCTCGGTGGGGACATTATATACGTCTATAACGTTATATATCCTAACCTAGGGGAAACTAACATCTCGGATGTAGTATTTTCCAACATTCCTGGCGGGTCGGCCCCTACTTCTCGGTGGGCACATTATATACGTCTATATCGTAATATAACCTAACCTAACCCATCTAGACCCTCGCTGGTAATGTTTTACAAAATCCCGGTCGTGTCTGCCCGTACTTCTCGGTGGGGAGATTATATACGTCTATAACGTTATATATCCTAGCCTAGGGGAAACTAACATCTCGGATGTAGTATTTTCCAACATTCCTGGCGGGGCGGCCCCTACTTCTCTGTGGGCACACTATATACGTCTATATCGCAATATAACCTAACCTAACACATCTAGACCCTCGCTGGTAATGTTTTACAAAATCCCGGTCGTGTCGGCCAGTACTTCTCGGTGGGGACATTATATGCGTCTATAACGTTATAAATCCTAACCTAAGGGAACCTAACTTCTCGGATGTAGTATTATCCAACATTCCTGGCGGGTCTGCCCCTACTTCTCGGTGGGCACATTATATACGTCTATATCGTAATATAACCTAACCTAACCCATCTAGACCGTCGCTGGTAATGTTTTACAAAATCCCGGTCGTGTCGACCCGTACTTCTCGGTGGGGACATTATACACGTCTATAACGTTATATATCCTAACCTAGGGGAAACTAACATCTCGGATGTAGTATTTTCCCACATTCCTGGCGGGTCGGCCCCTATTTCTCTGTGGGCACACTATATACGTCTATATCGCAATATAACCTAGCCTAACACATCTAGACCCTCGCTGGTAATGTTTTACAAAATCCCGGTCGTGTCGGCCAGTACTTCTCGGTGGGGACATTATATACGTCTATAACGTTTTATATCCTAACCTAGGGGAACCTAACATCTCGGATGTGGTATTTTCCTACATTCCTGGCGGGCCAGCCCCTACTTCTCGGTGGGCACATTATATACGTCCTTATCGTAATATAACCTAACCTAACCAATCTAGACGCTCGCTGGTAATGTTTTACAAAATTCCGGTCGTGTCTGCCCGTACTTCTCGGTGGGGACATTATATACGTCTATAACGTTATATATCATAACCTAGGGGAACCTAACATCTCGGATGTAGTATTTTCCAACATTCCTGGCGGGTCGGCCCCTACTTCTCGGTGGGCACATTATATACGTCCACATCGTAATATAACCTAACCTAACCCATCTAGACCCTCGCTGGTAATGCTTTACAAAATTCCGGTCGTGTCGGCCCGTACTTTGCCGTGGGGAAATTATATACGTCTATAACGTTATATATCCTAACCTGAGGGAACCTAACATCTCGGATGTAGTATTTTCCAACATTCCTGGCGGGTCGGGCCCTACTTCTCGGTGGGCACATTATATAACGTCCATATCTTATATAACCTAACCTAACACATCTAGGCCCTCGCTGGTAATGTTTTACAAAATCCCGGTCGTGTCTGCCCGTACTTCTCGGTGGGGAGATTATATACGTCTATAACGTTATATATCCTAACCTAGGGGAAACTAACATCTCGGATGTAGTATTTTCCAACATTCCTGGCGGGTCGGCCCCTACTTCTCTGTGGGCACACTATATACGTCTATATCGCAATATAACCTAACCTAACACATCTAGACCCTCGCTGGTAATGTTTTACAAAATCCCGGTCGTGTCGGCCCGTACTTCTCGGTGGGGACATTATATACGTCTATAACGTTATATATCCTAACCTGAGGGAACCTAACATCTCGGATGTAGTATTTTCCAACATTCCTGGCGGGTCGGCCCCTACTTCTCTGTGGGCACACTATATACGTCTATATCGCAATATAACCTAACCTAACACATCTAGACCCTCGCTGGTAATGTTTTACAAAATCCCGGTCGTGTCGGCCAGTACTTCTCGGTGGGGACATTATATACGTCTATAACGTTATATATCCTAACCTAGGGGAACCTAACATCTCGGATGTAGTATTTTCCAACATTCCTGGCGGGCCAGCCCCTACTTCTCGGTGGGCACATTATATACGTCCTTATCGTAATATAACCTAACCTAACCCATCTAGACCCTCGCTAGTAATGTTTTACAAAATTCCGGTCGTGTCTGCCCGTACTTCTCGGTGGGGACATTATATACGTCTATAACGTTATATATCATAACCTAGGGGAACCTAACATCTCGGATGTAGTATTTTCCAACATTCCTGGCGGGTCGGCCCCTACTTCTCGGTGGTTAAATTATATACGTCTATATCGTAATATAACCTAACCTAACCCATCTAGACCCTAGCTGGTAATGTTTTACAAAATACCGGTCGTGTCGGCCCGTACTTCTCGGTGGGGACATTATATACGTCTATAACGTTATATAACCTAACCTAAGGGAACCCAACTTTTCGGATGTAGTATTTTGCAACATTCCTGGCGGGTCGGCCCCTACATCTCGGTGGGAACATTATATACGTCCACATCGTAATATAACCTAACCTAACCCATCTAGACCCTCGCTGGTAATGCTTTACAAAATTCCGGTCGTGTCGGCCCGTACTTTGCCGTGGGGACATTATATACTCTATAACGTTATATATCCTAACCTGAGGGAACCTAACATCTCGGATGTAGTATTTTCCAACATCCCTGGCGGGTCGGCCCCTACTTCTCGGTGGGCACATTATATAACGTCCATATCGTAATATAACCTAACCTAACCCATCTAGACCCTCGCTGGTAATGTTTTACAAAATCCCGGTCGTGTCGGCCCGTACTCCTCGGTGGGGACATTATATGCGTCTATAACGTTATAAATCCTAACCTAAGGGAACCTAACTTCTCGGATGTAGTATTATCCAACATTCCTGGCGGGTCTGCCCCTACTTCTCGGTGGGCACATTATATACGTCTATATCGTAATATAACCTAACCTAACCCATCTAGACCGTCGCTGGTAATGTTTTACAAAATCCCGGTCGTGTCGACCCGTACTTCTCGGTGGGGACATTATACACGTCTATAACGATATATATCCTAACCTAAGGGAACCTAACATCTCGGATGTAGTATTTTCCAACATTCCTGTCGGGTCGGCCCCTACTTCTCGGTGGGCACATTATATACGTCTATATCGTAATATAACCTAACCTAAACCATCTAGACCCTCGCTGGTATTGTTTTACAAAATCCCGGTCGTGTCTGCCCGTACTTCTCGGTGGGGACATTATATACGTCTATACCGTTATATATCCTAACCTAAGGGAACCTAACATCTCGGATGTAGTATTTTCCAACATTCCTGGGGGGCCAGCCCCTACTTCTCGGTGGACACATTATATACGTCTATATCGAAATATAGCCTAACCTAACACATCTAGACCCTCGCTGGTAATGTTTTACAAAATTCCGGTCGTGTCTGCCCGTACTTCTCGGTGGGGACATTATATACGTCTATAACGTTATATATCCTAACCTAAGGGAACCTAACATCTCGGATGTAGTATTTTCCAACATTCCTGGCGGGTCGGCCCCTACTTCTCGGTGGGCACATTATATACGTCTATATCGTAATATAACCTAACCTAACCCATCTAGACCCTCGCTGGTAATGATTTACAAAATCCCGGTCGTGTCTGCCCGTACTTCTCGGTGGGGAGATTATATACGTCTATAACGTTATATATCCTAACCTAGGGGAAACTAACATCTCGGATGTAGTATTTTCCAACATTCCTGGCGGGTCGGCCCCTACTTCTCTGTGGGCACACTATATACGTCTATATCGCAATATAACCTAACCTAACACATCTAGACCCTCGCTGGTAATGTTTTACAAAATCCCGGTCGTGTCGGCCCGTACTTCTCGGTGGGGACATTATATACGTCTATAACGTTATATATCCTAACCTAGGGGAACCTAACATCTCGGATGTAGTATTTTCCAACATTCCTGGCGGGCCAGCCCCTACTTCTCGGTGGGCACATTATATACGTCCTTATCGTAATATAACCTAACCTAACCCATCTAGACCCTCGCTAGTAATGTTTTACAAAATTCCGGTCGTGTCTGCCCGTACTTCTCGGTGGGGACATTATATACGTCTATAACGTTATATATCATAACCTAGGGGAACCTAACATCTCGGATGTAGTATTTTCCAACATTCCTGGCGGGTCGGCCCCTACTTCTCGGTGGTTAAATTATATACGTCTATATCGTAATATAACCTAACCTAACCCATCTAGACCCTAGCTGGTAATGTTTTACAAAATACCGGTCGTGTCGGCCCGTACTTCTCGGTGGGGACATTATATACGTCTATAACGTTATATATCCTAACCTAAGGGAACCCAACTTTTCGGATGTAGTATTTTGCAACATTCCTGGCGGGTCGGCCCCTACATCTCGGTGGGCACATTATATACGTCCACATCGTAATATAACCTAACCTAACCCATCTAGACCCTCGCTGGTAATGCTTTACAAAATTCCGGTCGTGTCGGCCCGTACTTTGCCGTGGGGACATTATATACTCTATAACGTTATATATCCTAACCTGAGGGAACCTAACATCTCGGATGTAGTATTTTCCAACATCCCTGGCGGGTCGGCCCCTACTTCTCTGTGGGCACACTATATACGTCTATATCGCAATATAACCTAGCCTAACACATCTAGACCCTCGCTGGTAATGTTTTACAAAATCCCGGTCGTGTCGGCCAGTACTTCTCGGTGGGGACATTATATACGTCTATAACGTTTTATATCCTAACCTAGGGGAACCTAACATCTCGGATGTGGTATTTTCCTACATTCCTGGCGGGCCAGCCCCTACTTCTCGGTGGGCACATTATATACGTCCTTATCGTAATATAACCTAACCTAACCAATCTAGACGCTCGCTGGTAATGTTTTACAAAATTCCGGTCGTGTCTGCCCGTACTTCTCGGTGGGGACATTATATACGTCTATAACGATATATATCATAACCTAGGGGAACCTAACATCTCGGATGTAGTATTTTCCAACATTCCTGGCGGGTCGGCCCCTACTTCTCGGTGGGCACATTATATACGTCTATATCGTAATATAACCTAACCTAACCCATCTAGACCGTCGCTGGTAATGTTTTACAAAATCCCGGTCGTGTCGACCCGTACTTCTCGGTGGGGACATTATACACGTCTATAACGATATATATCCTAACCTAAGGGAACCTAACATCTCGGATGTAGTATTTTCCAACATTCCTGGCGGGTCGGCCCCTACTTCTCGGTGGGCACATTATATACGTCTATATCGTAATATAACCTAACCTAACCCATCTAGACCCTCGCTGGTATTGTTTTACAAAATCCCGGTCGTGTCTGCCCGTACTTCTCGGTGGGGACATTATATACGTCTATAACGTTATATATCCTAACCTAAGGGAACCTAACATCTCGGATGTAGTATTTTCCAACATTCCTGGGGGGCCAGCCCCTACTTCTCGGTGGGCACATTATATACGTCTATATCGTAATATAACCTAACCTAACCCATCTAGACCCTCGCTGGTAATGTTTTACAAAATCCCGGTCGTGTCTGCCCGTACGTCTCGGTGGGGACATTATATACGTCTATAACGTTATATATCCTAACCTAGGGGAAACTAACATCTCGGATGTAGTATTTTCCAACATTCCTGGCGGGTCGGCCCCTACTGCTCGGTGGGCACATTATATACGTCTATATCGTAATATAACCTAACCTAACCCATCTAGACCCTCGCTGGTAATGTTTTACAAAATCCCGGTCGTGTCTGCCCGTACTTCTCGGTGGGGAGATTATATACGTCTATAACGTTATATATCCTAACCTAGGGGAAACTAACATCTCGGATGTAGTATTTTCCAACATTCCTGGCGGGTCGGCCCTTACTTCTCTGTGGGCACACTATATACGTCTATATCGCAATATAGCCTAACCTAACACATCTAGACACTCGCTGGTAATGTTTTACAAAATTCCGGTCGTGTCTGCCCGTACTTCTCGGTGGGGACATTATATACGTCTATAACGTTATATATCATAACCTAGGGGAACCTAACATCTCGGATGTAGTATTTTCCAACATTCCTGGCGGGTCGGCCCCTACTTCTCGGTGGGCACATTATATACGTCTATATCGTAATATAACCTAACCTAACCCATCTAGACCGTCGCTGGTAATGTTTTACAAAATCCCGGTCGTGTCGACCCGTACTTCTCGGTGGGGACATTATACACGTCTATAACGTTATATATCCTAACCTAAGGGAACCTAACATCTCGGATGTAGTATTTTCCAACATTCCTGGCGGGTCGGCCCCTACTTCTCGGTGGGCACATTATATACGTCTATATCGTAATATAACCTAACCTAACCCATCTAGACCCTCGCTGGTAATGTTTTACAAAATCCCGGTCGTGTCTGCCCGTACTTCTCGGTGGGGACATTATATACGTCTATAACGTTATATATCCTAACCTAGGGGAACCTAACATCTCGGATGTAGTATTTTCCAACATTCCTGGCGGGCCAGCCCCTACTTCTCGGTGGGCACATTATATACGTCTATATCGTAATATAACCTAACCTAATCCATCTAGACCCTCGCTGGTAATGTTTTACAAAATCCCGGTCGTGTCGGCCCGTACTCCTCGGTGGGGACATTATATGCGTCTATAACGTTATAAATCCTAACCTAAGGGAACGTAACTTCTCGGATGTAGTATTATCCAACATTCCTGGCGGGTCGGCCCCTACTTCTCGGTGGGCACATTATATACGTCTATATCGTAATATAACCTAACCTAACCCATCTAGACCGTCGCTGGTAATGTTTTACAAAATCCCGGTCGTGTCTGCCCGTACTTCTCGGTGGGGAGATTATATACGTCTATAACGTTATATATCCTAACCTAGGGGAAACTAACATCTCGGATGTAGTATTTTCCCACATTCCTGGCGGGTCGGCCCCTACTTCTCTGTGGGCACACTATATACGTCTATATCGCAATATAACCTAGCCTAACACATCTAGACCCTCGCTGGTAATGTTTTACAAAATCCCGGTCGTGTCGGCCAGTACTTCTCGGTGGGGACATTATATACGTCTATAACGTTTTATATCCTAACCTAGGGGAACCTAACATCTCGGATGTGGTATTTTCCTACATTCCTGGCGGGCCAGCCCCTACTTCTCGGTGGGCACATTATATACGTCCTTATCGTAATATAACCTAACCTAACCAATCTAGACGCTCGCTGGTAATGTTTTACAAAATTCCGGTCGTGTCTGCCCGTACTTCTCGGTGGGGACATTATATACGTCTATAACGATATATATCATAACCTAGGGGAACCTAACATCTCGGATGTAGTATTTTCCAACATTCCTGGCGGGTCGGCCCCTACTTCTCGGTGGGCACATTATATACGTCTATATCGTAATATAACCTAACCTAACCCATCTAGACCGTCGCTGGTAATGTTTTACAAAATCCCGGTCGTGTCGACCCGTACTTCTCGGTGGGGACATTATACACGTCTATAACGATATATATCCTAACCTAAGGGAACCTAACATCTCGGATGTAGTATTTTCCAACATTCCTGGCGGGTCGGCCCCTACTTCTCGGTGGGCACATTATATACGTCTATATCGTAATATAACCTAACCTAACCCATCTAGACCCTCGCTGGTATTGTTTTACAAAATCCCGGTCGTGTCTGCCCGTACTTCTCGGTGGGGACATTATATACGTCTATAACGTTATATATCCTAACCTAAGGGAACCTAACATCTCGGATGTAGTATTTTCCAACATTCCTGGGGGGCCAGCCCCTACTTCTCGGTGGGCACATTATATACGTCTATATCGTAATATAACCTAACCTAACCCATCTAGACCCTCGCTGGTAATGTTTTACAAAATCCCGGTCGTGTCTGCCCGTACGTCTCGGTGGGGACATTATATACGTCTATAACGTTATATATCCTAACCTAGGGGAAACTAACATCTCGGATGTAGTATTTTCCAACATTCCTGGCGTGTCGGCCCCTACTGCTCGGTGGGCACATTATATACGTCTATATCGTAATATAACCTAACCTAACCCATCTAGACCCTCGCTGGTAATGTTTTACAAAATCCCGGTCGTGTCTGCCCGTACTTCTCGGTGGGGAGATGATATACGTCTATAACGTTATATATCCTAACCTAGGGGAAACTAACATCTCGGATGTAGTATTTTCCAACATTCCTGGCGGGTCGGCCCTTACTTCTCTGTGGGCACACTATATACGTCTATATCGCAATATAGCCTAACCTAACACATCTAGACCCTCGCTGGTAATGTTTTACAAAATTCCGGTCGTGTCTGCCCGTACTTCTCGGTGGGGACATTATATACGTCTATAACGTTATATATCATAACCTAGGGGAACCTAACATCTCGGATGTAGTATTTTCCAACATTCCTGGCGGGTCGGCCCCTACTTCTCGGTGGGCACATTATATACGTCTATATCGTAATATAACCTAACCTAACCCATCTAGACCGTCGCTGGTAATGTTTTACAAAATCCCGGTCGTGTCGACCCGTACTTCTCGGTGGGGACATTATACACGTCTATAACGTTATATATCCTAACCTAAGGGAACCTAACATCTCGGATGTAGTATTTTCCAACATTCCTGGCGGGTCGGCCCCTACTTCTCGGTGGGCACATTATATACGTCTATATCGTAATATAACCTAACCTAACCCATCTAGACCCTCGCTGGTAATGTTTTACAAAATCCCGGTCGTGTCTGCCCGTACTTCTCGGTGGGGACATTATATACGTCTATAACGTTATATATCCTAACCTAGGGGAACCTAACATCTCGGATGTAGTATTTTCCAACATTCCTGGCGGGCCAGCCCCTACTTCTCGGTGGGCACATTATATACGTCTATATCGTAATATAACCTAACCTAATCCATCTAGACCCTCGCTGGTAATGTTTTACAAAATCCCGGTCGTGTCGGCCCGTACTCCTCGGTGGGGACATTATATGCGTCTATAACGTTATAAATCCTAACCTAAGGGAACCTAACTTCTCGGATGTAGTATTATCCAACATTCCTGGCGGGTCTGCCCCTACTTCTCGGTGGGCACATTATATACGTCTATATCGTAATATAACCTAACCTAACCCATCTAGACCGTCGCTGGTAATGTTTTACAAAATCCCGGTCGTGTCGACCCGTACTTCTCGGTGGGGACATTATACACGTCTATAACGTTATATATCCTAACCTAGGGGAAACTAACATCTCGGATGTAGTATTTTCCCACATTCCTGGCGGGTCGGCCCCTACTTCTCTGTGGGCACACTATATACGTCTATATCGCAATATAACCTAACCTAATCCATCTAGACCCTCGCTGGTAATGTTTTACAAAATCCCGGTCGTGTCGGCCCGTACTCCTCGGTGGGGACATTATATGCGTCTATAACGTTATAAATCCTAACCTAAGGGAACCTAACTTCTCGGATGTAGTATTATCCAACATTCCTGGCGGGTCTGCCCCTACTTCTCGGTGGGCACATTATATACGTCTATATCGTAATATAACCTAACCTAACCCATCTAGACCGTCGCTGGTAATGTTTTACAAAATCCCGGTCGTGTCGACCCGTACTTCTCGGTGGGGACATTATACACGTCTATAACGTTATATATCCTAACCTAGGGGAAACTAACATCTCGGATGTAGTATTTTACCACATTCCTGGCGGGTCGGCCCCTACTTCTCTGTGGGCACACTATATACGTCTATATCGCAATATAACCTAGCCTAACACATCTAGACCCTCGCTGGTAATGTTTTACAAAATCCCGGTCGTGTCGGCCAGTACTTCTCGGTGGGGACATTATATACGTCTATAACGTTTTATATCCTAACCTAGGGGAACCTAACATCTCGGATGTGGTATTTTCCTACATTCCTGGCGGGCCAGCCCCTACTTCTCGGTGGGCACATTATATACGTCCTTATCGTAATATAACCTAACCTAACCAATCTAGACGCTCGCTGGTAATGTTTTACAAAATTCCGGTCGTGTCTGCCCGTACTTCTCGGTGGGGACATTATATACGTCTATAACGTTATATATCATAACCTAGGGGAACCTAACATCTCGGATGTAGTATTTTCCAACATTCCTGGCGGGTCGGCCCCTACTTCTCGGTGGGCACATTATATACGTCCACATCGTAATATAACCTAACCTAACCCATCTAGACCCTCGCTGGTAATGCTTTACAAAATTCCGGTCGTGTCGGCCCGTACTTTGCCGTGGGGACATTATATACGTCTATAACGTTATATATCCTAACCTGAGGGAACCTAACATCTCGGATGTAGTATTTTCCAACATTCCTGGCGGGTCGGGCCCTACTTCTCGGTGGGCACATTATATAACGTCCATATCTTATATAACCTAACCTAACACATCTAGGCCCTCGCTGGTAATGTTTTACAAAATCCCGGTCGTGTCTGCCCGTACTTCTCGGTGGGGAGCTTATATACGTCTATAACGTTATATATCCTAACCTAGGGGAAACTAACATCTCGGATGTAGTATTTTCCAACATTCCTGGCGGGTCGGCCCCTACTTCTCTGTGGGCACACTATATACGTCTATATCGCAATATAACCTAACCTAACACATCTAGACCCTCGCTGGTAATGTTTTACAAAATCCCGGTCGTGTCGGCTCGTACTTCTCGGTGGGGACATTATATACGTCTATAACGTTATATATCCTAACCTGAGGGAACCTAACATCTCGGATGTAGTATTTTCCAACATTCCTGGCGGGTCGGCCCCTACTTCTCTGTGGGCACACTATATACGTCTATATCGCAATATAACCTAACCTAACACATCTAGACCCTCGCTGGTAATGTTTTACAAAATCCCGGTCGTGTCGGCCAGTACTTCTCGGTGGGGACATTATATACGTCTATAACGTTATATATCCTAACCTAGGGGAACCTAACATCTCGGATGTAGTATTTTCCAACATTCCTGGCGGGCCAGCCCCTACTTCTCGGTGGGCACATTATATACGTCCTTATCGTAATATAACCTAACCTAACCCATCTAGACCCTCGCTAGTAATGTTTTACAAAATTCCGGTCGTGTCTGCCCGTACTTCTCGGTGGGGACATTATATACGTCTATAACGTTATATATCATAACCTAGGGGAACCTAACATCTCGGATGTAGTATTTTCCAACATTCCTGGCGGGTCGGCCCCTACTTCTCGGTGGTTAAATTATATACGTCTATATCGTAATATAACCTAACCTAACCCATCTAGACCCTAGCTGGTAATGTTTTACAAAATACCGGTCGTGTCGGCCCGTACTTCTCGGTGGGGACATTATATACGTCTATAACGTTATATATCCTAACCTAAGGGAACCCAACTTTTCGGATGTAGTATTTTGCAACATTCCTGGCGGGTCGGCCCCTACATCTCGGTGGGCACATTATATACGTCCACATCGTAATATAACCTAACCTAACCCATCTAGACCCTCGCTGGTAATGCTTTACAAAATTCCGGTCGTGTCGGCCCGTACTTTGCCGTGGGGACATTATATACTCTATAACGTTATATATCCTAACCTGAGGGAACCTAACATCTCGGATGTAGTATTTTCCAACATCCCTGGCGGGTCGGCCCCTACTTCTCGGTGGGCACATTATATAACGTCCATATCGTAATATAACCTAACCTAACCCATCTAGACCCTCGCTGGTAATGTTTTACAAAATCCCGGTCGTGTCGGCCCGTACTCCTCGGTGGGGACATTATATGCGTCTATAACGTTATAAATCCTAACCTAAGGGAACCTAACTTCTCGGATGTAGTATTATCCAACATTCCTGGCGGGTCTGCCCCTACTTCTCGGTGGGCACATTATATACGTCTATATCGTAATATAACCTAACCTAACCCATCTAGACCGTCGCTGGTAATGTTTTACAAAATCCCGGTCGTGTCGACCCGTACTTCTCGGTGGGGACATTATACACGTCTATAACGATATATATCCTAACCTAAGGGAACCTAACATCTCGGATGTAGTATTTTCCAACATTCCTGGCGGGTCGGCCCCTACTTCTCGGTGGGCACATTATATACGTCTATATCGTAATATAACCTAACCTAACCCATCTAGACCCTCGCTGGTATTGTTTTACAAAATCCCGGTCGTGTCTGCCCGTACTTCTCGGTGGGGACATTATATACGTCTATAACGTTATATATCCTAACCTAAGGGAACCTAACATCTCGGATGTAGTATTTTCCAACATTCCTGGGGGGCCAGCCCCTACTTCTCGGTGGGCACATTATATACGTCTATATCGTAATATAACCTAACCTAACCCATCTAGACACTCGCTGGTAATGTTTTACAAAATCCCGGTCGTGTCTGCCCGTACGTCTCGGTGGGGACATTATATACGTCTATAACGTTATATATCCTAACCTAGGGGAAACTAACATCTCGGATGTAGTATTTTCCAACATTCCTGGCGGGTCGGCCCCTACTGCTCGGTGGGCACATTATATACGTCTATATCGTAATATAACCTAACCTAACCCATCTAGACCCTCGCTGGTAATGTTTTACAAAATCCCGGTCGTGTCTGCCCGTACTTCTCGGTGGGGAGATTATATACGTCTATAACGTTATATATCCTAACCTAGGGGAAACTAACATCTCGGATGTAGTATTTTCCAACATTCCTGGCGGGTCGGCCCTTACTTCTCTGTGGGCACACTATATACGTCTATATCGCAATATAGCCTAACCTAACACATCTAGACCCTCGCTGGTAATGTTTTACAAAATTCCGGTCGTGTCTGCCCGTACTTCTCGGTGGGGACATTATATACGTCTATAACGTTATATATCATAACCTAGGGGAACCTAACATCTCGGATGTAGTATTTTCCAACATTCCTGGCGGGTCGGCCCCTACTTCTCGGTGGGCACATTAAATACGTCTATATCGTAATATAACCTAACCTAACCCATCTAGACCGTCGCTGGTAATGTTTTACAAAATCCCGGTCGTGTCGACCCGTACTTCTCGGTGGGGACATTATACACGTCTATAACGTTATACATCCTAACCTAAGGGAACCTAACATCTCGGATGTAGTATTTTCCAACATTCCTGGCGGGTCGGCCCCTACTTCTCGGTGGGCACATTATATACGTCTATATCGTAATATAACCTAACCTAACCCATCTAGACACTCGCTGGTAATGTTTTACAAAATCCCGGTCGTGTCTGCCCGTACTTCTCGGTGGGGACATTATATACGTCTATAACGTTATATATCCTAACCTAGGGGAACCTAACATCTCGGATGTAGTATTTTCCAACATTCCTGGCGGGCCAGCCCCTACTTCTCGGTGGGCACATTATATACGTCTATATCGTAATATAACCTAACCTAACCCATCTAGACCCTCGCTGGTAATGTTTTACAAAATCCCGGTCGTGTCTGCCCGTACGTCTCGGTGGGGACATTATATACGTCTATAACGTTATATATCCTAACCTAGGGGAAACTAACATCTCGGATGTAGTATTTTCCAACATTCCTGGCGGGTCGGCCCCTACTTCTCGGTGGGCACATTATATACGTCTATATCGTAATATAACCTAACCTAACCCATCTAGACCCTCGCTGGTAATGTTTTACAAAATCCCGGTCGTGTCTGCCCGTACTTCTCGGTGGGGAGATTATATACGTCTATAACGTTATATATCCTAACCTAGGGGAAACTAACATCTCGGATGTAGTATTTTCCCACATTCCTGGCGGGTCGGCCCCTACTTCTCTGTGGGCACACTATATACGTCTATATCGCAATATAACCTAGCCTAACACATCTAGACCCTCGCTGGTAATGTTTTACAAAATCCCGGTCGTGTCGGCCAGTACTTCTCGGTGGGGACATTATATACGTCTATAACGTTTTATATCCTAACCTAGGGGAACCTAACATCTCGGATGTGGTATTTTCCTACATTCCTGGCGGGCCAGCCCCTACTTCTCGGTGGGCACATTATATACGTCCTTATCGTAATATAACCTAACCTAACCAATCTAGACGCTCGCTGGTAATGTTTTACAAAATTCCGGTCGTGTCTGCCCGTACTTCTCGGTGGGGACATTATATACGTCTATAACGTTATATATCATAACCTAGGGGAACCTAACATCTCGGATGTAGTATTTTCCAACATTCCTGGCGGGTCGGCCCCTACTTCTCGGTGGGCACATTATATACGTCTATATCGTAATATAACCTAACCTAACCCATCTAGACCGTCGCTGGTAATGTTTTACAAAATCCCGGTCGTGTCGACCCGTACTTCTCGGTGGGGACATTATACACGTCTATAACGATATATATCCTAACCTAAGGGAACCTAATATCTCGGATGTAGTATTTTCCAACATTCCTGGCGGGTCGGCCCCTACTTCTCGGTGGGCACATTATATACGTCTATATCGTAATATAACCTAACCTAACCCATCTAGACCCTCGCTGGTATTGTTTTACAAAATCCCGGTCGTGTCTGCCCGTACTTCTCGGTGGGGACATTATATACGTCTATAACGTTATATATCCTAACCTAAGGGAACCTAACATCTCGGATGTAGTATTTTCCAACATTCCTGGGGGGCCAGCCCCTACTTCTCGGTGGGCACATTATATACGTCTATATCGTAATATAACCTAACCTAACCCATCTAGACACTCGCTGGTAATGTTTTACAAAATCCCGGTCGTGTCTGCCCGTACGTCTCGGTGGGGACATTATATACGTCTATAACGTTATATATCCTAACCTAGGGGAAACTAACATCTCGGATGTAGTATTTTCCAACATTCCTGGCGGGTCGGCCCCTACTGCTCGGTGGGCACATTATATACGTCTATATCGTAATATAACCTATCCTATCCCATCTAGACCCTCGCTGGTAAAGTTTTACAAAATCCCGGTCGTGTCTGCCCGTACTTCTCGGTGGGGAGATTATATACGTCTATAACGTTATATATCCTAACCTAGGGGAAACTAACATCTCGGATGTAGTATTTTCCAACATTCCTGGCGGGTCGGCCCTTACTTCTCTGTGGGCACACTATATACGTCTATATCGCAATATAGCCTAACCTAACACATCTAGACCCTCGCTGGTAATGTTTTACAAAATTCCGGTCGTGTCTGCCCGTACTTCTCGGTGGGGACATTATATACGTCTATAACGTTATATATCATAACCTAGGGGAACCTAACATCTCGGATGTAGTATTTTCCAACATTCCTGGCGGGTCGGCCCCTACTTCTCGGTGGGCACATTATATACGTCTATATCGTAATATAACCTAACCTAACCCATCTAGACCGTCACTGGTAATGTTTTACAAAATCCCGGTCGTGTCGACCCGTACTTCTCGGTGGGGACATTATACACGTCTATAACGTTATATATCCTAACCTAAGGGAACCTAACATCTCGGATGTAGTATTTTCCAACATTCCTGGCGGGTCGGCCCCTACTTCTCGGTGGGCACATTATATACGTCTATATCGTAATATAACCTAACCTAACCCATCTAGACCCTCGCTGGTAATGTTTTACAAAATCCCGGTCGTGCCGACCCGTACTTCTCGGTGGGGACATTATACACGTCTATAACGTTATATATCCTAACCTAGGGGAAACTAACATCTCGGATGTAGTATTTTCCCACATTCCTGGCGGGTCGGCCCCTACTTCTCTGTGGGCACACTATATACGTCTATATCGCAATATAACCTAGCCTAACACATCTAGACCCTCGCTGGTAATGTTTTACAAAATCCCGGTCGTGTCGGCCAGTACTTCTCGGTGGGGACATTATATACGTCTATAACGTTTTATATCCTAACCTAGGGGAACCTAACATCTCGGATGTGGTATTTTCCTACATTCCTGGCGGGCCAGCCCCTACTTCTCGGTGGGCACATTATATACGTCCTTATCGTAATATAACCTAACCTAACCCATCTAGACGCTCGCTGGTAATGTTTTACAAAATTCCGGTCGTGTCTGCCCGTACTTCTCGGTGGGGACATTATATACGTCTATAACGTTATATATCATAACCTAGGGGAACCTAACATCTCGGATGTAGTATTTTCCAACATTCCTGGCGGGTCGGCCCCTACTTCTCGGTGGGCACATTATATACGTCCACATCGTAATATAACCTAACCTAACCCATCTAGACCCTCGCTGGTAATGCTTTACAAAATTCCGGTCGTGTCGGCCCGTACTTTGCCGTGGGGACATTATATACGTCTATAACGTTATATATCCTAACCTGAGGGAACCTAACATCTCGGATGTAGTATTTTCCAACATTCCTGGCGGGTCGGGCCCTACTTCTCGGTGGGCACATTATATAACGTCCATATCTTATATAACCTAACCTAACACATCTAGGCCCTCGCTGGTAATGTTTTACAAAATTCCGGTCGTGTCTGCCTGTACTTCTCGGTGGGGACATTATATACGTCTATAACGTTATATATCATAACCTAGGGGAACCTAACATCTCGGATGTAGTATTTTCCAACATTCCTGGCGGGTCGGCCCCTACTTCTCGGTGGTTAAATTATATACGTCTATATCGTAATATAACCTAACCTAACCGATCTGGACCCTCGCTGGTAATGTTTTACAAAATCCCGGTCGTGTCTGCCCGTACTTCTCGGTGGGGACATTGTGTACGTCTATAAAGTTATATATCCTAACCTGAGGGAACCTAACATCTCGGATGTAGTATTTTCCAACATTCCTGGCGGGTCGGCCCCTACTTCTCGGTGGGCACATTATATACGTCCACATCGTAATATAACCTAACCTAACCCATCTAGACCCTCGCTGGTAATGCTTTACAAAATTCCGGTCTTGTCGGCCCGTACTTTGCCGTGGGGACATTATATACGTCTATAACGTTATATATCCTAACCTAGGGGAAACTAACATCTCGGATGTAGTATTTTCCAACATTCCTGGCGGGTCGGCCCCTACTTCTCTGTGGGCACACTATATACGTCTATATCGCAATATAACCTAACCTAACACATCTAGACCCTCGCTGGTAATGTTTTACAAAATCCCGGTCGTGTCGGCCCGTACTTCTCGGTGGGGACATTATATACGTCTATAACGTTATATATCCTAACCTGAGGGAACCTAACATCTCGGATGTTGTATTTTCCAACATTCCTGGCGGGTCGGCCCCTACTTCTCTGTGGGCACACTATATACGTCTATATCGCAATATAACCTAACCTAACACATCTAGACCCTCGCTGGTAATGTTTTACAAAATCCCGGTCGTGTCGGCCAGTACTTCTCGGTGGGGACATTATATACGTCTATAACGTTATATATCCTAACCTAGGGGAACCTAACATCTCGGATGAAGTATTTTCCAACATTCCTGGCGGGCCAGCCCCTACTTCTCGGTGGGCACATTATATACGTCCTTATCGTAATATAACCTAACCTAACCCATCTAGACCCTCGCTGGTAATGTTTTACAAAATTCCGGTCGTGTCTGCCCGTACTTCTCGGTGGGGACATTATATACGTCTATAACGTTATATATCATAACCTAGGGGAACCTAACATCTCGGATGTAGTATTTTCCAACATTCCTGGCGGGTCGGCCCCTACTTCTCGGTGGGCACATTATATACGTCTATATCGTAATATAACCTAACCTAACCCATCTAGACCCTCGCTGGTAATGTTTTACAAAATCCCGGTCGTGTCTGCCCGTACTTCTCGGTGGGGACATTATATACGTCTATAACGTTATATATCCTAACCTAGGGGAACCTAACATCTCGGATGTAGTATTTTCCAACATTCCTGGCGGGCCAGCCCCTACTTCTCGGTGGGCACATTATATACGTCTACATCGTAATATAACCTAACCTAACCCATCTAGACCCTCGCTGGTAATGCTTTACAAAATTCCGGTCGTGTCGGCCCGTACTTTGCCGTGGGGACATTATATACGTCTATAACGTTATATATCCTAACCTGAGGGAACCTAACATCTCGGATGTAGTATTTTCTAACATTCCTGGCGGGTCGGCCCCTACTTCTCGGTGGGCACATTATATAACGTCCATATCGTAATATAACCTAACCTAACCCATCTAGACCCTCGCTGGTAATGTTTTACAAAATCCCGGTCGTGTCGGCCCGTACACCTCGGTGGGGACATTATATGCGTCTATAACGTTATAAATCCTAACCTAAGGGAACCTAACTTCTCGGATGTAGTATTATCCAACATTCCTGGCGGGTCTGCCCCTACTTCTCGGTGGGCACATTATATACGTCTATATCGTAATATAACCTAACCTAACCCATCTAGACCGTCGCTGGTAATGTTTTACAAAATCCCGGTCGTGTCGACCCGTACTTCTCGGTGGGGACATTATACTCGTCTATAACGTTATATATCCTAACCTAAGGGAACCTAACATCTCGGATGTAGTATTTTCCAACATTCCTGGCGGGTCGGCCCCTACTTCTCTGTGGGCACACTATATACGTCTATATCGCAATATAACCTAACCTAACACATCTAGACCCTCGCTGGTAATGTTTTACAAAATCCCGGTCGTGTCGGCCAGTACTTCTCGGTGGGGACATTATATACGTCTATAACGTTATATATCCTAACCTAGGGGAACCTAACATCTCGGATGTAGTATTTTCCAACATTCCTGGCGGGCCAGCCCCTACTTCTCGGTGGGCACATTATATACGTCCTTATCGTAATATAACCTAACCTAACCCATCTAGACCCTCGCTGGTAATGTTTTACAAAATTCCGGTCGTGTCTGCCCGTACTTCTCGGTGGGGACATTATATACGTCTATAACGTTATATATCATAACCTAGGGGAACCTAACATCTCGGATGTAGTATTTTCCAACATTCCTGGCGGGCCAGCCCCTACTTCTCGGTGGGCACATTATATACGTCCACATCGTAATATAACCTAACCTAACCCATCTAGACCCTCGCTGGTAATGCTTTACAAAATTCCGGTCGTGTCGGCCCGTACTTTGCCGTGGGGACATTATATACGTCTATAACGTTATATATCCTAACCTGAGGGAACCTAACATCTCGGATGTAGTATTTTCCAACATTCCTGGCGGGTCGGCCCCTACTTCTCGGTGGGCACATTATATAACGTCCATATCTTATATAACCTAACCTAACACATCTAGGCCCTCGCTGGTAATGTTTTACAAAATCCCGGTCGTGTCTGCCCGTACTTCTCGGTGGGGAGATTATATACGTCTATAACGTTATATATCCTAACCTAGGGGAAACTAACATCTCGGATGTAGTATTTTCCAACATTCCTGGCGGGTCGGCCCCTACTTCTCTGTGGGCACACTATATACGTCTATATCGCAATATAACCTAACCTGACACATCTAGACCCTCGCTGGTAATGTTTTACAAAATCCCGGTCGTGTCGGCCCGTACTTCTCGGTGGGGACATTATATACGTCTGTAACGTTATATATCCTAACCTGAGGGAACCTAACATCTCGGATGTAGTATTTTCCAACATTCCTGGCGGGTCGGCCCCTACTTCTCGGTAGGCACATTATATAACGTCCATATCGTAATATAACCTAACCTAACCCATCTAGACCCTCGCTGGTAATGTTTTACAAAATCCCGGTCGTGTCGGCCCGTACTCCTCGGTGGGGACATTATATACGTCTATAACGTTTTATATCCTAACCTAGGGGAACCTAACTTCTCGGATGTAGTATTATCCAACATTCCTGGCGGGTCTGCCCCTACTTCTCGGTGGGCACATTATATACGTCTATATCGTAATATAACCTAACCTAACCCATCTAGACCGTCGCTGGTAATGTTTTACAAAATCCCGGTCGTGTCGACCCGTACTTCTCGGTGGGGACATTATACTCGTCTATAACGTTATATATCCTAACCTAAGGGAACCTAACATCTCGGATGTAGTATTTTCCAACATTCCTGGCGGGTCGGCCCCTACTTCTCTGTGGGCACACTATATACGTCTATATCGCAATATAACCTAACCTAACACATCTAGACCCTCGCTGGTAATGTTTTACAAAATCCCGGTCGTGTCGGCCAGTACTTCTCGGTGGGGACATTATATACGTCTATAACGTTATATATCCTAACCTAGGGGAACCTAACATCTCGGATGTAGTATTTTCCAACATTCCTGGCGGGCCAGCCCCTACTTCTCGGTGGGCACATTATATACGTCCTTATCGTAATATAACCTAACCTAACCCATCTAGACCCTCGCTGGTAATGTTTTACAAAATTCCGGTCGTGTCTGCCCGTACTTCTCGGTGGGGACATTATATACGTCTATAACGTTATATATCATAACCTAGGGGAACCTAACATCTCGGATGTAGTATTTTCCAACATTCCTGGCGGGCCAGCCCCTACTTCTCGGTGGGCACATTATATACGTCCACATCGTAATATAACCTAACCTAACCCATCTAGACCCTCGCTGGTAATGCTTTACAAAATTCCGGTCGTGTCGGCCCGTACTTTGCCGTGGGGACATTATATACGTCTATAACGTTATATATCCTAACCTGAGGGAACCTAACATCTCGGATGTAGTATTTTCCAACATTCCTGGCGGGTCGGCCCCTACTTCTCGGTGGGCACATTATATAACGTCCATATCTTATATAACCTAACCTAACACATCTAGGCCCTCGCTGGTAATGTTTTACAAAATCCCGGTCGTGTCTGCCCGTACTTCTCGGTGGGGAGATTATATACGTCTATAACGTTATATATCCTAACCTAGGGGAAACTAACATCTCGGATGTAGTATTTTCCAACATTCCTGGCGGGTCGGCCCCTACTTCTCTGTGGGCACACTATATACGTCTATATCGCAATATAACCTAACCTGACACATCTAGACCCTCGCTGGTAATGTTTTACAAAATCCCGGTCGTGTCGGCCCGTACTTCTCGGTGGGGACATTATATACGTCTGTAACGTTATATATCCTAACCTGAGGGAACCTAACATCTCGGATGTAGTATTTTCCAACATTCCTGGCGGGTCGGCCCCTACTTCTCGGTAGGCACATTATATAACGTCCATATCGTAATATAACCTAACCTAACCCATCTAGACCCTCGCTGGTAATGTTTTACAAAATCCCGGTCGTGTCGGCCCGTACTCCTCGGTGGGGACATTATATACGTCTATAACGTTTTATATCCTAACCTAGGGGAACCTAACATCTCGGATGTGGTATTTTCCTACATTCCTGGCGGGCCAGCCCCTACTTCTCGGTGGGCACATTATATACGTCCTTATCGTAATATAACCTAACCTAACTAATCTAGACGCTCGCTGGTAATGTTTTACAAAATTCCGGTCGTGTCTGCCCGTACTTCTCGGTGGGGACATTATATACGTCTATAACGTTATATATCATAACCTAGGGGAACCTAACATCTCGGATGTAGTATTTTCCAACATTCCTGGCGGGTCGGCCCCTACTTCTCGGTGGGCACATTATATACGTCCACATCGTAATATAACCTAACCTAACCCATCTAGACCCTCGCTGGTAATGCTTTACAAAATTCCGGTCGTGTCGGCCCGTACTTTGCCGTGGGGACATTATATACGTCTATAACGTTATATATCCTAACCTGAGGGAACCTAACATCTCGGATGTAGTATTTTCCAACATTCCTGGCGGGTCGGGCCCTACTTCTCGGTGGGCACATTATATAACGTCCATATCTTATATAACCTAACCTAACACATCTAGGCCCTCGCTGGTAATGTTTTACAAAATCCCGGTCGTGTCTGCCCGTACTTCTCGGTGGGGAGATTATATACGTCTATAACGTTATATATCCTAACCTAGGGGAAACTAACATCTCGGATGTAGTATTTTCCAACATTCCTGGCGGGTCGGCCCCTACTTCTCTGTGGGCACACTATATACGTCTATATCGCAATATAACCTAACCTAACACATCTAGACCCTCGCTGGTAATGTTTTACAAAATCCCGGTCGTGTCGGCCCGTACTTCTCGGTGGGGACATTATATACGTCTATAACGTTATATATCCTAACCTGAGGGAACCTAACATCTCGGATGTAGTATTTTCCAACATTCCTGGCGGGTCGGCCCCTACTTCTCTGTGGGCACACTATATACGTCTATATCGCAATATAACCTAACCTAACACATCTAGACCCTCGCTGGTAATGTTTTACAAAATCCCGGTCGTGTCGACCCGTACTTCTCGATGGGGACATTATACACGTCTATAACGTTATATATCCTAACCTAGGGGAACCTAACATCTCGGATGTAGTATTTTCCAACATTCCTGGCGGGCCAGCCCCTACTTCTCGGTGGGCACATTATATACGTCCTTATCGTAATATAACCTAACCTAACCCATCTAGACCCTCGCTGGTAATGTTTTACAAAATTCCGGTCGTGTCTGCCTGTACTTCTCGGTGGGGACATTATATACGTCTATAACGTTATATATCATAACCTAGGGGAACCTAACATCTCGGATGTAGTATTTTCCAACATTCCTGGCGGGTCGGCCCCTACTTCTCGGTGGTTAAATTATATACGTCTATATCGTAATATAACCTAACCTAACCGATCTGGACCCTCGCTGGTAATGTTTTACAAAATCCCGGTCGTGTCTGCCCGTACTTCTCGGTGGGGACATTGTGTACGTCTATAAAGTTATATATCCTAACCTGAGGGAACCTAACATCTCGGATGTAGTATTTTCCAACATTCCTGGCGGGTCGGCCCCTACTTCTCGGTGGGCACATTATATACGTCCACATCGTAATATAACCTAACCTAACCCATCTAGACCCTCGCTGGTAATGCTTTACAAAATTCCGGTCTTGTCGGCCCGTACTTTGCCGTGGGGACATTATATACGTCTATAACGTTATATATCCTAACCTAGGGGAAACTAACATCTCGGATGTAGTATTTTCCAACATTCCTGGCGGGTCGGCCCCTACTTCTCTGTGGGCACACTATATACGTCTATATCGCAATATAACCTAACCTAACACATCTAGACCCTCGCTGGTAATGTTTTACAAAATCCCGGTCGTGTCGGCCCGTACTTCTCGGTGGGGACATTATATACGTCTATAACGTTATATATCCTAACCTGAGGGAACCTAACATCTCGGATGTTGTATTTTCCAACATTGCTGGCGGGTCGGCCCCTACTTCTCTGTGGGCACACTATATACGTCTATATCGCAATATAACCTAACCTAACACATCTAGACCCTCGCTGGTAATGTTTTACAAAATCCCGGTCGTGTCGGCCAGTACTTCTCGGTGGGGACATTATATACGTCTATAACGTTATATATCCTAACCTAGGGGAACCTAACATCTCGGATGTAGTATTTTCCAACATTCCTGGCGGGCCAGCCCCTACTTCTCGGTGGGCACATTATATACGTCCTTATCGTAATATAACCTAACCTAACCCATCTAGACCCTCGCTGGTAATGTTTTACAAAATTCCGGTCGTGTCTGCCCGTACTTCTCGGTGGGGACATTATATACGTCTATAACGTTATATATCATAACCTAGGGGAACCTAACATCTCGGATGTAGTATTTTCCAACATTCCTGGCGGGTCGGCCCCTACTTCTCGGTGGGCACATTATATACGTCTATATCGTAATATAACCTAACATAACCCATCTAGACCCTCGCTGGTAATGTTTTACAAAATCCCGGTCGTGTCTGCCCGTACTTCTCGGTGGGGACATTATATACGTCTATAACGTTATATATCCTAACCTAGGGGAACCTAACATCTCGGATGTAGTATTTTCCAACATTCCTGGCGGGCCAGCCCCTACTTCTCGGTGGGCACATTATATACGTCTACATCGTAATATAACCTAACCTAACCCATCTAGACCCTCGCTGGTAATGTTTTACAAAATCCCGGTCGTGTCGGCCCGTACTCCTCGGTGGGGACATTATATGCGTCTATAACGTTATAAATCCTAACCTAAGGGAACCTAACTTCTCGGATGTAGTATTATCCAACATTCCTGGCGGGTCTGCCCCTACTTCTCGGTGGGCACATTATATACGTCTATATCGTAATATAACCTAACCTAACCCATCTAGACCGTCGCTGGTAATGTTTTACAAAATCCCGGTCGTGTCGACCCGTACTTCTCGGTGGGGACATTATACTCGTCTATAACGTTATATATCCTAACCTAAGGGAACCTAACATCTCGGATGTAGTATTTTCCAACATTCCTGGCGGGTCGGCCCCTACTTCTCTGTGGGCACACTATATACGTCTATATCGCAATATAACCTAACCTAACACATCTAGACCCTCGCTGGTAATGTTTTACAAAATCCCGGTCGTGTCGGCCAGTACTTCTCGGTGGGGACATTATATACGTCTATAACGTTATATATCCTAACCTAGGGGAACCTAACATCTCGGATGTAGTATTTTCCAACATTCCTGGCGGGCCAGCCCCTACTTCTCGGTGGGCACATTATATACGTCCTTATCGTAATATAACCTAACCTAACCCATCTAGACCCTCGCTGGTAATGTTTTACAAAATTCCGGTCGTGTCTGCCCGTACTTCTCGGTGGGGACATTATATACGTCTATAACGTTATATATCATAACCTAGGGGAACCTAACATCTCGGATGTAGTATTTTCCAACATTCCTGGCGGGCCAGCCCCTACTTCTCGGTGGGCACATTATATACGTCCACATCGTAATATAACCTAACCTAACCCATCTAGACCCTCGCTGGTAATGCTTTACAAAATTCCGGTCGTGTCGGCCCGTACTTTGCCGTGGGGACATTATATACGTCTATAACGTTATATATCCTAACCTGAGGGAACCTAACATCTCGGATGTAGTATTTTCCAACATTCCTGGCGGGTCGGCCCCTACTTCTCGGTGGGCACATTATATAACGTCCATATCTTATATAACCTAACCTAACACATCTAGGCCCTCGCTGGTAATGTTTTACAAAATCCCGGTCGTGTCTGCCCGTACTTCTCGGTGGGGAGATTATATACGTCTATAACGTTATATATCCTAACCTAGGGGAAACTAACATCTCGGATGTAGTATTTTCCAACATTCCTGGCGGGTCGGCCCCTACTTCTCTGTGGGCACACTATATACGTCTATATCGCAATATAACCTAACCTGACACATCTAGACCCTCGCTGGTAATGTTTTACAAAATCCCGGTCGTGTCGGCCCGTACTTCTCGGTGGGGACATTATATACGTCTGTAACGTTATATATCCTAACCTGAGGGAACCTAACATCTCGGATGTAGTATTTTCCAACATTCCTGGCGGATCGGCCCCTACTTCTCGGTAGGCACATTATATAACGTCCATATCGTAATATAACCTAACCTAACCCATCTAGACCCTCGCTGGTAATGTTTTACAAAATCCCGGTCGTGTCGGCCCGTACTCCTCGGTGGGGACATTATATGCGTCTATAACGTTATAAATCCTAACCTAAGGGAACCTAACTTCTCGGATGTAGTATTATCCAACATTCCTGGCGGGTCTGCCCCTACTTCTCGGTGGGCACATTATATACGTCTATATCGTAATATAACCTAACCTAACCCATCTAGACCGTCGCTGGTAATGTTTTACAAAATCCCGGTCGTGTCGACCCGTACTTCTCGGTGGGGACATTATACACGTCTATAACGATATATATCCTAACCTAAGGGAACCTAACATCTCGGATGTAGTATTTTCCAACATTCCTGGCGGGTCGGCCCCTACTTCTCGGTGGGCACATTATATACGTCTATATCGTAACATAACCTAACCTAACCCATCTAGACCCTCGCTGGTAATGTTTTACAAAATCCCGGTCGTGTCGGCCCGTACTTCTCGGTGGGGACATTATATACGTCTGTAACGTTATATATCCTAACCTGAGGGAACCTAACATCTCGGATGTAGTATTTTCCAACATTCCTGGCGGGTCGGCCCCTACTTCTCGGTGGGCACATTATATACGTCCACATCGTAATATAACCTAACCTAACCCATCTAGACCCTCGCTGGTAATGCTTTATAAAATTCCGGTCGTGTGGGCCCGTACTTTGCCGTGGGGACATTATATACGTCTATAAAGTTATATATCCTAACCTGAGGGAACCTAACATCTCGGATGTAGTATTTTCCAACATTCCTGGCGGGTCGGCCCCTACTTCTCGGTGGGCACATTATATAACGTCCATATCGTAATATAACCTAACCTAACCCATCTAGACCCTCGCTGGTAATGTTTTACAAAATCCCGGTCGTGTCGGCCCGTACTCCTCGGTGGGGACATTATATACGTCTATAACGTTATATATCATAACCTAGGGGAACCTAACATCTCGGATGTAGTATTTTCCGACATTCCTGGCGGGTCGGCCCCTACTTCTCGGTGGTTAAATTATATACGTCTATATCGTAATATAACCTAACCTAACCCATCTAGACCCTCGCTGGTAATGTTTTACAAAATACCGGTCGTGTCGGCCCGTACTTCTCGGTGGGGACATTATATACGTCTATAACGTTATATATCCTAACCTAGGGGAACCTAACATCTCGGATGTAGTATTTTCCAACATTCCTGGCGGGCCAGCCCCTACTTCTCGGTGGGCACATTATATACGTCTATATCGTAATATAACCTAACCTAACCCATCTAGACCCTCGCTGGTAATGTTTTACAAAATCCCGGTCGTGTCTGCCCGTACTTCTCGGTGGGGACATTATATACGTCTAGAACGTTATATATCATAACCTAAGGGAACCTAACATCTCGGATGTAGTATTTTCCAACATTCCTGGCGGGTCGGCCCCTACTTCTCGGTGGGCAAATTATATACGTCTATATCGTAATATAACCTAACCTAACCCATCTAGACCCTCGCTGGTAATGTTTTACAAAATACCGGTCGTGTCGGCCCGTACTTCTCGGTGGGGACATTATATACGTCTATAACGTTATATATCCTAACCTAAGGGAACCCAACTTTTCGGATGTAGTATTTTCCAACATTCCTGGCGGGTCGGCCCCTACTTCTCGGTGGGCACATTATATACGTCTATATCGCAATATAACCTAACCTAACCCATCTAGACCCTCGCTGGTAATGTTTTACGAAATCCCGGTCGTGTCGGCCCGTACTTCTCGGTGGGGACATTATATACGTCTATAACGTTATATATCCTAACCTAAGGGAACCTAACATCTCGGATGTAGTATTTTCCAACATTCCTGGCGGGTCGGCCCCTACTTCTCGGTGGGCATATTATATACGTCTATATCGTAATATAACCTAACCTAACCCATCTAGACCCTCGCTGGTAATGTTTTACAAAATCCCGGTCGTGTCTGCCCGTACGTCTCGGTGGGGACATTACATACGTCTATAACGTTATATATCCTAACCTAGGGGAAACTAACATCTCGGATGTGGTATTTTCCAACATTCCTGGCGGGTCCGCCCCTACTTCTCGGTGGGCACATTATATACGTCTATATCGTAATATAACCTATCCTAACCCATCTAGACCCTCGCTGGTAATGTTTTACAAAATCCCGGTCGTGTCTGCCCGTACTTCTCGGTGGGGAGATTATATACGTCTATAACGTTATATATCCTAACCTAGGGGAAACTAACATCTCGGATGTAGTATTTTCCAACATTCCTGGCGGGTCGGCCCCTACTTCTCTGTGGGCACACTATATACGTCTATATCGCAATATAACCTAACCTAACACATCTAGACCCTCGCTGGTAATGTTTTACAAAATCCCGGTCGTGTCGGCCAGTACTTCTCGGTGGGGACATTATATACGTCTATAACGTTATATATCCTAACCTAGGGGAACCTAACATCTCGGATGTAGTATTTTCCAACATTCCTGGCGGGCCAGCCCCTACTTCTCGGTGGGCACATTATATACGTACTTATCGTAATATAACCTAACCTAACCCATCTAGACCCTCGCTGGTAATGTTTTACAAAATTCCGGTCGTGTCTGCCCGTACTTCTCGGTGGGGACATTATATACGTCTATAACGTTATATATCATAACCTAGGGGAACCTAACATCTCGGATGTAGTATTTTCCAACATTCCTGGCGGGTCGGCCCCTACTTCTCGGTGGGCACATTATATACGTCCACATCGTAATATAACCTAACCTAACCCATCTAGACCCTCGCTGGTAATGCTTTACAAAATTCCGGTCGTGTGGGCCCGTACTTTGCCGTGGGGACATTATATACGTCTATAAAGTTATATATCCTAACCTGAGGGAACCTAACATCTCGGATGTAGTATTTTCCAACATTCCTGGCGGGTCGGCCCCTACTTCTCGGTGGGCACATTATATAACGTCCATATCGTAATATAACCTAACCTAACCCATCTAGACCCTCGCTGGTAATGTTTTACAAAATCCCGGTCGTGTCGGCCCGTACTCCTTGGTGGGGACAATATATGCGTCTATAACGTTATAAATCCTAACCTAAGGGAACCTAACTTCTCGGATGTAGTATTATCCAACATTCCTGGCGGGTCTGCCCCTACTTCTCGGTGGGCACATTATATACGTCTATATCGTAATATAACCTAACCTAACCCATCTAGACCGCCGCTGGTAATGTTTTACAAAATCCCGGTCGTGTCGAACCGTACTTCTCGGTGGGGACATTATACACGTCTATAACGTTATATATCCTAACCTAAGGGAACCTAACATCTCGGATGTAGTATTTTCCAACATTCCTGGCGTGTCGGCCCCTACTTCTCGGTGGGCACATTATATACGTCCTTATCGTAATATAACCTAACCTAACCCATCTAGACCCTCGCTGGTAATGTTTTACAAAATTCCGGTCGTGTCTGCCTGTACTTCTCGGTGGGGACATTATATACGTCTATAACGTTATATATCATAACCTAGGGGAACCTAACATCTCGGATGTAGTATTTTCCAACATTCCTGGCGGGTCGGCCCCTACTTCTCGGTGGTTAAATTATATACGTCTATATCGTAATATAACCTAACCTAACCGATCTGGACCCTCGCTGGTAATGTTTTACAAAATCCCGGTCGTGTCTGCCCGTACTTCTCGGTGGGGACATTGTGTACGTCTATAAAGTTATATATCCTAACCTGAGGGAACCTAACATCTCGGATGTAGTATTTTCCAACATTCCTGGCGGGTCGGCCCCTACTTCTCGGTGGGCACATTATATACGTCCACATCGTAATATAACCTAACCTAACCCATCTAGACCCTCGCTGGTAATGCTTTACAAAATTCCGGTCTTGTCGGCCCGTACTTTGCCGTGGGGACATTATATACGTCTATAACGTTATATATCCTAACCTAGGGGAAACTAACATCTCGGATGTAGTATTTTCCAACATTCCTGGCGGGTCGGCCCCTACTTCTCTGTGGGCACACTATATACGTCTATATCGCAATATAACCTAACCTAACACATCTAGACCCTCGCTGGTAATGTTTTACAAAATCCCGGTCGTGTCGGCCCGTACTTCTCGGTGGGGACATTATATACGTCTATAACGTTATATATCCTAACCTGAGGGAACCTAACATCTCGGATGTTGTATTTTCCAACATTCCTGGCGGGTCGGCCCCTACTTCTCTGTGGGCACACTATATACGTCTATATCGCAATATAACCTAACCTAACACATCTAGACCCTCGCTGGTAATGTTTTACAAAATCCCGGTCGTGTCGGCCAGTACTTCTCGGTGGGGACATTATATACGTCTATAACGTTATATATCCTAACCTAGGGGAACCTAACATCTCGGATGAAGTATTTTCCAACATTCCTGGCGGGCCAGCCCCTACTTCTCGGTGGGCACATTATATACGTCCTTATCGTAATATAACCTAACCTAACCCATCTAGACCCTCGCTGGTAATGTTTTACAAAATTCCGGTCGTGTCTGCCCGTACTTCTCGGTGGGGACATTATATACGTCTATAACGTTATATATCATAACCTAGGGGAACCTAACATCTCGGATGTAGTATTTTCCAACATTCCTGGCGGGTCGGCCCCTACTTCTCGGTGGGCACATTATATACGTCTATATCGTAATATAACCTAACCTAACCCATCTAGACCCTCGCTGGTAATGTTTTACAAAATCCCGGTCGTGTCTGCCCGTACTTCTCGGTGGGGACATTATATACGTCTATAACGTTATATATCCTAACCTAGGGGAACCTAACATCTCGGATGTAGTATTTTCCAACATTCCTGGCGGGCCAGCCCCTACTTCTCGGTGGGCACATTATATACGTCTACATCGTAATATAACCTAACCTAACCCATCTAGACCCTCGCTGGTAATGCTTTACAAAATTCCGGTCGTGTCGGCCCGTACTTTGCCGTGGGGACATTATATACGTCTATAACGTTATATATCCTAACCTGAGGGAACCTAACATCTCGGATGTAGTATTTTCTAACATTCCTGGCGGGTCGGCCCCTACTTCTCGGTGGGCACATTATATAACGTCCATATCGTAATATAACCTAACCTAACCCATCTAGACCCTCGCTGGTAATGTTTTACAAAATCCCGGTCGTGTCGGCCCGTACTCCTCGGTGGGGACATTATATGCGTCTATAACGTTATAAATCCTAACCTAAGGGAACCTAACTTCTCGGATGTAGTATTATCCAACATTCCTGGCGGGTCTGCCCCTACTTCTCGGTGGGCACATTATATACGTCTATATCGTAATATAACCTAACCTAACCCATCTAGACCGTCGCTGGTAATGTTTTACAAAATCCCGGTCGTGTCGACCCGTACTTCTCGGTGGGGACATTATACTCGTCTATAACGTTATATATCCTAACCTAAGGGAACCTAACATCTCGGATGTAGTATTTTCCAACATTCCTGGCGGGTCGGCCCCTACTTCTCTGTGGGCACACTATATACGTCTATATCGCAATATAACCTAACCTAACACATCTAGACCCTCGCTGGTAATGTTTTACAAAATCCCGGTCGTGTCGGCCAGTACTTCTCGGTGGGGACATTATATACGTCTATAACGTTATATATCCTAACCTAGGGGAACCTAACATCTCGGATGTAGTATTTTCCAACATTCCTGGCGGGCCAGCCCCTACTTCTCGGTGGGCACATTATATACGTCCTTATCGTAATATAACCTAACCTAACCCATCTAGACCCTCGCTGGTAATGTTTTACAAAATTCCGGTCGTGTCTGCCCGTACTTCTCGGTGGGGACATTATATACGTCTATAACGTTATATATCATAACCTAGGGGAACCTAACATCTCGGATGTAGTATTTTCCAACATTCCTGGCGGGCCAGCCCCTACTTCTCGGTGGGCACATTATATACGTCCACATCGTAATATAACCTAACCTAACCCATCTAGACCCTCGCTGGTAATGCTTTACAAAATTCCGGTCGTGTCGGCCCGTACTTTGCCGTGGGGACATTATATACGTCTATAACGTTATATATCCTAACCTGAGGGAACCTAACATCTCGGATGTAGTATTTTCCAACATTCCTGGCGGGTCGGCCCCTACTTCTCGGTGGGCACATTATATAACGTCCATATCTTATATAACCTAACCTAACACATCTAGGCCCTCGCTGGTAATGTTTTACAAAATCCCGGTCGTGTCTGCCCGTACTTCTCGGTGGGGAGATTATATACGTCTATAACGTTATATATCCTAACCTAGGGGAAACTAACATCTCGGATGTAGTATTTTCCAACATTCCTGGCGGGTCGGCCCCTACTTCTCTGTGGGCACACTATATACGTCTATATCGCAATATAACCTAACCTGACACATCTAGACCCTCGCTGGTAATGTTTTACAAAATCCCGGTCGTGTCGGCCCGTACTTCTCGGTGGGGACATTATATACGTCTGTAACGTTATATATCCTAACCTGAGGGAACCTAACATCTCGGATGTAGTATTTTCCAACATTCCTGGCGGGTCGGCCCCTACTTCTCGGTAGGCACATTATATAACGTCCATATCGTAATATAACCTAACCTAACCCATCTAGACCCTCGCTGGTAATGTTTTACAAAATCCCGGTCGTGTCGGCCCGTACTCCTCGGTGGGGACATTATATACGTCTATAACGTTTTATATCCTAACCTAGGGGAACCTAACATCTCGGATGTGGTATTTTCCTACATTCCTGGCGGGCCAGCCCCTACTTCTCGGTGGGCACATTATATACGTCCTTATCGTAATATAACCTAACCTAACCAATCTAGACGCTCGCTGGTAATGTTTTACAAAATTCCGGTCGTGTCTGCCCGTACTTCTCGGTGGGGACATTATATACGTCTATAACGTTATATATCATAACCTAGGGGAACCTAACATCTCGGATGTAGTATTTTCCAACATTCCTGGCGGGTCGGCCCCTACTTCTCGGTGGTCACATTATATACGTCCACATCGTAATATAACCTAACCTAACCCATCTAGACCCTCGCTGGTAATGCTTTACAAAATTCCGGTCGTGTCGGCCCGTACTTTGCCGTGGGGACATTATATACGTCTATAACGTTATATATCCTAACCTGAGGGAACCTAACATCTCGGATGTAGTATTTTCCAACATTCCTGGCGGGTCGGGCCCTACTTCTCGGTGGGCACATTATATAACGTCCATATCTTATATAACCTAACCTAACACATCTAGGCCCTCGCTGGTAATGTTTTACAAAATCCCGGTCGTGTCTGCCCGTACTTCTCGGTGGGGAGATTATATACGTCTATAACGTTATATATCCTAACCTAGGGGAAACTAACATCTCGGATGTAGTATTTTCCAACATTCCTGGCGGGTCGGCCCCTACTTCTCTGTGGGCACACTATATACGTCTATATCGCAATATAACCTAACCTAACACATCTAGACCCTCGCTGGTAATGTTTTACAAAATCCCGGTCGTGTCGGCCCGTACTTCTCGGTGGGGACATTATATACGTCTATAACGTTATATATCCTAACCTGAGGGAACCTAACATCTCGGATGTAGTATTTTCCAACATTCCTGGCGGGTCGGCCCCTACTTCTCTGTGGGCACACTATATACGTCTATATCGCAATATAACCTAACCTAACACATCTAGACCCTCGCTGGTAATGTTTTACAAAATCCCGGTCGTGTCGACCCGTACTTCTCGATGGGGACATTATACACGTCTATAACGTTATATATCCTAACCTAGGGGAACCTAACATCTCGGATGTAGTATTTTCCAACATTCCTGGCGGGCCAGCCCCTACTTCTCGGTGGGCACATTATATACGTCCTTATCGTAATATAACCTAACCTAACCCATCTAGACCCTCGCTGGTAATGTTTTACAAAATTCCGGTCGTGTCTGCCTGTACTTCTCGGTGGGGACATTATATACGTCTATAACGTTATATATCATAACCTAGGGGAACCTAACATCTCGGATGTAGTATTTTCCAACATTCCTGGCGGGTCGGCCCCTACTTCTCGGTGGTTAAATTATATACGTCTATATCGTAATATAACCTAACCTAACCGATCTGGACCCTCGCTGGTAATGTTTTACAAAATCCCGGTCGTGTCTGCCCGTACTTCTCGGTGGGGACATTGTGTACGTCTATAAAGTTATATATCCTAACCTGAGGGAACCTAACATCTCGGATGTAGTATTTTCCAACATTCCTGGCGGGTCGGCCCCTACTTCTCGGTGGGCACATTATATACGTCCACATCGTAATATAACCTAACCTAACCCATCTAGACCCTCGCTGGTAATGCTTTACAAAATTCCGGTCTTGTCGGCCCGTACTTTGCCGTGGGGACATTATATACGTCTATAACGTTATATATCCTAACCTAGGGGAAACTAACATCTCGGATGTAGTATTTTCCAACATTCCTGGCGGGTCGGCCCCTACTTCTCTGTGGGCACACTATATACGTCTATATCGCAATATAACCTAACCTAACACATCTAGACCCTCGCTGGTAATGTTTTACAAAATCCCGGTCGTGTCGGCCCGTACTTCTCGGTGGGGACATTATATACGTCTATAACGTTATATATCCTAACCTGAGGGAACCTAACATCTCGGATGTTGTATTTTCCAACATTGCTGGCGGGTCGGCCCCTACTTCTCTGTGGGCACACTATATACGTCTATATCGCAATATAACCTAACCTAACACATCTAGACCCTCGCTGGTAATGTTTTACAAAATCCCGGTCGTGTCGGCCAGTACTTCTCGGTGGGGACATTATATACGTCTATAACGTTATATATCCTAACCTAGGGGAACCTAACATCTCGGATGTAGTATTTTCCAACATTCCTGGCGGGCCAGCCCCTACTTCTCGGTGGGCACATTATATACGTCCTTATCGTAATATAACCTAACCTAACCCATCTAGACCCTCGCTGGTAATGTTTTACAAAATTCCGGTCGTGTCTGCCCGTACTTCTCGGTGGGGACATTATATACGTCTATAACGTTATATATCATAACCTAGGGGAACCTAACATCTCGGATGTAGTATTTTCCAACATTCCTGGCGGGTCGGCCCCTACTTCTCGGTGGGCACATTATATACGTCTATATCGTAATATAACCTAACATAACCCATCTAGACCCTCGCTGGTAATGTTTTACAAAATCCCGGTCGTGTCTGCCCGTACTTCTCGGTGGGGACATTATATACGTCTATAACGTTATATATCCTAACCTAGGGGAACCTAACATCTCGGATGTAGTATTTTCCAACATTCCTGGCGGGCCAGCCCCTACTTCTCGGTGGGCACATTATATACGTCTACATCGTAATATAACCTAACCTAACCCATCTAGACCCTCGCTGGTAATGTTTTACAAAATCCCGGTCGTGTCGGCCCGTACTCCTCGGTGGGGACATTATATGCGTCTATAACGTTATAAATCCTAACCTAAGGGAACCTAACTTCTCGGATGTAGTATTATCCAACATTCCTGGCGGGTCTGCCCCTACTTCTCGGTGGGCACATTATATACGTCTATATCGTAATATAACCTAACCTAACCCATCTAGACCGTCGCTGGTAATGTTTTACAAAATCCCGGTCGTGTCGACCCGTACTTCTCGGTGGGGACATTATACTCGTCTATAACGTTATATATCCTAACCTAAGGGAACCTAACATCTCGGATGTAGTATTTTCCAACATTCCTGGCGGGTCGGCCCCTACTTCTCTGTGGGCACACTATATACGTCTATATCGCAATATAACCTAACCTAACACATCTAGACCCTCGCTGGTAATGTTTTACAAAATCCCGGTCGTGTCGGCCAGTACTTCTCGGTGGGGACATTATATACGTCTATAACGTTATATATCCTAACCTAGGGGAACCTAACATCTCGGATGTAGTATTTTCCAACATTCCTGGCGGGCCAGCCCCTACTTCTCGGTGGGCACATTATATACGTCCTTATCGTAATATAACCTAACCTAACCCATCTAGACCCTCGCTGGTAATGTTTTACAAAATTCCGGTCGTGTCTGCCCGTACTTCTCGGTGGGGACATTATATACGTCTATAACGTTATATATCATAACCTAGGGGAACCTAACATCTCGGATGTAGTATTTTCCAACATTCCTGGCGGGCCAGCCCCTACTTCTCGGTGGGCACATTATATACGTCCACATCGTAATATAACCTAACCTAACCCATCTAGACCCTCGCTGGTAATGCTTTACAAAATTCCGGTCGTGTCGGCCCGTACTTTGCCGTGGGGACATTATATACGTCTATAACGTTATATATCCTAACCTGAGGGAACCTAACATCTCGGATGTAGTATTTTCCAACATTCCTGGCGGGTCGGCCCCTACTTCTCGGTGGGCACATTATATAACGTCCATATCTTATATAACCTAACCTAACACATCTAGGCCCTCGCTGGTAATGTTTTACAAAATCCCGGTCGTGTCTGCCCGTACTTCTCGGTGGGGAGATTATATACGTCTATAACGTTATATATCCTAACCTAGGGGAAACTAACATCTCGGATGTAGTATTTTCCAACATTCCTGGCGGGTCGGCCCCTACTTCTCTGTGGGCACACTATATACGTCTATATCGCAATATAACCTAACCTGACACATCTAGACCCTCGCTGGTAATGTTTTACAAAATCCCGGTCGTGTCGGCCCGTACTTCTCGGTGGGGACATTATATACGTCTGTAACGTTATATATCCTAACCTGAGGGAACCTAACATCTCGGATGTAGTATTTTCCAACATTCCTGGCGGATCGGCCCCTACTTCTCGGTAGGCACATTATATAACGTCCATATCGTAATATAACCTAACCTAACCCATCTAGACCCTCGCTGGTAATGTTTTACAAAATCCCGGTCGTGTCGGCCCGTACTCCTCGGTGGGGACATTATATGCGTCTATAACGTTATAAATCCTAACCTAAGGGAACCTAACTTCTCGGATGTAGTATTATCCAACATTCCTGGCGGGTCTGCCCCTACTTCTCGGTGGGCACATTATATACGTCTATATCGTAATATAACCTAACCTAACCCATCTAGACCGTCGCTGGTAATGTTTTACAAAATCCCGGTCGTGTCGACCCGTACTTCTCGGTGGGGACATTATACACGTCTATAACGATATATATCCTAACCTAAGGGAACCTAACATCTCGGATGTAGTATTTTCCAACATTCCTGGCGGGTCGGCCCCTACTTCTCGGTGGGCACATTATATACGTCTATATCGTAACATAACCTAACCTAACCCATCTAGACCCTCGCTGGTAATGTTTTACAAAATCCCGGTCGTGTCGGCCCGTACTTCTCGGTGGGGACATTATATACGTCTGTAACGTTATATATCCTAACCTGAGGGAACCTAACATCTCGGATGTAGTATTTTCCAACATTCCTGGCGGGTCGGCCCCTACTTCTCGGTGGGCACATTATATACGTCCACATCGTAATATAACCTAACCTAACCCATCTAGACCCTCGCTGGTAATGCTTTATAAAATTCCGGTCGTGTGGGCCCGTACTTTGCCGTGGGGACATTATATACGTCTATAAAGTTATATATCCTAACCTGAGGGAACCTAACATCTCGGATGTAGTATTTTCCAACATTCCTGGCGGGTCGGCCCCTACTTCTCGGTGGGCACATTATATAACGTCCATATCGTAATATAACCTAACCTAACCCATCTAGACCCTCGCTGGTAATGTTTTACAAAATCCCGGTCGTGTCGGCCCGTACTCCTCGGTGGGGACATTATATACGTCTATAACGTTATATATCATAACCTAGGGGAACCTAACATCTCGGATGTAGTATTTTCCGTCATTCCTGGCGGGTCGGCCCCTACTTCTCGGTGGTTAAATTATATACGTCTATATCGTAATATAACCTAACCTAACCCATCTAGACCCTCGCTGGTAATGTTTTACAAAATACCGGTCGTGTCGGCCCGTACTTCTCGGTGGGGACATTATATACGTCTATAACGTTATATATCCTAACCTAGGGGAACCTAACATCTCGGATGTAGTATTTTCCAACATTCCTGGCGGGCCAGCCCCTACTTCTCGGTGGGCACATTATATACGTCTATATCGTAATATAACCTAACCTAACCCATCTAGACCCTCGCTGGTAATGTTTTACAAAATCCCGGTCGTGTCTGCCCGTACTTCTCGGTGGGGACATTATATACGTCTAGAACGTTATATATCATAACCTAAGGGAACCTAACATCTCGGATGTAGTATTTTCCAACATTCCTGGCGGGTCGGCCCCTACTTCTCGGTGGGCAAATTATATACGTCTATATCGTAATATAACCTAACCTAACCCATCTAGACCCTCGCTGGTAATGTTTTACAAAATACCGGTCGTGTCGGCCCGTACTTCTCGGTGGGGACATTATATACGTCTATAACGTTATATATCCTAACCTAAGGGAACCCAACTTTTCGGATGTAGTATTTTCCAACATTCCTGGCGGGTCGGCCCCTACTTCTCGGTGGGCACATTATATACGTCTATATCGCAATATAACCTAACCTAACCCATCTAGACCCTCGCTGGTAATGTTTTACGAAATCCCGGTCGTGTCGGCCCGTACTTCTCGGTGGGGACATTATATACGTCTATAACGTTATATATCCTAACCTAAGGGAACCTAACATCTCGGATGTAGTATTTTCCAACATTCCTGGCGGGTCGGCCCCTACTTCTCGGTGGGCATATTATATACGTCTATATCGTAATATAACCTAACCTAACCCATCTAGACCCTCGCTGGTAATGTTTTACAAAATCCCGGTCGTGTCTGCCCGTACGTCTCGGTGGGGACATTACATACGTCTATAACGTTATATATCCTAACCTAGGGGAAACTAACATCTCGGATGTGGTATTTTCCAACATTCCTGGCGGGTCCGCCCCTACTTCTCGGTGGGCACATTATATACGTCTATATCGTAATATAACCTATCCTAACCCATCTAGACCCTCGCTGGTAATGTTTTACAAAATCCCGGTCGTGTCTGCCCGTACTTCTCGGTGGGGAGATTATATACGTCTATAACGTTATATATCCTAACCTAGGGGAAACTAACATCTCGGATGTAGTATTTTCCAACATTCCTGGCGGGTCGGCCCCTACTTCTCTGTGGGCACACTATATACGTCTATATCGCAATATAACCTAACCTAACACATCTAGACCCTCGCTGGTAATGTTTTACAAAATCCCGGTCGTGTCGGCCAGTACTTCTCGGTGGGGACATTATATACGTCTATAACGTTATATATCCTAACCTAGGGGAACCTAACATCTCGGATGTAGTATTTTCCAACATTCCTGGCGGGCCAGCCCCTACTTCTCGGTGGGCACATTATATACGTACTTATCGTAATATAACCTAACCTAACCCATCTAGACCCTCGCTGGTAATGTTTTACAAAATTCCGGTCGTGTCTGCCCGTACTTCTCGGTGGGGACATTATATACGTCTATAACGTTATATATCATAACCTAGGGGAACCTAACATCTCGGATGTAGTATTTTCCAACATTCCTGGCGGGTCGGCCCCTACTTCTCGGTGGGCACATTATATACGTCCACATCGTAATATAACCTAACCTAACCCATCTAGACCCTCGCTGGTAATGCTTTACAAAATTCCGGTCGTGTGGGCCCGTACTTTGCCGTGGGGACATTATATACGTCTATAAAGTTATATATCCTAACCTGAGGGAACCTAACATCTCGGATGTAGTATTTTCCAACATTCCTGGCGGGTCGGCCCCTACTTCTCGGTGGGCACATTATATAACGTCCATATCGTAATATAACCTAACCTAACCCATCTAGACCCTCGCTGGTAATGTTTTACAAAATCCCGGTCGTGTCGGCCCGTACTCCTCGGTGGGGACAATATATGCGTCTATAACGTTATAAATCCTAACCTAAGGGAACCTAACTTCTCGGATGTAGTATTATCCAACATTCCTGGCGGGTCTGCCCCTACTTCTCGGTGGGCACATTATATACGTCTATATCGTAATATAACCTAACCTAACCCATCTAGACCGCCGCTGGTAATGTTTTACAAAATCCCGGTCGTGTCGAACCGTACTTCTCGGTGGGGACATTATACACGTCTATAACGTTATATATCCTAACCTAAGGGAACCTAACATCTCGGATGTAGTATTTTCCAACATTCCTGGCGTGTCGGCCCCTACTTCTCGGTGGGCACATTATATACGTCTATATCGTAATATAACCTAACCTAACCCATCTAGACCCTCGCTGGTAATGTTTCACAAAATCCCGGTCGTGTCTGCCCGTACTTCTCGGTGGGGACATTATATACGTCTATAACGTTATATATCCTAACCTAGGGGAACCTAACATTTCGGATGTAGTATTTTCCAACATTCCTGGCGGGCCAGCCCCTACTTCTTGGTGGGCACATTATATACGTCTACATCGTAATATAACCTAACCTAACCCATCTAGACCCTCGCTGGTAATGCTTTACAAAATTCCGGTCGTGTCGGCCCGTACATTGCCGTGGGGACATTATATACGTCTATAACGTTATATATCCTAACCTGAGGGAACCTAACATCTCGGATGTAGTATTTTCCAACATTCCTGGCGGGTCGGCCCCTACTTCTCGGTAGGCACATTATATAACGTCCATATCGTAATATAACCTAACCTAACCCATCTAGACCCTCGCTGGTAATGTTTTACAAAATCCCGGTCGCGTCGGCCCGTACTCCTCGGTGGGGACATTATATGCGTCTATAACGTTATAAATCCTAACCTAAGGGAACCTAACTTCTCGGATGTAGTATTATCCAACATTCCTGGCGGGTCTGCCCCTACTTCTCGGTGGGCACATTATATACGTCTATATCGTAATATAACCTAACCTAACCCATCTAGACCGTCGCTGGTAATGTTTTACAAAATCCCGGTCGTGTCGACCCGTACTTCTCGGTGGGGACATTATACACGTCTATAACGATATATATCCTAACCTAAGGGAACCTAACATCTCGGATGTAGTATTTTCCAACATTCCTGGCGGGTCGGCCCCTACTTCTCGGTGGGCACATTATATACGTCTATATCGTAATATAACCTAACCTAACCCATCTAGACCCTCGCTGGTAATGTTTTACAAAATCCCGGTCCTGTCGGCCCGTACTTCTCGGTGGGGACATTATATACGTCTATAACGTTATATATCCTAACCTGAGGGAACCTAACATCTCGGATGTAGTATTTTCCAACATTCCTGGCGGGTCGGCCCCTACTTCTCTGTGGGCACACTATATACGTCTATATCGCAATATAACCTAACCTAACACATCTAGACCCTCGCTGGTAATGTTTTACAAAATCCCGGTCGTGTCGGCCAGTACTTCTCGGTGGGGACATTATATACGTCTATAACGTTATATATCCTAACCTAGGGGAACCTAACATCTCGGATGTAGTATTTTCCAACATTCCTGGCGGGCCAGCCCCTACTTCTCGGTGGGCACATTATATACGTCCTTATCGTAATATAAACTAACCTAACCCATCTAGACCCTCGCTGGTAATGTTTTACAAAATCCCGGTCGTGTCTGCCCGTACGTCTCGGTGGGGACATTATATACGTCTATAACGTTATATATCCTAACCTAGGGGAAACTAACATCTCGGATGTGGTATTTTCCACCATTCCTGGCGGGTCGGCCCCTACTTCTCGGTGGGCACATTATATACGTCTATATCGTAATATAACCTATCCTAACCCATCTAGACCCTCGCCTTGTAATGTTTTACAAAATCCCGGTCGTGTCTGCCCGTACTCCTCGGTGGGGAGATTATATACGTCTATAACGTTATATATCCTAACCTAGGGGAAACTAACATCTCGGATGTAGTATTTTCCAACATTCCTGGCGGGTCGGCCCCTACTTCTCTGTGGGCACACTATATACGTCTATATCGCAATATAACCTAACCTAACACATCTAGACCCTCGCTGGTAATGTTTTACAAAATCCCGGTCGTGTCGGCCAGTACTTCTCGGTGGGGACATTATATACGTCTATAACGTTATATATCCTAACCTAGGGGAACCTAACATCTCGGATGTAGTATTTTCCAACATTCCTGGCGGGTCGGCCCCTACTTCTCGGTGGGCACATTATATACGTACTTATCGTAATATAACCTAACCTAACCCATCTAGACCCTCGCTGGTAATGTTTTACAAAATTCCGGTAGTGTCTGCCCGTACTTCTCGTTGGGGACATTATATACGTCTATAACGTTATATATCATAACCTAGGGGAACCTAACATCTCGGATGTAGTATTTTCCAACATTCCTGGCGGGCCAGCCCCTACTTCTCGGTGGGCACATTATATACGTACTTATCGTAATATAACCTAACCTAACCCATCTAGACCCTCGCTGGTAATGTTTTACAAAATTCCGGTAGTGTCTGCCCGTACTTCTCGTTGGGGACATTATATACGTCTATAACGTTATATATCATAACCTAGGGGAACCTAACATCTCGGATGTAGTATTTTCCAACATTCCTGGCGGGTCGGCCCCTACTTCTCGGTGGTTAAATTATATACGTCTATATCGTAATATAACCTAACCTAACCCATCTAGACCCTCGCTGGTAATGTTTTACAAAATACCGGTCGTGTCGGCCCGTACTTCTCGGTGGGGACATTATATACGTCTATAACGTTATATATCCTAACCTAGGGGAACCTAACATCTCGGATGTAGTATTTTCCAACATTCCTGGCGGGCCGTCCCTACTTCTCGGTGGGCACATTATATACGTCTATATCGTAATATAACCTAACCTAACCCATCTAGACCCTCGCTGGTAATGTTTTACAAAATCCCGGTCGTGTCTGCCCGTACTTCTCGGTGGGGACATTATATACGTCTAGAACGTTATATATCATAACCTAAGGGAACCTAACATCTCGGATGTAGTATTTTCCAACATTCCTGGCGGGTCGGCCCCTACTTCTCGGTGGGCAAATTATATACGTCTATATCGTAATATAACCTAACCTAACCCATCTAGACCCTCGCTGGTAATGTTTTACAAAATACCGGTCGTGTCGGCCCGTACTTCTCGGTGGGGACATTATATACGTCTATAACGTTATATATCCTAACCTAAGGGAACCCAACTTTTCGGATGTAGTATTTTCCAACATTCCTGGCGGGTCGGCCCCTACTTCTCGGTGGGCACATTATATACGTCTATATCGCAATATAACCTAACCTTACCCATCTAGACCCTCGCTGGTAATGTTTTACGAAATCCCGGTCGTGTCGGCCCGTACTTCTCGGTGGGGACATTATATACGTCTATAACGTTATAAATCCTAACCTAAGGGAACCTAACTTCTCGAATGTAGTATTATCCAACATTCCTGGCGGGTCTGCCCCTACTTCTCGGTGGGCACATTATATACGTCTATATCGTAATATAACCTAACCTAACCCATCTAGACCGTCGCTGGTAATGTTTTACAAAATCCCGGTCGTGTCGACCCGTACTTCTCGGTGGGGACATTATACACGTCTATAACGTTATATATCCTAACCTAAGGGAACCTAACATCTCGGATGTAGTATTTTCCAACATTCCTGGCGTGTCGGCCCCTACTTCTCGGTGGGCACATTATATACGTCTATATCGTAATATAACCTAACCTAACCCATCTAGACCCTCGCTGGTAATGTTTTACAAAATTCCGGTAGTGTCTGCCCGTACTTCTCGGTGGGGACATTATATACGTCTATAACGTTATATATCATAACCTAGGGGAACCTAACATCTCGGATGTAGTATTTTCCAACATTCCTGGCGGGTCGGCCCCTACTTCTCGGTGGTTAAATTATATACGTCTATATCGTAATATAACCTAACCTAACCCATCTAGACCCTCGCTGGTAATGTTTTACAAAATACCGGTCGTGTCGGCCCGTACTTTGTCGTGGGGACATTATATACTTCTATAACGTTATATATCCTAACCTGAGGGAACCTAACATCTCGGATGTAGTATTATCCAACATTCCTGGCGGGTCTGCCCCTACTTCTCGGTGGGCACATTATATACGTCTATATCGTAATATAACCTAACCTAACCCATCTAGACCGCCGCTGGTAATGTTTTACAAAATCCCGGTCGTGTCGACCCGTACTTCTCGGTGGGGACATTATACACGTCTATAACGTTATATATCCTAACCTAAGGGAACCTAACATCTCGGATGTAGTATTTTCCAACATTCCTGGCGTGTCGGCCCCTACTTCTCGGTGGGCACATTATATACGTCTATATCGTAATATAACCTAACCTAACCCATCTAGACCCTCGCTGGTAATGTTTTACAAAATTCCGGTAGTGTCTGCCCGTACTTCTCGGTGGGGACATTATATACGTCTATAACGTTATATATCATAACCTAGGGGAACCTAACATCTCGGATGTAGTATTTTCCAACATTCCTGGCGGGTCGGCCCCTACTTCTCGGTGGTTAAATTATATACGTCTATATCGTAATATAACCTAACCTAACCCATCTAGACCCTCGCTGGTAATGTTTTACAAAATACCGGTCGTGTCGGCCCGTACTTTGTCGTGGGGACATTATATACTTCTATAACGTTATATATCCTAACCTGAGGGAACCTAACATCTCGGATGTAGTATTATCCAACATTCCTGGCGGGTCTGCCCCTACTTCTCGGTGGGCACATTATATACGTCTATATCGTAATATAACCTAACCTAACCCATCTAGACCGCCGCTGGTAATGTTTTACAAAATCCCGGTCGTGTCGACCCGTACTTCTCGGTGGGGACATTATACACGTCTATAACGTTATATATCCTAACCTAAGGGAACCTAACATCTCGGATGTAGTATTTTCCAACATTCCTGGCGTGTCGGCCCCTACTTCTCGGTGGGCACATTATATACGTCTATATCGTAATATAACCTAACCTAACCCATCTAGACCTTCGCTGGTAATGTTTTACTAAATCCCGGTCGTGTCTGCCCGTACTTCTAGGTGGGGACATTATATACGTCTATAACGTTATATATCATAACCTAGGGGAACCTAACATCTCGGATGTAGTATTTTCCAACATTCCTGGCGGGTCGGCCCCTACTTCTCGGTGGGCAAATTATATACGTCTATATCGTAATATAACCTAACCTAACCCATCTAGACCCTCGCTGGTAATGTTTTACAAAATCCCGGTCGTGTCTGCCCGTACGTCTCGGTGGGGACATTATATACGTCTATAACGTTATATATCCTAACCTAGGGGAAACTAACATCTCGGATGTGGTATTTTCCAACATTCCTGGCGGGTCGGCCCCTACTTCTCGGTGGGCACATTATATACGTCTATATCGTAATATAACCTATCCTAACCCATCTAGACCCTCGCTGGTAATGTTTTACAAAATCCCGGTCGTGTCTGCCCGTACTTCTCGGTGGGGAGATTATATACGTCTATAACGTTATATATCCTAACCTAGGGGAAACTAACATCTCGGATGTAGTATTTTCCAACATTCCTGGCGGGTCGGCCCCTACTTCTCTGTGGGCACACTATATACGTCTATATCGCAATATAACCTAACCTTACACATCTAGACCCTCGCTGGTAATGTTTTACAAAATCCCGGTCGTGTCGGCCCGTACTTCTCGGTGGGGACATTATATACGTCTATAACGTTATATATCCTAACCTAAGGGAACACAACTTTTCGGATGTAGTATTTTCCAACATTCCTGGCGGGTCAGCCCCTACTTCTCGGTGGGCACATTATATACGTCCACATCGTAATATAACCTAACCTAACCCATCTAGACCCTCGCTGGTAATGCTTTACAAAATTCCGGTCGTGTCGGCCCGTACTTTGTCGTGGGGACATTATATACTTCTATAACGTTATATATCCTAACCTGAGGGAACCTAACATCTCGGATGTAGTATTATCCAACATTCCTGGCGGGTCTGCCCCTACTTCTCGGTGGGCACATTATATACGTCTATATCGTAATATAACCTAACCTAACCCATCTAGACCGTCGCTGGTAATGTTTTACAAAATCATGGTCGTGTCGACCCGTACTTCTCGGTGGGGACATTATACACGTCTATAACGTTATATATCCTAACCTAAGGGAACCTAACATCTCGGATGTAGTATTTTCCAACATTCCTGGCGTGTCGGCCCCTACTTCTCGGTGGGCACATTATATACGTCTATATCGTAATATAACCTAACCTAACCCATCTAGACCTTCGCTGGTAATGTTTTACAAAATCCCGGTCGTGTCTGCCCGTACTTCTAGGTGGGGACATTATATACGTCTATAACGTTATATATCATAACCTAGGGGAACCTAACATCTCGGATGTAGTATTTTCCAACATTCCTGGCGGGTCGGCCCCTACTTCTCGGTGGGCACATTATATACGTCCACATCGTAATATAACCTAACCTAACCCATCTAGACCCTCGCTGGTAGTGCTTTACAAAATTCCGGTCGTGTGGGCCCGTACTTTGCCGTGGGGACATTATATACGTCTATAAAGTTATATATCCTAACCTGAGGGAACCTAACATCTCGGATGTAGTATTTTCCAACATTCCTGGCGGGTCGGCCCCTACTTCTCGTGGGCACATTATATAACGTCCATATCGTAATATAACCTAACCTAACCCATCTAGACCCTCGCTGGTAATGTTTTACAAAATCCCGGTCGTGTCGGCCCGTACTCCTCGGTGGGGACATTATATGCGTCTATAACGTTATAAATCCAACCTAAGGGAACCTAACTTCTCGGATGTAGTATTATCCAACATTCCTGGCGGGTCTGCCCCTACTTCTCGGTGGGCACATTATATACGTCTATATCGTAATATAACCTAACCTAACCCATCTAGACCGTCGCTGGTAATGTTTTACAAAATCCCGGTCGTGTCGACCCGTACTTCTCGGTGGGGACATTATACACGTCTATAACGTTATATACCCTAACCTAAGGGAACCTAACATCTCGGATGTAGTATTTTCCAACATTCCTGGCGGGTCGGCCCCTACTTCTCGGTGGGCACATTATATACGTCTATATCGTAATATAACCTAACCTAACCCATCTAGACCCTCGCTGGTAATGTTTTACAAAATCCCGGTCGTGTCTGCCCGTACTTCTCGGTGGGGATATTATATACGTCTCTAACGTTATATATCCTAACCTAGGGGAACCTAACATCTCGGATGTAGTATTTTCCAACATTCCTGGCGGGCCAGCCCCTACTTCTCGGTGGGCACATTATATACGTCTACATCGTAATATAACCTAACCTAACCCATCTAGACCCTCGCTGGTAATGCTTTACAAAATTCCGGTCGTGTGGGCCCGTACTTTGCCGTGGGGACATTATATACGTCTATAAAGTTATATATCCTAACCTGAGGGAACCTAACATCTCGGATGTAGTATTTTCCAACATTCCTGGCGGGTCGGCCCCTACTTCTCGTGGGCACATTATATAACGTCCATATCGTAATATAACCTAACCTAACCCATCTAGACCCTCGCTGGTAATGTTTTACAAAATCCCGGTCGTGTCGGCCCGTACTCCTCGGTGGGGACATTATATGCGTCTATAACGTTATAAATCCAACCTAAGGGAACCTAACTTCTCGGATGTAGTATTATCCAACATTCCTGGCGGGTCTGCCCCTACTTCTCGGTGGGCACATTATATACGTCTATATCGTAATATAACCTAACCTAACCCATCTAGACCGTCGCTGGTAATGTTTTACAAAATCCCGGTCGTGTCGACCCGTACTTCTCGGTGGGGACATTATACACGTCTATAACGTTATATACCCTAACCTAAGGGAACCTAACATCTCGGATGTAGTATTTTCCAACATTCCTGGCGGGTCGGCCCCTACTTCTCGGTGGGCACATTATATACGTCTATATCGTAATATAACCTAACCTAACCCATCTAGACCCTCGCTGGTAATGTTTTACAAAATCCCGGTCGTGTCTGCCCGTACTTCTCGGTGGGGATATTATATACGTCTATAACGTTATATATCCTAACCTAGGGGAACCTAACATCTCGGATGTAGTATTTTCCAACATTCCTGGCGGGCCAGCCCCTACTTCTCGGTGGGCACATTATATACGTCTACATCGTAATATAACCTAACCTAACCCATCTAGACCCTCGCTGGTAATGCTTTACAAAATTCCGGTCGTGTCGGCCCGTACTTTGCCGTGGGGACATTATATACGTCTATAACGTTATATATCCTAACCTGAGGGAACCTAACATCTCGGATGTAGTATTTTCCAACATTCGTGGCGGGTCGGCCCCTACTTCTCGGTAGGCACATTATATAACGTCCATATCGTAATATAACCTAACCTAACCCATCTAGACCCTCGCTGGTAATGTTTTACAAAATCCCGGTCGTGTCGGCCCGTACTCCTCGGTGGGGACATTATATGCGTCTATAACGTTATAAATCCTAACCTAAGGGAACCTAACTTCTCGGATGTAGTATTATCCAACATTCCTGGCGGGTCTGCCCCTACTTCTCGGTGGGCACATTATATACGTCTATATCGTAATATAACCTAACCTAACCCATCTAGACCGTCACTGGTAAAGTTTTACAAAATCCCGGTCGTGTCGACCCGTACTTCTCGGTGGGGACACTATACACGTCTATAACGTTATATATCCTAACCTAAGGGAACCTAACATCTCGGATGTAGTATTTTCCAACATTCCTGGCGGGTCTGCCCCTACTTCTCGGTGGGCACATTATATACGTCTATATCGTAATATAACCTAACCTAACCCATCTAGACCCTCGCTGGTAATGTTTTACAAAATCCCGGTCGTGTCTGCCCGTACGTCTCGGTGGGGACATTATATACGTCTATAACGTTATATATCCTAACCTAGGGGAAACTAACATCTCGGATGTGGTATTTTCCAACATTCCTGGCGGGTCGGCCCCTACTTCTCGGTGGGCACATTATATACGTCTATATCGTAATATAACCTATCCTAACCCATCTAGACCCTCGCTGGTAATGTTTTACAAAATCCCGGTCGTGTCTGCCCGTACTTCTCGGTGGGGAGATTATATACGTCTATAACGTTATATATCCTAACCTAGGGGAAACTAACATCTCGGATGTAGTATTTTCCAACATTCCTGGCGGGTCGGCCCCTACTTCTCTGTGGGCACACTATATACGTCTATATCGCAATATAACCTAACCTAACACATCTAGACCCTCGCTGGTAATGTTTTACAAAATCCCGGTCGTGTCGGCCAGTACTTCTCGGTGGGGACATTATATACGTCTATAACGTTATATATCCTAACCTAGGGGAACCTAACATCTCGGATGTTTTTTTTCAACATTCCTGGCGGGCCAGCCCCTACTTCTCGGTGGGCACATTATATACGTACTTATCGTAATATAACCTAACCTAACCCATCTAGACCCTCGCTGGTAATGTTTTACAAAATTCCGGTAGTGTCTGCCCGTACTTCTCGGTGGGGACATTATATACGTCTATAACGTTATATATCATAACCTAGGGGAACCTAACATCTCGGATGTAGTATTTTCCAACATTCCTGGCGGGTCGGCCCCTACTTCTCGGTGGTTAAATTATATACGTCTATATCGTAATATAACCTAACCTAACCCATCTAGACCCTCGCTGGTAATGTTTTACAAAATCCCGGTCGTGTCGGCCCGTACTTCTCGGTGGGGACATTATATACGTCTATAACGTTATATATCCTAACCTAGGGGAACCTAACATCTCGGATGTAGTATTTTCCAACATTCCTGGCGGGCCAGCCCCTACTTCTCGGTGGGCACATTATATACGTCTATATCGTAATATAACCTAACCTAACCCATCTAGACCCTCGCTGGTAATGTTTTACAAAATCCCGGTCGTGTCTGCCCGTACGTCTCGGTGGGGACATTATATACGTCTATAACGTTATATATCCTAAGCTAGGGGAAACTAACATCTCGGATGTGGTATTTTCCAACATTCCTGGCGGGTCGGCCCCTACTTCTCGGTGGGCACATTATATACGTCTATATCGTAATATAACCTCTCCTAACCCATCTAGACCCTCGCTGGTAATGTTTTACAAAATCCCGGTCGTGTCTGCCCGTACTTCTCGGTGGGGAGATTATATACGTCTATAACGTTATATATCCTAACCTAGGGGAAACTAACATCTCGGATGTAGTATTTTCCAACATTCCTGGCGGGTCGGCCCCTACTTCTCTGTGGGCACACTATATACGTCTATATCGCAATATAACCTAACCTAACACATCTAGACCCTCGCTGGTAATGTTTTACAAAATCCCGGTCGTGTCGGCCAGTACTTCTCGGTGGGGACATTATATACGTCTATAACGTTATATATCCTAACCTAGGGGAACCTAACATCTCGGATGTAGTATTTTCCAACATTCCTGGCGGGCCAGCCCCTACTTCTCGGTGGGCACATTATATACGTACTTATCGTAATATAACCTAACCTAACCCATCTAGACCCTCGCTGGTAATGTTTTACAAAATTCCGGTAGTGTCTGCCCGTACTTCTCGGTGGGGACATTATATACGTCTATAACGTTATATATCATAACCTAGGGGAACCTAACATCTCGGATGTAGTATTTTCCAACATTCCTGGCGGGTCGGCCCCTACTTCTCGGTGGTTAAATTATATACGTCTATATCGTAATATAACCTAACCTAACCCATCTAGACCCTCGCTGGTAATGTTTTACAAAATACCGGTCGTGTCGGCCCGTACTTCTCGGTGGGGACATTATATACGTCTATAACGTTATATATCCTAACCTAGGGGAACCTAACATCTCGGATGTAGTATTTTCCAACATTCCTGGCGGGCCAGCCCCTACTTCTCGGTGGGCACATTATATACGTCTATATCGTAATATAACCTAACCTAACCCATCTAGACCCTCGCTGGTAATGTTTTACAAAATCCCGGTCGTGTCTGCCCGTACGTCTCGGTGGGGACATTATATACGTCTATAACGTTATATATCCTAACCTAGGGGAAACTAACATCTCGGATGTGGTATTTTCCAACATTCCTGGCGGGTCGGCCCCTACTTCTCGGTGGGCACATTATATACGTCTATATCGTAATATAACCTATCCTAACCCATCTAGACCCTCGCTGGTAATGTTTTACAAAATCCCGGTCGTGTCTGCCCGTACTTCTCGGTGGGGAGATTATATACGTCTATAACGTTATATGTCCTAACCTAGGGGAAACTAACATCTCGGATGTAGTATTTTCCAACATTCCTGGCGGGTCGGCCCCTACTTCTCTGTGGGCACACTATATACGTCTATATCGCAATATAACCTAACCTAACACATCCAGACCCTCGCTGGTAATGTTTTACAAAATCCCGGTCGTGTCGGCCCGTACTTCTCGGTGGGGACATTATATACGTCTATAACGTTATATATCCTAACCTAAGGGAACACAACGTTTCGGATGTAGTATTTTCCAACATTCCTGGCGGGTCGGCCCCTACTTCTCGGTGGGCAAATTATATACGTCTATATCGTAATATAACCTAACCTAACGCATCTAGACCCTCGCTGGTAATGCTTTACAAAATTCCGGTCGTGCCGGCCCGTACTTTGTCGTGGGGACGTTATATACTTCTATAACGTTATATATCCTAACCTGAGGGAACCTAACATCTCGGATGTAGTATTATCCAACATTCCTGGCGGGTCTGCCCCTACTTCTCGGTGGGCACATTATATACGTCTATATCGTAATATAACCTAACCTAACCCATCTAGACCCTCGCTGGTAATGTTTTACAAAATCCCGGTCGTGTCTGCCCGTACTTCTAGGTGGGGACATTATATACGTCTATAACGTTATATATCCTAACCTAGGGGAACCTAACATCTCGGATGTAGTATTTTCCAACATTCCTGGCGGGTCGGCCCCTACTTCTCGGTGGGCACATTATATACGTCTATATCGCAATATAACCTAACCTAACCCATCTAGACCCTCGCTGGTAATGTTTTACGAAATCCCGGTCGTGTCGGCCCGTACTTCTCGGTGGGGACATTATATACGTCTATAACGTTATATATCCTAACCTAAGGGAACCTAACATCTCGGATGTAGTATTTTCCAACATTCCTGGCGGGTCGGCCCCTACTTCTCGGTGGGCAAATTATATACGTCTATATCGTAATATAACCTAACCTAACCCATCTAGACCCTCGCTGGTAATGCTTTACAAAATTCCGGTCGTGTCGGCCCGTACTTTGTCGTGGGGACGTTATATACTTCTATAACGTTATATATCCTAACCTGAGGGAACCTAACATCTCGGATGTAGTATTTTCCAACATTCCTGGCGGGTCGGCCCCTACTTCTCGGTGGGCACATTATATAACGTCCATATCGTAATATAACCTAACCTAACCAATCTAGACCCTCGCTGGTAATGTTTTACAAAATCCCAGTCGTGTCGACCCGTACTTCTCGGTGGGGACATTATACACGTCTATAACGTTATATATCCTAACCTAAGGGAACCTAACCTCTCGGATGTAGTATTTACCAACATTCCTGGCGTGTCGGCCCCTACTTCTCGGTAGGCACATTATATACGTCTATATCGTAATATAACCTAACCTAACCCATCTAGACCCTCGCTGGTAATGTTTTACAAAATCCCGGTCGTGTCTGCCCGTACTTCTAGGTGGGGACATTATATACGTCTATAACGTTATATATCCTAACCTAGGGGAACCTAACATCTCGGATGTAGTATTTTCCAACATTCCTGGCGGGCCGGCCCCTACTTCTCGGTGGGCACATTATATACGTCCATATCGTAATATAACCTAACCTAACCCATCTAGACACTCGCTGGTAAGGTTTTACAAAATCCCGGTCGTGTCGGCCCGTACATCTCGGTGAGGACATTATATACGTCTATAACGTTATATATCCTCACCTAAGGGAACCTAACAACTCGGATGTAGTATTTCACAACATTCCTGGCGGGTCGGCGCCAATTCTGGGTGGGATCATTATATACGTCTATAACGTAATATAACCTAACATAACACATCTAGCCCCTAGCTGGGAATGTTTTACAGAATCCCGTTCATGTCTTCCCGTACGTCTCGGTGCGTACATTATATACGTCTATAAATTTATATATCCTAACCTAAGGCAACTTAACATCTCGGATGTAGAATATTCCATCATTTCTGGCGGGTCGGCCCCTACTTCTCGGTCGGGACATTATATACGTCTATAACGTAATATTACATAACCTAACCCACCTAGACCCTCGCTGGTAATGTTTCACAGAATCCCTTTCATGCCTTCCCGTACGTCTCGGTGCGGACATTATATACGTCGATAAATTTATGTATCCTAACCTAAGGGTACCTAACATCTCGGTTGTAGTATTTTCCAACATTCCTGGCGGGCCGGCCCCTACTTCTCGGTGGGCACATTATATACGTCCACATCGTAATATAACCTAACCTAACCCATCTAGACCCTCGCTGGTAATGTTTTACAAAACCCCGGTCGTGTCTGCCCGTACTTCTAGGTGGGGACATTATATACGTCTATAACGTTATATATCCTAACCTAGGGGAACCTAACATCTCGGATGTAGTATTATCCAACATTCCTGGCGTGTCGGCCCCTACTTCTCGGTGGGCACATTATATACGTCTATATCTCAAAATAACCTAACCTAACCCATCTAGACCCTCGCTGGTAATGTTTTACGAAATCCCGGTCGTGTCGGACCGTACTTCTCGGTGGGGACATTATATACGTCTATAACGTTATATATCCTAACCTAAGGGAACCTAACATCTCGGATGTAGTATTTTCCAACATACCCGGCAGGCCAGCCCCTACTTCTCGGTGGGCACATTATATACGCCCATATCGTAAAATAACCTAACCTAACCCATCTAGACCCTCGCTGGCAATGTTTTACAAAATTCCGGTCGTGTCTGCCCGTACTTCTCGGTGGGGACATTATATACGTCTATAACGTTATATATTCTAACCTAAGGGAACCTAACATCTCGGATGTAGTATTTTCCATCATTCCTGGCGGGTCGGCCCCTACTTCTCGGTGGGCACATTATATACGTCTATATCGCAATATAACCTAACCTAACACATCTAGACCTTCGCTGGTAACGTTTTACAAAATCCCGGTCGTGTTGGCCCGTACTTTGCCGTGGGGACATTATATACGTCTATAACGTTATATATCCTAACCTAAGGGAACCTAACATCTCGGATGTAGTATTTTCCAACATTCCTGGCGGGCCGGCCCCTACTTCTCGGTGGGCACATTATATACGTCCATATCGTAATATAACCTAACCTAACCCATCTAGACACTCGCTGGTAATGTTTTACAAAATCCCGGTCCTGTCGGCCCGTACATCGCGGTGAGGACATTATATACGTCTATAACGTTATATATCCTAACCTAAGGGAACCTAACAACTCGGATGTAGTATTTCACAACATTCCTGGCGGGTCGGCGCCAATTCTCGGTGGGATCATTACATACGTCTATAACGTAATATAACCTAACCTAACACATCTAGCCCCTAGCTGGGAATGTTTTACAGAATCCCGTTCATGTCTTCCCGTACGTCTCGGTGCGTACATTATATACGTCTATAAATTTATATATCCTAACCTAAGGGAACCTAACATCTCGGATGTAGTATTTTCCAACATTCCTGGCGGGTCGGCCCCTACTTCTCGGTGGGCACATTATATACGTCTATATCGTAACATAACCTAACCTAACCCATCTAGAACCTCGCTGGTAATGTTTTACAAAACCCCGGTCGTGTCTGCCCGTACTTCTCGGTGGAGATATTATATACGTCTATAACTTTATATATCCTAACCTAAGGGAACCTAACATCTCGGATGTAGTATTTTCCAACATACCCGGCAGGCCAGCCCCTACTTCTCGGTGGGCACATTATATACGCCCATATCGTAAAATAACCTAACCTAACCCATCTAGACCCTCGCTGGCATTGTTTTACAAAATTCCGGTCGTGTCTGCCCGTACTTCTCGGTGGGGACATTATATACGTCTATAACGTTGTATATTCTAACCTAAGGGAATCTAACATCTCGGATGTAGTATTTTCCATCATTCCTGGCGGGTCGGCCCCTACTTCTCGGTGGGCACATTATATACGTCTATATCGCAATATAACCTAACCTAACACATCTAGACCCTCGCTGGTAATGCTTTACAAAATTCCGGTCGTGTCGGCCCGTACTTTTTCGTGGGGACATTATATGCGTCTATAACGTTATATATCCTAACCTAAGGGAACCTAACTTCTCGGATGTAGTATTATCCAACATTCCTGGCGGGTCTGCCCCTACTTCTCGGTGGGCACATTATATACGTCTATATCGTAATATAACCTAACCTAACCCATCTAGACCGTCGCTGGTAATGTTTTACAAAATCCCGGTCGTGTCGACCCGTACTCCTCGGTGGGGACATTATATGCGTCTATAACGTTATAAATCCTAACCTAAGGGAACCCAACTTCTCGGATGTAGTATTATCCAACATTCCTGGCGGGTCTGCCCCTACTTCTCGGTGGGCACATTATATACGTCTATATCGTAATATAACCTAACCTAACCCATCTAGACCGTCGCTGGTAATGTTTTACAAAATCCCGGGCGTGTCGACCCGTACTTCTCGGTGGGGACATTATACACGTCTATAACGTTATATATCCTAACCTAAGGGAACCTAACATCTCGGATGTGGTATTTTCCAACATTCCTGGCGGGTCGGCCCCTACTTCTCGGTGGGCACATTATATACGTCTATATCGTAATATAACCTAACCTAACCCATCTAGACCCTCGCTGGTAATGTTTTACAAAATCCCGGTCGTGTCTGCCCGTACTTCTCGGTGGGGAGATTATATACGTCTATAACGTTATATATCCTAACCTAGGGGAAACTAACATCTCGGATGTAGTATTTTCCAACATTCCTGGCGGGTCGGCCCCTACTTCTCTGTGGGCACACTATATACGTCTATATCGCAATATAACCTAACCTAACACATCTAGACCCTCGCTGGTAATGTTTTACAAAATCCCGGTCGTGTCTGCCCGTACTTCTCGGTGGGGACATTATATACGTCTATAACGTTATATATCCTAACCTAGGGGAAACTAACATCTCGGATGTAGTATTTTCCAACATTCCTGGCGGGTCGGCCCCTACTTCTCGGTGGGCACATTATATACATCTATATCGTAATATAACCTAACCTAACCCATCTAGACCCTCGCTGGTATTGTTTTACAAAATCCCGTTCGTGTCTGCCCGTACTTCTCGGTGGGGACATTATATACATCTATAACGTTATATATCCTAACCTAGGGGAACCTAACATCTCGGATGTAGTATTTTCCAACATTCCTGGCGGGTCGGCCCCTACTTCTCGGTGGGCACATTATATACGTCTATATCGTAATATAACCTAACCTAACCCATGTAGACCCTCGCTGGCAATGTTTTACAAAATTCCGGTCGTGTCTGCCCGTACTTCTCGGTGGGGACATTATATACGTCTATAACGTTATATATTCTAACCTAAGGGAACCTAACATCTCGGATGTAGTATTTTCCATCATTCCTGGCGGGTCGGCCCCTACTTCTCGGTGGGCACATTATATACGTCTATATCGCAATATAACCTAACCTAACACATCTAGACCCTCGCTGGTAATGCTTTACAAAATTCCGGTCGTGTCGGCCCGTACTCCTCGGTGGGGACATTATATGCGTCTATAACGTTATATATCCTAACCTAAGGGAACCTAACTTCTCGGATGTAGTATTATCCAACATTCCTGGCGGGTCTGCCCCTACTTCTCGGTGGGCACATTATATACGTCTATATCGTAATATAACCTAACCTAACCCATCTAGACCGTCGCTGGTAATGTTTTACAAAATCCCGGTCGTGTCGACCCGTACTTCTCGGTGGGGACATTATACACGTCTATAACGTTATATATCCTAACCTAAGGGAACCTAACATCTCGGATGTAGTATTTACCAACATTCCTGGCGTGTCGGCCCCTACTTCTCGGTGGGCACATTATATACGTCTATATCGTAATATAACCTAACCTAACCCATCTAGACCCTCGCTGGTAATGTTTTACAAAATCCCGGTCGTGTCTGCCCGTACTTCTAGGTGGGGACATTATATACGTCTATAACGTTATATATCCTAACCTAGGGGAACCTAACGTCTCGGATGTAGTATTTTCCAACATACCCGGCAGGCCAGCCCCTACTTCTCGGTGGGCACATTATATACGCCCATATCGTAAAATAACCTAACCTAACCCATCTAGACCCTCGCTGGCAATGTTTTACAAAATTCCGGTCGTGTCTGCCCGTACTTCTCGGTGGGGACATTATATACGTCTATAACGTTATATATTCTAACCTAAGGGAACCTAACATCTCGGATGTAGTGTTTTCCATCATTCCTGGCGGGTCGGCCCCTACTTCTCGGTGGGCACATTATATACGTCTATATCTCAAAATAACCTAACCTAACCCATCTAGACCCTCGCTGTTAATGTTGTACGACATCCCGGTCGTGTCGGCCCGTACTTCTCGGTGGGGACATTATATACGTCTATAACGTTATATATCCTAACCTAAGGGAACCTAACATCTCGGATGTAGTATTTTCCATCATTCCTGGCGGGTCGGCCCCTACTTCTCGGTGGGCACATTATATACGTCTATATCGCAATATAACCTAACCTAACACATCTAGACCCTCGCTGGTAATGCTTTACAAAATTCCGGTCGTGTCGGCCCGTACTTTTTCGTGGGGACATTATATGCGTCTATAACGTTATATATCCTAACCTAAGGGAACCTAACTTCTCGGATGTAGTATTATCCAACATTCCTGGCGGGTCTGCCCCTACTTCTCGGTGGGCACATTATATACGTCTATATCGTAATATAACCTAACCTAACCCATCTAGACCGTCGCTGGTAATGTTTTACAAAATCCCGGTCGTGTCGACCCGTACTTCTCGGTGGGGACATTATACACGTCTATAACGTTATATATCCTAACCTAAGGGAACCTAACATCTCGGATGTAGTATTTACCAACATTCCTGGCGTGTCGGCCCCTACTTCTCGGTGGGCACATTACGTACGTCTATATCGTAATATAACCTAACCTAACCCATCTAGAACCTCGCTGGTAATGTTTTACAAAATCCCGGTCGTGTCGGCCCGTACCTTGCCGTGGGGACATTATATACGTCTATAACGTTATATATCCTAACCTAAGGGAACCTAACAACTCGGATGTAGAATTTCACAACATTCCTGGCGGGTCGGCGCCAATTCTGGGTGGGATCATTATATACGTCTATAACGTAATATAACCTAACATAACACATCTATCCCCTAGCTGGGAATGTTTTACAGAATCCCGTTCATGTCTTCCCGTACGTCTCGGTGCGTACATTATATACGTATATAAATTTATATATCCTAACCTAAGGGAACCTAACATCTCGGATGTAGTATTTTCCAACATTCCTGGCGGGTCGGCCCCTACTTCTCGGTGGGCACATTATATACGTCTATATCGTAATATAACCTAATCTAACCCATCTAGACCGTCGCTGGTAATGTTCTACAAAATCCCGGTCGTGTCGACCCGTACTTCTCGATGGGGACATTATATACGTCCATATCGTAATATAACCTAACCTAACACATCTAGCCCCTAGCTGGGAATGTTTTACAGAATCCCGTTCATGTCTTCCCGTACGTCTCGGTGCGTACATTATATACGTCTATAACTTTATATATACCAACCTGAGGGAACCTAACGTCTCGGATGTAGTATTTTCCAACACTCCTGGCGGGTCGGCCCCTACTTCTCGGTGGGCACATTATATACGTCTATATCGTAATATAACCTAACCTAACCCATCTAGACACTTGCTGGTAATGTTTTACAAAATCCCGGTCGTGTCGGCCCGTACTTCTCGGTGGGGACATTATATACGTCTATAACGTTATATATCCTAACCTAAGGGAACCTAACATCTCGGATGTAGGATTTTCCATCATTCCTGGCGGGTCGGCCCCTACTTCTCGGTGAGCACATTATATACGTCTATATCGCAATATAACCTAACCTAACACATCTAGACCCTCGCTGGTAATGTTTTACAAAATCCCGGTCGTGTTGGCCCGTACTTTGCCGTGTGGACATTATATGCGTCTATAACGTTATATATCCTAACCTAAGGGAACCTAACTTCTCGGATGTAGTATTATCCAACATTCCTGGCGTGTCGGCCCCTACTTCTCGGTGGGCACATTATATACGTCTATATCGTAACATAACCTAACCTAACCCATCTAGAACCTCGCTGGTAATGTTTTACAAAACCCCGGTCGTGTCTGCCCGTACTTCTCGGTGGAGATATTATATACGTCTATAACTTTATATATCCTAACCTAAGGGAACCTAACATCTCGGATGTAGTATTTTCCAACATACCCGGCAGGCCAGCCCCTACTTCTCGGTGGGCACATTATATACGCCCATATCGTAAAATAACCTAACCTAACCCATCTAGACCCTCGCTGGCATTGTTTTACAAAATTCCGGTCGTGTCTGCCCGTACTTCTCGGTGGGGACATTATATACGTCTATAACGTTGTATATTCTAACCTAAGGGAATCTAACATCTCGGATGTAGTATTTTCCATCATTCCTGGCGGGTCGGCCCCTACTTCTCGGTGGGCACATTATATACGTCTATATCGCAATATAACCTAACCTAACACATCTAGACCCTCGCTGGTAATGCTTTACAAAATTCCGGTCGTGTCGGCCCGTACTTTTTCGTGGGGACGTTATATACTTCTATAACATTATATATCCTAACCTGAGGGAACCTAACATATCGGATGTAGTATTTTCCAACATTCCTGGCGGGTCGGCCCCTACTTCTCGGTGGGCACATTATATAACGTCCATATCGTAATATAACCTAACCTAACCCATCTAGACGCTCGCTGGTAATGTTTTACAAAATCCCGGTCGTGTCGGCCCGTACTCCTCGGTGGGGACATTATATGCGTCTATAACGTTATAAATCCTAACCTAAGGGAACCCAACTTCTCGGATGTAGTATTATCCAACATTCCTGGCGGGTCTGCCCCTACTTCTCGGTGGGCACATTATATACGTCTATATCGTAATATAACCTAACCTAACCCATCTAGACCGTCGCTGGTAATGTTTTACAAAATCCCGGGCGTGTCGACCCGTACTTCTCGGTGGGGACATTATACACGTCTATAACGTTATATATCCTAACCTAAGGGAACCTAACATCTCGGATGTGGTATTTTCCAACATTCCTGGCGGGTCGGCCCCTACTTCTCGGTGGGCACATTATATACGTCTATATCGTAATATAACCTAACCTAACCCATCTAGACCCTCGCTGGTAATGTTTTACAAAATCCCGGTCGTGTCTGCCCGTACTTCTCGGTGGGGAGATTATATACGTCTATAACGTTATATATCCTAACCTAGGGGAAACTAACATCTCGGATGTAGTATTTTCCAACATTCCTGGCGGGTCGGCCCCTACTTCTCTGTGGGCACACTATATACGTCTATATCGCAATATAACCTAACCTAACACATCTAGACCCTCGCTGGTAATGTTTTACAAAATCCCGGTCGTGTCTGCCCGTACTTCTCGGTGGGGACATTATATACGTCTATAACGTTATATATCCTAACCTAGGGGAAACTAACATCTCGGATGTAGTATTTTCCAACATTCCTGGCGGGTCGGCCCCTACTTCTCGGTGGGCACATTATATACATCTATATCGTAATATAACCTAACCTAACCCATCTAGACCCTCGCTGGTATTGTTTTACAAAATCCCGTTCGTGTCTGCCCGTACTTCTCGGTGGGGACATTATATACGTCTATAACGTTATATATCCTAACCTAGGGGAACCTAACATCTCGGATGTAGTATTTTCCAACATTCCTGGCGGGTCGGCCCCTACTTCTCGGTGGGCACATTATATACGTCTATATCGTAATATAACCTAACCTAACCCATGTAGACCCTCGCTGGCAATGTTTTACAAAATTCCGGTCGTGTCTGCCCGTACTTCTCGGTGGGGACATTATATACGTCTATAACGTTATATATTCTAACCTAAGGGAACCTAACATCTCGGATGTAGTATTTTCCATCATTCCTGGCGGGTCGGCCCCTACTTCTCGGTGGGCACATTATATACGTCTATATCGCAATATAACCTAACCTAACACATCTAGACCCTCGCTGGTAATGCTTTACAAAATTCCGGTCGTGTCGGCCCGTACTCCTCGGTGGGGACATTATATGCGTCTATAACGTTATATATCCTAACCTAAGGGAACCTAACTTCTCGGATGTAGTATTATCCAACATTCCTGGCGGGTCTGCCCCTACTTCTCGGTGGGCACATTATATACGTCTATATCGTAATATAACCTAACCTAACCCATCTAGACCGTCGCTGGTAATGTTTTACAAAATCCCGGTCGTGTCGACCCGTACTTCTCGGTGGGGACATTATACACGTCTATAACGTTATATATCCTAACCTAAGGGAACCTAACATCTCGGATGTACTATTTACCAACATTCCTGGCGTGTCGGCCCCTACTTCTCGGTGGGCACATTATATACGTCTATATCGTAATATAACCTAACCTAACCCATCTAGACCCTCGCTGGTAATGTTTTACAAAATCCCGGTCGTGTCTGCCCGTACTTCTAGGTGGGGACATTATATACGTCTATAACGTTATATATCCTAACCTAGGGGAACCTAACGTCTCGGATGTAGTATTTTCCAACATACCCGGCAGGCCAGCCCCTACTTCTCGGTGGGCACATTATATACGCCCATATCGTAAAATAACCTAACCTAACCCATCTAGACCCTCGCTGGCAATGTTTTACAAAATTCCGGTCGTGTCTGCCCGTACTTCTCGGTGGGGACATTATATACGTCTATAACGTTATATATTCTAACCTAAGGGAACCTAACATCTCGGATGTAGTGTTTTCCATCATTCCTGGCGGGTCGGCCCCTACTTCTCGGTGGGCACATTATATACGTCTATATCTCAAAATAACCTAACCTAACCCATCTAGACCCTCGCTGTTAATGTTGTACGACATCCCGGTCGTGTCGGCCCGTACTTCTCGGTGGGGACATTATATACGTCTATAACGTTATATATCCTAACCTAAGGGAACCTAACATCTCGGATGTAGTATTTTCCATCATTCCTGGCGGGTCGGCCCCTACTTCTCGGTGGGCACATTATATACGTCTATATCGCAATATAACCTAACCTAACACATCTAGACCCTCGCTGGTAATGCTTTACAAAATTCCGGTCGTGTCGGCCCGTACTTTTTCGTGGGGACATTATATGCGTCTATAACGTTATATATCCTAACCTAAGGGAACCTAACTTCTCGGATGTAGTATTATCCAACATTCCTGGCGGGTCTGCCCCTACTTCTCGGTGGGCACATTATATACGTCTATATCGTAATATAACCTAACCTAACCCATCTAGACCGTCGCTGGTAATGTTTTACAAAATCCCGGTCGTGTCGACCCGTACTTCTCGGTGGGGACATTATACACGTCTATAACGTTATATATCCTAACCTAAGGGAACCTAACATCTCGGATGTAGTATTTACCAACATTCCTGGCGTGTCGGCCCCTACTTCTCGGTGGGCACATTACGTACGTCTATATCGTAATATAACCTAACCTAACCCATCTAGAACCTCGCTGGTAATGTTTTACAAAATCCCGGTCGTGTCGGCCCGTACCTTGCCGTGGGGACATTATATACGTCTATAACGTTATATATCCTAACCTAAGGGAACCTAACATCTCGGATGTAGTATTTTCCAACATTCCTGGCGGGCCGGCCCCTACTTCTCGGTGGGCACATTATATATGTCCGTATCGTAATATAACCTAACCTAACCCATCTAGACCGTCGCTGGTAATGTTTTACAAAATCCCGGTCGTGTCTGCCCGTACTTCTCGGTGGGGACATTATATACGTCTATAACGTTATATATCCTAACCTAAGGGAACCTAACATCTCTGATGTAGTATTTTCCAACATTCCTGGCGGGTCGGCCCCTACTTCTCGGTGGGCACATTATATACGTCTATATCTCAAAATAACCTAACCTAACACATCTAGACCCTCGCTGGTAATGTTTTACGAAATCCCGGTCGTGTCGGCCCGTACTTCTCGGTGGGGACATTATATACGTCTATAACGTTATATATCCTAACCTAAGGGAACCTAACATCTCGGATGTAGTATTTTCCAACATACCCGGCAGGCCAGCCCCTACTTCTCGGTGGGCACATTATATACGCCCATATCGTAAAATAACCTAACCTAACCCATCTAGACCCTCGCTGGCAATGTTTTACAAAATTCCGGTCGTGTCTGCCCGTACTTCTCGGTGGGGACATTATATACGTCTATAACGTTATATATTCTAACCTAAGGGAACCTAACATCTCGGATGTAGTATTTTCCATCATTCCTGGCGGGTCGGCCCCTACTTCTCGGTGAGCACATTATATACGTCTATATCGCAATATAACCTAACCTAACACATCTAGACCCTCGCTGGTAATGTTTTACAAAATCCCGGTCGTGTTGGCCCGTACTTTGCCGTGGGGACATTATATACGTCTATAACGTTATATATCCTAACCTAAGGGAACCTAACATCTCGGATGTAGTATTTTCCAACATTCCTGGCGGGCCGGCCCCTACTTCTCGGTGGGCACATTATATACGTCCATATCGTAATATAACCTAACCTAACCCATCTAGACCCTCGCTGGTAATGTTTTACAAAATCCTGGTCGTGTCGGCCCGTACATCTCGGTGAGGACATTATATACGTCTATAACGTTATATATCCTCACCTAAGGGAACCTAACAACTCGGATGTAGTATTTCACAACATTCCTGGCGGGTCGGCGCCAATTCTGGGTGGGATCATTATATACGTCTATAACGTAATATAACCTAACATAACACATCTAGCCCCTAGCTGGGAATGTTTTACAGAATCCCGTTCATGTCTTCCCGTACGTCTCGGTGCGTACATTATATACGTATATAAATTTATATATCCTAACCTAAGGGAACCTAACATCTCGGATGTAGTATTTTCCAACATTCCTGGCGGGTCGGCCCCTACTTCTCGGTGGGCACATTATATACGTCTATATCGTAATATAACCTAATCTAACCCATCTAGACCGTCGCTGGTAATGTTCTACAAAATCCCGGTCGTGTCGACCCGTACTTCTCGATGGGGACATTATATACGTCCATATCGTAATATAACCTAACCTAACACATCTAGCCCCTAGCTGGGAATGTTTTACAGAATCCCGTTCATGTCTTCCCGTACGTCTCGGTGCGTACATTATATACGTCTATAACTTTATATATACCAACCTGAGGGAACCTAACGTCTCGGATGTAGTATTTTCCAACACTCCTGGCGGGTCGGCCCCTACTTCTCGGTGGGCACATTATATACGTCTATATCGTAATATAACCTAACCTAACCCATCTAGACCGTCGCTGGTAATGTTTTACAAAATCCCGGTCGTGTCGACCCGTACTTCTCGGTGGGGACATTATATACGTCTATAACGTTATATATCCTAACCTAAGGGAACCTAACAACTCGGATGTAGTATTTCACAACATTCCTGGCGGGTCGGCGCCAATTCTCGGTGGGATCATTATATACGTCCATATCGTAATATAACCTAACCTAACCCATCTAGACACTTGCTGGTAATGTTTTACAAAAACCCGGTCGTGTCGGCCCGTACTTCTCGGTGGGGACATTATATACGTCTATAACGTTATATATCCTAACCTAAGGGAACCTAACATCTCGGATGTAGGATTTTCCAACATTCCTGGCGGGTCGGCCCCTACTTCTCGGTGGGCACATTATATACGTCTATATCGTAATATAACTTAACCTAACCCATGTAGACCCTCGCTGGTAATGTTTTACAAAATCCCGGTCCTGCCTGCCCGTACTTCTCGGTGGGGACATTATATACGTCTATAACGTTATATATCCTAACCCAAGGGAACCTAACATCTCGGATGTAGTATTTCACAACACTCCTGGCGGGTCGGCGCCAATTCTCGGTGGGATCATTATATACGTCCATATCGTAATATAACCTAACCTAACCCATCTAGACACTTGCTGGTAATGTTTTACAAAATCCCGGTCGTGTCGGCCCGTACTTCTCGGTGGGGACATTATATACGTCTATAACGTTATATATCCTAACCTAAGGGAACCTAACATCTCGGATGTAGTATTTTCCAACATTCCTGGCGGGCCGGCCCCTACTTCTCGGTGGGCACATTATATACGTCCATATCGTAATATAACCTAACCTAACCCATCTAGACCCTCGCTGGTAATGTTTTACAAAATCCTGGTCGTGTCGGCCCGTACATCTCGGTGAGGACATTATATACGTCTATAACGTTATATATCCTCACCTAAGGGAACCTAACAACTCGGATGTAGTATTTCACAACATTCCTGGCGGGTCGGCGCCAATTCTGGGTGGGATCATTACATACGTCTATAACGTAATCTAACCTAACATAACACATCTAGCCCCTAGCTGGGAATGTTTTACAGAATCCCGTCCATGTCTTCCCGTACGTCTCGGTGCGTACATTATATACGTCTATAAATTTATATATCCTAACCTAAGGGAACCTAACATCTCGGATGTAGTATTTTCCAACATTCCTGGCGGGTCGGCCCCTACTTCTCGGTGGGCACATTATATACGTCTATATCGTAATATAACCTAATCTAACCCATCTAGACCGTCGCTGGTAATGTTCTACAAAATCCCGGTCGTGTCGACCCGTACTTCTCGATGGGGACATTATATACGTCCATATCGTAATATAACCTAACCTAACACATCTAGCCCCTAGCTGGGAATGTTTTACAGAATCCCGTTCATGTCTTCCCGTACGTCTCGGTGCGTACATTATATACGTCTATAACTTTATATATACCAACCTGAGGGAACCTAACGTCTCGGATGTAGTATTTTCCAACACTCCTGGCGGGTCGGCCCCTACTTCTCGGTGGGCACATTATATACGTCTATATCGTAATATAACCTAACCTAACCCATCTAGACACTTGCTGGTAATGTTTTACAAAATCCCGGTCGTGTCGGCCCGTACTTCTCGGTGGGGACATTATATACGTCTATAACGTTATATATCCTAACCTAAGGGAACCTAACATCTCGGATGTAGGATTTTCCATCATTCCTGGCGGGTCGGCCCCTACTTCTCGGTGAGCACATTATATACGTCTATATCGCAATATAACCTAACCTAACACATCTAGACCCTCGCTGGTAATGTTTTACAAAATCCCGGTCGTGTTGGCCCGTACTTTGCCGTGGGGACATTATATGCGTCTATAACGTTATATATCCTAACCTAAGGGAACCTAACTTCTCGGATGTAGTATTATCCAACATTCCTGGCGTGTCGGCCCCTACTTCTCGGTGGGCACATTATATACGTCTATATCGTAATATAACCTAACCTAACCCATCTAGACCCTCGCTGGTAATGTTTTACAAAATCCCGGTCGTGTCTGCCCGTTCTTCTAGGTGGGGACATTATATACGTCTATAACGTTATATATCCTAACCTAGGGGAACCTAACATCTCGGATGTAGTATTTTCCAACATTCCTGGCGGGTCGGCCCCTACTTCTCGGTGGGCACATTATATACGTCTATATCGCAATATAACCTAACCTAACACATCTAGACCCTCGCTGGTAATGCTTTACAAAATTCCGGTCGTGTCGGCCCGTACTTTTTCGTGGGGACGTTATATACTTCTATAACGTTATATATCCTAACCTGAGGGAACCTAACATCTCGGATGTAGTATTTTCCAACATTCCTGGCGGGTCGGCCCCTACTTCTCGGTGGGCACATTACATACGTCTATATCGTAATATAACCTAACCTAACCCATCTAGAACCTCGCTGGTAATGTTTTACAAAATCCCGGTCGTGTCGGCCCGTACTTTGCCGTGGGGACATTATATACGTCTATAACGTTATATATCCTAACCTAAGGGAACCTAACATCTCGGATGTAGTATTTTCCAACATTCCTGGCGGGCCGGCCCCTACTTCTCGGTGGGCACATTATATAGGTCCGTATCGTAATATAACCTAACCTAACCCATCTAGACCGTCGCTGGTAATGTTTTACAAAATCCCGGTCGTGTCGACCCGTACTTCTCGGTGGGGACATTATACACGTCTATAACGTTATATATCCTAACCTAAGGGAACCTAACATCTCGGATGTAGTATTTACCAACATTCCTGGCGTGTCGGCCCCTACTTCTCGGTGGGCACATTATATACGTCTATATCGTAATATAACCTAACCTAACCCATCTAGACCCTCGCTGGTAATGTTTTACAAAATCCCGGTCGTGTCGGCCCGTACTTCTCGGTGGGGACATTATATACGTCTATAACGTTATATATCCTAACCTAAGGGAACCTAACATCTCGGATGTAGTATTTTCCAACATTCCTGGCGGGCCGGCCCCTACTTCTCGGTGGGCACATTATATACGTCCATATCGTAATATAACCTAACCTAACCCATCTAGACCCTCGCTGGTAATGTTTTACAAAATCCTGGTCGTGTCGGCCCGTACATCTCGGTGAGGACATTATATACGTCTATAACGTTATATATCCTCACCTAAGGGAACCTAACAACTCGGATGTAGTATTTCACAACATTCCTGGCGGGTCGGCGCCAATTCTGGGTGGGATCATTACATACGTCTATAACGTAATATAACCTAACATAACACATCTAGCCCCTAGCTGGGAATGTTTTACAGAATCCCGTTCATGTCTTCCCGTACGTCTCGGTGCGTACATTATATACGTCTATAAATTTATATATCCTAACCTAAGGGAACCTAACATCTCGGATGTAGTATTTTCCAACATTCCTGGCGGGTCGGCCCCTACTTCTCGGTGGGCACATTATATACGTCTATATCGTAATATAACCTAATCTAACCCATCTAGACCGTCGCTGGTAATGTTCTACAAAATCCCGGTCGTGTCGACCCGTACTTCTCGATGGGGACATTATATACGTCCATATCGTAATATAACCTAACCTAACACATCTAGCCCCTAGCTGGGAATGTTTTACAGAATCCCGTTCATGTCTTCCCGTACGTCTCGGTGCGTACATTATATACGTCTATAACTTTATATATACCAACCTGAGGGAACCTAACGTCTCGGATGTAGTATTTTCCAACACTCCTGGCGGGTCGGCCCCTACTTCTCGGTGGGCACATTATATACGTCTATATCGTAATATAACCTAACCTAACCCATCTAGACACTTGCTGGTAATGTTTTACAAAATCCCGGTCGTGTCGGCCCGTACTTCTCGGTGGGGACATTATATACGTCTATAACGTTATATATCCTAACCTAAGGGAACCTAACATCTCGGATGTAGGATTTTCCATCATTCCTGGCGGGTCGGCCCCTACTTCTCGGTGAGCACATTATATACGTCTATATCGCAATATAACCTAACCTAACACATCTAGACCCTCGCTGGTAATGTTTTACAAAATCCAGGTCGTGTTGGCCCGTACTTTGCCGTGGGGACATTATATGCGTCTATAACGTTATATATCCTAACCTAAGGGAACCTAACTTCTCGGATGTAGTATTATCCAACATTCCTGGCGTGTCGGCCCCTACTTCTCGGTGGGCACATTATATACGTCTATATCGTAATATAACCTAACCTAACCCATCTAGACCCTCGCTGGTAATGTTTTACAAAATCCCGGTCGTGTCTGCCCGTTCTTCTAGGTGGGGACATTATATACGTCTATAACGTTATATATCCTAACCTAGGGGAACCTAACATCTCGGATGTAGTATTTTCCAACATTCCTGGCGGGTCGGCCCCTACTTCTCGGTGGGCACATTATATACGTCTATATCGTAATATAACCTAATCTAACCCATCTAGACCGTCGCTGGTAATGTTTTACAAAAACCCGGTCGTGTCTGCCCGTTCTTCTAGGTGGGGACATTATATACGTCTATAACGTTATATATCCTAACCTAGGGGAACCTAACATCTCGGATGTAGTATTTTCCAACATTCCTGGCGGGTCGGCCCCTACTTCTCGGTGGGCACATTATATACGTCTATATCTCAAAATAACCTAACCTAACCCATCTAGATCCTTGCTGGTAATGTTTTACAAAATCCTGGTCGTGTCGGCCCGTACATCTCGGTGAGGACATTATATACGTCTATAACGTTATATATCCTCACCTAAGGGAACCTAACAACTCGGATGTAGTATTTCACAACATTCCTGGCGGGTCGGCGCCAATTCTGGGTGGGATCATTATATACGTCTATAACGTAATATAACCTAACATAACACATCTAGCCCCTAGCTGGGAATGTTTTACAGAATCCCGTTCATGTCTTCCCGTACGTCTCGGTGCGTACATTATATACGTATATAAATTTATATATCCTAACCTAAGGGAACCTAACATCTCGGATGTAGTATTTTCCAACATTCCTGGCGGGTCGGCCCCTACTTCTCGGTGGGCACATTATATACGTCTATATCGTAATATAACCTAATCTAACCCATCTAGACCGTCGCTGGTAATGTTCTACAAAATCCCGGTCGTGTCGACCCGTACTTCTCGATGGGGACATTATATACGTCCATATCGTAATATAACCTAACCTAACACATCTAGCCCCTAGCTGGGAATGTTTTACAGAATCCCGTTCATGTCTTCCCGTACGTCTCGGTGCGTACATTATATACGTCTATAACTTTATATATACCAACCTGAGGGAACCTAACGTCTCGGATGTAGTATTTTCCAACACTCCTGGCGGGTCGGCCCCTACTTCTCGGTGGGCACATTATATACGTCTATATCGTAATATAACCTAACCTAACCCATCTAGACACTTGCTGGTAATGTTTTACAAAATCCCGGTCGTGTCGGCCCGTACTTCTCGGTGGGGACATTATATACGTCTATAACGTTATATATCCTAACCTAAGGGAACCTAACATCTCGGATGTAGGATTTTCCATCATTCCTGGCGGGTCGGCCCCTACTTCTCGGTGAGCACATTATATACGTCTATATCGCAATATAACCTAACCTAACACATCTAGACCCTCGCTGGTAATGTTTTACAAAATCCCGGTCGTGTTGGCCCGTACTTTGCCGTGGGGACATTATATGCGTCTATAACGTTATATATCCTAACCTAAGGGAACCTAACTTCTCGGATGTAGTATTATCCAACATTCCTGGCGTGTCGGCCCCTACTTCTCGGTGGGCACATTATATACGTCTATATCGTAATATAACCTAACCTAACCCATCTAGACCCTCGCTGGTAATGTTTTACAAAATCCCGGTCGTGTCTGCCCGTTCTTCTAGGTGGGGACATTATATACGTCTATAACGTTATATATCCTAACCTAGGGGAACCTAACATCTCGGATGTAGTATTTTCCAACATTCCTGGCGGGTCGGGCCCTACTTCTCGGTGGGCACATTATATACGTCTATATCTCAAAATAACCTAACCTAACCCATCTAGACCCTCGCTGGTAATGTTCTACAAAATCCCGGTCGTGTCGACCCGTACTTCTCGATGGGGACATTATATACGTCCATATCGTAATATAACCTAACCTAACACATCTAGCCCCTAGCTGGGAATGTTTTACAGAATCCCGTTCATGTCTTCCCGTACGTCTCGGTGCGTACATTATATACGTCTATAACTTTATATATACCAACCTGAGGGAACCTAACGTCTCGGATGTAGTATTTTCCAACACTCCTGGCGGGTCGGCCCCTACTTCTCGGTGGGCACATTATATACGTCTATATCGTAATATAACCTAACCTAACCCATCTAGACCCTCGCTGGTAATGTTTTACAAAATCCCGGTCGTGTCTGCCCGTACTTCTAGGTGGGGACATTATATACGTCTATAACGTTATATATCATAACCTAGGGGAACCTAACGTCTCGGATGTAGTATTTTCCAACATACCCGGCAGGCCAGCCCCTACTTCTCGGTGGGCACATTATATACGCCCATATCGTAAAATAACCTAACCTAACCCATCTAGACCCTCGCTGGCAATGTTTTACAAAATTCCGGTCGTGTCTGCCCGTACTTCTCGGTGGGGACATTATATACGTCTATAACGTTATATATTCTAACCTAAGGGAACCTAACATCTCGGATGTAGTGTTTTCCATCATTCCTGGCGGGTCGGCCCCTACTTCTCGGTGGGCACATTATATACGTCTATATCTCAAAATAACCTAACCTAACCCATCTAGACCCTCGCTGTTAATGTTGTACGACATCCCGGTCGTGTCGGCCCGTACTTCTCGGTGGGGACATTATATACGTCTATAACGTTATATATCCTAACCTAAGGGAACCTAACATCTCGGATGTAGTATTTTCCAACATTCCTGGCGGGCCGGCCCCTACTTCTCGGTGGGCACATTATATATGTCCGTATCGTAATATAACCTAACCTAACCCATCTAGACCGTCGCTGGTAATGTTTTACAAAATCCCGGTCGTGTCTGCCCGTACTTCTCGGTGGGGACATTATATACGTCTATAACGTTATATATCCTAACCTAAGGGAACCTAACATCTCTGATGTAGTATTTTCCAACATTCCTGGCGGGTCGGCCCCTACTTCTCGGTGGGCACATTATATACGTCTATATCTCAAAATAACCTAACCTAACACATCTAGACCCTCGCTGGTAATGTTTTACGAAATCCCGGTCGTGTCGGCCCGTACTTCTCGGTGGGGACATTATATACGTCTATAACGTTATATATCCTAACCTAAGGGAACCTAACATCTCGGATGTAGTATTTTCCAACATACCCGGCAGGCCAGCCCCTACTTCTCGGTGGGCACATTATATACGCCCATATCGTAAAATAACCTAACCTAACCCATCTAGACCCTCGCTGGCAATGTTTTACAAAATTCCGGTCGTGTCTGCCCGTACTTCTCGGTGGGGACATTATATACGTCTATAACGTTATATATTCTAACCTAAGGGAACCTAACATCTCGGATGTAGTATTTTCCATCATTCCTGGCGGGTCGGCCCCTACTTCTCGGTGAGCACATTATATACGTCTATATCGCAATATAACCTAACCTAACACATCTAGACCCTCGCTGGTAATGTTTTACAAAATCCCGGTCGTGTTGGCCCGTACTTTGCCGTGGGGACATTATATACGTCTATAACGTTATATATCCTAACCTAAGGGAACCTAACATCTCGGATGTAGTATTTTCCAACATTCCTGGCGGGCCGGCCCCTACTTCTCGGTGGGCACATTATATACGTCCATATCGTAATATAACCTAACCTAACCCATCTAGACCCTCGCTGGTAATGTTTTACAAAATCCTGGTCGTGTCGGCCCGTACATCTCGGTGAGGACATTATATACGTCTATAACGTTATATATCCTCACCTAAGGGAACCTAACAACTCGGATGTAGTATTTCACAACATTCCTGGCGGGTCGGCGCCAATTCTGGGTGGGATCATTATATACGTCTATAACGTAATATAATCTAACATAACACATCTAGCCCCTAGCTGGGAATGTTTTACAGAATCCCGTTCATGTCTTCCCGTACGTCTCGGTGCGTACATTATATACGTCTATAAATTTATATATCCTAACCTAAGGGAACCTAACATCTCGGATGTAGTATTTTCCAACATTCCTGGCGGGCCGGCCCCTACTTCTCGGTGGGCACATTATATACGTCCATATCGTAATATAACCTAACCTAACCCATCTAGACCCTCGCTGGTAATGTTTTACAAAATCCTGGTCGTGTCGGCCCGTACATCTCGGTGAGGACATTATATACGTCTATAACGTTATATATCCTCACCTAAGGGAACCTAACAACTCGGATGTAGTATTTCACAACATTCCTGGCGGGTCGGCGCCAATTCTGGGTGGGATCATTACATACGTCTATAACGTAATCTAACCTAACATAACACATCTAGCCCCTAGCTGGGAATGTTTTACAGAATCCCGTCCATGTCTTCCCGTACGTCTCGGTGCGTACATTATATACGTCTATAAATTTATATATCCTAACCTAAGGGAACCTAACATCTCGGATGTAGTATTTTCCAACATTCCTGGCGGGTCGGCCCCTACTTCTCGGTGGGCACATTATATACGTCTATATCGTAATATAACCTAATCTAACCCATCTAGACCGTCGCTGGTAATGTTCTACAAAATCCCGGTCGTGTCGACCCGTACTTCTCGATGGGGACATTATATACGTCCATATCGTAATATAACCTAACCTAACACATCTAGCCCCTAGCTGGGAATGTTTTACAGAATCCCGTTCATGTCTTCCCGTACGTCTCGGTGCGTACATTATATACGTCTATAACTTTATATATACCAACCTGAGGGAACCTAACGTCTCGGATGTAGTATTTTCCAACACTCCTGGCGGGTCGGCCCCTACTTCTCGGTGGGCACATTATATACGTCTATATCGTAATATAACCTAACCTAACCCATCTAGACACTTGCTGGTAATGTTTTACAAAATCCCGGTCGTGTCGGCCCGTACTTCTCGGTGGGGACATTATATACGTCTATAACGTTATATATCCTAACCTAAGGGAACCTAACATCTCGGATGTAGGATTTTCCATCATTCCTGGCGGGTCGGCCCCTACTTCTCGGTGAGCACATTATATACGTCTATATCGCAATATAACCTAACCTAACACATCTAGACCCTCGCTGGTAATGTTTTACAAAATCCCGGTCGTGTTGGCCCGTACTTTGCCGTGGGGACATTATATGCGTCTATAACGTTATATATCCTAACCTAAGGGAACCTAACTTCTCGGATGTAGTATTATCCAACATTCCTGGCCTGTCGGCCCCTACTTCTCGGTGGGCACATTATATACGTCTATATCGTAATATAACCTAACCTAACCCATCTAGACCCTCGCTGGTAATGTTTTACAAAATCCCGGTCGTGTCTGCCCGTTCTTCTAGGTGGGGACATTATATACGTCTATAACGTTATATATCCTAACCTAGGGGAACCTAACATCTCGGATGTAGTATTTTCCAACATTCCTGGCGGGTCGGCCCCTACTTCTCGGTGGGCACATTATATACGTCTATATCGCAATATAACCTAACCTAACACATCTAGACCCTCGCTGGTAATGCTTTACAAAATTCCGGTCGTGTCGGCCCGTACTTTTTCGTGGGGACGTTATATACTTCTATAACGTTATATATCCTAACCTGAGGGAACCTAACATCTCGGATGTAGTATTTTCCAACATTCCTGGCGGGTCGGCCCCTACTTCTCGGTGGGCACATTACATACGTCTATATCGTAATATAACCTAACCTAACCCATCTAGAACCTCGCTGGTAATGTTTTACAAAATCCCGGTCGTGTCGGCCCGTACTTTGCCGTGGGGACATTATATACGTCTATAACGTTATATATCCTAACCTAAGGGAACCTAACATCTCGGATGTAGTATTTTCCAACATTCCTGGCGGGCCGGCCCCTACTTCTCGGTGGGCACATTATATAGGTCCGTATCGTAATATAACCTAACCTAACCCATCTAGACCGTCGCTGGTAATGTTTTACAAAATCCCGGTCGTGTCGACCCGTACTTCTCGGTGGGGACATTATACACGTCTATAACGTTATATATCCTAACCTAAGGGAACCTAACATCTCGGATGTAGTATTTACCAACATTCCTGGCGTGTCGGCCCCTACTTCTCGGTGGGCACATTATATACGTCTATATCGTAATATAACCTAACCTAACCCATCTAGACCCTCGCTGGTAATGTTTTACAAAATCCCGGTCGTGTCGGCCCGTACTTCTCGGTGGGGACATTATATACGTCTATAACGTTATATATCCTAACCTAAGGGAACCTAACATCTCGGATGTAGTATTTTCCAACATTCCTGGCGGGCCGGCCCCTACTTCTCGGTGGGCACATTATATACGTCCATATCGTAATATAACCTAACCTAACCCATCTAGACCCTCGCTGGTAATGTTTTACAAAATCCTGGTCGTGTCGGCCCGTACATCTCGGTGAGGACATTATATACGTCTATAACGTTATATATCCTCACCTAAGGGAACCTAACAACTCGGATGTAGTATTTCACAACATTCCTGGCGGGTCGGCGCCAATTCTGGGTGGGATCATTACATACGTCTATAACGTAATATAACCTAACATAACACATCTAGCCCCTAGCTGGGAATGTTTTACAGAATCCCGTTCATGTCTTCCCGTACGTCTCGGTGCGTACATTATATACGTCTATAAATTTATATATCCTAACCTAAGGGAACCTAACATCTCGGATGTAGTATTTTCCAACATTCCTGGCGGGTCGGCCCCTACTTCTCGGTGGGCACATTATATACGTCTATATCGTAATATAACCTAATCTAACCCATCTAGACCGTCGCTGGTAATGTTCTACAAAATCCCGGTCGTGTCGACCCGTACTTCTCGATGGGGACATTATATACGTCCATATCGTAATATAACCTAACCTAACACATCTAGCCCCTAGCTGGGAATGTTTTACAGAATCCCGTTCATGTCTTCCCGTACGTCTCGGTGCGTACATTATATACGTCTATAACTTTATATATACCAACCTGAGGGAACCTAACGTCTCGGATGTAGTATTTTCCAACACTCCTGGCGGGTCGGCCCCTACTTCTCGGTGGGCACATTATATACGTCTATATCGTAATATAACCTAACCTAACCCATCTAGACACTTGCTGGTAATGTTTTACAAAATCCCGGTCGTGTCGGCCCGTACTTCTCGGTGGGGACATTATATACGTCTATAACGTTATATATCCTAACCTAAGGGAACCTAACATCTCGGATGTAGGATTTTCCATCATTCCTGGCGGGTCGGCCCCTACTTCTCGGTGAGCACATTATATACGTCTATATCGCAATATAACCTAACCTAACACATCTAGACCCTCGCTGGTAATGTTTTACAAAATCCAGGTCGTGTTGGCCCGTACTTTGCCGTGGGGACATTATATGCGTCTATAACGTTATATATCCTAACCTAAGGGAACCTAACTTCTCGGATGTAGTATTATCCAACATTCCTGGCGTGTCGGCCCCTACTTCTCGGTGGGCACATTATATACGTCTATATCGTAATATAACCTAACCTAACCCATCTAGACCCTCGCTGGTAATGTTTTACAAAATCCCGGTCGTGTCTGCCCGTTCTTCTAGGTGGGGACATTATATACGTCTATAACGTTATATATCCTAACCTAGGGGAACCTAACATCTCGGATGTAGTATTTTCCAACATTCCTGGCGGGTCGGCCCCTACTTCTCGGTGGGCACATTATATACGTCTATATCGTAATATAACCTAATCTAACCCATCTAGACCGTCGCTGGTAATGTTTTACAAAAACCCGGTCGTGTCTGCCCGTTCTTCTAGGTGGGGACATTATATACGTCTATAACGTTATATATCCTAACCTAGGGGAACCTAACATCTCGGATGTAGTATTTTCCAACATTCCTGGCGGGTCGGCCCCTACTTCTCGGTGGGCACATTATATACGTCTATATCTCAAAATAACCTAACCTAACCCATCTAGATCCTTGCTGGTAATGTTTTACAAAATCCTGGTCGTGTCGGCCCGTACATCTCGGTGAGGACATTATATACGTCTATAACGTTATATATCCTCACCTAAGGGAACCTAACAACTCGGATGTAGTATTTCACAACATTCCTGGCGGGTCGGCGCCAATTCTGGGTGGGATCATTATATACGTCTATAACGTAATATAACCTAACATAACACATCTAGCCCCTAGCTGGGAATGTTTTACAGAATCCCGTTCATGTCTTCCCGTACGTCTCGGTGCGTACATTATATACGTATATAAATTTATATATCCTAACCTAAGGGAACCTAACATCTCGGATGTAGTATTTTCCAACATTCCTGGCGGGTCGGCCCCTACTTCTCGGTGGGCACATTATATACGTCTATATCGTAATATAACCTAATCTAACCCATCTAGACCGTCGCTGGTAATGTTCTACAAAATCCCGGTCGTGTCGACCCGTACTTCTCGATGGGGACATTATATACGTCCATATCGTAATATAACCTAACCTAACACATCTAGCCCCTAGCTGGGAATGTTTTACAGAATCCCGTTCATGTCTTCCCGTACGTCTCGGTGCGTACATTATATACGTCTATAACTTTATATATACCAACCTGAGGGAACCTAACGTCTCGGATGTAGTATTTTCCAACACTCCTGGCGGGTCGGCCCCTACTTCTCGGTGGGCACATTATATACGTCTATATCGTAATATAACCTAACCTAACCCATCTAGACACTTGCTGGTAATGTTTTACAAAATCCCGGTCGTGTCGGCCCGTACTTCTCGGTGGGGACATTATATACGTCTATAACGTTATATATCCTAACCTAAGGGAACCTAACATCTCGGATGTAGGATTTTCCATCATTCCTGGCGGGTCGGCCCCTACTTCTCGGTGAGCACATTATATACGTCTATATCGCAATATAACCTAACCTAACACATCTAGACCCTCGCTGGTAATGTTTTACAAAATCCCGGTCGTGTTGGCCCGTACTTTGCCGTGGGGACATTATATGCGTCTATAACGTTATATATCCTAACCTAAGGGAACCTAACTTCTCGGATGTAGTATTATCCAACATTCCTGGCGTGTCGGCCCCTACTTCTCGGTGGGCACATTATATACGTCTATATCGTAATATAACCTAACCTAACCCATCTAGACCCTCGCTGGTAATGTTTTACAAAATCCCGGTCGTGTCTGCCCGTTCTTCTAGGTGGGGACATTATATACGTCTATAACGTTATATATCCTAACCTAGGGGAACCTAACATCTCGGATGTAGTATTTTCCAACATTCCTGGCGGGTCGGGCCCTACTTCTCGGTGGGCACATTATATACGTCTATATCTCAAAATAACCTAACCTAACCCATCTAGACCCTCGCTGGTAATGTTCTACAAAATCCCGGTCGTGTCGACCCGTACTTCTCGATGGGGACATTATATACGTCCATATCGTAATATAACCTAACCTAACACATCTAGCCCCTAGCTGGGAATGTTTTACAGAATCCCGTTCATGTCTTCCCGTACGTCTCGGTGCGTACATTATATACGTCTATAACTTTATATATACCAACCTGAGGGAACCTAACGTCTCGGATGTAGTATTTTCCAACACTCCTGGCGGGTCGGCCCCTACTTCTCGGTGGGCACATTATATACGTCTATATCGTAATATAACCTAACCTAACCCATCTAGACCCTCGCTGGTAATGTTTTACAAAATCCCGGTCGTGTCTGCCCGTACTTCTAGGTGGGGACATTATATACGTCTATAACGTTATATATCCTAACCTAGGGGAACCTAACGTCTCGGATGTAGTATTTTCCAACATACCCGGCAGGCCAGCCCCTACTTCTCGGTGGGCACATTATATACGCCCATATCGTAAAATAACCTAACCTAACCCATCTAGACCCTCGCTGGCAATGTTTTACAAAATTCCGGTCGTGTCTGCCCGTACTTCTCGGTGGGGACATTATATACGTCTATAACGTTATATATTCTAACCTAAGGGAACCTAACATCTCGGATGTAGTGTTTTCCATCATTCCTGGCGGGTCGGCCCCTACTTCTCGGTGGGCACATTATATACGTCTATATCTCAAAATAACCTAACCTAACCCATCTAGACCCTCGCTGTTAATGTTGTACGACATCCCGGTCGTGTCGGCCCGTACTTCTCGGTGGGGACATTATATACGTCTATAACGTTATATATCCTAACCTAAGGGAACCTAACATCTCGGATGTAGTATTTTCCATCATTCCTGGCGGGTCGGCCCCTACTTCTCGGTGGGCACATTATATACGTCTATATCGCAATATAACCTAACCTAACACATCTAGACCCTCGCTGGTAATGCTTTACAAAATTCCGGTCGTGTCGGCCCGTACTTTTTCGTGGGGACATTATATGCGTCTATAACGTTATATATCCTAACCTAAGGGAACCTAACTTCTCGGATGTAGTATTATCCAACATTCCTGGCGGGTCTGCCCCTACTTCTCGGTGGGCACATTATATACGTCTATATCGTAATATAACCTAACCTAACCCATCTAGACCGTCGCTGGTAATGTTTTACAAAATCCCGGTCGTGTCGACCCGTACTTCTCGGTGGGGACATTATACACGTCTATAACGTTATATATCCTAACCTAAGGGAACCTAACATCTCGGATGTAGTATTTACCAACATTCCTGGCGTGTCGGCCCCTACTTCTCGGTGGGCACATTACGTACGTCTATATCGTAATATAACCTAACCTAACCCATCTAGAACCTCGCTGGTAATGTTTTACAAAATCCCGGTCGTGTCGGCCCGTACCTTGCCGTGGGGACATTATATACGTCTATAACGTTATATATCCTAACCTAAGGGAACCTAACATCTCGGATGTAGTATTTTCCAACATTCCTGGCGGGCCGGCCCCTACTTCTCGGTGGGCACATTATATATGTCCGTATCGTAATATAACCTAACCTAACCCATCTAGACCGTCGCTGGTAATGTTTTACAAAATCCCGGTCGTGTCTGCCCGTACTTCTCGGTGGGGACATTATATACGTCTATAACGTTATATATCCTAACCTAAGGGAACCTAACATCTCTGATGTAGTATTTTCCAACATTCCTGGCGGGTCGGCCCCTACTTCTCGGTGGGCACATTATATACGTCTATATCTCAAAATAACCTAACCTAACACATCTAGACCCTCGCTGGTAATGTTTTACGAAATCCCGGTCGTGTCGGCCCGTACTTCTCGGTGGGGACATTATATACGTCTATAACGTTATATATCCTAACCTAAGGGAACCTAACATCTCGGATGTAGTATTTTCCAACATACCCGGCAGGCCAGCCCCTACTTCTCGGTGGGCACATTATATACGCCCATATCGTAAAATAACCTAACCTAACCCATCTAGACCCTCGCTGGCAATGTTTTACAAAATTCCGGTCGTGTCTGCCCGTACTTCTCGGTGGGGACATTATATACGTCTATAACGTTATATATTCTAACCTAAGGGAACCTAACATCTCGGATGTAGTATTTTCCATCATTCCTGGCGGGTCGGCCCCTACTTCTCGGTGAGCACATTATATACGTCTATATCGCAATATAACCTAACCTAACACATCTAGACCCTCGCTGGTAATGTTTTACAAAATCCCGGTCGTGTTGGCCCGTACTTTGCCGTGGGGACATTATATACGTCTATAACGTTATATATCCTAACCTAAGGGAACCTAACATCTCGGATGTAGTATTTTCCAACATTCCTGGCGGGCCGGCCCCTACTTCTCGGTGGGCACATTATATACGTCCATATCGTAATATAACCTAACCTAACCCATCTAGACCCTCGCTGGTAATGTTTTACAAAATCCTGGTCGTGTCGGCCCGTACATCTCGGTGAGGACATTATATACGTCTATAACGTTATATATCCTCACCTAAGGGAACCTAACAACTCGGATGTAGTATTTCACAACATTCCTGGCGGGTCGGCGCCAATTCTGGGTGGGATCATTATATACGTCTATAACGTAATATAATCTAACATAACACATCTAGCCCCTAGCTGGGAATGTTTTACAGAATCCCGTTCATGTCTTCCCGTACGTCTCGGTGCGTACATTATATACGTCTATAAATTTATATATCCTAACCTAAGGGAACCTAACATCTCGGATGTAGTATTTTCCAACATTCCTGGCGGGTCGGCCCCTACTTCTCGGTGGGCACATTATATACGTCTATATCGTAATATAACCTAATCTAACCCATCTAGACCGTCGCTGGTAATGTTCTACAAAATCCCGGTCGTGTCGACCCGTACTTCTCGATGGGGACATTATATACGTCCATATCGTAATATAACCTAACCTAACACATCTAGCCCCTAGCTGGGAATGTTTTACAGAATCCCGTTCATGTCTTCCCGTACGTCTCGGTGCGTACATTATATACGTCTATAACTTTATATATACCAACCTGAGGGAACCTAACGTCTCGGATGTAGTATTTTCCAACACTCCTGGCGGGTCGGCCCCTACTTCTCGGTGGGCACATTATATACGTCTATATCGTAATATAACCTAACCTAACCCATCTAGACCGTCGCTGGTAATGTTTTACAAAATCCCGGTCGTGTCGACCCGTACTTCTCGGTGGGGACATTATATACGTCTATAACGTTATATATCCTAACCTAAGGGAACCTAACAACTCGGATGTAGTATTTCACAACATTCCTGGCGGGTCGGCGCCAATTCTCGGTGGGATCATTATATACGTCCATATCGTAATATAACCTAACCTAACCCATCTAGACACTTGCTGGTAATGTTTTACAAAAACCCGGTCGTGTCGGCCCGTACTTCTCGGTGGGGACATTATATACGTCTATAACGTTATATATCCTAACCTAAGGGAACCTAACATCTCGGATGTAGGATTTTCCAACATTCCTGGCGGGTCGGCCCCTACTTCTCGGTGGGCACATTATATACGTCTATATCGTAATATAACTTAACCTAACCCATGTAGACCCTCGCTGGTAATGTTTTACAAAATCCCGGTCCTGCCTGCCCGTACTTCTCGGTGGGGACATTATATACGTCTATAACGTTATATATCCTAACCCAAGGGAACCTAACATCTCGGATGTAGTATTTCACAACACTCCTGGCGGGTCGGCGCCAATTCTCGGTGGGATCATTATATACGTCCATATCGTAATATAACCTAACCTAACCCATCTAGACACTTGCTGGTAATGTTTTACAAAATCCCGGTCGTGTCGGCCCGTACTTCTCGGTGGGGACATTATATACGTCTATAACGTTATATATCCTAACCTAAGGGAACCTAACATCTCGGATGTAGTATTTTCCAACATTCCTGGCGGGCCGGCCCCTACTTCTCGGTGGGCACATTATATACGTCCATATCGTAATATAACCTAACCTAACCCATCTAGACCCTCGCTGGTAATGTTTTACAAAATCCTGGTCGTGTCGGCCCGTACATCTCGGTGAGGACATTATATACGTCTATAACGTTATATATCCTCACCTAAGGGAACCTAACAACTCGGATGTAGTATTTCACAACATTCCTGGCGGGTCGGCGCCAATTCTGGGTGGGATCATTACATACGTCTATAACGTAATCTAACCTAACATAACACATCTAGCCCCTAGCTGGGAATGTTTTACAGAATCCCGTCCATGTCTTCCCGTACGTCTCGGTGCGTACATTATATACGTCTATAAATTTATATATCCTAACCTAAGGGAACCTAACATCTCGGATGTAGTATTTTCCAACATTCCTGGCGGGTCGGCCCCTACTTCTCGGTGGGCACATTATATACGTCTATATCGTAATATAACCTAATCTAACCCATCTAGACCGTCGCTGGTAATGTTCTACAAAATCCCGGTCGTGTCGACCCGTACTTCTCGATGGGGACATTATATACGTCCATATCGTAATATAACCTAACCTAACACATCTAGCCCCTAGCTGGGAATGTTTTACAGAATCCCGTTCATGTCTTCCCGTACGTCTCGGTGCGTACATTATATACGTCTATAACTTTATATATACCAACCTGAGGGAACCTAACGTCTCGGATGTAGTATTTTCCAACACTCCTGGCGGGTCGGCCCCTACTTCTCGGTGGGCACATTATATACGTCTATATCGTAATATAACCTAACCTAACCCATCTACACACTTGCTGGTAATGTTTTACAAAATCCCGGTCGTGTCGGCCCGTACTTCTCGGTGGGGACATTATATACGTCTATAACGTTATATATCCTAACCTAAGGGAACCTAACATCTCGGATGTAGGATTTTCCATCATTCCTGGCGGTTCGGCCCCTACTTCTCGGTGAGCACATTATATACGTCTATATCGCAATATAACCTAACCTAACACATCTAGACCCTCGCTGGTAATGTTTTACAAAATCCCGGTCGTGTTGGCCCGTACTTTGCCGTGGGGACATTATATGCGTCTATAACGTTATATATCCTAACCTAAGGGAACCTAACTTCTCGGATGTAGTATTATCCAACATTCCTGGCGTGTCGGCCCCTACTTCTCGGTGGGCACATTATATACGTCTATATCGTAATATAACCTAACCTAACCCGTCTAGACCCTCGCTGGTAATGTTTTACAAAATCCCGGTCGTGTCTGCCCGTTCTTCTAGGTGGGGACATTATATACGTCTATAACGTTATATATCCTAACCTAGGGGAACCTAACATCTCGGATGTAGTATTTTCCAACATTCCTGGCGGGTCGGCCCCTACTTCTCGGTGGGCACATTATATACGTCTATATCGCAATATAACCTAACCTAACACATCTAGACCCTCGCTGGTAATGCTTTACAAAATTCCGGTCGTGTCGGCCCGTACTTTTTCGTGGGGACGTTATATACTTCTATAACGTTATATATCCTAACCTGAGGGAACCTAACATCTCGGATGTAGTATTTTCCAACATTCCTGGCGGGTCGGCCCCTACTTCTCGGTGGGCACATTACATACGTCTATATCGTAATATAACCTAACCTAACCCATCTAGAACCTCGCTGGTAATGTTTTACAAAATCCCGGTCGTGTCGGCCCGTACTTTGCCGTGGGGACATTATATACGTCTATAACGTTATATATCCTAACCTAAGGGAACCTAACATCTCGGATGTAGTATTTTCCAACATTCCTGGCGGGCCGGCCCCTACTTCTCGGTGGACACATTATATAGGTCCGTATCGTAATATAACCTAACCTAACCCATCTAGACCGTCGCTGGTAATGTTTTACAAAATCCCGGTCGTGTCGACCCGTACTTCTCGGTGGGGACATTATACACGTCTATAACGTTATATATCCTAACCTAAGGGAACCTAACATCTCGGATGTAGTATTTACCAACATTCCTGGCGTGTCGGCCCCTACTTCTCGGTGGGCACATTACGTACGTCTATATCGTAATATAACCTAACCTAACCCATCTAGAACCTCGCTGGTAATGTTTTACAAAATCCCGGTCGTGTCGGCCCGTACCTTGCCGTGGGGACATTATATACGTCTATAACGTTATATATCCTAACCTAAGGGAACCTAACATCTCGGATGTAGTATTTTCCAACATTCCTGGCGGGCCGGCCCCTACTTCTCGGTGGGCACATTATATACGTCCATATCGTAATATAACCTAACCTAACCCATCTAGACCCTCGCTGGTAATGTTTTACAAAATCCTGGTCGTGTCGGCCCGTACATCTCGGTGAGGACATTATATACGTCTATAACGTTATATATCCTCACCTAAGGGAACCTAACAACTCGGATGTAGTATTTCACAACATTCCTGGCGGGTCGGCGCCAATTCTGGGTGGGATCATTACATACGTCTATAACGTAATATAACCTAACATAACACATCTAGCCCCTAGCTGGGAATGTTTTACAGAATCCCGTTCATGTCTTCCCGTACGTCTCGGTGCGTACATTATATACGTCTGTAAATTTATATATCCTAACCTAAGGGAACCTAACATCTCGGATGTAGTATTTTCCAACATTCCTGGCGGGTCGGCCCCTACTTCTCGGTGGGCACATTATATACGTCTATATCGTAATATAACCTAATCTAACCCATCTAGACCGTCGCTGGTAATGTTCTACAAAATCCCGGTCGTGTCGACCCGTACTTCTCGATGGGGACATTATATACGTCCATATCGTAATATAACCTAACCTAACACATCTAGCCCCTAGCTGGGAATGTTTTACAGAATCCCGTTCATGTCTTCCCGTACGTCTCGGTGCGTACATTATATACGTCTATAACTTTATATATACCAACCTGAGGGAACCTAACGTCTCGGATGTAGTATTTTCCAACACTCCTGGCGGGTCGGCCCCTACTTCTCGGTGGGCACATTATATACGTCTATATCGTAATATAACCTAACCTAACCCATCTACACACTTGCTGGTAATGTTTTACAAAATCCCGGTCGTGTCGGCCCGTACTTCTCGGTGGGGACATTATATACGTCTATAACGTTATATATCCTAACCTAAGGGAACCTAACATCTCGGATGTAGGATTTTCCATCATTCCTGGCGGGTCGGCCCCTACTTCTCGGTGAGCACATTATATACGTCTATATCGCAATATAACCTAACCTAACACATCTAGACCCTCGCTGGTAATGTTTTACAAAATCCCGGTCGTGTTGGCCCGTACTTTGCCGTGGAGACATTATATGCGTCTATAACGTTATATATCCTAACCTAAGGGAACCTAACTTCTCGGATGTAGTATTATCCAACATTCCTGGCGTGTCGGCCCCTACTTCTCGGTGGGCACATTATATACGTCTATACCGTAATATAACCTAACCTAACCCATCTAGACCCTCGCTGGTAATGTTTTACAAAATCCCGGTCGTGTCTGCCCGTTCTTCTAGGTGGGGACATTATATACGTCTATAACGTTATATATCCTAACCTAGGGGAACCTAACATCTCGGATGTAGTATTTTCCAACATTCCTGGCGGGTCGGCCCCTACTTCTCGGTGGGCACATTATATACGTCTATATCGCAATATAACCTAACCTAACACATCTAGACCCTCGCTGGTAATGCTTTACAAAATTCCGGTCGTGTCGGCCCGTACTTTTTCGTGGGGACGTTATATACTTCTATAACGTTATATATCCTAACCTGAGGGAACCTAACATCTCGGATGTAGTATTTTCCAACATTCCTGGCGGGTCGGCCCCTACTTCTCGGTGGGCACATTACATACGTCTATATCGTAATATAACCTAACCTAACCCATCTAGAACCTCGCTGGTAATGTTTTACAAAATCCCGGTCGTGTCGGCCCGTACTTTGCCGTGGGGACATTATATACGTCTATAACGTTATATATCCTAACCTAAGGGAACCTAACATCTCAGATGTAGTATTTTCCAACATTCCTGGCGGGCCGGCCCCTACTTCTCGGTGGACACATTATATAGGTCCGTATCGTAATATAACCTAACCTAACCCATCTAGACCGTCGCTGGTAATGTTTTACAAAATCCCGGTCGTGTCGACCCGTACTTCTCGATGGGGACATTATATACGTCCATATCGTAATATAACCTAACCTAACACATCTAGCCCCTAGCTGGGAATGTTTTACAGAATCCCGTTCATGTCTTCCCGTACGTCTCGGTGCGTACATTATATACGTCTATAACTTTATATATACCAACCTGAGGGAACCTAACGTCTCGGATGTAGTATTTTCCAACACTCCTGGCGGGTCGGCCCCTACTTCTCGGTGGGCACATTATATACGTCTATATCGTAATATAACCTAACCTAACCCATCTAGACACTTGCTGGTAATGTTTTACAAAATCCCGGTCGTGTCGGCCCGTACTTCTCGGTGGGGACATTATATACGTCTATAACGTTATATATCCTAACCTAAGGGAACCTAACATCTCGGATGTAGGATTTTCCATCATTCCTGGCGGGTCGGCCCCTACTTCTCGGTGGGCACATTATATACGTCTATATCGTAATATAACCTAACCTAACCCATCTAGACCCTCGCTGGTAATGTTTTACAAAATCCCGGTCGTGTCTGCCCGTTCTTCTAGGTGGGGACATTATATACGTCTATAACGTTATATATCCTAACCTAGGGGAACCTAACATCTCGGATGTAGTATTTTCCAACATTCCTGGCGGGTCGGCCCCTACTTCTCGGTGGGCACATTATATACGTCTATATCGTAATATAACCTAATCTAACCCATCTAGACCGTCGCTGGTAATGTTTTACAAAAACCCGGTCGTGTCTGCCCGTTCTTCTAGGTGGGGACATTATATACGTCTATAACGTTATATATCCTAACCTAGGGGAACCTAACATCTCGGATGTAGTATTTTCCAACATTCCTGGCGGGTCGGCCCCTACTTCTCGGTGGGCACATTATATACGTCTATATCTCAAAATAACCTAACCTAACCCATCTAGATCCTCGCTGGTAATGTTTTACAAAATCCTGGTCGTGTCGGCCCGTACATCTCGGTGAGGACATTATATACGTCTATAACGTTATATATCCTCACCTAAGGGAACCTAACAACTCGGATGTAGTATTTCACAACATTCCTGGCGGGTCGGCGCCAATTCTGGGTGGGATCATTATATACGTCTATAACGTAATATAACCTAACATAACACATCTAGCCCCTAGCTGGGAATGTTTTACAGAATCCCGTTCATGTCTTCCCGTACGTCTCGGTGCGTACATTATATACGTATATAAATTTATATATCCTAACCTAAGGGAACCTAACATCTCGGATGTAGTATTTTCCAACATTCCTGGCGGGTCGGCCCCTACTTCTCGGTGGGCACATTATATACGTCTATATCGTAATATAACCTAATCTAACCCATCTAGACCGTCGCTGGTAATGTTCTACAAAATCCCGGTCGTGTCGACCCGTACTTCTCGATGGGGACATTATATACGTCCATATCGTAATATAACCTAACCTAACACATCTAGCCCCTAGCTGGGAATGTTTTACAGAATCCCGTTCATGTCTTCCCGTACGTCTCGGTGCGTACATTATATACGTCTATAACTTTATATATACCAACCTGAGGGAACCTAACGTCTCGGATGTAGTATTTTCCAACACTCCTGGCGGGTCGGCCCCTACTTCTCGGTGGGCACATTATATACGTCTATATCGTAATATAACCTAACCTAACCCATCTAGACACTTGCTGGTAATGTTTTACAAAATCCCGGTCGTGTCGGCCCGTACTTCTCGGTGGGGACATTATATACGTCTATAACGTTATATATCCTAACCTAAGGGAACCTAACATCTCGGATGTAGGATTTTCCATCATTCCTGGCGGGTCGGCCCCTACTTCTCGGTGAGCACATTATATACGTCTATATCGCAATATAACCTAACCTAACACATCTAGACCCTCGCTGGTAATGTTTTACAAAATCCCGGTCGTGTTGGCCCGTACTTTGCCGTGGGGACATTATATGCGTCTATAACGTTATATATCCTAACCTAAGGGAACCTAACTTCTCGGATGTAGTATTATCCAACATTCCTGGCGTGTCGGCCCCTACTTCTCGGTGGGCACATTATATACGTCTATATCGTAATATAACCTAACCTAACCCATCTAGACCCTCGCTGGTAATGTTTTACAAAATCCCGGTCGTGTCTGCCCGTTCTTCTAGGTGGGGACATTATATACGTCTATAACGTTATATATCCTAACCTAGGGGAACCTAACATCTCGGATGTAGTATTTTCCAACATTCCTGGCGGGTCGGCCCCTACTTCTCGGTGGGCACATTATATACGTCTATATCGCAAAATAACCTAACCTAACACATCTAGACCCTCGCTGGTAATGCTTTACAAAATTCCGGTCGTGTCGGCCCGTACTTTTTCGTGGGGACGTTATATACTTCTATAACGTTATATATCCTAACCTGAGGGAACCTAACATCTCGGATGTAGTATTTTCCAACATTCCTGGCGGGTCGGACCCTACTTCTCGGTGGGCACATTACATACGTGTATATCGTAATATAACCTAACCTAACCCATCTAGAACCTCGCTGGTAATGTTTTACAAAATCCCGGTCGTGTCGGCGCGTACTTTGCCGTGGGGACATTATATACGTCTATAACGTTATATATCCTAACCTAAGGGAACCTAACGTCTCGGATGTAGTATTTTCCAACATTCCTGGCGGGCCGGCCCCTACTTCTCGGTGGGCACATTATATAGGTCCGTATCGTAATATAACCTAACCTAACCCATCTAGACCGTCGCTGGTAATGTTTTACAAAATCCCGGTTGTGTCGACCCGTACTTCTCGGTGGGGACATTATACACGTCTATAACGTTATATATCCTAACCTAAGGGAACCTAACATCTCGGATGTAGTATTTACCAACATTCCTGGCGTGTCGGCCCCTACTTCTCGGTGGGCACATTATATACGTCTATATCGTAATATAACCTAACCTAACCCATCTAGACCCTCGCTGGTAATGTTTTACAAAATCCCGGTCGTGTCTGCCCGTACTTCTAGGTGGGGACATTATATACGTCTATAACGTTATATATCCTAACCTAGGGGAACCTAACATCTCGGATGTAGTATTTTCCAACATTCCTGGCGGGTCGGCCCCTACTTCTCGGTGGGCACATTATATACGTCTATATCTCAAAATAACCTAACCTAACCCATCTAGATCCTCGCTGGTAATGTTTTACAAAATCCTGGTCGTGTCGGCCCGTACATCTCGGTGAGGACATTATATACGTCTATAACGTTATATATCCTCACCTAAGGGAACCTAACAACTCGGATGTAGTATTTCACAACATTCCTGGCGGGTCGGCGCCAATTCTGGGTGGGATCATTATATACGTCTATAACGTAATATAACCTAACATAACACATCTAGCCCCTAGCTGGGAATGTTTTACAGAATCCCGTTCATGTCTTCCCGTACGTCTCGGTGCGTACATTATATACGTCTATAAATTTATATATCCTAACCTAAGGGAACCTAACATCTCGGATGTAGTATTTTCCAACATTCCTGGCGGGTCGGCCCCTACTTCTCGGTGGGCACATTATATACGTCTATATCGTAATATAACCTAATCTAACCCATCTAGACCGTCGCTGGTAATGTTCTACAAAATCCCGGTCGTGTCGACCCGTACTTCTCGATGGGGACATTATATACGTCCATATCGTAATATAACCTAACCTAACACATCTAGCCCCTAGCTGGGAATGTTTTACAGAATCCCGTTCATGTCTTCCCGTACGTCTCGGTGCGTACATTATATACGTCCATAAATTTATATATCCTAACCTAAGGGAACCTAACATCTCGGATGTAGTATTTTCCAACATTCCTGGCGGGTCGGCCACTACTTCTCGGTGGGCACATTATATACGTCTATATCGTAATATAACCTAATCTAACCCATCTAGACCGTCGCTGGTAATGTTCTACAAAATCCCGGTCGTGTCGACCCGTACTTCTCGATGGGGACATTATATACGTCCATATCGTAATATAACCTAACCTAACACATCTAGCCCCTAGCTGGGAATGTTTTACAGAATCCCGTTCATGTCTTCCCGTACGTCTCGGTGCGTACATTATATACGTCTATAACTTTATATATACCAACCTGAGGGAACCTAACGTCTCGGATGTAGTATTTTCCAACACTCCTGGCGGGTCGGCCCCTACTTCTCGGTGGGCACATTATATACGTCTATATCGTAATATAACCTAACCTAACCCATCTAGACACTTGCTGGTAATGTTTTACAAAATCCCGGTCGTGTCGACCCGTACTTCTCGGTGGGGACATTATACACGTCTATAACGTTATATATCCTAACCTAAGGGAACCTAACATCTCGGATGCAGTATTTACCAACATTCCTGGCGTGTCGGCCCCTACTTCTCGGTGGGCACATTATATACGTCTATATCGTAATATAACCTAACCTAACCCATCTAGACCCTCGCTGGTAATGTTTTACAAGATCCCGGTCGTGTCTGCCCGTACTTCTAGGTGGGGACATTATATACGTCTATAACGTTATATATCCTAACCTAGGGGAACCTAACATCTCGGATGTAGTATTTTCCAACATTCCTGGCGGGTCGGCCCCTACTTCTCGGTGGGCACATTATATACGTCTATATCTCAAAATAACCTAACCTAACCCATCTAGACCCTCGCTGGTAATGTTTTACAAAATCCTGGTCGTGTCGGCCCGTACATCTCGGTGAGGACATTATATACGTCTATAACGTTATATATCCTCACCTAAGGGAACCTAACAACTCGGATGTAGTATTTCACAACATTCCTGGCGGGTCGGCGCCAATTCTGGGTGGGATCATTATATACGTCTATAACGTAATATAACCTAACATAACACATCTAGCCCCTAGCTGGGAATGTTTTACAGAATCCCGTTCATGTCTTCCCGTACGTCTCGGTGCGTACATTATATACGTCCATAAATTTATATATCCTAACCTAAGGGAACCTAACATCTCGGATGTAGTATTTTCCAACATTCCTGGCGGGTCGGCCCCCACTTCTCGGTGGGCACATTATATACGTCTATATCGTAATATAACCTAATCTAACCCATCTAGACCGTCGCTGGTAATGTTCTACAGAATCCCGGTCGTGTCGACCCGTACTTCTCGATGGGGACATTATATACGTCCATATCGTAATATAACCTAACCTAACACATCTAGCCCCTAGCTGGGAATGTTTTACAGAATCCCGTTCATGTCTTCCCGTACGTCTCGGTGCGTACATTATATACGTCTATAACTTTATATATACTAACCTGAGGGAACCTAACGTCTCGGATGTAGTATTTTCCAACATTCCTGGGCGGGTCGGCGCCTACTTCTCGGTGGGCACATTATATACGTCCATATCGTAAAATAACCTAACCTAACCCATCTAGACTCTCGCTGTTAATGTTTTACAAACTCCCGGTCCTGTCTGCCCGTACTTCTCGGTGGGGACATTATATTCGTCTATAACGTTATATATACTAACCTAAGGGAACCTAACATCTCGGATGTAGTATTTTCCGACATTCCTGGCGGGTCGGCCCCTACTTCTCGATGGGCACATTATATACGTCTATATCGTAATATAACCTAACCTAACCCATCTAGACCGTCGCTGGTAATGTTTTACGAAATCCCGGTCGTGTCGACCCGTACTTCTCGGTGGGGACATTATATACGTCTATAACGTTATATATCCTAACCTAAGGGAACCTAACAACTCGGATGTAATATTTCACAACATTCCTGGCGGGTCGGCGCCAATTCTCGGTGGGATCATTATATACGTCCATATCGTAATATAACCTAACCTAACCCATCTAGACACTTGCTGGTAATGTTTTACAAAATCCCGGTCGTGTCGGCCCGTACTTCTCGGTGGGGACATTATATACGTCTATAACGTTATATATCCTAACCTAAGAGAACCTAACATCTCGGATGTAGTATTTTCCAACATTCCTGGCGGGCCGGCCCCTACTTCTCGGTGGGCACATTATATACGTCCATATCGTAATATAACCTAACCTAACCCATCTAGACCCTCGCTGGTAATGTTTTACAAAATCCTGGTCGTGTCGGCCCGTACATCTCGGTGAGGACATTATATACGTCTATAACGTTATATATCCTCACCTAAGGGAACCTAACAACTCGGATGTAGTATTTCACAACATTCCTGGCGGGTCGGCGCCAATTCTGGGTGGGATCATTATATACGTCTATAACGTAATATAACCTAACATAACACATCTAGCCCCTAGCTGGGAATGTTTTACAGAATCCCGTTCATGTCTTCCCGTACGTCTCGGTGCGTACATTATATACGTCCATAAATTTATATATCCTAACCTAAGGGAACCTAACATCTCGGATGTAGTATTTTCCAACATTCCTGGCGGGTCGGCCCCCACTTCTCGGTGGGCACATTATATACGTCTATATCGTAATATAACCTAATCTAACCCATCTAGACCGTCGCTGGTAATGTTCTACAAAATCCCGGTCGTGTCGACCCGTACTTCTCGATGGGGACATTATATACGTCCATATCGTAATATAACCTAACCTAACACATCTAGCCCCGAGCTGGGAATGTTTTACAGAATCCCGTTCATGTCTTCCCGTACGTCTCGGTGCGTACATTATATACGTCTATAACTTTATATATACCAACCTGAGGGAACCTAACGTCTCGGATGTAGTATTTTCCAACACTCCTGGCGGATCGGCCCCTACTTCTCGGTGGGCACATTATATACGTCTATATCGTAATATAACCTAACCTAACCCATCTAGACACTTGCTGGTAATGTTTTACAAAATCCCGGTCGTGTCGGCCCGTACTTCTCGGTGGGGACATTATATACGTCTATAACGTTATATATCCTAACCTAAGGGAACCTAACATCTCGGATGTAGGATTTTCCAACATTCCTGGCGGGTCGGCCCCTACTTCTCGGTGGGCACATTATATACGTCTATATCGTAATATAACTTAACCTAACCCATGTAGACCCTCGCTGGTAATGTTTTTCAAAATCCCGGTCCTGTCTGCCCGTACTTCTCGGTGGGGACATTATATACGTCTATAACGTTATATATCCTAACCCAAGGGAACCTAACATCTCGGATGTAGTATTTTCCAACACTCCTGGCGGGTCGGCCCCTGCTTCTCGGTGGGCACATTATATACTTCTATATCGTAATATAACTTAACCTAACCCATGTAGACCCCCACTGGTAATGTTTTACAAAATCCCGGTCCTGTCTGCCCGTACTTCTCGGTGGGGACATTATATACGTCTATAACGATATATATCCTAACCTAAGGGAACCTAACATCTCGGATGTAGTATTTTCCAACATTCCTGGCGGGTCGGCCCCTACTTCTCGGTGGGCACATTATATACGTCTATATCTCAAAATAACCTAACCTAACCCATCTAGACCCTCGCTGGTAATGTTTTACGACATCCCGGTCGTGTCGGCCCGTACTTCTCGGTGGGGACATTATATACGTCTATAACGTTATATATCCTAACCTAAGGGAACCTAACATCTCGGATGTAGTATTTTCCAACATACCCGGCAGGCCAGCCCCTACTTCTCGGTGGGCACATTATATACGCCCATATCGTAAAATAACCTAACCTAACCCATCTAGACCCTCGCTGGCAATGTTTTACAAAATTCCGGTCGTGTCTGCCCGTACTTCTCGGTGGGCACATTATATACGTCTATATCGTAATATAACCTAACCTAACCCATCTAGACCCTCGCTGGTAATGTTTTACAAAATCCCGGTCGTGTCTGCCCGTACTTCTAGGTGGGGACATTATATACGTCTATAACGTTATATATCCTAACCTAGGGGAACCTAACATCTCGGATGTAGTATTTTCCAACATTCCTGGCGGGTCGGCCCCTACTTCTCGGTGGGCACATTATATACGTCTATATCTTAAAATATCCTAACCTAACCCATCTAGACCCTCGCTGGTAATGTTTTACGAAATCCCGGTCGTGTCGGCCCGTACTTCTCGGTGGGGACATTATATATGTCTATAACGTTATATATCCTAACCTAAGGGAACCTAACATCTCGGATGTAGTATTTTCCAACATACCCGGCAGGCCAGCCCCTACTTCTCGGTGGGCACATTATATACGCCCATATCGTAAAATAACCTAACCTAACCCATCTAGACCCTCGCTGGCAATGTTTTACAAAATTCCGGTCGTGTCTGCCCGTACTTCTCGGTGGGGACATTATATACGTCTATAACGTTATATATCCTAACCTAAGGGAACCTAACATCTCGGATGTAGTATTTTCCATCATTCCTGGCGGGTCGGCCCCTACGTCTCGGTGGGCACATTATATACGTCTATATCGCAATATAACCTAACCTAACACATCTAGACCCTCGCTGGTAATGTTTTACAAAATCCCGGTCGTGTCGACCCGTACTTCTCGGTGGGGACATTATATACGTCTATAACGATATATATCCTAACCTAAGGGAACCTAACATCTCGGATGTAGTATTTTCCAACATTCCTGGCGGGTCGGCGCCAATTCTCGGTGGGATCATTATATACGTCCATATCGTAATATAACCTAACCTAACCCATCTAGACACTTGCTGGTAATGTTTTACAAAATCCCGGTCGTGTCGGCCCGTACTTCTCGGTGGGGACATTATATACGTCTATAACGTTATATATCCTAACCTAAGGGAACCTAACATCTCGGATGTAGGATTTTCCAACATTCCTGGCGGGTCGGCCCCTACTTCTCGGTGGGCACATTATATACGTCTATATCGTAATATAACTTAACCTAACCCATGTAGACCCTCGCTGGTAATGTTTTACAAAACCCCGGTCGTGTCGGCCCGTACTTCTCGGTGGGGCATTATATACGTCTATAACGTTATATATCCTAACCTAAGGGAACCTAACATCTCGGATGTAGTATTTTCCAACATTCCTGGCGGGTCGGCCCCTACTTCTCGGTGGGCACATTATATACGTCTATATCGTAATATAACCTAACCTACCCCATCTAGACCGTCGCTGGTAATGTTTTACAAAATCCCGGTCGTGTCGACCCGTACTTCTCGGTGGGGACATTATATACGTCTATAACGATATATATCCTAACCTAAGGGAACCTAACATCTCGGATGTAGTATTTTCCAACATTCCTGGCGGGTCGGCCCCTACTTCTCGGTGGGCACATTATATACGTCTATATCGTAATATAACCTAACCTACCCCATCTAGACCGTCGCTGGTAATGTTTTACAAAATCCCGTTCATGTCTTCCCGTACGTCTCGGTGCGTACATTATATACGTCTATAAATTTATATATCCTAACCTAAGGGAACCTAACATCTCGGATGTAGTATTTTCCAACATTCCTGGCGGGCCGGCCCCTACTTCTCGGTGGGCACATTATATACGTCTGTATCGTAATATAACCTAACCTAACCCATCTAGGCCCCCGCTGGTAATGTTTTACAAAATTCCGGTCGTGTCGGCCCGTACTTTGCCGTGGGGACATTATATACGTCTATAACGTTATATATCCTAACCTAAGGGAACCTAACATCTCGGACGTAGTATTTTCCAACATTCCTGGCGGGTCGGCCCCTACTTCTCGGTGGGCACATTATATACGTCTATATCGTAATATAACCTAACCTACCCCATCTAGACCGTCGCTGGTAATGTTTTACAAAATCCCGGTCGTGTCGACCCGTACTTCTCGGTGGGGACATTATATACGTCTATAACGATATATATCCTAACCTAGGGGAACCTAACATCTCGGATGTAGTATTTTCCAACATTCCTGGCGGGTCGGCCCCTACTTCTCGGTGGGCACATTATATACGTCTATATCTTAAAATATCCTAACCTAACCCATCTAGACCCTCGCTGGTAATGTTTTACGAAATCCCGGTCGTGTCGGCCCGTACTTCTCGGTGGGGACATTATATATGTCTATAACGTTATATATCCTAACCTAAGGGAACCTAACATCTCGGATGTAGTATTTTCCAACATACCCGGCAGGCCAGCCCCTACTTCTCGGTGGGCACATTATATACGCCCATATCGTAAAATAACCTAACCTAACCCATCTAGACCCTCGCTGGCAATGTTTTACAAAATTCCGGTCGTGTCTGCCCGTACTTCTCGGTGGGGACATTATATACGTCTATAACGTTATATATCCTAACCTAAGGGAACCTAACATCTCGGATGTAGTATTTTCCATCATTCCTGGCGGGTCGGCCCCTACTTCTCGGTGGGCACATTATATACGTCTATATCGCAATATAACCTAACCTAACACATCTAGACCCTCGCTGGTAATGTTTTACAAAATCGCGGTCGTGTCGGCCCGTACTTTGCCGTGGGGACATTATATACCTCTATAACATTATATATCCTAACCTGAGGGAACCTAACATCTCGGATGTAGTATTTTCCGACATTCCTGGCGGGTCGGCCCCTACTTCTCGGTGGACACATTATATACGTCCACATCGTAATATAACCTAACCTAACCCATCTAGCCCCTAGCTGGGAATGTTTTACAGAATCCCGGTCGTGTCGTCCCGTACGTCTCGGTGCAGACATTATATACGTCTATAACGTTATATATCCTAACCTAAGGCAACTTAACATCTCGGATGTAGAATATTCCATCATTTCTGGCGGGTCGGCCCCTACTTCTCGGTCGGGACATTATATACGTCTATAACGTAATATTACATAACCTAACCCACCTAGACCCTCGCTGGTAATGTTTCACAGAATCCCGTTCATGTCTTCCCGTACGTCTCGGTGCGGACATTATATACGTCGATAAATTTATATCCTAACCTAAGGGTACCTAACATCTCGGATGTAGTATTTTCCAACATTCCTGGCGGGCCGGCCCCTACTTCTCGGTGGGCACATTATATACGTCTATATCGTAATATAACCTAACCTACCCCATCTAGACCGTCGCTGGTAATGTTTTACAAAATCCCGGTCGTGTCGACCCGTACTTCTCGGTGGGGACATTATATACGTCTATAACGATATATATCCTAACCTAAGGGAACCTAACATCTCGGATGTAGTATTTTCCAACATTCCTGGCGGGTCGGCCCCTACTTCTCGGTGGGCACATTATATACGTCTATATCTCAAAATAACCTAACCTAACCCATCTAGACCCTCGCTGGTAATGTTTTACGACATCCCGGTCGTGTCGGCCCGTACTTCTCGGTGGGGACATTATATACGTCTATAACGTTATATATCCTAACCTAAGGGAACCTAACATCTCGGATGTAGTATTTTCCAACATACCCGGCAGGCCAGCCCCTACTTCTCGGTGGGCACATTATATACGCCCATATCGTAAAATAACCTAACCTAACCCATCTAGACCCTCGCTGGCAATGTTTTACAAAATTCCGGTCGTGTCTGCCCGTACTTCTCGGTGGGGACATTATATACGTCTATAACGTTATATATTCTAACCTAAGGGAACCTAACATCTCGGATGTAGTATTTTCCATCATTCCTGGCGGGTCGGCCCCTACTTCTCGGTGGGCACATTATATACGTCTATATCGCAATATAACCTAACCTAACACATGTAGACCCTCGCTGGTAATGTTTTACAAAACCCCGGTCGTGTCGGCCCGTACTTCTCGGTGGGGCATTATATACGTCTATAACGTTATATATCCTAACCTAAGGGAACCTAACATCTCGGATGTAGTATTTTCCAACATTCCTGGCGGGTCGGCCCCTACTTCTCGGTGGGCACATTATATACGTCTATATCGTAATATAACCTAACCTACCCCATCTAGACCGTCGCTGGTAATGTTTTACAAAATCCCGGTCGTGTCGACCCGTACTTCTCGGTGGGGACATTATATACGTCTATAACGATATATATCCTAACCTAAGGGAACCTAACATCTCGGATGTAGTATTTTCCAACATTCCTGGCGGGTCGGCCCCTACTTCTCGGTGGGCACATTATATACGTCTATATCGTAATATAACCTAACCTACCCCATCTAGACCGTCGCTGGTAATGTTTTACAAAATCCCGTTCATGTCTTCCCGTACGTCTCGGTGCGTACATTATATACGTCTATAAATTTATATATCCTAACCTAAGGGAACCTAACATCTCGGATGTAGTATTTTCCAACATTCCTGGCGGGCCGGCCCCTACTTCTCGGTGGGCACATTATATACGTCTGTATCGTAATATAACCTAACCTAACCCATCTAGGCCCCCGCTGGTAATGTTTTACAAAATTCCGGTCGTGTCGGCCCGTACTTTGCCGTGGGGACATTATATACGTCTATAACGTTATATATCCTAACCTAAGGGAACCTAACATCTCGGACGTAGTATTTTCCAACATTCCTGGCGGGTCGGCCCCTACTTCTCGGTGGGCACATTATATACGTCTATATCGTAATATAACCTAACCTACCCCATCTAGACCGTCGCTGGTAATGTTTTACAAAATCCCGGTCGTGTCGACCCGTACTTCTCGGTGGGGACATTATATACGTCTATAACGATATATATCCTAACCTAAGGGAACCTAACATCTCGGATGTAGTATTTTCCAACATTCCTGGCGGGTCGGCCCCTACTTCTCGGTGGGCACATTATATACGTCTATATCGTAATATAACCTAACCTACCCCATCTAGACCGTCGCTGGTAATGTTTTACAAAATCCCGGTCGTGTCGACCCGTACTTCTCGGTGGGGACATTATATACGTCTATAACGTTATATATCCTAACCTAAGGGAACCTAACATCTCGGATGTAGTATTTTCCAACATACCCGGCAGGCCAGCCCCTACTTCGCGGTGGGCACATTATATACGCCCATATCGTAAAATAACCTAACCTAACCCATCTAGACCCTCGCTGGCAATGTTTTACAAAATTCCGGTCGTGTCTGCCCGTACTTCTCGGTGGGCACATTATATACGTCCATATCGTAATATAACCTAACCTAACCCATCTAGACCCTCGCTGGTAATGTTTTACAAAATCCCGGTCGTGTCGACCCGTACTTCTCGGTGGGGACATTATACACGTCTATAACGTTATATATCCTAACCTAACGGAACCTAACATCTCGGATGTAGTATTTCCCAACATTCCTGGCGTGTCGGCCCCTACTTCTCGGTGGGCACATTATATACGTCTATATCGTAATATAACCTAACCTAACCCATCTAGACCCTCGCTGGTAATGTTTTACAAAATCCCGGTCGTGTCTGCCCGTACTTCTAGGTGGGGACATTATATACGTCTATAACGTTATATATCCTAACCTAGGGGAACCTAACATCTCGGATGTAGTATTTTCCAACATTCCTGGCGGGTCGGCCCCTACTTCTCGGTGGGCACATTATATACGTCTATATCTTAAAATATCCTAACCTAACCCATCTAGACCCTCGCTGGTAATGTTTTACGAAATCCCGGTCGTGTCGGCCCGTACTTCTCGGTGGGGACATTATATATGTCTATAACGTTATATATCCTAACCTAAGGGAACCTAACATCTCGGATGTAGTATTTTCCAACATACCCGGCAGGCCAGCCCCTACTTCTCGGTGGGCACATTATATACGCCCATATCGTAAAATAACCTAACCTAACCCATCTAGACCCTCGCTGGCAATGTTTTACAAAATTCCGGTCGTGTCTGCCCGTACTTCTCGGTGGGGACATTATATACGTCTATAACGTTATATATCCTAACCTAAGGGAACCTAACATCTCGGATGTAGTATTTTCCATCATTCCTGGCGGGTCGGCCCCTACTTCTCGGTGGGCACATTATATACGTCTATATCGCAATATAACCTAACCTAACACATCTAGACCCTCGCTGGTAATGTTTTACAAAATCGCGGTCGTGTCGGCCCGTACTTTGCCGTGGGGACATTATATACGTCTATAACATTATATATCCTAACCTGAGGGAACCTAACATCTCGGATGTAGTATTTTCCGACATTCCTGGCGGGTCGGCCCCTACTTCTCGGTGGACACATTATATACGTCCACATCGTAATATAACCTAACCTAACCCATCTAGCCCCTAGCTGGGAATGTTTTACAGAATCCCGGTCGTGTCGTCCCGTACGTCTCGGTGCAGACATTATATACGTCTATAACGTTATATATCCTAACCTAAGGCAACTTAACATCTCGGATGTAGAATATTCCATCATTTCTGGCGGGTCGGCCCCTACTTCTCGGTCGGGACATTATATACGTCTATAACGTAATATTACATAACCTAACCCACCTAGACCCTCGCTGGTAATGTTTCACAGAATCCCGTTCATGTCTTCCCGTACGTCTCGGTGCGGACATTATATACGTCGATAAATTTATATATCCTAACCTAAGGGTACCTAACATCTCGGATGTAGTATTTTCCAACATTCCTGGCGGGCCGGCCCCTACTTCTCGGTGGGCACATTATATACGTCTATATCGTAATATAACCTAACCTACCCCATCTAGACCGTCGCTGGTAATGTTTTACAAAATCCCGGTCGTGTCGACCCGTACTTCTCGGTGGGGACATTATATACGTCTATAACGATATATATCCTAACCTAAGGGAACCTAACATCTCGGATGTAGTATTTTCCAACATTCCTGGCGGGTCGGCCCCTACTTCTCGGTGGGCACATTATATACGTCTATATCTCAAAATAACCTAACCTAACCCATCTAGACCCTCGCTGGTAATGTTTTACGACATCCCGGTCGTGTCGGCCCGTACTTCTCGGTGGGGACATTATATACGTCTATAACGTTATATATCCTAACCTAAGGGAACCTAACATCTCGGATGTAGTATTTTCCAACATACCCGGCAGGCCAGCCCCTACTTCTCGGTGGGCACATTATATACGCCCATATCGTAAAATAACCTAACCTAACCCATCTAGACCCTCGCTGGCAATGTTTTACAAAATTCCGGTCGTGTCTGCCCGTACTTCTCGGTGGGGACATTATATACGTCTATAACGTTATATATTCTAACCTAAGGGAACCTAACATCTCGGATGTAGTATTTTCCATCATTCCTGGCGGGTCGGCCCCTACTTCTCGGTGGGCACATTATATACGTCTATATCGCAATATAACCTAACCTAACACATGTAGACCCTCGCTGGTAATGCTTTACAAAATTCCGGTCGTGTCGGCCCGTACTTTTTCGTGGGGACGTTATATACTTCTATAACGTTATATATCCTAACCTGAGGGAACCTAACATCTCGGATGTAGTATTTTCCAACATACCCGGCAGGCCAGCCCCTACTTCTCGGTGGGCACATTATATACGCCCATATCGTAAAATAACCTAACCTAACCCATCTAGACCCTCGCTGGCAATGTTTTACAAAATTCCGGTCGTGTCTGCCCGTACTTCTCGGTGGGGACATTATATACGTCTATAACGTTATATATCCTAACCTAAGGGTACCTAACATCTCGGATGTAGTATTTTCCAACATTCCTGGCGGGCCGGCCCCTACTTCTCGGTGGGCACATTATACACGTCCGTATCGTAATATAACCTAACCTAACCCATCTAGACCCCCGCTGGTAATGTTTTACAAAATTCCGGTCGTGTCGGCCCGTACTTTGCCGTGGGGACATTATATACGTCTATAACGTTATATATCCTAACCTAAGGGAACCTAACAACTCGGATGTAGTATTTCACAACATTCCTGGCGGGTCGGCGCCAATTCTCGGTGGGATCATTATATACGTCTATAACGTAATATAACCTAACCTAACACATCTAGCCCCTAGCTGGGAATGTTTTACAGAATCCCGTTCATGTCTTCCCGTACGTCTCGGTGCGTACATTATATACGTCTATAAATTTATATATCCTAACCTAAGGGAACCTAACATCTCGGATGTAGTATTTTCCAACATTCCTGGCGGGTCGGCCCCTACTTCTCGGTGGGCACATTATATACGTCTATATCGTAATATAACCTAATCTAACCCATCTAGACCGTCGCTGGTAATGTTCTACAAAATCCCGGTCGTGTCGACCCGTACTTCTCGATGGGGACATTATATACGTCCATATCGTAATATAACCTAACCTAACACATCTAGCCCCTAGCTGGGAATGTTTTACAGAATCCCGTTCATGTCTTCCCGTACGTCTCGGTGCGTACATTATATACGTCTATAACTTTATATATACTAACCTGAGGGAACCTAACGTCTCGGATGTAGTATTTTCCAACATTCCTGGGCGGGTCGGCGCCTACTTCTCGGTGGGCACATTATATACGTCCATATCGTAATATAACCTAACCTAACCCATCTAGACACTTGCTGGTAATGTTTTACAAAATCCCGGTCGTGTCGGCCCGTACATCTCGGTGAGGACATTATATACGTCTATAACGTTATATATCCTAACCTAAGGGAACCTAACAACTCGGATGTAGTATTTCACAACATTCCTGGCGGGTCGGCGCCAATTCTCGGTGGGATCATTATATACGTCCATATCGTAATATAACCTAACCTAACCCATCTAGACACTTGCTGGTAATGTTTTACAAAATCCCGGTCTTGTCGGCCCGTACTTCTCGGTGGGGACATTATATACGTCTACAACGTTATATATCCTAACCTAAGGGAACCTAACATCTCGGATGTAGTATTTTCCAACATTCCTGGCGGGTCGGCCCCTACTTCTCGGTGGGCACATTATATACGTCTATATCGTAATATAACTTAACCTAACCCATGAAGACCCTGGCTGGTAATGTTTTACAAAATCCCGGTCCTGTATGCCCGTACTTCTCGGTGGGGACATTATATACGTCTATAACGTTATATATCCTAACCCAAGGGAACCTAACATCTCGGATGTAGTATTTTCCAACACTCCTGGCGGGTCGGCCCCTACTTCTCGGTGGGCACATTATATACGTCTATATCGTAATATAACCTAACCTAACCCATCTAGACCCTCGCTGTTAATGTTTTACAAAATCCCGGTCCTGTCTGCCCGTACTTCTCGGTGGGGACATTATATACGTCTATAACGTTATATATCCTAACCTAAGGGAACCTAACATCTCGGATGTAGTATTTTGCGACATTCCTGATGGGTCGGCCCCTACTTCTCGATGGGCACATTATATACGTCTATATCGTAATATAACCTAACCTAACCCATCTAGACCGTCGCTGGTAATGTTTTACAAAATCCCGGTCGTGTCGACCCTCACTTCTCGGTGGGGACATTATATACGTCTATAAAGTTATATATCCTAACCTAAGGGAACCTAACATCTCGGATGTAGTATTTTCCAACATTCCTGGCGGGTCGGCCCCTACTTCTCGGTGGGCACATTACATACGTCTATATCGTAATATAACCTAACCTAACCCATCTAGAACCTCGCTGGTAATGTTTTACAAAATCCCGGTCGTGTCGGCCCGTACTTTGCCGTGCGGACATTATATACGTCTATAACGTTATATATCCTAACCTAAGGGAACCTAACATCTCGGATGTAGTATTTTCCAACATTCCTGGCGGGCCGGCCCCTACTTCTCGGTGGGCACATTATATACGTCCGTATCGTAATATAACCTAACCTAACCCATCTAGACCCCCGCTGGTAATGTTTTACAAAATTCCGGTCGTGTCGGCCCGTACTTTGCCGTGGGGACATTATATACGTCTATAACGTTATATATCCTAACCTAAGGGAACCTAACATCTCGGATGTAATATTTTCCAACATTCCTGGCGGGTCGGCCCCTACTTCTCGGTGGGCACATTATATACGTCTATATCGTAATATAACCTAACCTACCCCATCTAGACCGTCGCTGGTAATGTTTTACAAAATCCCGGTCGTGTCGACCCGTACTTCTCGGTGGGGACATTATATACGTCTATAACGATATATATCCTAACCTAAGGGAACCTAACATCTCGGATGTAGTATTTTCCAACATTCCTGGCGGGTCGGCCCCTACTTCTCGGTGGGCACATTATATACGTCTATAACGTAATATAACCTAACCTAACCCATCTAGACCGTCGCTGGCAATGTTTTACAAAATCGCGGTCGTGTCGGCCCGCACTTTGCCGTGGGGACATTATATACGTCTATAACATTATATATCCTAACCTGAGGGAACCTAACATCTCGGATGTAGTATTTTCCGACATTCCTGGCGGGTCGGCCCCTACTTCTCGGTGGGCACATTATATACGTCCACATCGTAATATAACCTAACCTAACCCATCTAGCCCCTAGCTGGGAATGTTTTACAGAATCCCGGTCGTGTCGACCCGTACGTCTCGGTGCAGACATTATATACGTCTATAACGTTATATATCCTAACCTAAGGCAACTTAACATCTCGGATGTAGAATATTCCATCATTTCTGGCGGGTCGGCCCCTACTTCTCGGTCGGGACATTATATACGTCTATAACGTAATATTACATAACCTAACCCACCTAGACCCTCGCTGGTAATGTTTCACAGAATCCCGTTCATGTCTTCCCGTACGTCCCGGTGCGGACATTATATACGTCGATAAATTTATATATCCTAACCTAAGGGTACCTAACATCTCGGATGTAGTATTTTCCAACATTCCTGGCGGGCCGGCCCCTACTTCTCGGTGGGCACATTATATACGTCTATATCGTAATATAACCTAACCTACCCCATCTAGACCGTCGCTGGTAATGTTTTACAAAATCCCGGTCGTGTCGACCCGTACATCTCGGTGGGGACATTATATACGTCTATAACGATATATATCCTAACCTAAGGGAACCTAACATCTCGGATGTAGTATTTTCCAACATTCCTGGCGGGTCGGCCCCTACTTCTCGGTGGGCACATTATATACGTCTATATCTCAAAATAACCTAACCTAACCCATCTAGACCCTCGCTGGTAATGTTTTACGACATCCCGGTCGTGTCGGCCCGTACTTCTCGGTGGGGACATTATATACGTCTATAACGTTATATATCCTAACCTAAGGGAACCTAACATCTCGGATGTAGTATTTTCCAACATACCCGGCAGGCCAGCCCCTACTTCTCGGTGGGCACATTATATACGCCCATATCGTAAAATCACCTAACCTAACCCATCTAGACCCTCGCTGGCAATGTTTTACAAAATTCCGGTCGTGTCTGCCCGTACTTCTCGGTGGGGACATTATATACGTCTATAACGTTATATATTCTAACCTAAGGGAACCTAACATCTCGGATGTAGTATTTTCCATCATTCCTGGCGGGTCGGCCCCTACTTCTCGGTGGGCACATTATATACGTCTATATCGTAATATAACTTAACCTAACCCATGAAGACCCTGGCTGGTAATGTTTTACAAAATCCCGGTCCTGTATGCCCGTACTTCTCGGTGGGGACATTATATACGTCTATAACGTTATATATCCTAACCCAAGGGAACCTAACATCTCGGATGTAGTATTTTCCAACACTCCTGGCGGGTCGGCCCCTACTTCTCGGTGGGCACATTATATACGTCTATATCGTAATATAACCTAACCTAACCCATCTAGACCCTCGCTGTTAATGTTTTACAAAATCCCGGTCCTGTCTGCCCGTACTTCTCGGTGGGGACATTATATACGTCTATAACGTTATATATCCTAACCTAAGGGAACCTAACATCTCGGATGTAGTATTTTGCGACATTCCTGATGGGTCGGCCCCTACTTCTCGATGGGCACATTATATACGTCTATATCGTAATATAACCTAACCTAACCCATCTAGACCGTCGCTGGTAATGTTTTACAAAATCCCGGTCGGGTCGACCCTCACTTCTCGGTGGGGACATTATATACGTCTATAAAGTTATATATCCTAACCTAAGGGAACCTAACATCTCGGATGTAGTATTTTCCAACATTCCTGGCGGGTCGGCCCCTACTTCTCGGTGGGCACATTACATACGTCTATATCGTAATATAACCTAACCTAACCCATCTAGAACCTCGCTGGTAATGTTTTACAAAATCCCGGTCGTGTCGGCCCGTACTTTGCCGTGGGGCATTATATACGTCTATAACGTTATATATCCTAACCTAAGGGAACCTAACATCTCGGATGTAGTATTTTCCAACATTCCTGGCGGGCCGGCCCCTACTTCTCGGTGGGCACATTATATACGTCCGTATCGTAATATAACCTAACCTAACCCATCTAGACCCCCGCTGGTAATGTTTTACAAAATTCCGGTCGTGTCGGCCCGTACTTTGCCGTGGGGACATTATATACGTCTATAACGTTATATATCCTAACCTAAGGGAACCTAACATCTCGGATGTAATATTTTCCAACATTCCTGGCGGGTCGGCCCCTACTTCTCGGTGGGCACATTATATACGTCTATATCGTAATATAACCTAACCTACCCCATCTAGACCGTCGCTGGTAATGTTTTACAAAATCCCGGTCGTGTCGACCCGTACTTCTCGGTGGGGACATTATATACGTCTATAACGATATATATCCTAACCTAAGGGAACCTAACATCTCGGATGTAGTATTTTCCAACATACCCGGCAGGCCAGCCCCTACTTCTCGGTGGGCACATTATATACGCCCATATCGTAAAATAACCTAACCTAACCCATCTAGACCCTCGCTGGCAATGTTTTACAAAATTCCGGTCGTGTCTGCCCGTACTTCTCGGTGGGGACATTATATACGTCTATAACGTTATATATTCTAACCTAAGGGAACCTAACATCTCGGATGTAGTATTTTCCATCATTCCTGGCGGGTCGGCCCCTACTTCTCGGTGGGCACATTATATACGTCTATATCGCAATATAACCTAACCTAACACATGTAGACCCTCGCTGGTAATGCTTTACAAAATTCCGGTCGTGTCGGCCCGTACTTTTTCGTGGGGACGTTATATACTTCTATAACGTTATATATCCTAACCTGAGGGAACCTAACATCTCGGATGTAGTATTTTCCAACATACCCGGCAGGCCAGCCCCTACTTCTCGGTGGGCACATTATATACGCCCATATCGTAAAATAACCTAACCTAACCCATCTAGACCCTCGCTGGCAATGTTTTACAAAATTCCGGTCGTTTCTGCCCGTACTTCTCGGTGGGGACATTATATACGTCTATAACGTTATATATCCTAACCTAAGGGTACCTAACATCTCGGATGTAGTATTTTCCAACATTCCTGGCGGGCCGGCCCCTACTTCTCGGTGGGCACATTATACACGTCCGTATCGTAATATAACCTAACCTAACCCATCTAGACCCCCGCTGGTAATGTTTTACAAAATTCCGGTCGTGTCGGCCCGTACTTTGCCGTGGGGACATTATATACGTCTATAACGTTATATATCCTAACCTAAGGGAACCTAACAACTCGGATGTAGTATTTCACAACATTCCTGGCGGGTCGGCGCCAATTCTCGGTGGGATCATTATATACGTCTATAACGTAATATAACCTAACCTAACACATCTAGCCCCTAGCTGGGAATGTTTTACAGAATCCCGTTCATGTCTTCCCGTACGTCTCGGTGCGTACATTATATACGTCTATAAATTTATATATCCTAACCTAAGGGAACCTAACATCTCGGATGTAGTATTTTCCAACATTCCTGGCGGGTCGGCCCCTACTTCTCGGTGGGCACATTATATACGTCTATATCGTAATATAACCTAATCTAACCCATCTAGACCGTCGCTGGTAATGTTCTACAAAATCCCGGTCGTGTCGACCCGTACTTCTCGATGGGGACATTATATACGTCCATATCGTAATATAACCTAACCTAACACATCTAGCCCCTAGCTGGGAATGTTTTACAGAATCCCGTTCATGTCTTCCCGTACGTCTCGGTGCGTACATTATATACGTCTATAACTTTATATATACTAACCTGAGGGAACCTAACGTCTCGGATGTAGTATTTTCCAACATTCCTGGGCGGGTCGGCGCCTACTTCTCGGTGGGCACATTATATACGTCCATATCGTAATATAACCTAACCTAACCCATCTAGACACTTGCTGGTAATGTTTTACAAAATCCCGGTCGTGTCGGCCCGTACATCTCGGTGAGGACATTATATACGTCTATAACGTTATATATCCTAACCTAAGGGAACCTAATAACTCGGATGTAGTATTTCACAACATTCCTGGCGGGTCGGCGCCAATTCTCGGTGGGATCATTATATACGTCCATATCGTAATATAACCTAACCTAACCCATCTAGACACTTGCTGGTAATGTTTTACAAAATCCCGGTCGTGTCGGCCCGTACTTCTCGGTGGGGACATTATATACGTCTACAACGTTATATATCCTAACCTAAGGGAACCTAACATCTCGGATGTAGTATTTTCCAACATTCCTGGCGGGTCGGCCCCTACTTCTCGGTGGGCACATTATATACGTCTATATCGTAATATAACTTAACCTAACCCATGAAGACCCTGGCTGGTAATGTTTTACAAAATCCCGGTCCTGTATGCCCGTACTTCTCGGTGGGGACATTATATACGTCTATAACGTTATATATCCTAACCCAAGGGAACCTAACATCTCGGATGTAGTATTTTCCAACACTCCTGGCGGGTCGGCCCCTACTTCTCGGTGGGCACATTATATACGTCTATATCGTAATATAACCTAACCTAACCCATCTAGACCCTCGCTGTTAATGTTTTACAAAATCCCGGTCCTGTCTGCCCGTACTTCTCGATGGGGACATTATATACGTCTATAACGTTATATATCCTAACCTAAGGGAACCTAACATCTCGGATGTAGTATTTTGCGACATTCCTGATGGGTCGGCCCCTACTTCTCGATGGGCACATTATATACGTCTATATCGTAATATAACCTAACCTAACCCATCTAGACCGTCGCTGGTAATGTTTTACAAAATCCCGGTCGTGTCGACCCTCACTTCTCGGTGGGGACATTATATACGTCTATAAAGTTATATATCCTAACCTAAGGGAACCTAACATCTCGGATGTAGTATTTTCCAACATTCCTGGCGGGTCGGCCCCTACTTCTCGGTGGGCACATTACATACGTCTATATCGTAATATAACCTAACCTAACCCATCTAGAACCTCGCTGGTAATGTTTTACAAAATCCCGGTCGTGTCGGCCCGTACTTTGCCGTGCGGACATTATATACGTCTATAACGTTATATATCCTAACCTAAGGGAACCTAACATCTCGGATGTAGTATTTTCCAACATTCCTGGCGGGCCGGCCCCTACTTCTCGGTGGGCACATTATATACGTCCGTATCGTAATATAACCTAACCTAACCCATCTAGACCCCCGCTGGTAATGTTTTACAAAATTCCGGTCGTGTCGGCCCGTACTTTGCCGTGGGGACATTATATACGTCTATAACGTTATATATCCTAACCTAAGGGAACCTAACATCTCGGATGTAATATTTTCCAACATTCCTGGCGGGTCGGCCCCTACTTCTCGGTGGGCACATTATATACGTCTATATCGTAATATAACCTAACCTACCCCATCTAGACCGTCGCTGGTAATGTTTTACAAAATCCCGGTCGTGTCGACCCGTACTTCTCGGTGGGGACATTATATACGTCTATAACGATATATATCCTAACCTAAGGGAACCTAACATCTCGGATGTAGTATTTTCCAACATTCCTGGCGGGTCGGCCCCTACTTCTCGGTGGGCACATTATATACGTCTATAACGTAATATAACCTAACCTAACCCATCTAGACCGTCGCTGGCAATGTTTTACAAAATCGCGGTCGTGTCGGCCCGCACTTTGCCGTGGGGACATTATATACGTCTATAACATTATATATCCTAACCTGAGGGAACCTAACATCTCGGATGTAGTATTTTCCGACATTCCTGGCGGGTCGGCCCCTACTTCTCGGTGGGCACATTATATACGTCCACATCGTAATATAACCTAACCTAACCCATCTAGCCCCTAGCTGGGAATGTTTTACAGAATCCCGGTCGTGTCGTCCCGTACGTCTCGGTGCAGACATTATATACGTCTATAACGTTATATATCCTAACCTAAGGCAACTTAACATCTCGGATGTAGAATATTCCATCATTTCTGGCGGGTCGGCCCCTACTTCTCGGTCGGGACATTATATACGTCTATAACGTAATATTACATAACCTAACCCACCTAGACCCTCGCTGGTAATGTTTCACAGAATCCCGTTCATGTCTTCCCGTACGTCCCGGTGCGGACATTATATACGTCGATAAATTTATATATCCTAACCTAAGGGTACCTAACATCTCGGATGTAGTATTTTCCAACATTCCTGGCGGGCCGGCCCCTACTTCTCGGTGGGCACATTATATACGTCTATATCGTAATATAACCTAACCTACCCCATCTAGACCGTCGCTGGTAATGTTTTACAAAATCCCGGTCGTGTCGACCCGTACATCTCGGTGGGGACATTATATACGTCTATAACGATATATATCCTAACCTAAGGGAACCTAACATCTCGGATGTAGTATTTTCCAACATTCCTGGCGGGTCGGCCCCTACTTCTCGGTGGGCACATTATATACGTCTATATCTCAAAATAACCTAACCTAACCCATCTAGACCCTCGCTGGTAATGTTTTACGACATCCCGGTCGTGTCGGCCCGTACTTCTCGGTGGGGACATTATATACGTCTATAACGTTATATATCCTAACCTAAGGGAACCTAACATCTCGGATGTAGTATTTTCCAACATACCCGGCAGGCCAGCCCCTACTTCTCGGTGGGCACATTATATACGCCCATATCGTAAAATCACCTAACCTAACCCATCTAGACCCTCGCTGGCAATGTTTTACAAAATTCCGGTCGTGTCTGCCCGTACTTCTCGGTGGGGACATTATATACGTCTATAACGTTATATATTCTAACCTAAGGGAACCTAACATCTCGGATGTAGTATTTTCCATCATTCCTGGCGGGTCGGCCCCTACTTCTCGGTGGGCACATTATATACGTCTATATCGTAATATAACTTAACCTAACCCATGAAGACCCTGGCTGGTAATGTTTTACAAAATCCCGGTCCTGTATGACCGTACTTCTCGGTGGGGACATTATATACGTCTATAACGTTATATATCCTAACCCAAGGGAACCTAACATCTCGGATGTAGTATTTTCCAACACTCCTGGCGGGTCGGCCCCTACTTCTCGGTGGGCACATTATATACGTCTATATCGTAATATAACCTAACCTAACCCATCTAGACCCTCGCTGTTAATGTTTTACAAAATCCCGGTCCTGTCTGCCCGTACTTCTCGGTGGGGACATTATATACGTCTATAACGTTATATATCCTAACCTAAGGGAACCTAACATCTCGGATGTAGTATTTTGCGACATTCCTGATGGGTCGGCCCCTACTTCTCGATGGGCACATTATATACGTCTATATCGTAATATAACCTAACCTAACCCATCTAGACCGTCGCTGGTAATGTTTTACAAAATCCCGGTCGTGTCGACCCTCACTTCTCGGTGGGGACATTATATACGTCTATAAAGTTATATATCCTAACCTAAGGGAACCTAACATCTCGGATGTAGTATTTTCCAACATTCCTGGCGGGTCGGCCCCTACTTCTCGGTGGGCACATTATATACGTCTATAACGTAATATAACCTAACCTAACCCATCTAGACCGTCGCTGGCAATGTTTTACAAAATCGCGGTCGTGTCGGCCCGCACTTTGCCGTGGGGACATTATATACGTCTATAACATTATATATCCTAACCTGAGGGAACCTAACATCTTGGATGTAGTATTTTCCGACATTCCTGGCGGGTCGGCCCCTACTTCTCGGTGGGCACATTATATACGTCCACATCGTAATATAACCTAACCTAACCCATCTAGCCCCTAGCTGGGAATGTTTTACAGAATCCCGGTCGTGTCGTCCCGTACGTCTCGGTGCAGACATTATATACGTCTATAACGTTATATATCCTAACCTAAGGCAACTTAACATCTCGGATGTAGGATATTCCATCATTTCTGGCGGGTCGGCCCCTACTTCTCGGTCGGGACATTATATACGTCTATAACGTAATATTACATAACCTAACCCACCTAGACCCTCGCTGGTAATGTTTCACAGAATCCCGTTCATGTCTTCCCGTACGTCCCGGTGCGGACATTATATACGTCGATAAATTTATATATCCTAACCTAAGGGTACCTAACATCTCGGATGTAGTATTTTCCAACATTCCTGGCGGGCCGGCCCCTACTTCTCGGTGGGCACATTATATACGTCTATATCGTAATATAACCTAACCTACCCCATCTAGACCGTCGCTGGTAATGTTTTACAAAATCCCGGTCGTGTCGACCCGTACTTCTCGGTGGGGACATTATATACGTCTATAACTATATATATCCTAACCTAAGGGAACCTAACATCTCGGATGTAGTATTTTCCAACATTCCTGGCGGGTCGGCCCCTACTTCTCGGTGGGCACATTATATACGTCTATATCTCAAAATAACCTAACCTAACCCATCTAGACCCTCGCTGGTAATGTTTTACGACATCCCGGTCGTGTCGGCCCGTACTTCTCGGTGGGGACATTATATACGTCTATAACGTTATATATCCTAACCTAAGGGAACCTAACATCTCGGATGTAGTATTTTCCAACATACCCGGCAGGCCAGCCCCTACTTCTCGGTGGGCACATTATATACGCCCATATCGTAAAATCACCTAACCTAACCCATCTAGACCCTCGCTGGCAATGTTTTACAAAATTCCGGTCGTGTCTGCCCGTACTTCTCGGTGGGGACATTATATACGTCTATAACGTTATATATTCTAACCTAAGGGAACCTAACATCTCGGATGTAGTATTTTCCATCATTCCTGGCGGGTCGGCCCCTACTTCTCGGTGGGCACATTATATACGTCTATATCGCAATATAACCTAACCTAACACATGTAGACCCTCGCTGGTAATGCTTTACAAAATTCCGGTCGTGTCGGCCCGTACTTTTTCGTGGGGACGTTATATACTTCTATAACGTTATATATCCTAACCTGAGGGAACCTAACATCTCGGATGTAGTATTTTCCAACATTCCTGGCGGGTCGGCCCCTACTTCTCGGTGGGCACATTATATAACGTCCATATCGTAATATAACCTAACCTAACCCATCTAGACCCTCGCTGGTAATGTCTTACAAAATCCCGGTCGTGTCGGCCCGTACTCCTCGGTGGGGACATTATATGCGTCTATAACGTTATATATCCTAACCTAAGGGAACCTAACTTCTCGGATGTAGTATTATCCAACATTCCTGGCGGGTCTGCCCCTACTTCTCGGTGGGCACATTATATACGTCTATATCGTAATATAACCTAACCTAACCCATCTAGACCGTCGCTGGTAATGTTTTACAAAATCCCGGTCGTGTCGACCCGTACTTCTCGGTGGGGACATTATACACGTCTATAACGTTATATATCCTAACCTAAGGGAACCTAACATCTCGGATGTAGTATTTACCAACATTCCTGGCGTGTCGGCCCCTACTTCGCGGTGGGCACATTATATACGTCTATATCGTAATATAACCTAACCTAACCCATCTAGACCCTCGCTGGTAATGTTTTACAAAATCCCGGTCGTGTCTGCCCGTACTTCTAGGTGGGGACATTATATACGTCTATAACGTTATATATCCTAACCTAGGGGAACCTAACATCTCGGATGTAGTATTTTCCAACATTCCTGGCGGGTCGGCCCCTACTTCTCGGTGGGCACATTATATACGTCTATATCTCAAAATAACCTAACCTAACCCATCTAGACCCTCGCTGGTAATGTTTTACGAAATCCCGGTCGTGTCGGCCCGTACTTCTCGGTGGGGACATTATATACGTCTATAACGTTATATATCCTAACCTAAGGGAACCTAACATCTCGGATGTAGTATTTTCCAACATACCCGGCAGGCCAGCCCCTACTTCTCGGTGGGCACATTATATACGCCCATATCGTAAAATAACCTAACCTAAACCATCTAGACCCTCGCTGGCAATGTTTTACAAAATTCCGGTCGTGTCTGCCCGTACTTCTCGGTGGGGACATTATATACGTCTATAACGTTATATATTCTAACCTAAGGGAACCTAACATCTCGGATGTAGTATTTTCCATCATTCCTGGCGGGTCGGCCCCTACTTCTCGGTGGGCACATTATATACGTCTATATCGCAATATAACCTAACCTAACACATCTAGACCCTCGCTGGTAATGTTTTGCAAAATCCCGGTCGTGTTGGCCCGTACTTTGCCGTGGGGACATTATATACGTCTATAACGTTATATATCCTAACCTAAGGGAACCTAACATCTCGGATGTAGTATTTTCCAACATTCCTGGCGGGCCGGCCCCTACTTCTCGGTGGGCACATTATATACGCCCATATCGTAATATAACCTAACCTAACCCATCTAGACACTCGCTGGTAATGTTTTACAAAATCCCGGTCGTGTCGGCCCGTACATCTCGGTGAGGACATTATATACGTCTATAACGTTATATATCCTCACCTAAGGGAACCTAACAACTCGGATGTAGTATTTCACAACATTCCTGGCGGGTCGGCGCCAATTCTGGGTGGGATCATTATATACGTCTATAACGTAATATAACCTAACATAACACATCTAGCCCCTAGCTGGGAATGTTTTACAGAATCCCGTTCATGTCTTCCCGTACGTCTCGGTGCGTACATTATATACGTCTATAAATTTATATATCCTAACCTAAGGGAACCTAACATCTCGGATGTAGTATTTTCCAACATTCCTGGCGGGTCGGCCCCTACTTCTCGGTGGGCACATTATATACGTCTATTTCGTAATATAACCTAACCTAACCCATCTAGACAGTCGCTGGTAATGTTCTACAAAATCCCGGTCGTGTCGACCCGTACTTCTCGATGGGGACATTATATACGTCTATAACGTTATATATCCTAACCTAAGGGAACCTAACATCTCGGATGTAGTATTTTCCAACATTCCTGGCGGGTCGGCCCCTACTTCTCGGTGGGCACATTATATACGTCTATATCGTAATATAACCTAATCTAACCCATCTAGACCGTCGCTGGTAATGCTTTACAAAATTCCGGTCGTGTCGGCCCGTACTTTTTCGTGGGGACGTTATATACTTCTATAACGTTATATATCCTAACCTGAGGGAACCTAACATCTCGGATGTAGTATTTTCCAACATTCCTGGCGGGTCGGCCCCTACTTCTCGGTGGGCACATTATATGACGTCCATATCGTAATATAACCTAACCTAACCCATCTAGACCCTCGCTGGTAATGTTTTACAGAATCCCGTTCATGTCTTCCCGTACGTCTCGGTGCGTACATTATATACGTCTATAAATTTATATATCCTAACCTAAGGGAACCTAACATCTCGGATGTAGTATTTTCCAACATTCCTGGCGGGCCGGCCCCTACTTCTCGGTGGGCACAGTATATACGTCTGTATCGTAATATAACCTAACCTAACCCATCTAGGCCCCCGCTGGTAATGTTTTACAAAATTCCGGTCGTGTCGGCCCGTACTTTGCCGTGGGGACATTATATACGTCTATAACGTTATATATCCTAACCTAAGGGAACCTAACATCTTGGATGTAGTATTTTCCAACATTCCTGGCGGGTCGGCCCCTACTTCTCGGTGGGCACATTATATACGTCTATATCGTAATATAACCTAACCTGCCCCATCTAGACCGTCGCTGGTAATGTTTTACAAAATCCCGGTCGTGTCGACCCGTACTTCTCGGTGGGGACATTATATACGTCTATAACGATATATATCCTAACCTAAGGGAACCTAACATCTCGGATGTAGTATTTTCCAACATTCCTGGCGGGTCGGCCCCTACTTCTCGGTGGGCACATTATATACGTCTATATCTCAAAATAACCTAACCTAACCCATCTAGACCCTCGCTGGTAATGTTTTACGACATCCCGGTCGTGTCGGCCCGTACTTCTCGGTGGGGACATTATATACGTCTATAACGTTATATATCCTAACCTAAGGGAACCTAACATCTCGGATGTAGTATTTTCCAACATACCCGGCAGGCCAGCCCCTACTTCTCGGTGGGCACATTATATACGCCCATATCGTAAAATAACCTAACCTAACCCATCTAGACCCTCGCTGGCAATGTTTTACAAAATTCCGGTCGTGTCTGCCCGTACTTCTCGGTGGGCACATTATATACGTCCATATCGTAATATAACCTAACCTAACCCATCTAGACCCTCGCTGGTAATGTTTTACAAAATCCTGGTCGTGTCGGCCCGTACATCTCGGTGAGGACATTATATACGTCTATAACGTTATATATCCTCACCTAAGGGAACCTAACAACTCGGATGTAGTATTTCACAACATTCCTGGCGGGTCGGCCCCTACTTCTCGGTGGGCACATTATATACGTCTATATCGTAATATAACCTAATCTAACCCATCTAGACCGTCGCTGGTAATGTTCTACAAAATCCCGGTCGTGTCGACCCGTACTTCTCGATGGGGACATTATATACGTCCATATCGTAATATAACCTAACCCAACACATCTAGCCCCTAGCTGGGAATGTTTTACAGAATCCCGTTAATGTCTTCCCGTACGTCTCGGTGCGTACATTATATACGTCTATAACTTTATATATACTAACCTGAGGGAACCTAACGTCTCGGATGTAGTATTTTCCAACATTCCTGGGCGGGTCGGCGCCTACTTCTCGGTCGGCACATTATATACGTCCATATCGTAATATAACCTAACCTAACCCATCTAGACACTTGCTGGTAATGTTTTACAAAATCCCGGTCGTGTCGGCCCGTACATCTCGGTGAGGACATTATATACGTCTATAAAGTTATATATCCTAACCTAAGGGAACCTAACAACTCGGATGTAGTATTTCACAACATTCCTGGCGGGTCGGCGCCAATTCTCGGTGGGATCATTATATACGTCCATATCGTAATATAACCTAACCTAACCCATCTGGACACTTGCTGGTAATGTTTTACAAAATCCCGGTCGTGTCGGCCCGTACTTCTCGGTGGGGACATTATATACGTCTATAACGTTATATATCCTAACCTAAGGGAACCTAACATCTCGGATGTAGGATTTTCCAACATTCCTGGCGGGTCGGCCCCTACTTCTCGGTGGGCACATTATATACGTCTATATCTCAAAATAACCTAACCTAACCCATCTAGACCCTCGCTGGTAATGTTTTACGACATCCCGGTCGTGTCGGCCCGTACTTCTCGGTGGGGACATTATATACGTCTATAACGTTATATATCCTAACCTAAGGGAACCTAACATCTCGGATGTAGTATTTTCCAACATACCCGGCAGGCCAGCCCCTACTTCTCGGTGGGCACATTATATACGCCCATATCGTAAAATAACCTAACCTAACCCATCTAGACCCTCGCTGGCAATGTTTTACAAAATTCCGGTCGTGTCGGCCCGGACTTCTCGGTGGGGACATTATATACGTCTATAACGTTATATATCCTAACCTAAGGGAACCTAACATCTCGGATGTAGTATTTTCCAACATTCCTGGCGGGTCGGCCCCTACTTCTCGGTGGGCACATTATATACGTCTATATCGTAATATAACTTAACCTAACCCATGAAGACCCTGGCTGGTAATGTTTTACAAAATCCCGGTCCTGTATGCCCGTACTTCTCGGTGGGGATATTATATACGTCTATAACTTTATATATACGAACCTGAGGGAACCTAACATCTCGGATGTAGTATTTTCCGACATTCCTGGCGGGTCGGCCCCTACTTCTCGGTGGGCACATTATATACGTCCGTATCGTAATATAACCTAACCTAACCCATCTAGACCCCCGCTGGTAATGTTTTACAAAATTCCGGTCGTGTCGGCCCGTACATCTCGGTGAGGACATTATATACGTCTATAACGTTATATATCCTAACCTAAGGGAACCTAACAACTCGGATGTAGTATTTCACAACATTCCTGGCGGGTCGGCGCCAATTCTCGGTGGGATCATTATATACGTCCATATCGTAATATAACCTAACCTAACCCATCTAGACACTTGCTGGTAATGTTTTACAAAATCCCGGTCGTGTCGGCCCGTACTTCTCGGTGGGGACATTATATACGTCTATAACGTTATATATCCTAACCTAAGGGAACCTAACATCTCGGATGTAGTATTTTCCAACATTCCTGGCGGGTCGGCCCCTACTTCTCGGTGGGCACATTATATACGTCTATATCGTAATATAACTTAACCTAACCCATGAAGACCCTGGCTGGTAATGTTTTACAAAATCCCGGTCCTGTATGCCCGTACTTCTCGGTGGGGACATTATATACGTCTATAACGTTATATATCCTAACCCAAGGGAACCTAACATCTCGGATGTAGTATTTTCCAACACTCCTGGCGGGTCGGCCCCTACTTCTCGGTGGGCACATTATATACGTCTATATCGTAATATAACCTAACCTAACCCATCTAGACCCTCGCTGTTAATGTTTTACAAAATCCCGGTCCTGTCTGCCCGTACTTCTCGGTGGGGACATTATATACGTCTATAACGTTATATATCCTAACCTAAGGGAACCTAACATCTCGGATGTAGTATTTTGCGACATTCCTGATGGGTCGGCCCCTACTTCTCGATGGGCACATTATATACGTCTATATCGTAATATAACCTAACCTAACCCATCTAGACCGTCGCTGGTAATGTTTTACAAAATCTCGGTCGTGTCGACCCTCACTTCTCGGTGGGGACATTATATACGTCTATAAAGTTATATATCCTAACCTAAGGGAACCTAACATCTCGGATGTAGTATTTTCCAACATTCCTGGCGGGTCGGCCCCTACTTCTCGATGGGCACATTACATACGTCTATATCGTAATATAACCTAACCTAACCCATCTAGACCGTCGCTGGCAATGTTTTACAAAATCGCGGTCGTGTCGGCCCGCACTTTGCCGTGGGGACATTATATACGTCTATAACATTATATATCCTAACCTGAGGGAACCTAACATCTCGGATGTAGTATTTTCCGACATTCCTGGCGGGTCGGCCCCTACTTCTCGGTGGGCACATTATATACGTCCACATCGTAATATAACCTAACCTAACCCATCTAGCCCCTAGCTGGGAATGTTTTACAGAATCCCGGTCGTGTCGTCCCGTACGCGTCGGTGCAGACATTATATACGTCTATAACGTTATATATCCTAACCTAAGGCAACTTAACATCTCGGATGTAGAATATTCCATCATTTCTGGCGGGTCGGCCCCTACTTCTCGGTCGGGACATTATATACGTCTATAACGTAATATTACATAACCTAACCCACCTAGACCCTCGCTGGTAATGTTTCACAGAATCCCGTTCATGTCTTCCCGTACGTCCCGGTGCGGACATTATATACGTCGATAAATTTATATATCCTAACCTAAGGGTACCTAACATCTCGGATGTAGTATTTTCCAACATTCCTGGCGGGCCGGCCCCTACTTCTCGGTGGGCACATTATATACGTCTATATCGTAATATAACCTAACCTACCCCATCTAGACCGTCGCTGGTAATGTTTTACAAAATCCCGGTCGTGTCGACCCGTACTTCTCGGTGGGGACATTATATACGTCTATAACGATATATATCCTAACCTAAGGGAACCTAACATCTCGGATGTAGTATTTTCCAACATTCCTGGCGGGTTGGCCCCTACTTCTCGGTGGGCACATTATATACGTCTATATCTCAAAATAACCTAACCTAACCCATCTAGACCCTCGCTGGTAATGTTTTACGACATCCCGGTCGTGTCGGCCCGTACTTCTCGGTGGGGACATTATATACGTCTATAACGTTATATATCCTAACCTAAGGGAACCTAACATCTCGGATGTAGTATTTTCCAACATACCCGGCAGGCCAGCCCCTACTTCTCGGTGGGCACATTATATACGCCCATATCGTAAAATCACCTAACCTAACCCATCTAGACCCTCGCTGGCAATGTTTTACAAAATTCCTGTCGTGTCTGCCCGTACTTCTCGGTGGGGACATTATATACGTCTATAACGTTATATATTCTAACCTAAGGGAACCTAACATCTCGGATGTAGTATTTTCCATCATTCCTGGCGGGTCGGCCCCTACTTCTCGGTGGGCACATTATATACGTCTATATCGCAATATAACCTAACCTAACACATGTAGACCCTCGCTGGTAATGCTTTACAAAATTCCGGTCGTGTCGGCCCGTACTTTTTCGTGGGGACGTTATATACTTCTATAACGTTATATATCCTAACCTGAGGGAACCTAACATCTCGGATGTAGTATTTTCCAACATTCCTGGCGGGTCGGCCCCTACTTCTCGGTGGGCACATTATATAACGTCCATATCGTAATATAACCTAACCTAACCCATCTAGACCCTCGCTGGTAATGTCTTACAAAATCCCGGTCGTGTCGGCCCGTACTCCTCGGTGGGGACATTATATGCGTCTATAACGTTATATATCCTAACCTAAGGGAACCTAACTTCTCGGATGTAGTATTATCCAACATTCCTGGCGGGTCTGCCCCTACTTCTCGGTGGGCACATTATATACGTCTATATCGTAATATAACCTAACCTAACCCATCTAGACCGTCGCTGGTAATGTTTTACAAAATCCCGGTCGTGTCGACCCGTACTTCTCGGTGGGGACATTATACACGTCTATAACGTTATATATCCTAACCTAAGGGAACATAACATCTCGGATGTAGTATTTACCAACATTCCTGGCGTGTCGGCCCCTACTTCTCGGTGGGCACATTATATACGTCTATATCGTAATATAACCTAACCTAACCCATCTAGACCCTCGCTGGTAATGTTTTACAAAATCCCGGTCGTGTCTGCCCGTACTTCTAGGTGGGGACATTATATACGTCTATAACGTTATATATCCTAACCTAGGGGAACCTAACATCTCGGATGTAGTATTTTCCAACATTCCTGGCGGGTCGGCCCCTACTTCTCGGTGGGCACATTATATACGTCTATATCTCAAAATAACCTAACCTAACCCATCTAGACCCTCGCTGGTAATGTTTTACGAAATCCCGGTCGTGTCGGCCCGTACTTCTCGGTGGGGACATTATATACGTCTATAACGTTATATATCCTAACCTGAGGGAACCTAACATCTCGGATGTAGTATTTTCCAACATACCAGGCAGGCCAGCCCCTACTTCTCGGTGGGCACATTATATACGCCCATATCGTAAAATAACCTAACCTAAACCATCTAGACCCTCGCTGGCAATGTTTTACAAAATTCCGGTCGTGTCTGCCCGTACTTCTCGGTGGGGACATTATATACGTCTATAACGTTATATATTCTAACCTAAGGGAACCTAACATCTCGGATGTAGTATTTTCCATCATTCCTGGCGGGTCGGCCCCTACTTCTCGGTGGGCACATTATATACGTCTATATCGCAATATAACCTAACCTAACACATCTAGACCCTCGCTGGTAATGTTTTACAAAATCCCGGTCGTGTTGGCCCGTACTTTGCCGTGGAGACATTATATACGTCTATAACGTTATATATCCTAACCTAAGGGAACCTAACATCTCGGATGTAGTATTTTCCAACATTCCTGGCGGGCCGGCCCCTACTTCTCGGTGGGCACATTATATACGCCCATATCGTAATATAACCTAACCTAACCCATCTAGACACTCGCTGGTAATGTTTTACAAAATCCCGGTCGTGTCGGCCCGTACATCTCGGTGAGGACATTATATACGTCTATAACGTTATATATCCTCACCTAAGGGAACCTAACAACTCGGATGTAGTATTTCACAACATTCCTGGCGGGTCGGCGCCAATTCTGGGTGGGATCATTATATACGTCTATAACGTAATATAACCTAACATAACACATCTAGCCCCTAGCTGGGAATGTTTTACAGAATCCCGTTCATGTCTTCCCGTACGTCTCGGTGCGTACATTATATACGTCTATAAATTTATATATCCTAACCTAAGGGAACCTAACATCTCGGATGTAGTATTTTCCAACATTCCTGGCGGGTCGGCCCCTACTTCTCGGTGGGCACATTATATACGTCTATTTCGTAATATAACCTAACCTAACCCATCTAGACAGTCGCTGGTAATGTTCTACAAAATCCCGGTCGTGTCGACCCGTACTTCTCGATGGGGACATTATATACGTCTATAACGTTATATATCCTAACCTAAGGGAACCTAACATCTCGGATGTAGTATTTTCCAACATTCCTGGCGGGTCGGCCCCTACTTCTCGGTGGGCACATTATATACGTCTATATCGTAATATAACCTAATCTAACCCATCTAGACCGTCGCTGGTAATGCTTTACAAAATTCCGGTCGTGTCGGCCCGTACTTTTTCGTGGGGACGTTATATACTTCTATAACGTTATATATCCTAACCTGAGGGAACCTAACATCTCGGATGTAGTATTTTCCAACATTCCTGGCGGGTCGGCCCCTACTTCTCGGTGGGCACATTATATGACGTCCATATCGTAATATAACCTAACCTAACCCATCTAGACCCTCGCTGGTAATGTTTTACAGAATCCCGTTCATGTCTTCCCGTACGTCTCGGTGCGTACATTATATACGTCTATAAATTTATATATCCTAACCTAAGGGAACCTAACATCTCGGATGTAGTATTTTCCAACATTCCTGGCGGGCCGGCCCCTACTTCTCGGTGGGCACATTATATACGTCTGTATCGTAATATAACCTAACCTAACCCATCTAGGCCCCCGCTGGTAATGTTTTACAAAATTCCGGTCGTGTCGGCCCGTACTTTGCCGTGTGGACATTATATACGTCTATAACGTTATATATCCTAACCTAAGGGAACCTAACATCTCGGATGTAGTATTTTCCAACATTCCTGGCGGGCCGGCCCCTACTTCTCGGTGGGCACATTATATACGCCCATATCGTAATATAACCTAACCTAACCCATCTAGACACTCGCTGGTAATGTTTTACAAAATCCCGGTCGTGTCGGCCCGTACATCTCGGTGAGGACATTATATACGTCTATAACGTTATATATCCTCACCTAAGGGAACCTAACAACTCGGATGTAGTATTTCACAACATTCCTGGCGGGTCGGCGCCAATTCTGGGTGGGATCATTATATACGTCTATAACGTAATATAACCTAACATAACACATCTAGCCCCTAGCTGGGAATGTTTTACAGAATCCCGTTCATGTCTTCCCGTACGTCTCGGTGCGTACATTATATACGTCTATAAATTTATATATCCTAACCTAAGGGAACCTAACATCTCGGATGTAGTATTTTCCAACATTCCTGGCGGGTCGGCCCCTACTTCTCGGTGGGCACATTATATACGTCTATTTCGTAATATAACCTAACCTAACCCATCTAGACAGTCGCTGGTAATGTTCTACAAAATCCCGGTCGTGTCGACCCGTACTTCTCGATGGGGACATTATATACGTCTATAACGTTATATATCCTAACCTAAGGGAACCTAACATCTCGGATGTAGTATTTTCCAACATTCCTGGCGGGTCGGCCCCTACTTCTCGGTGGGCACATTATATACGTCTATATCGTAATATAACCTAATCTAACCCATCTAGACCGTCGCTGGTAATGCTTTACAAAATTCCGGTCGTGTCGGCCCGTACTTTTTCGTGGGGACGTTATATACTTCTATAACGTTATATATCCTAACCTGAGGGAACCTAACATCTCGGATGTAGTATTTTCCAACATTCCTGGCGGGTCGGCCCCTACTTCTCGGTGGGCACATTATATGACGTCCATATCGTAATATAACCTAACCTAACCCATCTAGACCCTCGCTGGTAATGTTTTACAGAATCCCGTTCATGTCTTCCCGTACGTCTCGGTGCGTACATTATATACGTCTATAAATTTATATATCCTAACCTAAGGGAACCTAACATCTCGGATGTAGTATTTTCCAACATTCCTGGCGGGCCGGCCCCTACTTCTCGGTGGGCACATTATATACGTCTGTATCGTAATATAACCTAACCTAACCCATCTAGGCCCCCGCTGGTAATGTTTTACAAAATTCCGGTCGTGTCGGCCCGTACTTTGCCGTGTGGACATTATATACGTCTATAACGTTATATATCCTAACCTAAGGGAACCTAACATCTCGGATGTAGTATTTTCCAACATTCCTGGCGGGTCGGCCCCTACTTCTCGGTGGGCACATTATATACGTCTATATCGTAATATAACCTAACCTACCCCATCTAGAACCTCGCTGGTAATGTTTTACAAAATCCCGGTCGTGTCGGCCCGTACTCCTCGGTGGGGACATTATATGCGTCTATAACGTTATATATCCTAACCTAAGGGAACCTAACTTCTCGGATGTAGTATTATCCAACATTCGTGGCGGGTCTGCCCCTACTTCTCGGTGGGCACATTATATACGTCTATATCGTAATATAACCTAACCTAACCCATCTAGACCGTCGCTGGTAATGTTTTACAAAATCCCGGTCGTGTCGACCCGTACTTCTCGGTGGGGACATTATACACGTCTATAACGTTATATATCCTAACCTAACGGAACCTAACATCTCGGATGTAGTATTTCCCAACATTCCTGGCGTGTCGGCCCCTACTTCTCGGTGGGCACATTATATACGTCTATATCGTAATATAACCTAACCTAACCCATCTAGACCCTCGCTGGTAATGTTTTACAAAATCCCGGTCGTGTCTGCCCGTACTTCTAGGTGGGGACATTATATACGTCTATAACGTTATATATCCTAACCTAGGGGAACCTAACATCTCGGATGTAGTATTTTCCAACATTCCTGGCGGGTCGGCCCCTACTTCTCGGTGGGCACATTATATACGTCTATATCTTAAAATATCCTAACCTAACCCATCTAGACCCTCGCTGGTAATGTTTTACGAAATCCCGGTCGTGTCGACCCGTACTTCTCGGTGGGGACATTATATATGTCTATAACGTTATATATCCTAACCTAAGGGAACCTAACATCTCGGATGTAGTATTTTCCAACATACCCGGCAGGCCAGCCCCTACTTCTCGGTGGGCACATTATATACGCCCATATCGTAAAATAACCTAACCTAACCCATCTAGACCCTCGCTGGCAATGTTTTACAAAATTCCGGTCGTGTCTGCCCGTACTTCTCGGTGGGGACATTATATACGTCTATAACGTTATATATCCTAACCTAAGGGAACCTAACATCTCGGATGTAGTATTTTCCATCATTCCTGGCGGGTCGGCCCCTACTTCTCGGTGGGCACATTATATACGTCTATATCGCAATATAACCTAACCTAACACATCTAGACCCTCGCTGGTAATGTTTTACAAAATCGCGGTCGTGTCGGCCCGTACTTTGCCGTGGGGACATTATATACGTCTATAACATTATATATCCTAACCTGAGGGAACCTAACATCTCGGATGTAGTATTTTCCGACATTCCTGGCGGGTCGGCCCCTACTTCTCGGTGGACACATTATATACGTCCACATCGTAATATAACCTAACCTAACCCATCTAGCCCCTAGCTGGGAATGTTTTACAGAATCCCGGTCGTGTCGTCCCGTACGTCTCGGTGCAGACATTATATACGTCTATAACGTTATATATCCTAACCTAAGGCAACTTAACATCTCGGATGTAGAATATTCCATCATTTCTGGCGGGTCGGCCCCTACTTCTCGGTCGGGACATTATATACGTCTATAACGTAATATTACATAACCTAACCCACCTAGACCCTCGCTGGTAATGTTTCACAGAATCCCGTTCATGTCTTCCCGTACGTCTCGGTGCGGACATTATATACGTCGATAAATTTATATATCCTAACCTAAGGGTACCTAACATCTCGGATGTAGTATTTTCCAACATTCCTGGCGGGCCGGCCCCTACTTCTCGGTGGGCACATTATATACGTCTATATCGTAATATAACCTAACCTACCCCATCTAGACCGTCGCTGGTAATGTTTTACAAAATCCCGGTCGTGTCGACCCGTACTTCTCGGTGGGGACATTATATACGTCTATAACGATATATATCCTAACCTAAGGGAACCTAACATCTCGGATGTAGTATTTTCCAACATTCCTGGCGGGTCGGCCCCTACTTCTCGGTGGGCACATTATATACGTCTATATCTCAAAATAACCTAACCTAACCCATCTAGACCCTCGCTGGTAATGTTTTACGACATCCCGGTCGTGTCGGCCCGTACTTCTCGGTGGGGACATTATATACGTCTATAACGTTATATATCCTAGCCTAAGGGAACCTAACATCTCGGATGTAGTATTTTCCAACATACCCGGCAGGCCAGCCCCTACTTCTCGGTGGGCACATTATATACGCCCACATCGTAAAATAACCTAACCTAACCCATCTAGACCCTCGCTGGCAATGTTTTACAAAATTCCGGTCGTGTCTGCCCGTACTTCTCGGTGGGGACATTATATACGTCTATTACGTTATATATCCTAACCTAAGGGAACCTAACTTCTCGGATGTAGTATTATCCAACATTCCTGGCGGGTCTGCCCCTACTTCTCGGTGGGCACATTATATACGTCTATATCGTAATATAACCTAACCTAACCCATCTAGACCGTCGCTGGTAATGTTTTACAAAATCGCGGTCGTGTCGACCCGTACTTCTCGGTGGGGACATTATATACGTCTATAAATTTATATATCCTAACCTAAGGGAACGTAACATCTCGGATGTAGTATTTTTCAACACACCTGGCGGGTCGGCCCCTACTTCTCGGTGGGCACATTATATAGGTCTATATCGTAATATAATCTAACCTAACCCATCTAGACCCTCGCTGGTAATGTTTTACAAAATCCCGGTCGTGTCTGCCCGTACTTCTCGGTGGGGACATTATATACGTCTATAAATTTATATATCCTAACCTAAGGCAACTGAACATCTCGGATGTAGTATTTTCCAACATTCCTGGCGGGTCGCCTCCTACTTCTCGGTGGGCACATTATATACGTCTATATCGTAATATAACCTAACCTAACCCATCTAGACCCTCGCTGGTAATGTTTTACAGAATCCTGGTCCTGTCTTCCAGGACGTCTCGGTGCGGACATTATATACGTCTATAAATTTATATATCCTAACCTAAGGGAACGTAACATCTCGGATGTAGTATTTTTCAACACACCTGGCGGGTCGGCCCCTACTTCTCGGTGGGCACATTATATAGGTCTATATCGTAATATAACCTAACCTAACCCATCTAGACCCTCGCTGGTAACGTTTTACAAAATCCCGGTCGTGTCTGCCCGTAGTTCTCGGTGGGGACATTATATACGTCTATAAATTTATATATCCTAACCTAAGGCAACTGAACATCTCGGATGTAGTATTTTCCAACATTCCTGGCGGGTCGCCTCCTACTTCTCGGTGGGCACATTATATACGTCTATAACGTAATATAACCTAACCTAACCCACCTAGACCCTCGCTGGTAATGTTTCACAGAATCCCGTTCATGTCTTCCTGTACGTCTCGGTGCGGACAATATATACGTCTATAAATTTATATATCCTAACCTAAGGGAACCTAACATCTCGGATGTAGTATTTTCCAACATTCCTGGTGGGTCGGCCCCTACTTCTCGGTGGGCACATTATATACGTCTATAGCGTAATATAACCTAACCTAACACATCTAGCCCCTAGCTGGGAATGTTTTACAGAATCCCCGTCGTGTCGCCCCGTATGTCTCGGTGCGGACATTATATACGTCTATAACGTTATATATCCTAATCTAAGCCAACTTAACATCTCGGATGTAGAATTTTCCAACATTTCTGGCGGGTCGGCCCCTACTTCTCGGTGGGAACATTATATACGTCTATAACGTAATATAACCTAACCTAACCCACCTAGACCCTCGCTGGTAATGTTTCACAGAATCCCGTTCCTGTCTTCCTGTACGTCTCGGTGCGGACATTATATACGTCTATAAATTTATATATCCTAACCTAAGGGAACCTAACATCTCGGATGTTGTATTTTCCAACATTCCTGGCGGGTCGGCCCCTACTTCTCGGTGGTATCATTATATACGTCTATAGCGTAATATAACCTAACCTAACACATCTAGCCCCTAGCTGGGAATGTTTTACAGAATCCCTGTCGTGTCGCCCCGTACGTCTCGGTGCGGACATTATATACGTCTATAACGTTATATATCCTAACCTAAGGCAACTTAACATCTCGGATGTAGAATTTTCCAACATTTCTGGCGGGTCGGCCCCTACTTCTCGGTGGGAACATTATATACGTCTATAACGTAATATAACCTAACCTAACCCACCTAGACCCTCGCTGGTAATGTTTCACTGAATCCCATTCCTGTCTTCCTGTACGTCTCGGTGCGGACATTATATACGTCTATAAATTTATATATCCTAACCTAAGGGAACCTAACATCTCGGATGTAGTATTTTCCAACATTCCTGGCGGGTCGGCCCCTACTTCTCGGTGGGCACATTATATACGTCTATATCTTAATATAACCTGACCTAACCCATCTAGACCCTCGCTGGTAATGTTTCACAGAATCCCGTTCATGTCTTCCCGTACGTCTCGTTGCGGACATTATATACGTCTATAACCTTATATATCCTAACATAAGGCAACTTAACATCTCGGATGTAGAATTTTCCAACATTCCTGGCGGGTCGGCCCCTACTTCTCGGTGGGCAAATTATATACGTCTATATCGTAATATAACCTAACCTAAGCCATCTAGACCCTCGCTGGTAATGTTTTACAAAATGCCGGTCGTGTCGGCCCGTACATCTCGGTGAGGACATTATATACGTCTACAACGTTATATATCCGAACCTAAGGGAACCTAACATCTCGGATGTAGTATTTTCCAACATTCCTGGCGGGTCGGCCCCTACTTCTCGGTGGGACCATTATATACGTCTATAACGTAATATAACCTAACCTAACACATCTAGGCCCTAGCTGGGAATGTTTTACAGAATCCCGGTCGTGTCGTCCCGTACGTCTCGGTGCGGACATTATATACGTCTATAACGTTATATATCCTAACCTAAGGCAACTTAACATCTCGGATGTAGAATTTTCCAACATTTCTGGCGGGTCGGCCCCTTCTTCTCGGTGGGAACATTATATACGTCTATAACGTAATATAACCTAACCTAACCCACCTAGACCCTCGCTGGTAATGTTTCACAGAATCCCGTTCATGTCTTCCCGGACGTCTCGGTGCGGACATTATATACGTCTATAAATTTATATATCCTAACCTAAGGGAACGTAACATCTCGGATGTATTATTTTTTAACATACCTGGCGGGTCGGCCCCTACTTCTCGGTGGGCACATTATATAGGTCTATATCGTAATATAACCTAACCTAACCCATCTAGACCCTCGCTGGTAATGTTTTACAAAATCCCGGTCGTGTCTGCCCGTACTTCTCGGTGGGGACATTATATACATCTATAACGTTATATACCCTAACCTAAGAGAACCTAACATCTCGGATGAAGTATTTTCCAACATTCCTGGCGGGTCGGCCCCTACTTCTAGGTGGGCACATTATATACGTCTATATCGTAATATATCCTAACCTAACCCACCTAGACCCTCGCTGGTAATGTTTCACAGAATCCCGTTCATGTCTTCCCGGACGTCTCGGTGCGGACATTATATACGTCTATAAATTTATATATCCTAACCTAAGGGAACGTAACATCTCGGATGTATTATTTTTTAACATACCTGGCGGGTCGGCCCCTACTTCTCGGTGGGCACATTATATAGGTCTATATCGTAATATAACCTAACCTAACCCATCTAGGCCCTCGCTGGTAATGTTTTACAAAATCCCGGTCGTGTCTGCCCGTACTTCTCGGTGGGGACATTATATACATCTATAACGTTATATACCCTAACCTAAGAGAACCTAACATCTCGGATGAAGTATTTTCCAACATTCCTGGCGGGTCGGCCTCTACTTCTAGGTGGGCACATTATATACGTCTATATCGTAATATATCCTAACCTAACCCATCTAGACCCTCGCTGGTAATGTTTTACAAAATCCCGGTCGTGTCGGCCCGTACTTTTCCGTGGGGACCTCATATACGTCTATAACTTTATATATCCTAACCTGAGGGAACCTAACATCTCGGATGTAGTATTTTCCAACATTCCTGGCGGGTCGGCCCCTACTTCTCGGTGGGCACATTATATAAGTCTATATCGTAATATAACCTGACCTAACCCATCTAGACCCTCGCTGGTAATGTTTTACGACATCCCGGTCGTGTCGGCCCGTACTTCTCGGTGGGGACATTATATACGTCTATAACGTTATATATCCTAACCTAAGGGAACCTAACATCTCGGATGTAGTATTTTCCAACATACCCGGCAGGCCAGCCCCTACTTCTCGGTGGGCACATTATATACGCCCATATCGTAAAATAACCTAACCTAACCCATCTAGACCCTCGCTGGCAATGTTTTACAAAATTCCGGTCGTGTCGGCCCGGACTTCACGGTGGGGACATTATATACGTCTATAACGTTATATATCCTAACCTAAGGGAACCTAACATCTCGGATGTAGTATTTTCCAACATTCCTGGCGGGTCGGCCCCTACTTCTCGGTGGGCACATTATATACGTCTATATCGTAATATAACTTAACCTAACCCATGAAGACCCTGGCTGGTAATGTTTTACAAAATCCCGGTCCTGTATGCCCGTACTTCTCGGTGGGGATATTATATACGTCTATAACTTTATATATACGAACCTGAGGGAACCTAACATCTCGGATGTAGTATTTTCCGACATTCCTGGCGGGTCGGCCCCTACTTCTCGGTGGGCACATTATATACGTCCGTATCGTAATATAACCTAACCTAACCCATCTAGACCCCCGCTGGTAATGTTTTACAAAATTCCGGTCGTGTCGGCCCGTACATCTCGGTGAGGACATTATATACGTCTATAACGTTATATATCCTAACCTAAGGGAACCTAACAACTCGGATGTAGTATTTCACAACATTCCTGGCGGGTCGGCGCCAATTCTCGGTGGGATCATTATATACGTCCATATCGTAATATAACCTAACCTAACCCATCTAGACACTTGCTGGTAATGTTTTACAAAATCCCGGTCGTGTCGGCCCGTACTTCTCGGTGGGGACATTATATACGTCTATAACGTTATATATCCTAACCTAAGGGAACCTAACATCTCGGATGTAGTATTTTCCAACATTCCTGGCGGGTCGGCCCCTACTTCTCGGTGGGCACATTATATACGTCTATATCGTAATATAACTTAACCTAACCCATGAAGACCCTGGCTGGTAATGTTTTACAAAATCCCGGTCCTGTATGCCCGTACTTCTCGGTGGGGACATTATATACGTCTATAACGTTATATATCCTAACCCAAGGGAACCTAACATCTCGGATGTAGTATTTTCCAACACTCCTGGCGGGTCGGCCCCTACTTCTCGGTGGGCACATTATATACGTCTATATCGTAATATAACCTAACCTAACCCATCTAGACCCTCGCTGTTAATGTTTTACAAAATCCCGGTCCTGTCTGCCCGTACTTCTCGGTGGGGACATTATATACGTCTATAACGTTATATATCCTAACCTAAGGGAACCTAACATCTCGGATGTAGTATTTTGCGACATTCCTGATGGGTCGGCCCCTACTTCTCGATGGGCACATTATATACGTCTATATCGTAATATAACCTAACCTAACCCATCTAGACCGTCGCTGGTAATGTTTTACAAAATCCCGGTCGTGTCGACCCTCACTTCTCGGTGGGGACATTATATACGTCTATAAAGTTATATATCCTAACCTAAGGGAACCTAACATCTCGGATGTAGTATTTTCCAACATTCCTGGCGGGTCGGCCCCTACTTCTCGATGGGCACATTACATACGTCTATATCGTAATATAACCTAACCTAACCCATCTAGACCGTCGCTGGCAATGTTTTACAAAATCGCGGTCGTGTCGGCCCGCACTTTGCCGTGGGGACATTATATACGTCTATAACATTATATATCCTAACCTGAGGGAACCTAACATCTCGGATGTAGTATTTTCCGACATTCCTGGCGGGTCGGCCCCTACTTCTCGGTGGGCACATTATATACGTCCACATCGTAATATAACCTAACCTAACCCATCTAGCCCCTAGCTGGGAATGTTTTACAGAATCCCGGTCGTGTCGTCCCGTACGCGTCGGTGCAGACATTATATACGTCTATAACGTTATATATCCTAACCTAAGGCAACTTAACATCTCGGATGTAGAATATTCCATCATTTCTGGCGGGTCGGCCCCTACTTCTCGGTCGGGACATTATATACGTCTATAACGTAATATTACATAACCTAACCCACCTAGACCCTCGCTGGTAATGTTTCACAGAATCCCGTTCATGTCTTCCCGTACGTCCCGGTGCGGACATTATATACGTCGATAAATTTATATATCCTAACCTAAGGGTACCTAACATCTCGGATGTAGTATTTTCCAACATTCCTGGCGGGCCGGCCCCTACTTCTCGGTGGGCACATTATATACGTCTATATCGTAATATAACCTAACCTACCCCATCTAGACCGTCGCTGGTAATGTTTTACAAAATCCCGGTCGTGTCGACCCGTACTTCTCGGTGGGGACATTATATACGTCTATAACGATATATATCCTAACCTAAGGGAACCTAACATCTCGGATGTAGTATTTTCCAACATTCCTGGCGGGTTGGCCCCTACTTCTCGGTGGGCACATTATATACGTCTATATCTCAAAATAACCTAACCTAACCCATCTAGACCCTCGCTGGTAATGTTTTACGACATCCCGGTCGTGTCGGCCCGTACTTCTCGGTGGGGACATTATATACGTCTATAACGTTATATATCCTAACCTAAGGGAACCTAACATCTCGGATGTAGTATTTTCCAACATACCCGGCAGGCCAGCCCCTACTTCTCGGTGGGCACATTATATACGCCCATATCGTAAAATCACCTAACCTAACCCATCTAGACCCTCGCTGGCAATGTTTTACAAAATTCCTGTCGTGTCTGCCCGTACTTCTCGGTGGGGACATTATATACGTCTATAACGTTATATATTCTAACCTAAGGGAACCTAACATCTCGGATGTAGTATTTTCCATCATTCCTGGCGGGTCGGCCCCTACTTCTCGGTGGGCACATTATATACGTCTATATCGCAATATAACCTAACCTAACACATGTAGACCCTCGCTGGTAATGCTTTACAAAATTCCGGTCGTGTCGGCCCGTACTTTTTCGTGGGGACGTTATATACTTCTATAACGTTATATATCCTAACCTGAGGGAACCTAACATCTCGGATGTAGTATTTTCCAACATTCCTGGCGGGTCGGCCCCTACTTCTCGGTGGGCACATTATATAACGTCCATATCGTAATATAACCTAACCTAACCCATCTAGACCCTCGCTGGTAATGTCTTACAAAATCCCGGTCGTGTCGGCCCGTACTCCTCGGTGGGGACATTATATGCGTCTATAACGTTATATATCCTAACCTAAGGGAACCTAACTTCTCGGATGTAGTATTATCCAACATTCCTGGCGGGTCTGCCCCTACTTCTCGGTGGGCACATTATATACGTCTATATCGTAATATAACCTAACCTAACCCATCTAGACCGTCGCTGGTAATGTTTTACAAAATCCCGGTCGTGTCGACCCGTACTTCTCGGTGGGGACATTATACACGTCTATAACGTTATATATCCTAACCTAAGGGAACCTAACATCTCGGATGTAGTATTTACCAACATTCCTGGCGTGTCGGCCCCTACTTCTCGGTGGGCACATTATATACGTCTATATCGTAATATAACCTAACCTAACCCATCTAGACCCTCGCTGGTAATGTTTTACAAAATCCCGGTCGTGTCTGCCCGTACTTCTAGGTGGGGACATTATATACGTCTATAACGTTATATATCCTAACCTAGGGGAACCTAACATCTCGGATGTAGTATTTTCCAACATTCCTGGCGGGTCGGCCCCTACTTCTCGGTGGGCACATTATATACGTCTATATCTCAAAATAACCTAACCTAACCCATCTAGACCCTCGCTGGTAATGTTTTACGAAATCCCGGTCGTGTCGGCCCGTACTTCTCGGTGGGGACATTATATACGTCTATAACGTTATATATCCTAACCTGAGGGAACCTAACATCTCGGATGTAGTATTTTCCAACATACCAGGCAGGCCAGCCCCTACTTCTCGGTGGGCACATTATATACGCCCATATCGTAAAATAACCTAACCTAAACCATCTAGACCCTCGCTGGCAATGTTTTACAAAATTCCGGTCGTGTCTGCCCGTACTTCTCGGTGGGGACATTATATACGTCTATAACGTTATATATTCTAACCTAAGGGAACCTAACATCTCGGATGTAGTATTTTCCATCATTCCTGGCGGGTCGGCCCCTACTTCTCGGTGGGCACATTATATACGTCTATATCGCAATATAACCTAACCTAACACATCTAGACCCTCGCTGGTAATGTTTTACAAAATCCCGGTCGTGTTGGCCCGTACTTTGCCGTGGAGACATTATATACGTCTATAACGTTATATATCCTAACCTAAGGGAACCTAACATCTCGGATGTAGTATTTTCCAACATTCCTGGCGGGCCGGCCCCTACTTCTCGGTGGGCACATTATATACGCCCATATCGTAATATAACCTAACCTAACCCATCTAGACACTCGCTGGTAATGTTTTACAAAATCCCGGTCGTGTCGGCCCGTACATCTCGGTGAGGACATTATATACGTCTATAACGTTATATATCCTCACCTAAGGGAACCTAACAACTCGGATGTAGTATTTCACAACATTCCTGGCGGGTCGGCGCCAATTCTGGGTGGGATCATTATATACGTCTATAACGTAATATAACCTAACATAACACATCTAGCCCCTAGCTGGGAATGTTTTACAGAATCCCGTTCATGTCTTCCCGTACGTCTCGGTGCGTACATTATATACGTCTATAAATTTATATATCCTAACCTAAGGGAACCTAACATCTCGGATGTAGTATTTTCCAACATTCCTGGCGGGTCGGCCCCTACTTCTCGGTGGGCACATTATATACGTCTATTTCGTAATATAACCTAACCTAACCCATCTAGACAGTCGCTGGTAATGTTCTACAAAATCCCGGTCGTGTCGACCCGTACTTCTCGATGGGGACATTATATACGTCTATAACGTTATATATCCTAACCTAAGGGAACCTAACATCTCGGATGTAGTATTTTCCAACATTCCTGGCGGGTCGGCCCCTACTTCTCGGTGGGCACATTATATACGTCTATATCGTAATATAACCTAATCTAACCCATCTAGACCGTCGCTGGTAATGCTTTACAAAATTCCGGTCGTGTCGGCCCGTACTTTTTCGTGGGGACGTTATATACTTCTATAACGTTATATATCCTAACCTGAGGGAACCTAACATCTCGGATGTAGTATTTTCCAACATTCCTGGCGGGTCGGCCCCTACTTCTCGGTGGGCACATTATATGACGTCCATATCGTAATATAACCTAACCTAACCCATCTAGACCCTCGCTGGTAATGTTTTACAGAATCCCGTTCATGTCTTCCCGTACGTCTCGGTGCGTACATTATATACGTCTATAAATTTATATATCCTAACCTAAGGGAACCTAACATCTCGGATGTAGTATTTTCCAACATTCCTGGCGGGCCGGCCCCTACTTCTCGGTGGGCACATTATATACGTCTGTATCGTAATATAACCTAACCTAACCCATCTAGGCCCCCGCTGGTAATGTTTTACAAAATTCCGGTCGTGTCGGCCCGTACTTTGCCGTGTGGACATTATATACGTCTATAACGTTATATATCCTAACCTAAGGGAACCTAACATCTCGGATGTAGTATTTTCCAACATTCCTGGCGGGCCGGCCCCTACTTCTCGGTGGGCACATTATATACGCCCATATCGTAATATAACCTAACCTAACCCATCTAGACACTCGCTGGTAATGTTTTACAAAATCCCGGTCGTGTCGGCCCGTACATCTCGGTGAGGACATTATATACGTCTATAACGTTATATATCCTCACCTAAGGGAACCTAACAACTCGGATGTAGTATTTCACAACATTCCTGGCGGGTCGGCGCCAATTCTGGGTGGGATCATTATATACGTCTATAACGTAATATAACCTAACATAACACATCTAGCCCCTAGCTGGGAATGTTTTACAGAATCCCGTTCATGTCTTCCCGTACGTCTCGGTGCGTACATTATATACGTCTATAAATTTATATATCCTAACCTAAGGGAACCTAACATCTCGGATGTAGTATTTTCCAACATTCCTGGCGGGTCGGCCCCTACTTCTCGGTGGGCACATTATATACGTCTATTTCGTAATATAACCTAACCTAACCCATCTAGACAGTCGCTGGTAATGTTCTACAAAATCCCGGTCGTGTCGACCCGTACTTCTCGATGGGGACATTATATACGTCTATAACGTTATATATCCTAACCTAAGGGAACCTAACATCTCGGATGTAGTATTTTCCAACATTCCTGGCGGGTCGGCCCCTACTTCTCGGTGGGCACATTATATACGTCTATATCGTAATATAACCTAATCTAACCCATCTAGACCGTCGCTGGTAATGCTTTACAAAATTCCGGTCGTGTCGGCCCGTACTTTTTCGTGGGGACGTTATATACTTCTATAACGTTATATATCCTAACCTGAGGGAACCTAACATCTCGGATGTAGTATTTTCCAACATTCCTGGCGGGTCGGCCCCTACTTCTCGGTGGGCACATTATATGACGTCCATATCGTAATATAACCTAACCTAACCCATCTAGACCCTCGCTGGTAATGTTTTACAGAATCCCGTTCATGTCTTCCCGTACGTCTCGGTGCGTACATTATATACGTCTATAAATTTATATATCCTAACCTAAGGGAACCTAACATCTCGGATGTAGTATTTTCCAACATTCCTGGCGGGCCGGCCCCTACTTCTCGGTGGGCACATTATATACGTCTGTATCGTAATATAACCTAACCTAACCCATCTAGGCCCCCGCTGGTAATGTTTTACAAAATTCCGGTCGTGTCGGCCCGTACTTTGCCGTGTGGACATTATATACGTCTATAACGTTATATATCCTAACCTAAGGGAACCTAACATCTCGGATGTAGTATTTTCCAACATTCCTGGCGGGTCGGCCCCTACTTCTCGGTGGGCACATTATATACGTCTATATCGTAATATAACCTAACCTACCCCATCTAGAACCTCGCTGGTAATGTTTTACAAAATCCCGGTCGTGTCGGCCCGTACTCCTCGGTGGGGACATTATATGCGTCTATAACGTTATATATCCTAACCTAAGGGAACCTAACTTCTCGGATGTAGTATTATCCAACATTCGTGGCGGGTCTGCCCCTACTTCTCGGTGGGCACATTATATACGTCTATATCGTAATATAACCTAACCTAACCCATCTAGACCGTCGCTGGTAATGTTTTACAAAATCCCGGTCGTGTCGACCCGTACTTCTCGGTGGGGACATTATACACGTCTATAACGTTATATATCCTAACCTAACGGAACCTAACATCTCGGATGTAGTATTTCCCAACATTCCTGGCGTGTCGGCCCCTACTTCTCGGTGGGCACATTATATACGTCTATATCGTAATATAACCTAACCTAACCCATCTAGACCCTCGCTGGTAATGTTTTACAAAATCCCGGTCGTGTCTGCCCGTACTTCTAGGTGGGGACATTATATACGTCTATAACGTTATATATCCTAACCTAGGGGAACCTAACATCTCGGATGTAGTATTTTCCAACATTCCTGGCGGGTCGGCCCCTACTTCTCGGTGGGCACATTATATACGTCTATATCTTAAAATATCCTAACCTAACCCATCTAGACCCTCGCTGGTAATGTTTTACGAAATCCCGGTCGTGTCGACCCGTACTTCTCGGTGGGGACATTATATATGTCTATAACGTTATATATCCTAACCTAAGGGAACCTAACATCTCGGATGTAGTATTTTCCAACATACCCGGCAGGCCAGCCCCTACTTCTCGGTGGGCACATTATATACGCCCATATCGTAAAATAACCTAACCTAACCCATCTAGACCCTCGCTGGCAATGTTTTACAAAATTCCGGTCGTGTCTGCCCGTACTTCTCGGTGGGGACATTATATACGTCTATAACGTTATATATCCTAACCTAAGGGAACCTAACATCTCGGATGTAGTATTTTCCATCATTCCTGGCGGGTCGGCCCCTACTTCTCGGTGGGCACATTATATACGTCTATATCGCAATATAACCTAACCTAACACATCTAGACCCTCGCTGGTAATGTTTTACAAAATCGCGGTCGTGTCGGCCCGTACTTTGCCGTGGGGACATTATATACGTCTATAACATTATATATCCTAACCTGAGGGAACCTAACATCTCGGATGTAGTATTTTCCGACATTCCTGGCGGGTCGGCCCCTACTTCTCGGTGGACACATTATATACGTCCACATCGTAATATAACCTAACCTAACCCATCTAGCCCCTAGCTGGGAATGTTTTACAGAATCCCGGTCGTGTCGTCCCGTACGTCTCGGTGCAGACATTATATACGTCTATAACGTTATATATCCTAACCTAAGGCAACTTAACATCTCGGATGTAGAATATTCCATCATTTCTGGCGGGTCGGCCCCTACTTCTCGGTCGGGACATTATATACGTCTATAACGTAATATTACATAACCTAACCCACCTAGACCCTCGCTGGTAATGTTTCACAGAATCCCGTTCATGTCTTCCCGTACGTCTCGGTGCGGACATTATATACGTCGATAAATTTATATATCCTAACCTAAGGGTACCTAACATCTCGGATGTAGTATTTTCCAACATTCCTGGCGGGCCGGCCCCTACTTCTCGGTGGGCACATTATATACGTCTATATCGTAATATAACCTAACCTACCCCATCTAGACCGTCGCTGGTAATGTTTTACAAAATCCCGGTCGTGTCGACCCGTACTTCTCGGTGGGGACATTATATACGTCTATAACGATATATATCCTAACCTAAGGGAACCTAACATCTCGGATGTAGTATTTTCCAACATTCCTGGCGGGTCGGCCCCTACTTCTCGGTGGGCACATTATATACGTCTATATCTCAAAATAACCTAACCTAACCCATCTAGACCCTCGCTGGTAATGTTTTACGACATCCCGGTCGTGTCGGCCCGTACTTCTCGGTGGGGACATTATATACGTCTATAACGTTATATATCCTAGCCTAAGGGAACCTAACATCTCGGATGTAGTATTTTCCAACATACCCGGCAGGCCAGCCCCTACTTCTCGGTGGGCACATTATATACGCCCACATCGTAAAATAACCTAACCTAACCCATCTAGACCCTCGCTGGCAATGTTTTACAAAATTCCGGTCGTGTCTGCCCGTACTTCTCGGTGGGGACATTATATACGTCTATTACGTTATATATCCTAACCTAAGGGAACCTAACTTCTCGGATGTAGTATTATCCAACATTCCTGGCGGGTCTGCCCCTACTTCTCGGTGGGCACATTATATACGTCTATATCGTAATATAACCTAACCTAACCCATCTAGACCGTCGCTGGTAATGTTTTACAAAATCGCGGTCGTGTCGACCCGTACTTCTCGGTGGGGACATTATATACGTCTATAAATTTATATATCCTAACCTAAGGGAACGTAACATCTCGGATGTAGTATTTTTCAACACACCTGGCGGGTCGGCCCCTACTTCTCGGTGGGCACATTATATAGGTCTATATCGTAATATAATCTAACCTAACCCATCTAGACCCTCGCTGGTAATGTTTTACAAAATCCCGGTCGTGTCTGCCCGTACTTCTCGGTGGGGACATTATATACGTCTATAAATTTATATATCCTAACCTAAGGCAACTGAACATCTCGGATGTAGTATTTTCCAACATTCCTGGCGGGTCGCCTCCTACTTCTCGGTGGGCACATTATATACGTCTATATCGTAATATAACCTAACCTAACCCATCTAGACCCTCGCTGGTAATGTTTTACAGAATCCTGGTCCTGTCTTCCAGGACGTCTCGGTGCGGACATTATATACGTCTATAAATTTATATATCCTAACCTAAGGGAACGTAACATCTCGGATGTAGTATTTTTCAACACACCTGGCGGGTCGGCCCCTACTTCTCGGTGGGCACATTATATAGGTCTATATCGTAATATAACCTAACCTAACCCATCTAGACCCTCGCTGGTAACGTTTTACAAAATCCCGGTCGTGTCTGCCCGTAGTTCTCGGTGGGGACATTATATACGTCTATAAATTTATATATCCTAACCTAAGGCAACTGAACATCTCGGATGTAGTATTTTCCAACATTCCTGGCGGGTCGCCTCCTACTTCTCGGTGGGCACATTATATACGTCTATAACGTAATATAACCTAACCTAACCCACCTAGACCCTCGCTGGTAATGTTTCACAGAATCCCGTTCATGTCTTCCTGTACGTCTCGGTGCGGACAATATATACGTCTATAAATTTATATATCCTAACCTAAGGGAACCTAACATCTCGGATGTAGTATTTTCCAACATTCCTGGTGGGTCGGCCCCTACTTCTCGGTGGGCACATTATATACGTCTATAGCGTAATATAACCTAACCTAACACATCTAGCCCCTAGCTGGGAATGTTTTACAGAATCCCCGTCGTGTCGCCCCGTATGTCTCGGTGCGGACATTATATACGTCTATAACGTTATATATCCTAATCTAAGCCAACTTAACATCTCGGATGTAGAATTTTCCAACATTTCTGGCGGGTCGGCCCCTACTTCTCGGTGGGAACATTATATACGTCTATAACGTAATATAACCTAACCTAACCCACCTAGACCCTCGCTGGTAATGTTTCACAGAATCCCGTTCCTGTCTTCCTGTACGTCTCGGTGCGGACATTATATACGTCTATAAATTTATATATCCTAACCTAAGGGAACCTAACATCTCGGATGTTGTATTTTCCAACATTCCTGGCGGGTCGGCCCCTACTTCTCGGTGGGATCATTATATACGTCTATAACGTAATATAACCTAACCTAACCCACCTAGACCCTCGCTGGTAATGTTTCACAGAATCCCGTTCCTGTCTTCCTGTACGTCTCGGTGCGGACATTATATACGTCTATAAATTTATATATCCTAACCTAAGGGAACCTAACATCTCGGATGTAGTATTTTCCAACATTCCTGGCGGGTCGGCCCCTACTTCTCGTCGGGCACACTATATACGTCTATATCGTAATATAACCTAACCTAACCCATCTAGACCCCCGCTGGTAATGTTTTACAAAATCCCAGTCGTGTCGGCCCGTACGTCTCGGTGCGGACATTATATACGTCTATAAATTTATATATCCTAACCTAAGGCAACTGAACATCTCGGATGTAGAATTTTCCAACATTTCTGGCGGGTCGGCCCCTACTTCTCGGTGGTATCATTATATACGTCTATAGCGTAATATAACCTAACCTAACACATCTAGCCCCTAGCTGGGAATGTTTTACAGAATCCCTGTCGTGTCGCCCCGTACGTCTCGGTGCGGACATTATATACGTCTATAACGTTATATATCCTAACCTAAGGCAACTTAACATCTCGGATGTAGAATTTTCCAACATTTCTGGCGGGTCGGCCCCTACTTCTCGGTGGGAACATTATATACGTCTATAACGTAATATAACCTAACCTAACCCACCTAGACCCTCGCTGGTAATGTTTCACTGAATCCCATTCCTGTCTTCCTGTACGTCTCGGTGCGGACATTATATACGTCTATAAATTTATATATCCTAACCTAAGGGAACCTAACATCTCGGATGTAGTATTTTCCAACATTCCTGGCGGGTCGGCCCCTACTTCTCGGTGGGCACATTATATACGTCTATATCTTAATATAACCTGACCTAACCCATCTAGACCCTCGCTGGTAATGTTTCACAGAATCCCGTTCATGTCTTCCCGTACGTCTCGTTGCGGACATTATATACGTCTATAACCTTATATATCCTAACATAAGGCAACTTAACATCTCGGATGTAGAATTTTCCAACATTCCTGGCGGGTCGGCCCCTACTTCTCGGTGGGCAAATTATATACGTCTATATCGTAATATAACCTAACCTAAGCCATCTAGACCCTCGCTGGTAATGTTTTACAAAATGCCGGTCGTGTCGGCCCGTACATCTCGGTGAGGACATTATATACGTCTACAACGTTATATATCCGAACCTAAGGGAACCTAACATCTCGGATGTAGTATTTTCCAACATTCCTGGCGGGTCGGCCCCTACTTCTCGGTGGGACCATTATATACGTCTATAACGTAATATAACCTAACCTAACACATCTAGGCCCTAGCTGGGAATGTTTTACAGAATCCCGGTCGTGTCGTCCCGTACGTCTCGGTGCGGACATTATATACGTCTATAACGTTATATATCCTAACCTAAGGCAACTTAACATCTCGGATGTAGAATTTTCCAACATTTCTGGCGGGTCGGCCCCTTCTTCTCGGTGGGAACATTATATACGTCTATAACGTAATATAACCTAACCTAACCCACCTAGACCCTCGCTGGTAATGTTTCACAGAATCCCGTTCATGTCTTCCCGGACGTCTCGGTGCGGACATTATATACGTCTATAAATTTATATATCCTAACCTAAGGGAACGTAACATCTCGGATGTATTATTTTTTAACATACCTGGCGGGTCGGCCCCTACTTCTCGGTGGGCACATTATATAGGTCTATATCGTAATATAACCTAACCTAACCCATCTAGACCCTCGCTGGTAATGTTTTACAAAATCCCGGTCGTGTCTGCCCGTACTTCTCGGTGGGGACATTATATACATCTATAACGTTATATACCCTAACCTAAGAGAACCTAACATCTCGGATGAAGTATTTTCCAACATTCCTGGCGGGTCGGCCCCTACTTCTAGGTGGGCACATTATATACGTCTATATCGTAATATATCCTAACCTAACCCACCTAGACCCTCGCTGGTAATGTTTCACAGAATCCCGTTCATGTCTTCCCGGACGTCTCGGTGCGGACATTATATACGTCTATAAATTTATATATCCTAACCTAAGGGAACGTAACATCTCGGATGTATTATTTTTTAACATACCTGGCGGGTCGGCCCCTACTTCTCGGTGGGCACATTATATAGGTCTATATCGTAATATAACCTAACCTAACCCATCTAGGCCCTCGCTGGTAATGTTTTACAAAATCCCGGTCGTGTCTGCCCGTACTTCTCGGTGGGGACATTATATACATCTATAACGTTATATACCCTAACCTAAGAGAACCTAACATCTCGGATGAAGTATTTTCCAACATTCCTGGCGGGTCGGCCCCTACTTCTAGGTGGGCACATTATATACGTCTATATCGTAATATATCCTAACCTAACCCATCTAGACCCTCGCTGGTAATGTTTTACAAAATCCCGGTCATGTCGGCCCGTACTTTTCCGTGGGGACCTCATATACGTCTATAACTTTATATATCCTAACCTGAGGGAACCTAACATCTCGGATGTAGTATTTTCCAACATTCCTGGCGGGTCGGCCCCTACTTCTCGGTGGGCACATTATATAAGTCTATATCGTAATATAACCTGACCTAACCCATTTAGACCCTCGCTGGTAATGATTTACAAAATCCCGGTCGTGTCGGACCGTACATCTCGGTGAGGACATTATATACGTCTATAACGTTATATATCCTAACCTAAGTGAACCTAACATCTCGGATGTAGTATTTTCTAACATTCCTGGCGGGTCGGCCCCTACTTCTCGGTGGGCACATTATATACGTCTATAACGTAATATAACCTAACCTAACACATCTAGCCCCTAGCTGGGAATGTTTTACAAAATCCCGGTCGTGTCGGCCCGTACTTTTCCGCGGGGACCTCATATACGTCTATAACTTTATATATCCTAACCTGAGGGAACCTAACATCTCGGATGTAGTATTTTCCAACATTCCTGGTGGGTCGGCCCCTACTTCTCGGTGGGCACATTATATACGTCTATAGCGTAATATAACCTAACCTAACACATCTAGCCCCTAGCTGGGAATGTTTTACAGAATCCCCGTCGTGTCGCCCCGTATGTCTCGGTGCGGACATTATATACGTCTATAACGTTATATATCCTAACCTAAGGCAACTTAACATCCCGGATGTAGAATTTTCCAACATTTCTGGCGGGTCGGCCCCTACTTCTCGGTGGGAACATTATATACGTCTATAACGTAATATAACCTAACCTAACCCATCTAGACCCTCGCTGGTAATGTTTCACAGAATCCCGTTCATGTCTTCCCGTACGTCTCGGTGCGGACATTATATACGTCTATAACGTTATATATCCTAACCTAAGGCAACTTAACATCTCGGATGTAGAATTTTCCAACATTTCTGGCGGGTCGGCCCCTACTTCTCGGTGGGAACATTATATACGTCTATAACGTAATATAACCTAACCTAACCCACCTAGACCCTCGCTGGTAATGTTTCACAGAATCCCATTCCTGTCTTCCTGTACGTCTCGGTGCGGACATTATATACGTCTATAAATTTATATATCCTAACCTAAGGGAACCTAACATCTCTGATGTAGTATTTTCCAACATTCCTGGCGGGTCGGCCCCTACTTCTCGGTGGGCACACTATATACGTCTATATCGTAATATAATCTAACCTAACCCATCTAGACCCCCGCTGGTAATGTTTTACAAAATCCCAGTCGTGTCAGCCCGTACTTTTCCGCGGGGACCTCATATACGTCTATAACTTTATATATCCTAACCTGAGGGAACCTAACATCTCGGATGTAGTATTTTCCAACATTCCTGGCGGGTCGGCCCCTACTTCTCGGTGGGCAAATTATATACGTCTATATCGTAATATAACCTAACCTAAGCCATCTAGACCCTCGCTGGTAATGTTTTACAAAATGCCGGTCGTGTCGGCCCGTACATCTCGGTGAGGACATTATATACGTCTACAACGTTATATATCCGAACCTAAGGGAACCTAACATCTCGGATGTAGTATTTTCCAATATTCCTGGCGGGTCGGCCCCTACTTCTCGGTGGGACCATTATATACGTCCATAACGTAATATAACCTAACCTAACACATCTAGGCCCTAGCTGGGAATGTTTTACAGAATCCCGGTCGTGTCGTCCCGTACGTCTCGGTGCGGACATTATATACGTCTATAACGTTATATATCCTAACCTAAGGCAACTTAACATCTCGGATGTAGAATTTTCCAACATTTCTGGCGGGTCGGCCCCTTCTTCTCGGTGGGAACATTATATACGTCTATAACGTAATATAACCTAACCTAACCCACCTAGACCCTCGCTGGTAATGTTTCACAGAATCCCGTTCATGTCTTCCCGGACGTCTCGGTGCGGACATTATATACGTCTATAAATTTATATATCCTAACCTAAGGGAACGTAACATCTCGGATGTATTATTTTTTAACATACCTGGCGGGTCGGCCCCTACTTCTCGGTGGGCACATTATATAGGTCTATATCGTAATATAACCTAACCTAACCCATCTAGACCCTCGCTGGTAATGTTTTACAAAATCCCGGTCGTGTCTGCCCGTACTTCTCGGTGGGGACATTATATACGTCTATAACGTTATATACCATAACCTACGAGAACCTAACATCTCGGATGTAGTATTTTCCAACATTCCTGGCGGGTCGGCCCCTACATCTAGGTGGGATCATTATATACGTCTATAACGTAATATAACCTAACGTAACACATCTAGCCCCTAGCTGGTAATGCTTCACAGAATCCCGTTCATGTCTTCCCGTACGTCTCGGTGCGGACATTATATACGTCTATAACCTTATATATCCTAACATAAGGCAACTTAACATCTCGGATGTAGAATTTTCCAACATTCCTGGCGGGTCGGCCCCTACTTCTCGCTGGGCAAATTATATACGTCTATATCGTAATATAACCTAACCTAAGCCATCTAGACCCTCGCTGGTAATGTTTTACAAAATGCCGGTCGTGTCGGCCCGTACATCTCGGTGAGGACATTATATACGTCTACAACGTTATATATCCGAACCTAAGGGAACCTAACATCTCGGATGTAGTATTTTCCAACATTCCTGGCGGGTCGGCCCCTACTTCTCGGTGGGACCATTATATACGTCCATAACGTAATATAACCTAACCTAACACATCTAGGCCCTAGCTGGGAATGTTTTACAGAATCCCGGTCGTGTCGTCCCGTACGTCTCGGTGCGGACATTATATACGTCTATAACGTTATATATCCTAACCTAAGGCAACTTAACATCTCGGATGTAGAATTTTCCAACATTTCTGGCGGGTCGGCCCCTTCTTCTCGGTGGGAACATTATATACGTCTATAACGTAATATAACCTAACCTAACCCACCTAGACCCTCGCTGGTAATGTTTCACAGAATCCCGTTCATGTCTTCCCGGACGTCTCGGTGCGGACATTATATACGTCTATAAATTTATATATCCTAACCTAAGGGAACGTAACATCTCGGATGTATTATTTTTTAACATACCTGGCGGGTCGGCCCCTACTTCTCGGTGGGCACATTATGTAGGTCTATATCGTAATATAACCTAACCTAACCCATCTAGACCCTCGCTGGTAATGTTTTACAAAATCCCGGTCGTGTCTGCCCGTACTTCTCGGTGGGGACATTATATACGTCTATAACGTTATATACCCTAACCTAAGAGAACCTAACATCTCGGATGAAGTATTTTCCAACATTCCTGGCGGGTCGGCCCCTACTTCTCGGTGGGCACATTATATACGTCTATATCGTAATATAACCTAACCTAACCCACCTAGACCCTCGCTGGTAATGTTTTACAAAATCCCGGTCGTGTCTGCCCGTACTTCTCGGTGGGGACATTATATACGTCTATAACGTTATATACCATAACCTACGAGAACCTAGCATCTCGGATGTAGTATTTTCCAACATTTCTGGCGGGTCGGCCCCTACTTCTCGGTGGGAACATTATATACGTCTATAACGTAATATAACCTAACCTAACCCACCTAGACCCTCGCTGGTAATGTTTCACAGAATCTCGTTCATGTCTTCCTGTACGTCTCGGTGCGGACATTATATACGTCTATAAATTTATATATCCTAACCTAAGGGAACCTAACATCTCGGATGTAGTATTTTCCAACATTCCTGGCGGGTCGGCCCCTACTTCTAGGTGGGCACATTATATACGTCTATATCGTAATATATCCTAACCTAACCAATCTAGAACCTCGCTAGTAATGTTTTACAAAATCCCGGTCGTGTCGGCCCGTACTTTTCCGTGGGGACCTCATATACGTCTATAACTTTATATATCCTAACCTGAGGGAACTTAACATCTCGGATGTACTATTTTCCAACATTCCTGGCGGGTCGGCCCCTACTTCTCGGTGGGCACATTATATACGTCTATAACGTAATATAACCTAACCTAACACATCTAGCCCCTAGCTGGGAATGTTTTACAGAATCCCCGTCGTGTCGCCCCGTATGTCTCGGTGCGGACATTATATACGTCTATAACGTTATATATCCTAACCTAAGGCAACTTAACATCTCGGATGTAGAATTTTCCAACATTTCTGGCGGGTCGGCCCCTACTTCTCGGTGGGAACATTATATACGTCTATAACGTAATATAACCTAACCTAACCCACCTAGACCCTCGCTGGTAATGTTTCACAGAATCCCGTTCCTGTCTTCCTGTACGTCTCGGTGCGGACATTATATTTGTCTATAAATTTATATATCCTAACCTAAGGGAACCTAACATCTCGGATGTTGTATTTTCCAACATTCCTGGCGGGTCGTCCCCTACTTCTCGGTGGGCACATTATATACGTCTATATCGTAATATGACCTAACCTAACCCATCTAGACCCTCGCTGGTAATGTTTTACAAAATCCCGGTCGTGTCGGTCCGTACTTTTCCGTGGGGACCTCATATACGTCTATAACTTTATATATCCTATCCTGAGGGAACCTAACATTTCGGATGTAGTATTTTCCAACATTCCTGGCGGGTCGCCCCTACTTCTCGGTGGGATCATTATATACGTCTATAACGTAATATAACCTAACCTAACCCATCTAGACCCTCGCTGGTAATGTTTTACAAAATCCCGGTCGTGTCTGCCCGTACTTCTCGGTGGGGACATTATATACGTCTATAACGTTATATACCATAACCTACGAGAACCTAACATCTCGGATGTAGTATTTTCCAACATTTCTGGCGGGTCGGCCCCTACATCTAGGTGGGATCATTATATACGTCTATAACGTAATATAACCTAACGTAACACATCTAGCCCCTAGCTGGTAATGCTTCACAGAATCCCGTTCATGTCTTCCCGTACGTCTCGGTGCGGACATTATATACGTCTATAACCTTATATATCCTAACATAAGGCAACTTAACATCTCGGATGTAGAATTTTCCAACATTCCTGGCGGGTCGGCCCCTACTTCTCGGTGGGCAAATTATATACGTCTATATCGTAATATAACCTAACCTAAGCCATCTAGACCCTCGCTGGTAATGTTTTACAAAATGCCGGTCGTGTCGGCCCGTACATCTCGGTGAGGACATTATATACGTCTACAACGTTATATATCCGAACCTAAGGGAACCTAACATCTCGGATGTAGTATTTTCCAACATTCCTGGCGGGTCGGCCCCTACTTCTCGGTGGGACCATTATATACGTCCATAACGTAATATAACCTAACCTAACACATCTAGGCCCTAGCTGGGAATGTTTTACAGAATCCCGGTCGTGTCGTCCCGTACGTCTCGGTGCGGACATTATATACGTCTATAACGTTATATATCCTAACCTAAGGCAACTTAACATCTCGGATGTAGAATTTTCCAACATTTCTGGCGGGTCGGCCCCTTCTTCTCGGTGGGAACATTATATACGTCTATAACGTAATATAACCTAACCTAACCCACCTAGACCCTCGCTGGTAATGTTTCACAGAATCCCGTTCATGTCTTCCCGGACGTCTCGGTGCGGACATTATATACGTCTATAAATTTATATATCCTAACCTAAGGGAACGTAACATCTCGGATGTATTATTTTTTAACATACCTGGCGGGTCGGCCCCTACTTCTCGGTGGGCACATTATATAGGTCTATATCGTAATATAACCTAACCTAACCCATCTAGACCCTCGCTGGTAATGTTTTACAAAATCCCGGTCGTGTCTGCCCGTACTTCTCGGTGGGGACATTATATACGTCTATAACGTTATATACCATAACCTACGAGAACCTAACATCTCGGATGTAGTATTTTCCAACATTCCTGGCGGGTCGGCCCCTACATCTAGGTGGGATCATTATATACGTCTATAACGTAATATAACCTAACGTAACACATCTAGCCCCTAGCTGGTAATGCTTCACAGAATCCCGTTCATGTCTTCCCGTACGTCTCGGTGCGGACATTATATACGTCTATAACCTTATATATCCTAACATAAGGCAACTTAACATCTCGGATGTAGAATTTTCCAACATTCCTGGCGGGTCGGCCCCTACTTCTCGGTGGGCAAATTATATACGTCTATATCGTAATATAACCTAACCTAAGCCATCTAGACCCTCGCTGGTAATGTTTTACAAAATGCCGGTCGTGTCGGCCCGTACATCTCGGTGAGGACATTATATACGTCTACAACGTTATATATCCGAACCTAAGGGAACCTAACATCTCGGATGTAGTATTTTCCAACATTCCTGGCGGGTCGGCCCCTACTTCTCGGTGGGACCATTATATACGTCCATAACGTAATATAACCTAACCTAACACATCTAGGCCCTAGCTGGGAATGTTTTACAGAATCCCGGTCGTGTCGTCCCGTACGTCTCGGTGCGGACATTATATACGTCTATAACGTTATATATCCTAACCTAAGGCAACTTAACATCTCGGATGTAGAATTTTCCAACATTTCTGGCGGGTCGGCCCCTTCTTCTCGGTGGGAACATTATATACGTCTATAACGTAATATAACCTAACCTAACCCACCTAGACCCTCGCTGGTAATGTTTCACAGAATCCCGTTCATGTCTTCCCGGACGTCTCGGTGCGGACATTATATACGTCTATAAATTTATATATCCTAACCTAAGGGAACGTAACATCTCGGATGTATTATTTTTTAACATACCTGGCGGGTCGGCCCCTACTTCTCGGTGGGCACATTATGTAGGTCTATATCGTAATATAACCTAACCTAACCCATCTAGACCCTCGCTGGTAATGTTTTACAAAATCCCGGTCGTGTCTGCCCGTACTTCTCGGTGGGGACATTATATACGTCTATAACGTTATATACCCTAACCTAAGAGAACCTAACATCTCGGATGAAGTATTTTCCAACATTCCTGGCGGGTCGGCCCCTACTTCTCGGTGGGAACATTATATACGTCTATAACGTAATATAACCTAACCTAACCCACCTAGACCCTCGCTGGTAATGTTTCACAGAATCTCGTTCATGTCTTCCTGTACGTCTCGGTGCGGACATTATATACGTCTATAAATTTATATATCCTAACCTAAGGGAACCTAACATCTCGGATGTAGTATTTTCCAACATTCCTGGCGGGTCGGCCCCTACTTCTAGGTGGGCACATTATATACGTCTATATCGTAATATATCCTAACCTAACCAATCTAGAACCTCGCTAGTAATGTTTTACAAAATCCCGGTCGTGTCGGCCCGTACTTTTCCGTGGGGACCTCATATACGTCTATAACTTTATATATCCTAACCTGAGGGAACTTAACATCTCGGATGTACTATTTTCCAACATTCCTGGCGGGTCGGCCCCTACTTCTCGGTGGGCACATTATATACGTCTATAACGTAATATAACCTAACCTAACACATCTAGCCCCTAGCTGGGAATGTTTTACAGAATCCCCGTCGTGTCGCCCCGTATGTCTCGGTGCGGACATTATATACGTCTATAACGTTATATATCCTAACCTAAGGCAACTTAACATCTCGGATGTAGAATTTTCCAACATTTCTGGCGGGTCGGCCCCTACTTCTCGGTGGGAACATTATATACGTCTATAACGTAATATAACCTAACCTAACCCACCTAGACCCTCGCTGGTAATGTTTCACAGAATCCCGTTCCTGTCTTCCTGTACGTCTCGGTGCGGACATTATATTTGTCTATAAATTTATATATCCTAACCTAAGGGAACCTAACATCTCGGATGTTGTATTTTCCAACATTCCTGGCGGGTCGGCCCCTACTTCTCGGTGGGCACATTATATACGTCTATATCGTAATATGACCTAACCTAACCCATCTAGACCCTCGCTGGTAATGTTTTACAAAATCCCGGTCGTGTCGGTCCGTACTTTTCCGTGGGGACCTCATATACGTCTATAACTTTATATATCCTATCCTGAGGGAACCTAACATTTCGGATGTAGTATTTTCCAACATTCCTGGCGGGTCGCCCCTACTTCTCGGTGGGATCATTATATACGTCTATAACGTAATATAACCTAACCTAACCCATCTAGACCCTCGCTGGTAATGTTTTACAAAATCCCGGTCGTGTCTGCCCGTACTTCTCGGTGGGGACATTATATACGTCTATAACGTTATATACCATAACCTACGAGAACCTAACATCTCGGATGTAGTATTTTCCAACATTTCTGGCGGGTCGGCCCCTACATCTAGGTGGGATCATTATATACGTCTATAACGTAATATAACCTAACGTAACACATCTAGCCCCTAGCTGGTAATGCTTCACAGAATCCCGTTCATGTCTTCCCGTACGTCTCGGTGCGGACATTATATACGTCTATAACCTTATATATCCTAACATAAGGCAACTTAACATCTCGGATGTAGAATTTTCCAACATTCCTGGCGGGTCGGCCCCTACTTCTCGGTGGGCAAATTATATACGTCTATATCGTAATATAACCTAACCTAAGCCATCTAGACCCTCGCTGGTAATGTTTTACAAAATGCCGGTCGTGTCGGCCCGTACATCTCGGTGAGGACATTATATACGTCTACAACGTTATATATCCGAACCTAAGGGAACCTAACATCTCGGATGTAGTATTTTCCAACATTCCTGGCGGGTCGGCCCCTACTTCTCGGTGGGACCATTATATACGTCCATAACGTAATATAACCTAACCTAACACATCTAGGCCCTAGCTGGGAATGTTTTACAGAATCCCGGTCGTGTCGTCCCGTATGTCTCGGTGCGGACATTATATACGTCTATAACGTTATATATCCTAACCTAAGGCAACTTAACATCTCGGATGTAGAATTTTCCAACATTTCTGGCGGGTCGGCCCCTACTTCTCGGTGGGAACATTATATACGTCTATAACGTAATATAACCTAACCTAACCCACCTAGACCCTCGCTGGTAATGTTTCACAGAATCCCGTTCATGTCTTCCCGGACGTCTCGGTGCGGACATTATATACGTCTATAAATTTATATATCCTAACCTAAGGGAACCTAACATCTCGGATGTTGTATTTTCCAACATTCCTGGCGGGTCGGCCCCTACTTCTCGGTGGGATCATTATATACGTCTATAACGTAATATAACCTAACCTAACCCACCTAGACCCTCGCTGGTAATGTTTCACAGAATCCCGTTCCTGTCTTCCTGTACGTCTCGGTGCGGACATTATATACGTCTATAAATTTATATATCCTAACCTAAGGGAACCTAACATCTCGGATGTAGTATTTTCCAACATTCCTGGCGGGTCGGCCCCTACTTCTCGTCGGGCACACTATATACGTCTATATCGTAATATAACCTAACCTAACCCATCTAGACCCCCGCTGGTAATGTTTTACAAAATCCCAGTCGTGTCGGCCCGTACGTCTCGGTGCGGACATTATATACGTCTATAAATTTATATATCCTTACCTAAGGCAACTTAACATCTCGGATGTAGAATTTTCCAACATTTCTGGCGGGTCGGCACCTACTTCTCGGTGGGAACATATATATACGTCTATAACGTAATATAACCTAACCTAACCCATCTAGACCCTCGCTGGTAATGTTTTACAAAATCCCGGTCGTGTCTGCCCGTACTTCTCGGTGGGGACATTATATACGTCTATAACGTTATATACCCTAACCTAAGAGAACCTAACATCTCGGATGAAGTATTTTCCAACATTCCTGGCGGGTCGGCCCCTACTTCTCGGTGGGCACATTATATACGTCTATATCGTAATATAACCTAACCTAACCCACCTAGACCCTCGCTGGTAATGTTTCACAGAATCCCGTTCCTGTCATCCTGTACGTCTCGGTGCGGACATTATATACGTCTATAAATTTATATATCCTAACCTAAGGCAGCTTAACATCTCGGATGTAGAATTTCCCAAAATTTCTGGCGGGTCGGCCCCTACTTCTCGGTTGGAACATTATATACGTCTATAACGTAATATAACCTAACCTAACCCATCTAGACCCTCGCTGGTAATGTTTCACATAATCCCGTTCATGTCTTCCCGTACGTCTCGGTGCGGACATTATATACGTCTATAAATTTATATATCCTAACCTAAGGCAACTGAAAATCTCGGATGTAGAATTTTCCAACATTTCTGGCTGGTCGGCCCCTACTTCTCGGTGGGATCATTATATACGTCTATAGCGTAATATAACCTAACCTAACACATCTAGCCCCTAGCTGGGAATGTTTTACAGAATCCCTGTCGTGTCGCCCCGTACGTCTCGGTGCGGACATTATATACGTCTATAACGTTATATATCCTAACCTAAGCCAACTTAACATCTCGGATGTAGAATTTTCCAACATTTCTGGCGGGTCGGCCCCTTCTTCTCGGTTGGAACATTATATACGTCTATAACGTAATATAACCTAACCTAACCCATCTAGACCCTCGCTGGTAATGTTTCACAGAATCCCGTTCATGTCTTCCCGTACGTCTCGGTGCGGACATTATATACGTCTATAACGTTATATATCCTAACCTAAGGGAACCTAACATCTCTGATGTAGTATTTTCCAACATTCCTGGCGGGTCGGCCCCTACTTCTCGGTGGGCACACTATATACGTCTATATCGTAATATAACCTAACCTAACCCATCTAGACCCCCGCTGGTAATGTTTTACAAAATCCCAGTCGTGTCGGCCCGTACTTTTCCGCGGGGACCTCATATACGTCTATAACTTTATATATCCTAACCTGAGGGAACCTAACATCTCGGATGTAGTATTTTCCAACATTCCTGGCGGGTCGGCCCCTACTTCTCGGTGGGCACATTATATACGTCTATATCTTAATATAACCTGACCTAACCCATCTAGACCCTCGCTGGTAATGTTTCACAGAATCCCGTTCATGTCTTCCCGTACGTCTCGTTGCGGACATTATATACGTCTATAAATTTATATATCCTAACCTGAGGGAACCTAACATCTCGGATGTAGTATTTTCCAACATTCCTGGCGGGTCGGGCCTTACTTCTCGGTGGGCACATTATATACGTCTATATCGTAATATAACCTAACCTAACCCATCTAGACCCTCGTTGGTAATGTTTTACAAAATCCCGGTCGTGTCGGCCCGTACTTCTCGGTGGGGACATTATATACGTCTATAACGTTATATACCCTAACCTAAGAGAACCTAACATCTCGGATGTAGTATTTTCCAACATTCCTGGCGGGTCGGCCCCTACTTCTAGGTGGGATCATTATATACGTCTATAACGTAATATAACCTAACGTAACACATCTAGCCCCTAGCTGGTAATGCTTCACAGAATCCCGTTCATGTCTTCCCGTACGTCTCGGTGCGGACATTATATACGTCTATAACCTTATATATCCTAACATAAGGCAACTTAACATCTCGGATGTAGAATTTTCCAACATTCCTGGCGGGTCGGCCCCTACTTCTCGGTGGGCAAATTATATACGTCTATATCGTAATATAACCTAACCTAAGCCATCTAGACACTCGCTGGTAATGTTTTACAAAATGCCGGTCGTGTCGGCCCGTACATCTCGGTGAGGACATTATATACGTCTACAACGTTATATATCCGAACCTAAGGGAACCTAACATCTCGGATGTAGTATTTTCCAACATTCCTGGCGGGTCGGCCCCTACTTCTCGGTGGGACCATTATATACGTCCATAACGTAATATAACCTAACCTAACACATCTAGGCCCTAGCTGGGAATGTTTTACAGAATCCCGGTCGTGTCGTCCCGTACGTCTCGGTGCGGACATTGTATACGTCTATAACGTTATATATCCTAACCTAAGGCAACTTAACATCTCGGATGTAGAATTTTCCAACATTTCTGGCGGGTCGGCCCCTTCTTCTCGGTGGGAACATTATATACGTCTATAACGTAATATAACCTAACCTAACCCACCTAGACCCTCGCTGGTAATGTTTCACAGAATCCCGTTCATGTCTTCCCGGACGTCTCGGTGCGGACATTATATACGTCTATAAATTTATATATCCTAACCTAAGGGAACGTAACATCTCGGATGTATTATTTTTTAACATACCTGGCGGGTCGGCCCCTACTTCTCGGTGGGCACATTATATAGGTCTATATCGTAATATAACCTAACCTAACCCATCTAGACCCTCGCTGGTAATGTTTTACAAAATCCCGGTCGTGTCTGCCCGTACTTCTCGGTGGGGACATTATATACGTCTATAACGTTATATACCATAACCTACGAGAACCTAACATCTCGGATGTAGTATTTTCCAACATTCCTGTCGGGTCGGCCCCTACATCTAGGTGGGATCATTATATACGTCTATAACGTAATATAACCTAACGTAACACATCTAGCCCCTAGCTGGTAATGCTTCACAGAATCCCGTTCATGTCTTCCCGTACGTCTCGGTGCGGACATTATATACGTCTATAACCTTATATATCCTAACATAAGGCAACTTAACATCTCGGATGTAGAATTTTCCAACATTCCTGGCGGGTCGGCCCCTACTTCTCGGTGGGCAAATTATATACGTCTATATCGTAATATAACCTAACCTAAGCCATCTTTACCCTCGCTGGTAATGTTTTACAAAATGCCGGTCGTGTCGGCCCGTACATCTCGGTGAGGACATTATATACGTCTACAACGTTATATATCCGAACCTAAGGGAACCTAACATCTCGGATGTAGTATTTTCCAACATTCCTGGCGGGTCGGCCCCTACTTCTCGGTGGGACCATTATATACGTCCATAACGTAATATAACCTAACCTAACACATCTAGGCCCTAGCTGGGAATGTTTTACAGAATCCCGGTCGTGTCGTCCCGTACGTCTCGGTGCGGACATTATATACGTCTATAACGTTATATATCCTAACCTAAGGCAACTTAACATCTCGGATGTAGAATTTTCCAACATTTCTGGCGGGTCGGCCCCTTCTTCTCGGTGGGAACATTATATACCTCTATAACGTAATATAACCTAACCTAAACCACCTAGACCCTCGCTGGTAATGTTTCACAGAATCCCGTTCATGTCTTCCCGGACGTCTCGGTGCGGACATTATATACGTCTATAAATTTATATATCCTAACCTAAGGGAACGTAACATCTCGGATGTATTATTTTTTAACATACCTGGCGGGTCGGCCCCTACTTCTCGGTGGGCACATTATATAGGTCTATATCGTAATATAACCTAACCTAACCCATCTAGACCCTCGCTGGTAATGTTTTACAGAATCTCGTTCATGTCTTCCTGTACGTCTCGGTGCGGACATTATATACGTCTATAAATTTATATATCCTAACCTAAGGGAACCTAACATCTCGGATGTAGTATTTTCCAACATTCCTGGCGGGTCGGCCCCTACTTCTAGGTGGGCACATTATATACCTCTATAACGTAATATAACCTAACCTAACCAATCTAGAACCTCGCTAGTAATGTTTTACAAAATCCCGGTCGTGTCGGCCCGTACTTTTCCGTGGGGACCTCATATACGTTTATAACTTTATATATCCTAACCTGAGGGAACTTAACATCTCGGATGTACTATTTTCCAACATTCCTGGCGGGTCGGCCCCTACTTCTCGGTGGGCACAATATATACGTCTATAACGTAATATAACCTAACCTAACACATCTAGCCCCTAGCTGGGAATGTTTTACAGAATCCCCGTCGTGTCGCCCCGTATGTCTCGGTGCGGACATTATATACGTCTATAACGTTATATATCCTAACCTAAGGCAACTTAACATCTCGGATGTAGAATTTTCCAACATTTCTGGCGGGTCGGCCCCTACTTCTCGGTGGGAACATTATATACGTCTATAACGTAATATAACCTAACCTAACCCACCTAGACCCTCGCTGGTAATGTTTCACAGAATCCCGTTCCTGTCTTCCTGTACGTCTCGGTGCGGACATTATATACGTCTATAAATTTATATATCCTAACCTAAGGGAACCTAACATCTCGGATGTTGTATTTTCCAACATTCCTGGCGGGTCGGCCCCTACTTCTCGGTGGGATCATTATATACGTCTATAACGTAATATAACCTAACCTAACCCACCTAGACCCTCGCTGGTAATGTTTCACAGAATCCCGTTCCTGTCTTCCTGTACGTCTCGGTGCGGACATTATATACGTCTATAAATTTATATATCCTAACCTAAGGGAACCTAACATCTCGGATGTAGTATTTTCCAACATTCCTGGCGGGTCGGCCCCTACTTCTCGTCGGGCACACTATATACGTCTATATCGTAATATAACCTAACCTAACCCATCTAGACCCCCGCTGGTAATGTTTTACAAAATCCCAGTCGTGTCGGCCCGTACGTCTCGGTGCGGACATTATATACGTCTATAAATTTATATATCCTAACCTAAGGGAACCTAACATCACGGATGTAGTATTTCACAACATTCCTGGCTGGTCGGCCCCACTTCTCGGTGGGAACATTAGATACGTTTATAACGTAGTATAACCTAACCTAACCCATCGAGACCCTCGCTGGTAATGTTTCACAGAATCCCGTTCATGTCTTCCCGTACGTCTCGGTGCGGACATTATATACGTCTATAAATTTATATATCCTAACCTAAGGCAACTGAACATCTCGGATGTAGTATTTTCCAACATTCCTGGCGGGTCGCCTCCTTCTTCTCGGTGGGCACATTATATACGTCTATATCGTAATATGACCTAACCTAACCCATCTAGACCCTCGCTGGTAATGTTTTACAAAATCCCGGTCGTGTCGGTCCGTACTTTTCCGTGGGGACCTCATATACGTCTATAACTTTATATATCCTATCCTGAGGGAACCTAACACTTCGGATGTAGTATTTTCCAACATTCCTGGCGGGTCGGCCCCTACTTCTCGGTGGGATCATTATATACGTCTATAACGTAATATAACCTAACCTAACACATCTAGCCCGTAGCTGGGAATGTTTTACAGAATCCCGGTCCTGTCGTCCCGTACGTCTCGGTGCGGACATTACATACGTCTATAACGTTATATATCCGAACCTAAGGGAACCTAACATCTCGGATGTAGTATTTTCCAACATTCCTGGCGGGTCGGCCCCTACTTCTCGGTGGGACCATTATATACGTCCATAACGTAATATAACCTAACCTAACACATCTAGGCCCTAGCTGGGAATGTTTTACAGAATCCCGGTCGTGTCGTCCCGTACGTCTCGGTGCGGACATTATATACGTCTATAACGTTATATATCCTAACCTAAGGCAACTTAACATCTCGGATGTAGAATTTTCCAACATTTCTGATGGGTCGGCCCCTTCTTCTCGGTGGGAACATTATATACGTCTATAACGTAATATAACCTAACCTAACCCACCTAGACCCTCGCTGGTAATGTTTCACAGAATCCCGTTCATGTCTTCCCGGACGTCTCGGTGCGGACATTATATACGTCTATAAATTTATATATCCTAACCTAAGGGAACGTAACATCTCGGATGTATTATTTTTTAACATACCTGGCGGGTCGGCCCCTACTTCTCGGTGGGCATATTATATAGGTCTATATCGTAATATAACCTAACCTAACCCATCTAGAACCTCGCTGGTAATGTTTTACAAAATCCCGGTCGTGTCTGCCCGTACTTCTCGGTGGGGACATTATATACGTCTATAACGTTATATACCATAACCTACGAGAACCTAACATCTCGGATGTAGTATTTTCCAACATTTCTGGCGGGTCGGCCCCTACATCTAGGTGGGATCATTATATACGTCTATAACGTAATATAACCTAACGTAACACAGCTAGCCCCTAGCTGGTAATGCTTCACAGAATCCCGTTCATGTCTTCCCGTACGTCTCGGTGCGGACATTATATACGTCTATAACCTTATATATCCTAACATAAGGCAACTTAACATCTCGGATGTAGAATTTTCCAACATTCCTGGCGGGTCGGCCCCTACTTCTCGGTGGGCAAATTATATACGTCCATAACGTAATATAACCTAACCTAACACATCTAGGGCCCTAGTTGGGAATGTTTTACAGAATCCCGGTCGTGTCGTCCCGTACGTCTCGGTGCGGACATTATATACGTCTATAACGTTATATATCCTAACCTAAGGCAACTTAACATCTCGGATGTAGAATTTTCCAACATTTCTGGCGGGTCGGCCCCTTCTTCTCGGTGGGAACATTATATACGTCTATAACGTAATATAACCTAACCTAACCCACCTAGACCCTCGCTGGTAATGTTTCACAGAATCCCGTTCATGTCTTCCCGGACGTCTCGGTGCGGACATTATATACGTCTATAAATTTATATATCCTAACCTAAGGGAACGTAACATCTCGGATGTATTATTTTTTAACATACCTGGCGGGTCGGCCCCTACTTCTCGGTGGGCACATTATATAGGTCTATATCGTAATATAACCTAACCTAACCCATCTAGACCCTCGCTGGTAATGTTTTACAAAATCCCGGTCGTGTCTGCCCGTACTTCTCGGTGGGGACATTATATACGTCTATAACGTTATATACCCTAACCTAAGAGAACCTAACATCTCGGATGAAGTATTTTCCAACATTCCTGGCGGGTCGGCCCCTACTTCTCGGTGGGCACATTATATACGTCTATATCGTAATATAACCTAACCTAACCCACCTAGACCCTCGCTGGTAATGTTTTACAAAATCCCGGTCGTGTCTGCCCGTACTTCTCGGTGGGGACATTATATACGTCTATAACGTTATATACCATAACCTACGAGAACCTAACATCTCGGATGTAGTATTTTCCAACATTTCTGGCGGGTCGGCCCCTACTTCTCGGTGGGCACTTTATATACGTCTATAACGTAATATAACCTAACCTAACACATCTAGCCCCTAGCTGGGAATGTTTTACAGAATCCCCGTCGTGTCGCCCCGTATGTCTCGGTGCGGACATTATATACGTCTATAACGTTATATATCCTAACCTAAGGCAACTTAACATCTCGGATGTAGTATTTTCCAACATTCCTGGCGGGTCGGCCCCTACTTCTAGGTGGGCACATTATATACGTCTATATCGTAATATATCCTAACCTAACCAATCTAGAACCTCGCTAGTAATGTTTTACAAAATCCCGGTCGTGTCGGCCCGTACTTTTCCGTGGGGACCTCATATACGTCTATAACTTTATATATCCTAACCTGAGGGAACTTAACATCTCGGATGTACTATTTTCCAACATTCCTGGCGGGTCGGCCCCTACTTCTCGGTGGGCACTTTATATACGTCTATAACGTAATATAACCTAACCTAACACATCTAGCCCCTAGCTGGGAATGTTTTACAGAATCCCCGTCGTGTCGCCCCGTATGTCTCGGTGCGGACATTATATACGTCTATAACGTTATATATCCTAACCTAAGGCAACTTAACATCTCGGATGTAGAATTTTCCAACATTTCTGGCGGGTCGGCCCCTACTTCTCGGTGGGAACACTATATACGTCTATAACGTAATATAACCTAACCTAACCCACCTAGACCCTCGCTGGTAATGTTTCACAGAATCCCGTTCCTGTCATCCTGTACGTCTCGGTGCGGACATTATATACGTCTATAAATTTATATATCCTAACCTAAGGGAACCTAACATCTCGGATGTTGTATTTTCCAACATTCCTGGCGGGTCGGCCCCTACTTCTCGGTGGGATCATTATATACGTCTATAACGTAATATAACCTAACCTAACCCACCTAGACCCTCGCTGGTAATGTTTCACAGAATCCCGTTCCTGTCTTCCTGTACGTCTCGGTGCGGACATTATATACGTCTATAAATTTATATATCCTAACCTAAGGGAACCTAACATCTCGGATGTAGTATTTTCCAACATTCCTGGCGGGTCGGCCCCTACTTCTCGTCGGGCACACTATATACGTCTATATCGTAATATAACCTAACCTAACCCATCTAGACCCCCGCTGGTAATGTTTTACAAAATCCCAGTCGTGTCGGCCCGTACGTCTCGGTGCGGACATTATATACGTCTATAAATTTATATATCCTAACCTAAGGCAACTTAACATCTCGGATGTAGAATTTTCCAACATTTCTGGCGGGTCGGCACCTACTTCTCGGTGGGAACATATATATACGTCTATAACGTAATATAACCTAACCTAACCCATCTAGACCCTCGCTGGTAATGTTTTACAAAATCCCGGTCGTGTCGGCCCGTACTTCTCGGTGGGGACATTGTTTACGTCTATAACGTTATATATCCTAACCTAAGGGAACCTAACATCACGGATGTAGTATTTCACAACATTCCTGGCTGGTCGGCCCCACTTCTCGGTGGGAACATTAGATACGTTTATAACGTAGTATAACCTAACCTAACCCATCGAGACCCTCGCTGGTAATGTTTCACAGAATCCCGTTCATGTCTTCCCGTACGTCTCGGTGCGGACATTATATACGTCTATAAATTTATATATCCTAACCTAAGGCAACTGAACATCTCGGATGTAGTATTTTCCAACATTCCTGGCGGGTCGCCTCCTTCTTCTCGGTGGGCACATTATATACGTCTATATCGTAATATGACCTAACCTAACCCATCTAGACCCTCGCTGGTAATGTTTTACAAAATCCCGGTCGTGTCGGTCCGTACTTTTCCGTGGGGACCTCATATACGTCTATAACTTTATATATCCTATCCTGAGGGAACCTAACATTTCGGATGTAGTATTTTCCAACATTCCTGGCGGGTCGGCCCCTACTTCTCGGTGGGATCATTATATACGTCTATAACGTAATATAACCTAACCTAACACATCTAGCCCGTAGCTGGGAATGTTTTACAGAATCCCGGTCCTGTCGTCCCGTACGTCTCGGTGCGGACATTACATACGTCTATAACGTTATATATCCTAACCTAAGGCAACTTAACATCTCGGATGTGGAATTTCCCAAAATTTCTGGCGGGTCGGCCCCTACTTCTCGGTTGGAACATTATATACGTCTATAACGTAATATAACCTAACCTAACCCATCTAGACCCTCGCTGGTAATGTTTCACAGAATCCCGTTCATGTCTTCCCGTACGTCTCGGTGCGGACATTATATACGTCTATAAATTTATATATCCTAACCTAAGGCAACTGAAAATCTCGGATGTAGAATTTTCCCACATTTCTGGCTGGTCGGCCCCTACTTCTCGGTGGGATCATTATATACGTCTATAGCGTAATATAACCTAACCTAACACATCTAGCCCCTAGCTGGGAATGTTTTACAGAATCCCTGTCGTGTCGCCCCGTACGTCTCGGTGCGGACATTATATACGTCTATAACGTTATACATCCTAACCTAAGGCAACTTAACATCTCGGATGTAGAATTTTCCAACATTCCTGGCGGGTCGGCCCCTACTTCGAGGTGGGCACATTATATACGTCTATATCGTAATATAACCTAACCTAACCCATCTAGACCCTCGTTGGTAATGTTTTACAAAATCCCGGTCGTGTCGGCCCGTACTTCTCGGTGGGGACATTATATACGTCTATAAAGTTATATACCCTAACCTAAGAGAACCTAACATCTCGGATGTAGTATTTTCCAACATTCCTGGCGGGTCGGCCCCTACTTCTAGGTGGGATCATTATATACGTCTATAACGTAATATAACCTAACGTAACACATCTAGCCCCTAGCTGGTAATGCTTCACAGAATCCCGTTCATGTCTTCCCGTACGTCTCGGTGCGGACATTATATACGTCTATAACCTTATATATCCTAACATAAGGCAACTTAACATCTCGGATGTAGAATTTTCCAACATTCCTGGCGGGTCGGCCCCTACTTCTCGGTGGGCAAATTATATACGTCTATATCGTAATATAACCTAACCTAAGCCATCTAGACCCTCGCTGGTAATGTTTTACAAAATGCCGGTCGTGTCGGCCCGTACATCTCGGTGAGGACATTATATACGTCTACAACGTTATATATCCGAACCCAAGGGAACCTAGCATCTCGGATGTAGTATTTTCCAACATTCCTGGCGGGTCGGCCCCTACTTCTCGGTGGGACCATTATATACGTCTATAACGTAATATAACCTAACCTAACACATCTAGGCCCTAGCTGGGAATGTTTTACAGAATCCCGGTCGTGTCGTCCCGTACGTCTCGATGCGGACATTATATACGTCTATAACGTTATATATCCTAACCTAAGGCAACTTAACATCTCGGATGTAGAATTTTCCAACATTTCTGGCGGGTCGGCCCCTTCTTCTCGGTGGGAACATTATATACGTCTATAACGTAATATAACCTACCCTAACCCACCTAGACCCTCGCTGGTAATGTTTCACAGAATCCCGTTCATGTCTTCCCGGACGTCTCGGTGCGGACATTATATACGTCTATAAATTTATATATCCTAACCTAAGGGAACGTAACATCTCGGATGTATTATTTTTTAACATACCTGGCGGGTCGGCCCCTACTTCTCGGTGGGCACATTATATACGTCTATAACGTAATATAACCTAACCTAACCCACCTAGACCCTCGCTGGTAATGTTTCACAGAATCCCGTTCCTGTATTCCTGTACGTCTCGGTGCGGACATTATATACGTCTATAAATTTATATATCCTAACCTAAGGGAACCTAACATCTCGGATGTTGTATTTTCCAACATTCCTGGCGGGTCGGCCCCTACTTCTCGGTGGGATCATTATATACGTCTATAACGTAATATAACCTAACCTAACCCACCTAGACCCTCGCTGGTAATGTTTCACAGAATCCCGTTCCTGTCATCCTGTACGTCTCGGTGCGGACATTATATACGTCTATAAATTTATATATCCTAACCTAAGGGAACCTAACATCTCGGATGTTGTATTTTCCAACATTCCTGGCGGGTCGGCCCCTACTTCTCGGTGGGATCATTATATACGTCTATAACGTAATATAACCTAACCTAACCCACCTAGACCCTCGCTGGTAATGTTTCACAGAATCCCGTTCCTGTCTTCCTGTACGTCTCGGTGCGGACATTATATACGTCTATAAATTTATATATCCTAACCTAAGGGAACCTAACATCTCGGATGTAGTATTTTCCAACATTCCTGGCGGGTCGGCCCCTACTTCTCGTCGGGCACACTATATACGTCTATATCGTAATATAACCTAACCTAACCCATCTAGACCCCCGCTGGTAATGTTTTACAAAATCCCAGTCGTGTCGGCCCGTACGTCTCGGTGCGGACATTATATACGTCTATAAATTTATATATCCTAACCTAAGGCAACTTAACATCTCGGATGTAGAATTTTCCAACATTTCTGGCGGGTCGGCACCTACTTCTCGGTGGGAACATATATATACGTCTATAACGTAATATAACCTAACCTAACCCATCTAGACCCTCGCTGGTAATGTTTTACAAAATCCCGGTCGTGTCGGCCCGTACTTCTCGGTGGGGACATTGTTTACGTCTATAACGTTATATATCCTAACCTAAGGGAACCTAACATCACGGATGTAGTATTTCACAACATTCCTGGCTGGTCGGCCCCACTTCTCGGTGGGAACATTAGATACGTTTATAACGTAGTATAACCTAACCTAACCCATCGAGACCCTCGCTGGTAATGTTTCACAGAATCCCGTTCATGTCTTCCCGTACGTCTCGGTGCGGACATTATATACGTCTATAAATTTATATATCCTAACCTAAGGCAACTGAACATCTCGGATGTAGTATTTTCCAACATTCCTGGCGGGTCGCCTCCTTCTTCTCGGTGGGCACATTATATACGTCTATATCGTAATATGACCTAACCTAACCCATCTAGACCCTCGCTGGTAATGTTTTACAAAATCCCGGTCGTGTCGGTCCGTACTTTTCCGTGGGGACCTCATATACGTCTATAACTTTATATATCCTATCCTGAGGGAACCTAACATTTCGGATGTAGTATTTTCCAACATTCCTGGCGGGTCGGCCCCTACTTCTCGGTGGGATCATTATATACGTCTATAACGTAATATAACCTAACCTAACACATCTAGCCCGTAGCTGGGAATGTTTTACAGAATCCCGGTCCTGTCGTCCCATACGTCTCGGTGCGGACATTACATACGTCTATAACGTTATATATCCTAACCTAAGGCAACTTAACATCTCGGATGTGGAATTTCCCAAAATTTCTGGCGGGTCGGCCCCTACTTCTCGGTTGGAACATTATATACGTCTATAACGTAATATAACCTAACCTAACCCATCTAGACCCTCGCTGGTAATGTTTCACAGAATCCCGTTCATGTCTTCCCGTACGTCTCGGTGCGGACATTATATACGTCTATAAATTTATATATCCTAACCTAAGGCAACTGAAAATCTCGGATGTAGAATTTTCCAACATTTCTGGCTGGTCGGCCCCTACTTCTCGGTGGGATCATTATATACGTCTATAGCGTAATATAACCTAACCTAACACATCTAGACCCTAGCTGGGAATGTTTTACAGAATCCCTGTCGTGTCGCCACGTACGTCTCGGTGCGGACATTATATACGTCTATAACGTTATATATCCTAACCTAAGGCAACTTAACATCTCGGATGTAGAATTTTCCAACATTCCTGGCGGGTCGGCCCCTACTTCGAGGTGGGCACATTATATACGTCTATATCGTAATATAACCTAACCTAACCCATCTAGACCCTCGTTGGTAATGTTTTACAAAATCCCGGTCGTGTCGGCCCGTACTTCTCGGTGGGGACATTATATATGTCTATAACGTTATATACCCTAACCTAAGAGAACCTAACATCTCGGATGTAGTATTTTCCAACATTCCTGGCGGGTCGGCCCCTACTTCTAGGTGGGATCATTATATACGTCTATAACGTAATATAACCTAACGTAACACATCTAGCCCCTAGCTGGTAATGCTTCACAGAATCCCGTTCATGTCTTCCCGTACGTCTCGGTGCGGACATTATATACGTCTATAACCTTATATATCCTAACATAAGGCAACTTAACATCTCGGATGTAGAATTTTCCAACATTCCTGGCGGGTCGGCCCCTACTTCTCGGTGGGCAAATTATATACGTCTATATCGTAATATAACCTAACCTAAGCCATCTAGACCCTCGCTGGTAATGTTTTACAAAATGCCGGTCGTGTCGGCCCGTACATCTCGGTGAGGACATTATATACGTCTACAACGTTATATATCCGAACCTAAGGGAACCTAACATCTCGGATGTAGTATTTTCCAACATTCCTGGCGGGTCGGCCCCTACTTCTCGGTGGGACCATTATATACGTCTATAACGTAATATAACCTAACCTAACACATCTAGGCCCTAGCTGGGAATGTTTTACAGAATCCCGGTCGTGTCGTCCCGTACGTCTCGATGCGGACATTATATACGTCTATAACGTTATATATCCTAACCTAAGGCAACTTAACATCTCGGATGTAGAATTTTCCAACATTTCTGGCGGGTCGGCCCCTTCTTCTCGGTGGGAACATTATATACGTCTATAACGTAATATAACCTAACCTAACCCACCTAGACCCTCGCTGGTAATGTTTCACAGAATCCCGTTCATGTCTTCCCGGACGTCTCGGTGCGGACATTATATACGTCTATAAATTTATATATCCTAACCTAAGGGAACGTAACATCTCGGATGTATTATTTTTTAACATACCTGGCGGGTCGGCCCCTACTTCTCGGTGGGCACATTATATACGTCTATAACGTAACATAACCTAACCTAACCCACCTAGACCCTCGCTGGTAATGTTTCACAGAATCCCGTTCCTGTCTTCCTGTACGTCTCGGTGCGGACATTATATACGTCTATAAATTTATATATCCTAACCTAAGGGAACCTAACATCTCGGATGTTGTATTTTCCAAAATTCCTGGCGGGTCGGCCCCTACTTCTCGGTGGGATCATTATATACGTCTATAACGTAATATAACCTAACCTAACCCACCTAGACCCTCGCTGGTAATGTTTCACAGAATCCCGTTCCTGTCTTCCTGTACGTCTCGGTGCGGACATTATATACGTCTATAAATTTATATATCCTAACCTAAGGGAACCTAACATCTCGGATGTAGTATTTTCCAACATTCCTGGCGGGTCGGCCCCTACTTCTCGTCGGGCACACTATATACGTCTATATCGTAATATAACCTAACCTAACCCATCTAGACCCCCGCTGGTAATGTTTTACAAAATCCCAGTCGTGTCGGCCCGTACGTCTCGGTGCGGACATTATATACGTCTATAAATTTATATATCCTAACCTAAGGCAACTTAACATCTCGGATGTAGAATTTTCCAACATTTCTGGCGGGTCGGCACCTACTTCTCGGTGGGAACATTAGATACGTTTATAACGTAGTATAACCTAACCTAACCCATCGAGACCCTCGCTGGTAATGTTTCACAGAATCCCGTTCATGTCTTCCCGTACGTCTCGGTGCGGACATTATATACGTCTATAAATTTATATATCCTATCCTAAGGCAACTGAACATCTCGGATGTAGTATCTTCCAACATTCCTGGCGGGTCGCCTCCTTCTTCTCGGTGGGCACATTATATACGTCTATATCGTAATATGACCTAACCTAACCCATCTAGACCCTCGCTGGTAATGTTTTACAAAATCCCGGTCGTGTCGGTCCGTACTTTTCCGTGGGGACCTCATATACGTCTATAACTTTATATATCCTATCCTGAGGGAACCTAACATCTCGGATGTAGTATTTTCCAACATTCCTGGCGGGTCGGCCCCTACTTCTCGGTGGGATCATTATATACGTCTATAACGTAATATAACGTAACCTAACACATCAAGCCCGTAGCTGGGAATGTTTTACAGAATCCCGGTCCTGTCGTCCCGTACGTCTCGGTGCGGACATTACATACGTCTATAACGTTATATATCCTAACCTAAGGCAACTTAACATCTCGGATGTAGAATTTCCCAAAATTTCTGGCGGGTCGGCCCCTACATCTCGGTGGGAACATTATATACGTCTATAACGTAATATAACCTAACCTAACCCACCTAGACACTCGCTGGTAATGTTTCACAGAATCCCATTCCTGTCTTCCTGTACGTCTCGGTGCGGACATTATATACGTCTATAAATTTATATATCCTAACCTAAGGGAACCTAACATCTCTGATGTAGTATTTTCCAACATTCCTGGCGGGTCGGCCCCTACTTCTCGGTGGGCACACTATATACGTCTATATCGTAATATAACCTAACCTAACCCATCTAGACCCCCGCTGGTAATGTTTTACAAAATCCCAGTCGTGTCGGCCTCTACGTCTCGGTGCGAACATTATATACGTCTATAAATTTATATATCCTAACCTAAGGCAACTTAACATCTCGGATGTAGAATTTTCCAACATTTCTGGCGGGTCGGCCCCTACTTCTCGGTGGGAACATATATATACGTCTATAACGTAATATAACCTAACCTAACCCATCTAGACCCTCGCTGGTAATGTTTTACAAAATCCCGGTCGTTTCGGCCCGTACTTCTCGGTGGGGACATTGCTTACGTCTATAACGTTATATATCCTAACCTAAGGGAACCTAACATCACGGATGTAGTATTTCACAACATTCCTGGCTGGTCGGCCCCACTTCTCGGTGGGAATATTAGATACGTTTATAACGTAGTATAACCTAACCTAACCCATCGAGACCCTCGCTGGTAATGTTTCACAGAATCCCGTTCATGTCTTCCCGTACGTCTCGGTGCGGACATTATATACGTCTATAAATTTATATATCCTAACCTAAGGCAACTGAACATCTCGGATGTAGTATTTTCCAACATTCCTGGCGGGTCGCCCCCTACTTCTCGGTGGGCACATTATATACGTCTATATCGTAATATGACCTAACCTAACCCATCTAGACCCTCGCTGGTAATGTTTTACAAAATCCCGGTCGTGTCGGTCCGTACTTTTCCGTGGGGACCTCATATACGTCTATAACTTTATATATCCTATCCTGAGGGAACCTAACATCTCGGATGTAGTATTTTCCAACATTCCTGGCGGGTCGGCCCCTACTTTTCGGTGGGATCATTATATACGTCTATAACGTAATATAACCTAACCTAACACATCTAGCCCGTAGCTGGGAATGTTTTACAGAATCACGGTCCTGTCGTCCCGCACGTCTCGGTGCGGACATTATATACGTCTATAACGTTATATATCCTAACCTAAGGCAACTTAACATCTCGGATGTAGAATTTCCCAAAATTTCTGGCGGGTCGGCCCCTACTTCTCGGTTGGAACATTATATACGTCTATAACGTAATATAACCTAACCTAACCCATCTACACCCTCGCTGGTAATGTTTCACAGAATCCCGTTCATGTCTTCCCGTACGTCTCGGTGCGGACATTATATACGTCTATAAATTTATATATCCTAACCTAAGGCAACTGAACATCTCGGATGTAGAATTTTCCAACATTTCTGGCGGGTCGGCCCCTACTTCTCGGTGGGATCATTATATACGTCTATAGCGTAATATAACCTAACCTAACACATCTAGCCCCTAGCTGGGAATGTTTTACAGAATCCCGGTCGTGTCGCCCCGTACGTCTCGGTGCGGACATTATATACGTCTATAACGTTATATATCCTAACCTAAGGAAACTTAACATCTCGGATGTAGAATTTTCCAACATTTCTGGCGGGTCGGCCCCTACTTCTCGGTGGGAACATTATATACGTCTATAACGTAATATAACCTAACCTAACCCACCTAGACCCTCGCTGGTAATGTTTCACAGAATCCCGTTCATGTTTTCCTGTACGTCTCGGTGCGGACATTATATACGTCTATAGCGTAATATAACCTAACCTAACACATCTAGCCCCTAGCTGGGAATGTTTTACAGAATCCCGGTCGTGTCGCCCCGTACGTCTCGGTGCGGACATTATATACGTCTATAACGTTATATATCCTAACCCAAGGCAACTTAACATCTCGGATGTAGAATTTTCCAAAATTTCTGGCGGGTCGGCCCCTACTTCTCGGTTGGAACATTATATACGTCTATAACGTAATATAACCTAACCTAACCCATCTAGACCCTCGCTGGTAATGTTTCACAGAATCCCGTTCATGTCTTCCCGTGTGTCTCGGTGCGGACATTATATACGTCTATAAATTTATATATCCTAACCTAAGGCAACTGAACTTCTCGGATGTAGAATTTTCCAACATTTCTGGCGGGTCGGCCCCTACTTCTCGGTGGGAACATTATATACGTCTATAACGTAATATAACCTATCCTAACCCACCTAGACCCTCGATGGTAATGTTTCACAGAATCCCGTTCATGTCTTCCTGTACGTCTCGGTGCGGACATTATATACGTCTATAAATTTATATATCCTAACCTAAGGGAACCTAACATCTCGGATGTAGTATTTTCCAACATTCCTGGCGGGTCGGCCCCTACTTCTCGGTGGGATCATTATATACGTCTATAGCGTAATATAACCTAACCTAACACATCTAGCCCCTAGCTGGGAATGTTTTACAGAATCCCCGTCGTGTCGCCCCGTACGTCTCGGTGCGGACATTATATACGTCTATAACGTTATATATCCTAACCTAAGGCAACTTAACATCTCGGATGTAGAATTTTCCAACATTTCTGGCGGGTCGGCCCCTACTTCTCGGTGGAAACATTATATACGTCTATAACGTAATATAACCTAACCTAACCCACCTAGACCCTCGCTGGTAATGTTTCACAGAATCCCGTTCCTGTCTTCCTGTACGTCTCGGTGCGGACATTATATACGTCTATAAATTTATATATCCTAACCTAAGGGATCCTAACATCTCGGATGTTGTATTTTCCAACATTCCTGGCGGGTCGGCCCCTACTTCTCGGTGGGATCATTATATACGTCTATTGCGTAATATAACCTAACCTAACACATCTAGCCCCTAGCTGGGAATGTTTTACAGAATCCCGGTCGTGTCGCCCCGTACGTCTCGGTGCGGACATTATAAACGTCTATAACGTTATATATCCTAACCTAAGGCAACTTAACATCTCGGATGTAGAATTTTCCAACATTTCTGGCGGGTCGGCCCCTACTTCTCGGTGGGACAAATATATACGTCTATAACGTAATATAACCTAACCTAACCCACCTAGACCCTCGCTGGAAATGTTTCACAGAATCCCATTCCTGTCTTCCTGTACGTCTCGGTGCGGACATTATATACGTCTATAAATTTATATATCCTAACCTAAGGGAACCTAACATCTCGGATGTAGTGTTTTCCAAACATTCCTGGCGGGTCGGCCCCTACTTCTCGGTGGGAACATTATGTACGTCTATAACGTAATATAACCTAACCTAACCCACCTAGACCCTCGCTGGTAATGTTTCACAGAATCCCGTTCATGTCTTCCCGTGTGTCTTGGTGCGGACATTATATACGTCTTATAAATTTATATATCCTAACCTAAGGCAACTGAACATCTCGGATGTAGAATTTTCCAACATTTCTGGCGGGTCGGCCCCTACTTCTCGGTGGGAACATTTTATACGTCTATAACGTAATATAACCTATCCTAACCTACCTAGACCCTCGATGGTAATGTTTCACAGAATCCCGTTCATGTCTTCCCGTACGTCTCGGTGCGGACATTATATACGTCTATAAATTTATATATCCTAACCTAAGGCAACTGAACATCTCGGATGTAGAATTTTCCAACATTTCTGGCTGGTCGGCCCCTACTTCTCGGTGGGAACATTATATACGTCTATAACGTAATATAACCTATCCTAACCCACCTAGACCCTCGATGGTAATGTTTCACAGAATCCCGTTCATGTCTTCCTGTACGTCTCGGTGCGGACATTATATACGTCTATAAATTTATATATCCTAACCTAAGGGAACCTAACATCTCGGATGTAATGTTTTCCAACATTCCTGGCGGGTCGGCCCCTACTTCTCGGTGGGATCATTATATACGTCTATAGCGTAATATAACCTAACCTAACACATCTAGCCCCTAGCTGGGAATGTTTTACAGAATCCCGGTCGTGTCGCCCCGTACGTCTCGGTGCGGACATTATATACGTCTATAACGTTATATGTCTTAACCGAAGGCAACTTAACATCTCGGATGTAGAATTTTCCAACATTTCTGGCCTTTCGGCCCCTACTTCTCGGTGGGAACATTATATACGTCTATAACGTAATATAACCTAACCTAACCCACCTAGACCCTCGCTGGTAATGTTTCACAGAATCCCGTTCATGTCTTCCTGTACTTCTCGGTGCGGACATTATATACGTCTATAAATTTATATATCCTAACCTAAGGGAACCTAACATCTCGGATGTAGGGTTTTCTAACATTCCTGGCGGGTCGGCCCCTACTTCTCGGTGGGCACATTATATACGTCTATATCGTAATATAACCTATCCTAGCCCATCTAGACCCTCGCTGGTAATGTTTTACAAAATCCCGGTCGTGTCGGCCCGTACATCTCGGTGAGGACATTATATACGTCTATAACGTTATATATCCTAACCTAAGGGAACCTAACATCTCGGATGTAGTATTTTCCAACATTCCTGGCGGGTCGGTCCCTACTTCTCGGTGGGATCATTATATACGTCTATAGCGTAATATAACCTAACCGAACACATTTAGCCCCTAGCTGGGAATGTTTTACAGAATCCCGGTCGTGTCGCCCCGTACGTCTCGGTGCGGACATTATATACGTCTATAACGTTATATGTCCTAACCTAAGGCAACTTAACATCTCGGATGTAGAATTTTCCAACATTTCTGGCGGGTCGGCCCCTACTTCTCGGTGGGAACATTATGTACGTCTATAACGTAATATAACCTAACCTAACCCACCTAGACCCTCGCTGGTAATGTTTCACAGAATCCCGTTCCTGTCTTCCTGTACGTCTCGGTGCGGACACTATATACGTCTATAAATTTATATATCCTAACCTAAGGGAACCTAACATCTCGGATGTTGTATTTTCCAACATTCCTGGCGGGTCGGCCCCTACTTCTCGGTGGGATCATTATATACGTCTATAGCGTAATATAACCTAACCTAACACATCTAGCCCCTAGCTGGGAATGTTTTACAGAATCCCGGTCGTGTCGCCCCGTACGTCTCGGTGCGGACATTATATACGTCTATAACGTTATATATCCTAACCTAAGGCAACTTAACATCTCGGATGTAGAATTTTCCAACATTTCTGGCCTTTCGGCCCCTACTTCTCGGTGGGAACATTATATACGTCTATAACGTAATATAACCTAACCTAACCCACCTAGACCCTCGCTGGTAATGTTTCACAGAATCCCGTTCATGTCTTCCTGTACTTCTCGGTGCGGACATTATTTACGTCTATAAATTTATATATCCTAACCTAAGGGAACCTAACATCTCGGATGTAGGGTTTTCTAACATTCCTGGCGGGTCGGCCCCTACTTCTCGGTGGGCACATTATATACGTCTATATCGTAATATAACCTAACCTAGCCCATCTAGACCCTCGCTGGTAATGTTTTACAAAATCCCGGTCGTGTCGGACCGTACATCTCGGTGAGGACATTATATACGTCTATAACGTTATATATCCTAACCTAAGGGAACCTAACATCTCGGATGTTGTATTTTCCAACATTCCTGGCGGGTGGGTCCCTACTTCTCGGTGGGATCATTATATACGTCTATAGCGTAATATAACCTAACCGAACACATTTAGCCCCTAGCTGGGAATGTTTTACAGAATCCCGGTCGTGTCGCCCCGTACGTCTCGGTGCGGACATTATATACGTCTATAACGTTATATGACCTAACCTAAGGCAACTTAACATCTCGGATGTAGAATTTTCCAACATTTCTGGCGGGTCGGCCCCTACTTCTCGGTGGGAACATTATGTACGTCTATAACGTAATATAACCTAACCTAACCCACCTAGACCCTCGCTGGTAATGTTTCACAGAATCCCGTTCCTGTCTTCCTGTACGTCTCGGTGCGGACATTATATACGTCTATAAATTTATATATCCTAACCTAAGGGAACCTAACATCTCGGATGTAGTATTTTCCAACATTCCTGGCGGGTCGGCCGCTACTTCTCGGTGGGATCATTATATACGTCTATAACGTAATATAACCTAACCTAACACATCTAGCCCCTAGCTGGGAATGTTTTACAGAATCCCGGTCGTGTCGTCCCGTACGTCTCGGTGCGGACATTATATACGTCTATAACGTTATATATCCTAACCCAAGGCAACTTAACATCTCGGATGTAGAATTTTCCAAAATTTCTGGCGGGTCGGCCCCTACTTCTCGGTTGGAACATTATATACGTCTATAACGTAATATAACCTAACCTAACCCATCTAGACCCTCGCTGGTAATGTTTCACAGAATCCCGTTCATGTCTTCCCGTGTGTCTCGGTGCGGACATTATATACGTCTATAAATTTATATATCCTAACCTAAGGCAACTGAACATCTCGGATGTAGAATTTTCCAACATTTCTGGCTGGTCGGCCCCTACTTCTCGGTGGGAACATTATATACGTCTATAACGTAATATAACCTATCCTAACCCACCTAGACCCTCGATGGTAATGTTTCACAGAATCCCGTTCATGTCTTCCTGTACGTCTCGGTGCGGACATTATATACGTCTATAAATTTATATATCCTAACCTAAGAGAACCTAACATCTCGGATGTAGTATTTTCCAACATTCCTGGCGTGTCGGCCCCTACTTCTCGGTGGGAACATTATATACGTCTATAACGTAATATAACCTAACCTAACCCACCTAGAACCTCGCTGGTAATGTTTCACAGAATCCCGTTCATGTCTTCCTGTACGTCTCGGTGCGGACATTATATACGTCAATAAATTTATATATCCTAACCTAAGGGAACCTAACATCTCGGATGTAGTGTTTTCCAACATTCCTGGCGGGTCGGCCCCTACTTCTCGGTGGGCACATTATATACGTCTATATCGTAATATAACCTAACCTAGCCCATCTAGACCCTCGCTGGTAATGTTTTACAAAATCCCGGTCGTGTCGGCCCGTACATCTCGGTGAGGACATTATATACGTCTATAACGTTATATATCCTAACCTAAGGGAACCTAACATCTCGGATGTAGAATTTTCCAACATTTCTGGCGGGTCGGCCCCTACTTCTCGGTGGGATCATTATATACGTCTATAGCGTAATATAACCTAACCTAACACATCTAGCCCCTAGCTGGGAATGTTTTACAGAATCCCGGTCGTGTCGCCCCGTACGTCTCGGTGCGGACATTATATACGTCTATAACGTTATATATCCTAACCTAAGGCAACTTAACATCTCGGATGTAGAATTTTCCAACATTTCTGGCGGGTCGGCCCCTACTTCTCGGTGGGAACATTATGTACGTCTATAACGTAATATAACCTAACCTAACCCACCTAGACCCTCGCTGGTAATGTTTCACAGAATCCCGTTCCTGTCTTCCTGTACGTCTCGGTGCGGACATTATATACGTCTATAAATTTATATATCGTAACCTAAGGGAACCTAACATCTCGGATGTAGTATTTTCCAACATTCCTGGCGGGACGGCCACTACTTCTCGGTGGGATCATTATATACGTCTATAACGTAATATAACCTAACCTAACACATCTAGCCCCTAGCTGGGAATGTTTTACAGAATCCCGGTCGTGTCGTCCCGTACGTCTCGGTGCGGACATTATATACGTCTATAACGTTATATATCCTAACCCAAGGCAACTTAACATCTCGGATGTAGAATTTTCCAAAATTTCTGGCGGGTCGGCCCCTACTTCTCGGTTGGAACATTATATACGTCTATAACGTAATATAACCTAACCTAACCCATCTAGACCCTCGCTGGTAATGTTTCACAGAATCCCGTTCACGTCTTCCCGTGTGTCTCGGTGCGGACATTATATACGTCTATAAATTTATATATCCTAACCTAAGGCAACTGAACATCTCGGATGTAGAATTTTCCAACATTTCTGGCGGGTCGGCCCCTACTTCTCGGTGGGAACATTATATACGTCTATAACGTAGTATAACCTATCCTAACCCACCTAGACCCTCGATGGTAATGTTTCACAGAATCCCGTTCATGTCTTCCTGTACGTCTCGGTGCGCACATTATATACGTCTACAAATTTATATATCCTAACCTAAGGGAACCTAACATCTCGGATGTAGTATTTTCCAACATTCCTGGCGGGTCGGCCCCTACTTCTCGGTGGGATCATTATATACGTCTATAGCGTAATATAACCTAACCTAACACATCTAGCCCCTAGCTGGGAATGTTTTACAGAATCCCCGTCGTGTCGCCCCGTACGTCTCGGTGCGGACATTATATACGTCTATAACGTTATATATCCTAACCTAAGGCAACTTAACATCTCGGATGTAGAATTTTCCAACATTTCTGGCGGGTCGGCCCCTACTTCTCGGTGGGAACATTATATACGTCTATAACGTAATATAACCTAACCTAACCCACCTAGACCCTCGCTGGTAATGTTTCACAGAATCCCGTTCATGTCTTCCTGTACGTCTCGGTGCGGACATTATATACGTCTATAAATTTATATATCCTAACCTAAGGGAACCTAACATCTCGGATGTAGTGTTTTCCAACATTCCTGGCGGGTCGGCCCCTACTTCTCGGTGGGCACATTATATACGTCTATATCGTAATATAACCTAACCTAGCCCATCTAGACCCTCGCTGGTAATGTTTCACAGAATCCCGTTCCTGTCTTCCTGTACGTCTCGGTGCGGACATTATATACGTCTATAACGTTATATATCCTAACCTAAGGGAACCTAACATCTCGGATGTTGTATTTTCCAACATACCTGGCGGGTCGGCCCCTACTTCTCGGTGGGATCATTATATACGTCTATAGCGTAATATAACCTAACCTAACACATCTAGCCCCTAGCTGGGAATGTTTTACAGAATCCCGGTCGTGTCGCCCCGTACGTCTCGGTGCGGACATTATATACGTCTATAACGTTATATATCCTAACCTAAGGCAACTTAACATCTCGGATGTAGAAGTTTCCAACATTTCTGGCGGGTCGGCCCCTACTTCTCGGTGGGAACATTATGTACGTCTATAACGTAATATAACCTAACCTAACCCACCTAGACCCTCGCTGGTAATGTTTCACAGAATCCCGTTCCTGTCTTCCTGTACGTCTCGGTGCGGACATTATATACGTCTATAAATTTATATATCCTAACCTAAGGGAACCTAACATCTCGGATGTAGTATTTTCCAACATTCCTGGCGGGTCGGCCCCTACTTCTCGGTGGGATCATTATATACGTCTATAACGTAATATAACCTAACCTAACACATCTAGCCCCTAGCTGGGAATGTTTTACAGAATCCCGGTCGTGTCGTCCCGTACGTCTCGGTGCGGACATTATATACGTCTATAACGTTATATATCTTAACCCAAGGCAACTTAACATCTCGGATGTAGAATTTTCCAAAATTTCTGGCGGGTCGGCCCCTACTTCTCGGTTGGAACATTATATACGTCTATAACGTAATACAACCTAACCTAACCCATCTAGACCCTCGCTGGTAATGTTTCACAGAATCCCGTTCATGTCTTCCCGTGTGTCTCGGTGCGGACATTATATACGTCTATAAATTTATATATCCTAACCTAAGGCAACTGAACATCTCGGATGTAGAATTTTCCAACATTTCTGGCGGGTCGGCCCCTACTTCTCGGTGGGAACATTATATACGTCTATAACGTAGTATAACCTATCCTAACACATCTAGCCCCTAGCTGGGAATGTTTTACAGAATCCCGGTCGTGTCGTCCCGTACGTCTCGGTGCGGACATTATATACGTCTATAACGTTATATATCCTAACCCAAGGCAACTTAACATCTCGGATGTAGAATTTTCCAAAATTTCTGGCGGGTCGGCCCCTACTTCTCGGTTGGAACATTATATACGTCTATAACGTAATATAACCTAACCTAACCCATCTAGACCCTCGCTGGTAATGTTTCACAGAATCCCGTTCATGTCTTCCCGTGTGTCTCGGTGCGGACATTATATACGTCTATAAATTTATATATCCTAACCTAAGGCAACTGAACATCTCGGATGTAGAATTTTCCAACATTTCTGGCGGGTCGGCCCCTACTTCTCGGTGGGAACATTATATACGTCTATAACGTAGTATAACCTATCCTAACCCACCTAGACCCTCGATGGTAATGTTTCACAGAATCCCGTTCATGTCTTCCTGTACGTCTCGGTGCGCACATTATATACGTCTACAAATTTATATATCCTAACCTAAGGGAACCTAACATCTCGGATGTAGTATTTTCCAACATTCCTGGCGGGTCGGCCCCTACTTCTCGGTGGGATCATTATATACGTCTATAGCGTAATATAACCTAACCTAACACATCTAGCCCCTAGCTGGGAATGTTTTACAGAATCCCCGTCGTGTCGCCCCGTACGTCTCGGTGCGGACATTATATACGTCTATAACGTTATATATCCTAACCTAAGGCAACTGAACATCTCGGATGTAGAATTTTCCAACATTTCTGGCGGGTCGGCCCCTACTTCTCGGTGGGAACATTATATACGTCTATAACGTAGTATAACCTATCCTAACCCACCTAGACCCTCGATGGTAATGTTTCACAGAATCCCGTTCATGTCTTCCTGTACGTCTCGGTGCGCACATTATATACGTCTACAAATTTATATATCCTAACCTAAGGGAACCTAACATCTCGGATGTAGTATTTTCCAACATTCCTGGCGGGTCGGCCCCTACTTCTCGGTGGGATCATTATATACGTCTATAGCGTAATATAACCTAACCTAACACATCTAGCCCCTAGCTGGGAATGTTTTACTGAATCCCCGTCGTGTCGCCCCGTACGTCTCGGTGCGGACATTATATACGTCTATAACGTTATATATCCTAACCTAAGGCAACTTAACATCTCGGATGTAGAATTTTCCAACATTTCTGGCGGGTCGGCCCCTACTTCTCGGTGGGAACATTATATACGTCTATAACGTAATATAACCTAAACTAACCCACCTAGACCCTCGCTGGTAATGTTTCACAGAATCCCGTTCATGTCTTCCTGTACGTCTCGGTGCGGACATTATATACGTCTATAAATTTATATATCCTAACCTAAGGGAACCTAACATCTCGGATGTAGTGTTTTCCAACATTCCTGGCGGGTCGGCCCCTACTTCTCGGTGGGCACATTATATACGTCTATATCGTAATATAACCTAACCTAGCCCATCTAGACCCTCGCTGGTAATGTTTCACAGAATCCCGTTCCTGTCTTCCTGTACGTCTCGGTGCGGACATTATATACGTCTATAACGTTATATATCCTAACCTAAGGGAACCTAACATCTCGGATGTTGTATTTTCCAACATTCCTGGCGGGTCGGCCCCTACTTCTCGGTGGGATCATTATATACGTCTATAGCGTAATATAACCTAACCTAACACATCTAGCCCCTAGCTGGGAATGTTTTACAGAATCCCGGTCGTGTCGCCCCGTACGTCTCGGTGCGGACATTATATACGTCTATAACGTTATATATCCTAACCTAAGGCAACTTAACATCTCGGATGTAGAATTTTCCAACATTTCTGGCGGGTCGGCCCCTACTTCTCGGTGGGAACATTATGTACGTCTATAACGTAATATAACCTAACCTAACCCACCTAGACCCTCGCTGGTAATGTTTCACAGAATCCCGTTCCTGTCTTCCTGTACGTCTCGGTGCGGACATTATATACGTCTATAAATTTATATATCCTAACCTAAGGGAACCTAACATCTCGGATGTAGTATTTTCCAACATTCCTGGCGGGTCGGCCCCTACTTCTCGGTGGGATCATTATATACGTCTATAACGTAATATAACCTAACCTAACACATCTAGCCCCTAGCTGGGAATGTTTTACAGAATCCCGGTCGTGTCGTCCCGTACGTCTCGGTGCGGACATTATATACGTTTATAACGTTATATATCTTAACCCAAGGCAACTTAACATCTCGGATGTAGAATTTTCCAAAATTTCTGGCGGGTCGGCCCCTACTTCTCGGTTGGAACGTTATATACGTCTATAACGTAATATAACCTAACCTAACCCATCTAGACCCTCGCTGGTAATGTTTCACAGAATCCCGTTCATGTCTTCCCGTGTGTCTCGGTGCGGACATTATATACGTCTATAAATTTATATATCCTAACCTAAGGCAACTGAACATCTCGGATGTAGAATTTTCCAACATTTCTGGCGGGTCGGCCCCTACTTCTCGGTGGGAACATTATATACGTCTATAACGTAGTATAACCTATCCTAACCCACCTAGACCCGCGATGGTAATGTTTTACAGAATCCCGTTCATGTCTTCCTGTACGTCTCGGTGCGCACATTATATACGTCTATAAATTTATATATCCTAACCTAAGGGAACCTAACATCTCGGATGTAGAATTTTCCAACATTGCTGGCGGGTCGGCCCCTACTTCTCGGTGGGAACATTATGTACGTCTATAACGTAATATAACCTAACCTAACCCACCTAGACCCTCGCTGGTAATGTTTCACAGAATCCCGGTCGTGTCGGCCCGTACATCTCGGTGAGGACATTATATACGTCTATAAATTTATATATCCTAACCTAAGGGAACCTAACACCTCGGATGTAGTATTTTCCAACATTCCTGGCGGGTCGGCCCCTACTTCTCGGTGGGCACACTATATACGTCTATATCGTAATATAACCTAACCTAACCCATCTAGACCCCCGCTGGTAATGTTTTACAAAATCCCAGTGGTGTCGGCCCGTACGTCTCGGTGCGGACATTATATACGTCTATAAATTTATATATCCTAACCTAAGGGAACCTAACATCTCGGATGTAGTATTTTCCAACATTCCTGGCGGGTCGGCCCCTACTTCTCGGTGGGATCATTATATACGTCTATAGCGTAATATAACCTAACCTAACACATCTAGCCCCTAGCTGGGAATGTTTTACAGAATCCCCGTCGTGTCGCCCCGTACGTCTCGGTGCGGACATTATATACGTCTATAACGTTATATATCCTAACCTAAGGCAACTTAACATCTCGGATGTAGAATTTTCCAACATTTCTGGCGGGTCGGCCCCTACTTCTCGGTGGGAACATTATATACGTCTATAACGTAATATAACCTAACCTAACCCACCTAGACCCTCGCTGGTAATGTTTCACAGAATCCCGTTCCTGTCTTCCTGTAGGTCTCGGTGCGGACATTATATACGTCTATAAATTTATATATCCTAACCTAAGGGAACCTAACATCTCGGATGTTGTATTTTCCAACATTCCTGGCGGGTCGGCCCCTACTTCTCGGTGGGATCATTATATACGTCTATAGCGTAATATAACCTAACCTAACACATCTAGCCCCTAGCTGAGAATGTTTTACAGAATCCCAGTCGTGTCGCCCCGTACGTCTCGGTGCGGACATTATATACGTCTATAACGTTATATATCCTAACCTAAGGCAACTTAACATCTCGGATGTAGAATTTTCCAACATTTCTGGCGGGTCGGCCCCTACTTCTCGGTGGGAACATTATATACGTCTATAACGTAATATAACCTAACCTAACCCACCTAGACCCTCGCTGCTAATGTTTCACAGAATCCCGTTCCTGTCTTCCTGTACGTCTCGTTGCGGACATTATATACGTCTATAAATTTATATATCCTAACCTAAGGGAATCTAACATCTCGGATGTAGTATTTTCCAACATTCCTGGCGGGTCGGCCCCTACTTCTCGGTGGGCACACTATATACGTCTATATCGTAATATAACCTAACCTAACCCATCTAGACCCCCGCTGGTAATGTTTTACAAAATCCCAGTCGTGTCGGCCCGTACGTCTCGGTGCGGACATTATATACGTCTATAAATTTATATATCCTAACCTAAGGCAACTTAACATCTCGGATGTAGAATTTTCCAACATTTCTGGCGGGTCGGCCCCTACTTCTCGGTGGGAACATATATATACGTCTATAACGTAATATAACCTAACCTAACCCATCTAGACCCTCGCTGGTAATGTTTTACAAAATCCCGGTCGTGTCGGCCCGTACTTCTCGGTGGGGACATTGTTTATGTCTATAACGTTATATATCCTAACCTAAGGGAACCTAACATCACGGATGTAGTATTTCACAACATTCCTGGCTGGTCGGCCCCACTTCTCGGTGGGAACATTAGATACGTTTATAACCTAACCTAACCCATCTAGACCCTCGCTGGTAATGTTTCACAGAATCCCGTTCATGTCTTCCCGTACGTCTCGGTGCGGACATTATATACGTCTATAACGTTATATATCCTAACCCAAGGCAACTTAACATCTCGGATGTAGAATTTTCCAAAATTTCTAGCGGGTCGGCCCCTACTTCTCGGTTGGAACATTATATACGTCTATAACGTAATATAACCTAACCTAACCCATCTAGACCCTCGCTGGTAATGTTTCACAGAATCCCGTTCATGTCTTCCCGTGTGTCTCGGTGCGGACATTATATACGTCTATAAATTTATATATCCTAACCTGAGGGAACCTAACATCCCGGATGTAGTATTTTCCAACATTCCTGGCGGGTCGGCCCCTACTTCTCGGTGGGATCATTATATACGTCTATAGCGTAATATAACCTAACCTAACACATCTAGCCCCTAGCTGGGAATGTTTTACAGAATCCCCGTCGTGTCGCCCCGTACGTCTCGGTGCGGACATTATATACGTCTATAACGTTATATATCCTAACCTAAGGCAACTTAACATCTCGGATGTAGAATTTTCCAACATTTCTGGCGGGTCGGCCCCTACTTCTCGGTGGGAACATTATATACGTCTATAACGTAATATAACCTAACCTAACCCACCTAGACCCTCGCTGGTAATGTTTCACAGAATCCCGTTCCTGTCTTCCTGTACGTCTCGGTGCGGACATTATATACGTCTATAAATTTATATATCCTAACCTAAGGGAACCTAACATCTCGGATGTTGTATTTTCCAACATTCCTGGCGGGTCGGCCCCTACTTCTCGGTGGGATCATTATATACGTCTATAGCGTAATATAACCTAACCTAACACATCTAGCCCCTAGCTGAGAATGTTTTACAGAATCCCGGTCGTGTCGCCCCGTACGTCTCGGTGCGGACATTATATACGTCTATAACGTTATATATCCTAACCTAAGGCAACTTATCATCTCGGATGTAGAATTTTCCAACATTTCTGGCGTGTCGGCCCCTACTTCTCGGTGGGAACATTATATACGTCTATAACGTAATATAACCTAACCTAACCCACCTAGACCCTCGCTGGTAATGTTTCACAGAATCCCGTTCATGTCTTCCTGTACGTCTCGGTGCGGACATTATATACGTCTATAAATTTATATATCCTAACCTGACGGAACCTAACATCTCGGATGTAGTGTTTTCCAACATTCCTGGCGGGTCGGCCCCTACTTCTCGGTGGGCACATTATATACGTCTATATCGTAATATAACCTAACCTAGCCCATCTAGACCCTCGCTGGTAATGTTTTACAAAATCCCGGTCGTGTCGGCCCGTACATCTCGGTGAGGACATTATATACGTCTATAACGTTATATATCCTAACCTAAGGGAACCTAACATCTCGGATGTTGTATTTTCCAACATTCCTAGCGGGTCGGTCCCTACTTCTCGGTGGGATCATTATATACGTCTATAGCGTAATATAACCTAACCTAACACATCTAGCCCCTAGCTGGGAATGTTTTACAGAATCCCGGTCGTGTCGCCCCGTACGTCTCGGTGCGGACATTATATACGTCTATAACGTTATATATCCTAACCTAAGGCAACTTAACATCTCGGATGTAGAATTTTCCAACATTTCTGGCGGGTCGGCCCCTAATTCTCGGTGGGATCATTATATACGTCTATAACGTAATATAACCTAACCTAACACATCTGGCCCCTAGCTGGGAATGTTTTACAGAATCCCGGTCGTGTCGTCCCGTACGTCTCGGTGCGGACATTATATACGTCTATAACGTTATATATCCTAACCCAAGGCAACTTAACATCTCGGATGTAGAATTTTCCAAAATTTCTGGCGGGTCGGCCCCTACTTCTCGGTTGGAACATTATATACGTCTATAGCGTAATCTAACCTAACCTAACACATCTAGCCCCTAGCTGGGAATGTTTTACAGAATCCCGGTCGTGTCGCCCCGTACGTCTCGGTGCGGACATTATATACGTCTATAACGTTATATATCCTAACCTAAGGCAACTTACCATCTCGGATGTAGAATTTTCCAACATTTCTGGAGGGTCGGCCCCTACTTCTCGGTGGGAACATTATATACGTCTATAACGTAATATAACCTAACCTAACCCACCTAGACCCTCGCTGGTAATGTTTCACAGAATCCCGTTCCTGTCTTCCTGTACGTCTCGGTGCGGACATTATATACGTCTATAAATTTATATATCCTAACCTAAGGGAAACTAACATCTCGGATGTAGTATTTTCCAACATTCCTGGCGGGTCGGCCCCTACTTCTCGGTGGGCACACTATATACGTCTATATCGTAATATAACCTAACCTAACCCATCTAGACCCCCGCTGGTAATGTTTTACAAAATCCCAGTCGTGTCGGCCCGTACGTCTCGGTGCGGACATTATATACGTCTATAAATTTATATATCCTAACCTAAGGCAACTTAGCATCTCGGATGTAGAATTTTCCAACATTTCTGGCGGGTCGGCCCCTACTTCTCGGTGGGAACATATATATACGTCTATAACGTAATATAACCTAACCTAACCCATCTAGACCCTCGCTGGTAATGTTTTACAAAATCCCGGTCGTGTCGGCCCGTACTTCTCGGTGGGGACATTGTTTACGTCTATAAATTTATATATCCTAACCTAAGGGAACCTAACATCTCGGATGTAGTATTTTCCAACATTCCTGGCGGGTCGGCCCCTACTTCTCGGTGGGATCATTATATACGTCTATAGCGTAATATAACCTAACCTAACACATCTAGCCCCTAGCTGGGAATGTTTTACAGAATCCCCGTCGTGTCGCCCCGTACGTCTCGGTGCGGACATTATATACGTCTATAACGTTATATATCCTAACCTAAGGCAACTTAACATCTCGGATGTAGAATTTTCCAACATTTCTGGCGGGTCGGCCCCTACTTCTCGGTGGGAATATTATATACGTCTATAACGTAATATAACCTAACCTAACCCACCTAGACCCTCGCTGGTAATGTTTCACAGAATCCCGTTCCTGTCTTCCTGTACGTCTCGGTGCGGACATTATATACGTCTATAAATTTATATATCCTAACCTAAGGGAACCTAACATCTCGGATGTAGTGTTTTCCAACATTCCTGGCGGGTCGGCCCCTACTTCTCGGTGGGCACATTATATACGTCTATATCGTAATATAACCTAACCTAGCCCATCTAGACCCTCGCTGGTAATGTTTTACAAAATCCCGGTCGTGTCGGCCCGTACATCTCGGTGAGGACATTATATACGTCTATAACGTTATATATCCTAACCTAAGGGAACCTAACATCTCGGATGTTGTATTTTCCAACATTCCTGGCGGGTCGGTCCCTACTTCTCGGTGGGATCATTATATACGTCTATAGCGTAATATAACCTAACCTAACACATCTAGCCCCTAGCTGGGAATGTTTTACAGAATCCCGGTCGTGTCGCCCCGTACGTCTCGGTGCGGACATTATATACGTCTATAACGTTATATATCCTAACCTAAGGCAACTTAACATCTCGGATGTAGAATTTTCCAACATTTCTGGCGGGTCGGCCCCTAATTCTCGGTGGGATCATTATATACGTCTATAACGTAATATAACCTAACCTAACACATCTAGCCCCTAGCTGGGAATGTTTTACAGAATCCCGGTCGTGTCGTCCCGTACGTCTCGGTGCGGACATTATATACGTCTATAACGTTATATATCCTAACCCAAGGCAACTTAACATCTCGGATGTAGAATTTTCCAAAATTTCTGGCGGGTCGGCCCCTACTTCTCGGTTGGAACATTATATACGTCTATAGCGTAATCTAACCTAACCTAACACATCTAGCCCCTAGCTCGGAATGTTTTACAGAATCCCGGTCGTGTCGCCCCGTACGTCTCGGTGCGGACATTATATACGTCTATAACGTTATATATCCTAACCTAAGGCAACTTACCATCTCGGATGTAGAATTTTCCAACATTTCTGGAGGGTCGGCCCCTACTTCTCGGTGGGAACATTATATACGTCTATAACGTAATATAACCTAACCTAACCCACCTAGACCCTCGCTGGTAATGTTTCACAGAATCCCGTTCCTGTCTTCCTGTACGTCTCGGTGCGGACATTATATACGTCTATAAATTTATATATCCTAACCTAAGGGAAACTAACATCTCGGATGTAGTATTTTCCAACATTCCTGGCGGGTCGGCCCCTACTTCTCGGTGGGCACACTATATACGTCTATATCGTAATATAACCTAACCTAACCCATCTAGACCCCCGCTGGTAATGTTTTACAAAATCCCAGTCGTGTCGGCCCGTACGTCTCGGTGCGGACATTATATACGTCTATAAATTTATATATCCTAACCTAAGGCAACTTAGCATCTCGGATGTAGAATTTTCCAACATTTCTGGCGGGTCGGCCCCTACTTCTCGGTGGGAACATATATATACGTCTATAACGTAATATAACCTAACCTAACCCATCTAGACCCTCGCTGGTAATGTTTTACAAAATCCCGGTCGTGTCGGCCCGTACTTCTCGGTGGGGACATTGTTTACGTCTATAAATTTATATATCCTAACCTAAGGGAACCTAACATCTCGGATGTAGTATTTTCCAACATTCCTGGCGGGTCGGCCCCTACTTCTCGGTGGGATCATTATATACGTCTATAACGTAATATAACCTAACCTAACACATCTAGTCCCTAGCTGGGAATGTTTTACAGAATCCCGGTCGTGTCGTCCCGTACGTCTCGGTGCGGACATTATATACGTCTATAACGTTATATATCCTAACCCAAGGCAACTTAACATCTCGGATGTAGAATTTTCCAAAATTTCTGGCGGGTCGGCCCCTACTTCTCGGTTGGAACATTATATACGTCTATAACGTAATATAACCTAACCTAACACATCTAGCCCCTAGCTGGGAATGTTTTACAGAATCCCGGTCGTGTCGTCCCGTACGTCTCGGTGCGGACATTATATACGTCTATAACGTTATATATCCTAACCCAAGGCAACTTAACATCTCGGATGTAGAATTTTCCAAAATTTCTGGCGGGTCGGCCCCTACTTCTCGGTTGGAACATTATATACGTCTATAACGTAATATAACCTAACCTAACCCATCTAGACCCTCGCTGGTAATGTTTCACAGAATCCCGTTCATGTCTTCCCGTGTGTCTCGGTGCGGACATTATATACGTTTATAACGTTATATATCTTAACCCAAGGCAACTTAACATCTCGGATGTAGAATTTTCCAAAATTTCTGGCGGGTCGGCCCCTACTTCTCGGTTGGAACGTTATATACGTCTATAACGTAATATAACCTAACCTAACCCATCTAGACCCTCGCTGGTAATGTTTCACAGAATCCCGTTCATGTCTTCCCGTGTGTCTCGGTGCGGACATTATATACGTCTATAAATTTATATATCCTAACCTAAGGCAACTGAACATCTCGGATGTAGAATTTTCCAACATTTCTGGCGGGTCGGCCCCTACTTCTCGGTGGGAACATTATATACGTCTATAACGTAGTATAACCTATCCTAACCCACCTAGACCCGCGATGGTAATGTTTTACAGAATCCCGTTCATGTCTTCCTGTACGTCTCGGTGCGCACATTATATACGTCTATAAATTTATATATCCTAACCTAAGGGAACCTAACATCTCGGATGTAGAATTTTCCAACATTGCTGGCGGGTCGGCCCCTACTTCTCGGTGGGAACATTATGTACGTCTATAACGTAATATAACCTAACCTAACCCACCTAGACCCTCGCTGGTAATGTTTCACAGAATCCCGGTCGTGTCGGCCCGTACATCTCGGTGAGGACATTATATACGTCTATAAATTTATATATCCTAACCTAAGGGAACCTAACACCTCGGATGTAGTATTTTCCAACATTCCTGGCGGGTCGGCCCCTACTTCTCGGTGGGCACACTATATACGTCTATATCGTAATATAACCTAACCTAACCCATCTAGACCCCCGCTGGTAATGTTTTACAAAATCCCAGTGGTGTCGGCCCGTACGTCTCGGTGCGGACATTATATACGTCTATAAATTTATATATCCTAACCTAAGGGAACCTAACATCTCGGATGTAGTATTTTCCAACATTCCTGGCGGGTCGGCCCCTACTTCTCGGTGGGATCATTATATACGTCTATAGCGTAATATAACCTAACCTAACACATCTAGCCCCTAGCTGGGAATGTTTTACAGAATCCCCGTCGTGTCGCCCCGTACGTCTCGGTGCGGACATTATATACGTCTATAACGTTATATATCCTAACCTAAGGCAACTTAACATCTCGGATGTAGAATTTTCCAACATTTCTGGCGGGTCGGCCCCTACTTCTCGGTGGGAACATTATATACGTCTATAACGTAATATAACCTAACCTAACCCACCTAGACCCTCGCTGGTAATGTTTCACAGAATCCCGTTCCTGTCTTCCTGTAGGTCTCGGTGCGGACATTATATACGTCTATAAATTTATATATCCTAACCTAAGGGAACCTAACATCTCGGATGTTGTATTTTCCAACATTCCTGGCGGGTCGGCCCCTACTTCTCGGTGGGATCATTATATACGTCTATAGCGTAATATAACCTAACCTAACACATCTAGCCCCTAGCTGAGAATGTTTTACAGAATCCCAGTCGTGTCGCCCCGTACGTCTCGGTGCGGACATTATATACGTCTATAACGTTATATATCCTAACCTAAGGCAACTTAACATCTCGGATGTAGAATTTTCCAACATTTCTGGCGGGTCGGCCCCTACTTCTCGGTGGGAACATTATATACGTCTATAACGTAATATAACCTAACCTAACCCACCTAGACCCTCGCTGCTAATGTTTCACAGAATCCCGTTCCTGTCTTCCTGTACGTCTCGTTGCGGACATTATATACGTCTATAAATTTATATATCCTAACCTAAGGGAATCTAACATCTCGGATGTAGTATTTTCCAACATTCCTGGCGGGTCGGCCCCTACTTCTCGGTGGGCACACTATATACGTCTATATCGTAATATAACCTAACCTAACCCATCTAGACCCCCGCTGGTAATGTTTTACAAAATCCCAGTCGTGTCGGCCCGTACGTCTCGGTGCGGACATTATATACGTCTATAAATTTATATATCCTAACCTAAGGCAACTTAACATCTCGGATGTAGAATTTTCCAACATTTCTGGCGGGTCGGCCCCTACTTCTCGGTGGGAACATATATATACGTCTATAACGTAATATAACCTAACCTAACCCATCTAGACCCTCGCTGGTAATGTTTTACAAAATCCCGGTCGTGTCGGCCCGTACTTCTCGGTGGGGACATTGTTTATGTCTATAACGTTATATATCCTAACCTAAGGGAACCTAACATCACGGATGTAGTATTTCACAACATTCCTGGCTGGTCGGCCCCACTTCTCGGTGGGAACATTAGATACGTTTATAACCTAACCTAACCCATCTAGACCCTCGCTGGTAATGTTTCACAGAATCCCGTTCATGTCTTCCCGTACGTCTCGGTGCGGACATTATATACGTCTATAACGTTATATATCCTAACCCAAGGCAACTTAACATCTCGGATGTAGAATTTTCCAAAATTTCTAGCGGGTCGGCCCCTACTTCTCGGTTGGAACATTATATACGTCTATAACGTAATATAACCTAACCTAACCCATCTAGACCCTCGCTGGTAATGTTTCACAGAATCCCGTTCATGTCTTCCCGTGTGTCTCGGTGCGGACATTATATACGTCTATAAATTTATATATCCTAACCTGAGGGAACCTAACATCCCGGATGTAGTATTTTCCAACATTCCTGGCGGGTCGGCCCCTACTTCTCGGTGGGATCATTATATACGTCTATAGCGTAATATAACCTAACCTAACACATCTAGCCCCTAGCTGGGAATGTTTTACAGAATCCCCGTCGTGTCGCCCCGTACGTCTCGGTGCGGACATTATATACGTCTATAACGTTATATATCCTAACCTAAGGCAACTTAACATCTCGGATGTAGAATTTTCCAACATTTCTGGCGGGTCGGCCCCTACTTCTCGGTGGGAACATTATATACGTCTATAACGTAATATAACCTAACCTAACCCACCTAGACCCTCGCTGGTAATGTTTCACAGAATCCCGTTCCTGTCTTCCTGTACGTCTCGGTGCGGACATTATATACGTCTATAAATTTATATATCCTAACCTAAGGGAACCTAACATCTCGGATGTTGTATTTTCCAACATTCCTGGCGGGTCGGCCCCTACTTCTCGGTGGGATCATTATATACGTCTATAGCGTAATATAACCTAACCTAACACATCTAGCCCCTAGCTGAGAATGTTTTACAGAATCCCGGTCGTGTCGCCCCGTACGTCTCGGTGCGGACATTATATACGTCTATAACGTTATATATCCTAACCTAAGGCAACTTATCATCTCGGATGTAGAATTTTCCAACATTTCTGGCGTGTCGGCCCCTACTTCTCGGTGGGAACATTATATACGTCTATAACGTAATATAACCTAACCTAACCCACCTAGACCCTCGCTGGTAATGTTTCACAGAATCCCGTTCATGTCTTCCTGTACGTCTCGGTGCGGACATTATATACGTCTATAAATTTATATATCCTAACCTGACGGAACCTAACATCTCGGATGTAGTGTTTTCCAACATTCCTGGCGGGTCGGCCCCTACTTCTCGGTGGGCACATTATATACGTCTATATCGTAATATAACCTAACCTAGCCCATCTAGACCCTCGCTGGTAATGTTTTACAAAATCCCGGTCGTGTCGGCCCGTACATCTCGGTGAGGACATTATATACGTCTATAACGTTATATATCCTAACCTAAGGGAACCTAACATCTCGGATGTTGTATTTTCCAACATTCCTAGCGGGTCGGTCCCTACTTCTCGGTGGGATCATTATATACGTCTATAGCGTAATATAACCTAACCTAACACATCTAGCCCCTAGCTGGGAATGTTTTACAGAATCCCGGTCGTGTCGCCCCGTACGTCTCGGTGCGGACATTATATACGTCTATAACGTTATATATCCTAACCTAAGGCAACTTAACATCTCGGATGTAGAATTTTCCAACATTTCTGGCGGGTCGGCCCCTAATTCTCGGTGGGATCATTATATACGTCTATAACGTAATATAACCTAACCTAACACATCTGGCCCCTAGCTGGGAATGTTTTACAGAATCCCGGTCGTGTCGTCCCGTACGTCTCGGTGCGGACATTATATACGTCTATAACGTTATATATCCTAACCCAAGGCAACTTAACATCTCGGATGTAGAATTTTCCAAAATTTCTGGCGGGTCGGCCCCTACTTCTCGGTTGGAACATTATATACGTCTATAGCGTAATCTAACCTAACCTAACACATCTAGCCCCTAGCTGGGAATGTTTTACAGAATCCCGGTCGTGTCGCCCCGTACGTCTCGGTGCGGACATTATATACGTCTATAACGTTATATATCCTAACCTAAGGCAACTTACCATCTCGGATGTAGAATTTTCCAACATTTCTGGAGGGTCGGCCCCTACTTCTCGGTGGGAACATTATATACGTCTATAACGTAATATAACCTAACCTAACCCACCTAGACCCTCGCTGGTAATGTTTCACAGAATCCCGTTCCTGTCTTCCTGTACGTCTCGGTGCGGACATTATATACGTCTATAAATTTATATATCCTAACCTAAGGGAAACTAACATCTCGGATGTAGTATTTTCCAACATTCCTGGCGGGTCGGCCCCTACTTCTCGGTGGGCACACTATATACGTCTATATCGTAATATAACCTAACCTAACCCATCTAGACCCCCGCTGGTAATGTTTTACAAAATCCCAGTCGTGTCGGCCCGTACGTCTCGGTGCGGACATTATATACGTCTATAAATTTATATATCCTAACCTAAGGCAACTTAGCATCTCGGATGTAGAATTTTCCAACATTTCTGGCGGGTCGGCCCCTACTTCTCGGTGGGAACATATATATACGTCTATAACGTAATATAACCTAACCTAACCCATCTAGACCCTCGCTGGTAATGTTTTACAAAATCCCGGTCGTGTCGGCCCGTACTTCTCGGTGGGGACATTGTTTACGTCTATAAATTTATATATCCTAACCTAAGGGAACCTAACATCTCGGATGTAGTATTTTCCAACATTCCTGGCGGGTCGGCCCCTACTTCTCGGTGGGATCATTATATACGTCTATAGCGTAATATAACCTAACCTAACACATCTAGCCCCTAGCTGGGAATGTTTTACAGAATCCCCGTCGTGTCGCCCCGTACGTCTCGGTGCGGACATTATATACGTCTATAACGTTATATATCCTAACCTAAGGCAACTTAACATCTCGGATGTAGAATTTTCCAACATTTCTGGCGGGTCGGCCCCTACTTCTCGGTGGGAATATTATATACGTCTATAACGTAATATAACCTAACCTAACCCACCTAGACCCTCGCTGGTAATGTTTCACAGAATCCCGTTCCTGTCTTCCTGTACGTCTCGGTGCGGACATTATATACGTCTATAAATTTATATATCCTAACCTAAGGGAACCTAACATCTCGGATGTAGTGTTTTCCAACATTCCTGGCGGGTCGGCCCCTACTTCTCGGTGGGCACATTATATACGTCTATATCGTAATATAACCTAACCTAGCCCATCTAGACCCTCGCTGGTAATGTTTTACAAAATCCCGGTCGTGTCGGCCCGTACATCTCGGTGAGGACATTATATACGTCTATAACGTTATATATCCTAACCTAAGGGAACCTAACATCTCGGATGTTGTATTTTCCAACATTCCTGGCGGGTCGGTCCCTACTTCTCGGTGGGATCATTATATACGTCTATAGCGTAATATAACCTAACCTAACACATCTAGCCCCTAGCTGGGAATGTTTTACAGAATCCCGGTCGTGTCGCCCCGTACGTCTCGGTGCGGACATTATATACGTCTATAACGTTATATATCCTAACCTAAGGCAACTTAACATCTCGGATGTAGAATTTTCCAACATTTCTGGCGGGTCGGCCCCTAATTCTCGGTGGGATCATTATATACGTCTATAACGTAATATAACCTAACCTAACACATCTAGCCCCTAGCTGGGAATGTTTTACAGAATCCCGGTCGTGTCGTCCCGTACGTCTCGGTGCGGACATTATATACGTCTATAACGTTATATATCCTAACCCAAGGCAACTTAACATCTCGGATGTAGAATTTTCCAAAATTTCTGGCGGGTCGGCCCCTACTTCTCGGTTGGAACATTATATACGTCTATAGCGTAATCTAACCTAACCTAACACATCTAGCCCCTAGCTGGGAATGTTTTACAGAATCCCGGTCGTGTCGCCCCGTACGTCTCGGTGCGGACATTATATACGTCTATAACGTTATATATCCTAACCTAAGGCAACTTACCATCTCGGATGTAGAATTTTCCAACATTTCTGGAGGGTCGGCCCCTACTTCTCGGTGGGAACATTATATACGTCTATAACGTAATATAACCTAACCTAACCCACCTAGACCCTCGCTGGTAATGTTTCACAGAATCCCGTTCCTGTCTTCCTGTACGTCTCGGTGCGGACATTATATACGTCTATAAATTTATATATCCTAACCTAAGGGAAACTAACATCTCGGATGTAGTATTTTCCAACATTCCTGGCGGGTCGGCCCCTACTTCTCGGTGGGCACACTATATACGTCTATATCGTAATATAACCTAACCTAACCCATCTAGACCCCCGCTGGTAATGTTTTACAAAATCCCAGTCGTGTCGGCCCGTACGTCTCGGTGCGGACATTATATACGTCTATAAATTTATATATCCTAACCTAAGGCAACTTAGCATCTCGGATGTAGAATTTTCCAACATTTCTGGCGGGTCGGCCCCTACTTCTCGGTGGGAACATATATATACGTCTATAACGTAATATAACCTAACCTAACCCATCTAGACCCTCGCTGGTAATGTTTTACAAAATCCCGGTCGTGTCGGCCCGTACTTCTCGGTGGGGACATTGTTTACGTCTATAAATTTATATATCCTAACCTAAGGGAACCTAACATCTCGGATGTAGTATTTTCCAACATTCCTGGCGGGTCGGCCCCTACTTCTCGGTGGGATCATTATATACGTCTATAACGTAATATAACCTAACCTAACACATCTAGTCCCTAGCTGGGAATGTTTTACAGAATCCCGGTCGTGTCGTCCCGTACGTCTCCGTGCGGACATTATATACGTCTATAACGTTATATATCCTAACCCAAGGCAACTTAACATCTCGGATGTAGAATTTTCCAAAATTTCTGGCGGGTCGGCCCCTACTTCTCGGTTGGAACATTATATACGTCTATAACGTAATATAACCTAACCTAACACATCTAGCCCCTAGCTGGGAATGTTTTACAGAATCCCGGTCGTGTCGTCCCGTACGTCTCGGTGCGGACATTATATACGTCTATAACGTTATATATCCTAACCCAAGGCAACTTAACATCTCGGATGTAGAATTTTCCAAAATTTCTGGCGGGTCGGCCCCTACTTCTCGGTTGGAACATTATATACGTCTATAACGTAATATAACCTAACCTAACCCATCTAGACCCTCGCTGGTAATGTTTCACAGAATCCCGTTCATGTCTTCCCGTGTGTCTCGGTGCGGACATTATATACGTCTATAAATTTATATATCCTAACCTAAGGCAACTGAGCATCTCGGATGTAGAATTTTCCAACATTTGTGGCGGGTCGGCCCCTACTTCTCGGTGGGAACACTATATACGTCTATAACGTAATATAACCTATCCTAACCCACCTAGACCCTCGATGGTAATGTTTCACAGAATCCCGTTCATGTCTTCCTGTACGTCTCGGTGCGGACATTATATACGTCTATAAATTTATATATCCTAACCTAAGGGAACCTAACATCTCGGATGTAGTATTTTCCAACATTCCTGGCGGGTCGGCCCCTACTTCTCGGTGGGATCATTATATACGTCTATAGCGTAATATAACCTAACCTAACACATCTAGCCCCTAGCTGGGAATGTTTTACAGAATCCCCGTCGTGTCGCCCCGTACGTCTCGGTGCGGACATTATATACGTCTATAACGTTATATATCCTAACCTAAGGCAACTTAACATCTCGGATGTAGAATTTTCCAACATTTCTGGCGGGTCGGCCCCTACTTCTCGGTGGGAATATTATATACGTCTATAACGTAATATAACCTAACCTAACCCACCTAGACCCTCGCTGGTAATGTTTCACAGAATCCCGTTCCTGTCTTCCTGTACGTCTCGGTGCGGACATTATATACGTCTATAAATTTATATATCCTAACCTAAGGGAACCTAACATCTCGGATGTTGTATTTTCCAACATTCCTGGCTGGTCGGCCCCTACTTCTCGGTGGGATCATTATATACGTCTATAGCGTAATATAACCTAACCTAACACATCTAGCCCCTAGCTGGGAATGTTTTACAGAATCCCGGTCGTGTCGCCCCGTACGTCTCGGTGCGGACATTATATACGTCTATAACGTTATATATCCTAACCTAAGGCAACTTAACATCTCGGATGTAGAATTTTCCAACATTTCTGGCGGGTCGGCCCCTACTTCTCGGTGGGAACATTATATACGTCTATAACGTAATATAACCTAACCTAACCCACCTAGACCCTCGCTGGTAATGATTCACAGAATCCCGTTCCTGTCTTCCTGTACGTCTCGTTGCGGACATTATATACGTCTATAAATTTATATATCCTAACCTAAGGGAACCTAACATCTCGGATGTAGTATTTTCCAACATTCCTGGCGGGTCGGCCCCTACTTCTCGGTGGGCACACTATATACGTCTATATCGTAATATAACCTAACCTAACCCATCTAGACCCCCGCTGGTAATGTTTTACAAAATCCCAGTCGTGTCGGCCCGTACGTCTCGGTGCGGACATTATATACGTCTATAAATTTATACATCCTAACCTAAGGCAACTTAACATCTCGGATGTAGAATTTTCCAACATTTCTGGCGGGTCGGCCCCTACTTCTCGGTGGGAACATATATATACGTCTATAAGGTAATATAACCTAACCTAACCCATCTAGACCCTCGCTGGTAATATTTTACAAAATCCCGGTCGTGTCGGCCCGTACTTCTCGGTGGGGACATTGTTTACGTCTATAACGTTATATATCCTAACCTAAGGGAACCTAACATCACGGATGTCGTATTTCACAACATTCCTGGCTGATCGGCCCCACTTCTCGGTGGGAACATTAGATACGTTTATAACGCAGTATAACCTAACCTAACCCATCGAGACCCTCGCTGGTAATGTTTCACAGAATCCCGTTCATGTCTTCCCGTACGTCTCGGTGCGGACATTATATACGTCTATAGATTTATATATCCTAACCTAAGGCAACTGAACATCTCGGATGTAGTATTTTCCAACATTCCTGGCGGGTCGCCTCCTACTTCTCGGTGGGCACATTATATACGTCTATATCGTAATATGACCTAACCTAACCCATCTAGACCGTCGCTGGTAATGTTTTACAAAATCCCGGTCGTGTCGGTCCGTACTTTTCCGTGGGGAACTCATATACGTCTATAACTTTATATATCCTATCCTGAGGGAACCTAACATCTCGGATGTAGTATTTTCCAACATTCCTGGCGGGTCGGCCCCTACTTCGCGGTGGGATCATTATATACGTCTATAGCGTAATATAACCTAACCTAACACACCTAGCCCCTAGCTGGGAATGTTTTACAGAATCCCGGTCGTGTCGCCCCGTACGTCTCGGTGCGGACATTATATACGTCTATAACGTTATATATCCTAACCTAAGGCAACTTAACATCTCGGATGTAGAATTTTCCAACATTTCTGGCGGGTCGGCCCCTACCTCTCGGTGGGAACATTATATACGTCTATAACGTAATATAACCTAACCTAACCCACCTAGACCCTCGCTGGTAATGTTTCACAGAATCCCATTCCTGTCTTCCTGTACGTCTCGGTGCGGACATTATATACGTCTATAAATTTATATATCCTAACCTAAGGGAACCTAACATCTCGGATGTAGTATTTTCCAACATTCCTGGCGGGTCGGCCCCTACATCTCGGTGGGCACACTATATATGTCTATATCGTAATATAACCTAACCTAACCCATCTAGACCCCCGCTGGTAATGTTTTACAAAATCCCAGTCGTGTCGGCCCGTACGTCTCGGTGCGGACATTATATACGTCTATAAATTTATATATCCTAACCTAAGGCAACTTAACATCTCGGATGTAGAATTTTCCAACATTTCTGGCGGGTCGGCCCCTACTTCTCGGTGGGAACATATATATACGTCTATAACGTAATATAACCTAACCTAACCCATCTAGACCCTCGCTGGTAATGTTTTACAAAATCCCGGTCGTGTCGGCCCGTACTTCTCGGTGGGGACATTGTTTATGTCTATAACGTTATATATCCTAACCTAAGGGAACCTAACATCACGGATGTAGTATTTCACAACATTCCTGGCTGGTCGGCCCCACTTCTCGGTGGGAACATTAGATACGTTTATAACCTAACCTAACCCATCTAGACCCTCGCTGGTAATGTTTCACAGAATCCCGTTCATGTCTTCCCGTACGTCTCGGTGCGGACATTATATACGTCTATAACGTTATATATCCTAACCCAAGGCAACTTAACATCTCGGATGTAGAATTTTCCAAAATTTCTGGCGGGTCGGCCCCTACTTCTCGGTTGGATCATTATATACGTCTATAACGTAATATAACCTAACCTAACCCATCTAGACCCTCGCTGGTAATGTTTCACAGAATCCCGTTCATGTCTTCCCGTGTGTCTCGGTGCGGACATTATATACGTCTATAAATTTATATATCCTAACCTAAGGCAACTGAATATCTCGGATGTAGAATTTTCCAACATTTCTGGCGGGTCGGCCCCTACTTCTCGGTGGGAACATTATATACGTCTATAACGTAATATAACCTATCCTAACCCACCTAGACCCTCGATGGTAATGTTTCACAGAATCCCGTTCATGTCTTCCTGTACGTCTCGGTGCGGACATTATATACGTCTATAAACTTATATATCCTAACCTAAGGGAACCTAACATCTCAGATGTAGTATTTTCCAACATTCCTGGCGGGTCGGCCCCTACTTCTCGGTGGGATCATTATATACGTCTATAGCGTAATATAACCTAACCTAACACATCTAGCCCCTAGCTGGGAATGTTTTACAGAATCCCCGTCGTGTCGCCCCGTACGTCTCGGTGCGGACATTATATACGTCTATAACGTTATATATCCTAACCTAAGGCAACTTAACATCTCGGATGTAGAATTTTCCAACATTTCTGGCGGGTCGGCCCCTACTTCTCGGTGGGAACATTATATACGTCTATAACGTAATATAACCTAACCTAACCCACCTAGACCCTCGCTGGTAATGTTTCACAGAATCCCGTTCCTGTCTTCCTGTACGTCTCGGTGCGGACATTATATACGTCTATAAATTTATATATCCTAACCTAAGGGAACCTAACATCTCGGATGTTGTATTTTCCAACATTCCTGGCGGGACGGCCCCTACTTCTCGCTGGGATCATTATATACGTCTATAGCGTAATATAACCTAACCTAACACATCTAGCCCCTAGCTGGGAATGTTTTACAGAATCCCGGTCGTGTCGCCCCGTACGTCTCGGTGCGGACATTATATACGTCTATAACGTTATATATCCTAACCTAAGGCAACTTAACATCTCGGATGTAGAATTTTCCAACATTTCTGGCGGGTCGGCCCCTACTTCTCGGTGGGAACATTATATACGTCTATAACGTAGTATAACCTAACCTAACCCACCTAGACCCTCGCTGGTAATGTTTCACAGAATCCCGTTCCTGTCTTCCTGTACGTCTCGGTGCGGACATTATATACGTCTATAGATTTATATATCCTAACCTAAGGGAACCTAACATCTCGGATGTAGTATTTTAAAACATTCCTGGCGGGTCGGCCCCTACTTCTCGGTGGGCACACTATATACGTCTATATCGTAATATAACCTAACCTAACCCATCTAGACCCCCGCTGGTAATGTTTTACAAAATCCCATTCATGTCTTCCCGTACGTCTCGGTGCGGACATTATATACGTCTATAAATTTATATATCCTAACCTAAGGCAACTTAACATCTCGGATGTAGAATTTTCCAACATTTCTGGCGGGTCGGCCCCTACTTCTCGGTGGGAACATATATATACGTCTATAACGTAATATAACCTAACCTAACCCATCTAGACCCTCGCTGGTAATGTTTTACAAAATCCCGGTCGTGTCGGCCCGTACTTCTCGGTGGGGACATTGTTTACGTCTATAACGTTATATATCCTAACCTAAGGGAACCTAACATCACGGATGTAGTATTTCACAACATTCCTGGCTGGTCGGCCCCACTTCTCGGTGGGAACATTAGATACGTTTATAACGTAGTATAACCTAACCTAACCCATCGAGACCCTCGCTGGTAATGTTTCACAGAGTCCCGTTCATGTCTTCCCGTACGTCTCGGTGCGGACATTATATACGTCTATAAATTTATATATCCTAACCTAAGGCAACTGAACATCTCGGATGTAGAATTTTCCAACATTTCTGGCGGGTCGGCCCCTACTTCGCGGTGGGATCATTGTATACGTCTATAGCGTAATATAACCTAACCTAACACATCTAGCCCCTAGCTGGGAATGTTTTACAGAATCCCGGTCGTGTCGCCCCGTACGTCTCGGTGCGGACATTATATACGTCTATAACGTTATATATTCTAACCTAAGGCAACTTAACATCTCGGATGTAGAATTTTCCAACATTTCTGGCGGGTCGGCCCCTACTTCTCGGTGGGAACATTATATACGTCTATAACGTAATATAACCTAACCTAACCCACCTAGACCCTCGCTGGTAATGTTTCACAGAATCCCATTCCTGTCTTCCTGTACGTCTCGGTGCGGACATTATATACGTCTATAAATTTATATATCCTAACCTAAGGGAACCTAACATCTCGGATGTAGTATTTTCCAACATTCCTGGCGGGTCGGCCCCTACTTCTCGGTGGGCACACTATATATGTCTATATCGTAATATAACCTAACCTAACCCATCTAGACCCCCGCTGGTAATGTTTTACAAAATCCCAGTCGTGTCGGCCCGTACGTCTCGGTGCGGACATTATATACGTCTATAAATTTATATATCCTAACCTAAGGCAACTTAACATCTCGGATGTAGAATTTTCCAACATTTCTAGCGGGTCGGCGCCTACTTCTCGGTGGGAAGATATATATACGTCTATAACGTAATATAACCTAACCTAACCCATCTAGACCCTCGCTGGTAATGTTTTACAAAATCCCGGTCGTGTCGGCCCGTCCTTCTCGGTGGGGACATTGTTTACGTCTATAACGTTATATACCCTAACCTAAGGGAACCTAACATCGCGGATGTAGTATTTCACAACATTCCTGGCTGGTCGGCCCCACTTCTCGGTGGGAACATTAGATACGTTTATAACGTAGTATAACCTAACCTAACCCATCTAGATCCTCGCTGGTAATGTTTCACAGAATCCCATTCATGTCTTCCCGTACGTCTCGGTGCGGACATTATATACGTCTATAAATTTATATATCCTAACCTAAGGCAACTTAACATCTCGGATGTAGAATTTTCCAACATTTCTGGCGGGTCGGCCCCTACTTCTCGGTGGGAACATATATATACGTCTATAACGTAATATAACCTAACCTAACCCATCTAGACCCTCGCTGGTAATGTTTTACAAAATCCCGGTCGTGTCGGCCCGTACTTCTCGGTGGGGACATTGTTTACGTCTATAACGTTATATATCCTAACCTAAGGGAACCTAACATCACGGATGTAGTATTTCACAACATTCCTGGCTGGTCGGCCCCACTTCTCGGTGGGAACATTAGATACGTTTATAACGTAGTATAACCTAACCTAACCCATCGAGACCCTCGCTGGTAATGTTTCACAGAGTCCCGTTCATGTCTTCCCGTACGTCTCGGTGCGGACATTATATACGTCTATAAATTTATATATCCTAACCTAAGGCAACTGAACATCTCGGATGTAGAATTTTCCAACATTTCTGGCGGGTCGGCCCCTACTTCGCGGTGGGATCATTGTATACGTCTATAGCGTAATATAACCTAACCTAACACATCTAGCCCCTAGCTGGGAATGTTTTACAGAATCCCGGTCGTGTCGCCCCGTACGTCTCGGTGCGGACATTATATACGTCTATAACGTTATATATTCTAACCTAAGGCAACTTAACATCTCGGATGTAGAATTTTCCAACATTTCTGGCGGGTCGGCCCCTACTTCTCGGTGGGAACATTATATACGTCTATAACGTAATATAACCTAACCTAACCCACCTAGACCCTCGCTGGTAATGTTTCACAGAATCCCATTCCTGTCTTCCTGTACGTCTCGGTGCGGACATTATATACGTCTATAAATTTATATATCCTAACCTAAGGGAACCTAACATCTCGGATGTAGTATTTTCCAACATTCCTGGCGGGTCGGCCCCTACTTCTCGGTGGGCACACTATATATGTCTATATCGTAATATAACCTAACCTAACCCATCTAGACCCCCGCTGGTAATGTTTTACAAAATCCCAGTCGTGTCGGCCCGTACGTCTCGGTGCGGACATTATATACGTCTATAAATTTATATATCCTAACCTAAGGCAACTTAACATCTCGGATGTAGAATTTTCCAACATTTCTAGCGGGTCGGCGCCTACTTCTCGGTGGGAAGATATATATACGTCTATAACGTAATATAACCTAACCTAACCCATCTAGACCCTCGCTGGTAATGTTTTACAAAATCCCGGTCGTGTCGGCCCGTACTTCTCGGTGGGGACATTGTTTACGTCTATAACGTTATATATCCTAACCTAAGGGAACCTAACATCGCGGATGTAGTATTTCACAACATTCCTGGCTGGTCGGCCCCACTTCTCGGTGGGAACATTAGATACGTTTATAACGTAGTATAACCTAACCTAACCCATCTAGATCCTCGCTAATAATGTTTCACAGAATCCCATTCATGTCTTCCCGTACGTCTCGGTGCGGACATTATATACGTCTATAAATTTATATATCCTAACCTAAGGCAACTTGACATCTCGGATGTAGAATTTTCCAACATTTCTGGCGGGTCGGCCCCTACTTCTCGGTGGGAACATTATATACGTCTATAACGTAATATAACCTAACCTAACCCACCTAGACCCTCGCTGGTAATGTTTCACAGAATCCCGTTCCTGTCTTCCTGTACGTCTCGGTGCGGACATTATATACGTCTATAAATTTATATATCCTAACCTAAGGGAACCTAACATCTCGGATGTTGTATTTTCCAACATTCCTGGCGGGACGGCCCCTACTTCTCGCTGGGATCATTATATACGTCTATAGCGTAATATAACCTAACCTAACACATCTAGCCCCTAGCTGGGAATGTTTTACAGAATCCCGGTCGTGTCGCCCCGTACGTCTCGGTGCGGACATTATATACGTCTATAACGTTATATATCCTAACCTAAGGCAACTTAACATCTCGGATGTAGAATTTTCCAACATTTCTGGCGGGTCGGCCCCTACTTCTCGGTGGGAACATTATATACGTCTATAACGTAATATAACCTAACCTAACCCACCTAGACCCTCGCTGGTAATGTTTCACAGAATCCCGTTCCTGTCTTCCTGTACGTCTCGGTGCGGACATTATATACGTCTATAGATTTATATATCCTAACCTAAGGGAACCTAACATCTCGGATGTAGTATTTTAAAACATTCCTGGCGGGTCGGCCCCTACTTCTCGGTGGGCACACTATATACGTCTATATCGTAATATAACCTAACCTAACCCATCTAGACCCCCGCTGGTAATGTTTTACAAAATCCCAGTCGTGTCGGCCCGTACGTCTCGGTGCGGACATTATATACGTCTATAAATTTATATATCCTAACCTAAGGCAACTTAACATCTCGGATGTAGAATTTTCCAACATTTCTGGCGGGTCGGCCCCTACTTCTCGGTGGGAACATATATATTCGTCTATAACGTAATATAACCTAACCTAACCCATCTAGACCCTCGCTGGTAATGTTTTACAAAATCCCGGTCGTGTCGGCCCGTACTTCTCGGTGGGGACATTGTCTACGTCTATAACGTTATATATCCTAACCTAAGGGAACCTAACATCACGGATGTTGTATTTCACAACATTCCTGGCTGGTCGGCCCCACTTCTCGGTGGGAACATTAGATACGTTTATAACGTAGTATAACCTAACCTAACCCATCTAGACCCTCGGTGGTAATGTTTCACAGAATCCCGCTCATGTCTTCCCGTACGTCTCGGTGCGGACATTATATACGTCTATAAATTTATATATCCTAACCTAAGGCAACTGAACATCTCGGATGTAGTATTTTCCAACATTCCTGGCGGGTCGCCTCCTACTTCTCGGTGGGCACATTATATACGTCTATATCGTAATATGACCTAACCTAACCCATCTAGACCCTCGCTGGTAATGTTTTACAAAATCCCGGTCGTGTCGGTCCGTACTTTTCCGTGGGGACCTCATATACGTCTATAACTTTATATATCCTATCCTGAGGGAACCTAACATCTCGGATGTAGTATTTTCCAACATTCCTGGCGGGTCGGCCCCTACTTCTCGGTGGGATCATTATATACGTCTATAACGTAATATAACCTAACCTAACACATCTAGCCCGTAGCTGGGAATGTTTTACAGAATCCCGGTCCTGTCGTCCCATACGTCTCGGTGCGGACATTATATACGTCTATAACGTTATATATCCTAACCTAAGGCAACTTAACATCTCGGATGTAGAATATCCCAAAATTTCTGGCGGGTCGGCCCCTACTTCTCGGTTGGAGCATTATATACGTCTATAACGTAATATAACCTAACCTAACCCATCTAGACCCTCGCTGGTAATGTTTCACAGAATCCCGTTCATGTCTTCCCGTACGTCTCTGTGCGGACATTATATACGTCTATAAATTTATATATCCTAACCTAAGGCAACTGAACATCTCGGATGTAGGATTTTCCAACATTTCTGGCGGGTCGGCCCCTACTTCGCGGTGGGATCATTATATACGTCTATAGCGTAATATAACCTAACCTAACACATCTAGCCCCTAGCTGGGAATGTTTTACAGAATCCCGGTCGTGTCGCCCCGTACGTCTCGGTGCGGACATTATATACGTCTATAACGTTATATATTCTAACCTAAGGCAACTTAACATCTCGGATGTAGAATTTTCCAACATTTCTGGCGGGTCGGCCCCTACTTCTCGGTGGGAACATTATATACGTCTATAACGTAATATAACCTAACCTAACCCACCTAGACCCTCGCTGGTAATGTTTCACAGAATCCCATTCCTGTCTTCCTGTACGTCTCGGTGCGGACATTATATACGTCTATAAATTTATATATCCTAACCTAAGGGAACCTAACATCTCGGATGTAGTATTTTCCAACATTCCTGGCGGGTCGGCCCCTACTTCTCGGTGGGCACACTATATATGTCTATATCGTAATATAACCTAACCTAACCCATCTAGACCCCCGCTGGTAATGTTTTACAAAATCCCAGTCGTGTCGGCCCGTACGTCTCGGTGCGGACATTATATACGTCTATAAATTTATATATCCTAACCTAAGGCAACTTAACATCTCGGATGTAGAATTTTCCAACATTTCTAGCGGGTCGGCGCCTACTTCTCGGTGGGAAGATATATATACGTCTATAACGTAATATAACCTAACCTAACCCATCTAGACCCTCGCTGGTAATGTTTTACAAAATCCCGGTCGTGTCGGCCCGTACTTCTCGGTGGGGACATTGTTTACGTCTATAACGTTATATATCCTAACCTAAGGGAACCTAACATCGCGGATGTAGTATTTCACAACATTCCTGGCTGGTCGGCCCCACTTCTCGGTGGGAACATTAGATACGTTTATAACGTAGTATAACCTAACCTAACCCATCTAGATCCTCGCTGGTAATGTTTCACAGAATCCCATTCATGTCTTCCCGTACGTCTCGGTGCGGACATTATATACGTCTATAAATTTATATATCCTAACCTAAGGCAACTTAACATCTCGGATGTAGAATTTTCCAACATTTCTGGCGGGTCGGCCCCTACTTCTCGGTGGGAACATATATATACGTCTATAACGTAATATAACCTAACCTAACCCATCTAGACCCTCGCTGGTAATGTTTTACAAAATCCCGGTCGTGTCGGCCCGTACTTCTCGGTGGGGACATTGTTTACGTCTATAACGTTATATATCCTAACCTAAGGGAACCTAACATCACGGATGTAGTATTTCACAACATTCCTGGCTGGTCGGCCCCACTTCTCGGTGGGAACATTAGATACGTTTATAACGTAGTATAACCTAACCTAACCCATCGAGACCCTCGCTGGTAATGTTTCACAGAGTCCCGTTCATGTCTTCCCGTACGTCTCGGTGCGGACATTATATACGTCTATAAATTTATATATCCTAACCTAAGGCAACTGAACATCTCGGATGTAGAATTTTCCAACATTTCTGGCGGGTCGGCCCCTACTTCGCGGTGGGATCATTATATACGTCTATAGCGTAATATAACCTAACCTAACACATCTAGCCCCTAGCTGGGAATGTTTTACAGAATCCCGGTCGTGTCGCCCCGTACGTCTCGGTGCGGACATTATATACGTCTATAACGTTATATATTCTAACCTAAGGCAACTTAACATCTCGGATGTAGAATTTTCCAACATTTCTGGCGGGTCGGCCCCTACTTCTCGGTGGGAACATTATATACGTCTATAACGTAATATAACCTAACCTAACCCACCTAGACCCTCGCTGGTAATGTTTCACAGAATCCCATTCCTGTCTTCCTGTACGTCTCGGTGCGGACATTATATACGTCTATAAATTTATATATCCTAACCTAAGGGAACCTAACATCTCGGATGTAGTATTTTCCAACATTCCTGGCGGGTCGGCCCCTACTTCTCGGTGGGCACACTATATATGTCTATATCGTAATATAACCTAACCTAACCCATCTAGACCCCCGCTGGTAATGTTTTACAAAATCCCAGTCGTGTCGGCCCGTACGTCTCGGTGCGGACATTATATACGTCTATAAATTTATATATCCTAACCTAAGGCAACTTAACATCTCGGATGTAGAATTTTCCAACATTTCTAGCGGGTCGGCGCCTACTTCTCGGTGGGAAGATATATATACGTCTATAACGTAATATAACCTAACCTAACCCATCTAGACCCTCGCTGGTAATGTTTTACAAAATCCCGGTCGTGTCGGCCCGTACTTCTCGGTGGGGACATTGTTTACGTCTATAACGTTATATATCCTAACCTAAGGGAACCTAACATCGCGGATGTAGTATTTCACAACATTCCTGGCTGGTCGGCCCCACTTCTCGGTGGGAACATTAGATACGTTTATAACGTAGTATAACCTAACCTAACCCATCTAGATCCTCGCTAATAATGTTTCACAGAATCCCATTCATGTCTTCCCGTACGTCTCGGTGCGGACATTATATACGTCTATAAATTTATATATCCTAACCTAAGGCAACTTAACATCTCGGATGTAGAATTTTCCAACATTTCTGGCGGGTCGGCCCCTACTTCTCGGTGGGAACATATATATACGTCTATAACGTAATATAACCTAACCTAACCCATCTAGACCCTCGCTGGTAATGTTTTACAAAATCCCGGTCGTGTCGGCCCGTACTTCTCGGTGGGGACATTGTTTACGTCTATGACGTTATATATCCTAACCTAAGGGAACCTAACATCACGGATGTAGTATTTCACAACATTCCTGGCTGGTCGGCCCCACTTCTCGGTGGGAACATTAGATACGTTTATAACGTAGTATAACCTAACCTAACCCATCGAGACCCTCGCTGGTAATGTTTCACAGAGTCCCGTTCATGTCTTCCCGTACGTCTCGGTGCGGACATTATATACGTCTATAAATTTATATATCCTAACCTAAGGCAACTGAACATATCGGATGTAGTATTTTCCAACATTCCTGGCGGGTCGCCTCCTACTTCTCGGTGGGCACATTATATACGTCTATATCGTAATATGACCTAACCTAACCCATCTAGACCCTCGCTGGTAATGTTTTACAAAATCCCGGTCGTGTCGGTCCGTACTTTTCCGTGGGTACCTCATATACGTCTATAACTTTATATATCCCATCCTGAGGGAACCTAACATCTCGGTTGTAGTATTTTCCAACATTCCTGGCGGGTCGGCCCCTACTTCTCGGTGGGATCATTATATACGTCTATAACGTAATATAACCTAACCTAACACATCTAGCCCGTAGCTGGGAATGTTTTACAGAATCCCGGTCCTGTCGTCCCGTACGTCTCGGTGCGGACATTATATACGTCTATAAATTTATATATCCTAACCTAAGGCAACTTAACATCTCGGATGTAGAATTTTCCAACATTTCTGGCGGGTCGGCCCCTACTTCTCGGTGGGAACATATATATACGTCTATAACGTAATATAACCTAACCTAACCCATCTAGACCCTCGCTGGTAATGTTTTACAAAATCCCGGTCGTGTCGGCCCGTACTTCTCGGTGGGGACATTGTTTACGTCTATAACGTTATATATCCTAACCTAAGGGAACCTAACATCACGGATGTAGTATTTCACAACATTCCTGGCTGGTCGGCCCCACTTCTCGGTGGGAACATTAGATACGTTTATAACGTAGTATAACCTAACCTAACCCATCTAGACCCTCGCTGGTAATGTTTCACAGAATCCCGTTCATGTCTTCCCGTACGTCCCGGTGCGGACATTATATACGTCTATATCGTTATATATCCTAACCAAAGGCAAGTTAACATCTCGGATGTAGAATTTCCCAAAATTTCTGGCGGGTCGGCCCCTACTTCTCGGTTGGAACATTATATACGTCTATAACGTAATATAACCTAACCTAACCCATCTAGACCCTCGCTGGTAATGTTTCACAGAATCCCGTTCATGTCTTCCCGTACGTCTCGGTGCGGACATTATATACGTCTATAAATTTATATATCCTAACCTAAGGCAACTGAACATCTCGGATGTAGAATTTTCCAACATTTCTGGCGGGTCGGCCCCTACTTCTCGGTGGGATCATTATATACGTGTATAGCGTAATATAACCTAACCTAACACATCTAGCCCCTAGCTGGGAATGTTTTACAGAATCCCGGTCGTGTCGCCCCGTACGTCTCGGTGCGGACATTATATACGTCTATAACGTTATATATCCTAACCTAAGGCAACTTAACATCTCGGATGTAGAATTTTCCAACATTTCTGGCGGGTCGGCCCCTACTTCTCGGTGGGAACATTATATACGTCTATAACGTAATATAACCTAACCTAACCCACCTAGACCCTCGCCGGTAATGTTTCACAGAATCCCATTCCTGTCTTCCTGTACGTCTCGGTGCGGACATTATATACGTCTATAAATTTATATATCCTAACCTAAGGGAAACTAACATCTCGGATGTAGTATTTTCCAACATTCCTGGCGGGTAGGCGCCTACTTCTCGGTGGGCACACTATATACGTCTATATCGTAATATAACCTAACCTAACCCATCTAGACCCCCGCTGGTAATGTTTTACAAAATCCCAGTCGTGTCGGCCCGTACGTCTCGGTGCGGACATTATATACGTCTATAAATTTATATATCCTAACCTAAGGCAACTTAACATCTCGGATGTAGTATTTTCCAACATTCCTGGCGGGTCGGCCCCTCCTTCTCGGTGGGCACACTATATATGTCTATATCGTAATATAACCTAACCTAACCCATCTAGACCCCCGCTGGTAATGTTTTACAAAATCCCAGTCGTGTCGGCCCGTACGTCTCGGTGCGGACATTATATACGTCTATAAATTTATATATCCTAACCTAAGGCAACTTAACATCTCGGATGTAGAATTTTCCAACATTTGTAGCGGGTCGGCGCCTACTTCTCGGTGGGAAGATATATATACGTCTATAACGTAATATAACCTAACCTAACCCATCTAGACCCTCGCTGGTAATGTTTTACAAAATCCCGGTCGTGTCGGCCCGTACTTCTCGGTGGGGACATTGTTTACGTCTATAACGTTATATATCCTAACCTAAGGGAACCTAACATCGCGGATGTAGTATTTCACAACATTCCTGGCTGGTCGGCCCCACTTCTCGGTGGGAACATTAATGCGTTTATAACGTTAGTATAACCTAACCTAACCCATCGAGACCCTCGCTGGTAATGTTTCACAGAATCCCGCTCATGTCTTCCCGTACGTCTCGGTGCGGACATTATATACGTCTATAAATTTATATATCCTAACCTAAGGCAACTGAACATCTCGGATGTAGTATTTTCCAACATTCCTGGCGGGTCGGCCCCTACTTCTCGGTGGGCACACTATATACGTCTATATCGTAATATAACCTAACCTAACCCATCTAGACCCCCGCTGGTAATGTTTTACAAAATCCCAGTCGTGTCGGCCCGTACGTCTCGGTGCGGACATTATATACGTCTATAAATTTATATATCCTAACCTAAGGCAACTTAACACCTCGGATGTAGAATTTTCCAACATTTCTGGCGGGTCGGCCCCTACTTCTCGGTGGGAACATATATATTCGTCTATAACGTAATATAACCTAACCTAACCCATCTAGACCCTCGCTGGTAATGTTTTACAAAATCCCGGTCGTGTCGGCCCGTACTTCTCGGTGGGGACATTGTTTACGTCTATAACGTTATATATCCTAACCTAAGGGAACCTAACATCACGGATGTAGTATTTCACAACATTCCTGGCTGGTCGGCCCCACTTCTCGGTGGGAACATTAGATACGTTTATAACGTAGTATAACCTAACCTAACCCATCGAGACCCTCGCTGGTAATGTTTCACAGAGTCCCGTTCATGTCTTCCCGTACGTCTCGGTGCGGACATTATATACGTCTATAAATTTATATATCCTAACCTAAGGCAACTGAACATATCGGATGTAGTATTTTCCAACATTCCTGGCGGGTCGCCTCCTACTTCTCGGTGGGCACATTATATACGTCTATATCGTAATATGACCTAACCTAACCCATCTAGACCCTCGCTGGTAATGTTTTACAAAATCCCGGTCGTGTCGGTCCGTACTTTTCCGTGGGTACCTCATATACGTCTATAACTTTATATATCCCATCCTGAGGGAACCTAACATCTCGGATGTAGTATTTTCCAACATTCCTGGCGGGTCGGCCCCTACTTCTCGGTGGGATCATTATATACGTCTATAACGTAATATAACCTAACCTAACACATCTAGCCCGTAGCTGGGAATGTTTTACAGAATCCCGGTCCTGTCGTCCCGTACGTCTCGGTGCGGACATTATATACGTCTATAAATTTATATATCCTAACCTAAGGCAACTTAACATCTCGGATGTAGAATTTTCCAACATTTCTGGCGGGTCGGCCCCTACTTCTCGGTGGGAACATATATATACGTCTATAACGTAATATAACCTAACCTAACCCATCTAGACCCTCGCTGGTAATGTTTTACAAAATCCCGGTCGTGTCGGCCCGTACTTCTCGGTGGGGACATTGTTTACGTCTATAACGTTATATATCCTAACCTAAGGGAACCTAACATCACGGATGTAGTATTTCACAACATTCCTGGCTGGTCGGCCCCACTTCTCGGTGGGAACATTAGATACGTTTATAACGTAGTATAACCTAACCTAACCCATCTAGACCCTCGCTGGTAATGTTTCACAGAATCCCGTTCATGTCTTCCCGTACGTCCCGGTGCGGACATTATATACGTCTATATCGTTATATATCCTAACCAAAGGCAAGTTAACATCTCGGATGTAGAATTTCCCAAAATTTCTGGCGGGTCGGCCCCTACTTCTCGGTTGGAACATTATATACGTCTATAACGTAATATAACCTAACCTAACCCATCTAGACCCTCGCTGGTAATGTTTCACAGAATCCCGTTCATGTCTTCCCGTACGTCTCGGTGCGGACATTATATACGTCTATAAATTTATATATCCTAACCTAAGGCAACTGAACATCTCGGATGTAGAATTTTCCAACATTTCTGGCGGGTCGGCCCCTACTTCTCGGTGGGATCATTATATACGTGTATAGCGTAATATAACCTAACCTAACACATCTAGCCCCTAGCTGGGAATGTTTTACAGAATCCCGGTCGTGTCGCCCCGTACGTCTCGGTGCGGACATTATATACGTCTATAACGTTATATATCCTAACCTAAGGCAACTTAACATCTCGGATGTAGAATTTTCCAACATTTCTGGCGGGTCGGCCCCTACTTCTCGGTGGGAACATTATATACGTCTATAACGTAATATAACCTAACCTAACCCACCTAGACCCTCGCTGGTAATGTTTCACAGAATCCCATTCCTGTCTTCCTGTACGTCTCGGTGCGGACATTATATACGTCTATAAATTTATATATCCTAACCAAAGGGAACCTAACATCTCGGATGTAGTATTTTCCAACATTCCTGGCGGGTAGGCGCCTACTTCTCGGTGGGCACACTATATACGTCTATATCGTAATATAACCTAACCTAACCCATCTAGACCCCCGCTGGTAATGTTTTACAAAATCCCAGTCGTGTCGGCCCGTACGTCTCGGTGCGGACATTATATACGTCTATAAATTTATATATCCTAACCTAAGGCAACTTAACATCTCGGATGTAGTATTTTCCAACATTCCTGGCGGGTCGGCCCCTACTTCTCGGTGGGCACACTATATATGTCTATATCGTAATATAACCTAACCTAACCCATCTAGACCCCCGCTGGTAATGTTTTACAAAATCCCAGTCGTGTCGGCCCGTACGTCTCGGTGCGGACATTATATACGTCTATAAATTTATATATCCTAACCTAAGGCAACTTAACATCTCGGATGTAGAATTTTCCAACATTTCTAGCGGGTCGGCGCCTACTTCTCGGTGGGAAGATATATATACGTCTATAACGTAATATAACCTAACCTAACCCATCTAGACCCTCGCTGGTAATGTTTTACAAAATCCCGGTCGTGTCGGCCCGTACTTCTCGGTGGGGACATTGTTTACGTCTATAACGTTATATATCCTAACCTAAGGGAACCTAACATCGCGGATGTAGTATTTCACAACATTCCTGGCTGGTCGGCCCCACTTCTCGGTGGGAACATTAATGCGTTTATAACGTTAGTATAACCTAACCTAACCCATCGAGACCCTCGCTGGTAATGTTTCACAGAATCCCGCTCATGTCTTCCCGTACGTCTCGGTGCGGACATTATATACGTCTATAAATTTATATATCCTAACCTAAGGCAACTGAACATCTCGGATGTAGTATTTTCCAACATTCCTGGCGGGTCGGCCCCTACTTCTCGGTGGGCACACTATATACGTCTATATCGTAATATAACCTAACCTAACCCATCTAGACCCTCGCTGGTAATGTTTTACAAAATCCCGGTCGTGTCGGCCCGTACTTCTCGGTGGGGACATTGTCTACGTCTATAACGTTATATATCCTAAACTAAGGGAACCTAACATCACGGATGTTGTATTTCACAACATTCCTGGCTGGTCGGCCCCACTTCTCGGTGGGAACATTAGATACGTTTATAACGTAGTATAACCTAACCTAACCCATCGAGAACCTCGCTGGTAATGTTTCACAGAATCCCGCTCATGTCTTCCCGTACGTCTCGGTGCGGACATTATATACGTCTATAAATTTATATATCCTAACCTAAGGCAACTGAACATCTCGGATGTAGTATTTTCCAACATTTCTAGCGGGTCGGCGCCTACTTCTCGGTGGGAAGATATATATACGTCTATATCGTAATATGACCTAACCTAACCCATCTAGACCCTCGCTGGTAATGTTTTACAAAATCCCGGTCGTGTCGGTCCGTACTTTTCCGTGGGGACCTCATATACGTCTATAACTTTATATATCCTATCCTGAGGGAACCTAACATCTCGGATGTAGTATTTTCCAACATTCCTGGCGGGTCGGCCCCTACTTCTCGGTGGGATCATTATATACGTCTATAACGTAATATAACCTAACCTAACACATCTAGCCCGTAGCTGGGAATGTTTTACAGAATCCCGGTCCTGTCGTCCCATACGTCTCGGTGCGGATATTATATACGTCTATAACGTTATATATCCTAACCTAAGGCAACTTAACATCTCGGATGTAGAATTTCCCAAAATTTCTGGCGGGTCGGCCCCTACTTCTCGGTTGGAGCATTATATACGTCTATAACGTAATATAACCTAACCTAACCCATCTAGACCCTCGCTGGTAATGTTTCACAGAATCCCGTTCATGTCTTCCCGTACGTCTCTGTGCGGACATTATATACGTCTATAAATTTATATATCCTAACCTAAGGCAACTGAACATCTCGGATGTAGAATTTTCCAACATTTCTGGCGGGTCGGCCCCTACTTCGCGGTGGGATCATTATATACGTCTATAGCGTAATATAACCTAACCTAACACATCTAGCCCCTAGCTGGGAATGTTTTACAGAATCCCGGTCGTGTCGCCCCGTACGTCTCGGTGCGGACATTATATACGTCTATAACGTTATATATTCTAACCTAAGGCAACTTAACATCTCGGATGTAGAATTTTCCAACATTTCTGGCGGGTCGGCCCCTACTTCTCGGTGGGAACATTATATACGTCTATAACGTAATATAACCTAACCTAACCCACCTAGACCCTCGCTGGTAATGTTTCACAGAATCCCATTCCTGTCTTCCTGTACGTCTCGGTGCGGACATTATATACGTCTATAAATTTATATATCCTAACCTAAGGGAACCTAACATCTCGGATGTAGTATTTTCCAACATTCCTGGCGGGTCGGAACCGACTTCTCGGTGGGCACACTATATATGTCTATATCGTAATATAACCTAACCTAACCCATCTAGACCCCCGCTGGTAATGTTTTACAAAATCCCAGTCGTGTCGGCCCGTACGTCTCGGTGCGGACATTATATACGTCTATAAATTTATATATCCTAACCTAAGGCAACTTAACATCTCGGATGTAGAATTTTCCAACATTCCTGGCTGGTCGGCCCCACTTCTCGGTGGGAACATTAGATACGTTTATAACGTAGTATAACCTAACCTAACCCATCTAGATCCTCGCTGGTAATGTTTCACAGAATCCCATTCATGTCTTCCCGTACGTCTCGGTGCGGACATTATATACGTCTATAAATTTATATATCCTAACCTAAGGCAACTTAACATCTCGGATGTAGAATTTTCCAACATTTCTGGCGGATCGGCCCCTACTTCTCTGTGGGAACATATATATACGTCTATAACGTAATATAACCTAACCTAACCCATCTAGACCCTCGCTGGTAATGTTTTACAAAATCCCGGTCGTGTCGGCCCGTACTTCTCGGTGGGGACATTGTTTACGTCTATAACGTTATATATCCTAACCTAAGGGAACCTAACATCACGGATGTAGTATTTCACAACATTCCTGGCTGGTCGGCCCCACTTCTCGGTGAGAACATTAGATACGTTTATAACGTAGTATAACCTAACCTAACCCATCGAGACCCTCGCTGGTAATGTTTCACAGAGTCCCGTTCATGTCTTCCCGTACGTCTCGGTGCGGACATTATATACGTCTATAAATTTATATATCCTAACCTAAGGCAACTGAACATCTCGGATGTAGTATTTTCCAACATTCCTGGCGGGTCGCCTCCTACTTCTCGGTGGGCACATTATATACGTCTATATCGTAATATGACCTAACCTAACCCATCTAGACCCTCGCTGGTAATGTTTTACAAAATCCCGGTCGTGTCGGTCCGTACTTTTCCGTGGGGACCTCATATACGTCTATAACTTTATATATCCCATCCTGAGGGAACCTAACATCTAGGATGTAGTATTTTCCAACATTCCTGGCGGGTCGGCCCCTACTTCTCGGTGGGATCATTATATACGTCTATAACGTAATATAACCTAACCTAACACATCTAGCCCGTAGCTGGGAATGTTTTACAGAATCCCGGTCCTGTCGTCCCGTACGTCTCGGTGCGGACATTATATACGTCTATAAATTTATATATCCTAACCTAAGGCAACTTAACATCTCGGATGTAGAATTTTCCAACATTTCTAGCGGGTCGGCGCCTACTTCTCGGTGGGAAGATATATATACGTCTGTAACGTAATATAACCTAACCTAACCCATCTAGACCCTCGCTGGTAATGTTTTACAAAATCCCGGTCGTGTCGGCCCGTACTTCTCGGTGGGGACATTGTTTACGTCTATAACGTTATATATCCTAACCTAAGGGAACCTAACATCGCGGATGTAGTATTTCACAACATTCCTGGCTGGTCGGCCCCACTTCTCGGTGGGAACATTAGATACGTTTATAACGTAGTATAACCTAACCTAACCCATCTAGATCCTCGCTGGTAATGTTTCACAGAATCCCATTCATGTCTTCCCGTACGTCTCGGTGCGGACATTATATACGTCTATAAATTTATATATCCTAACCTAAGGCAACTTAACATCTCGGATGTAGAATTTTCCAACATTTCTGGCGGGTCGGCCCCTACTTCTCGGTGGGAACATATATATACGTCTATAACGTAATATAACCTAACCTAACCCATCTAGACCCTCGCTGGTAATGTTTTACAAAATCCCGGTCGTGTCGGCCCGTACTTCTCGGTGGGGACATTGTTTACGTCTATAACGTTATATATCCTAACCTAAGGGAACCTAACATCGCGGATGTAGTATTTCACAACATTCCTGGCTGGTCGGCCCCACTTCTCGGTGGGAACATTAATGCGTTTATAACGTTAGTATAACCTAACCTAACCCATCGAGACCCTCGCTGGTAATGTTTCACAGAATCCCGCTCATGTCTTCCCGTACGTCTCGGTGCGGACATTATATACGTCTATAAATTTATATATCCTAACCTAAGGCAACTGAACATCTCGGATGTAGTATTTTCCAACATTCCTGGCGGGTCGGCCCCTACTTCTCGGTGGGCACACTATATACGTCTATATCGTAATATAACCTAACCTAACCCATCTAGACCCCCGCTGGTAATGTTTTACAAAATCCCAGTCGTGTCGGCCCGTACGTCTCGGTGCGGACATTATATACGTCTATAAATTTATATATCCTAACCTAAGGCAACTTAACACCTCGGATGTAGAATTTTCCAACATTTCTGGCGGGTCGGCCCCTACTTCTCGGTGGGAACATATATATTCGTCTATAACGTAATATAACCTAACCTAACCCATCTAGACCCTCGCTGGTAATGTTTTACAAAATCCCGGTCGTGTCGGCCCGTACTTCTCGGTGGGGACATTGTCTACGTCTATAACGTTATATATCCTAACCTAAGGGAACCTAACATCACGGATGTTGTATTTCACAACATTCCTGGCTGGTCGGCCCCACTTCTCGGTGGGAACATTAGATACGTTTATAACGTAGTATAACCTAACCTAACCCATCGAGACCCTCGCTGGTAATGTTTCACAGAATCCCGCTCATGTCTTCCCGTACGTCTCGGTGCGGACATTATATACGTCTATAAATTTATATATCCTAACCTAAGGCAACTGAACGTCTCGGATGTAGTATTTTCCAACATTTCTAGCGGGTCGGCGCCTACTTCTCGGTGGGAAGATATATATACGTCTATATCGTAATATGACCTAACCTAACCCATCTAGACCCTCGCTGGTAATGTTTTACAAAATCCCGGTCGTGTCGGTCCGTACTTTTCCGTGGGGACCTCATATACGTCTATAACTTTATATATCCTATCCTGAGGGAACCTAACATCTCGGATGTAGTATTTTCCAACATTCCTGGCGGGTCGGCCCCTACTTCTCGGTGGGATCATTATATACGTCTATAACGTAATATAACCTAACCTAACACATCTAGCCCGTAGCTGGGAATGTTTTACAGAATCCCGGTCCTGTCGTCCCATACGTCTCGGTGCGGACATTATATACGTCTATAACGTTATATATCCTAACCTAAGGCAACTTAACATCTCGGATGTAGAATTTCCCAAAATTTCTGGCGGGTCGGCCCCTACTTCTCGGTTGGAGCATTATATACGTCTATAACGTAATATAACCTAACCTAACCCATCTAGACCCTCGCTGGTAATGTTTCACAGAATCCCGTTCATGTCTTCCCGTACGTCTCTGTGCGGACATTATATACGTCTATAAATTTATATATCCTAACCTAAGGCAACTGAACATCTCGGATGTAGAATTTTCCAACATTTCTGGCGGGTCGGCCCCTACTTCGCGGTGGGATCATTATATACGTCTATAGCGTAATATAACCTAACCTAACACATCTAGCCCCTAGCTGGGAATGTTTTACAGAATCCCGGTCGTGTCGCCCCGTACGTCTCGGTGCGGACATTATATACGTCTATAACGTTATATATTCTAACCTAAGGCAACTTAACATCTCGGATGTAGAATTTTCCAACATTTCTGGCGGGTCGGCCCCTACTTCTCGGTGGGAACATTATATACGTCTATAACGTAATATAACCTAACCTAACCCACCTAGACCCTCGCTGGTAATGTTTCACAGAATCCCATTCCTGTCTTCCTGTACGTCTCGGTGCGGACATTATATACGTCTATAAATTTATATATCCTAACCTAAGGGAACCTAGCATCTCGGATGTAGTATTTTCCAACATTCCTGGCGGGTCGGAACCGACTTCTCGGTGGGCACACTATATATGTCTATATCGTAATATAACCTAACCTAACCCATCTAGACCCCCGCTGGTAATGTTTTACAAAATCCCAGTCGTGTCGGCCCGTACGTCTCGGTGCGGACATTATATACGTCTATAAATTTATATATCCTAACCTAAGGCAACTTAACATCTCGGATGTAGAATTTTCCAACATTCCTGGCTGGTCGGCCCCACTTCTCGGTGGGAACATTAGATACGTTTATAACGTAGTATAACCTAACCTAACCCATCTAGATCCTCGCTGGTAATGTTTCACAGAATCCCATTCATGTCTTCCCGTACGTCTCGGTGCGGACATTATATACGTCTATAAATTTATATATCCTAACCTAAGGCAACTTAACATCTCGGATGTAGAATTTTCCAACATTTCTGGCGGGTCGGCCCCTACTTCTCGGTGGGAACATATATATACGTCTATAACGTAATATAACCTAACCTAACCCATCTAGACCCTCGCTGGTAATGTTTTACAAAATCCCGGTCGTGTCGGCCCGTACTTCTCGGTGGGGACATTGTTTACGTCTATAACGTTATATATCCTAACCTAAGGGAACCTAACATCACGGATGTAGTATTTCACAACATTCCTGGCTGGTCGGCCCCACTTCTCGGTGGGAACATTAGATACGTTTATAACGTAGTATAACCTAACCTAACCCATCGAGACCCTCGCTGGTAATGTTTCACAGAGTCCCGTTCATGTCTTCCCGTACGTCTCGGTGCGGACATTATATACGTCTATAAATTTATATATCCTAACCTAAGGCAACTGAACATCTCGGATGTAGTATTTTCCAACATTCCTGGCGGGTCGCCTCCTACTTCTCGGTGGGCACATTATATACGTCTATATCGTAATATGACCTAACCTAACCCATCTAGACCCTCGCTGGTAATGTTTTACAAAATCCCGGTCGTGTCGGTCCGTACTTTTCCGTGGGGACCTCATATACGTCTATAACTTTATATATCCCATCCTGAGGGAACCTAACATCTCGGATGTAGTATTTTCCAACATTCCTGGCGGGTCGGCCCCTACTTCTCGGTGGGATCATTATATACGTCTATAACGTAATATAACCTAACCTAACACATCTAGCCCGTAGCTGGGAATGTTTTACAGAATCCCGGTCCTGTAGTCCCGTACGTCTCGGTGCGGACATTATATACGTCTATAAATTTATATATCCTAACCTAAGGCAACTTAACATCTCGGATGTAGAATTTTCCAACATTTCTAGCGGGTCGGCGCCTACTTCTCGGTGGGAAGATATATATACGTCTGTAACGTAATATAACCTAACCTAACCCATCTAGACCCTCGCTGGTAATGTTTTACAAAATCCCGGTCGTGTCGGCCCGTACTTCTCGGTGGGGACATTGTTTACGTCTATAACGTTATATATCCTAACCTAAGGGAACCTAACATCGCGGATGTAGTATTTCACAACATTCCTGGCTGGTCGGCCCCACTTCTCGGTGGGAACATTAGATACGTTTATAACGTAGTATAACCTAACCTAACCCATCTAGATCCTCGCTGGTAATGTTTCACAGAATCCCATTCATGTCTTCCCGTACGTCTCGGTGCGGACATTATATACGTCTATAAATTTATATATCCTAACCTAAGGCAACTTAACATCTCGGATGTAGAATTTTCCAACATTTCTGGCGGGTCGGCCCCTACTTCTCTGTGGGAACATATATATACGTCTATAACGTAATATAACCTAACCTAACCCATCTAGACCCTCGCTGGTAATGTTTTACAAAATCCCGGTCGTGTCGGCCCGTACTTCTCGGTGGGGACATTGTTTACGTCTATAACGTTATATATCCTAACCTAAGGGAACCTAACATCACGGATGTAGTATTTCACAACATTCCTGGCTGGTCGGCCCCACTTCTCGGTGGGAACATTAGATACGTTTATAACGTAGTATAACCTAACCTAACCCATCGAGACCCTCGCTGGTAATGTTTCACAGAGTCCCGTTCATGTCTTCCCGTACGTCTCGGTGCGGACATTATATACGTCTATAAATTTATATATCCTAACCTAAGGCAACTGAACATCTCGGATGTAGTATTTTCCAACATTCCTGGCGGGTCGCCTCCTACTTCTCGGTGGGCACATTATATACGTCTATATCGTAATATGACCTAACCTAACCCATCTAGACCCTCGCTGGTAATGTTTTACAAAATCCCGGTCGTGTCGGTCCGTACTTTTCCGTGGGGACCTCATATACGTCTATAACTTTATATATCCCATCCTGAGGGAACCTAACATCTCGGATGTAGTATTTTCCAACATTCCTGGCGGGTCGGCCCCTACTTCTCGGTGGGATCATTATATACGTCTATAACGTAATATAACCTAACCTAACACATCTAGCCCGTAGCTGGGAATGTTTTACAGAATCCCGGTCCTGTCGTCCCGTACGTCTCGGTGCGGACATTATATACGTCTATAAATTTATATATCCTAACCTAAGGCAACTTAACATCTCGGATGTAGAATTTTCCAACATTTCTGGCGGGTCGGCCCCTACTTCTCGGTGGGAACATTATATACGTCTATAACGTAATATAACCTAACCTAACCCACCTAGACCCTCGCTGGTAATGTTTCACAGAATCCCATTCCTGTCTTCCTGTACGTCTCGGTGCGGACATTATATACGTCTATAAATTTATATATCCGAACCTAAGGGAACCTAACATCTCGGATGTAGTATTTTCCAACATTCCTGGCGGGTCGGAACCGACTTCTCGGTGGGCACACTATATATGTCTATATCGTAATATAACCTAACCTAACCCATCTAGACTCCCGCTGGTAATGTTTTACAAAATCCCAGTCGTGTCGGCCCGTACGTCTCGGTGCGGACATTATATACGTCTATAAATTTATATATCCTAACCTAAGGCAACTTAACATCTCGGATGTAGAATTTTCCAACATTTCTAGCGGGTCGGCGCCTACTTCTCGGTGGGAAGATATATATACGTCTGTAACGTAATATAACCTAACCTAACCCATCTAGACCCTCGCTGGTAATGTTTTACAAAATCCCGGTCGTGTCGGCCCGTACTTGTCGGTGGGGACATTGTTTACGTCTATAACGTTATATATCCTAACCTAAGGGAACCTAACATCGCGGATGTAGTATTTCACAACATTCCTGGCTGGTCGGCCCCACTTCTCGGTGGGAACATTAGATACGTTTATAACGTAGTATAACCTAACCTAACCCATCTAGATCCTCGCTGGTAATGTTTCACAGAATCCCATTCATGTCTTCCCGTACGTCTCGGTGCGGACATTATATACGTCTATAAATTTATATATCCTAACCTAAGGCAACTTAACATCTCGGATGTAGAATTTTCCAACATTTCTGGCGGGTCGGCCCCTACTTCTCGGTGGGAATATATATATACGTCTATAACGTAATATAACCTAACCTAACCCATCTAGACCCTCGCTGGTAATGTTTTACAAAATCCCGGTCGTGTCGGCCCGTACTTCTCGGTGGGGACATTGTTTACGTCTATAACGTTATATATCCTAACCTAAGGGAACCTAACATCACGGATGTAGTATTTCACAACATTCCTGGCTGGTCGGCCCCACTTCTCGGTGGGAACATTAGATACGTTTATAACGTAGTATAACCTAACCTAACCCATCGAGACCCTCGCTGGTAATGTTTCACAGAGTCCCGTTCATGTCTTCCCGTACGTCTCGGTGCGGACATTATATACGTCTATAAATTTATATATCCTAACCTAAGGCAACTGAACATCTCGGATGTAGAATTTTCCAACATTTCTGGCGGGTCGGCCCCTACTTCTCGGTGGGATCATTATATACGTGTATAGCGTAATATAACCTAACCTAACACATCTAGCCCCTAGCTGGGAATGTTTTACAGAATCCCGGTCGTGTCGCCCCGTACGTCTCGGTGCGGACATTATATACGTCTATAACGTTATATATCCTAACCTAAGGCAACTTAACATCTCGGATGTAGAATTTTCCAACATTTCTGGCGGGTCGGCCCCTACTTCTCGGTGGGAACATTATATACGTCTACAACGTAATATAACCTAACCTAACCCACCTAGACCCTCGCTGGTAATGTTTCACAGTATCCCATTCCTGTCTTCCTGTACGTCTCGGTGCGGACATTATATACGTCTATAAATTTATATATCCTAACCTAAGGGAACCTAACATCTGGGATGTAGTATTTTCCAACATTCCTGGCGGGTCGGCCCCTACTTCTCGGTGGGCACACTATATACGTCTATATCGTAATATAACCTAACCTAACCCATCTAGACCCCCGCTGGTAATGTTTTACAAAATCCCAATCGTGTTGGCCCGTACGTCTCGGTGCGGACATTATATACGTCTATAAATTTATATATCCTAACCTAAGGCAACTTAACATCTCGCATGTAGAATTTTCCAACATTTCTGGCGGGTCGGCCCCTACTTCTGGGTGGGAACATATATATACGTCTATAACGTAATATAACCTAACCTAACCCATCTAGACCCTCGCTGGTAATGTTTTACAAAATCCCGGTCGTGTCGGCCCGTACTTCTCGGTGGGGACATTAATTACGTCTATAACGTTATATATCCTAACCTAAGGGAACCTAACATCACGCATGTAGTATTTCACAACATTCCTGGCTGTTCGGCCCCACTTCTCGGTGGGAACATTAGATACGTTTATAACGTAGTATAACCTAACCTAACCCATCTAGACCCTCGCTGGTAATGTTTCACAGAATCCCGTTCATGTCTTCCCGTACGTCTCGGTGCGGACATTATATACGTCTATAAATTTGTATATCCTAACCTAAGGCAACTGAACATCTCGGATGTAGTATTTTCCAACATTCCTGGCGGGTCGCCTCCTACTTCTCGGTGGGCACATTATATACGTCTATATCGTAATATGACCTAACCTAACCCATCTAGACCCTCGCTGGTAATGTTTTACAAAATCCCGGTCGTGTCGGTCCGTACTTTTCCGTGGGGACCTCATATACGTCTATAACTTTATATATCCCATCCTGAGGGAACCTAACATCTCGGATGTAGTATTTTCCAACATTCCTGGCGGGTCGGCCCCTACTTCTCGGTGGGATCATTATATACGTCTATAACGTAATATAACCTAACCTAACACATCTAGCCCGTAGCTGGGAATGTTTTACAGAATCCCGGTCCTGTCGTCCCGTACGTCTCGGTGCGGACATTATATACGTCTATAAATTTATATATCCTAACCTAAGGCAACTTAACATCTCGGATGTAGAATTTTCCAACATTTCTGGCGGGTCGGCCCCTACTTCTCGGTGGGAACATTATATACGTCTATAACGTAATATAACCTAACCTAACCCACCTAGACCCTCGCTGGTAATGTTTCACAGAATCCCATTCCTGTCTTCCTGTACGTCTCGGTGCGGACATTATATACGTCTATAAATTTATATATCCTAACCTAAGGGAACCTAACATCTCGGATGTAGTATTTTCCAACATTCCTGGCGGGTCGGAACCGACTTCTCGGTGGGCACACTATATATGTCTATATCGTAATATAACCTAACCTAACCCATCTAGACCCCCGCTGGTAATGTTTTACAAAATCCCGGTCGTGTCGGTCCGTACTTTTCCGTGGGGACCTCATATACGTCTATAACTTTATATATCCCATCCTGAGGGAACCTAACATCTCGGATGTAGTATTTTCCAACATTCCTGGCGGGTCGGCCCCTACTTCTCGGTGGGATCATTATATACGTCTATAGCGTAATATAACCTAACCTAACACATCTAGCCCCTAGCTGGGAATGTTTTACAGAATCCCGGTCGTGTCGCCCCGTACGTCTCGGTGCGGACATTATATACGTCTATAACGTTATATATTCTAACCTAAGGCAACTTAACATCTCGGATGTAGAATTTTCCAACATTTCTGGCGGGTCGGCCCCTACTTCTCGGTGGGAACATTATATACGTCTATAACGTAATATAACCTAACCTAACCCACCTAGACCCTCGCTGGTAATGTTTCACAGAATCCCATTCCTGTCTTCCTGTACGTCTCGGTGCGGACATTATATACGTCTATAAATTTATATATCCTAACCTAAGGGAACCTAACATCTCGGATGTAGTATTTTCCAACATTCCTGGCGGGTCGGAACCGACTTCTCGGTGGGCACACTATATATGTCTATATCGTAATATAACCTAACCTAACCCATCTAGACCCCCGCTGGTAATGTTTTACAAAATCCCAGTCGTGTCGGCCCGTACGTCTCGGTGCGGACATTATATACGTCTATAAATTTATATATCCTAACCTAAGGCAACTTAACATCTCGGATGTAGAATTTTCCAACATTCCTGGCTGGTCGGCCCCACTTCTCGGTGGGAACATTAGATACGTTTATAACGTAGTATAACCTAACCTAACCCATCTAGATCCTCGCTGGTAATGTTTCACAGAATCCCATTCATGTCTTCCCGTACGTCTCGGTGCGGACATTATATACGTCTATAAATTTATATATCCTAACCTAAGGCAACTTAACATCTCGGATGTAGAATTTTCCAACATTTCTAGCGGGTCGGCGCCTACTTCTCGGTGGGAAGATATATATACGTCTGTAACGTAATATAACCTAACCTAACCCATCTTGACCCTCGCTGGTAATGTTTTACAAAATCCCGGTCGTGTCGGCCCGTACTTCTCGGTGGGGACATTGTTTACGTCTATAACGTTATATATCCTAACCTAAGGGAACCTAACATCGCGGATGTAGTATTTCACAACATTCCTGGCTGGTCGGCCCCACTTCTCGGTGGGAACATTAGATACGTTTATAACGTAGTATAACCTAACCTAACCCATCTAGATCCTCGCTGGTAATGTTTCACAGAATCCCATTCATGTCTTCCCGTACGTCTCGGTGCGGACATTATATACGTCTATAAATTTATATATCCTAACCTAAGGCAACTTAACATCTCGGATGTAGAATTTTCCAACATTTCTGGCGGGTCGGCCCCTACTTCTCGGTGGGAACATATATATACGTCTATAACGTAATATAACCTAACCTAACCCATCTAGACCCTCGCTGGTAATGTTTTACAAAATCGCGGTCGTGTCGGCCCGTACTTCTCGGTGGGGACATTGTTTACGTCTATAACGTTATATATCCTAACCTAAGGGAACCTAACATCACGGATGTAGTATTTCACAACATTCCTGGCTGGTCGGCCCCACTTCTCGGTGGGAACATTAGATACGTTTATAACGTAGTATAACCTAACCTAACCCATCGAGACCCTCGCTGGTAATGTTTCACAGAGTCCCGTTCATGTCTTCCCGTACGTCTCGGTGCGGACATTATATACGTCTATAAATTTATATATCCTAACCTAAGGCAACTGAACATCTCGGATGTAGAATTTTCCAACATTTCTGGCGGGTCGGCCCCTACTTCTCGGTGGGATCATTATATACGTGTATAGCGTAATATAACCTAACCTAACACATCTAGCCCCTAGCTGGGAATGTTTTACAGAATCCCGGTCGTGTCGCCCCGTACGTCTCGGTGCGGACATTATATACGTCTATAACGTTATATATCCTAACCTAAGGCAACTTAACATCTCGGATGTAGAATTTTCCAACATTTCTGGCGGGTCGGCCCCTACTTCTCGGTGGGAACATTATATACGTCTACAACGTAATATAACCTAACCTAACCCACCTAGACCCTCGCTGGTAATGTTTCACAGAATCCCATTCCTGTCTTCCTGTACGTCTCGGTGCGGACATTATATACGTCTATAAATTTATATATCCTAACCTAAGGGAACCTAACATCTGGGATGTAGTATTTTCCAACATTCCTGGCGGGTCGGCCCCTACTTCTCGGTGGGCACACTGTATACGTCTATATCGTAATATAACCTAACCTAACCCATCTAGACCCCCGCTGGTAATGTTTTACAAAATCCCAGTCGTGTCGGCCCGTACGTCTCGGTGCGGACATTATATACGTCTATAAATTTATATATCCTAACCTAAGGCAACTTAACATCTCGGATGTAGAATTTTCCAACATTTCTGGCGGGTCGGCCCCTACTTCTGGGTGGGAACATATATATACGTCTATAACGTAATATAACCTAACCTAACCCATCTAGACCCTCGCTGGTAATGTTTTACAAAATCCCGGTCGTGTCGGCCCGTACTTCTCGGTGGGGACATTAATTACGTCTATAACGTTATATATCCTAACCTAAGGGAACCTAACATCACGCATGTAGTATTTCACAACATTCCTGGCTGTTCGGCCCCACTTCTCGGTGGGAACATTAGATACGTTTATAACGTAGTATAACCTAACCTAACCAATCTAGACCCTCGCTGGTAATGTTTCACAGAATCCCGTTCATTTCTTCCCGTACGTCTCGGTGCGGACATTATATACGTCTATAAATTTGTATATCCTAACCTAAGGCAACTGAACATCTCGGATGTAGTACTTTCCAACATTCCTGGCGGGTCGGCCCCTACTTCTCGGTGGACACATTATATACGTCTATATCGTAATATAACCTAACCTAGCCCATCTAGACCCTCGCTGGTAATGTTTTACAAAATCCCGGTCGTGTCGGCCCGTACATCTCGGTGAGGACATTATATACGTCTATAACGTTATATATCCTAACCTAAGGGAACCTAACATCTCGGATGTTGTATTTTCCAACATTCCTGGCGGGTCGGCTCCTACTTCTCGGTGGGCACATTATATACGTCTATAACGTAATATAACCTAACCTAACACATCTAGCCCCTAGCTGGGAATGTTTTACAGAACCCCGGTCGTGTCGTCCCGTACGTCTCGGTGCGGACAATATATACGTCTATAACGTTATATATCCTAACCTAAGGCAACTTAACATCTCGGATGTAGAATTTTCCAACATTTCTGGCGTGTCGGCCCCTACTTCTCGGTGGGAACATTATATACGTCTATAACGTAATATAACCTAACCTAACCCACCTAGACCCTCGCTGGTAATGTTTCACATAATCCCGTTCATGTCTTCCCGTACGTCTCGGTGCGGACATTCAATACGTCTATAAATTTATATATCCTAACCTAAGGCAACTTAACATCTCGGATGTAGTATTTTCCAACATTCCTGGCGGGTCGGCCCCTACTTCGCGGTGGGCACATTGTATACTTCTATATCGTAATATAACCTAACCTAACCCATCTAGACCCTCGCTGGTAATGTTTCACAGAATCCCGGTCGTGTCGCCCCGTACGTCTCGGTGGGGACATTATATACGTCTATAACGTTATATATCCTAACCTAAGAGAATCTAACGTCTCGGATGTAGTATTTTCCAACATTCCTGGCGGGTCGGCCCCTACTTCTCGGTGGGATCATTATATACGTCTATAACGTAATATAACCTAACCTAACACATCTAGCCCGTAGCTGGGAATGTTTTACAGAATCCCGATCGTGTCGTCCCGTACGTCTCGCTGCGGACATTATATACGTCTATAACGTTATATATCCTAACCTAAGGCAAATTAACATCTCGGATGTAGAATTTTCCAACATTTCTGGCGGGTCGGCCCCTACTTCTCGGTTGGAACATTATATACGTCTATAACGTAATATAACCTAACCTAACCCACCGAGACCCTCGCTGGTAATGTTTCACAGAATCCCGTTCATGTCTTCCCGTACGTCTCGGTGCGGACTCTATATACGTCTATAAATTTATATATCCTAACCTAAGGCAACTGAACATCTCGGATGTAGAATTTTCCAACATTTCTGGCGGGTCGGCCCCTACTTCTCGGTGGGAACATTATATACGTCTATAACGTAATATAACCTAACCTAACCCACCTAGACCCTCGCTGGTAATGTTTCACAGAATACCGTTCATGTCTTCCTGTACGTCTTGGTGCGGACATTATATACGTCTATAAATTTATATATCCTAACCTAAGGGAACCTAACATCTCGGATGTAGTATTTTCCAACATTCCTGGCGGGTCGGCCCCTACTTCGCGGTGGGCACATTATATACTTCTATATCGTAATATAACCTAACCTAACCCATCTAGACCCTCGCTGGTAATGTTTCACAGAATCCCGGTCGTGTCGCCCCGTACGTCTCGGTGCGGACATTATATACGTCTATAACGTTATATATCCTAACCTAAGGCAACTTAACATCTCGGATGTAGAATTTTCCAACATTTCTGGCGGGTCGGCCCCTACTTCTCGGTGGGAACATTATATACGTCTATAACGTAATATAACCTAACCTAACCCACCTAGACCCTCGCTGGTAATGTTTCACAGAATCCCGTTCCTGTCTTCCTGTACGTCTCGGTGCGGACATTATATACGTCTATAAATTTATATATCCTAACCTAAGGGAACCTAACATCTCGGATGTAGTATTTTCCAACATTCCTGGCGGGTCGGCCCCTACTTCTCGGTGAGATCATTATATACGTCTATAGCGTAATATAACCTAACCTAACACATCTAGCCCCTAGCTGGGAATGTTTTACAGAATCCCAGTCGTGTCGGCCCGTACGTCTCGGTGCGGAGATTATATACGTCTATAAATTTATATATCCTAACCTAAGGCAACTTAACATCTCGGATGTAGAATTTTCCAACATTTCTGGCGGGTCGGCCCCTACTTCTCGGTGGGAACATATATATACGTCTATAACGTAATATAACCTAACCTAACCCATCTAGACCCTCGCTGGTAATGTTTTACAAAATCCCGGTCGTGTCGGCCCGTACTTCTCGGTGGGGACATTATATACGTCTATAACGTTATATATCCTAACCTAAGTGAACCTAACATCTCGGATGTAGTATTTTCCAACATTCCTGGCGGGTCGGCCCCTACTTCTCGGTGGGCACATTATATACGTCTATATCGTAATATAACCTAACCTAACCCACCTAGACCCTCGCTGGTAATGTTTCACAGAATCCCGTTCATGTCTTTCCGTACGTTTCGGTGCGGACATTATATACGTCTATAAATTTATATATCCTAACCTAAGGGAACCTAACATCACGGATGTAGTATTTTCCAACATTCCTGGCGGGTCGGTCCCTACTTCTCCGTGGGCACACTACATACGTCTATATCGTAATATAACCTAACCTAACCCATCTAGACCCCCGCTGGTAATGTTTTACAAAATCCCAGTCGTGTCGGCCCGTACGTCTCGTGCGGACATTATATATGTCTATAAATTTATATATCCTAACCTAAGGCAACTTAACGTCTCGGATGTAGAATTTTCCGACATTTCTGGCGGGTCGGCCCCTACTTCTCGGTGGGAACATATATATACGTCTATAACGTAATATAACCTAACCTAACCCACCTAGACCCTCGCTGGTAATGTTTCACAGAATCCCGTTCATGTCTTCCTGTACGTCTCGGTGCGGACATTATATACGTCTATAAATTTATATATCCTAACCTAAGGCAACTTAACATCTCGGATGTAGAATTTTCCAACATTTCTGGCGGGTCGGCCCCTACTTCTCGGTGGGAACATTATATACGTCTATAACGTAATATAACCTAACGTAACCCACCTAGACCCTGGCTGGTAATGTTTCACAGAATACCGTTCATGTCTTCCTGTACGTCTCGGTGCGGACATTATATACGTCTATAAATTTATATATCCTAACCTAAGGGAACCTAACATCTCGGATGTAGTATTTTCCAACATTCCTGGCGGGTCGGCCCCTACTTCTCGGTGGGCACACTACATACGTCTATATCGTAATATAACCTAACCTAACCCATCTAGACCCCCGCTGGTAAAGTTTTACAAAATCCCAGTCGTGTCGGCCCGTACGTCTCGGTGCGGACATTATATATGTCTATAAATTTATATATCCTAACCTAAGGCAACTTAACGTCTCGGATGTAGAAATTTCCAACATTTCTGGCGGGTCGGACCCTACTTCTCGGTGGGAACATATATATACGTCTATAACGTAATATAACCTAACCTAACCCACCTAGACCCTCGCTGGTAATGTTTCACAGAATCCCGTTCATGTCTTCCTGTACGTCTCGGTTCGGACATTATATACGTCTATAACGTTATATATCCTAACCTAAGTGAACCTAACATCTCGGATGTAGTATTTTCCAACATTCCTGGCGGGTCGGCCCCTACTTCTCGGTGGGCACATTATATACGTCTATATCGTATTATAACCTAACCTAACCCACCTAGACCCTCGCTGGTAATGTTTTACAAAATCCCGGTCGTGTCGGCCCGTACATCTCGGTGAGGACATTATATACGTCTATAAATTTATATATCCTAACCTAAGGGAACCTAACATCTCGGATGTAGTATTTCACAACATTCCTGGCTGTTCGGCCCCACTTCTCGGTGGGAACATTAGATACGTTTATAACGTAGTATAACCTAACCTAACCCATCTAGACCCTCGCTGGTAATGTTTTACAGAATCCCGGTCCTGTCGTCCCGTACGTCTCGGTGCGGACATTATATACGTCTATAACTTTATATATCCTAACCTAAGTGAACCTAACATCTCGGATGTAGTATTTTCCAACATTCCTGGCGGGTCGGCCCCTACTTCTCGGTGGGCACATTATATACGTCTATAACGTAATATAACCTAACCTAACCCACCTAGACCCTCGCTGGTAATGTTTCACAGAATCCCGTTCATGTCTTCCTGTACGTTTCGGTGCGGACATTATATACGTCTATAAATTTATATATCCTAACCTAAGGGAACCTAACATCTCGGATGTAGTATTTTCCAACATTCCTGGCGGGTCGGCCCCTACTTCTCGGTGGGCACACTACATACGTCTATATCGTAATATAACCTAACCTAACCCATCTAGACCCCCGCTGGTAATGTTTTACAAAATCCCAGTCGTGTCGGCCTGTACGTCTCGGTGCGGACACTATATATGTCTATAAATTTATATATCCTAACCTAAGGCAACTTAACGTCTCGGATGTAGAATTTTCCAACATTTCTGGCGGGTCGGCCCCTACTTCTCGGTGGGATCATTATATACGTCTATAACGTAATATAACCTAACCTAACACATCTAGCCCGTAGCTGGGAATGTTTTACAGAATCCCGGTCGTGTCGTCCCGTACGTCTCGGTGCGGACATTATATACGTCTATAACGTTATATATCCTAACCTAAGGCAACTTAACATCTCGGATGTAGAATTTTCCAAAATTTCTGGCGGGTCGGCCCCTACTTCTCGGTTGGAACATTATATACGTCTCTAACGTAATATAACCTAACCTAACCCATCTAGACCCTCGCTGGTAATGTTTCACAGAATCCCGGTCGTGTCGCCCCGTACGTCCCGGTGCGGACATTATATACGTCTATAACGTTATATATCCTAACCTAAGGCAACTTAACATCTCGGATGTAGAATTTTCCAACATTTCTGGCGGGTTGGCCCCTACTTCTCGGTGGGAACATTATATACGTCTATAACGTAATATAACCTAACCTAACCCACCTAGACCCTCGCTGGTAATGTTTCACAGAATCCCGTTCCTGTCTTCCTGTACGTCTCGGTGCGGACATTATATACGTCTATAAATTTATATATCCTAACCTAAGGGAACCTAACATCTCGGATGTAGTATTTTCCAACATTCCTGGCGGGTCGGCCCCTACTTCTCGGTGAGATCATTATATACGTCTATAGCGTAATATAACCTAACCTAACACATCTAGCCCGTAGCTGGGAATGTTTTACAGAATCCCGTTCATGTCTTCCTGTACGTTTCGGTGCGGACATTATATACGTCTATAAATTTATATATCCTAACCTAAGGGAACCTAACATCTCGGATGTAGTATTTTCCAACATTCCTGGCGGGTCGGCCCCTACTTCTCGGTGGGCACATTATATACGTCTATATCGTAATATAACCTAACCTAACCCATCTAGACCCTCGCTGGTAATGTTTTACAAAATCCCGGTCGTGTCGGCCCGTACTTCTCGGTGGGGACATTGTTTACGTCTATAACGTTATATATCCTAACCTAAGGGAACCTAACATCACGGATGTAGTATTTCACAACATTCCTGGCTGTTCGGCCCCACTTCTCGGTGGGAACATTAGATACGTTTATAACGTAGTATAACCTAACCTAACCCATCTAGACCCTCGCTGGTAATGTTTTACAGAATCCCGGTCCTGTCGTCCCGTACGTCTCGGTGCGGACATTATATACGTCTATAACTTTATATATCCTAACCTAAGTGAACCTAACATCTCGGATGTAGTATTTTCCAACATTCCTGGCGGGTCGGCCCCTACTTCTCGGTGGGCACATTATATACGTCTATAACGTAATATAACCTAACCTAACACATCTAGCCCGTAGCTGGGAATGTTTTACAGAATCCCGGTCGTGTCGTCCCGTACGTCTCGGTGCGGACATTATATACGTCTATAACGTTATATATCCTAACCTAAGGCAACTTAACATCTCGGATGTAGAATTTTCCAAAATTTCTGGCGGGTCGGCCCCTACTTCTCGGTTGGAACATTATATACGTCTCTAACGTAATATAACCTAACCTAACCCATCTAGACCCTCGCTGGTAATGTTTCACAGAATCCCGGTCGTGTCGCCCCGTACGTCCCGGTGCGGACATTATATACGTCTATAACGTTATATATCCTAACCTAAGGCAACTTAACATCTCGGATGTAGAATTTTCCAACATTTCTGGCGGGTTGGCCCCTACTTCTCGGTGGGAACATTATATACGTCTATAACGTAATATAACCTAACCTAACCCACCTAGACCCTCGCTGGTAATGTTTCACAGAATCCCGTTCCTGTCTTCCTGTACGTCTCGGTGCGGACATTATATACGTCTATAAATTTATATATCCTAACCTAAGGGAACCTAACATCTCGGATGTAGTATTTTCCAACATTCCTGGCGGGTCGGCCCCTACTTCTCGGTGAGATCATTATATACGTCTATAGCGTAATATAACCTAACCTAACACATCTAGCCCGTAGCTGGGAATGTTTTACAGAATCCCGTTCATGTCTTCCTGTACGTTTCGGTGCGGACATTATATACGTCTATAAATTTATATATCCTAACCTAAGGGAACCTAACATCTCGGATGTAGTATTTTCCAACATTCCTGGCGGGTCGGCCCCTACTTCTCGGTGGGCACATTATATACGTCTATATCGTAATATAACCTAACCTAACCCATCTAGACCCTCGCTGGTAATGTTTTACAAAATCCCGGTCGTGTCGGCCCGTACTTCTCGGTGGGGACATTGTTTACGTCTATAACGTTATATATCCTAACCTAAGGGAACCTAACATCACGGATGTAGTATTTCACAACATTCCTGGCTGTTCGGCCCCACTTCTCGGTGGGAACATTAGATACGTTTATAACGTAGTATAACCTAACCTAACCCATCTAGACCCTCGCTGGTAATGTTTTACAGAATCCCGGTTCTGTCGTCCCGTACGTCTCGGTGCGGACATTATATACGTCTATAACTTTATATATCCTAACCTAAGTGAACCTAACATCTCGGATGTAGTATTTTCCAACATTCCTGGCGGGTCGGCCCCTACTTCTCGGTGGGCACATTATATACGTCTATAACGTAATATAACCTAACCTAACCCACCTAGACCCTCGCTGGTAATGTTTCACAGAATCCCGTTCATGTCTTCCTGTACGTTTCGGTGCGGACATTATATACGTCTATAAATTTATATATCCTAACCTAAGGGAACCTAACATCTCGGATGTAGTATTTTCCAACATTCCTGGCGGGTCGGCCCCTACTTCTCGGTGGGCACACTACATACGTCTATATCGTAATATAACCTAACCTAACCCATCTAGACCCCCGCTGGTAATGTTTTACAAAATCCCAGTCGTGTCGGCCTGTACGTCTCGGTGCGGACATTATATATGTCTATAAATTTATATATCCTAACCTAAGGCAACTTAACGTCTCGGATGTAGAATTTTCCAACATTTCTGGCGGGTCGGCCCCTACTTCTCGGTGGGATCATTATATACGTCTATAACGTAATATAACCTAGCCTAACACATCTAGCCCGTAGCTGGGAATGTTTTACAGAATCCCGATCGTGTCGTCCCGTACGTCTCGGTGCGGACATTATATACGTCTATAACGTTATATATCCTAACCTAAGGCAACTTAACATCTCGGATGTAGAATTTTCCAACATTTCTGGCGGGTCGGCCCCTACTTCTCGGTTGGAACATTATATACGTCTATAACGTAATATAACCTAACCTAACCCACCTAGACCCTCGCTGGTAATGTTTCACAGAATCCCGTTCATGTCTTCCCGTACGTCTCGGTGCGGATATTATATACGTCTATAAATTTATATATCCTAACCTAAGGCAACTGATCATCTCGGATGTAGAATTTTCCAACATTTCTGGCGGGTCGGCCCCTACTTCTCGGTGGGAACATTATATACGTCTATAACGTAATATAACCTAACCTAACCCACCTAGACCCTCGCTGGTAATGTTTCACAGAATACCGTTCATGTCTTCCTGTACGTCTCGGTGCGGACATTATATACGTCTATAACGTTATATATCCTAACCTAAGTGAACCTAACATCTCGGATGTAGTATTTTCCAACATTCCTGCCGGGTCGGCCCCTACTTCTCGGTGGGCACATTATATACGTCTATATCGTAATATAACCTAACCTAACCCACCTAGACCCTCGCTGGTAATGTTTCACAGAATCCCGTTCATGTCTTCCCGTACGTCTCGGTGCGGACATTATATACGTCTATTAATTTATATATCCTAACCTAAGGGAACCTAATATCGCGGATGTAGTATTTTCCAACATTCCTGGCGGGTCGGCCCCTACTTCTCGGTGGGCACATTATATAGGTCTATATCGTAATATAACCTAACCTAATCCATCTAGACCATCGCTGGTAATGTTTTACAAAATCCCGGTCGTGTCTGCCCGTACTTCTCGGTGGGGACATTATATACGTCTATAACGTTATATATCCTAACCGAAGAGAATCTAACGTCTCGGATGTAGTATTTTCCAACATTCCTGGCGGGTCGGCCCCTACTTCTCGGTGGGATCATTATATACGTCTATAACGTAATATAACCTAACCTAACACATCTAGCCCGTAGCTGGGAATGTTTTACAGAATCCCGATCGTGTCGTCCCGTACGTCTCGGTGCGGACATTATATACGTCTATAACGTTATATATCCTAACCTAAGGCAACTCAACATCTCGGATATAGAATTTTCCAACATTTCTGGCGGGTCGGCCCCTACTTCTCGGTTGGAACATTATATACGTCTATAACGTAATATAACCTAACCTAACCCACCTAGACCCTCGCTGGTAATGTTTCACAGAATCCCGTTCATGTCTTCCCGTACGTCTCGGTGCGGACATTATATACGTCTATAAATTTATATATCCTAACCTAAGGCAACTGAACATCTCGGATGTAGAATTTTCCAACATTTCTGGCGGGTCGGCCCCTACTTCTCGGTGGGAACATTATATACGTCTATAACGTAATATAACCTAACCTAACCCACCTAGACCCTCGCTGGTAATGTTTCACAGAATACCGTTCATGTCTTCCTGTACGTCTCGGTGCGGACATTATATACGTCTATAAATTTATATATCCTAACCCAAGGGAACCTAACATCTCGGATGTAGTATTTTCCAACATTTCTGGCGGGTCGGCCCCTACTTCGCGGTGGGCACATTATATACATCTATAACGTAATATAACCTAACCTAACCCACCTAGACCCTCGCTGGTAATGTTTTACAAAATCCCGGTCTTGTCGGCCCGTACATCTCGGTGAGGACATTATATACGTCTATAACGTTATATATCCTAACCTAAGGGAACCTAACATCTCGGATGTTGTATTTTCCAACATTCCTGGCGGGTCGGCCCCTACTTCTCGGTGGGATCATTATATACGTCTATAGCGTAATATAACCTAACCTAACACATCTAGCCCCTAGCTAGGAATGTTTTACATAATCCCGGTCGTGTCGCCCCGTACGTCACGGTGCGGACATTATATACGTCTATAACGTTATATATCCTAACCTAAGGCAACTTAACATCTCGGATGTAGAATTTTCTAACATTTCTGGCGGGTCGGCCCCTACTTCTCGGTGGGAACATTATATACGTCTATAACGTAATATAACCTAACCTAACCCAGCCAGACCCTCGCTGGTAATGTTTCACAGAATCCCGTTCCTGTCTTCCTGTACGTCTCGGTGCGGACATTATATACGTCTATAAATTTATATAACCTAACCTAAGGGAACCTAACATCTCGGATGTAGTATTTTCCAACATTCCTGGCGGGTCGGCCCCTACTTCTCGGTGGGCAAATTATATACGTCTATATCGTAATATAACCTAACCTATCCCATCTAGACCCTCGCTGGTAATGTTTTACAGAATCCCGGTCGTGTCGTCCCGTACGTCTCGGTGCGGACATTATATACGTCTATAACGTTATATATCCTAACCTAAGGCAACTTAACATCTCGGATATAGAATTTTCCAACATTCCTGGCGGGTCGGCCCCTACTTCTCGGTGGGCACATTATATACTTCTATATCGTAATATCACCTAACCTAACCCATCTAGACCCTCGCTGGTAATGTTTCACAGAATCCCGGTCGTGTCGCCCCGTACGTCTCGGTGCGGACATTATATACGTCTATAACGTTATATATCCTAACCTAAGGCAACTGAACATCTCGGATGTAGAATTTTCCAACATTTCTGGCGGGTCGGCCCCTACTTCTCGGTGGGAACATTATATACGTCTATAACGTAATATAACCTAACCTAACCCACCTAGACCCTCGCTGGTAATGTTTCACAGAATCCCGTTCATGTCTTCCTGTACGTCTCGGTGCGGACATTATATACGTCTATAAATTTATATATCCTAACCTAAGGGAACCTAACATCTCGGATGTAGTATTTTCCAACATTCCTGGCGGGTCGGCCCCTACTTCTCGGTGGGATCATTATATACGTCTATAGCGTAATATAACCTAACCTAACACATCTAGCCCCTAGCTGGGAATGTTTTACAGAATCCCGGTCGTGTCGCCCCGTACGTCTCGGTGCGGACATTATATACGTCTATAACGTTATATATCCTAACCTAAGGCAACTTAACATCTCGGATGTAGAATTTTCCAACATTTCTGGCGGGTCGGCCCCTACTTCTCGGTGGGAACATTATATACGTCTATAGCGTAATATAACCTAACCTAACCCACCTAGACCCTCGCTGGTAATGTTTCACAGAATCCCGTTCCTGTCTTCCTGTACGTCTCGGTGCGGACATTATATACGTCTATAAATTTATATATCCTAACCTAAGGGAACCTAACATCTCGGATGTAGTATTTTCCAACATTCCTGGCGGGTCGGCCCCTACTTCTCGGTGGGCACACTACATACGTCTATATCGTAATATAACCTAACCTAACCCATCTAGACCCCCGCTGGTAATGTTTTACAAAATCCCAGTCGTGTCGGCCCGTACGTCTCGGTGCGGACATTATATATGTCTATCAATTTATATATCCTAACCTAAGGGAACCTAACATCTCGGATGTAGTATTTTCCAACATTCCTGGCGGGTCGGCCCCTACTTCTCGGTGGGATCATTATATACGTCTATAACGTAATATAACCTAACCTAACACATCTAGCCCGTAGCTGGGAATGTTTTACAGAATCCCGGTCGTGTCGTCCCGTACGTCTCGGTGCGGACATTATATACGTCTATAACGTTATATATCCTAACCTAAGGCAACATAACATCTCGGATGTAGAATTTTCCAACATTTCTGGCGGGTCGGCCCCTACTTCTCGGTGGGAACATTATATACGTCTATAACGTAATATAACCTAACCTAACCCACCTAGACCCTCGCTGGTAATGTTTCACAGAATCCCGTTCATGTCTTCCTGTACGTTTCGCTGCGGACATTATATACGTCTATAAATTTATATATCCTAACCTAAGGGAACCTAACATCTCGGATGTAGTATTTTCCAACATTCCTGGCGGGTCGGCCCCTACTTCTCGGTGGGCACATTATATACGTCTATATCGTAATATAACCTAACCTAGCCCATCTAGACCCTCGGTGGTAATGTGTTACAAAATCCCGGTCGTGTCGGCCCGTACATCTCGGTGAGGACATTATATACGTCTATAACGTTATATATCCTAACCTAAGGGAACCTAACATCTCGGATGTTGTATTTTCCAACATTCCTGGCGGGTCGGCCCCTACTTCTCGGTGGGATCATTATATACGTCTATAGCGTAATATAACCTAACCTAACCCACCTAGACCCTCGCTGGTAATGTTTCACAGAATCCCGTTCCTGTCTTCCTGTACGTCTCGGTGCGGACATTATATACGTCTATAAATTTATATATCCTAACCTAAGGGAACCTAACATCTCGGATGTAGTATTTTCCAACATTCCTGGCGGGTCGGCCCCTACTTCTCGGTGGGCACACTACATACGTCTATATCGTAATATAACCTAACCTAACCCATCTAGACCCCCGCTGGTAATGTTTTACAAAATCCCAGTCGTGTCGGCCCGTACGTCTCGGTGCGGACATTATATATGTCTATCAATTTATATATCCTAACCTAAGGGAACCTAACATCTCGGATGTAGTATTTTCCAACATTCCTGGCGGGTCGGCCCCTACTTCTCGGTGGGATCATTATATACGTCTATAACGTAATATAACCTAACCTAACACATCTAGCCCGTAGCTGGGAATGTTTTACAGAATCCCGGTCGTGTCGTCCCGTACGTCTCGGTGCGGACATTATATACGTCTATAACGTTATATATCCTAACCTAAGGCAACTTAACATCTCGGATATAGAATTTTCCAACATTCCTGGCGGGTCGGCCCCTACTTCTCGGTGGGCACATTATATACTTCTATATCGTAATATCACCTAACCTAACCCATCTAGACCCTCGCTGGTAATGTTTCACAGAATCCCGGTCGTGTCGCCCCGTACGTCTCGGTGCGGACATTATATACGTCTATAACGTTATATATCCTAACCTAAGGCAACTGAACATCTCGGATGTAGAATTTTCCAACATTTCTGGCGGGTCGGCCCCTACTTCTCGGTGGGAACATTATATACGTCTATAACGTAATATAACCTAACCTAACCCACCTAGACCCTCGCTGGTAATGTTTCACAGAATCCCGTTCATGTCTTCCTGTACGTCTCGGTGCGGACATTATATACGTCTATAAATTTATATATCCTAACCTAAGGGAACCTAACATCTCGGATGTAGTATTTTCCAACATTCCTGGCGGGTCGGCCCCTACTTCTCGGTGGGATCATTATATACGTCTATAGCGTAATATAACCTAACCTAACACATCTAGCCCCTAGCTGGGAATGTTTTACAGAATCCCGGTCGTGTCGCCCCGTACGTCTCGGTGCGGACATTATATACGTCTATAACGTTATATATCCTAACCTAAGGCAACTTAACATCTCGGATGTAGAATTTTCCAACATTTCTGGCGGGTCGGCCCCTACTTCTCGGTGGGAACATTATATACGTCTATAGCGTAATATAACCTAACCTAACCCACCTAGACCCTCGCTGGTAATGTTTCACAGAATCCCGTTCCTGTCTTCCTGTACGTCTCGGTGCGGACATTATATACGTCTATAAATTTATATATCCTAACCTAAGGGAACCTAACATCTCGGATGTAGTATTTTCCAACATTCCTGGCGGGTCGGCCCCTACTTCTCGGTGGGCACACTACATACGTCTATATCGTAATATAACCTAACCTAACCCATCTAGACCCCCGCTGGTAATGTTTTACAAAATCCCAGTCGTGTCGGCCCGTACGTCTCGGTGCGGACATTATATATGTCTATCAATTTATATATCCTAACCTAAGGGAACCTAACATCTCGGATGTAGTATTTTCCAACATTCCTGGCGGGTCGGCCCCTACTTCTCGGTGGGATCATTATATACGTCTATAACGTAATATAACCTAACCTAACACATCTAGCCCGTAGCTGGGAATGTTTTACAGAATCCCGGTCGTGTCGTCCCGTACGTCTCGGTGCGGACATTATATACGTCTATAACGTTATATATCCTAACCTAAGGCAACATAACATCTCGGATGTAGAATTTTCCAACATTTCTGGCGGGTCGGCCCCTACTTCTCGGTGGGAACATTATATACGTCTATAACGTAATATAACCTAACCTAACCCACCTAGACCCTCGCTGGTAATGTTTCACAGAATCCCGTTCATGTCTTCCTGTACGTTTCGCTGCGGACATTATATACGTCTATAAATTTATATATCCTAACCTAAGGGAACCTAACATCTCGGATGTAGTATTTTCCAACATTCCTGGCGGGTCGGCCCCTACTTCTCGGTGGGCACATTATATACGTCTATATCGTAATATAACCTAACCTAGCCCATCTAGACCCTCGGTGGTAATGTGTTACAAAATCCCGGTCGTGTCGGCCCGTACATCTCGGTGAGGACATTATATACGTCTATAACGTTATATATCCTAACCTAAGGGAACCTAACATCTCGGATGTTGTATTTTCCAACATTCCTGGCGGGTCGGCCCCTACTTCTCGGTGGGATCATTATATACGTCTATAGCGTAATATAACCTAACCTAACCCACCTAGACCCTCGCTGGTAATGTTTCACAGAATCCCGTTCCTGTCTTCCTGTACGTCTCGGTGCGGACATTATATACGTCTATAAATTTATATATCCTAACCTAAGGGAACCTAACATCTCGGATGTAGTATTTTCCAACATTCCTGGCGGGTCGGCCCCTACTTCTCGGTGGGCACACTACATACGTCTATATCGTAATATAACCTAACCTAACCCATCTAGACCCCCGCTGGTAATGTTTTACAAAATCCCAGTCGTGTCGGCCCGTACGTCTCGGTGCGGACATTATATATGTCTATCAATTTATATATCCTAACCTAAGGGAACCTAACATCTCGGATGTAGTATTTTCCAACATTCCTGGCGGGTCGGCCCCTACTTCTCGGTGGGATCATTATATACGTCTATAACGTAATATAACCTAACCTAACACATCTAGCCCGTAGCTGGGAATGTTTTACAGAATCCCGGTCGTGTCGTCCCGTACGTCTCGGTGCGGACATTATATACGTCTATAACGTTATATATCCTAACCTAAGGCAACATAACATCTCGGATGTAGAATTTTCCAACATTTCTGGCGGGTCGGCCCCTACTTCTCGGTGGGAACATTATATACGTCTATAACGTAATATAACCTAACCTAACCCACCTAGACCCTCGCTGGTAATGTTTCACAGAATCCCGTTCATGTCTTCCTGTACGTTTCGCTGCGGACATTATATACGTCTATAAATTTATATATCCTAACCTAAGGGAACCTAACATCTCGGATGTAGTATTTTCCAACATTCCTGGCGGGTCGGCCCCTACTTCTCGGTGGGCACATTATATACGTCTATATCGTAATATAACCTAACCTAGCCCATCTAGACCCTCGGTGGTAATGTGTTACAAAATCCCGGTCGTGTCGGCCCGTACATCTCGGTGAGGACATTATATACGTCTATAACGTTATATATCCTAACCTAAGGGAACCTAACATCTCGGATGTTGTATTTTCCAACATTCCTGGCGGGTCGGCCCCTACTTCTCGGTGGGATCATTATATACGTCTATAGCGTAATATAACCTAACCTAACCCACCTAGACCCTCGCTGGTAATGTTTCACAGAATCCCGTTCCTGTCTTCCTGTACGTCTCGGTGCGGACATTATATACGTCTATAAATTTATATATCCTAACCTAAGGGAACCTAACATCTCGGATGTAGTATTTTCCAACATTCCTGGCGGGTCGGCCCCTACTTCTCGGTGGGCACATTATATACGTCTATATCGTAATATAACCTAACCTAGCCCATCTAGACCCTCGGTGGTAATGTGTTACAAAATCCCGGTCGTGTCGGCCCGTACATCTCGGTGAGGACATTATATACGTCTATAACGTTATATATCCTAACCTAAGGGAACCTAACATCTCGGATGTTGTATTTTCCAACATTCCTGGCGGGTCGGCCCCTACTTCTCGGTGGGATCATTATATACGTCTATAGCGTAATATAACCTAACCTAACACATCCAGCCCCTAGCTAGGAATGTTTTACAGAATCCCGGTCGTGTCGCCCCGTACGTCTCGGTGCGGACATTATATACGTCTATAACGTTATATATCCTAACCTAAGGCAACTTAACATCTCGGATGTAGAATTTTCTAACATTTCTGGCGGGTCGGCCCCTACTTCTCGGTGGGAACATTATATACGTCTATAACGTAATATAACCTAACCTAACCCACCTAGACCCTCGCTGGTAATGTTTCACAGAATCCCGTTCCTGTCTTCCTGTACGTCTCGGTGCGGACATTATATACGTCTATAAATTTATATATCCTAACCTAAGTGAACCTAACATCTCGGATGTAGTATTTTCCAACATTCCTGGCGGGTCGGCCCCTACTTCTCGGTGGGCACATTATATACTTCTATATCGTAATATAACCTAACCTAACCCATCTAGACCCTCGCTGGTAATGTTTCACAGAATCCCGATCGTGTCGCCCCGTACGTCTCGGTGCGGACACTATATACGTCTATAACGTTATATATCCTAACCTAAGGCAACTTAACATCTCGGATGTAGAATTTTCCAACATTTCTGGCGGGTCGGCCCCTACTTCTAGGTGGGAACATATATATACGTCTATAACGTAATATAACCAAACCTAACCCACCTAGACCCTCGCTGGTAATGTTTCACAGAATCCCGTTCATGTCTTCCTGTACGTCTCGGTGCGGACATTATATACGTCTATAAATTTATATATCCTAACCTAAGGGAACCTAATATCTCGGATGTAGAATTTTCCAACATTTCTGGCGGGTCGGCCCCTACTTCTCGGTGGGAACATTATATACGTCTATAACGTAATATAACCTAACCTAACCCACCTAGACCCTCGCTGGTAATGTTTCACAGAATCCCGTTCATGTCTTCCCGTACGTCTCGGTGCGGACATTATATACGTCTATAAATTTATATATCCTAACCTAAGGCAACTGAACATCTCGGATGTAGAATTTTCCAACATTTCTGGCGGGTCGACGCCTACTTCTCGGTGGGAACATTATATACGTCTATAACGTAATATAACCTACCCTAACCCACCTAGACCCTCGCTGGTAATGTTTCACAGAATCCCGTTCATGTCTTCCTGTACGTTTCGGTGCGGACATTATATACGTCTATAACGTTATATATCCTAACCTAAGGCAACTTAACATCTCGGATGTAGAATTTTCCAACATTTCTGGCGGGTCGGTCCCTACTTCTCGGTGGGAACATTATATACGTCTATAACGTAATATAACCTAACCTAACCCATCTAGACCCCCGCTGGTAATGTTTTACAAAATCCCAGTCGTGTCGGCCCGTACGTCTCGGTGCGGACATTATATACGTCTATAAATTTATATATCCTAACCTAAGGGAACCTAACATCTCGGATGTAGTATTTTCCAACATTCCTGGCGGGTCGGCCCCTACTTCTCGGTGAGCACACTATATACGTCTATATCGTAATATAACCTAACCTAACCCATCTAGACCCCCGCTGGTAATGTTTTACAAAATCCCAGTCGTGTCGGCCCGTACGTCTCGGTGCGGACATTATATATGTCTATAAATTTATATATCCTAACCTAAGGCAACTTAACATCTCGGATGTAGAATTTTCCAACATTTCTGGCGGGTCGGCCCCTACTTCTCGGTTGGAACATTATATACGTCTATAACGTAATATAACCTAACCTAACCCACCTAGACCCTCGCTGGTAATGTTTCACAGAATCCCGTTCATGTCTTCCCGTACGTCTCGGTGCGGACATTATATACGTCTATAAATTTATATATCCTAACCTAAGGCAACTGAACATCTCGGATGTAGAATTTTCCAACATTTCTGGCGGGTGGGCCCCTACTTCTCGGTGGGAACATTATATACGTCTATAACGTAATATAACCTAACCTAACCCACCTAGACCCTCGCTGGTAATGCTTCACAGAATACCGTTCATGTCTTCCTGTACGTCTCGGTGCGGACATTATATACGTCTATAAATTTATATATCCTAACCTAAGGGAACCTAACATCTCGGATGTAGTATTTTCCAACATTCCTTGCGGGTCGGCCCCTACTTCTCGGTGGGCACATTATATACTTCTATATCGTAATATAACCTAACCTAACCCATCTAGACCCTCGCTGGTAATGTTTCACAGAATCCCGGTCGTGTCGCCCCGTACGTCTCGGTGCGGACATTATATACGTCTATAACGTTATATATCCTAACCTAAGGCAACTTAACATCTCGGATGTAGAATTTTCCAACATTTCTGGCGGGTCGGCCCCTACTTCTCGGTGGGCACATTATATAGGTCTATATCGTAATATAACCTAACCTAACCCATCTAGACCATCGCTGGTAATGTTTTACAAAATCCCGGTCGTGTCTGCCCGTACTTCTCGGTGGGGACATTATATACGTCTATAACGTTATATATCCTAACCTAAGAGAATCTAACATCTCGGATGTAGTATTTTCCAACATTCCTGGCGGGTCGGCCCCTACTTCTCGGTGGGATCATTATATACGTCTATAACGTAATATAACCTAACCTAACACATCTAGCCCGTAGCTGGGAATGTTTTACAGAATCCCGGTCGTGTCGTCCCGTACGTCTCGGTGCGGACATTATATACATCTATCACGTTATATATCCTAACCTAAGGCAACTTAACATCTCGGATGTAGAATTTTCCAAAATTTCTGGCGGGTCGGCCCCTACTTCTCGGTGGGCACATTATATACGTCTATAACGTAATATAACCTAACCTAACCCACCTAGACCCTCGCTGGTAATGTTTCACAGAATCCCGTTCATGTCTTCCCGTACGTCTCGGTGCGGACATTATATACGTCTATAAATTTATATATCCTAACCTAAGGGAACCTAACATCTCGGATGTAGTATTTTCCAACATTCCTGGCGGGTCGGCCCCTACTTCTCGGTGGGCACATTATATACGTCTATATCGTAATATAACCTAACCTAACCTATCTAGACCCCCGCTGGTAATGTTTTACAAAATCCCAGTCGTGTCGGCCCGTACGTCTCTGTGCGGACATTATATACGTCTATAAATTTATATATCCTAACCTAAGGGAACCTAACATCTCGGATGTAGTATTTTCCAACATTCCTGGCGGGTCGGCCCCTACTTCTCGGTGAGCACACTGTATACGTCTATATCGTAATATAACCTAACCTAACCCATCTAGACCCTCGCTGGTAATGTTTTACAAAATCCCGGTCGTGTCGGCCCGTACATCTCGGTGAGGACATTATGTACGTCTATAACGTTATATATCCTAACCTACGGGAACCTAACATCTCGGATGTAGTATTCTCCAACATTCCTGGCGGGTCGGCCCCTACTTCTCGGTGGGCACATTATATAGGTCTATAACGTAATATAACCTAACCCAACCCACCTAGACCCTCGCTGGTAATGTTTCACAGAATACCGTTCATGTCTTCCTGTACGTCTCGGTGCGGACATTATATACGTCTATAACGTTATATATCCTAACCTAAGGCAACTTAACATCTCGGATGTAGAATTTTCCAACATTTCTGGCGGGTCGGCCCCTACTTCTCGGTGGGAACATTATATACGTCTATAACGTAATATAACCTAACCTAACCCACCTAGACCCTCGCTGGTAATGTTTCACAGAATCCCGTTCCTGTCTTCCTGTACGTCTCGGTGCGGACATTATATACGTCTATAAATTTATATATCCTAACCTAAGGGAACCTAACATCTCGGATGTAGTATTTTCCAACATTCCTGGCGGGTCGGCCCCTACTTCTCGGTGAGCACACTATATACGTCTATATCGTAATATAACCTAACCTAACCCATCTAGACCCCCGCTGGTAATGTTTTACAAAATCCCAGTCGTGTCGGCCCGTACGTCTCGGTGCGGACATTATATATGTCTATAAATTTATATATCCTAACCTAAGGCAACTTAACATCTCTGATGTAGAATTTTCCAACATTTCTGGCGGGTCGGCCCCTACTTCTCGGTTGGAACATTATATACGTCTATAACGTAATATAACCTAACCTAACCCACCTAGACCCTCGCTGGTAATGTTTCACAGAATCCCGTTCATGTCTTCCCGTACGTCTCGGTGCGGACATTATATACGTCTATAAATTTATATATCCTAACCTAAGGCAACTGAACATCTCGGATGTAGAATTTTCCAACATTTCTGGCGGGTCGACCCCTACTTCTCGGTGGGAACATTATATACGTCTATAACGTAATATAACCTACCCTAACCCACCTAGACCCTCGCTGGTAATGTTTCACAGAATCCCGTTCATGTCTTCCTGTACGTTTCGGTGCGGACATTATATACGTCTATAACGTTATATATCCTAACCTAAGGCAACTTAACATCTCGGATGTAGAATTTTCCAACATTTCTGGCGGGTCGGTCCCTACTTCTCGGTGGGAACATTATATACGTCTATAACGTAATATAACCTAACCTAACCCATCTAGACCCCCGCTGGTAATGTTTTACAAAATCCCAGTCGTGTCGGCCCGTACGTCTCGGTGCGGACATTATATACGTCTATAAATTTATATATCCTAACCTAAGGGAACCTAACATCTCGGATGTAGTATTTTCCAACATTCCTGGCGGGTCGGCCCCTACTTCTCGGTGAGCACACTGTATACGTCTATATCGTAATATAACCTAACCTAACCCATCTAGACCCCCGCTGGTAATGTTTTACAAAATCCCAGTCGTGTCGGCCCGTACGTCTCTGTGCGGACATTATATACGTCTATAAATTTATATATCCTAACCTAAGGGAACCTAACATCTCGGATGTAGTATTTTCCAACATTCCTGGCGGGTCGGCCCCTACTTCTCGGTGGGCACATTATATAGGTCTATATCGTAATATAACCTAACCTAACCCATCTAGACCATCGCTGGTAATGTTTTACAAAATCACGCTCGTGTCTGCCCGTACTTCTCGGTGGGGACATTATATACGTCTATAACGTTATATATCCTAACCTAAGAGAATCTAACATCTCGGATGTAGTATTTTCCAACATTCCTGGCGGGTCGGCCCCTACTTCTCGGTGGGCACATTATATACGTCTATATCGTAATATAACCTAACCTAACACATCTAGCCCCTAGCTAGGAATGTTTTACAGAATCCCGGTCGTGTCGCCCCGTACGTCTCGGTGCGGACATTATATACGTCTATAACGTTATATATCCTAACCTAAGGCAACTTAACATCTCGGATGTAGAATTTTCCAACATTTCTGGCGGGTCGGCCCCTACTTCTCGGTGGGAACATTATATACGTCTATAACGTAATATAACCTAACCTAACCCACCTAGACCCTCGCTGGTAATGTTTCACAGAATCCCGTTCCTGTCTTCCTGTACATCTCGGTGCGGACATTATATACGTATATAAATTTATATATCCTAACCTAAGGGAACCTAACATCTCGGATGTAGTATTTTCCAACATTCCTGGCGGGTCAGCCCCTACTTCTCGGTGAGCACACTATATACGTCTATATCGTAATATAACCTAACCTAACGCATCTAGACCCCCGCCGGTAATGTTTTACAAAATCCCAGTCGTGTCGGCCCGTACGTCTCGGTGCGGACATTATATATGTCTATAAATTTATATATCCTAACCTAAGGCAACTTAACATCTCGGATGTAGAATTTTCCAACATTTCTGGCGGGTCGGCCCCTACTTCTCGGTGGGAACATATATATACGTCTATAACGTAATATAACCTAACCTAACCCACCTAGACCCTCGCTGGTAATGTATCACAGAATCCCGTTCATGTCTTCCTGTACGTCTCGGTGCGGACATTATATACGTCTATAAATTTATATATCCTAACCTAAGGCAACTGAACATCTCGGATGTAGAATTTTCCAACATTTCTGGCGGGTCGGCCCCTACTTCTCGGTGGGAACATTATATACGTCTATAACGTAATATAACCCAACCTAACCCACCTAGACCCTCGCTGGTAATGTTTCACAGAATCCCGTTCATGTCTTCCTGTAGGTCTCGGTGCGGACATTATATACGTCTATAAATTTATATATCCTAACCTAAGGGAACCTAACATCTCGGATGTAGTATTTTCCAACATTCCTGGCGGGTCGGCCCCTACTTCTCGGTGGGCACATTATATACTTCTATATCGTAATATAACCTAACCTAACCCATCTAGACCCTCGCTGGTAATGTTTCACAGAATCCCGGTCGTGTCGCCCCGTACGTCTCGGTGCGGACATTATATACGTCTATAACGTTATATATCCTAACCTAAGGCAACTTAACATCTCGGATGTAGAATTTTCCAACATTTCTGGCGGGTCGGCCCCTACTTCTCGGTGGGAACATTATATACGTCTATAACGTAATATAACCTAACCTAACCCACCTAGACCCTCGCTGGTAATGTTTCACAGAATCCCGTTCCTGTCTTCCTGTACGCCTCGGTGCGGACATTATATACGTCTATAAATTTATATATCCTAACCTAAGGGAACTTAACATCTCGGATGTAGTATTTTCCAACATTCCTAGCGGGTCGGCCCCTACTTCTCGGTGAGCACACTGTATACGTCTATATCGTAATATAACCTAACCTAACCCATCTAGACCCTCGCTGGTAATGTTTTACAAAATCCCGGTCGTGTCGGCCCGTACATCTCGGTGAGGACATTATGTACGTCTATAACGTTATATATCCTAACCTAAGGGAACCTAACATCTCGGATGTAGTATTCTCCAACATTCCTGGCGGGTCGGCCCCTACTTCTCGGTGGGCACATTATATAGGTCTATATCGTAATATAACCTAACCTAACCCATCTAGACCATCGCTGGTAATGTTTTACAAAATCCCGGTCGTGTCTGCCCGTACTTCTCGGTGGGGACATTATATACGTCTATAACGTTATATATCCTAACCTAAGAGAATCTAACATCTCGGATGTAGTATTTTCCAACATTCCTGGCGGGTCGGCCCCTACTTCTCGGTGGGATCATTATATACGTCTATAACGTAATATAACCTAACCTAACACATCTAGCCCGTAGCTGGGAATGTTTTACAGAATCCCGGTCGTGTCGTCCCGTAGGTCTCGGTGCGGAGATTATATACGTCTATAAATTTATATATCCTAACCTAAGGCAACTTAACATCTCGGATGTAGAATTTTCCAAAATTTCTGGCGGGTCGGCCCCTACTTCTCGGTTGGAACATTATATACGTCTCTAACGTAATATAACCTAACCTAACCCATCTAGACCCTCGCTGGTAATGTTTCACAGAATCCCTTTCATGTCTTCCCGTACGTCTCGGTGCGGACATTATATACGTCTATAAATTTATATATCCTAACCTAAGGCAACTGAACATCTCGGATGTAGAATTTTCCAACATTTCTGGCGGGTCGACCCCTACTTCTCGGTGGGCACATTATATACGTCTATATCGTAATATAACCTAACCTAGCCCATCTAGACCCTCGGTGGTAATGTTTTACAAAATCCCGGTCGTGTCGGCCCGTACATCTCGGTGAGGACATTATATACGTCTATAACGTTATATATCCTAACCTAAGGGAACCTAACATCTCGGAAGTTGTATTTTCCAACATTCCTGGCGGGTCGGCCCCTACTTCTCGGTGGGATCATTATATACGTCTATAGCGTAATATAACCTAACCTAACACATCTAGCCCCTAGCTAGGAATGTTTTACAGAATCCCGGTCGTGTCGCCCCGTACGTCTCGGTGCGGACATTATATACGTCTATAACGTTATATGTCCTAACCTAAGGGAACCTAACATCTCGGATGTAGTATTTTCCAACATTCCTGGCGGGTCGGCCCCTACTTCTCGGTGAGCACACTGTATACGTCTATATCGTAATATAACCTAACCTAACCCATCTAGACCCCCGCTGGTAATGTTTTACAAAATCCCAGTCGTGTCGGCCCGTACGTCTCTGTGCGGACATTATATACGTCTATAAATTTATATATCCTAACCTAAGGGAACCTAACATCTCGGATGTAGTATTTTCCAACATTCCTGGCGGGTCGGCCCCTACTTCTCGGTGAGCACACTGTATACGTCTATATCGTAATATAACCTAACCTAACCCATCTAGACCCTCGCTGGTAATGTTTTACAAAATCCCGGTCGTGTCGGCCCGTACATCTCGGTGAGGACATTATGTACGTCTATAACGTTATATATCCTAACCTACGGGAACCTAACATCTCGGATGTAGTATTCTCCAACATTCCTGGCGGGTCGGCCCCTACTTCTCGGTGGGCACATTATATAGGTCTATATCGTAATATAACCTAACCTAACCCATCTAGACCATCGCTGGTAATGTTTTACAAAATCACGCTCGTGTCTGCCCGTACTTCTCGGTGGGGACATTATATACGTCTATAACGTTATATATCCTAACCTAAGAGAATCTAACATCTCGGATGTAGTATTTTCCAACATTCCTGGCGGGTCGGCCCCTACTTCTCGGTGGGCACATTATATACGTCTATATCGTAATATAACCTAACCTAACACATCTAGCCCCTAGCTAGGAATGTTTTACAGAATCCCGGTCGTGTCGCCCCGTACGTCTCGGTGCGGACATTATATACGTCTATAACGTTATATATCCTAACCTAAGGCAACTTAACATCTCGGATGTAGAATTTTCCAACATTTCTGGCGGGTCGGCCCCTACTTCTCGGTGGGAACATTATATACGTCTATAACGTAATATAACCTAACCTAACCCACCTAGACCCTCGCTGGTAATGTTTCACAGAATCCCGTTCCTGTCTTCCTGTACATCTCGGTGCGGACATTATATACGTCTATAAATTTATATATCCTAACCTAAGGGAACCTAACATCTCGGATGTAGTATTTTCCAACATTCCTGGCGGGTCAGCCCCTACTTCTCGGTGAGCACACTATATACGTCTATATCGTAATATAACCTAACCTAACGCATCTAGACCCCCGCCGGTACTGTTTTACAAAATCCCAGTCGTGTCGGCCCGTACGTCTCGGTGCGGACATTATATATGTCTATAAATTTATATATCCTAACCTAAGGCAACTTAACATCTCGGATGTAGAATTTTCCAACATTTCTGGCGGGTCGGCCCCTACTTCTCGGTGGGAACATATATATACGTCTATAACGTAATATAACCTAACCTAACCCACCTAGACCCTCGCTGGTAATGTATCACAGAATCCCGTTCATGTCTTCCTGTACGTCTCGGTGCGGACATTATATACGTCTATAAATTTATATATCCTAACCTAAGGCAACTGAACATCTCGGATGTAGAATTTTCCAACATTTCTGGCGGGTCGGCCCCTACTTCTCGGTGGGAACATTATATACGTCTATAACGTAATATAACCCAACCTAACCCACCTAGACCCTCGCTGGTAATGTTTCACAGAATCCCGTTCATGTCTTCCTGTAGGTCTCGGTGCGGACATTATATACGTCTATAAATTTATATATCCTAACCTAAGGGAACCTAACATCTCGGATGTAGTATTTTCCAACATTCCTGGCGGGTCGGCCCCTACTTCTCGGTGGGCACATTATATACTTCTATATCGTAATATAACCTAACCTAACCCATCTAGACCCTCGCTGGTAATGTTTCACAGAATCCCGGTCGTGTCGCCCCGTACGTCTCGGTGCGGACATTATATACGTCTATAACGTTATATATCCTAACCTAAGGCAACTTAACATCTCGGATGTAGAATTTTCCAACATTTCTGGCGGGTCGGCCCCTACTTCTCGGTGGGAACATTATATACGTCTATAACGTAATATAACCTAACCTAACCCACCTAGACCCTCGCTGGTAATGTTTCACAGAATCCCGTTCCTGTCTTCCTGTACGCCTCGGTGCGGACATTATATACGTCTATAAATTTATATATCCTAACCTAAGGGAACTTAACATCTCGGATGTAGTATTTTCCAACATTCCTAGCGGGTCGGCCCCTACTTCTCGGTGAGCACACTGTATACGTCTATATCGTAATATAACCTAACCTAACCCATCTAGACCCTCGCTGGTAATGTTTTACAAAATCCCGGTCGTGTCGGCCCGTACATCTCGGTGAGGACATTATGTACGTCTATAACGTTATATATCCTAACCTAAGGGAACCTAACATCTCGGATGTAGTATTCTCCAACATTCCTGGCGGGTCGGCCCCTACTTCTCGGTGGGCACATTATATAGGTCTATATCGTAATATAACCTAACCTAACCCATCTAGACCATCGCTGGTAATGTTTTACAAAATCCCGGTCGTGTCTGCCCGTACTTCTCGGTGGGGACATTATATACGTCTATAACGTTATATATCCTAACCTAAGAGAATCTAACATCTCGGATGTAGTATTTTCCAACATTCCTGGCGGGTCGGCCCCTACTTCTCGGTGGGATCATTATATACGTCTATAACGTAATATAACCTAACCTAACACATCTAGCCCGTAGCTGGGAATGTTTTACAGAATCCCGGTCGTGTCGTCCCGTAGGTCTCGGTGCGGAGATTATATACGTCTATAAATTTATATATCCTAACCTAAGGCAACTTAACATCTCGGATGTAGAATTTTCCAAAATTTCTGGCGGGTCGGCCCCTACTTCTCGGTTGGAACATTATATACGTCTCTAACGTAATATAACCTAACCTAACCCATCTAGACCCTCGCTGGTAATGTTTCACAGAATCCCTTTCATGTCTTCCCGTACGTCTCGGTGCGGACATTATATACGTCTATAAATTTATATATCCTAACCTAAGGCAACTGAACATCTCGGATGTAGAATTTTCCAACATTTCTGGCGGGTCGACCCCTACTTCTCGGTGGGCACATTATATACGTCTATATCGTAATATAACCTAACCTAGCCCATCTAGACCCTCGGTGGTAATGTTTTACAAAATCCCGGTCGTGTCGGCCCGTACATCTCGGTGAGGACATTATATACGTCTATAACGTTATATATCCTAACCTAAGGGAACCTAACATCTCGGAAGTTGTATTTTCCAACATTCCTGGCGGGTCGGCCCCTACTTCTCGGTGGGATCATTATATACGTCTATAGCGTAATATAACCTAACCTAACACATCTAGCCCCTAGCTAGGAATGTTTTACAGAATCCCGGTCGTGTCGCCCCGTACGTCTCGGTGCGGACATTATATACGTCTATAACGTTATATGTCCTAACCTAAGGCAACTTAACATCTCGGATGTAGAATTTTCCAACATTTCTGGCGGGTCGGCCCCTACTTCTCGGTGGGAACATTATATACGTCTATAACGTAATATAACCTAACCTAACCCACCTAGACCCTCGCTGGTAATGTTTCACAGAATCCCGTTCCTGTCTTCCTGTACGTCTCGGTGCGGACATTATATACGTCTATAAATTTATATATCCTAACCTAAGGGAACCTAACATCTCGGATGTAGTATTTTCCAACATTCCTGGCGGGTCGGCCCCTACTTCTCGGTGGGCACATTATATAAGTCTATATCGTAATATAACCTAACCTAACCTATCTAGACCCCCGCTGGTAATGTTTTACAAAATCCCAGTCGTGTCGGCCCGTACGTCTCGGTGCGGACATTATATATGTCTATAAATTTATATATCCTAACCTAAGGCAACTTAACATCTCGGATGTAGAATTTTCCAACATTTCTGGCGGGTCGGCCCCTACTTCTAGGTGGGAACATATATATACGTCTATAACGTAATATAACCTAACCTAACCCACCTAGACCCTCGCTGGTAATGTTTCACAGAATCCCGTTCATGTCTTCCTGTACGTCTCGGTGCGGACATTATATACGTCTATAAATTTATATATCCTAACCTAAGTGAACCTAACATCTCGGATGTAGAATTTTCCAACATTTCTGGCGGGTCGGCCCCTACTTCTCGGTGGGAACATATATATACGTCTATAACGTAATATAACCTAACCTAACCCACCTAGACCCTCGCTGGTAATGTATCACAGAATCCCGTTCATGTCTTCCTGTACGTCTCGGTGCGGACATTATATACGTCTATAAATTTATATATCCTAACCTAAGGCAACTGAACATCTCGGATGTAGAATTTTCCAACATTTCTGGCGGGTCGACCCCTACTTCTCGGTGGGAACATTATATACGTCTATAACGTAATATAACCTACCCTAACCCACCTAGACCCTCGCTGGTAATGTTTCACAGAATCCCGTTCATGTCTTCCTGTACGTTTCGGTGCGGACATTATATACGTCTATAACGTTATATATCCTAACCTAAGGCAACTTAACATCTCGGATGTAGAATTTTCCAACATTTCTGGCGGGTCGGTCCCTACTTCTCGGTGGGAACATTATATACGTCTATAACGTAATATAACCTAACCTAACCCATCTAGACCCCCGCTGGTAATGTTTTACAAAATCCCAGTCGTGTCGGCCCGTACGTCTCGGTGCGGACATTATATACGTCTATAAATTTATATATCCTAACCTAAGGGAACCTAACATCTCGGATGTAGTATTTTCCAACATTCCTGGCGGGTCGGCCCCTACTTCTCGGTGAGCACACTGTATACGTCTATATCGTAATATAACCTAACCTAACCCATCTAGACCCCCGCTGGTAATGTTTTACAAAATCCCAGTCGTGTCGGCCCGTACGTCTCTGTGCGGACATTATATACGTCTATAAATTTATATATCCTAACCTAAGGGAACCTAACATCTCGGATGTAGTATTTTCCAACATTCCTGGCGGGTCGGCCCCTACTTCTCGGTGAGCACACTGTATACGTCTATATCGTAATATAACCTAACCTAACCCATCTAGACCCTCGCTGGTAATGTTTTACAAAATCCCGGTCGTGTCGGCCCGTACATCTCGGTGAGGACATTATGTACGTCTATAACGTTATATATCCTAACCTACGGGAACCTAACATCTCGGATGTAGTATTCTCCAACATTCCTGGCGGGTCGGCCCCTACTTCTCGGTGGGCACATTATATAGGTCTATATCGTAATATAACCTAACCTAACCCATCTAGACCATCGCTGGTAATGTTTTACAAAATCACGCTCGTGTCTGCCCGTACTTCTCGGTGGGGACATTATATACGTCTATAACGTTATATATCCTAACCTAAGAGAATCTAACATCTCGGATGTAGTATTTTCCAACATTCCTGGCGGGTCGGCCCCTACTTCTCGGTGGGCACATTATATACGTCTATATCGTAATATAACCTAACCTAACACATCTAGCCCCTAGCTAGGAATGTTTTACAGAATCCCGGTCGTGTCGCCCCGTACGTCTCGGTGCGGACATTATATACGTCTATAACGTTATATATCCTAACCTAAGGCAACTTAACATCTCGGATGTAGAATTTTCCAACATTTCTGGCGGGTCGGCCCCTACTTCTCGGTGGGAACATTATATACGTCTATAACGTAATATAACCTAACCTAACCCACCTAGACCCTCGCTGGTAATGTTTCACAGAATCCCGTTCCTGTCTTCCTGTACATCTCGGTGCGGACATTATATACGTCTATAAATTTATATATCCTAACCTAAGGGAACCTAACATCTCGGATGTAGTATTTTCCAACATTCCTGGCGGGTCAGCCCCTACTTCTCGGTGAGCACACTATATACGTCTATATCGTAATATAACCTAACCTAACGCATCTAGACCCCCGCCGGTAATGTTTTACAAAATCCCAGTCGTGTCGGCCCGTACGTCTCGGTGCGGACATTATATATGTCTATAAATTTATATATCCTAACCTAAGGCAACTTAACATCTCGGATGTAGAATTTTCCAACATTTCTGGCGGGTCGGCCCCTACTTCTCGGTGGGAACATATATATACGTCTATAACGTAATATAACCTAACCTAACCCACCTAGACCCTCGCTGGTAATGTATCACAGAATCCCGTTCATGTCTTCCTGTACGTCTCGGTGCGGACATTATATACGTCTATAAATTTATATATCCTAACCTAAGGCAACTGAACATCTCGGATGTAGAATTTTCCAACATTTCTGGCGGGTCGGCCCCTACTTCTCGGTGGGAACATTATATACGTCTATAACGTAATATAACCCAACCTAACCCACCTAGACCCTCGCTGGTAATGTTTCACAGAATCCCGTTCATGTCTTCCTGTAGGTCTCGGTGCGGACATTATATACGTCTATAAATTTATATATCCTAACCTAAGGGAACCTAACATCTCGGATGTAGTATTTTCCAACATTCCTGGCGGGTCGGCCCCTACTTCTCGGTGGGCACATTATATACTTCTATATCGTAATATAACCTAACCTAACCCATCTAGACCCTCGCTGGTAATGTTTCACAGAATCCCGGTCGTGTCGCCCCGTACGTCTCGGTGCGGACATTATATACGTCTATAACGTTATATATCCTAACCTAAGGGAACCGAACATCTCGGATGTAGTATTTTCCAACATTCCTGGCGGGTCGGCCCCTACTTCTCGGTGAGCACACTGTATACGTCTATATCGTAATATAACCTAACCTAACCCATCTAGACCCTCGCTGGTAATGTTTTACAAAATCCCGGTCGTGTCGGCCCGTACATCTCGGTGAGGACATTATGTACGTCTATAACGTTATATATCCTAACCTAAGGGAACCTAACATCTCGGATGTAGTATTCTCCAACATTCCTGGCGGGTCGGCCCCTACTTCTCGGTGGGCACATTATATAGGTCTATATCGTAATATAACCTAACCTAACCCATCTAGACCATCGCTGGTAATGTTTTACAAAATCCCGGTCGTGTCTGCCCGTACTTCTCGGTGGGGACATTATATACGTCTATAACGTTATATATCCTAACCTAAGAGAATCTAACATCTCGGATGTAGTATTTTCCAACATTCCTGGCGGGTCGGCCCCTACTTCTCGGTGGGATCATTATATACGTCTATAACGTAATATAACCTAACCTAACACATCTAGCCCGTAGCTGGGAATGTTTTACAGAATCCCGGTCGTGTCGTCCCGTAGGTCTCGGTGCGGACATTATATACGTCTATAAATTTATATATCCTAACCTAAGGGAACCTAACATCTCGGATGTAGTATTTTCCAACATTCCTGGCGGGTCGGCCCCTACTTCTCGGTGGGCACATTATATACGTCTATATCGTAATATAACCTAACCTAACCTATCTAGACCCCCGCTGGTAATGTTTTACAAAATCCCAGTCGTGTCGGCCCGTACGTCTCGGTGCGGACATTATATATGTCTATAAATTTATATATCCTAACCTAAGGCAACTTAACATCTCGGATGTAGAATTTTCCAACATTTCTGGCGGGTCGGCCCCTACTTCTAGGTGGGAACATATATATACGTCTATAACGTAATATAACCTAACCTAACCCACCTAGACCCTCGCTGGTAATGTTTCACAGAATCCCGTTCATGTCTTCCTGTACGTCTCGGTGCGGACATTATATACGTCTATAAATTTATATATCCTAACCTAAGTGAACCTAACATCTCGGATGTAGAATTTTCCAACATTTCTGGCGGGTCGGCCCCTACTTCTCGGTGGGAACATTATATACGTCTATAACGTAATATAACCCAACCTAACCCACCTAGACCCTCGCTGGTAATGTTTCACAGAATCCCGTTCCTGTCTTCCTGTACGTCTCGGTGCGGACATTATATACGTCTATAAATTTTTATATCCTAACCTAAGGGAACCTAACATCTCGGATGTAGTATTTTCCAACATTCCTGTCGGGTTAGACCCTACTTCTCGGTGAGCACACTATATACGTCTATATCGTAATATAACCTAACCTAACCCATCTAGACCCCCGCCGGTAATGTTTTACAAAATCCCAGTCGTGTCGGCCCGTACGTCTCGGTGCGGACATTATATACGTCTATAACGTTATATGTCCTAACCTAAGGCAACTTAACATCTCGGATGTAGAATTTTCCAACATTTCTGGCGGGTCGGCCCCTACTTCTCGGTGGGAACATATATATACGTCTATAACGTAATATAACCTAACCTAACCCACCTAGACCCTCGCTGGTAATGTATCACAGAATCCCGTTCATGTCTTCCTGTACGTCTCGGTGCGGACATTATATACGTCTATAAATTTATATATCCTAACCTAAGGCAACTGAACATCTCGGATGTAGAATTTTCCAACATTTCTGGCGGGTCGGCCCCTACTTCTCGGTGGGAACATTATATACGTCTATAACGTAATATAACCTAACCTAACCCACCTAGACCCTCGCTGGTAATGTTTCACAGAATCCCGTTCCTGTCTTCCTGTACGTCTCGGTGCGGACATTATATACGTCTATAAATTTATATATCCTAACCTAAGGGAACCTAACATCTCGGATGTAGTATTTTCCAACATTCCTGGCGGGTCGGCCCCTACTTCTCGGTGAGCACACTGTATACGTCTATATCGTAATATAACCTAACCTAACCCATCTAGACCCTCGCTGGTAATGTTTTACAAAATCCCGGTCGTGTCGGCCCGTACATCTCGGTGAGGACATTATGTACGTCTACAACGTTATATATCCTAACCTAAGGGAACCTAACATCTCGGATGTAGTATTCTCCAACATTCCTGGCGGGTCGGCCCCTACTTCTCGGTGGGCACATTATATAGGTCTATATCGTAATATAACCTAACCTAACCCATCTAGACCATCGCTGGTAATGTTTTACAAAATCCCGGTCGTGTCTGCCCGTACTTCTCGGTGGGGACATTATATACGTCTATAACGTTATATATCCTAACCTAAGAGAATCTAACATCTCGGATGTAGTATTTTCCAAGATTCCTGGCGGGTCGGCCCCTACTTCTCGGTGGGATCATTATATACGTCTATAACGTAATATAACCTAACCTAACACATCTAGCCCGTAGCTGGGAATGTTTTACAGAATCCCGGTCGTGTCGTCCCGTAGGTCTCGGTGCGGACATTATATACGTCTATGACGTTATATATCCTAACCTAAGGCAACTTAACATCTCGGATGTAGAATTTTCCAAAATTTCTGGCGGGTCGGCCCCTACTTCTCGGTGGGCACATTATATACGTCTATAACGTAATATAACCTAACCTAACCCATCTAGACCCTCGCTGGTAATGTTTCACAGAATCCCGTTCATGTCTTCCCGTACGTCTCGGTGCGGACATTATATACGTCTATAAATTTATATATCCTAACCTAAGGGAACCTAACATCTCGGATGTAGTATTTTCCAACATTCCTGGCGGGTCGGCCCCTACTTCTCGGTGGGCACATTATATACGTCTATATCGTAATATAACCTAACCTAACCTATCTAGACCCCCGCTGGTAATGTTTTACAAAATCCCAGTCGTGTCGGCCCGTACGTCTCGGTGCGGAGATTATATACGTCTATAAATTTATATATCCTAACCTAAGGCAACTTAACATCTCGGATGTAGAATTTTCCAAAATTTCTGGCGGGTCGGCCCCTACTTCTCGGTTGGAACATTATATACGTCTCTAACGTAATATAACCTAACCTAACCCATCTAGACCCTCGCTGGTAATGTTTCACAGAATCCCTTTCATGTCTTCCCGTACGTCTCGGTGCGGACATTATATACGTCTATAAATATATATATCCTAACCTAAGGCAACTGAACATCTCGGATGTAGAATTTTCCAACATTTCTGGCGGGTCGACCCCTACTTCTCGGTGGGCACATTATATACGTCTATATCGTAATATAACCTAACCTAGCCCATCTAGACCCTCGGTGGTAATGTTTTACAAAATCCCGGTCGTGTCGGCCCGTACATCTCGGTGAGGACATTATATACGTCTATAACGTTATATATCCTAACCTAAGGGAACCTAACATCTCGGATGTTGTATTTTCCAACATTCCTGGCGGGTCGGCCCCTACTTCTCGGTGGGATCATTATATACGTCTATAGCGTAATATAACCTAACCTAACCCACCTAGACCCTCGCTGGTAATGTTTCACAGAATCCCGTTCATGTCTTCCTGTACGTCTCGGTGCGCACATTATATACGTCTATAACGTTATATATCCTAACCTAAGGCAACTTAACATCTCGGATGTAGAATTTTCCAACATTTCTGGCGGGTCGGCCCCTACTTCTCGGTGGGAACATTATATACGTCTATAACGTAATATAACCTAACCTAACCCACCTAGACCCTCGCTGGTAATGTTTCACAGAATCCCGTTCCTGTCTTCCTGTACGTCTCGGTGCGGACATTATATACGTCTATAAATTTATATATCCTAACCTAAGGGAACCTAACATCTCGGATGTAGTATTTTCCAACATTCCTGGCGGGTCGGCCCCTACTTCTCGGTGGGCACATTATATACGTCTATATCGTAATATAACCTAACCTAACCTATCTAGACCCCCGCTGGTAATGTTTTACAAAATCCCAGTCGTGTCGGCCCGTACGTCTCGGTGCGGACATTATATATGTCTATAAATTTATATATCCTAACCTAAGGCAACTTAACATCTCGGATGTAGAATTTTCCAACATTTCTGGCGGGTCGGCCCCTACTTCTAGGTGGGAACATATATATACGTCTATAACGTAATATAACCTAACCTAACCCACCTAGACCCTCGCTGGTAATGTTTCACAGAATCCCGTTCATGTCTTCCTGTACGTCTCGGTGCGGACATTATATACGTCTATAAATTTATATATCCTAACCTAAGGGAACCTAACATCTCGGATGTAGAATTTTCCAACATTTCTGGCGGGTCGGCCCCTACTTCTCGGTGGGAACATTATATACGTCTATAACGTAATATAACCCAACCTAACCCACCTAGACCCTCGCTGGTAATGTTTCACAGAATCCCGTTCATGTCTTCCTGTACGTCTCGGTGCGGACATTATATACGTCTATAACGTTGTATATCCTAACCTAAGGAACTTAACATCTCGGATGTAGAATTTTCCAACATTTCTGGCGGGTCGGCCCCTACTTCTCGGTTGGAACATTATATACGTCTATAACGTAATATAACCTAACCTATCCCACCTAGACCCTCGCTGGTAATGTTTCACAGAATCCCGTTCATGTCTTCCCGTACGTCTCGGTGCGGACATTATATACGTCTATAAATTTATATATCCTAACCTAAGGCAACTGAACATCTCGGATGTAGAATTTTCCAACATTTCTGGCGGGTCGGCCCCTACTTCTCGGTGGGAACATTATATACGTCTATAACGTAATATAACCTAACCTAACCCACCTAGACCCTCGCTGGTAATGTTTCACAGAATACCGTTCATGTCTTCCTGTACGTCTCGGTGCGGACATTATATACGTCTATAAATTTATATATCCTAACCTAAGGGAACCTAACATCTCGGATGTAGTATTTTCCAACATTCCTTGCGGGTCGGCCCCTACTTCTCGGTGGGCACATTATATACTTCTATATCGTAATATAACCTAACCTAACCCATCTAGACCCTCGCTGGTAATGTTTCACAGAATCCCGGTCGTGTCGCCCCGTACGTCTCGGTGCGGACATTATATACGTCTATAACGTTATATATCCTAACCTAAGGCAACTGAACATCTCGGATGTAGAATTTTCCAACATTTCTGGCGGGTGGGCCCCTACTTCTCGGTGGGAACATTATATACGTCTATAACGTAATATAACCTAACCTAACCCACCTAGACCCTCGCTGGTAATGTTTCACAGAATACCGTTCATGTCTTCCTGTACGTCTCGGTGCGGACATTATATACGTCTATAAATTTATATATCCTAACCTAAGGGAACCTAACATCTCGGATGTAGTATTTTCCAACATACCTTGCGGGTCGGCCCCTACTTCTCGGTGGGCACATTATATACTTCTATATCGTAATATAACCTAACCTAACCCATCTAGACCCTCGCTGGTAATGTTTCACAGAATCCCGGTCGTGTCGCCCCGTACGTCTCGGTGCGGACATTATATACGTCTATAACGTTATATATCCTAACCTAAGGCAACTTAACATCTCGGATGTAGAATTTTCCAACATTTCTGGCGGGTCGGCCCCTACTTCTCGGTGGGAACATTATATACGTCTATAACGTAATATAACCTAACCTAACCCACCTAGACCCTCGCTGGTAATGTTTCACAGAATCCCGTTCCTGTCTTCCTGTACGTCTCGGTGCGGACATTATATACGTCTATAAATTTATATATCCTAACCTAAGGGAACCTAACATCTCGGATGTAGTATTTTCCAACATTCCTGGCGGGTCGGCCCCTACTTCTCGGTGGGCACATTATATACTTCTATATCGTAATATAACCTAACCTAACCCATCTAGACCCTCGCTGGTAATGTTTCACAGAATCCCGGTCGTGTCGCACCGTACGTCTCGGTGCGGACATTATATACGTCTATAACGTTATATATCCTAACCTAAGGCAACTTAACATCTCGGATGTAGAATTTTCCAACATTTCTGGCGGGTCGGCCCCTACTTCTCGGTGGGAACATTATATACGTCTATAACGTAATATAACCTAACCTAACCCACCTAGACCCTCGCTGGTAATGTTTCACAGAATCCCGTTCCTGTCTTCCTGTACGTCTCGGTGCGGACATTATATACGTCTATAAATTTATATATCCTAACCTAAGGGAACCTAACATCTCGGATGTAGTATTTTCCAACATTCCTGGCGGGTCGGCCCCTACTTCTCGGTGAGCACACTGTATACGTCTATATCGTAATATAACCTAACCTAACCCATCTAGACCCTCGCTGGTAATGTTTTACAAAATCCCGGTCGTGTCGGCCCGTACATCTCGGTGAGGACATTATGTACGTCTATAACGTTATATATCCTAACCTAAGGGAACCTAACATCTCGGATGTAGTATTCTCCAACATTCCTGGCGGGTCGGCCCCTACTTCTCGGTGGGCACATTATATAGGTCTATATCGTAATATAACCTAACCTAACCCATCTAGACCATCGCTGGTAATGTTTTACAAAATCCCGGTCGTGTCTGCCCGTACTTCTCGGTGGGGACATTATATACGTCTATAACGTTATATATCCTAACCTAAGAGAATCTAACATCTCGGATGTAGTATTTTCCAACATTCCTGGCGGGTCGGCCCCTACTTCTCGGTGGGATCATTATATACGTCTATAACGTAATATAACCTAACCTAACACATCTAGCCCGTAGCTGGGAATGTTTTACAGAATCCCGGTCGTGTCGTCCCGTAGGTCTCGGTGCGGACATTATATACGTCTATGACGTTATATATCCTAACCTAAGGCAACTTAACATCTCGGATGTAGAATTTTCCAAAATTTCTGGCGGGTCGGCCCCTACTTCTCGGTGGGCACATTATATACGTCTATAACGTAATATAACCTAACCTAACCCACCTAGACCCTCGCTGGTAATGTTTCACAGAATCCCGTTCATGTCTTCCCGTACGTCTCGGTGCGGACATTATATACGTCTATAAATTTATATATCCTAACCTAAGGGAACCTAACATCTCGGATGTAGTATTTTCCAACATTCCTGGCGGGTCGGCCCCTACTTCTCGGTGGGCACATTATATACGTCTATATCGTAATATAACCTAACCTAACCTATCTAGACCCCCGCTGGTAATGTTTTACAAAATCCCAGTCGTGTCGGCCCGTACGTCTCGGTGCGGAGATTATATACGTCTATAAATTTATATATCCTAACCTAAGGCAACTTAACATCTCGGATGTAGAATTTTCCAAAATTTCTGGCGGGTCGGCCCCTACTTCTCGGTTGGAACATTATATACGTCTCTAACGTAATATAACCTAACCTAACCCATCTAGACCCTCGCTGGTAATGTTTCACAGAATCCCTTTCATGTCTTCCCGTACGTCTCGGTGCGGACATTATATACGTCTATAAATTTATATATCCTAACCTAAGGCAACTGAACATCTCGGATGTAGAATTTTCCAACATTTCTGGCGGGTCGACCCCTACTTCTCGGTGGGCACATTATATACGTCTATATCGTAATATAACCTAACCTAGCCCATCTAGACCCTCGGTGGTAATGTTTTACAAAATCCCGGTCGTGTCGGCCCGTACATCTCGGTGAGGACATTATATACGTCTATAACGTTATATATCCTAACCTAAGGGAACCTAACATCTCGGATGTTGTATTTTCCAACATTCCTGGCGGGTCGGCCCCTACTTCTCGGTGGGATCATTATATACGTCTATAGCGTAATATAACCTAACCTAACACATCTAGCCCCTAGCTGGGAATGTTTTACAGAATCCCGGTCGTGTCGTCCCGTAGGTCTCGGTGCGGACATTATATACGTCTATGACGTTATATATCCTAACCTAAGGCAACTTAACATCTCGGATGTAGAATTTTCCAAAATTTCTGGCGGGTCGGCCCCTACTTCTCGGTGGGCACATTATATACGTCTATAACGTAATATAACCTAACCTAACCCACCTAGACCCTCGCTGGTAATGTTTCACAGAATCCCGTTCATGTCTTCCCGTACGTCTCGGTGCGGACATTATATACGTCTATAAATTTATACATCCTAACCTAAGGGAACCTAACATCTCGGATGTAGAATTTTCCAACATTTCTGGCGGGTCGACCCCTACTTCTCGGTGGGCACATTATATACGTCTATATCGTAATATAACCTAACCTAGCCCATCTAGACCCTCGGTGGTAATGTTTTACAAAATCCCGGTCGTGTCGGCCCGTACATCTCGGTGAGGACATTATATACGTCTATAACGTTATATATCCTAACCTAAGGGAACCTAACATCTCGGATGTTGTATTTTCCAACATTCCTGGCGGGTCGGCCCCTACTTCTCGGTGGGATCATTATATACGTCTATAGCGTAATATAACCTAACCTAACACATCTAGCCCCTAGCTAGGAATGTTTTACAGAATCCCGGTCGTGTCGCCCCGTACGTCTCGGTGCGGACATTATATACGTCTATAACGTTATATATCCTAACCTAAGGCAACTTAACATCTCGGATGTAGAATTTTCCAACATTTCTGGCGGGTCGGCCCCTACTTCTCGGTGGGAACATTATATACGTCTATAACGTAATATAACCTAACCTAACCCACCTAGACCCTCGCTGGTAATGTTTCACAGAATCCCGTTCCTGTCTTCCTGTACGTCTCGGTGCGGACATTATATACGTCTATAAATTTATATATCCTAACCTAAGGGAACCTAACATCTCGGATGTAGTATTTTCCAACATTCCTGGCGGGTCGGCCCCTACTTCTCGGTGGGCACATTATATACGTCTATATCGTAATATAACCTAACCTAACCTATCTAGACCCCCGCTGGTAATGTTTTACAAAATCCCAGTCGTGTCGGCCCGTACGTCTCGGTGCGGACATTATATATGTCTATAAATTTATATATCCTAACCTAAGGCAACTTAACATCTCGGATGTAGAATTTTCCAACATTTCTGGCGGGTCGGCACCTACTTCTAGGTGGGAACATATATATACGTCTATAACGTAATATAACCTAACCTAACCCACCTAGACCCTCGCTGGTAATGTTTCACAGAATCCCGTTCATGTCTTCCTGTACGTCTCGGTGCGGACATTATATACGTCTATAAATTTATATAACCTAACCTAAGGGAACCTAACATCTCGGATGTAGTATTTTCCAACATTCCTGGCGGGTCGGCCCCTACTTCTCGGTGGGCACATTATATACTGCTATATCGTAATATAACCTAACCTAACCCATCTAGACCCTCGCTGGTAATGTTTTACAAAATCCCGGTCGTGTCGTCCCGTACGTCTCGGTGCGGACATTATATACGTCTATAACGTTATATATCCTAACCTAAGGCAACTTAACATCTCGGATGTAGAATTTTCCAAAATTTCTGGCGGGTCGGCCCCTACTTCTCGGTGGGAACATTATATACGTCTATAACGTAATATAACCTAACCTAACCCACCTAGAACCTCGCTGGTAATGTTTCACAGAATCCCGTTCCTGTCTTCCTGTACGTCTCGGTGCGGACATTATATACGTCTATAAATTTATATATCCTAACCTAAGGGAACCTAACATCTCGGATGTAGTATTTTCCAACATTCCTGGCGGGTCGGCCCCTACATCTCGGTGGGCACATTATATACGTCTATATCGTAATATAACCTAACCTAACCTATCTAGACCCCCGCTGGTAATGTTTTACAAAATCCCAGTCGTGTCGGCCCGTACGTCTCGGTGCGGAGATTATATACGTCTATAAATTTATATATCCTAACCTAAGGCAACTTAACATCTCGGATGTAGAATTTTCCAAAATTTCTGGCGGGTCGGCCCCTACTTCTCGGTTGGAACATTATATACGTCTCTAACGTAATATAACCTAACCTAACCCATCTAGACCCTCGCTGGTAATGTTTCACAGAATCCCTTTCATGTCTTCCCGTACGTCTCGGTGCGGACATTATATACGTCTGTAAATTTATATATCCTAACCTAAGGCAACTGAACATCTCGGATGTAGAATTTTCCAACATTTCTGGCGGGTCGACCCCTACTTCTCGGTGGGCACATTATATACGTCTATATCGTAATATAACCTAACCTAGCCCATCTAGACCCTCGGTGGTAATGTTTTACAAAATCCCGGTCGTGTCGGCCCGTACATCTCGGTGAGGACATTATATACGTCTATAACGTTATATATCCTAACCTAAGGGAACCTAACATCTCGGATGTTGTATTTTCCAACATTCCTGGCGGGTCGGCCCCTACTTCTCGGTGGGATCATTATATACGTCTATAGCGTAATATAACCTAACCTAACACATCTAGCCCCTAGCTAGGAATGTTTTACAGAATCCCGGTCGTGTCGCCCCGTACGTCTCGGTGCGGACATTATATACGTCTATAACGTTATATATCCTAACCTAAGGCAACTTAACATCTCGGATGTAGAATTTTCCAACATTTCTGGCGGGTCGGCCCCTACTTCTCGGTGGGAACATTATATACGTCTATAACGTAATATAACCTAACCTAACCCACCTAGACCCTCGCTGGTAATGTTTCACAGAATCCCGTTCCTGTCTTCCTGTACGTCTCGGTGCGGACATTATATACGTCTATAAATTTATATATCCTAACCTAAGGGAACCTAACATCTCGGATGTAGTATTTTCCAACATTCCTGGCGGGTCGGCCCCTACTTCTCGGTGGGCACATTATATACGTCTATATCGTAATATAACCTAACCTAACCTATCTAGACCCCCGCTGGTAATGTTTTACAAAATCCCAGTCGTGTCGGCCCGTACGTCTCGGTGCGGACATTATATATGTCTATAAATTTATATATCCTAACCTAAGGCAACTTAACATCTCGGATGTAGAATTTTCCAACATTTCTGGCGGGTCGGCCCCTACTTCTAGGTGGGAACATATATATACGTCTATAACGTAATATAACCTAACCTAACCCACCTAGACCCTCGCTGGTAATGTTTCACAGAATCCCGTTCATGTCTTCCTGTACGTCTCGGTGCGGACATTATATACGTCTATAAATTTATATATCCTAACCTAAGGGAACCTAACATCTCGGATGTAGTATTTTCCAACATTCCTGGCGGGTCGGCCCCTACATCTCGGTGGGCACATTATATACGTCTATATCGTAATATAACCTAACCTATCCCATCTAGACCCTCGCTGGTAATGTTTTACAGAATCCCGGTCGTGTCGTCCCGTACGTCTCGGTGCGGACATTATATACGTCTATAACGTTGTATATCCTAACCTAAGGCAACTTAACATCTCGGATGTAGAATATTCCAACATTTCTGGCGGGTCGGCCCCTACTTCTCGGTTGGAACATTATATACGTCTATAACGTAATATAACCTAACCTAACCCACCTAGACCCTCTCTGGTAATGTTTCACAGAATCCCGTTCATGTCTTCCCGTACGTCTCGGTGCGGACATTATATACGTCTATAAATTTATATATCCTAACCTAAGGCAACTGAACATCTCGGATGTAGAATTTTCCAACATTTCTGGCGGGTGGGCCCCTACTTCTCGGTGGGAACATTATATACGTCTATAACGTAATATAACCTAACCTAACCCACCTAGACCCTCGCTGGTAATGTTTCACAGAATACCGTTCATGTCTTCCTGTACGTCTCGGTGCGGACATTATATACGTCTATAAATTTATATATCCTAACCTAAGGGAACCTAACATCTCGGATGTAGTATTTTCCAACATTCCTTGCGGGTCGGCCCCTACTTCTCGGTGGGCACATTATATACTTCTATATCGTAATATAACCTAACCTAACCCATCTAGAACCTCGCTGGTAATGTTTCACAGAATCCCGGTCGTGTCGCCCCGTACGTCTCGGTGCGGACATTATATACGTCTATAACGTTATATATCCTAACCTAAGGCAACTTAACATCTCGGATGTAGAATTTTCCAACATTTCTGGCGGGTCGGCCCCTACTTCTCGGTGGGAACATTATATACGTCTATAACGTAATATAACCTAACCTAACCCACCTAGACCCTCGCTGGTAATGTTTCACAGAATCCCGTTCCTGTCTTCCTGTACGTCTCGGTGCGGACATTATATACGTCTATAAATTTATATATCCTAACCTAAGGGAACCTAACATCTCGGATGTAGTATTTTCCAACATTCCTGGCGGGTCGGCCCCTACTTCTCGGTGGGCACATTATATACGTCTATATCGTAATATAACCTAACCTAACCTATCTAGACCCCCGCTGGTAATGTTTTACAAAATCCCAGTCGTGTCGGCCCGTACGTCTCTGTGCGGACATTATATACGTCTATAAATTTATATATCCTAACCTAAGGGAACCTAACATCTCGGATGTAGTATTTTCCAACATTCCTGGCGGGTCGGCCCCTACTTCTCGGTGAGCACACTGTATACGTCTATATCGTAATATAACCTAACCTAACCCATCTAGACCCTCGCTGGTAATGTTTTACAAAATCCCGGTCGTGTCGGCCCGTACATCTCGGTGAGGACATTATGTACGTCTATAACGTTATATATCCTAACCTAAGGGAACCTAACATCTCGGATGTAGTATTCTCCAACATTCCTGGCGGGTCGGCCCCTACTTCTCGGTGGGCACATTATATAGGTCTATATCGTAATATAACCTAACCTAACCCATCTAGACCATCGCTGGTAATGTTTTACAAAATCCCGGTCGTGTCTGCCCGTACTTCTCGGTGGGGACATTATATACGTCTATAAATTTATATATCCTAACCTAAGGCAACTGAACATCTCGGATGTAGAATTTTCCAACATTTCTGGCGGGTGGGCCCCTGCTTCTCGGTGGGAACATTATATACGTCTATAACGTAATATAACCTAACCTAACCCACCTAGACCCTCGCTGGTAATGTTTCACAGAATACCGTTCATGTCTTCCTGTACGTCTCGGTGCGGACATTATATACGTCTATAAATTTATATATCCTAACCTAAGGGAACCTAACATCTCGGATGTAGTATTTTCCAACATTCCTTGCGGGTCGGCCCCTACTTCTCGGTGGGCACATTATATACTTCTATATCGTAATATAACCTAACCTAACCCATCTAGACCCTCGCTGGTAATGTTTCACAGAATCCCGGTCGTGTCGCCCCGTACGTCTCGGTGCGGACATTATATACGTCTATAACGTTATATATCCTAACCTAAGGCAACTTAACATCTCGGATGTAGAATTTTCCAACATTTCTGGCGGGTCGGCCCCTACTTCTCGGTGGGAACATTATATACGTCTATAACGTAATATAACCTAACCTAACCCACCTAGACCCTCGCTGGTAATGTTTCACAGAATCCCGTTCCTGTCTTCCTGTACGTCTCGGTGCGGACATTATATACGTCTATAAATTTATATATCCTAACCTAAGGGAACCTAACATCTCGGATGTAGTATTTTCCAACATTCCTGGCGGGTCGGCCCCTACTTCTCGGTGGGCACATTATATACGTCTATATCGTAATATAACTTAACCTAACCTATCTAGACCCCCGCTGGTAATGTTTTACAAAATCCCAGTCGTGTCGGCCCGTACGTCTCTGTGCGGACATTATATACGTCTATAAATTTATATATCCTAACCTAAGGGAACCTAACATCTCGGATGTAGTATTTTCCAACACTCCTGGCGGGTCGGCCCCTACTTCTCGGTGAGCACACTGTATACGTCTATATCGTAATATAACCTAACCTAACCCATCTAGACCCTCGCTGGTAATGTTTTACAAAATCCCGGTCGTGTCGGCCCGTACATCTCGGTGAGGACATTATGTACGTCTATAACGTTATATATCCTAACCTAAGGGAACCTAACATCTCGGATGTAGTATTCTCCAACATTCCTGGCGGGTCGGCCCCTACTTCTCGGTGGGCACATTATATAGGTCTATATCGTAATATAACCTAACCTAACCCATCTAGACCATCGCTGGTAATGTTTTACAAAATCCCGGTCGTGTCTGCCCGTACTTCTCGGTGGGGACATTATATACGTCTATAAATTTATATATCCTAACCTAAGGCAACTGAACATCTCGGATGTAGAATTTTCCAACATTTCTGGCGGGTGGGCCCCTACTTCTCGGTGGGAACATTATATACGTCTATAACGTAATATAACCTAACCTAACCCACCTAGACCCTCGCTGGTAATGTTTCACAGAATACCGTTCATGTCTTCCTGTACGTCTCGGTGCGGTCATTATATACGTCTATAAATTTATATATCCTAACCTAAGGGAACCTAACATCTCGGATGTAGTATTTTCCAACATTCCTTGCGGGTCGGCCCCTACTTCTCGGTGGGCACATTATATACTTCTATATCGTAATATAACCTAACCTAACCCATCTAGACCCTCGCTGGTAATGTTTCACAGAATCCCGGTCGTGTCGCCCCGTACGTCTCGGTGCGGACATTATGTACGTCTATAACGTTATATATCCTAACCTAAGGGAACCTAACATCTCGGATGTAGAATTTTCCAACATTTCTGGCGGGTCGGCCCCTACTTCTCGGTGGGAACATTATATACGTCTATAACGTAATATAACCCAACCTAACCCACCTAGACCCTCGCTGGTAATGTTTTACAAAATCCCGGTCGTGTCTGCCCGTACTTCTCGGTGGGGACATTATATACGTCTATAAATTTATATATCCTAACCTAAGGGAACCTAACATCTCGGATGTAGTATTTTCCAACATTCCTGGCGGGTCGGCCCCTACTTCTCGGTGGGCACATTATATACGTCTATATCGTAATATAACCTAACCTAACCTATCTAGACCCCCGCTGGTAATGTTTTACAAAATCCCAGTCGTGTCGGCCCGTACGTCTCTGTGCGGACATTATATACGTCTATAAATTTATATATCCTAACCTAAGGGAACCTAACATCTCGGATGTAGTATTTTCCAACATTCCTGGCGGGTCGGCCCCTACTTCTCGGTGAGCACACTGTATACGTCTATATCGTAATATAACCTAACCTAACCCATCTAGACCCTCGCTGGTAATGTTTTACAAAATCCCGGTCGTGTCGGCCCGTACATCTCGGTGAGGACATTATGTACGTCTATAACGTTATATATCCTAACCTAAGGGAACCTAACATCTCGGATGTAGTATTCTCCAACATTCCTGGCGGGTCGGCCCCTACTTCTCGGTGGGCACATTATATAGGTCTATATCGTAATATAACCTAACCTAACCCATCTAGACCATCGCTGGTAATGTTTTACAAAATCCCGGTCGTGTCTGCCCGTACTTCTCGGTGGGGACATTATATACGTCTATATCGTAATATAACCTAACCTAACCCATCTAGACCCCCGCTGGTAATGTTTTACAAAATCCCAGTCGTGTCGGCCCGTACGTCTCGGTGCGGACATTATATATGTCTATAAATTTATATATCCTAACCTAAGGCAACTTAACATCTCGGATGTAGAATTTTCCAACATTTCTGGCGGGTCGGCCCCTACTTCTCGGTGGGAACATATATATACGTCTATAACGTAATATAACCTAACCTAACCCACCTAGACCCTCGCTGGTAATGTTTCACAGAATCCCGTTCATGTCTTCCTGTACGTCTCGGTGCGGACATTATATACGTCTATAAATTTATATATCCTAACCTAAGGCAACTGAACATCTCGGATGTAGAATTTTCCAACATTTCTGGCGGGTCGGCCCCTACTTCTCGGTGGGCACATTATATACTTCTATATCGTAATATAACCTAACCCAACCCACCTAGACCCTCGCTGGTAATCTTTCACAGAATCCCGTTCCTGTCTTCCTGTACGTCTCTGTGCGGACATTATATACGTCTATAAATTTATATATCCTAACCTAAGGGAACCTAACATCTCGGATGTAGTATTTTCCAACATTCCTGGCGGGTCGGCCCCTACTTCTCGGTGGGCACATTATATACGTCTATATCGTAATATAACCTAACCTAACCCACCTAGACCCTCGCTGGTAATGTTTCACAGAATCCCGTTCATGTCTTCCTGTACGTCTCGGTGCGGACATTATATACGTCTATAAATTTATATATCCTAACCTAAGGCAACTGAACATCTCGGATGTAGAATTTTCCAACATTTCTGGCGGGTCGGCCCCTACTTCTCGGTGGGCACATTATATACTTCTATATCGTAATATAACCTAACCTAACCCATCTAGACCCTCGCTGGTAATGTTTTACAAAATCCCGGTCGTGTCGGCCCGTACATCTCGGTGAGGACATTATGTACGTCTATAACGTTATATATCCTAACCTAAGGGAACCTAACATCTCGGATGTAGTATTCTCCAACATTCCTGGCGGGTCGGCCCCTACTTCTCGGTGGGCACATTATATAGGTCTATATCGTAATATAACCTAACCTAACCCATCTAGACCATCGCTGGTAATGTTTTACAAAATCCCGGTCGTGTCTGCCCGTACTTCTCGGTGGGGACATTATATACGTCTATAAATTTATATATCCAAACCTAAGGCAACTGAACATCTCGGATGTAGAATTTTCCAACATTTCTGGCGGGTGGGCCCCTACTTCTCGGTGGGAACATTATATACGTCTATAACGTAATATAACCTAACCTAACCCACCTAGACCCTCGCTGGTAATGTTTCACAGAATACCGTTCATGTCTTCCTGTACGTCTCGGTGCGGACATTATATACGTCTATAAATTTATATATCCTAACCTAAGGGAACCTAACATCTCGGATGTAGTATTTTCCAACATTCCTTGCGGGTCGGCCCCTACTTCTCGGTGGGCACATTATATACTTCTATATCGTAATATAACCTAACCTAACCCATCTAGACCCTCGCTGGTAATGTTTCACAGAATCCCGGTCGTGTCGCCCCGTACGTCTCGGTGCGGACATTATGTACGTCTATAACGTTATATATCCTAACCTAAGGCAACTTAATATCTCGGATGTAGAATTTTCCAAAATTTCTGGCGGGTCGGCCCCTACTTCTCGGTGGGCACATTATATACGTCTATAACGTAATATAACCTAACCTAACCCACCTAGACCCTCGCTGGTAATGTTTCACAGAATCCCGTTCATGTCTTCCCGTACGTCTCGGTGCGGACATTATATACGTCTATAAATTTATATATCCTAACCTAAGGGAACCTAACATCTCGGATGTAGTATTTTCCAACATTCCTGGCGGGTCGGCCCCTACTTCTCGGTGGGCACATTATATACGTCTATATCGTAATATAACCTAACCTAACCTATCTAGACCCCCGCTGGTAATGTTTTACAAAATCCCAGTCGTGTCGGCCCGTACGTCTCGGTGCGGACATTATATATGTCTATAAATTTATATATCCTAACCTAAGGCAACTTAACATCTCGGATGTAGAATTTTCCAACATTTCTGGCGGGTCGGCCCCTACTTCTCGGTGGGAACATATATATACGTCTATAACGTAATATAACCTAACCTAACCCACCTAGACCCTCGCTGGTAATGTTTCACAGAATCCCGTTCATGTCTTCCTGTACGTCTCGGTGCGGACATTATATACGTCTATAAATTTATATATCCTAACCTAAGGCAACTGAACATCTCGGATGTAGAATTTTCCAACATTTCTGGCGGGTCGGCCCCTACTTCTCGGTGGGAACATTAAATACGTCTATAACGTAATATAACCCAACCTAACCCACCTAGACCCTCGCTGGTAATGTTTCACAGAATACCGTTCATGTCTTCCTGTACGTCTCGGTGCGGACATTATATACGTCTATAAATTTATATATCCTAACCTAAGGGAACCTAACATCTCGGATGTAGTATTTTCCAACATTCCTTGCGGGTCGGCCCCTACTTCTCGGTGGGCACATTATATACTTCTATATCGTAATATAACCTAACCTAACCCATCTAGACCCTCGCTGGTAATGTTTCACAGAATCCCGGTCGTGTCGCCCCGTACGTCTCGGTGCGGACATTATATACGTCTATAACGTTATATATCCTAACCTAAGGCAACTTAACATCTCGGATGTAGAATTTTCCAACATTTCTGGCGGGTCGGCCCCTACTTCTCGGTGGGAACATTATATACGTCTATATCGTAATATAACCTAACCTAACCCATCTAGACCCTCGCTGGTAATGTTTCACAGAATCCCGGTCGTGTCGCCCCGTACGTCTCGGTGCGGACATTATATACGTCTATAACGTTATATATCCTAACCTAAGGCAACTTAACATCTCGGATGTAGAATTTTCCAACATTTCTGGCGGGTCGGCCCCTACTTCTCGGTGGGAACATTATATACGTCTATAACGTAATATAACCTAACCTAACCCACCTAGACCCTCGCTGGTAATGTTTCACAGAATCCCGTTCCTGTCTTCCTGTACGTCTCGGTGCGGACATTATATACGTCTATAAATTTATATATCCTAACCTAAGGGAACCTAACATCTCGGATGTAGTATTTTCCAACATTCCTGGCGGGTCGGCCCCTACTTCTCGGTGGGCACATTATATACGTCTATATCGTAATATAACCTAACCTAACCTATCTAGACCCCCGCTGGTAATGTTTTACAAAATCCCAGTCGTGTCGGCCCGTACGTCTCTGTGCGGACATTATATACGTCTATAAATTTATATATCCTAACCTAAGGGAACCTAACATCTCGGATGTAGTATTTTCCAACACTCCTGGCGGGTCGGCCCCTACATCTCGGTGAGCACACTGTATACGTCTATATCGTAATATAACCTAACCTAACCCATCTAGACCCTCGCTGGTAATGTTTTACAAAATCCCGGTCGTGTCGGCCCGTACATCTCGGTGAGGACATTATGTACGTCTATAACGTTATATATCCTAACCTAAGGGAACCTAACATCTCGGATGTAGTATTCTCCAACATTCCTGGCGGGTCGGCCCCTACTTCTCGGTGGGCACATTATATAGGTCTATATCGTAATATAACCTAACCTAACCCATCTAGACCATCGCTGGTAATGTTTTACAAAATCCCGGTCGTGTCTGCCCGTACTTCTCGGTGGGGACATTATATACGTCTATAAATTTATATATCCTAACCTAAGGCAACTGAACATCTCGGATGTAGAATTTTCCAACATTTCTGGCGGGTGGGCCCCTACTTCTCGGTGGGAACATTATATACGTCTATAACGTAATATAACCTAACCTAACCCACCTAGACCCTCGCTGGTAATGTTTCACAGAATACCGTTCATGTCTTCCTGTACGTCTCGGTGCGGTCATTATATACGTCTATAAATTTATATATCCTAACCTAAGGGAACCTAACATCTCGGATGTAGTATTTTCCAACATTCCTTGCGGGTCGGCCCCTACTTCTCGGTGGGCACATTATATACTTCTATATCGTAATATAACCTAACCTAACCCATCTAGACCCTCGCTGGTAATGTTTCACAGAATCCCGGTCGTGTCGCCCCGTACGTCTCGGTGCGGACATTATGTACGTCTATAACGTTATATATCCTAACCTAAGGGAACCTAACATCTCGGATGTAGTATTCTCCAACATTCCTGGCGGGTCGGCCCCTACTTCTCGGTGGGCACATTATATAGGTCTATATCGTAATATAACCTAACCTAACCCATCTAGACCATCGCTGGTAATGTTTTACAAAATCCCGGTCGTGTCTGCCCGTACTTCTCGGTGGGGACATTATATACGTCTATAACGTTATATATCCTAACCTAAGAGAATCTAACATCTCGGATGTAGTATTTTCCAACATTCCTGGCGGGTCGGCCCCTACTTCTCGGTGGGATCATTATATACGTCTATAACGTAATATAACCTAACCTAACACATCTAGCCCGTAGCTGGGAATGTTTTACAGAATCCCGGTCGTGTCGTCCCGTACGTCTCGGTGCGGACATTATATACGTCTATAACGTTATATATCCTAACCTAAGGCAACTTAACATCTCGGATGTAGAATTTTCCAAAATTTCTGGCGGGTCGGCCCCTACTTCTCGGTGGGCACATTATATACGTCTATAACGTAATATAACCTAACCTAACCCACCTAGACCCTCGCTGGTAATGTTTCACAGAATCCCGTTCATGTCTTCCCGTACGTCTCGGTGCGGACATTATATACGTCTATAAATTTATATATCCTAACCTAAGGGAACCTAACATCTCGGATGTAGTATTTTCCAACATTCCTGGCGGGTCGGCCCCTACTTCTCGGTGGGCACATTATATACGTCTATATCGTAATATAACCTAACCTAACCTATCTAGACCCCCGCTGGTAATGTTTTACAAAATCCCAGTCGTGTCGGCCCGTACGTCTCTGTGCGGACATTATATACGTCTATAAATTTATATATCCTAACCTAAGGGAACCTAACATCTCGGATGTAGTATTTTCCAACATTCCTGGCGGGTCGGCCCCTACTTCTCGGTGAACACACTGTATACGTCTATATCGTAATATAACCTAACCTAACCCATCTAGACCCTCGCTGGTAATGTTTTACAAAATCCCGGTCGTGTCGGCCCGTACATCTCGGTGAGGACATTATGTACGTCTATAACGTTATATATCCTAACCTAAGGGAACCTAACATCTCGGATGTAGTATTCTCCAACATTCCTGGCGGGTCGGCCCCTACTTCTCGGTGGGCACATTATATAGGTCTATATCGTAATATAACCTAACCTAACCCATCTAGACCATCGCTGGTAATGTTTTACAAAATCCCGGTCGTGTCTGCCCGTACTTCTCGGTGGGGACATTATATACGTCTATATCGTAATATAACCTAACCTAACCCATCTAGACCATCGCTGGTAATGTTTTACAAAATCCCGGTCGTGTCTGCCCGTACTTCTCGGTGGGGACATTATATACGTCTATAAATTTATATATCCTAACCTAAGGCAACTGAACATCTCGGATGTAGAATTTTCCAACATTTCTGGCGGGTGGGCCCCTACTTCTCGGTGGGAACATTATATACGTCTATAACGTAATATAACCTAACCTAACCCACCTAGACCCTCGCTGGTAATGTTTCACAGAATACCGTTCATGTCTTCCTGTACGTCTCGGTGCGGACATTATATACGTCTATAAATTTATATATCCTAACCTAAGGGAACCTAACATCTCGGATGTAGTATTTTCCAACATTCCTTGCGGGTCGGCCCCTACTTCTCGGTGGGCACATTATATACTTCTATATCGTAATATAACCTAACCTAACCCATCTAGACCCTCGCTGGTAATGTTTCACAGAATCCCGGTCGTGTCGCCCCGTACGTCTCGGTGCGGACATTATGTACGTCTATAACGTTATATATCCTAACCTAAGGCAACTTAACATCTCGGATGTAGAATTTTCCAACATTTCTGGCGGGTCGGCCCCTACTTCTCGGTGGGAACATTATATACGTCTATAACGTAATATAACCTAACCTAACCCACCTAGACCCTCGCTGGTAATGTTTCACAGAATCCCGTTCCTGTCTTCCTGTACGTCTCGGTGCGGACATTATATACGTCTATAAATTTATATATCCTAACCTAAGGGAACCTAACATCTCGGATGTAGTATTTTCCAACATTCCTGGCGGGTCGGCCCCTACTTCTCGGTGAGCACACTGTATACGTCTATATCGTAATATAACCTAACCTAACCCATCTAGACCCTCGCTGGTAATGTTTTACAAAATCCCGGTCGTGTCGGCCCGTACATCTCGGTGAGGACATTATGTACGTCTATAACGTTATATATCCTAACCTAAGGGAACCTAACATCTCGGATGTAGTATTCTCCAACATTCCTGGCGGGTCGGCCCCTACTTCTCGGTGGGCACATTATATAGGTCTATATCGTAATATAACCTAACCTAACCCATCTAGACCATCGCTGGTAATGTTTTACAAAATCCCGGTCGTGTCTGCCCGTACTTCTCGGTGGGGACATTATATACGTCTATAACGTTATATATCCTAACCTAAGAGAATCTAACATCTCGGATGTAGTATTTTCCAACATTCCTGGCGGGTCGGCCCCTACTTCTCGGTGGGATCATTATATACGTCTATAACGTAATATAACCTAACCTAACACATCTAGCCCGTAGCTGGGAATGTTTTACAGAATCCCGGTCGTGTCGTCCCGTACGTCTCGGTGCGGACATTATATACGTCTATAACGTTATATATCCTAACCTAAGGCAACTTAACATCTCGGATGTAGAATTTTCCAAAATTTCTGGCGGGTCGGCCCCTACTTCTCGGTGGGCACATTATATACGTCTATAACGTAATATAACCTAACCTAACCCACCTAGACCCTCGCTGGTAATGTTTCACAGAATCCCGTTCATGTCTTCCCGTACGTCTCGGTGCGGACATTATATACGTCTATAAATTTATATATCCTAACCTAAGGGAACCTAACATCTCGGATGTAGTATTTTCCAACATTCCTGGCGGGTCGGCCCCTACTTCTCGGTGGGCACATTATATACGTCTATATCGTAATATAACCTAACCTAACCTATCTAGACCCCCGCTGGTAATGTTTTACAAAATCCCAGTCGTGTCGGCCCGTACGTCTCGGTGCGGACATTATATATGTCTATAAATTTATATATCCTAACCTAAGGCAACTTAACATCTCGGATGTAGAATTTTCCAACATTTCTGGCGGGTCGGCCCCTACTTCTCGGTGGGAACATATATATACGTCTATAACGTAATATAACCTAACCTAACCCACCTAGACCCTCGCTGGTAATGTTTCACAGAATCCCGTTCATGTCTTCCTGTACGTCTCTGTGCGGACATTATATACGTCTATAAATTTATATATCCTAACCTAAGGCAACTGAACATCTCGGATGTAGAATTTTCCAACATTTCTGGCGGGTCGGCCCCTACTTCTCGGTGGGAACATTAAATACGTCTATAACGTAATATAACCCAACCTAACCCACCTAGACTCTCGCTGGTAATGTTTCACAGAATCCCGTTCATGTCTTCCTGTAGGTCTCGGTGCGGACATTATATACGTCTATAAATGTATATATCCTAACCTAAGGGAACCTAACATCTCGGATGTAGTATTTTCCAACATTCCTGGCGGGTCGGCCCCTACTTCTCGGTGGGCACATTATATACTTCTATATCGTAATATAACCTAACCCAACCCACCTAGACCCTCGCTGGTAATGTTTCACAGAATACCGTTCATGTCTTCCTGTACGTCTCGGTGCGGACATTATATACGTCTATAACGTTATATATCCTCACCTAAGGGAACCTAACATCTCGGATGTTGTATTTTCCAACATTCCTGGCGGGTCGGCCCCTACTTCTCGGTGGGATCATTATATACGTCTATAGCGTAATATAACCTAACCTAACACATCTAGCCCCTAGCTAGGAATGTTTTACAGAATCCCGGTCGTGTCGCCCCGTACGTCTCGGTGCGGACATTATATACGTCTATAACGTTATATATCCTAACCTAAGGCAACTTAACATCTCGGATGTAGAATTTTCCAACATTTCTGGCGGGTCGGCCCCTACTTCTAGGTGGGAACATTATATACGTCTATAACGTAATATAACCTAACCTAACCCACCTAGACCCTCGCTGGTAATGTTTCACAGAATCCCGTTCCTGTCTTCCTGTACGTCTCGGTGCGGACATTATATACGTCTATAAATTTATATATCCTAACCTAAGGGAACCTAACATCTCGGATGTAGTATTTTCCAACATTCCTGGCGGGTCGGCCCCTACTTCTCGGTGAGCACACTATATACTTCTATATCGTAATATAACCTAACCTAACCCATCTAGACCCTCGCTGGTAATGTTTTACAAAATCCCGGTCGTGTCGGCCCGTACATCTCGGTGAGGACATTATGTACGTCTATAACGTTATATATCCTAACCTAAGGGAACCTAACATCTCGGATGTAGTATTCTCCAACATTCCTGGCGGGTCGGCCCCTACTTCTCGGTGGGCACATTATATAGGTCTATATCGTAATATAACCTAACCTAACCCATCTAGACCATCGCTGGTAATGTTTTACAAAATCCCGGTCGTGTCTGCCCGTACTTCTCGGTGGGGACATTATATACGTCTATAACGTTATATATCCCAACCTAAGAGAATCTAACATCTCGGATGTAGTATTTTCCAACATTCCTGGCGGGTCGGCCCCTACTTCTCGGTGGGATCATTATATACGTCTATAACGTAATATAACCTAACCTAACACATCTAGCCCGTAGCTGGGAATGTTTTACAGAATCCCGGTCGTGTCGTCCCGTACGTCTCGGTGCGGACATTATATACGTCTATGACGTTATATATCCTAACCTAAGGCAACTTAACATCTCGGATGTAGAATTTTCCAAAATTTCTGGCGGGTCGGCCCCTACTTCTCGGTGGGCACATTATATACGTCTATAACGTAATATAACCTAACCTAACCCACCTAGACCCTCGCTGGTAATGTTTCACAGAATCCCGTTCATGTCTTCCCGTACGTCTCGGTGCGGACATTATATACGTCTATAAATTTATATATCCTAACCTAAGGGAACCTAACATCTCGGATGTAGTATTTTCCAACATTCCTGGCGGGTCGGCCCCTACTTCTCGGTGGGCACATTATATACGTCTATATCGTAATATAACCTAACCTAACCTATCTAGACCCCCGCTGGTAATGTTTTACAAAATCCCAGTCGTGTCGGCCCGTACGTCTCGGTGCGGAGATTATATACGTCTATAAATTTATATATCCTAACCTAAGGCAACTTAACATCTCGGATGTAGAATTTTCCAAAATTTCTGGCGGGTCGGCCCCTACTTCTCGGTTGGAACATTATATACGTCTCTAACGTAATATAACCTAACCTAACCCATCTAGACCCTCGCTGGTAATGTTTCGCAGAATCCCTTTCATGTCTTCCCGTACGTCTCGGTGCGGACATTATATACGTCTATAAATTTATATATCCTAACCTAAGGCAACTGAACATCTCGGATGTAGAATTTTCCAACATTTCTGGCGGGTCGGCCCCTACTTCTCGGTGGGAACATTATATACGTCTATAACGTAATATAACCTAACCTAACCCACCTAGACACTCGCTGGTAATGTTTCACAGAATCCCGTTCATGTCTTCCTGTACGTTTCGGTGCGGACATTATATACGTCTATAAATTTATATATCCTAACCTAAGGCAACTGAACATCTCGGATGTAGAATTTTCCACCATTTCTGGCGGGTCGACCCCTACTTCTCGGTGGGCACATTATATACGTCTATATCGTAATATAACCTAACCTAGCCCATCTAGACCCTCGGTGGTAATGTTTTACAAAATCCCGGTCGTGTCGGCCCGTACATCTCGGTGAGGACATTATATACGTCTATAACGTTATATATCCTAACCTAAGGGAACCTAACATCTCGGATGTTGTATTTTCCAACATTCCTGGCGGGTCGGCCCCTACTTCTCGGTGGGATCATTATATACGTCTATAACGTAATATAACCTAACCTAACCCACCTAGACCCTCGCTGGTAATGTTTCACAGAATCCCGTTCATGTCTTCCCGTACGTCTCGGTGCGGACATTATATACGTCTATAACGTTATATATCCTAACCTAAGGCAACTTAACATCTCGGATGTAGAATTTTCCAACATTTCTGGCGGGTCGGCCCCTACTTCTCGGTGGGAACATTATATACGTCTATAACGTAATATAACCTAACCTAACCCACCTAGACCCTCGCTGGTAATGTTTCACAGAATCCCGTTCCTGTCTTCCTGTACGTCTCGGTGCGGACATTATATACGTCTATAAATTTATATATCCTAACCTAAGGGAACCTAACATCTCGGATGTAGTATTTTCCAACATTCCTGGCGGGTCGGCCCCTACTTCTCGGTGAGCACACTATATACGTCTATATCGTAATATAACCTAACCTAACCCATCTAGACCCCCGCTGGTAATGTTTTACAAAATCCCAGTCGTGTCGGCCCGTACGTCTCGGTGCGGACATTATATATGTCTATAAATTTATATATCCTAACCTAAGGCAACTTAACATCTCGGATGTAGAATTTTCCAACATTTCTGGCGGGTCGGCCCCTACTTCTCGGTGGGAACATATATATACGTCTATAACGTAATATAACCTAACCTAACCCATCTAGACCATCGCTGGTAATGTTTTACAAAATCCCGGTCGTGTCTGCCCGTACTTCTCGGTGGGGACATTATATACGTCTATAACGTTATATATCCCAACCTAAGAGAATCTAACATCTCGGATGTAGTATTTTCCAACATTCCTGGCGGGTCGGCCCCTACTTCTCGGTGGGATCATTATATACGTCTATAACGTAATATAACCTAACCTAACACATCTAGCCCGTAGCTGGGAATGTTTTACAGAATCCCGGTCGTGTCGTCCCGTACGTCTCGGTGCGGACATTATATACGTCTATGACGTTATATATCCTAACCTAAGGCAACTTAACATCTCGGATGTAGAATTTTCCAAAATTTCTGGCGGGTCGGCCCCTACTTCTCGGTGGGCACATTATATACGTCTATAACGTAATATAACCTAACCTAACCCACCTAGACCCTCGCTGGTAATGTTTCACAGAATCCCGTTCATGTCTTCCCGTACGTCTCGGTGCGGACATTATATACGTCTATAAATTTATATATCCTAACCTAAGGGAACCTAACATCTCGGATGTAGTATTTTCCAACATTCCTGGCGGGTCGGCCCCTACTTCTCGGTGGGCACATTATATACGTCTATATCGTAATATAACCTAACCTAACCTATCTAGACCCCCGCTGGTAATGTTTTACAAAATCCCAGTCGTGTCGGCCCGTACGTCTCGGTGCGGAGATTATATACGTCTATAAATTTATATATCCTAACCTAAGGCAACTTAACATCTCGGATGTAGAATTTTCCAAAATTTCTGGCGGGTCGGCCCCTACTTCTCGGTTGGAACATTATATACGTCTCTAACGTAATATAACCTAACCTAACCCATCTAGACCCTCGCTGGTAATGTTTCGCAGAATCCCTTTCATGTCTTCCCGTACGTCTCGGTGCGGACATTATATACGTCTATAAATTTATATATCCTAACCTAAGGCAACTGAACATCTCGGATGTAGAATTTTCCAACATTTCTGGCGGGTCGGCCCCTACTTCTCGGTGGGAACATTATATACGTCTATAACGTAATATAACCTAACCTAACCCACCTAGACCCTCGCTGGTAATGTTTCACAGAATCCCGTTCATGTCTTCCTGTACGTTTCGGTGCGGACATTATATACGTCTATAAATTTATATATCCTAACCTAAGGCAACTGAACATCTCGGATGTAGAATTTTCCACCATTTCTGGCGGGTCGACCCCTACTTCTCGGTGGGCACATTATATACGTCTATATCGTAATATAACCTAACCTAGCCCATCTAGACCCTCGGTGGTAATGTTTTCCAAAATCCCGGTCGTGTCGGCCCGTACATCTCGGTGAGGACATTATATACGTCTATAACGTTATATATCCTAACCTAAGGGAACCTAACATCTCGGATGTTGTATTTTCCAACATTCCTGGCGGGTCGGCCCCTACTTCTCGGTGGGATCATTATATACGTCTATAACGTAATATAACCTAACCTAACCCACCTAGACCCTCGCTGGTAATGTTTCACAGAATCCCGTTCATGTCTTCCCGTACGTCTCGGTGCGGACATTATATACGTCTATAACGTTATATATCCTAACCTAAGGCAACTTAACAACTCGGATGTAGAATTTTCCAACATTTCTGGCGGGTCGGCCCCTACTTCTCGGTGGGAACATTATATACGTCTATAACGTAATATAACCTAACCTAACCCACCTAGACCCTCGCTGGTAATGTTTCACAGAATCCCGTTCCTGTCTTCCTGTACGTCTCGGTGCGGACATTATATACGTCTATAAATTTATATATCCTAACCTAAGGGAACCTAACATCTCGGATGTAGTATTTTCCAACATTCCTGGCGGGTCGGCCCCTACTTCTCGGTGAGCACACTATATACGTCTATATCGTAATATAACCTAACCTAACCCATCTAGACCCCCGCTGGTAATGTTTTACAAAATCCCAGTCGTGTCGGCCCGTACGTCTCGGTGCGGACATTATATATGTCTATAAATTTATATATCCTAACCTAAGGCAACTTAACATCTCGGATGTAGAATTTTCCAACATTTCTGGCGGGTCGGCCCCTACTTCTCGGTGGGAACATTATATACGTCTATAACGTAATATAACCTAACCTAACCCACCTAGACCCTCGCTGGTAATGTTTCACAGAATCCCGTTCATGTCTTCCCGTACGTCTCGGTGCGGACATTATATACGTCTATAAATTTATATATCCTAACCTAAGGGAACCTAACATCTCGGATGTAGTATTTTCCAACATTCCTGGCGGGTCGGCCCCTACTTCTCGGTGGGCACATTATATACGTCTATATCGTAATATAACCTAACCTAACCTATCTAGACCCCCGCTGGTAATGTTTTACAAAATCCCAGACGTGTCGGCCCGTACGTCTCGGTGCGGAGATTATATACGTCTATAAATTTATATATCCTAACCTAAGGCAACTTAACATCTCGGATGTAGAATTTTCCAAAATTTCTGGCGGGTCGGCCCCTACTTCTCGGTTGGAACATTATATACGTCTCTAACGTAATATAACCTAACCTAACCCATCTAGACCCTCGCTGGTAATGTTTCGCAGAATCCCTTTCATGTCTTCCCGTACGTCTCGGTGCGGACATTATATACGTCTATAAATTTATATATCCTAACCTAAGGCAACTGAACATCTCGGATGTAGAATTTTCCAACATTTCTGGCGGGTCGGCCCCTACTTCTCGGTGGGAACATTATATACGTCTATAACGTAATATAACCTAACCTAACCCACCTAGACCCTCGCTGGTAATGTTTCACAGAATCCCGTTCATGTCTTCCTGTACGTTTCGGTGCGGACATTATATACGTCTATAAATTTATATATCCTAACCTAAGGCAACTGAACATCTCGGATGTAGAATTTTCCAACATTTCTGGCGGGTCGACCCCTACTTCTCGGTGGGCACATTATATACGTCTATATCGTAATATAACCTAACCTAGCCCATCTAGACCCTCGGTGGTAATGTTTTACAAAATCCCGGTCGTGTCGGCCCGTACATCTCGGTGAGGACATTATATACGTCTATAACGTTATATATCCTAACCTAAGGGAACCTAACATCTCGGATGTTGTATTTTCCAACATTCCTGGCGGGTCGGCCCCTACTTCTCGGTGGGATCATTATATACGTCTATAACGTAATATAACCTAACCTAACCCACCTAGACCCTCGCTGGTAATGTTTCACAGAATCCCGTTCATGTCTTCCCGTACGTCTCGGTGCGGACATTATATACGTCTATAACGTTATATATCCTAACCTAAGGCAACTTAACATCTCGGATGTAGAATTTTCCAACATTTCTGGCGGGTCGGCCCCTACTTCTCGGTGGGAACATTATATACGTCTATAACGTAATATAACCTAACCTAACCCACCTAGACCCTCGCTGGTAATGTTTCACAGAATCCCGTTCCTGTCTTCCTGTACGTCTCGGTGCGGACATTATATACGTCTATAAATTTATATATCCTAACCTAAGGGAACCTAACATCTCGGATGTAGTATTTTCCAACATTCCTGGCGGGTCGGCCCCTACTTCTCGGTGAGCACACTATATACGTCTATATCGTAATATAACCTAACCTAACCCATCTAGACCCCCGCTGGTAATGTTTTACAAAATCCCAGTCGTGTCGGCCCGTACGTCTCGGTGCGGACATTATATATGTCTATAAATTTATATATCCTAACCTAAGGCAACTTAACATCTCGGATGTAGAATTTTCCAACATTTCTGGCGGGTCGGCCCCTACTTCTCGGTGGGAACATATATATACGTCTATAACGTAATATAACCTAACCTAACCCATCTAGACCATCGCTGGTAATGTTTTACAAAATCCCGGTCGTGTCTGCCCGTACTTCTCGGTGGGGACATTATATACGTCTATAACGTTATATATCCCAACCTAAGAGAATCTAACATCTCGGATGTAGTATTTTCCAACATTCCTGGCGGGTCGGCCCCTACTTCTCGGTGGGATCATTATATACGTCTATAACGTAATATAACCTAACCTAACACATCTAGCCCGTAGCTGGGAATGTTTTACAGAATCCCGGTCGTGTCGTCCCGTACGTCTCGGTGCGGACATTATATACGTCTATGACGTTATATATCCTAACCTAAGGCAACTTAACATCTCGGATGTAGAATTTTCCAAAATTTCTGGCGGGTCGGCCCCTACTTCTCGGTGGGCACATTATATACGTCTATAACGTAATATAACCTAACCTAACCCACCTAGACCCTCGCTGGTAATGTTTCACAGAATCCCGTTCATGTCTTCCCGTACGTCTCGGTGCGGACATTATATACGTCTATAAATTTATATATCCTAACCTAAGGGAACCTAACATCTCGGATGTAGTATTTTCCAACATTCCTGGCGGGTCGGCCCCTACTTCTCGGTGGGCACATTATATACGTCTATATCGTAATATAACCTAACCTAACCCACCTAGACCCTCGCTGGTAATGTTTCACAGAATCCCGTTCATGTCTTCCTGTACGTTTCGGTGCGGACATTATATACGTCTATAAATTTATATATCCTAACCTAAGGCAACTTAACATCTCGGATGTAGAATTTTCCAACATTTCTGGCGAGTCGGCCCCTACTTCTCGGTGGGAACATATATATACGTCTATAACGTAATATAACCTAACCTAACCCACCTAGACCCTCGCTGGTAATGTTTCACAGAATCGCGTTCATGTCTTCCTGTACGTCTCGGTGCGGACATTATATACGTCTATAACGTTATATATCCTAACCTAAGAGAATCTAACATCTCGGATGTAGTATTTTCCAACATTCCTGGCGGGTCGGCCCCTACTTCTCGGTGGGATCATTATATACGTCTATAACGTAATATAACCTAACCTAACCCGCCTAGACCCTCGCTGGTAATGTTTCACAGAATCCCGTTCATGTCTTCCCGTACGTCTCGGTGCGGACATTATATACGTCTATAACGTTATATATCCTAACCTAAGGCAACTTAACATCTCGGATGTAGAATTTTCCAACATTTCTGGCGGGTCGGCCCCTACTTCTCGGTGGGAACATTATATACGTCTATAACGTAATATAACCTAACCTAACCCACCTAGACCCTCGCTGGTAATGTTTCACAGAATCCCGTTCCTGTCTTCCTGTACGTCTCGGTGCGGACATTATATACGTCTATAAATTTATATATCCTAACCTAAGGGAACCTAACATCTCGGATGTAGTATTTTCCAACATTCCTGGCGGGTCGGCCCCTACTTCTCGGTGAGCACACTATATACGTCTATATCGTAATATAACCCAACCTAACCCATCTAGACCCCCGCTGGTAATGTTTTACAAAATCCCAGTCGTGTCGGCCCGTACGTCGCGGTGCGGACATTATATATGCCTATAAATTTATATATCCTAACCTAAGGCAACTTAACATCTCGGATGTAGAATTTTCCAACATTTCTGGCGGGTCGGCCCCTACTTCTCGGTGGGAACATATATATACGTCTATAACGTAATATAACCTAACCTAACCCACCTAGACCCTCGCTGGTAATGTTTCACAGAATCCCGTTCATGTCTTCCTGTACGTCTCGGTGCGGACATTATATACGTCTATAAATTTATATATCCTAACCTAAGGCAACTGAACATCTCGGATGTAGAATTTTCCAACATTTCTGGCGGGTCGGCCCCTACTTCTCGGTTGGAACATTATATACGTCTATAACGTAATATAACCTAACCTAACCCACCTAGACCCTCGCTGGTAATGTTTCACAGAATCCCGTTCATGTCTTCCCGTACGTCTCGGTGCGGACATTATATACGTCTATAAATTTATATATCCTAACCTAAGGGAACCTAACATCTCGGATGTAGTATTTTCCAACATTCCTGGCGGGTCGGCCCCTACTTCTCGGTGGGCACATTATATACGTCTATATCGTAATATAACCTAACCTAACCTATCTAGACCCCCGCTGGTAATGTTTTACAAAATCCCAGACGTGTCGGCCCGTACGTCTCGGTGCGGAGATTATATACGTCTATAAATTTATATATCCTAACCTAAGGCAACTTAACATCTCGGATGTAGAATTTTCCAAAATTTCTGGCGGGTCGGCCCCTACTTCTCGGTTGGAACATTATATACGTCTCTAACGTAATATAACCTAACCTAACCCATCTAGACCCTCGCTGGTAATGTTTCGCAGAATCCCTTTCATGTCTTCCCGTACGTCTCGGTGCGGACATTATATACGTCTATAAATTTATATATCCTAACCTAAGGCAACTGAACATCTCGGATGTAGAATTTTCCAACATTTCTGGCGGGTCGGCCCCTACTTCTCGGTGGGAACATTATATACGTCTATAACGTAATATAACCTAACCTAACCCACCTAGACCCTCGCTGGTAATGTTTCACAGAATCCCGTTCATGTCTTCCTGTACGTTTCGGTGCGGACATTATATACGTCTATAAATTTATATATCCTAACCTAAGGCAACTGAACATCTCGGATGTAGAATTTTCCAACATTTCTGGCGGGTCGACCCCTACTTCTCGGTGGGCACATTATATACGTCTATATCGTAATATAACCTAACCTAGCCCATCTAGACCCTCGGTGGTAATGTTTTACAAAATCCCGGTCGTGTCGGCCCGTACATCTCGGTGAGGACATTATATACGTCTATAACGTTATATATCCTAACCTAAGGGAACCTAACATCTCGGATGTTGTATTTTCCAACATTCCTGGCGGGTCGGCCCCTACTTCTCGGTGGGATCATTATATACGTCTATAACGTAATATAACCTAACCTAACCCACCTAGACCCTCGCTGGTAATGTTTCACAGAATCCCGTTCATGTCTTCCCGTACGTCTCGGTGCGGACATTATATACGTCTATAACGTTATATATCCTAACCTAAGGCAACTTAACATCTCGGATGTAGAATTTTCCAACATTTCTGGCGGGTCGGCCCCTACTTCTCGGTGGGAACATTATATACGTCTATAACGTAATATAACCTAACCTAACCCACCTAGACCCTCGCTGGTAATGTTTCACAGAATCCCGTTCCTGTCTTCCTGTACGTCTCGGTGCGGACATTATATACGTCTATAAATTTATATATCCTAACCTAAGGGAACCTAACATCTCGGATGTAGTATTTTCCAACATTCCTGGCGGGTCGGCCCCTACTTCTCGGTGAGCACACTATATACGTCTATATCGTAATATAACCTAACCTAACCCATCTAGACCCCCGCTGGTAATGTTTTACAAAATCCCAGTCGTGTCGGCCCGTACGTCTCGGTGCGGACATTATATATGTCTATAAATTTATATATCCTAACCTAAGGCAACTTAACATCTCGGATGTAGAATTTTCCAACATTTCTGGCGGGTCGGCCCCTACTTCTCGGTGGGAACATATATATACGTCTATAACGTAATATAACCTAACCTAACCCATCTAGACCATCGCTGGTAATGTTTTACAAAATCCCGGTCGTGTCTGCCCGTACTTCTCGGTGGGGACATTATATACGTCTATAACGTTATATATCCCAACCTAAGAGAATCTAACATCTCGGATGTAGTATTTTCCAACATTCCTGGCGGGTCGGCCCCTACTTCTCGGTGGGATCATTATATACGTCTATAACGTAATATAACCTAACCTAACACATCTAGCCCGTAGCTGGGAATGTTTTACAGAATCCCGGTCGTGTCGTCCCGTACGTCTCGGTGCGGACATTATATACGTCTATGACGTTATATATCCTAACCTAAGGCAACTTAACATCTCGGATGTAGAATTTTCCAAAATTTCTGGCGGGTCGGCCCCTACTTCTCGGTGGGCACATTATATACGTCTATAACGTAATATAACCTAACCTAACCCACCTAGACCCTCGCTGGTAATGTTTCACAGAATCCCGTTCATGTCTTCCCGTACGTCTCGGTGCGGACATTATATACGTCTATAAATTTATATATCCTAACCTAAGGGAACCTAACATCTCGGATGTAGTATTTTCCAACATTCCTGGCGGGTCGGCCCCTACTTCTCGGTGGGCACATTATATACGTCTATATCGTAATATAACCTAACCTAACCCACCTAGACCCTCGCTGGTAATGTTTCACAGAATCCCGTTCATGTCTTCCTGTACGTTTCGGTGCGGACATTATATACGTCTATAAATTTATATATCCTAACCTAAGGCAACTTAACATCTCGGATGTAGAATTTTCCAACATTTCTGGCGAGTCGGCCCCTACTTCTCGGTGGGAACATATATATACGTCTATAACGTAATATAACCTAACCTAACCCACCTAGACCCTCGCTGGTAATGTTTCACAGAATCGCGTTCATGTCTTCCTGTACGTCTCGGTGCGGACATTATATACGTCTATAACGTTATATATCCTAACCTAAGAGAATCTAACATCTCGGATGTAGTATTTTCCAACATTCCTGGCGGGTCGGCCCCTACTTCTCGGTGGGATCATTATATACGTCTATAACGTAATATAACCTAACCTAACCCGCCTAGACCCTCGCTGGTAATGTTTCACAGAATCCCGTTCATGTCTTCCCGTACGTCTCGGTGCGGACATTATATACGTCTATAACGTTATATATCCTAACCTAAGGCAACTTAACATCTCGGATGTAGAATTTTCCAACATTTCTGGCGGGTCGGCCCCTACTTCTCGGTGGGATCATTATATACGTCTATAACGTAATATAACCTAACCTAACCCACCTAGACCCTCGCTGGTAATGTTTCACAGAATCCCGTTCCTGTCTTCCTGTACGTCTCGGTGCGGACATTATATACGTCTATAAATTTATATATCCTAACCTAAGGGAACCTAACATCTCGGATGTAGTATTTTCCAACATTCCTGGCGGGTCGGCCCCTACTTCTCGGTGAGCACACTATATACGTCTATATCGTAATATAACCCAACCTAACCCATCTAGACCCCCGCTGGTAATGTTTTACAAAATCCCAGTCGTGTCGGCCCGTACGTCGCGGTGCGGACATTATATATGCCTATAAATTTATATATCCTAACCTAAGGCAACTTAACATCTCGGATGTAGAATTTTCCAACATTTCTGGCGGGTCGGCCCCTACTTCTCGGTGGGAACATATATATACGTCTATAACGTAATATAACCTAACCTAACCCACCTAGACCCTCGCTGGTAATGTTTCACAGAATCCCGTTCATGTCTTCCTGTACGTCTCGGTGCGGACATTATATACGTCTATAAATTTATATATCCTAACCTAAGGCAACTGAACATCTCGGATGTAGAATTTTCCAACATTTCTGGCGGGTCGGCCCCTACTTCTCGGTTGGAACATTATATACGTCTATAACGTAATATAACCTAACCTAACCCACCTAGACCCTCGCTGGTAATGTTTCACAGAATCCCGTTCATGTCTTCCCGTACGTCTCGGTGCGGACATTATATACGTCTATAAATTTATATATCCTAACCTAAGGCAACTGAACATCTCGGATGTAGAATTTTCCAACATTTCTGGCGGGTGGGACCCTACTTCTCGGTGGGAACATTATATACGTCTATAACGTAATATAACCTAACCTAACCCACCTAGACCCTCGCTGGTAATGTTTCACAGAATACCGTTCATGTCTTCCTGTACGTCTCGGTGCGGACATTATATACGTCTATAAATTTATATATCCTAACCTAAGGGAACCTAACATCTCGGATGTAGTATTTTCCAACATTCCTTGCGGGTCGGCCCCTACTTCTCGGTGGGCACATTATATACTTCTATATCGTAATATAACCTAACCTAACCCATCTAGACCCTCGCTGGTAATGTTTCACAGAATCCCGGTCGTGTCGCCCCGTACGTCTCGGTCCGGACATTATATACGTCTATAACGTTATATATCCTAACCTAAGGGAACCTAACATCTCGGATGTAGTATTTTCCAACATTCCTGGCGGGTCGGCCCCTACTTCTCGGTGAGCACACTGTATACGTCTATATCGTAATATAACCTAACCTAACCCATCTAGACCCTCGCTGGTAATGTTTTACAAAATCCCGGTCGTGTCGGCCCGTACATCTCGGTGAGGACATTATGTACGTCTATAACGTTATATATCCTAACCTAAGGGAACCTAACATCTCGGATGTAGTATTCTCCAACATTCCTGGCGGGTCGGCCCCTACTTCTCGGTGGGCACATTATATAGGTCTATATCGTAATATAACCTAACCTAACCCATCTAGACCATCGCTGGTAATGTTTTACAAAATCCCGGTCGTGTCTGCCCGTACTTCTCGGTGGGGACATTATATACGTCTATAACGTTATATATCCTAACCTAAGAGAATCTAACATCTCGGATGTAGTATTTTCCAACATTCCTGGCGGGTCGGCCCCTACTTCTCGGTGGGATCATTATATACGTCTATAACGTAATATAACCTAACCTAACACATCTAGCCCGTAGCTGGGAATGTTTTACAGAATCCCGGTCGTGTCGTCCCGTACGTCTCGGTGCGGATATTATATACGTCTATAACGTTATATATCCTAACCTAAGGCAACTTAACATCTCGGATGTAGAATTTTCCAAAATTTCTGGCGGGTCGGCCCCTACTTCTCGGTGGGCACATTATATACGTCTATAACGTAATATAACCTAACCTAACCCACCTAGACCCTCGCTGGTAATGTTTCACAGAATCCCGTTCATGTCTTCCCGTACGTCTCGGTGCGGACATTATATACGTCTATAAATTTATATATCCTAACCTAAGGGAACCTAACATCTCGGATGTAGTATTTTCCAACATTCCTGGCGGGTCGGCCCCTACTTCTCGGTGGGATCATTATATACGTCTATAACGTAATATAACCTAACCTAACACATCTAGCCCGTAGCTGGGAATGTTTTACAGAATCCCGGTCGTGTCGTCCCGTACGTCTCGGTGCGGATATTATATACGTCTATAACGTTATATATCCTAACCTAAGGCAACTTAACATCTCGGATGTAGAATTTTCCAAAATTTCTGGCGGGTCGGCCCCTACTTCTCGGTGGGCACATTATATACGTCTATAACGTAATATAACCTAACCTAACCCACCTAGACCCTCGCTGGTAATGTTTCACAGAATCCCGTTCATGTCTTCCCGTACGTCTCGGTGCGGACATTATATACGTCTATAAATTTATATATCCTAACCTAAGGGAACCTAACATCTCGGATGTAGTATTTTCCAACATTCCTGGCGGGTCGGCCCCTACTTCTCGGTGAGCACACTATATACGTCTATATCGTAATATAACCTAACCTAACCCATCTAGACCCCCGCTGGTAATGTTTTACAAAATCCCAGTCGTGTCGGCCCGTACGTCTCGGTGCGGACATTATATATGTCTATAAATTTATATATCCTAACCTAAGGCAACTTAACATCTCGGATGTAGAATTTTCCAACATTTCTGGCGGGTCGGCCCCTACTTCTCGGTGGGAACATATATATACGTCTATAACGTAATATAACCTAACCTAACCCACCTAGACCCTCGCTGGTAATGTTTCACAGAATCCCGTTCATGTCTTCCTGTACGTCTCGGTGCGGACATTATATACGTCTATAAATTTATATATCCTAACCTAAGGCAACTGAACATCTCGGATGTAGAATTTTCCAACATTTCTGGCGGGTCGGCCCCTACTTCTCGGTGGGAACATTATATACGTCTATAACGTAATATAACCCAACCTAACCCACCTAGACCCTCGCTGGTAATGTTTCACAGAATCCCGTTCATGTCTTCCTGTAGGTCTCGGTGCGGACATTATATACGTCTATAAATTTATATATCCTAACCTAAGGGAACCTAACATCTCGGATGTAGTATTTTCCAACATTCCTGGCGGGTCGGCCCCTACTTCTCGGTGGGCACATTATATACTTCTATATCGTAATATAACCTAACCCAACCCACCTAGACCCTCGCTGGTAATGTTTCACAGAATACCGTTCATGTCTTCCTGTACGTCTCGGTGCGGACATTATATACGTCTATAAATTTATATATCCTAACCTAAGGGAACCTAACATCTCGGATGTAGTATTTTCCAACATTCCTGGCGGGTCGGCCCCTACTTCTCGGTGGGCACATTATATACTTCTATATCGTAATATAACCTAACCTAACCCATCTAGACCCTCGCTGGTAATGTTTCACAGAATCCCGTTCCTGTCTTCCTGTACGTCTCGGTGCGGACATTATATACGTCTATAAATTTATATATCCTAACCTAAGGGAACCTAACATCTCGGATGTAGTATTTTCCAACATTCCTGGCGGGTCGGCCCCTACTTCTCGGTGAGCACACTATATACGTCTATATCGTAATATAACCTAACCTAACCCATCTAGACCCCCGCTGGTAATGTTTTACAAAATCCCAGTCGTGTCGGCCCGTACGTCTCGGTGCGGACATTATATATGTCTATAAATTTATATATCCTAACCTAAGGCAACTTAACATCTCGAATGTAGAATTTTCCAACATTTCTGGCGAGTCGGCCCCTACTTCTCGGTGGGCACATTATATACGTCTATATCGTAATATAACCTAACCTAACCTATCTAGACCCCCGCTGGTAATGTTTTACAAAATCCCAGTCGTGTCGGCCCGTACGTCTCGGTGCGGAGATTATATACGTCTATAAATTTATATATCCTAACCTAAGGCAACTTAACATCTCGGATGTAGAATTTTCCAAAATTTCTGGCGGGTCGGCCCCTACTTCTCGGTTGGAACATTATATACGTATCTAACGTAATATAACCTAACCTAACCCACCTAGACCCTCGCTGGTAATGTTTCACAGAATCCCGTTCATGTCTTCCTGTACGTTTCGGTGCGGACATTATATACGTCTATAAATTTATATATCCTAACCTAAGGGAACCTAACATCTCGGATGTAGTATTTTCCAACATTCCTGGCGGGTCGGCCCCTACTTCTCGGTGGGCACATTATATACGTCTATATCGTAATATAACCTAACCTAGCCCATCTAGACCCTCGGTGGTAATGTTTTACAAAATCCCGGTCGTGTCGGCCCGTACATCTCGGTGAGGACATTATATACGTCTATAACGTTATATATCCTAACCTAAGGGAACCTAACATCTCGGATGTTGTATTTTCCAACATTCCTGGCGGGTCGGCCCCTACTTCTCGGTGGGATCATTATATACGTCTATAGCGTAATATAACCTAACCTAACACATCTAGCCCCTAGCTAGGAATGTTTTACAGAATCCCGGTCGTGTCGCCCCGTACGTCTCGGTGCGGACATTATATACGTCTATAACGTTATATATCCTAACCTAAGGCAACTTAACATCTCGGATGTAGAATTTTCCAACATTTCTGGCGAGTCGGCCCCTACTTCTCGGTGGGAACATATATATACGTCTATAACGTAATATAACCTAACCTAACCCACCTAGACCCTCGCTGGTAATGTTTCACAGAATCCCGTTCATGTCTTCCTGTACGTCTCGGTGCGGACATTATATACGTCTATAAATTTATATATCCTAACCTAAGGGAACATAACATCTCGGATGTAGTATATTCCAACATTCCTGGCGGGTCGGCCCCTACTTCTCGGTGGGCACATTATATACTTCTATATCGTAATATAACCTAACCTAACCCATCTAGACCCTCGCTGGTAATGTTTTACAAAATCCCGGTCGTGTCGGCCCATACATCTCGGTGAGGACATTATGTACGTCTATAACGTTATATATCCTAACCTAAGGGAACCTAACATCTCGGATGTAGTATTTTCCAACATTCCTGGCGGGTCGGCCCCTACTTCTCGGTGGGCACAATATATACGTCTATATCGTAATATAACCTAACCTAACCCACCTAGACCCTCGCTGGTAATGTTTCACTGAATCCCGTTCATGTCTTCCCGTACGTCTCGGTGCGTACATTATATACGTCTATAAATTTATTTATCCTAACCTAAGGGAACCTAACATCCCGGATGTAGTATTTTCCAACATTCCTGGCGGGTCGGCCCCTACTTCTCGGTGGGCACATTATATACGTCTATATCGTAATATAACCTAACCTAACCCATCTAGACCCTCGCTGGTAATGTTTTACAAAATCCCGGTCGTGTCGGCCCGTACTTCTCGGTGTGGACGTTATATACGTCTATAACGTTATATATCCTAACCTAAGGGAACCTAACATCTCGCATGTATTATTTTCCAACGTTCCTGGCGGGCCAGCCCCTACTTCTCGGTGGGCACATTATATACGTCCATATCGTAATATAACCTAACCTAACCCATCTAGACCCTCGCTGGTAATGTTTTACAAAATCCCGGCCGTTTCTGCCCGTACTTCTCGGTGGGGACATTATATACGTCTATAACGTTATATATCCTAACCTAAGGGAACCTAACATGTCGGATGTAGTATTTTCCAACATTCCTGGCGGGTCGGCACCTGCTTCTCGACGGGCACATTATATATGTCTATATCGCAATATAACCTAACCTAACCCATCTAGACCCTCGCTGGTAATGTTTTATAAAATCCCGGTCGTGTCGGCCCGTACTTCTCGGTGTGGACATTATATACGTCTATATCGTTATATATCCTAACCTAAGGGAACCTAACATCCCGGATGTAGTATTTTCCAACATTCCTGGCGGGCCGGCCCCTACTTCTCGGTGGGCACATTATATACGTCCATATCGTAATATAATCTAACCTAACCCATCTAGACCCTCGCTGGTAATGTTTTACAAAATTCGGGTCGTGTCGGCCCGTACTTTGCCGTGGGGACATTATATACGTCTCTAACCTTATATATCCTAACCTAAGGGAACCTAACATCTCGGATGTAGTATTTTCCAACATTCCTGGCGGGTCGGCCCCTACTTCTCGGTGGGCACATTATATACGTCTATATCGTAATATAACCTAACCTAACCCATCTAGACCGTCGCTGGTAATGTTTTACAAAATCCCGGTCGTGTCGGCCCATACTTCTCGGTGTGGACATTATATACGTCTATATCGTTATATATCCTAACCTAAGGGAACCTAACATCTCGGATGTAGCATTTTCCAACATTCCTGGCGGGCCGGCCCCTACTTCTCGGTGGGCACATTATATACGTACATATCGTAATATAATCTAACCTAACCCATCCAGACCCTCGCTGGTAATGTTTTACAAAATTCCGGTCGTGTCGGCCCGTACTTTGCCGTGGGGACATTATATACGTCTCTAACGTTATATATCCTAACCTAAGGGAACCTAACATCTCGGATGTAGTATTTTCCAACATTCCTGGCGGGTCGGCCCCTACTTTTCGGTGGGCACATTATATACGTCTATATCGTAATATAACCTAACCTAACCCATCTAGACCGTCGCTGGTAATGTTTTACAAAATCCCGGTCGTGTCGACCCGTACTTCTCGGTGGGGACATTATATACGTCTATAACGTTATATATCCTAACCTAAGGGAACCTAACTTCTCGGATGTAGTATTTTCCAACATTCCTGGCGGGTCGGCCCCTACTTCCCGGTGGGCACATTATATACGTCTATATCGTAATATAACATAACCTAATCCATCTAGACCCTCGCTGGTAATGTTTTACAAAATCCCGGTCGTGTCTGCCCGTACTTCTCGGTGGGGACATTATATACGTCTATAACGTTATATATCCTAACCTAAGGGAACCTAACTTCTCGGATGTAGTATTTTCCAACATTCCTGGCGGGTCGGCCCCTACTTCTCGGTGGGCACATTATATACGTCTATATCGTAATATACCCTAACCTAACCCATCTAGACCCTCGCTGGTAATGTTTTACAAAATCCCGGTCGTGTCGGCCCGTACTTCTCGGTGTGGACATTATATACGTCTATAACGTTATATATCCTAACCTAAGGGAACCTAACATCTCGCATGTATTATTTTCCAACGTTCCTGGCGGGCCAGCCCCTACTTCTCGGTGGGCACATTATATACGTCCATATCGTAATATAATCTAACCTAACCCATCTAGACCCTCGCTGGTAATGTTTTACAAAATTCCGGTCGTGTCGGCCCGTACTTTGCCGTTGGGACATTATATACGTCTCTAACGTTATATATCCTAACCTAAGGGAATCTAACATCTCGGATGTAGTATTTTCCAACATTCCTGGCGGGTCGGCCCCTACTTCTCGGTGGGCACATTATATACGTCTATATCGTAATATAACCTAACCTAATCCATCTAGACCCTCGCTGGTAATGTTTTACAAAATCCCGGTCGTGTCTGCCCGTACTTCTCGGTGGGGACATTATATACGTCTATAACGTTATATATCCTAACCTAAGGGAACCTAACCTGACGGATGTAGTATTTTCCAACATTCCTGGCGGGTCGGCCCCTACTTCACGATGGGCACATTATATATGTCTATATCGCAATATAACCTAACCTAACCCATCTAGACCATCGCTGGTAATATTTTACAAAATCCCGGTCATATCGGCCCGTACTTCTCGGTGTGGACATTATATACGTCTATAACGTTATATATCCTAACCTAAGGGAACCTAACCTGACGGATGTAGTATTTTCCAACATTCCTGGCGGGTCGGCCCCTACTTCTCGGTGGGCACATTATATACGTCTATATCGTAATATAACCTAACCTAACCCATCTAGACCGTCGCTGGTAATGTTTTACAAAATCCCGGTCATGTCGACCCGTACTTCGCGGTGGGGACATTATATACGTCTATAACGTTATATATCCTAACCTAAGGGAACCTAACTTCTCGGATGTAGTATTTTCCAACATTCCTGGCGGGTCGGCCCCTACTTCCCGGTGGGCACATTATATACGTCTATATCGTAATATAACATAACCTAATCCATCTAGACCCTCGCTGGTAATGTTTTACAAAATCCCGGTCGTGTCTGCCCGTACTTCTCGGTGGGGACATTATATACGTCTATAACGTTATATATCCTAACCTAAGGGAACCTAACTTCTCGGATGTAGTATTTTCCAACATTCCTGGCGGGTCGGCCCCTACTTCTCGGTGGGCACATTATATACGTCTATATCGTAATATACCCTAACCTAACCCATCTAGACCCTCGCTGGTAATGTTTTACAAAATCCCGGTCGTGTCGGCCCGTACTTCTCGGTGTGGACATTATATACGCCTATAACGTTATATATCCTAACCTAAGGGAACCTAACATCTCGCATGTATTATTTTCCAACGTTCCTGGCGGGCCAGCCCCTACTTCTCGGTGGGCACATTATATACGTCCATATCGTAATATAATCTAACCTAACCCATCTAGACCCTCGCTCGTAATGTTTTACAAAATTCCGGTCGTGTCGGCCCGTACTTTGCCGTGGGGACATTATATACGTCGCTAACGATATATATCCTAACCTAAGGGAACCTAACATCTCGGATGTAGTATTTTCCAACATTCCTGGCGGGTCGGCCCCTACTTCTCGGTGGGCACATTATATACGTCTATATCGTAATATAACCTAACCTAATCCATCTAGACCCTGGCTGGTAATGTTTTACAAAATCCCGGTCGTGTCTGCCCGTACTTCTCGGTGGGGACATTATATACGTCTATAACGTTATATATCCTAACCTAAGGGAACCTAACCTGACGGATGTAGTATTTTCCAACATTCCTGGCGGGTCGGCCCCTACTTCTCGATGGGCACATTATATATGTCTATATCGAAATATAACCTAACCTAATCCATGTAGACCCTCGCTGGTAATGTTTTACAAAATCCCGGTCGTGTCTGCCCGTACTTCTCGATGGGCACATTATATTTGTCTATATCGCAATATAACCTAACCTAACCCATCTAGACCCTCGCTGGTAATGTTTTACAAAATCCCGGTCGTGTCGGCCCGTACTTCTCGGTGTGGACGTTATATACGTCTATAACGTTATATATCCTAACCTAAGGGAACCTAACATCTCGCATGTATTATTTTCCAACGTTCCTGGCGGGCCTGCCCCTGCTTCTCGGTGGGCACATTATATACGTCTATATCGTAATATAACCTAACCTAATCCATCTAGACCCTCGCTGGTAATGTTTTACAAAATCCCGGTCGTGTCTGCCCGTACTTCTCTGTGGGGACATTATATACGTCTATAACGTTATATATCCTAACCTAAGGGAACCTAACATCTCGCATGTATTATTTTCCAACGTTCCTGGCGGGCCAGCCCCTACTTCTCGGTGGGCACATTATATACGTCCATATCGTAATATAACCTAACCTAACCCATCTAGACCGTCGCTGGTAATGTTTTACAAAATCCCGGTCGTGTCGGCCCATACTTCTCGGTGTGGACATTATATACGTCTATATCGTTATATATCCTAACCTAAGGGAACCTAACATCTCGGATGTAGTATTTTCCAACATTCCTGGCGGGCCGGCCCCTACTTCTCGGTGGGCACATTATATACGTCCATATCGTAATATAATCTAACCTAACCCATCTAGACCCTCGCTGGTAATGTTTTACAATATTCCGGTCGTGTCGGCCCGTACTTTGCCGTGGGGACATTATATACGTCTCTAACGTTATATATCCTAACCTAAGGGAACCTATCATCTCGGATGTAGTATTTGCCAACATTCCTGGCGGGTCGGCCCCTACTTTTCGGTGGGCACATTATATACGTCTATATCGTAATATAACCTAACCTAACCCATCTAGACCGTCGCTGGTAATGTTTTACAAAATCCCGGTCGTGTCGACCCGTATTTCTCGGTGGGGACATTATATACGTCTATAACGTTATATATCCTAACCTAAGGGAACCTAACTTCTCGGATGTAGTATTTTCCAACATTCCTCGCGGGTCGGCCCCTACTTCTCGGTGGGCACATTAGATACGTCTATATCGTAATATAACCTAACCTAATCCATGTAGACCCTCGCTGGTAATGTTTTACAAAATCCCGGTCGTGTCTGCCCGTACTTCTCGGTGGGGACATTATATACGTCTATAACGCTATATATCCTAACCTAAGGGAACCTAACATGTCGGATGTAGTATTTTCCAACATTCCTAGCGGGTCGGCCCCTACATCTCGATGGGCACATTATATATGTCTATATCGCAATATAACCTAACCTAACCCATCTAGACCCTCGCTGGTAATGTTTTACAAAATCCCGGTCGTGTCTGCCCGTACATCTCGGTGTGGACATTATATACGTCTATAACGTTATATATCCTAACCTAAGGGAACCTAATATCTCGCATGTATTATTTTTCAACGTTCCTGGCGGGCCAGCCCCTACATCTCGGTGGGCACATTATATACGTCCATATCGTAATATAATCTAACCTAACCCATCTAGACCCTCGCTGGTAATGTTTTACAAAATTCCGGTCGTGTCGGCCCGTACTTTGCCGTGGGGACATTATATACGTCTATAACGTTATATATCCTAACCTAAGGGAACCTAACATCTCGGATGTAGTATTTTCCAACATTCCTGGCGGGTCGGCCCCTACTTCTCGGTGGGCACATTATGTACGTCTATATCGTAATATAACCTAACCTAACCCATCTAGACCGTCGCTGGTAATGTTTTACAAAATCCCGGTCGTGTCGACCCGTACTTCTCGGTGTGGACATTATATACGTCTATATCGTTATATATCCTAACCTAAGGGAACCTAACATCTCGCATGTATTATTTTCCAACGTTCCTGGCGGGCCTGCCCCTACTTCTCGGTGGGCACATTATATACGTCTATATCGTAATATAACCTAACCTAATCCATCTAGACCCTCGCTGGTAATGTTTTACAAAATCCCGGTCGTGTCTGCCCGTACTTCTCGGTGGGGACATTATATACGTCTATAACGTTATATATCCTAACCTAAGGGAACCTAACTTCTCGGATGTAGTATTTTCCAACATTCCTGGCGGGTCGGCCCCTACTTCTCGGTGGGCACATTATATACGTCTATATCGTAATATACCCTTACCTAACCCATCTAGACCCTCGCTGGTAATGTTTTACAAAATCCCGGTCGTGTCGGCCCGTACTTCTCGGTGTGGACATTATATACGTCTATAACGTTATATATCCTAACCTAAGGGAACCTAACATCTCGCATGTATTATTTTCCAACGTTCCTGGCGGGCCAGCCCCTACTTCTCGGTGGGCACATTATATACGTCCATATCGTAATATAATCTAACCTAACCCATCTAGACCCTCGCTGGTAATGTTTTACAAAATTCCGGTCGTGTCGGCCCGTACTTTGCCGTTGGGACATTATATACGTCGCTAACGTTATATATCCTAACCTAAGGGAACCTAACATCTCGGATGTAGTATTTTCCAACATTCCTGGCGGGTCGGCCCCTACTTCTCGGTGGGCACATTATATACGTCTATATCGTAATATAACCTAACCTAATCCATCTAGACCCTCGCTGGTAATGTTTTACAAAATCCCGGTCGTGTCTGCCCGTACTTCTCGGTGGGGACATTATATACGTCTATAACGTTATATATCCTAACCTAAGGGAACCTAACCTGACGGATGTAGTATTTTCCAACATTCCTGGCGGGTCGGCCCCTACTTCACGATGGGCACATTATATATGTCTATATCGCAATATAACCTAACCTAACCCATCTAGACCATCGCTGGTAATATTTTACAAAATCCCGGTCGTGTCGGCCCGTACTTCTCGGTGTGGACATTATATACGTCTATAACGTTATATATCCTAACCTAAGGGAACCTAACCTGACGGATGTAGTATTTTCCAACATTCCTGGCGGGTCGGCCCCTACTTCTCGGTGGGCACATTATATACGTCTATATCGTAATATAACCTAACCTAACCCATCTAGACCGTTGCTGGTAATGTTTTACAAAATCCCGGTCGTGTCGACCCGTACTTCTCGGTGGGGACATTACATACGTCTATAACGTTATATATCCTAACCTAAGGGAACCTAACATCTCGGATGTAGTATTTTCCAACATTCCTGGCGGGTCGGCCCCTACTTCTCGGTGGGCACATTATATACGTCTATATCGTAATATACCCTAACCTAACCCATCTAGACCCTCGCTGGTAATGTTTTACAAAATCCCGGTCGTGTCGGCCCGTACTTCTCGGTGTGGACATTATATACGCCTATAACGTTATATATCCTAACCTAAGGGAACCTAACATCTCGCATGTATTATTTTCCAACGTTCCTGGCGGGCCAGCCCCTACTTCTCGGTGGGCACATTATATACGTCCATATCGTAATATAATCTAACCTAACCCATCTAGACCCTCGCTGGTAATGTTTTACAGAATTCGGGTCGTGTCGGCCCGTACTTTGCCGTGGGGACATTATATACGTCGCTAACGATATATATCCTAACCTAAGGGAACCTAACATCTCGGATGTAGTATTTTCCAACATTCCTGGCGGGTCGGTCCCTACTTCTCGGTGGGCACATTATATACGTCTATATCGTAATATAACCTAACCTAATCCATCTAGACCCTCGCTGGTAATGTTTTACAAAATCCCGGTCGTGTCTGCCCGTACTTCTCGGTGGGGACATTATATACGTCTATAACGTTATATATCCTAACCTAAGGGAACCTAACCTGACGGATGTAGTATTTTCCAACATTCCTGGCGGGTCGGCCCCTACTTCTCGATGGGCACATTATATATGTCTATATCGAAATATAACCTAACCTAACCCATCTAGACCGTCGCTGGTAATGTTTTACAAAATCCCGGTCATATCGGCCCGTACTTCTCGGTGTGGACATTATATACGTCTATAACGTTATATATCCTAACCTAAGGGAACCTAACATCTCGCATGTATTATTTTCCAACGTTCCTGGCGGGCCAGCCCCTACTTCTCGGTGGGCACATTATATACGTCCATATCGTGATGTAACCTAACCTAACCCATCTAGACCCTCGCTGGTAATGTTTTACAAAATTCCGGTCGTGTCGGCCCGTACTTTGCCGTTGGGACATTTTATACGTCTATAACGTTATATATCCTAACCTAAGGGAAACTAACATCTCGGATGTAGTATTTTCCAACATTTCTGGCGGGTCGGCCCCTACTTCTCGGTGGGAACTTTATATACGTCTATAACGTAATATAACCTGACCTAATCCACCTAGACCCTCGCTGGTAATGTTTCACTGAATCCCGTTCATGTCTTCCCGTACGTCTCGGTGCGTACATTATATACGTCTATAAATTTATTTATCCTAACCTAAGGGAACCTAACATCCCGGATGTAGTATTTTCCAACATTCCTGGCGGGTCGGCACCTACTTCTCGGTGCGCACATTATATACGTCTATATCGTAATATAACCTAACCTAACCCATCTAGACCGTCGCTGGTAATGTTTTACAAAATCCCGGTCGTGTCGGCCCGTACTTCTCGATATGGACATTATATACGTCTATATCGTTATATATCCTAACCTAAGGGAACCTAACATCTCGGATGTAGTATTTTCCAACATTCCTGGCGGGCCGGCCCCTACTTCTCGGTGGGCACATTATATACGTCCATATCGTAATATAATGTAACCTAACCCATCTAGACCCTCGCTGGTAATGTTTTACAAAATTCCGGTCGTGTCGGCCCGTACTTTGCCGTGGGGACATTATATACGTCTATAACGTTATATATCCTAACCTAAGGGAACCTAACTTCTCGGATGTAGTATTTTCCAACATTCCTGGCGGGTCGGCCCCTACTTCTCGGTGGGCACATTATATACGTCTATATCGTAATATACCCTAACCTAACCCACCTAGACCCTCGCTGGTAATGTTTCACAGAATCCCGCTCATGTCTTCCCGTACGTCTCGGTGCGTACATTATATACGTCTAAAAATTTATATATATTAACCTAAGGGAACCTAACATCTCGGATGTAGTATTTTCCAACATTCCTGGCGGGTCGGCCCCTACTTCTCGGTGGGCACATTATATACGTCTATATCGTAATATAACCCAACCTAACCCATCTAGACCGTCGCTGGTAATGTTTTACGAAATCCCGGTCGTGTCGACCCGTACTTCTCGATGGGGACATTATATACGTCTATAACGTTATATATCCTAACCTAAGGGAACCTAACATGTCGGATGTAGTATTTTCCAACATTCCTGGCGAGTCGGCCCCTACTTCTCGATGGGCACATTATATTTGTCTATATCGCAATATAACCTAACCTAACCCATCTAGACCCTCGCTGGTAATGTTTTACAAAATCCCGGTCGTGTCGGCCCGTACTTCTCGGTGTGGACGTTATATACGTCTATAACGTTATATATCCTAACCTAAGGGAACCTAACATCTCGCATGTATTATTTTCCAACGTTCCTGGCGGGCCTGCCCCTGCTTCTCGGTGGGCACATTATATACGTCTATATCGTAATATAACCTAACCTAATCCATCTAGACCCTCGCTGGTAATGTTTTACAAAATCCCGGTCGTGTCTGCCCGTACTTCTCGGTGGGGACATTATATACGTCTATAACGTTATATATCCTAACCTAAGGGAACCTAACATCTCGCATGTATTATTTTCCAACGTTCCTGGCGGGCCAGCCCCTACTTCTCGGTGGGCACATTATATACGTCCATATCGTAATATAACCTAACCTAACCCATCTAGACCGTCGCTGGTAATGTTTTACAAAATCCCGGTCGTGTCGGCCCATACTTCTCGGTGTGGACATTATATACGTCTATATCGTTATATATCCTAACCTAAGGGAACCTAACATCTCGGATGTAGTATTTTCCAACATTCCTGGCGGGCCGGCCCCTACTTCTCGGTGGGCACATTATATACGTCCATATCGTAATATAATCTAACCTAACCCATCTAGACCCTCGCTGGTAATGTTTTACAATATTCCGGTCGTGTCGGCCCGTACTTTGCCGTGGGGACATTATATACGTCTCTAACGTTATATATCCTAACCTAAGGGAACCTATCATCTCGGATGTAGTATTTGCCAACATTCCTGGCGGGTCGGCCCCTACTTTTCGGTGGGCACATTATATACGTCTATATCGTAATATAACCTAACCTAACCCATCTAGACCGTCGCTGGTAATGTTTTACAAAATCCCGGTCGTGTCGACCCGTACTTCTCGGTGGGGACATTATATACGTCTATAACGTTATATATCCTAACCTAAGGGAACCTAACTTCTCGGATGTAGTATTTTCCAACATTCCTCGCGGGTCGGCCCCTACTTCTCGGTGGGCACATTAGATACGTCTATATCGTAATATAACCTAACCTAATCCATGTAGACCCTCGCTGGTAATGTTTTACAAAATCCCGGTCGTGTCTGCCCGTACTTCTCGGTGGGGACATTATATACGTCTATAACGCTATATATCCTAACCTAAGGGAACCTAACATGTCGGATGTAGTATTTTCCAACATTCCTAGCGGGTCGGCCCCTACTTCTCGATGGGCACATTATATATGTCTATATCGCAATATAACCTAACCTAACCCATCTAGACCCTCGCTGGTAATGTTTTACAAAATCCCGGTCGTGTCGGCCCGTACATCTCGGTGTGGACATTATATACGTCTATAACGTTATATATCCTAACCTAAGGGAACCTAACATCTCGCATGTATTATTTTCCAACGTTCCTGGCGGGCCTGCCCCTACTTCTCGGTGGGCACATTATATACGTCTATATCGTAATATAACCTAACCTAATCCATCTAGACCCTCGCTGGTAATGTTTTACAAAATCCCGGTCGTGTCTGCCCGTACTTCTCGGTGGGGACATTATATACGTCTATAACGTTATATATCCTAACCTAAGGGAACCTAACATGTCGGATGTAGTATTTTCCAACGTTCCTGGCGGGCCAGGCCCTACTTCTCGGTGGGCACATTATATACTTCCATATCGTAATATAACCTAACCTAACCTATCTAGACCCTCGCTGGTAATGTTTAACAAAATTCCGGTCGTGTCGGCATGTACTTTGCCGTGGGGACATTATATACGTCTATAACGTTATATATCCTAACCTAAGGGAACCTAACACCTCGGATGTAGTATTTTCCAACATTCCTGGCGGGTCGGCCCCTACTTCTCGGTGGGCACATTATATACGCCTATATCGTAATATAACCCAACCTAACCCATCTAGACCGTCGCTGGTAATGTTTTACAAAATCCCGGTCGTGTCGACCCGTACTTCTCGGTGGGGACATTATATACGTCTATAACGTTATATATCCTAACCTAAGGGAACCTAACACCTCGGATGTAGTATTTTCCAACATTCCTGGCGGGTCGGCCCCTACTTCTCGGTGGACACATTATATACGTCTATATCGTAATATAACCTAACCTAACCCATCTACACCGTCGCTGGTAATGTTTTACAAAATCCCGGTCGTCTCGGCCCGTTCTTCTCGGTGGGGACATTATATACGTCTATAACGTTATATATCCTAACCTAAGGGAACCTAACTTCTCGGATGTAGTATTTTCCAACATTCCTCGCGGGTCGGCCTCTACTTCTCGGTGGGCACATTATATACGTCTATATCGTAATATAACCTAACCTAATCCATGTAGACCCTCGCTGGTAATGTTTTACAAAATCCCGGTCGTGTCTGCCCGTACTTCTCGGTGGGGACATTATATACGTCTATAACGTTATATATCCTAACCTAAGGGAACCTAACATGTCGGATGTAGTATTTTCCAACGTTCCTGGCGGGCCAGGCCCTACTTCTCGGTGGGCACATTATATACTTCCATATCGTAATGTAACCTAACCTAACCTATCTAGACCCTCGCTGGTAATGTTTAACAAAATTCCGGTCGTGTCGGCATGTACTTTGCCGTGGGGACATTATATACGTCTATAACGTTATATATCCTAACCTAAGGGAACCTAACACCTCGGATGTAGTATTTTCCAACATTCCTGGCGGGTCGGCCCCAACTTCTCGGTGGGTACATTATATACGTCTATAAAGTAATATAACCTAACCTAACCCATCTAGACCCTCGCTGGTATTGTTTTACAAAATCCCGGTCGTGTCGGCCCGTACTTCTCGGTGGGGACATTATATACGTCTATAACGTTATATATCCTAACCTAAGGGAACCTAACTTCTCGGATGTAGTATTTTCCAACATTCCTGGCGGGTCGGCCCCTACTTCTCGGTGGGCACATTATATACGCCTATATCGTAATATAACCCAACCTAACCCATCTAGACCGTCGCTGGTAATGTTTTACAAAATCCCGGTCGTGTCGACCCGTACTTCTCGGTGGGGACATTATATACGTCTATAACGTTATATATCCTAACCTAAGGGAACCTAACATGTCGGATGTAGTATTTTCCAACATTCCTGGCGGGTCGGCCCCTACTTCTCGATGGGCACAATATATTTGTCTATATCGCAATATAACCTAACCTAACCCATCTAGACCGTCGCTGGTAATGTTTTACAAAATCCCGGTCGTGTCGACCCGTACTTCTCGGTGGGGACATTATATACGTCTATAACGTTATATATCCTAACCTAAGGGAACCTAACATCTCGCATGTATTATTTTCCAACGTTCCTGGCGGGCCAGCCCCTACTTCTCGGTGGGCACATTATATACGTCCATATCGTAATATAACCTAACCTAACCCATCTAGACCCTCGCTGGTAATGTTTTACAAAATTCCGGTCGTGTCGGCCCGTACTTTGCCGTGAGGACATTTTATACGTCTATAACGTTATATATCCTAACCTAAGGGAACCTAACACCTCGGATGTAGTATTTTCCAACATTTCTGGCGGGTCGGCCCCTACTTCTCGGTGGGAACTTTATATACGTCTATAACGTAATATAACCTAACCTAACCCACCTAGACCCTCGCAGGTAATGTTTCACTGAATCCCGTTCATGTCTTCCCGTACGTCTCGGTGCGTACATTATATACGTCTATAAATTTATTTATCCTAACCTAAGGGAACCTAACATCCCGGATGTAGTATTTTCCAACATTCCTGGCGGGTCGGCCCCTACTTCTCGGTGGGCACATTATATACGTCTATATCGTAATATAACCTAACCTAACCCATCTAGACCGTCGCTGGTAATGTTTTACAAAATCCCGGTCGTGTCGGCCCGTACTTCTCGGTGGGGACATTATATACGTCTATAACGTTATATATCCTAACCTAAGGGAACCTAACTTCTCGGATGTAGTATTTTCCAACATTCCTCGCTGGTCGGCCTCTACTTCTCGGTGGGCACATTATATACGTCTATATCGTAATATAACCTAACCTAATCCATGTAGACCCTCGCTGGTAATGTTTTACAAAATCCCGGTCGTGTCTGCCCGTACTTCTCGGTGGGGACATTATATACGTCTATAACGTTATATATCCTAACCTAAGGGAACCTAACATGTCGGATGTAGTATTTTCCAACGTTCCTGGCGGGCCAGGCCCTACTTCTCGGTGGGCACATTATATACTTCCATATCGTAATATAACCTAACCTAACCTATCTAGACCCTCGCTGGTAATGTTTAACAAAATTCCGGTCGTGTCGGCATGTACTTTGCCGTGGGGACATTATATACGTCTATAACGTTATATATCCTAACCTAAGGGAACCTAACACCTCGGATGTAGTATTTTCCAACATTCCTGGCGGGTCGGCCCCAACTTCTCGGTGGGTACATTATATACGTCTATAAAGTAATATAACCTAACCTAACCCATCTAGACCCTCGCTGGTATTGTTTTACAAAATCCCGGTCGTGTCGGCCCGTACTTCTCGGTGGGGACATTATATACGTCTATAACGTTATATATCCTAACCTAAGGGAACCTAACTTCTCGGATGTAGTATTTTCCAACATTCCTGGCGGGTCGGCCCCTACTTCTCGGTGGGCACATTATATACGCCTATATCGTAATATAACCCAACCTAACCCATCTAGACCGTCGCTGGTAATGTTTTACAAAATCCCGGTCGTGTCGACCCGTACTTCTCGGTGGGGACATTATATACGTCTATAACGTTATATATCCTAACCTAAGGGAACCTAACATGTCGGATGTAGTAATTTCCAACATTCCTGGCGGGTCGGCCCCTACTTCTCGATGGGCACAATATATTTGTCTATATCGCAATATAACCTAACCTAACCCATCTAGACCGTCGCTGGTAATGTTTTACAAAATCCCGGTCGTGTCGACCCGTACTTCTCGGTGGGGACATTATATACGTCTATAACGTTATATATCCTAACCTAAGGGAACCTAACATCTCGCATGTATTATTTTCCAACGTTCCTGGCGGGCCAGCCCCTACTTCTCGGTGGGCACATTATATACGTCCATATCGTAATATAACCTAACCTAACCCATCTAGACCCTCGCTGGTAATGTTTTACAAAATTCCGGTCGTGTCGGCCCGTACTTTGCCGTGAGGACATTTTATACGTCTATAACGTTATATATCCTAACCTAAGGGAACCTAACACCTCGGATGTAGTATTTTCCAACATTTCTGGCGGGTCGGCCCCTACTTCTCGGTGGGAACTTTATATACGTCTATAACGTAATATAACCTAACCTAACCCACCTAGACCCTCGCAGGTAATGTTTCACTGAATCCCGTTCATGTCTTCCCGTACGTCTCGGTGCGTACATTATATACGTCTATAAATTTATTTATCCTAACCTAAGGGAACCTAACATCCCGGATGTAGTATTTTCCAACATTCCTGGCGGGTCGGCCCCTACTTCTCGGTGGGCACATTATATACGTCTATATCGTAATATAACCTAACCTAACCCATCTAGACCGTCGCTGGTAATGTTTTACAAAATCCCGGTCGTGTCGGCCCGTACTTCTCGGTGGGGACATTATATACGTCTATAACGTTATATATCCTAACCTAAGGGAACCTAACTTCTCGGATGTAGTATTTTCCAACATTCCTGGCGGGTCGGCCTCTACTTCTCGGTGGGCACATTATATACGTCTATATCGTAATATAACCTAACCTAATCCATGTAGACCCTCGCTGGTAATGTTTTACAAAATCCCGGTCGTGTCTGCCCGTACTTCTCGGTGGGGACATTATATACGTCTATAACGTTATATATCCTAACCTAAGGGAACCTAACATGTCGGATGTAGTATTTTCCAACATTCCTGGCGGGTCGGCCCCTACTTCTCGATGGGCACATTATATATGTCTATATCGCAATATAACATAACCTAACCCATCTAGACCCTCGCTGGTAATGTTTTACAAAATTCCGGTCGTGTCGGCCCGTACTTTGCCGTGGGGACATTATATACGTCTATAACGTTATATACCCTAACCTAAGGGAACCTAACATCTCGGATGTAGTATTTTCCAACATTCCTGGCCGGTCGGCCCCTACTTCTCGGTGGGCACATTATATACGTCTATATCGTAATATAACCTAACCTAACCCATCTAGACCGTCGCTGGTAATGTTTTACAAAATCCCGGTCGTGTCGACCCGTACTTCTCGGTGGGGACATTATATACGTCTATAACGTTATATATCCTAACCTAAGGGAACCTAACTTCTCGGATGTAGTATTTTCCAACATTCCTCGCGGGTCGGCCCCTACTTCTCGGTGGGCACATTAGATACGTCTATATCGTAATATAACCTAACCTAATCCATGTAGACCCTCGCTGGTAATGTTTTACAAAATCCCGGTCGTGTCTGCCCGTACTTCTCGGTGGGGACATTATATACGTCTATAACGCTATATATCCTAACCTAAGGGAACCTAACATGTCGGATGTAGTATTTTCCAACATTCCTAGCGGGTCGGCCCCTACTTCTCGATGGGCACATTATATATGTCTATATCGCAATATAACCTAACCTAACCCATCTAGACCCTCGCTGGTAATGTTTTACAAAATCCCGGTCGTGTCGGACCGTACATCTCGGTGTGGACATTATATACGTCTATAACGTTATATATCCTAACCTAAGGGAACCTAACATCTCGCATGTATTATTTTCCAACGTTCCTGGCGGGCCTGCCCCTACTTCTCGGTGGGCACATTATATACGTCTATATCGTAATATAACCTAACCTAATCCATCTAGACCCTCGCTGGTAATGTTTTACAAAATCCCGGTCGTGTCTGCCCGTACTTCTCGGTGGGGACATTATATACGTCTATAACGTTATATATCCTAACCTAAGGGAACCTAACATGTCGGATGTAGTATTTTCCAACGTTCCTGGCGGGCCAGGCCCTACTTCTCGGTGGGCACATTATATACTTCCATATCGTAATATAACCTAACCTAACCTATCTAGACCCTCGCTGGTAATGTTTAACAAAATTCCGGTCGTGTCGGCATGTACTTTGCCGTGGGGACATTATATACGTCTATAACGTTATATATCCTAACCTAAGGGAACCTAACACCTCGGATGTAGTATTTTCCAACATTCCTGGCGGGTCGGCCCCTACTTCTCGGTGGGCACATTATATACGCCTATATCGTAATATAACCCAACCTAACCCATCTAGACCGTCGCTGGTAATGTTTTACAAAATCCCGGTCGTGTCGACCCGTACTTCTCGGTGGGGACATTATATACGTCTATAACGTTATATATCCTAACCTAAGGGAACCTAACACCTCGGATGTAGTATTTTCCAACATTCCTGGCGGGTCGGCCCCTACTTCTCGGTGGACACATTATATACGTCTATATCGTAATATAACCTAACCTAACCCATCTAGACCGTCGCTGGTAATGTTTTACAAAATCCCGGTCGTCTCGGCCCGTTCTTCTCGGTGGGGACATTATATACGTCTATAACGTTATATATCCTAACCTAAGGGAACCTAACTTCTCGGATGTAGTATTTTCCAACATTCCTCGCGGGTCGGCCTCTACTTCTCGGTGGGCACATTATATACGTCTATATCGTAATATAACCTAACCTAATCCATGTAGACCCTCGCTGGTAATGTTTTACAAAATCCCGGTCGTGTCTGCCCGTACTTCTCGGTGGGGACATTATATACGTCTATAACGTTATATATCCTAACCTAAGGGAACCTAACATGTCGGATGTAGTATTTTCCAACGTTCCTGGCGGGCCAGGCCCTACTTCTCGGTGGGCACATTATATACTTCCATATCGTAATGTAACCTAACCTAACCTATCTAGACCCTCGCTGGTAATGTTTAACAAAATTCCGGTCGTGTCGGCCCGTACTTCTCGGTGGGGACATTATATACGTCTATAACGTTATATATCCTAACCTAAGGGAACCTAACTTCTCGGATGTAGTATTTTCCAACATTCCTGGCGGGTCGGCCCCTACTTCTCGGTGGGCACATTATATACGCCTATATCGTAATATAACCCAACCTAACCCATCTAGACCGTCGCTGGTAATGTTTTACAAAATCCCGGTCGTGTCGACCCGTACTTCTCGGTGGGGACATTATATACGTCTATAACGTTATATATCCTAACCTAAGGGAACCTAACATGTCGGATGTAGTATTTTCCAACATTCCTGGCGGGTCGGCCCCTACTTCTCGATGGGCACAATATATTTGTCTATATCGCAATATAACCTAACCTAACCCATCTAGACCGTCGCTGGTAATGTTTTACAAAATCCCGGTCGTGTCGACCCGTACTTCTCGGTGGGGACATTATATACGTCTATAACGTTATATATCCTAACCTAAGGGAACCTAACATCTCGCATGTATTATTTTCCAACGTTCCTGGCGGGCCAGCCCCTACTTCTCGGTGGGCACATTATATACGTCCATATCGTAATATAACCTAACCTAACCCATCTAGACCCTCGCTGGTAATGTTTTACAAAATTCCGGTCGTGTCGGCCCGTACTTTGCCGTGAGGACATTTTATACGTCTATAACGTTATATATCCTAACCTAAGGGAACCTAACACCTCGGATGTAGTATTTTCCAACATTTCTGGCGGGTCGGCCCCTACTTCTCGGTGGGAACTTTATATACGTCTATAACGTAATATAACCTAACCTAACCCACCTAGACCCTCGCAGGTAATGTTTCACTGAATCCCGTTCATGTCTTCCCGTACGTCTCGGTGCGTACATTATATACGTCTATAAATTTATTTATCCTAACCTAAGGGAACCTAACATCCCGGATGTAGTATTTTCCAACATTCCTGGCGGGTCGGCCCCTACTTCTCGGTGGGCACATTATATACGTCTATATCGTAATATAACCTAACCTAACCCATCTAGACCGTCGCTGGTAATGTTTTACAAAATCCCGGTCGTGTCGGCCCGTACTTCTCGGTGGGGACATTATATACGTCTATAACGTTATATATCCTAACCTAAGGGAACCTAACTTCTCGGATGTAGTATTTTCCAACATTCCTCGCTGGTCGGCCTCTACTTCTCGGTGGGCACATTATATACGTCTATATCGTAATATAACCTAACCTAATCCATGTAGACCCTCGCTGGTAATGTTTTACAAAATCCCGGTCGTGTCTGCCCGTACTTCTCGGTGGGGACATTATATACGTCTATAACGTTATATATCCTAACCTAAGGGAACCTAACATGTCGGATGTAGTATTTTCCAACGTTCCTGGCGGGCCAGGCCCTACTTCTCGGTGGGCACATTATATACTTCCATATCGTAATATAACCTAACCTAACCTATCTAGACCCTCGCTGGTAATGTTTAACAAAATTCCGGTCGTGTCGGCATGTACTTTGCCGTGGGGACATTATATACGTCTATAACGTTATATATCCTAACCTAAGGGAACCTAACACCTCGGATGTAGTATTTTCCAACATTCCTGGCGGGTCGGCCCCAACTTCTCGGTGGGTACATTATATACGTCTATAAAGTAATATAACCTAACCTAACCCATCTAGACCCTCGCTGGTATTGTTTTACAAAATCCCGGTCGTGTCGGCCCGTACTTCTCGGTGGGGACATTATATACGTCTATAACGTTATATATCCTAACCTAAGGGAACCTAACTTCTCGGATGTAGTATTTTCCAACATTCCTGGCGGGTCGGCCCCTACTTCTCGGTGGGCACATTATATACGCCTATATCGTAATATAACCCAACCTAACCCATCTAGACCGTCGCTGGTAATGTTTTACAAAATCCCGGTCGTGTCGACCCGTACTTCTCGGTGGGGACATTATATACGTCTATAACGTTATATATCCTAACCTAAGGGAACCTAACATGTCGGATGTAGTAATTTCCAACATTCCTGGCGGGTCGGCCCCTACTTCTCGATGGGCACAATATATTTGTCTATATCGCAATATAACCTAACCTAACCCATCTAGACCGTCGCTGGTAATGTTTTACAAAATCCCGGTCGTGTCGACCCGTACTTCTCGGTGGGGACATTATATACGTCTATAACGTTATATATCCTAACCTAAGGGAACCTAACATCTCGCATGTATTATTTTCCAACGTTCCTGGCGGGCCAGCCCCTACTTCTCGGTGGGCACATTATATACGTCCATATCGTAATATAACCTAACCTAACCCATCTAGACCCTCGCTGGTAATGTTTTACAAAATTCCGGTCGTGTCGGCCCGTACTTTGCCGTGAGGACATTTTATACGTCTATAACGTTATATATCCTAACCTAAGGGAACCTAACACCTCGGATGTAGTATTTTCCAACATTTCTGGCGGGTCGGCCCCTACTTCTCGGTGGGAACTTTATATACGTCTATAACGTAATATAACCTAACCTAACCCACCTAGACCCTCGCAGGTAATGTTTCACTGAATCCCGTTCATGTCTTCCCGTACGTCTCGGTGCGTACATTATATACGTCTATAAATTTATTTATCCTAACCTAAGGGAACCTAACATCCCGGATGTAGTATTTTCCAACATTCCTGGCGGGTCGGCCCCTACTTCTCGGTGGGCACATTATATACGTCTATATCGTAATATAACCTAACCTAACCCATCTAGACCGTCGCTGGTAATGTTTTACAAAATCCCGGTCGTGTCGGCCCGTACTTCTCGGTGGGGACATTATATACGTCTATAACGTTATATATCCTAACCTAAGGGAACCTAACTTCTCGGATGTAGTATTTTCCAACATTCCTGGCGGGTCGGCCTCTACTTCTCGGTGGGCACATTATATACGTCTATATCGTAATATAACCTAACCTAATCCATGTAGACCCTCGCTGGTAATGTTTTACAAAATCCCGGTCGTGTCTGCCCGTACTTCTCGGTGGGGACATTATATACGTCTATAACGTTATATATCCTAACCTAAGGGAACCTAACATGTCGGATGTAGTATTTTCCAACATTACTGGCGGGTCGGCCCCTACTTCTCGATGGGCACATTATATATGTCTATATCGCAATATAACATAACCTAACCCATCTAGACCCTCGCTGGTAATGTTTTACAAAATTCCGGTCGTGTCGGCCCGTACTTTGCCGTGGGGACATTATATACGTCTATAACGTTATATACCCTAACCTAAGGGAACCTAACATCTCGGATGTAGTATTTTCCAACATTCCTGGCCGGTCGGCCCCTACTTCTCGGTGGGCACATTATATACGTCTATATCGTAATATAACCTAACCTAACCCATTTAGACAGTCGCTGGTAATGTTTTACAAAATCCCGGTCGTGTCGACCCGTACTTCTCGGTGGGGACATTATATACGTCTATAACGTTATATATCCTAACCTAAGGGAACCTAACTTCTCGGATGTAGTATTTTCCAACATTTCTCGCGGGTCGGCCCCTACTTCTCGATGGGCACATTATATACGCCTATATCGTAATATAACCCAACCTAACCCATCTAGACCGTCGCTGGTAATGTTTTACAAAATCCCGGTCGTGTCTGCCCGTACTACTCGGTGGGGACATTATATACGTCTATAACGTTATATATCCTAACCTAAGGGAACCTAACATGTCGGATGTAGTATTTTCCAACATTCCTAGCGGGTCGGCCCCTACTTCTCGATGGGCACATTATATATGTCTATATCGCAATATAACCTAACCTAACCCATCTAGACCCTCGCTGGTAATGTTTTACAAAATCCCGGTCGTGTCGGCCCGTACTTCTCGGTGTGGACATTATATACGTCTATAACGTTATATATCCTAACCTAAGTGAACCTAACATCTCGCATGTATTATTTTCCAACGTTCCTGGCGGGCCTGCCCCTACTTCTCGGTGGGCACATTATATACGTCGATATCGTAATATAACCTAACCTAATCCATCTAGACCCTCGCTGGTAATGTTTTACAAAATCCCGGTCGTGTCTGCCCGTACTTCTCGGTGGGGACATTATATACGTCTATAACGTTATATATCCTAACCTAAGGGAACCTAACATCTCGGATGTAGTATTTTCCAACATTCCTGGCGGGTCGGCCCCTACTTCTCGGTGGTCACATTATATACGTCTATATCGTAATATAACCTAACCTAACCCATCTAGACCGTCGCTGGTAATGTTTTACAAAATCCCGGTCGTGTCGGCCCATACTTCTCGGTGTGGACATTATATACGTCTATATCGTTATATATCCTAACCTAAGGGAACCTAACATCTCGGATGTAGTATTTTCCAACATTCCTGGCGGGTCGGCCAATACTTCTCGATGGGCACATTATATATGTCTATATCGCAATATAACCTAACCTAACCCATCTAGACCCTCGCTGGTAATGTTTTACAAAATCCCGGTCGTGTCGGCCCGTACTTCTCGGTGTGGACATTATATACGTCTATAACGTTATATATCCTAACCTAAGGGAACCTAACATCTCGCATGTATTATTTTCCAACGTTCCTGGCGGGCCTGCCCCTACTTCTCGGTGGGCACATTATATACGTCTATATCGTAATATAACCTAACCTAATCCATCTAGACCCTCGCTGGTAATGTTTTACAAAATCCCGGTCGTGTCTGCCCGTACTTCTCGGTGGGGACATTATATACGTCTATAACGTTATATATCCTAACCTAAGGGAACCTAACATGTCGGATTTAGTATTTTCCAACATTCCTGGCGGGTCGGCCCCTACTTCTCGGTGGTCACATTATATACGTCTATATCGTAATATAACCCAACCTAACCCATCTAGACCGTCGCTGGTAATGTTTTACAAAATCCCGGTCGTGTCGACCCGTACTTCTCGGTGGGGACATTATATACGTCTATAACGTAATATATCCTAACCTAAGGGAACGTAACATGTCGGATGTAGTATTTTCCAACATTCCTGGCGGGTCGGCCCCTACTTCTCGATGGGCACATTATATTTGTCTATATCGCAATATAACCTAACCTAACCCATCTAGACCCTCGCTGGTAATGTTTTACAAAATCCCGGTCGTGTCGGCCCGTACTTCTCGGTGTGGACATTATATACGTCTATAACGTTATATATCCTAACCTAAGTGAACCTAACATCTCGCATGTATTATTTTCCAACGTTCCTGGCGGGCCTGCCCCTACTTCTCGGTGGGCACATTATATACGTCGATATCGTAATATAACCTAACCTAATCCATCTAGACCCTCGCTGGTAATGTTTTACAAAATCCCGGTCGTGTCTGCCCGTACTTCTCGGTGGGGACATTATATAGGTCTATAACGTTATATATCCTAACCTAAGGGAACCTAACATGTCGGATGTAGTATTTTCCAACATTCCTGGCGGGTCGGCCCCTACTTCTCGGTGGTCACATTATATACGTCTATATCGTAATATAACCTAACCTAACCCATCTAGACCGTCGCTGGTAATGTTTTACAAAATCCCGGTCGTGTCGGCCCATACTTCCCGGTGTGGACATTATATACGTCTATATCGTTATATATCCTAACCTAAGGGAACCTAACATCTCGGATGTAGTATTTTCCAACATTCCTGGCGGGCCGGCCCCTACTTCTCGGTGGGCACATTATATACGTCCATATCGTAATATAATCTAACCTAACCCATCTAGACCCTCGCTGGTAATGTTTTACAAAATTCCGGTCGTGTCGGCCCGTACTTCTCGGTGGGGACATTATATACGTCTATAACGTTATATATCCTAACCTAAGGGAACCTAACTTCTCGGATGTAGTATTTTCCAACATTCCTCGCTGGTCGGCCTCTACTTCTCGGTGGGCACATTATATACGTCTATATCGTAATATAACCTAACCTAATCCATGTAGACCCTCGCTGGTAATGTTTTACAAAATCCCGGTCGTGTCTGCCCGTACATCTCGGTGGGGACATTATATACGTCTATAACGTTATATATCCTAACCTAAGGGAACCTAACATGTCGGATGTAGTATTTTCCAACGTTCCTGGCGGGCCAGGCCCTACTTCTCGGTGGGCACATTATATACTTCCATATCGTAATATAACCTAACCTAACCTATCTAGACCCTCGCTGGTAATGTTTAACAAAATTCCGGTCGCGTCGGCATGTACTTTGCCGTGGGGACATTATATACGTCTATAACGTTATATATCCTAACCTAAGGGAACCTAACACCTCGGATGTAGTATTTTCCAACATTCCTGGCGGGTCGGCCCCTACTTCTCGGTGGGCACATTATATACGTCTATATCGTAATATAACCTAACCTAACCCATCTAGACCGTCGCTGGTAATGTTTTACAAAATCCCGGTCGTGTCGGCCCGTTCTTCTCGGTGGGGACATTATATACGTCTATAACGTTATATATCCTAACCTAAGGGAACCTAACTTCTCGGATGTAGTATTTTCCAACATTCCTCGCGGGTCGGCCTCTACTTCTCGGTGGGCACATTATATACGTCTATATCGTAATATAACCTAACCTAATCCATGTAGACCCTCGCTGGTAATGTTTTACAAAATCCCGGTCGTGTCTGCCCGTACTTCTCGGTGGGGACATTATATACGTCTATAACGTTATATATCCTAACCTAAGGGAACCTAACATGTCGGATGTAGTATTTTCCAACGTTCCTGGCGGGCCAGGCCCTACTTCTCGGTGGGCACATTATATACTTCCATATCGTAATGTAACCTAACCTAACCTATCTAGACCCTCGCTGGTAATTTTTAACAAAATTCCGGTCGTGTCGGCATGTACTTTGCCGTGGGGACATTATATACGTCTATAACGTTATATATCCTAACCTAAGGGAACCTAACACCTCGGATGTAGTATTTTCCAACATTCCTGGCGGGTCGGCCCCAACTTCTCGGTGGGTACATTATATACGTCTATAAAGTAATATAACCTAACCTAACCCATCTAGACCCTCGCTGGTATTGTTTTACAAAATCCCGGTCGTGTCGGCCCGTACTTCTCGGTGGGGACATTATATACGTCTATAACGTTATATATCCTAACCTAAGGGAACCTAACTTCTCGGATGTAGTATTTTCCAACATTCCTGGCGGGTCGGCCCCTACTTCTCGGTGGGCACATTATATACGCCTATATCGTAATATAACCCAACCTAACCCATCTAGACCGTCGCTGGTAATGTTTTACAAAATCCCGGTCGTGTCGACCCGTACTTCTCGGTGGGGACATTATATACGTCTATAACGTTATATATCCTAACCTAAGGGAACCTAACATGTCGGATGTAGTATTTTCCAACATTCCTGGCGGGTCGGCCCCTACTTCTCGATGGGCACAATATATTTGTCTATATCGCAATATAACCTAACCTAACCCATCTAGACCGTCGCTGGTAATGTTTTACAAAATCCCGGTCGTGTCGACCCGTACTTCTCGGTGGGGACATTATATACGTCTATAACGTTATATATCCTAACCTAAGGGAACCTAACATCTCGCATGTATTATTTTCCAACGTTCCTGGCGGGCCAGCCCCTACTTCTCGGTGGGCACATTATATACGTCCATATCGTAATATAACCTAACCTAACCCATCTAGACCCTCGCTGGTAATGTTTTACAAAATTCCGGTCGTGTCGGCCCGTACTTTGCCGTGAGGACATTTTATACGTCTATAACGTTATATATCCTAACCTAAGGGAACCTAACACCTCGGATGTAGTATTTTCCAACATTTCTGGCGGGTCGGCCCCTACTTCTCGGTGGGAACTTTTTATATGTCTATAACGTAATATAACCTAACCTAACCCACCTAGACCCTCGCAGGTAATGTTTCACTGAATCCCGTTCATGTCTTCCCGTACGTCTCGGTGCGTACATTATATACGTCTATAAATTTATTTATCCTAACCTAAGGGAACCTAACATCCCGGATGTAGTATTTTCCAAAATTCCTGGCGGGTCGGCCCCTACTTCTCGGTGGGCACATTATATACGTCTATATCGTAATATAACCTAACCTAACCCATCTAGACCGTCGCTGGTAATGTTTTACAAAATCCCGGTCGTGTCGGCCCGTACTTCTCGGTGGGGACATTATATACGTCTATAACGTTATATATCCTAACCTAAGGGAACCTAACTTCTCGGATGTAGTATTTTCCAACATTCCTGGCGGGTCGGCCTCTACTTCTCGGTGGGCACATTATATACGTCTATATCGTAATATAACCTAACCTAATCCATGTAGACCCTCGCTGGTAATGTTTTACAAAATCCCGGTCGTGTCTGCCCGTACTTCTCGGTGGGGACATTATATACGTCTATAACGTTATATATCCTAACCTAAGGGAACCTAACATGTCGGATGTAGTATTTTCCAACATTCCTGGCGGGTCGGCCCCTACTTCTCGATGGGCACATTATATATGTCTATATCGCAATATAACATAACCTAACCCATCTAGACCCTCGCTGGTAATGTTTTACAAAATTCCGGTCGTGTCGGCCCGTACTTTGCCGTGGGGACATTATATACGTCTATAACGTTATATACCCTAACCTAAGGGAACCTAACATCTCGGATGTAGTATTTTCCAACATTCCTGGCCGGTCGGCCCCTACTTCTCGGTGGGCACATTATATACGTCTATATCGTAATATAACCTAACCTAACCCATTTAGACAGTCGCTGGTAATGTTTTACAAAATCCCGGTCGTGTCGACCCGTCCTTCTCGGTGGGGACATTATATACGTCTATAACGTTATATATCCTAACCTAAGGGAACCTAACTTCTCGGATGTAGTATTTTCCAACATTTCTCGCGGGTCGGCCCCTACTTCTCGATGGGCACATTATATACGCCTATATCGTAATATAACCCAACCTAACCCATCTAGACCGTCGCTGGTAATGTTTTACAAAATCCCGGTCGTGTCTGCCCGTACTACTCGGTGGGGACATTATATACGTCTATAACGTTATATATCCTAACCTAAGGGAACCTAACATGTCGGATGTAGTATTTTCCAACATTCCTAGCGGGTCGGCCCCTACTTCTCGATGGGCACATTATATATGTCTATATCGCAATATAACCTAACCTAACCCATCTAGACCCTCGCTGGTAATGTTTTACAAAATCCCGGTCGTGTCGGCCCGTACTTCTCGGTGTGGACATTATATACGTCTATAACGTTATATATCCTAACCTAAGTGAACCTAACATCTCGCATGTATTATTTTCCAACGTTCCTGGCGGGCCTGCCCCTACTTCTCGGTGGGCACATTATATACGTCGATATCGTAATATAACCTAACCTAATCCATCTAGACCCTCGCTGGTAATGTTTTACAAAATCCCGGTCGTGTCTGCCCGTACTTCTCGGTGGGGACATTATATACGTCTATAACGTTATATATCCTAACCTAAGGGAACCTAACATCTCGGATGTAGTATTTTCCAACATTCCTGGCGGGTCGGCCCCTACTTCTCGGTGGTCACATTATATACGTCTATATCGTAATATAACCTAACCTAACCCATCTAGACCGTCGCTGGTAATGTTTTACAAAATCCCGGTCGTGTCGGCCCATACTTCTCGGTGTGGACATTATATACGTCTATATCGTTATATATCCTAACCTAAGGGAACCTAACATCTCGGATGTAGTATTTTCCAACATTCCTGGCGGGTCGGCCAATACTTCTCGATGGGCACATTATATATGTCTATATCGCAATATAACCTAACCTAACCCATCTAGACCCTCGCTGGTAATGTTTTACAAAATCCCGGTCGTGTCGGCCCGTACTTCTCGGTGTGGACATTATATACGTCTATAACGTTATATATCCTAACCTAAGGGAACCTAACATCTCGCATGTATTATTTTCCAACGTTCCTGGCGGGCCTGCCCCTACTTCTCGGTGGGCACATTATATACGTCTATATCGTAATATAACCTAACCTAATCCATCTAGACCCTCGCTGGTAATGTTTTACAAAATCCCGGTCGTGTCTGCCCGTACTTCTCGGTGGGGACATTATATACGTCTATAACGTTATATATCCTAACCTAAGGGAACCTAACATGTCGGATTTAGTATTTTCCAACATTCCTGGCGGGTCGGCCCCTACTTCTCGGTGGTCACATTATATACGTCTATATCGTAATATAACCCAACCTAACCCATCTAGACCGTCGCTGGTAATGTTTTACAAAATCCCGGTCGTGTCGGCCCGTACTTCTCGGTGGGGACATTATATACGTCTATAACGTTATATATCCTAACCTAAGGGAACCTAACTTCTCGGATGTAGTATTTTCCAACATTCCTGGCGGGTCGGCCTCTACTTCTCGGTGGGCACATTATATACGTCTATATCGTAATATAACCTAACCTAATCCATGTAGACCCTCGCTGGTAATGTTTTACAAAATCCCGGTCGTGTCTGCCCGTACTTCTCGGTGGGGACATTATATACGTCTATAACGTTATATATCCTAACCTAAGGGAACCTAACATGTCGGATGTAGTATTTTCCAACATTCCTGGCGGGTCGGCCCCTACTTCTCGATGGGCACATTATATATGTCTATATCGCAATATAACATAACCTAACCCATCTAGACCCTCGCTGGTAATGTTTTACAAAATTCCGGTCGTGTCGGCCCGTACTTTGCCGTGGGGACATTATATACGTCTATAACGTTATATACCCTAACCTAAGGGAACCTAACATCTCGGATGTAGTATTTTCCAACATTCCTGGCCGGTCGGCCCCTACTTCTCGGTGGGCACATTATATACGTCTATATCGTAATATAACCTAACCTAACCCATTTAGACAGTCGCTGGTAATGTTTTACAAAATCCCGGTCGTGTCGACCCGTCCTTCTCGGTGGGGACATTATATACGTCTATAACGTTATATATCCTAACCTAAGGGAACCTAACTTCTCGGATGTAGTATTTTCCAACATTTCTCGCGGGTCGGCCCCTACTTCTCGATGGGCACATTATATACGCCTATATCGTAATATAACCCAACCTAACCCATCTAGACCGTCGCTGGTAATGTTTTACAAAATCCCGGTCGTGTCTGCCCGTACTACTCGGTGGGGACATTATATACGTCTATAACGTTATATATCCTAACCTAAGGGAACCTAACATGTCGGATGTAGTATTTTCCAACATTCCTAGCGGGTCGGCCCCTACTTCTCGATGGGCACATTATATATGTCTATATCGCAATATAACCTAACCTAACCCATCTAGACCCTCGCTGGTAATGTTTTACAAAATCCCGGTCGTGTCGGCCCGTACTTCTCGGTGTGGACATTATATACGTCTATAACGTTATATATCCTAACCTAAGTGAACCTAACATCTCGCATGTATTATTTTCCAACGTTCCTGGCGGGCCTGCCCCTACTTCTCGGTGGGCACATTATATACGTCGATATCGTAATATAACCTAACCTAATCCATCTAGACCCTCGCTGGTAATGTTTTACAAAATCCCGGTCGTGTCTGCCCGTACTTCTCGGTGGGGACATTATATACGTCTATAACGTTATATATCCTAACCTAAGGGAACCTAACATCTCGGATGTAGTATTTTCCAACATTCCTGGCGGGTCGGCCCCTACTTCTCGGTGGTCACATTATATACGTCTATATCGTAATATAACCTAACCTAACCCATCTAGACCGTCGCTGGTAATGTTTTACAAAATCCCGGTCGTGTCGGCCCATACTTCTCGGTGTGGACATTATATACGTCTATATCGTTATATATCCTAACCTAAGGGAACCTAACATCTCGGATGTAGTATTTTCCAACATTCCTGGCGGGTCGGCCAATACTTCTCGATGGGCACATTATATATGTCTATATCGCAATATAACCTAACCTAACCCATCTAGACCCTCGCTGGTAATGTTTTACAAAATCCCGGTCGTGTCGGCCCGTACTTCTCGGTGTGGACATTATATACGTCTATAACGTTATATATCCTAACCTAAGGGAACCTAACATCTCGCATGTATTATTTTCCAACGTTCCTGGCGGGCCTGCCCCTACTTCTCGGTGGGCACATTATATACGTCTATATCGTAATATAACCTAACCTAATCCATCTAGACCCTCGCTGGTAATGTTTTACAAAATCCCGGTCGTGTCTGCCCGTACTTCTCGGTGGGGACATTATATACGTCTATAACGTTATATATCCTAACCTAAGGGAACCTAACATGTCGGATTTAGTATTTTCCAACATTCCTGGCGGGTCGGCCCCTACTTCTCGGTGGTCACATTATATACGTCTATATCGTAATATAACCCAACCTAACCCATCTAGACCGTCGCTGGTAATGTTTTACAAAATCCCGGTCGTGTCGACCCGTACTTCTCGGTGTGGACATTATATACGTCTATAACGTTATATATCCTAACCTAAGGGAACCTAACATCTCGCATGTATTATTTTCCAACGTTCCTGGCGGGACAGCCCCTACTTCTCGGTGGGCACATTATATACGTCCATATCGTAATATAATCTAACCTAACCCATCTAGACCCTCGCTGGTAATGTTTTACAAAATTCCGGTCGTGTCGGCCCGTACTTTGCCGTGGGGACATTATATACGTCTATAACGTTTTATATCGTAACCTAAGGGAGCCTAACATCTCGGATGTAGTATTTTCCAACATTCCTGGCGGGTCGGCCCCTACTTCTCGGTGGGCACATTATATACGTCTATATCGTAATATAACCTAACCTAATCCATCTAGACACTCGCTGGTAATGTTTTACAAAATCCCGGTCGTGTCTGCCCGTACTTCTCGGTGGGGACATTATATACGTCTATAACGTTATATATCCTAACCTAAGGGAACCTAACCTGTCGGATGTAGTATTTTCCAACATTCCTGGCGGGCCAGGCCCTACTTCTCGGTGGGCACATTATATACTTCCATATCGTAATGTAACCTAACCTAACCTATCTAGACCCTCGCTGGTAATTTTTAACAAAATTCCGGTCGTGTCGGCATGTACTTTGCCGTGGGGACATTATATACGTCTATAACGTTATATATCCTAACCTAAGGGAACCTAATATCTCGCATGTATTATTTTCCAACGTTCCTGGCGGGCCTGCCCCTACTTCTCGGTGGGCACATTATATACGTCTATATCGTAATATAACCTAACCTAATCCATCTAGACCCTCGCTGGTAATGTTTTACAAAATCCCGGTCGTGTCTGCCCGTACTTCTCGGTGGGGACATTATATACGTCTATAACGTTATATATCCTAACCTAAGGGAACCTAACATGTCGGATGTAGTATTTTCCAACATTCCTGGCGGGTCGGCCCCTACTTCTCGGTGGTCACATTATATACGTCTATATCGTAATATAACCCAACCTAACCCATCTAGAACCTCGCTGGTAATGTTTTACAAAATCCCGGTCGTGTCGACCCGTACTTCTCGGTGGGGACATTATATACGTCTATAACGTAATATATCCTAACCTAAGGGAACCTAACATGTCGGATGTAGTATTTTCCAACATTCCTGGCGGGTCGGCCCCTACTTCTCGATGGGCACATTATATTTGTCTATATCGCAATATAACCTAACCTAACCCATCTAGACCCTCGCTGGTAATGTTTTACAAAATCCCGGTCGTGTCGGCCCGTACTTCTCGGTGTGGACATTATATACGTCTATAACGTTATATATCCTAACCTAAGGGAACCTAACATCTCGCATGTATTATTTTCCAACGTTCCTGGCGGGCCTGCCCCTACTTCTCGGTGGGCACATTATATACGTCGATATCGTAATATAACCTAACCTAATCCACCTAGACCCTCGCTGGTAATGTTTTACAAAATCCCGGTCGTGTCTGCCCGTACTTCTCGGTGGGGACATTATATACGTCTATAACGTGATATATCCTAACCTAAGGGAACCTAACATGTCGGATGTAGTATTTTCCAACATTCCTGGCGGGTCGGCCCCTACTTCTCGGTGGTCACATTATATACGTCTATATCGTAATATAACCTAACCTAACCCATCTAGACCGTCGCTGGTAATGTTTTACAAAATCCCGGTCGTGTCGGCCCATACTTCTCGGTGTGGACATTATATACGTCTATATCGTTATATATCCTAACCTAAGGGAACCTAACATCTCGGATGTAGTATTTTCCAACATTCCTGGCGGTCCGGCCCCTACTTCTCGGTGGGCACATTATATACGTCCATATCGTAATATAATCTAACCTAACCCATCTAGAACCTCGCTGGTAATGTTTTACAAAATTCCGGTCGTGTCGGCCCGTACTTTGCCGTGGGGACATTATATACGTCTCTAACGTTATATATCCTAACCTAAGGGAACCTAACATCTCGGATGTAGTATTTTCCAACATTCCTGGCGGGTCGGCCCCTACTTTTCGGTGGGCACATTATATACGTCTATATCGTAATATAACCTAACCTAACCCATCTAGACCGTCGCTGGTAATGTTTTACAAAATCCCGGTCGTGTCGACCCGTACTTCTCGGTGGGGACATTATATACGTCTATAACGTTATATATCCTAACCTAAGGGAACCTAACTTCTCGGATGTAGTATTTTCCAACATTCCTGGCGGGTCGGCCCCTACTTCCCGGTGGGCACATTATATACGTCTATATCGTAATATAACATAACCTAATCCATCTAGACCCTCGCTGGTAATATTTTACAAAATCCCGGTCGTGTCTGCCCGTACTTCTCGGTGGGGACATTATATACGTCTATAACGTTATATATCCTAACCTAAGGGAACCTAACTTCTCGGATGTAGTATTTTCCAACATTCCTGGCGGATCGGCCCCTACTTCTCGGTGGGCACATTATATACGTCTATATCGTAATATACCCTAACCTAACCCATCTAGACCCTCGCTGGTAATGTTTTACAAAATCCCGGTCGTGTCGGCCCGTACTTCTCGGTGTGGACATTATATACGTCTATAACGTTATATATCCTAACCTAAGGGAACCTAACATCTCGCATGTATTATTTTCCAACGTTCCTGGCGGGCCAGCCCCTACTTCTCGGTGGGCACATTATATACGTCCATATCGTAATATAATCTAACCTAACCCATCTAGACCCTCGCTGGTAATGTTTTACAAAATTCCGGTCGTGTCGGCCCGTACTTTGCCGTGGGGACATTATATACGTCGCTAACGTTATATATCCTAACCTAAGGGAACCTAACATCTCGGATGTAGTATTTTCCAACATTCCTGGCGGGTCGGCCCCTACTTCTCGGTGGGCACATTATATACGTCTATATCGTAATATAACCTAACCTAATCCATCTAGACCCTCGCTGGTAATGTTTTACAAAATCCCGGTCATATCGGCCCGTACTTCTCGGTGTGGACATTATATACGTCTATAACGTTATATATCCTAACCTAAGGGAACCTAACATCTCGCATGTATTATTTTCCAACGTTCCTGGCGGGCCAGCCCCTACTTCTCGGTGGGCACATTATATACGTCCATATCGTGATATAACCTAACCTAACCGATCTAGACCCTCGCTGGTAATGTTTTACAAAATTCCGGTCGTGTCGGCCCGTACTTTGCCGTGGGGACATTTTATACGTCTATAACGTTATATAACCTAACCCAAGGGAACCTAACATCTCGGATGTAGTATTTTCCAACATTCCTGGCGGGTCGGCCCCTACTTCTCGGTGGGCACATTATATACGTCTATATCGTAATATAACCTAACCTAACCCATCTAGACCCTCGCTGGTAATGTTTTACAAAATCCCGGTCGTGTCGGCCCGTACTTCTCGGTGTGGACATTATATACGTCTATAACGTTATATATCCTAACCTAAGGGAACCTAACATCTCGCATGTATTATTTTCCAACGCTCCTGGCGGGCCTGCCCCTACTTCTCGGTGGGCACATTATATACGTCGATATCGTAATATAACCTAACCTAATCCATCTAGACCCTCGCTGGTAATGTTTTACAAAATCCCGGTCGTGTCTGCCCGTACTTCTCGGTGGGGACATTATATACGTCTATAACGTTATATATCCTAACCTAAGGGAACCTAACATGTCGGATGTAGTATTTTCCAACATTCCTGGCGGGTCGGCCCCTACTTCTCGGTGGTCACATTATATACGTCTATATCGTAATATAACCTAATCTAACCCATCTAGACCGTCGCTGGTAATGTTTTACAAAATCCCGGTCGTGTCGGCCCATACTTCTCGGTGTGGACATTATATACGTCTATATCGTTATATATCCTAACCTAAGGGAACCTAACATCTCGGATGTAGTATTTTCCAACATTCCTGGCGGGCCGGCCCCTACTTCTCGGTGGGCACATTATATACGTCCATATCGTAATATAATCTAACCTAACCCATCTAGAACCTCGCTGGTAATGTTTTACAAAATTCCGGTCGTGTCGGCCCGTACTTTGCCGTGGGGACATTATATACGTCGCTAACGTTATATATCCTAACCTAAGGGAACCTAACATCTCGGATGTAGTATTTTCCAACATTCCTGGCGGGTCGGCCCCTACTTCTCGGTGGGCACATTATATACGTCTATATCGTAATATAACCTAACCTAATCCATCTAGACCCTCGCTGGTAATGTTTTACAAAATCCCGGTCATATCGGCCCGTACTTCTCGGTGTGGACATTATATACGTCTATAACGTTATATATCCTAACCTAAGGGAACCTAACATCTCGCATGTATTATTTTCCAACGTTCCTGGCGGGCCAGCCCCTACCTCTCGGTGGGCACATTATATACGTCCATATCGTGATATAACCTAACCTAACCCATCTAGACCCTCGCTGGTAATGTTTTAGAAAATTCCGGTCGTGTCGGCCCGTACTTTGCCGTGGGGACATTTTATACGTCTATAACGTTATATATCCTAACCTAAGGGAACCTAACTTCTCGGATGTAGTACCTTCCAACATTCCTGGCGGGTCGGCCCCTACTTCTCGGTGGGCACATTATATACGTCTATATCGTAATATACCCTAACCTAACCCATCTAGACCCTCGCTGGTAATGTTTTACAAAATCCCGGTCGTGTCGGCCCGTACTTCTCGGTGTGGACATTATATACGCCTATAACGTTATATATCCTAACCTAAGGGAACCTAACATCTCGCATGTATTATTTTCCAACGTTCCTGGCGGGCCAGCCCCTACTTCTCGGTGGGCACATTATATACGTCCATATCGTAATATAATCTAACCTAACCCATCTAGACCCTCGCTGGTAATGTTTTACAAAATTCCGGTCGTGTCGGCCCGTACTTTGCCGTGGGGACATTATATACGTCTATAACGTTATATATCCTAACCTAAGGGAACCTAACCTGACGGATGTAGTATTTTCCAACATTCCTGGCGGATCGGCCCCTACTTCTCGGTGGGCACATTATATACGTCTATATCGTAATATAACCTAACCTAACCCATCTAGACCGTCGCTGGTAATGTTTTACAAAATCCCGGTCGTGTCGACCCGTACTTCTCGGTGGGGACATTATATACGTCTATAACGTTATATATCCTAACCTAAGGGAACCTAACTTCTCGGATGTAGTATTTTCCAACATTCCTGGCGGGTCGGCCCCTACTTCTTGGTGGGCACATTATATACGTCTATATCGTAATATACCCTAACCTAACCCACCTAGACCCTCGCTGGTAATGTTTCACAGAATCCCGCTCATGTCTTCCCGTACGTCTCGGTGCGTACATTATATACGTCTAAAAATTTATATATACTAACCTAAGGGAACCTAACATCTCGGATGTAGTATTTTCCAACATTCCTGGCGGGTCGGCCCCTACTTCTCGGTGGGCACATTATATACGTCTATATCGTAATATAACCCAACCTAACCCATCTAGACCGTCGCTGGTAATGTTTTACAAAATCCCGGTCGTGTCGACCCGTACTTCTCGGTGGGGACATTATATACGTCTATAACGTTATATATCCTAACCTAAGGGAACCTAACATGTCGGATGTAGTATTTTCCAACATTCCTGGCGGGCCGGCCCCTACTTCTCGGTGGGCACATTATATACGTCCATATCGTAATATAATGTAACCTAACCCATCTAGACCCTCGCTGGTAATGTTTTACAAAATTCCGGTCGTGTCGGCCCGTACTTTGCCGTGGGGACATTATATACGTCTATAACGTTATATATCCTAACCTAAGGGAACCTAACATCTCGGATGTAGTATTTTCCAACATTCCTGGCGGATCGGCCCCTACTTCTCGGTGGGCACATTATATACGTCTATATCGTAATATAACCTAACCTAACCCATCTAGACCGTCGCTGGTAATGATTTACAAAATCCCGGTCGTGTCGACCCGTACTTCTCGGTGGGGACATTATATACGTCTATAACGTTATATATCCTAACCTAAGGGAACCTAACTTCTCGGATGTAGTATTTTCCAACATTCCTGGCGGGTCGGCCCCTACTTCTCGGTGGGCACATTATATACGTCTATATCGTAATATACCCTAACCTAACCCACCTAGACCCTCGCTGGTAATGTTTCACAGAATCCCGCTCATGTCTTCCCGTACGTCTCGGTGCGTACATTATATACGTCTAAAAATTTATATATACTAACCTAAGGGAACATAACATCTCGGATGTAGTATTTTCCAACATTCCTGGCGGGTCGGCCCCTACATCTCGGTGGGCACATTATATACGTCTATATCGTAATATAACCCAACCTAACCCATCTAGACCGTCGCTGGTAATGTTTTACAAAATCCCGGTCGTGTCGACCCGTACTTCTCGGTGGGGACATTATATACGTCTATAACGTTATATATCCTAACCTAAGGGAACCTAACATGTCGGATGTAGTATTTTCCAACATTCCTGGCGAGTCGGCCCCTACTTCTCGATGGGCACATTATATTTGTCTATATCGCAATATAACCTAACCTAACCCATCTAGACCCTCGCTGGTAATGTTTTACAAAATCCCGGTCGTGTCGGCCCGTACTTCTCGGTGTGGACATTATATACGTCTATAACGTTATATATCCTAACCTAAGGGAACCTAACATCTCGCATGTATTATTTTCCAATGTTCCTGGCGGGCCAGCCCCTACTTCTCGGTGGGCACATTATATACGTCCATATCGTAATATAACCTAACCTAACCCATCTAGACCGTCGCTGGTAATGTTTTACAAAATCCCGGTCGTGTCGGCCCATACTTCTCGGTGTGGACATTATATACGTCTATATCGTTATATATCCTAACCTAAGGGAACCTATCATCTCGGATGTAGTATTTTCCAACATTCCTGGCGGGTCGGCCCCTACTTTTCGGTGGGCACATTATATACTTCTATATCGTAATATAACCTAACCTAACCCATCTAGACCGTCGCTGGTAATGTTTTACAAAATCCCGGTCGTGTCGACCCGTACTTCTCGGTGGGGACATTATATACGTCTATAACGTTATATATCCTAACCTAAGGGAACCTAACTTCTCGGATGTAGTATTTTCCAACATTCCTCGCGGGTAGGCCCCTACTTCTCGGTGGGCACATTAGATACGTCTATATCGTAATATAACCTAACCTAATCCATGTAGACCGTCGCTGGTAATGTTTTACAAAATCCCGGTCGTGTCTGCCCGTACTTCTCGGTGGGGACATTATATACGTCTATAACGTTATATATCCTAACCTAAGGGAACCTAACATGTCGGATGTAGTATTTTCCAACATTCCTAGCGGGTCGGCCCCTACTTCTCGATGGGCACATTATATATGTCTATATCGCAATATAACCTAACCTAACCCATCTAGACCCTCGCTGGTAATGTTTTACAAAATCCCGGTCGTGTCGGGCCGTACATCTCGGTGTGGACATTATATACGTCTATAACGTTATATATCCCAACCTAAGGGAACCTAATATCTCGCATGTATTATTTTCCAACGTTCCTGGCGGGCCAGCCCCTACATCTCGGTGGGCACATTATATACGTCCATATCGTAATATAATCTAACCTAACCCATCTAGACCCTTGCTGGTAATGTTTTACAAAATTCCGGTCGTGTCGGCCCGTACTTTGCCGTGGGGACATTATATACGTCTATAACGTTATATATCCTAACCTAAGGGAACCTAACATCTCGGATGTAGTATTTTCCAACATTCCTCGCGGGTCGGCCCCTACTTCTCGGTGGGCACATTATGTACGTCTATATCGTAATATAACCTAACCTAACCCATCTAGACCGTCGCTGGTAATGTTTTACAAAATCCCGGTCGTGTCGACCCGTACTTCTCGGTGTGGACATTATATACGTCTATATCGTTATATATCCTAACCTAAGGGAACCTAACATCTCGCATGTATTATTTTCCAACGTTCCTGGCGGGCCTGCCCCTACTTCTCGGTGGGCACATTATATACGTCTATATCGTAATATAACCTAACCTAATCCATCTAGACCCTCGCTGGTAATGTTTTACAAAATCCCGGTCGTGTCTGCCCGTACTTCTCGGTGGGGACATTATATACGTCTATAACGTTATATATCCTAACCTAAGGGAACCTAACATCTCGCATGTATTATTTTCCAACGTTCCTGGCGGGCCAGCCCCTACTTCTCGGTGGGCACATTATATACGTCCATATCGTGATATAACCTAACCTAACCCATCTAGACCCTCGCTGGTAATGTTTTACAAAATTCCGGTCGTGTCGGCCCGTACTTTGCCGTGGGGACATTTTATACGTCTATAACGTTATATATCCTAACCTAAGGGAACCTAACATCTCGGATGTAGTATTTTCCAACATTCCTGGCGGGTCGGCCCCTACTTCTCGGTGGGCACATTATATACGTCTATATCGTAATATAACCTAACCTAACCCATCTAGACCGTCGCTGGTAATGTTTTACAAAATCCCGGTCGTGTCGACCCGTACTTCTCGGTGGGGACATTATATACGTCTATAACGTTATATATCCTAACCTAAGGGAACCTAACTTCTCGGATGTAGTATTTTCCAACATTCCTGGCGGGTCGGCCCCTACTTCCCGGTGGGCACATTATATACGTCTATATCGTAATATAACATAACCTAATCCATCTAGACCCTCGCTGGTAATGTTTTACAAAATCCCGGTCGTGTCTGCCCGTACTTCTCGGTGGGGACATTATATACGTCTATAACGTTATATATCCTAACCTAAGGGAACCTAACTTCTCGGATGTAGTATTTTCCAACATTCCTGGCGGGTCGGCCCCTACTTCTCGGCGGGCACATTATATACGTCTATATCGTAATATACCCTAACCTAACCCATCTAGACCCTCGCTGGTAATGTTTTACAAAATCCCGGTCGTGTCGGCCCGTACTTCTCGGTGAGGACATTATATACGCCTATAACGTTATATATCCTAACCTAAGGGAACCTAACATCTCGCATGTATTATTTTCCAACGTTCCTGGCGGGCTAGCCCCTACTTCTCGGTGGGCACATTATATACGTCCATATCGTAATATAATCTAACCTAACCCATCTAGACCCTCGCTGGTAATGTTTTACAAAATTCCGGTCGTGTCGGCCCGTACTTTGCCGTGGGGACATTATATACGTCGCTAACGTTATATATCCTAACCTAAGGGAACCTAACATCTCGGATGTAGTATTTTCCAACATTCCTGGCGGGTCGGCCCCTACTTCTCGGTGGGCACATTATATACGTCTATATCGTAATATAACCTAACCTAATCCATCTAGACCCTCGCTGGTAATGTTTTACAAAATCCCGGTCGTGTCTGCCCGTACTTCTCGGTGGGGACATTATATACGTCTATAACGTTATATATCCTAACCTAAGGGAAGCTAACCTGACGGATGTAGTATTTTCCAACATTCCTGGCGGGTCGGCCCCTACTTCTCGATGGGCACAATATATTTGTCTATATCGCAATATAACCTAACCTAACCCATCTAGACCGTCGCTGGTAATGTTTTACAAAATCCCGGTCGTGTCGACCCGTACTTCTCGGTGGGGACATTATATACGTCTATAACGTTATATATCCTAACCTAAGGGAACCTAACATCTCGCATGTATTATTTTCCAACGTTCCTGGCGGGCCAGCCCCTACTTCTCGGTGGGCACATTATATACGTCCATATCGTGATATAACCTAACCTAACCCATCTAGACCCTCGCTGGTAATGTTTTACAAAATTCCGGTCGTGTCGGCCCGTACTTTGCCGTGGGGACATTTTATACGTCTATAACGTTATATATCCTAACCTAAGGGAACCTAACATCTCGGATGTAGTATTTTCCAACATTCCTGGCGGGTCGGCCCCTACTTCTCGGTGGGCACATTATATACGTCTATATCGTAATATAACCTAACCTAATCCATCTAGACCCTCGCTGGTAATGTTTTACAAAATCCCGGTCGTGTCTGCCCGTACTTCTCGGTGGGGACATTATATACGTCTATAACGTTATATATCCTAACCTAAGGGAAGCTAACCTGACGGATGTAGTATTTTCCAACATTCCTGGCGGGTCGGCCCCTACTTCTCGATGGGCACAATATATTTGTCTATATCGCAATATAACCTAACCTAACCCATCTAGACCGTCGCTGGTAATGTTTTACAAAATCCCGGTCGTGTCGACCCGTACTTCTCGGTGGGGACATTATATACGTCTATAACGTTATATATCCTAACCTAAGGGAACCTAACATCTCGCATGTATTATTTTCCAACGTTCCTGGCGGGCCAGCCCCTACTTCTCGGTGGGCACATTATATACGTCCATATCGTGATATAACCTAACCTAACCCATCTAGACCCTCGCTGGTAATGTTTTACAAAATTCCGGTCGTGTCGGCCCGTACTTTGCCGTGGGGACATTTTATACGTCTATAACGTTATATATCCTAACCTAAGGGAACCTAACATCTCGGATGTAGTATTTTCCAACATTCCTGGCGGGTCGGCCCCTACTTCTCGGTGGGCACATTATATACGTCTATATCGTAATATAACCTAACCTAACCCATCTAGACCGTCGCTGGTAATGTTTTACAAAATCCCGGTCGTGTCGACCCGTACTTCTCGGTGGGGACATTATATACGTCTATAACGTTATATATCCTAACCTAAGGGAACCTAACTTCTCGGATGTAGTATTTTCCAACATTCCTGGCGGGTCGGCCCCTACTTCCCGGTGGGCACATTATATACGTCTATATCGTAATATAACATAACCTAATCCATCTAGACCCTCGCTGGTAATGTTTTACAAAATCCCGGTCGTGTCTGCCCGTACTTCTCGGTGGGGACATTATATACGTCTATAACGTTATATATCCTAACCTAAGGGAACCTAACTTCTCGGATGTAGTATTTTCCAACATTCCTGGCGGGTCGGCCCCTACTTCTCGGCGGGCACATTATATACGTCTATATCGTAATATACCCTAACCTAACCCATCTAGACCCTCGCTGGTAATGTTTTACAAAATCCCGGTCGTGTCGGCCCGTACTTCTCGGTGTGGACATTATATACGCCTATAACGTTATATATCCTAACCTAAGGGAACCTAACATCTCGGATGTAGTATTTTCCAACATTCCTGGCGGGTCGGCCCCTACTTCTCGGTGGGCACATTATATACGTCTATATCGTAATATAACCTAACCTAATCCATCTAGACCCTCGCTGGTAATGTTTTACAAAATCCCGGTCGTGTCTGCCCGTACTTCTCGGTGGGGACATTATATACGTCTATAACGTTATATATCCTAACCTAAGGGAACCTAACCTGACGGATGTAGTATTTTCCAACATTCCTGGCGGGTCGGCCCCTACTTCTCGATGGGCACAATATATTTGTCTATATCGCAATATAACCTAACCTAACCCATCTAGACCGTCGCTGGTAATGTTTTACAAAATCCCGGTCGTGTCGACCCGTACTTCTCGGTGGGGACATTATATACGTCTATAACGTTATATATCCTAACCTAAGGGAACCTAACATCTCGCATGTATTATTTTCCAACGTTCCTGGCGGGCCAGCCCCTACTTCTCGGTGGGCACATTATATACGTCCATATCGTGATATAACCTAACCTAACCCATCTAGACCCTCGCTGGTAATGTTTTACAAAATTCCGGTCGTGTCGGCCCGTACTTTGCCGTGGGGACATTTTATACGTCTATAACGTTATATATCCTAACCTAAGGGAACCTAACATCTCGGATGTAGTATTTTCCAACATTCCTGGCGGGTCGGCCCCTACTTCTCGGTGGGCACATTATATACGTCTATATCGTAATATAACCTAACCTAACCCATCTAGACCGTCGCTGGTAATGTTTTACAAAATCCCGGTCGTGTCGACCCGTACTTCTCGGTGGGGACATTATATACGTCTATAACGTTATATATCCTAACCTAAGGGAACCTAACTTCTCGGATGTAGTATTTTCCAACATTCCTGGCGGGTCGGCCCCTACTTCCCGGTGGGCACATTATATACGTCTATATCGTAATATAACATAACCTAATCCATCTAGACCCTCGCTGGTAATGTTTTACAAAATCCCGGTCGTGTCTGCCCGTACTTCTCGGTGGGGACATTATATACGTCTATAACGTTATATATCCTAACCTAAGGGAACCTAACTTCTCGGATGTAGTATTTTCCAACATTCCTGGCGGGTCGGCCCCTACTTCTCGGCGGGCACATTATATACGTCTATATCGTAATATACCCTAACCTAACCCATCTAGACCCTCGCTGGTAATGTTTTACAAAATCCCGGTCGTGTCGGCCCGTACTTCTCGGTGTGGACATTATATACGCCTATAACGTTATATATCCTAACCTAAGGGAACCTAACATCTCGGATGTAGTATTTTCCAACATTCCTGGCGGATCGGCCCCTACTTCTCGGTGGGCACATTATATACGTCTATATCGTAATATAACCTAACCTAACCCATCTAGACCGTCGCTGGTAATGATTTACAAAATCCCGGTCGTGTCGACCCGTACTTCTCGGTGGGGACATTATATACGTCTATAACGTTATATATCCTAACCTAAGGGAACCTAACTTCTCGGATGTAGTATTTTCCAACATTCCTGGCGGGTCGGCCCCTACTTCTCGGTGGGCACATTATATACGTCTATATCGTAATATAACCTAACCTAACCCATCTAGACCGTCGCTGGTAATGTTTTACAAAATCCCGGTCGTGTCGACCCGTACTTCTCGGTGGGGACATTATATACGTCTATAACGTTATATATCCTAACCTAAGGGAACCTAACTTCTCGGATGTAGTATTTTCCAACATTCCTCGCGGGTCGGCCCCTACTTCTCGGTGGGCACATTAGATACGTCTATATCGTAATATAACCTAACCTAATCCATGTAGACTCTCGCTGGTAATGTTTTACAAAATCCCGGTCGTGTCTGCCCGTACTTCTCGGTGGGGACATTATATACGTCTATAACGTTATATATCCTAACCTAAGGGAACCTAACATGTCGGATGTAGTATTTTCCAACATTCCTAGCGGGTCGGCCCCTACTTCTCGGTGGGCACATTATGTACGTCTATATCGTAATATAACCTAACCTAACCCATCTAGACCCTCGCTGGTAATGTTTTACAAAATCCCGGTCGTGTCGGGCCGTACATCTCGGTGTGGACATTATATACGTCTATAACGTTATATATCCTAACCTAAGGGAACCTAATATCTCGCATGTATTATTTTCCAACGTTCCTGGCGGGCCAGCCCCTACATCTCGGTGGGCACATTATATACGTCCATATCGTAATATAATCTAACCTAACCCATCTAGACCCTCGCTGGTAATGTTTTACAAAATTCCGGTCGTGTCGGCCCGTACTTTGCCGTGGGGACATTATATACGTCTATAACGTTATATATCCTAACCTAAGGGAACCAAACATCTCGGATGTAGTATTTTCCAACATTCCTCGCGGGTCGGCCCCTACTTCTCGGTGGGCACATTATGTACGTCTATATCGTAATATAACCTAACCTAACCCATCTAGACCGTCGCTGGTAATGTTTTACAAAATCCCGGTCGTGTCGACCCGTACTTCTCGGTGTGGACATTATATACGTCTATATCGTTATATATCCTAACCTAAGGGAACCTAACATCTCGCATGTATTATTTTCCAACGTTCCCGGCGGGCCTGCCCCTACTTCTCGGTGGGCACATTATATACGTCTATATCGTAATATAACCTAACCTAATCCATCTAGACCCTCGCTGGTAATGTTTTACAAAATCCAGGTCGTGTCTGCCCGTACTTCTCGGTGGGGACATTATATACGTCTATAACGTTATATATCCTAACCTAAGGGAACCTAACATCTCGGATGTAGTATTTTCCAGCATTCCTGGCGGGTCGGCCCCTACTTCTCGGTGGGCACATTATGTACGTCTATATCGTAATATAACCTAACCTAACCCATCTAGACCCTCGCTGGTAATGTTTTACAAAATCCCGGTCGTGTCGACCCGTACTTCTCGGTGGGGACATTATATACGTCTATAACGTTATATATCCTAACCTAAGGGAACCTAACTTCTCGGATGTAGTATTTTCCAACAATCCTCGCGGGTCGGCCCCTACTTCTCGGTGGGCACATTATATACGTCTATAACGTAATATAACCTAACCTAACCCACCTAGACCCTCGCAGGTAATGTTTCACTGAATCCCGTTCATGTCTTCCCGTACGTCTCGGTGCGTACATTATATACGTCCATAAATTTATTTATCCTAACCTAAGGGAACCTAACATCCCGGATGTAGTATTTTCCAACATTCCTGGCGGGTCGGCCCCTACTTCTCGGTGGGCACATTATATACGTCTATATCGTAATATAACCTAACCTAACCCATCTAGACCGTCGCTGGTAATGTTTTACAAAATTCCGGTCGTGTCGGCCCGTACTTCTCGGTGGGGACATTATATACGTCTATAACGTTATATATCCTAACCTAAGGGAACCTAACTTCTCGGATGTAGTATTTTCCAACATTCCTCGCGGGTCGGCCTCTACTTCTCGGTGGGCACATTATATACGTCTATATCGTAATATAACCTAACCTAATCCATGTAGACCCTCGCTGGTAATGTTTTACAAAATCCCGGTCGTGTCTGCCCGTACTTCTCGGTGGGGACATTATATACGTCTATAACGTTATATATCCTAACCTAAGGGAACCTAACATGTCGGATGTAGTATTTTCCAACATTCCTGGCGGGTCGGCCCCTACTTCTCGATGGGCACATTATATATGTCTATATCGCAATATAACCTAACCTAACCCATCTAGACCCTCGCTGGTAATGTTTTACAAAATTCCGGTCGTGTCGGCCCGTACTTTGCCGTGGGGACATTATATACGTCTATAACGTTATATACCCTAACCTAAGGGAACCTAACATCTCGGATGTAGTATTTTCCAACATTCCTAGCGGGTCGGCCCCTACTTCTCGATGGGCACATTATATATGTCTATATCGCAATATAACCTAACCTAACCCATCTAGACCCTCGCTGGTAATGTTTTACAAAATCCCGGTCGTGTCGGCCCGTACTTCTCGGTGTGGACATTATATACGTCTATAACGTTATATATCCTAACCCAAGGGAACCTAACATCTCGCATGTATTATTTTCCAACGTTCCTGGCGGGACAGCCCCTACTTCTCGATGGGCACATTATATACGTCCATATCGTAATATAATATAACCTAACCCATCTAGACCCTCGCTGGTAACGTTTTACAAAATTCCGGTCGTGTCGGCCCGTACTTTGCCGTGGGGACATTATATACGTCTATAACGTTTTATATCGTAACCTAAGGGAACCTAACTTCTCGGATGTAGTATTTTCCAACATTCTTGGCGGGTCGGCCCCTACTTCTCGGTGGGCACATTATAACGTCTATATCGTAATATAACCTAACCTAATCCATCTAGACCCTCGCTGGTAATGTTTTACAAAATCCCGGTCGTGTCTGCCCGTACTTCTCGGTGGGGACATTATATTCGTCTATAACGTTATATATCCTAACCTAAGGGAACCTAACCTGTCGGATGTAGTATTTTCCAACATTCCTGGCGGGTCGGTCCCTACTTCTCGATGGGCACATTATATATGTCTATATCGCAATATAACCTAACCTAACCCATCTAGACCCTCGCTGGTAATGTTTTACAAAATCCCGGTCGTGTCGGCCCGTACTTCTCGGTGTGGACATTATATACGTCTATAACGTTATATATCCTAACCTAAGGGAACCTAACATGTCGGATGTAGTATTTTCCAACATTCCTGGCGGGTCGGCCCCTACTTCTCGATGGGCACATTATATTTGTCTATATCGCAATATAACCTAACCTAACCCATCTAGACCCTCGCTGGTAATGTTTTACAAAATCCCGGTCGTGTCGGCCCGTACTTCTCGGTGTGGACATTATATACGTCTATAACGTTATATAACCCTACCTAAGGGAACCTAACATCTCGCATGTATTATTTTCCAACGTTCCTGGCGGGCCTGCCCCTACTTCTCGGTGGGCACATTATATACGTCGATATCGTAATATAACCTAACCTAATCCATCTAGACCCTCGCTGGTAATGTTTTACAAAATCCCGGTCGTGTCTGCCCGTACTTCTCGGTGGGGACATTATATACGTCTATAACGTTATATATCCTAACCTAAGGGAACCTAACATGTCGGATGTAGTATTTTCCAACATTCCTGGCGGGTCGGCCCCTACTTCTCGGTGGTCACATTATATACGTCTATATCGTAATATAACCCAACCTAACCCATCTAGACCGTCGCTGGTAATGTTTTACAAAATCCCGGTCGTGTCGACCCGTACTTCTCGGTGGGGACATTATATACGTCTATAACGTTATATATCCTGACCTAAGGGAACCTAACATGTCGGATGTAGTATTTTCCAACATTCCTGGCGGGTCGGCCCCTACTTCTCGATGGGCACATTATATATGTCTATATCGCAATATAACCTAACCTAACCCATCTAGACCCTCGCTGGTAATGTTTTACAAAATTCCGGTCGTGTCGGCCCGTACTTTGCCGTGGGGACATTATATACGTCTATAACGTTATATACCCTAACCTAAGGGAACCTAACATCTCGGATGTAGTATTTTCCAACATTCCTAGCGGGTCGGCCCCTACTTCTCGATGGGCACATTATATATGTCTATATCGCAATATAACCTAACCTAACCCATCTAGACCCTCGCTGGTAATGTTTTACAAAATCCCGGTCGTGTCGGCCCGTACTTCTCGGTGTGGACATTATATACGTCTATAACGTTATATATCCTAACCCAAGGGAACCTAACATCTCGCATGTATTATTTTCCAACGTTCCTGGCGGGACAGCCCCTACTTCTCGATGGGCACATTATATACGTCCATATCGTAATATAATATAACCTGACCCATCTAGACCCTCGCTGGTAACGTTTTACAAAATTCCGGTCGTGTCGGCCCGTACTTTGCCGTGGGGACATTATATACGTCTATAACGTTTTATATCGTAACCTAAGGGAACCTAACTTCTCGGATGTAGTATTTTCCAACATTCTTGGCGGGTCGGCCCCTACTTCTCGGTGGGCACATTATAACGTCTATATCGTAATATAACCTAACCTAATCCATCTAGACCCTCGCTGGTAATGTTTTACAAAATCCCGGTCGTGTCTGCCCGTACTTCTCGGTGGGGACATTATATTCGTCTATAACGTTATATATCCTAACCTAAGGGAACCTAACCTGTCGGATGTAGTATTTTCCAACATTCCTGGCGGGTCGGTCCCTACTTCTCGATGGGCACATTATATATGTCTATATCGCAATATAACCTAACCTAACCCATCTAGACCCTCGCTGGTAATGTTTTACAAAATCCCGGTCGTGTCGGCCCGTACTTCTCGGTGTGGACATTATATACGTCTATAACGTTATATATCCTAACCTAAGGGAACCTAACATGTCGGATGTAGTATTTTCCAACATTCCTGGCGGGTCGGCCCCTACTTCTCGATGGGCACATTATATTTGTCTATATCGCAATATAACCTAACCTAACCCATCTAGACCCTCGCTGGTAATGTTTTACAAAATCCCGGTCGTGTCGGCCCGTACTTCTCGGTGTGGACATTATATACGTCTATAACGTTATATAACCCTACCTAAGGGAACCTAACATCTCGCATGTATTATTTTCCAACGTTCCTGGCGGGCCTGCCCCTACTTCTCGGTGGGCACATTATATACGTCGATATCGTAATATAACCTAACCTAATCCATCTAGACCCTCGCTGGTAATGTTTTACAAAATCCCGGTCGTGTCTGCCCGTACTTCTCGGTGGGGACATTATATACGTCTATAACGTTATATATCCTAACCTAAGGGAACCTAACATGTCGGATGTAGTATTTTCCAACATTCCTGGCGGGTCGGCCCCTACTTCTCGGTGGTCACATTATATACGTCTATATCGTAATATAACCCAACCTAACCCATCTAGACCGTCGCTGGTAATGTTTTACAAAATCCCGGTCGTGTCGACCCGTACTTCTCGGTGGGGACATTATATACGTCTATAACGTTATATATCCTGACCTAAGGGAACCTAACTTCTCGGATGTAGTATTTTCCAACATTCCACGCGGGTCGGCCCCTACTTCTCGATGGGCACATTATATTTGTCTATATCGCAATATAACCTAACCTAACCCATCTAGACCCTCGCTGTTAATGTTTTACAAAATCCCGGTCGTGTCTGCCCGTACTTCTCGGTGGGGACATTATATACGTCTATAACGTTATATATCCTAACCTAAGGGAACCTAACATGTCGGATGTAGTATTTTCCAACATTCCTGGCGGGTCGGCCCCTACTTCTCGATGGGCACATTATATATGTCTATATCGCAATATAACCTAACCTAACCCATCTAGACCCTCGCTGGTAATGTTTTACAAAATCCCGGTCGTGTCGGCCCGTACTTCTCGGTGTGGACATTATATACGTCTATAACGTTATATATCCTAACCTAAGGGAACCTAACATCTCGCATGTATTATTTTCCAACGTTCCTGGCGGGCCAGCCCCTACTTCTCGGTGGGCACATTATGTACGTCTATATCGTAATATAACCTAACCTAACCCATCTAGACCGTCGCTGGTAATGTTTTACAAAATCCCGGTCGTGTCGACCCGTACTTCTCGGTGGGTACATTATATACGTCTATAACGTTATATATCCTAACCTAAGGGAACCTAACTTCTCGGATGTAGTATTTTCCAACATTCCTCGCGGGTCGGCCCCTACTTCTCGGTGGGCACATTATATACGTCTATATCGTAATATAACCTAACCTAATCCATGTAGATCCTCGCTGGTAATGTTTTACAAAATCCCGCTCGTGTCTGCCCGTACTTCTCGGTGTGGACATTATATACGTCTATAACGTTATATATCCTAACCTAAGGGAACCTAACATGTCGGATGTAGTATTTTCCAACATTCCTGGCGGGTCGGCCCCTACTTCTCGATGGGCACATTATATTTGTCTATATCGCAATATAACCTAACCTAACCCATCTAGACCCTCGCTGGTAATGTTTTACAAAATCCCGGTCGTGTCGGCCCGTACTTCTCGGTGTGGACATTATATACGTCTATAACGTTATATAACCCTACCTAAGGGAACCTAACATCTCGCATGTATTATTTTCCAACGTTCCTGGCGGGCCTGCCCCTACTTCTCGGTGGGCACATTATATACGTCGATATCGTAATATAACCTAACCTAATCCATCTAGACCCTCGCTGGTAATGTTTTACAAAATCCCGGTCGTGTCTGCCCGTACTTCTCGGTGGGGACATTATATACGTCTATAACGTTATATATCCTAACCTAAGGGAACCTAACATGTCGGATGTAGTATTTTCCAACATTCCTGGCGGGTCGGCCCCTACTTCTCGGTGGTCACATTATGTACGTCTATATCGTAATATAACCTAACCTAACCCATCTAGACCGTCGCTGGTAATGTTTTACAAAATCCCGGTCGTGTCGACCCGTACTTCTCGGTGTGGACATTATATACGTCTATATCGTTATATATCCTAACCTAAGGGAACCTAACATCTCGCATGTATTATTTTCCAACGTTCCCGGCGGGCCTGCCCCTACTTCTCGGTGGGCACATTATATACGTCTATATCGTAATATAACCTAACCTAATCCATCTAGACCCTCGCTGGTAATGTTTTACAAAATCCCGGTCGTGTCTGCCCGTACTTCTCGGTGGGGACATTATATACGTCTATAACGTTATATATCCTAACCTAAGGGAACCTAACATCTCGGATGTAGTATTTTCCAGCATTCCTGGCGGGTCGGCCCCTACTTCTCGGTGGGCACATTATGTACGTCTATATCGTAATATAACCTAACCTAACCCATCTAGACCCTCGCTGGTAATGTTTTACAAAATCCCGGTCGTGTCGACCCGTACTTCTCGGTGGGGACATTATATACGTCTATAACGTTATATATCCTAACCTAAGGGAACCTAACTTCTCGGATGTAGTATTTTCCAACAATCCTCGCGGGTCGGCCCCTACTTCTCGGTGGGCACATTATATACGTCTATAACGTAATATAACCTAACCTAACCCACCTAGACCCTCGCAGGTAATGTTTCACTGAATCCCGTTCATGTCTTCCCGTACGTCTCGGTGCGTACATTATATACGTCTATAAATTTATTTATCCTAACCTAAGGGAACCTAACATCCCGGATGTAGTATTTTCCAACATTCCTGGCGGGTCGGCCCCTACTTCTCGGTGGGCACATTATATACGTCTATATCGTAATATAACCTAACCTAACCCATCTAGACCGTCGCTGGTAATGTTTTACAAAATTCCGGTCGTGTCGGCCCGTACTTCTCGGTGGGGACATTATATACGTCTATAACGTTATATATCCTAACCTAAGGGAACCTAACTTCTCGGATGTAGTATTTTCCAACATTCCTCGCGGGTCGGCCTCTACTTCTCGGTGGGCACATTATATACGTCTATATCGTAATATAACCTAACCTAATCCATGTAGACCCTCGCTGGTAATGTTTTACAAAATCCCGGTCGTGTCTGCCCGTACTTCTCGGTGGGGACATTATATACGTCTATAACGTTATATATCCTAACCTAAGGGAACCTAACATGTCGGATGTAGTATTTTCCAACATTCCTGGCGGGTCGGCCCCTACTTCTCGATGGGCACATTATATATGTCTATATCGCAATATAACCTAACCTAACCCATCTAGACCCTCGCTGGTAATGTTTTACAAAATTCCGGTCGTGTCGGCCCGTACTTTGCCGTGGGGACATTATATACGTCTATAACGTTATATACCCTAACCTAAGGGAACCTAACATCTCGGATGTAGTATTTTCCAACATTCCTAGCGGGTCGGCCCCTACTTCTCGATGGGCACATTATATATGTCTATATCGCAATATAACCTAACCTAACCCATCTAGACCCTCGCTGGTAATGTTTTACAAAATCCCGGTCGTGTCGGCCCGTACTTCTCGGTGTGGACATTATATACGTCTATAACGTTATATATCCTAACCCAAGGGAACCTAACATCTCGCATGTATTATTTTCCAACGTTCCTGGCGGGACAGCCCCTACTTCTCGATGGGCACATTATATACGTCCATATCGTAATATAATATAACCTAACCCATCTAGACCCTCGCTGGTAACGTTTTACAAAATTCCGGTCGTGTCGGCCCGTACTTTGCCGTGGGGACATTATATACGTCTATAACGTTTTATATCGTAGCCTAAGGGAACCTAACTTCTCGGATGTAGTATTTTCCAACATTCTTGGCGGGTCGGCCCCTACTTCTCGGTGGGCACATTATAACGTCTATATCGTAATATAACCTAACCTAATCCATCTAGACCCTCGCTGGTAATGTTTTACAAAATCCCGGTCGTGTCTGCCCGTACTTCTCGGTGGGGACATTATATTCGTCTATAACGTTATATATCCTAACCTAAGGGAACCTAACCTGTCGGATGTAGTATTTTCCAACATTCCTGGCGGGTCGGTCCCTACTTCTCGATGGGCACATTATATATGTCTATATCGCAATATAACCTAACCTAACCCATCTAGACCCTCGCTGGTAATGTTTTACAAAATCCCGGTCGTGTCGGCCCGTACTTCTCGGTGTGGACATTATATACGTCTATAACGTTATATATCCTAACCTAAGGGAACCTAACATGTCGGATGTAGTATTTTCCAACATTCCTGGCGGGTCGGCCCCTACTTCTCGATGGGCACATTATATTTGTCTATATCGCAATATAACCTAACCTAACCCATCTAGACCCTCGCTGGTAATGTTTTACAAAATCCCGGTCGTGTCGGCCCGTACTTCTCGGTGTGGACATTATATACGTCTATAACGTTATATAACCCTACCTAAGGGAACCTAACATCTCGCATGTATTATTTTCCAACGTTCCTGGCGGGCCTGCCCCTACTTCTCGGTGGGCACATTATATACGTCGATATCGTAATATAACCTAACCTAATCCATCTAGACCCTCGCTGGTAATGTTTTACAAAATCCCGGTCGTGTCTGCCCGTACTTCTCGGTGGGGACATTATATACGTCTATAACGTTATATATCCTAACCTAAGGGAACCTAACATGTCGGATGTAGTATTTTCCAACATTCCTGGCGGGTCGGCCCCTACTTCTCGGTGGTCACATTATATACGTCTATATCGTAATATAACCCAACCTAACCCATCTAGACCGTCGCTGGTAATGTTTTACAAAATCCCGGTCGTGTCGACCCGTACTTCTCGGTGGGGACATTATATACGTCTATAACGTTATATATCCTGAACTAAGGGAACCTAACTTCTCGGATGTAGTATTTTCCAACATTCCACGCGGGTCGGCCCCTACTTCTCGATGGGCACATTATATTTGTCTATATCGCAATATAACCTAACCTAACCCATCTAGACCCTCGCTGGTAATGTTTTACAAAATCCCGGTCGTGTCTGCCCGTACTTCTCGGTGGGGACATTATATACGTCTATAACGTTATATATCCTAACCTAAGGGAACCTAACATGTCGGATGTAGTATTTTCCAACATTCCTGGCGGGTCGGCCCCTACTTCTCGATGGGCACATTATATATGTCTATATCGCAATATAACCTAACCTAACCCATCTAGACCCTCGCTGGTAATGTTTTACAAAATCCCGGTCGTGTCGGCCCGTACTTCTCGGTGTGGACATTATATACGTCTATAACGTTATATATCCTAACCTAAGGGAACCTAACATCTCGCATGTATTATTTTCCAACGTTCCTGGCGGGCCAGCCCCTACTTCTCGGTGGGCACATTATGTACGTCTATATCGTAATATAACCTAACCTAACCCATCTAGACCGTCGCTGGTAATGTTTTACAAAATCCCGGTCGTGTCGACCCGTACTTCTCGGTGGGTACATTATATACGTCTATAACGTTATATATCCTAACCTAAGGGAACCTAACTTCTCGGATGTAGTATTTTCCAACATTCCTCGCGGGTCGGCCCCTACTTCTCGGTGGGCACATTATATACGTCTATATCGTAATATAACCTAACCTAATCCATGTAGATCCTCGCTGGTAATGTTTTACAAAATCCCGCTCGTGTCTGCCCGTACTTCTCGGTGTGGACATTATATACGTCTATAACGTTATATATCCTAACCTAAGGGAACCTAACATCTCGCATGTATTATTTTCCAACGTTCCTGGCGGGCCAGCCCCTACTTCTCGGTGGGCACATTATGTACGTCTATATCGTAATATAACCTAACCTAACCCATCTAGACCGTCGCTGGTAATGTTTTACAAAATCCCGGTCGTGTCGACCCGTACTTCTCGGTGGGTACATTATATACGTCTATAACGTTATATATCCTAACCTAAGGGAACCTAACTTCTCGGATGTAGTATTTTCCAACATTCCTCGCGGGTCGGCCCCTACTTCTCGGTGGGCACATTATATACGTCTATATCGTAATATAACCTAACCTAATCCATGTAGATCCTCGCTGGTAATGTTTTACAAAATCCCGCTCGTGTCTGCCCGTACTTCTCGTTGGGGACATTATATACGTCTATAACGTTATATATCCTAACCTAAGGGAACCTAGCATGTCGGATGTAGTATTTTCCAACATTCCTTGCGGGTCGGCCCCTACTTCTCGATGGGCGCATTATATATGTCTATATCGCAATATAACCTAACCTAACCCATCTAGACCCTCGCTGGTAATGTTTTACAAAATCCCGGTCGTGTCGGCCCGTACTTCTCGGGGTAGACATTATATACGTCTATAACGTTATATATCCTAACCTAAGGGAACCTAACATCTCGCATGTATTATTTTCCAACGTTCCTGGCGGGCCAGCCCCTACTTCTCGGTGGGCACATTATATACGTCCATATCGTAATATAACCTAACCTAACCCATCTAGACCCTCGCTGGTAATGTTTTACAAAATTCCGGTCGTGTCGGCCCGTACTTTGCCGTGGGGACATTATATACGTCTATAACGTTATATATCCTAACCTAAGGGAACCTAACATCTCGCATGTATTATTTTCCAACGTTCCTGGCGGGCCAGCCCCTACTTCTCGGTGGGCACATTATATACGTCGATATCGTAATATAACCTAACCTAATCCATCTAGACCCTCGCTGGTAATGTTTTACAAAATCCCGGTCGTGTCTGCCCGTACTTCTCGGTGGGGACATTATATACGTCTATAACGTTATATATCCTAACCTAAGGGAACCTAACATCTCGGATGTAGTATTTTCCAACATTCCTGGCCGGTCGGCCCCTACTTCTCGGTGGGCACATTATATACGTCTATATCGTAATATAACCTAACCTAACCCATCTAGACAGTCGCTGGTATTGTTTTACAAAATCCCGGTCGTGTCGACCCGTACTTCTCGGTGGGGACATTATATACGTCTATAACGTTATATATCCTAACCTAAGGGAACCTAACTTCTCGGATGTAGTATTTTCCAACATTCCTCGCGGGTCGGCCCCTACTTCTCGGTGGGCACATTATATACGCCTATATCGTAATATAACCCAACCTAACCCATCTAGACCGTCGCTGGTAATGTTTTACAAAATCCCGGTCGTGTCGACCCGTACTTCTCGGTGGGGACATTATATACGTCTATAACGTAATATATCCTAACCTAAGGGAACCTAACATGTCGGATGTAGTATTTTCCAACATTCCTGGCGGGTCGGCCCCTACTTCTCGATGGGCACATTATATTTGTCTATATCGCAATATAACCTAACCTAACCCATCTAGACCCTCGCTGGTAATGTTTTACAAAATCCCGGTCGTGTCTGCCCGTACTTCTCGGTGGGGACATTATATACGTCTATAACGTTATATATCCTAACCTAAGGGAACCTAACATGTCGGATGTAGTATTTTCCAACATTCCTGGCGGGTCGGCCCCTACTTCTCGATGGGCACATTATATATGTCTATATCGCAATATAACCTAACCTAACCCATCTAGACCCTCGCTGGTAATGTTTTACAAAATCCCGGTCGTGTCGGCCCGTACTTCTCGGTGTGGACATTATATACGTCTATAACGTTATATATCCTAACCTAAGGGAACCTAACATCTCGCATGTATTATTTTCCAACGTTCCTGGCGGGCCAGCCCCTACTTCTCGGTGGGCACATTATGTACGTCTATATCGTAATATAACCTAACCTAACCCATCTAGACCGTCGCTGGTAATGTTTTACAAAATCCCGGTCGTGTCGACCCGTACTTCTCGGTGGGTACATTATATACGTCTATAACGTTATATATCCTAACCTAAGGGAACCTAACTTCTCGGATGTAGTATTTTCCAACATTCCTCGCGGGTCGGCCCCTACTTCTCGGTGGGCACATTATATACGTCTATATCGTAATATAACCTAACCTAATCCATGTAGACCCTCGCTGGTAATGTTTTACAAAATCCCGGTCGTGCCTGCCCGTACTTCTCGGTGGGGACATTATATACGTCTATAACGTTATATATCCTAACCTAAGGGAACCTAGCATGTCGGATGTAGTATTTTCCAACATTCCTTGCGGGTCGGCCCCTACATCGCGATGGGCGCATTATATATGTCTATATCGCAATATAACCTAACCTAACCCATCTAGACCCTCGCTGGTAATGTTTTACAAAATCCCGGTCGTGTCGGCCCGTACTTCTCGGGGTAGACATTATATACGTCTATAACGTTATATATCCTAACATAAGGGAACCTAACATCTCGCATGTATTATTTTCCAACGTTCCTGGCGTGCCAGGCCCTACTTCTCGGTGGGCACATTATATACTTCCATATCGTAATATAACCTAACCTAACCTATCTAGACCCTCGCTGGTAATGTTTAACAAAATTCCGGTCGTGTCGGCATGTACTTTGCCGTGGGGACATTATATACGTCTATAACGTTATATATCCTAACCTAAGGGAACCTAACTTCTCGGATGTAGTATTTTCCAACATTCCTGGCGGGTCGGCCCCTACTTCTCGGTGGGCACATTATATACGCCTATATCGTAATATAACCCAACCTAACCCATCTAGACCGTCGCTGGTAATGTTTTACAAAATCCCGGTCGTGTTGACCCGTACTTCTCGGTGGGGACATTATATACGTCTATAACGTTATATATCCTAACCTAAGGGAACCTAACATGTCGGATGTAGTATTTTCCAACATTCCTGGCGGGTCGGCACCTACTTCTCGATGGGCACAATATATTTGTCTATATCGCAATATAACCTAACCTAACCCATCTAGAACGTCGCTGGTAATGTTTTACAAAATCCCGGTCGTGTCGACCCGTACTTCTCGGTGGGGACATTATATACGTCTATAACGTTATATATCCTAACCTAAGGGAACCTAACTTCTCGGATGTAGTATTTTCCAACATTCCTCGCGGGTCGGCCCCTACTTCTCGGTGGGCACATTATATACGTCTATATCGTAATATAACCTAACCTAATCCATCTAGACCCTCGCTGGTAATGTTTTACAAAATCCCGGTCATATCGGCCCGTACTTCTCGGTGTGGACATTATATACGTCTATAACGTTATATATCCTAACCTAAGGGAACCTAACATCTCGCATGTATTATTTTCCAACGTTCCTGGCGGGCCAGCCCCTACCTCTCGGTGGGCACATTATATACGTCCATATCGTGATATAACCTAACCTAACCCATCTAGACCCTCGCTGGTAATGTTTTAGAAAATTCCGGTCGTGTCGGCCCGTACTTTGCCGTGGGGACATTTTATACGTCTATAACGTTATATATCCTAACCTAAGGGAACCTAACTTCTCGGATGTAGTACCTTCCAACATTCCTGGCGGGTCGGCCCCTACTTCTCGGTGGGCACATTATATACGTCTATATCGTAATATACCCTAACCTAACCCATCTAGACCCTCGCTGGTAATGTTTTACAAAATCCCGGTCGTGTCGGCCCGTACTTCTCGGTGTGGACATTATATACGCCTATAACGTTATATATCCTAACCTAAGGGAACCTAACATCTCGCATGTATTATTTTCCAACGTTCCTGGCGGGCCAGCCCCTACTTCTCGGTGGGCACATTATATACGTCCATATCGTAATATAATCTAACCTAACCCATCTAGACCCTCGCTGGTAATGTTTTACAAAATTCCGGTCGTGTCGGCCCGTACTTTGCCGTGGGGACATTATATACGTCTATAACGTTATATATCCTAACCTAAGGGAACCTAACCTGACGGATGTAGTATTTTCCAACATTCCTGGCGGATCGGCCCCTACTTCTCGGTGGGCACATTATATACGTCTATATCGTAATATAACCTAACCTAACCCATCTAGACCGTCGCTGGTAATGTTTTACAAAATCCCGGTCGTGTCGACCCGTACTTCTCGGTGGGGACATTATATACGTCTATAACGTTATATATCCTAACCTAAGGGAACCTAACTTCTCGGATGTAGTATTTTCCAACATTCCTGGCGGGTCGGCCCCTACTTCTTGGTGGGCACATTATATACGTCTATATCGTAATATACCCTAACCTAACCCACCTAGACCCTCGCTGGTAATGTTTCACAGAATCCCGCTCATGTCTTCCCGGACGTCTCGGTGCGTACATTATATACGTCTAAAAATTTATATATACTAACCTAAGGGAACCTAACATCTCGGATGTAGTATTTTCCAACATTCCTGGCGGGTCGGCCCCTACTTCTCGGTGGGCACATTATATACGTCTATATCGTAATATAACCCAACCTAACCCATCTAGACCGTCGCTGGTAATGTTTTACAAAATCCCGGTCGTGTCGACCCGTACTTCTCGGTGGGGACATTATATACGTCTATAACGTTATATATCCTAACCTAAGGGAACCTAACATGTCGGATGTAGTATTTTCCAACATTCCTGGCGGGCCGGCCCCTACTTCTCGGTGGGCACATTATATACGTCCATATCGTAATATAATGTAACCTAACCCATCTAGACCCTCGCTGGTAATGTTTTACAAAATTCCGGTCGTGTCGGCCCGTACTTTGCCGTGGGGACATTATATACGTCTATAACGTTATATATCCTAACCTAAGGGAACCTAACATCTCGGATGTAGTATTTTCCAACATTCCTGGCGGATCGGCCCCTACTTCTCGGTGGGCACATTATATACGTCTATATCGTAATATAACCTAACCTAACCCATCTAGACCGTCGCTGGTAATGATTTACAAAATCCCGGTCGTGTCGACCCGTACTTCTCGGTGGGGACATTATATACGTCTATAACGTTATATATCCTAACCTAAGGGAACCTAACTTCTCGGATGTAGTATTTTCCAACATTCCTGGCGGGTCGGCCCCTACTTCTCGGTGGGCACATTATATACGTCTATATCGTAATATACCCTAACCTAACCCACCTAGACCCTCGCTGGTAATGTTTCACAGAATCCCGCTCATGTCTTCCCGTACGTCTCGGTGCGTACATTATATACGTCTAAAAATTTATATATACTAACCTAAGGGAACATAACATCTCGGATGTAGTATTTTCCAACATTCCTGGCGGGTCGGCCCCTACATCTCGGTGGGCACATTATATACGTCTATATCGTAATATAACCCAACCTAACCCATCTAGACCGTCGCTGGTAATGTTTTACAAAATCCCGGTCGTGTCGACCCGTACTTCTCGGTGGGGACATTATATACGTCTATAACGTTATATATCCTAACCTAAGGGAACCTAACATGTCGGATGTAGTATTTTCCAACATTCCTGGCGAGTCGGCCCCTACTTCTCGATGGGCACATTATATTTGTCTATATCGCAATATAACCTAACCTAACCCATCTAGACCCTCGCTGGTAATGTTTTACAAAATCCCGGTCGTGTCGGCCCGTACTTCTCGGTGTGGACATTATATACGTCTATAACGTTATATATCCTAACCTAAGGGAACCTAACATCTCGCATGTATTATTTTCCAATGTTCCTGGCGGGCCAGCCCCTACTTCTCGGTGGGCACATTATATACGTCCATATCGTAATATAACCTAACCTAACCCATCTAGACCGTCGCTGGTAATGTTTTACAAAATCCCGGTCGTGTCGGCCCATACTTCTCGGTGTGGACATTATATACGTCTATATCGTTATATATCCTAACCTAAGGGAACCTATCATCTCGGATGTAGTATTTTCCAACATTCCTGGCGGGTCGGCCCCTACTTTTCGGTGGGCACATTATATACTTCTATATCGTAATATAACCTAACCTAACCCATCTAGACCGTCGCTGGTAATGTTTTACAAAATCCCGGTCGTGTCGACCCGTACTTCTCGGTGGGGACATTATATACGTCTATAACGTTATATATCCTAACCTAAGGGAACCTAACTTCTCGGATGTAGTATTTTCCAACATTCCTCGCGGGTCGGCCCCTACTTCTCGGTGGGCACATTAGATACGTCTATATCGTAATATAACCTAACCTAATCCATGTAGACCCTCGCTGGTAATGTTTTACAAAATCCCGGTCGTGTCTGCCCGTACTTCTCGGTGGGGACATTATATACGTCTATAACGTTATATATCCTAACCTAAGGGAACCTAACATGTCGGATGTAGTATTTTCCAACATTCCTAGCGGGTCGGCCCCTACTTCTCGATGGGCACATTATATATGTCTATATCGCAATATAACCTAACCTAACCCATCTAGACCCTCGCTGGTAATGTTTTACAAAATCCCGGTCGTGTCGGGCCGTACATCTCGGTGTGGACATTATATACGTCTATAACGTTATATATCCCAACCTAAGGGAACCTAATATCTCGCATGTATTATTTTCCAACGTTCCTGGCGGGCCAGCCCCTACATCTCGGTGGGCACATTATATACGTCCATATCGTAATATAATCTAACCTAACCCATCTAGACCCTTGCTGGTAATGTTTTACAAAATTCCGGTCGTGTCGGCCCGTACTTTGCCGTGGGGACATTATATACGTCTATAACGTTATATATCCTAACCTAAGGGAACCTAACATCTCGGATGTAGTATTTTCCAACATTCCTCGCGGGTCGGCCCCTACTTCTCGGTGGGCACATTATGTACGTCTATATCGTAATATAACCTAACCTAACCCATCTAGACCGTCGCTGGTAATGTTTTACAAAATCCCGGTCGTGTCGACCCGTACTTCTCGGTGTGGACATTATATACGTCTATATCGTTATATATCCTAACCTAAGGGAACCTAACATCTCGCATGTATTATTTTCCAACGTTCCTGGCGGGCCTGCCCCTACTTCTCGGTGGGCACATTATATACGTCTATATCGTAATATAACCTAACCTAATCCATCTAGACCCTCGCTGGTAATGTTTTACAAAATCCCGGTCGTGTCTGCCCGTACTTCTCGGTGGGGACATTATATACGTCTATAACGTTATATATCCTAACCTAAGGGAACCTAACATCTCGGATGTAGTATTTTCCAGCATTCCTGGCGGGTCGGCCCCTACTTCTCGGTGGGCACATTATGTACGTCTATATCGTAATATAACCTAACCTAACCCATCTAGACCCTCGCTGGTAATGTTTTACAAAATCCCGGTCGTGTCGACACGTACTTCTCGGTGGGGACATTATATACGTCTATAACGTTATATATCCTAACCTAAGGGAACCTAACATCTCGCATGTATTATTTTCCAACGTTCCTGGCGTGCCAGGCCCTACTTCTCGGTGGGCACATTATATACTTCCATATCGTAATATAACCTAACCTAACCTATCTAGACCCTCGCTGGTAATGTTTTACAAAATTCCGGTCGTGTCGGCCCGTACTTTGCCGTGGGGACATTTTATACGTCTATAACGTTATATATCCTAACCTAAGGGAACCTAACATCTCGGATGTAGTATTTTCCAACATTCCTGGCGGGTCGGCCCCTACTTCTCGGTGGGCACATTATATACGTCTATATCGTAATATAACCTAACCTAACCCATCTAGACCGTCGCTGGTAATGTTTTACAAAATCCTGGTCGTGTCGACCCGTACTTCTCGGTGGGGACATTATATACGTCTATAACGTTATATATCCTAACCTAAGGGAACCTAACATGTCGGATGTAGTATTTTCCAACATTCCTGGCGGGTCGGCCCCTACTTCCCGGTGGGCACATTATATACGTCTATATCGTAATATAACATAACCTAATCCATCTAGACCCTCGCTGGTAATGTTTTACAAAATCCCGGTCGTGTCGACCCGTACTTCTCGGTGGGGACATTATATACGTCTATAACGTTATATATCCTAACCTAAGGGAACCTAACATCTCGCATGTATTATTTTCCAACGTTCCTGGCGGGCCAGCCCCTACTTCTCGGTGGGCACATTATATACGTCCATATCGTGATATAACCTAACCTAACCCATCTAGACCCTCGCTGGTAATGTTTTACAAAATTCCGGTCGTGTCGGCCCGTACTTTGCCGAGGGGACATTTTATACGTCTATAACGTTATATATCCTAACCTAAGGGAACCTAACATCTCGGATGTAGTATTTTCCAACATTCCTGGCGGGTCGGCCCCTACTTCTCGGTGGGCACATTATATACGTCTATATCGTAATATAACCTAACCTAACCCATCTAGACCGTCGCTGGTAATGTTTTACAAAATCCCGGTCGTGTCGACCCGTACTTCTCGGTGGGGACATTATATACGTCTATAACGTTATATATCCTAACCTAAGGGAACCTAACTTCTCGGATGTAGTATTTTCCAACATTCCTGGCGGGTCGGCCCCTACTTCCCGGTGGGCACATTATATACGTCTATATCGTAATATAACATAACCTAATCCATCTAGACCCTCGCTGGTAATGTTTTACAAAATCCCGGTCGTGTCTGCCCGTACTTCTCGGTGGGGACATTATATACGTCTATAACGTTATATATCCTAACCTAAGGGAACCTAACTTCTCGGATGTAGTATTTTCCAACATTCCTGGCGGGTCGGCCCCTACTTCTCGGCGGGCACATTATATACGTCTATATCGTAATATACCCTAACCTAACCCATCTAGACCCTCGCTGGTAATGTTTTACAAAATCCCGGTCGTGTCGGCCCGTACTTCTCGGTGTGGACATTATATACGCCTATAACGTTATATATCCTAACCTAAGGGAACCTAACATCTCGCATGTATTATTTTCCAACGTTCCTGGCGGGCTAGCCCCTACTTCTCGGTGGGCACATTATATACGTCCGTATCGTAATATAATCTAACCTAACCCATCTAGACCCTCGCTGGTAATGTTTTACAAAATTCCGGTCGTGTCGGCCCGTACTTTGCCGTGGGGACATTATATACGTCGCTAACGTTATATATCCTAACCTAAGGGAACCTAACATCTCGGATGTAGTATTTTCCAACATTCCTGGCGGGTCGGCCCCTACTTCTCGGTGGGCACATTATATACGTCTATATCGTAATATAACCTAACCTAATCCATCTAGACCCTCGCTGGTAATGTTTTACAAAATCCCGGTCGTGTCTGCCCGTACTTCTCGGTGGGGACATTATATACGTCTATAACGTTATATATCCTAACCTAAGGGAAGCTAACCTGACGGATGTAGTATTTTCCAACATTCCTGGCGGGTCGGCCCCTACTTCTCGATGGGCACAATATATTTGTCTATATCGCAATATAACCTAACCTAACCCATCTAGACCGTCGCTGGTAATGTTTTACAAAATCCCGGTCGTGTCGACCCGTACTTCTCGGTGGGGACATTATATACGTCTATAACGTTATATATCCTAACCTAAGGGAACCTAACATCTCGCATGTATTATTTTCCAACGTTCCTGGCGGGCCAGCCCCTACTTCTCGGTGGGCACATTATATACGTCCATATCGTGATATAACCTAACCTAACCCATCTAGACCCTCGCTGGTAATGGTTTACAAAATTCCGGTCGTGTCGGCCCGTACTTTGCCGTGGGGACATTTTATACGTCTATAACGTTATATATCCTAACCTAAGGGAACCTAACATCTCGGATGTAGTATTTTCCAACATTCCTGGCGGGTCGGCCCCTACTTCTCGGTGGGCACATTATATACGTCTATATCGTAATATAACCTAACCTAATCCATCTAGACCCTCGCTGGTAATGTTTTACAAAATCCCGGTCGTGTCTGCCCGTACTTCTCGGTGGGGACATTATATACGTCTATAACGTTATATATCCTAACCTAAGGGAAGCTAACCTGACGGATGTAGTATTTTCCAACATTCCTGGCGGGTCGGCCCCTACTTCTCGATGGGCACAATATATTTGTCTATATCGCAATATAACCTAACCTAACCCATCTAGACCGTCGCTGGTAATGTTTTACAAAATCCCGGTCGTGTCGACCCGTACTTCTCGGTGGGGACATTATATACGTCTATAACGTTATATATCCTAACCTAAGGGAACCTAACATCTCGCATGTATTATTTTCCAACGTTCCTGGCGGGCCAGCCCCTACTTCTCGGTGGGCACATTATATACGTCCATATCGTGATATAACCTAACCTAACCCATCTAGACCCTCGCTGGTAATGTTTTACAAAATTCCGGTCGTGTCGGCCCGTACTTTGCCGTGGGGACATTTTATACGTCTATAACGTTATATATCCTAACCTAAGGGAACCTAACATCTCGGATGTAGTATTTTCCAACATTCCTGGCGGGTCGGCCCCTACTTCTCGGTGGGCACATTATATACGTCTATATCGTAATATAACCTAACCTAACCCATCTAGACCGTCGCTGGTAATGTTTTACAAAATCCCGGTCGTGTCGACCCGTACTTCTCGGTGGGGACATTATATACGTCTATAACGTTATATATCCTAACCTAAGGGAACCTAACTTCTCGGATGTAGTATTTTCCAACATTCCTGGCGGGTCGGCCCCTACTTCCCGGTGGGCACATTATATACGTCTATATCGTAATATAACATAACCTAATCCATCTAGACCCTCGCTGGTAATGTTTTACAAAATCCCGGTCGTGTCTGCCCGTACTTCTCGGTGGGGACATTATATACGTCTATAACGTTATATATCCTAACCTAAGGGAACCTAACTTCTCGGATGTAGTATTTTCCAACATTCCTGGCGGGTCGGCCCCTACTTCTCGGCGGGCACATTATATACGTCTATATCGTAATATACCCTAACCTAACCCATCTAGACCCTCGCTGGTAATGTTTTACAAAATCCCGGTCGTGTCGGCCCGTACTTCTCGGTGTGGACATTATATACGCCTATAACGTTATATATCCTAACCTAAGGGAACCTAACATCTCGCATGTATTATTTTCCAACGTTCCTGGCGGGCTAGCCCCTACTTCTCGGTGGGCACATTATATACGTCCATATCGTAATATAATCTAACCTAACCCATCTAGACCCTCGCTGGTAATGTTTTACAAAATTCCGGTCGTGTCGGCCCGTACTTTGCCGTGGGGACATTATATACGTCGCTAACGTTATATATCCTAACCTAAGGGAACCTAACATCTCGGATGTAGTATTTTCCAACATTCCTGGCGGGTCGGCCCCTACTTCTCGGTGGGCACATTATATACGTCTATATCGTAATATAACCTAACCTAATCCATCTAGACCCTCGCTGGTAATGTTTTACAAAATCCCGGTCGTGTCTGCCCGTACTTCTCGGTGGGGACATTATATACGTCTATAACGTTATATATCCTAACCTAAGGGAAGCTAACCTGACGGATGTAGTATTTTCCAACATTCCTGGCGGGTCGGCCCCTACTTCTCGATGGGCACAATATATTTGTCTATATCGCAATATAACCTAACCTAACCCATCTAGACCGTCGCTGGTAATGTTTTACAAAATCCCGGTCGTGTCGACCCGTACTTCTCGGTGGGGACATTATATACGTCTATAACGTTATATATCCTAACCTAAGGGAACCTAACATCTCGCATGTATTATTTTCCAACGTTCCTGGCGGGCCAGCCCCTACTTCTCGGTGGGCACATTATATACGTCCATATCGTGATATAACCTAACCTAACCCATCTAGACCCTCGCTGGTAATGTTTTACAAAATTCCGGTCGTGTCGGCCCGTACTTTGCCGTGGGGACATTTTATACGTCTATAACGTTATATATCCTAACCTAAGGGAACCTAACATCTCGGATGTAGTATTTTCCAACATTCCTGGCGGGTCGGCCCCTACTTCTCGGTGGGCACATTATATACGTCTATATCGTAATATAACCTAACCTAATCCATCTAGACCCTCGCTGGTAATGTTTTACAAAATCCCGGTCGTGTCTGCCCGTACTTCTCGGTGGGGACATTATATACGTCTATAACGTTATATATCCTAACCTAAGGGAAGCTAACCTGACGGATGTAGTATTTTCCAACATTCCTGGCGGGTCGGCCCCTACTTCTCGATGGGCACAATATATTTGTCTATATCGCAATATAACCTAACCTAACCCATCTAGACCGTCGCTGGTAATGTTTTACAAAATCCCGGTCGTGTCGACCCGTACTTCTCGGTGGGGACATTATATACGTCTATAACGTTATATATCCTAACCTAAGGGAACCTAACATCTCGCATGTATTATTTTCCAACGTTCCTGGCGGGCCAGCCCCTACTTCTCGGTGGGCACATTATATACGTCCATATCGTGATATAACCTAACCTAACCCATCTAGACCCTCGCTGGTAATGTTTTACAAAATTCCGGTCGTGTCGGCCCGTACTTTGCCGTGGGGACATTTTATACGTCTATAACGTTATATATCCTAACCTAAGGGAACCTAACATCTCGGATGTAGTATTTTCCAACATTCCTGGCGGGTCGGCCCCTACTTCTCGGTGGGCACATTATATACGTCTATATCGTAATATAACCTAACCTAACCCATCTAGACCGTCGCTGGTAATGTTTTACAAAATCCCGGTCGTGTCGACCCGTACTTCTCGGTGGGGACATTATATACGTCTATAACGTTATATATCCTAACCTAAGGGAACCTAACTTCTCGGATGTAGTATTTTCCAACATTCCTGGCGGGTCGGCCCCTACTTCCCGGTGGGCACATTATATACGTCTATATCGTAATATAACATAACCTAATCCATCTAGACCCTCGCTGGTAATGTTTTACAAAATCCCGGTCGTGTCTGCCCGTACTTCTCGGTGGGGACATTATATACGTCTATAACGTTATATATCCTAACCTAAGGGAACCTAACTTCTCGGATGTAGTATTTTCCAACATTCCTGGCGGGTCGGCCCCTACTTCTCGGCGGGCACATTATATACGTCTATATCGTAATATACCCTAACCTAACCCATCTAGACCCTCGCTGGTAATGTTTTACAAAATCCCGGTCGTGTCGGCCCGTACTTCTCGGTGTGGACATTATATACGCCTATAACGTTATATATCCTAACCTAAGGGAACCTAACATCTCGGATGTAGTATTTTCCAACATTCCTGGCGGGTCGGCCCCTACTTCTCGGTGGGCACATTATATACGTCTATATCGTAATATAACCTAACCTAATCCATCTAGACCTTCGCTGGTAATGTTTTACAAAATCCCGGTCGTGTCTGCCCGTACTTCTCGGTGGGGACATTATATACGTCTATAACGTTATATATCCTAACCTAAGGGAACCTAACCTGACGGATGTAGTATTTTCTAACATTCCTGGCGGGTCGGCCCCTACTTCTCGATGGGCACAATATATTTGTCTATATCGCAATATAACCTAACCTAACCCATCTAGACCGTCGCTGGTAATGTTTTACAAAATCCCGGTCGTGTCGACCCGTACTTCTCGGTGGGGACATTATATACGTCTATAACGTTATATATCCTAACCTAAGGGAACCTAACATCTCGCATGTATTATTTTCCAACGTTCCTGGCGGGCCAGCCCCTACTTCTCGGTGGGCACATTATATACGTCCATATCGTGATATAACCTAACCTAACCCATCTAGACCCTCGCTGGTAATGTTTTACAAAATTCCGGTCGTGTCGGCCCGTACTTTGCCGTGGGGACATTTTATACGTCTATAACGTTATATATCCTAACCTAAGGGAACCTAACATCTCGGATGTAGTATTTTCCAACATTCCTGGCGGGTCGGCCCCTACTTCTCGGTGGGCACATTATATACGTCTATATCGTAATATAACCTAACCTAACCCATCTAGACCGTCGCTGGTAATGTTTTACAAAATCCCGGTCGTGTCGACCCGTACTTCTCGGTGGGGACATTATATACGTCTATAACGTTATATATCCTAACCTAAGGGAACCTAACTTCTCGGATGTAGTATTTTCCAACATTCCTGGCGGGTCGGCCCCTACTTCCCGGTGGGCACATTATATACGTCTATATCGTAATATAACATAACCTAATCCATCTAGACCCTCGCTGGTAATGTTTTACAAAATCCCGGTCGTGTCTGCCCGTACTTCTCGGTGGGGACATTATATACGTCTATAACGTTATATATCCTAACCTAAGGGAACCTAACTTCTCGGATGTAGTATTTTCCAACATTCCTGGCGGGTCGGCCCCTACTTCTCGGCGGGCACATTATATACGTCTATATCGTAATATACCCTAACCTAACCCATCTAGACCCTCGCTGGTAATGTTTTACAAAATCCCGGTCGTGTCGGCCCGTACTTCTCGGTGTGGACATTATATACGCCTATAACGTTATATATCCTAACCTAAGGGAACCTAACATCTCGCATGTATTATTTTCCAACGTTCCTGGCGGGCTAGCCCCTACTTCTCGGTGGGCACATTATATACGTCCATATCGTAATATAATCTAACCTAACCCATCTAGACCCTCGCTGGTAATGTTTTACAAAATTCCGGTCGTGTCGGCCCGTACTTTGCCGTGGGGACATTATATACGTCGCTAACGTTATATATCCTAACCTAAGGGAACCTAACATCTCGGATGTAGTATTTTCCAACATTCCTGGCGGGTCGGCCCCTACTTCTCGGTGGGCACATTATATACGTCTATATCGTAATATAACCTAACCTAACCCATCTAGACCGTCGCTGGTAATGTTTTACAAAATCCCGGTCGTGTCGACCCGTACTTCTCGGTGGGGACATTATATACGTCTATAACGTTATATATCCTAACCTAAGGGAACCTAACTTCTCGGATGTAGTATTTTCCAACATTCCTGGCGGGTCGGCCCCTACTTCTTGGTGGGCACATTATATACGTCTATATCGTAATATACCCTAACCAAACCCACCTAGACCCTCGCTGGTAATGTTTCACAGAATCCCGCTCATGTCTTCCCGTACGTCTCGGTGCGTACATTATATACGTCTAAAAATTTATATATACTAACCTAAGGGAACCTAACATCTCGGATGTAGTATTTTCCAACATTCCTGGCGGGTCGGCCCCTACTTCTCGGTGGGCACATTATATACGTCTATATCGTAATATAACCCAACCTAACCCATCTAGACCGTCGCTGGTAATGTTTTACAAAATCCCGGTCGTGTCGACCCGTACTTCTCGGTGGGGACATTATATACGTCTATAACGTTATATATCCTAACCTAAGGGAACCTAACATGTCGGATGTAGTATTTTCCAACATTCCTGGCGGGCCGGCCCCTACTTCTCGGTGGGCACATTATATACGTCCATATCGTAATATAATGTAACCTAACCCATCTAGACCCTCGCTGGTAATGTTTTACAAAATTCCGGTCGTGTCGGCCCGTACTTTGCCGTGGGGACATTATATACGTCTATAACGTTATATATCCTAACCTAAGGGAACCTAACATCTCGGATGTAGTATTTTCCAACATTCCTGGCGGATCGGCCCCTACTTCTCGGTGGGCACATTATATACGTCTATATCGTAATATAACCTAACCTAACCCATCTAGACCGTCGCTGGTAATGATTTACAAAATCCCGGTCGTGTCGACCCGTACTTCTCGGTGGGGACATTATATACGTCTATAACGTTATATATCCTAACCTAAGGGAACCTAACTTCTCGGATGTAGTATTTTCCAACATTCCTGGCGGGTCGGCCCCTACTTCTCGGTGGGCACATTATATACGTCTATATCGTAATATACCCTAACCTAACCCACCTAGACCCTCGCTGGTAATGTTTCACAGAATCCCGCTCATGTCTTCCCGTACGTCTCGGTGCGTACATTATATACGTCTAAAAATTTATATATACTAACCTAAGGGAACATAACATCTCGGATGTAGTATTTTCCAACATTCCTGGCGGGTCGGCCCCTACATCTCGGTGGGCACATTATATACGTCTATATCGTAATATAACCCAACCTAACCCATCTAGACCGTCGCTGGTAATGTTTTACAAAATCCCGGTCGTGACGACCCGTACTTCTCGGTGGGGACATTATATACGTCTATAACGTTATATATCCTAACCTAAGGGAACCTAACATCTCGCATGTATTATTTTCCAACGTTCCTGGCGGGCCTGCCCCTGCTTCTCGGTGGGCACATTATATACGTCTATATCGTAATATAACCTAACCTAATCCATCTAGACCCTCGCTGGTAATGTTTTACAAAATCCCGGTCGTGTCTGCCCGTACTTCTCGGCGGGGACATTATATACGTCTTTAACGTTATATATCCTAACCTAAGGGAACCTAACATCTCGCATGTATTATTTTCCAACGTTCCTGGCGGGCCAGCCCCTACTTCTCGGTGGGCACATTATATACGTCCATATCGTAATATAATCTAACCTAACCCATGTAGACCCTCGCTGGTAATGTTTTACAAAATTCCGGTCGTGTCGGCCCGTACTTTGCCGTGGGGACATTATATACGTCTCTAACGTTATATATCCTAACCTAAGGGAACCTAACACCTCGGATGTAGTATTTTCCAACATTCCTGGCGGGTCGGCCCCTACTTCTCGATGGGCACATTATATTTGTCTATATCGCAATATAACCTAACCTAACCCATCTAGACCCTCGCTGGTAATGTTTTACAAAATCCCGGTCGTGTCGGCCCGTACTTCTCGGTGTGGACATTATATACGTCTATAACGTTATATATCCTAACCTAAGGGAACCTAACATCTCGCATGTATTATTTTCCAACGTTCCTGGCGGGCCAGCCCCTACTTCTCGGTGGGCACATTATATACGTCCATATCGTAATATAACCTAACCTAACCCATCTAGACCGTCGCTGGTAATGTTTTACAAAATCCCGGTCTTGTCGACCCGTACTTCTCGGTGGGGACATTATATACGTCTATAACGTTATATATCCTAACCTAAGGGAACCTAACTTCTCGGATGTAGTATTTTCCAACATTCCTCGCGGGTCGGCCCCTACTTCTCGGTGGGCACATTAGATACGTCTATATCGTAATATAACCTAACCTAATCCATGTAGACTCTCGCTGGTAATGTTTTACAAAATCCCGGTCGTGTCTGCCCGTACTTCTCGGTGGGGACATTATATACGTCTATAACGTTATATATCCTAACCTAAGGGAACCTAACATGTCGGATGTAGTATTTTCCAACATTCCTAGCGGGTCGGCCCCTACTTCTCGGTGGGCACATTATGTACGTCTATATCGTAATATAACCTAACCTAACCCATCTAGACCCTCGCTGGTAATGTTTTACAAAATCCCGGTCGTGTCGGGCCGTACATCTCGGTGTGGACATTATATACGTCTATAACGTTATATATCCTAACCTAAGGGAACCTAATATCTCGCATGTATTATTTTCCAACGTTCCTGGCGGGCCAGCCCCTACATCTCGGTGGGCACATTATATACGTCCATATCGTAATATAATCTAACCTAACCCATCTAGACCCTCGCTGGTAATGTTTTACAAAATTCCGGTCGTGTCGGCCCGTACTTTGCCGTGGGGACATTATATACGTCTATAACGTTATATATCCTAACCTAAGGGAACCAAACATCTCGGATGTAGTATTTTCCAACATTCCTCGCGGGTCGGCCCCTACTTCTCGGTGGGCACATTATGTACGTCTATATCGTAATATAACCTAACCTAACCCATCTAGACCGTCGCTGGTAATGTTTTACAAAATCCCGGTCGTGTCGACCCGTACTTCTCGGTGTGGACATTATATACGTCTATATCGTTATATATCCTAACCTAAGGGAACCTAACATCTCGCATGTATTATTTTCCAACGTTCCCGGCGGGCCTGCCCCTACTTCTCGGTGGGCACATTATATACGTCTATATCGTAATATAACCTAACCTAATCCATCTAGACCCTCGCTGGTAATGTTTTACAAAATCCCGGTCGTGTCTGCCCGTACTTCTCGGTGGGGACATTATATACGTCTATAACGTTATATATCCTAACCTAAGGGAACCTAACATCTCGGATGTAGTATTTTCCAGCATTCCTGGCGGGTCGGCCCCTACTTCTCGGTGGGCACATTATGTACGTCTATATCGTAATATAACCTAACCTAACCCATCTAGACCCTCGCTGGTAATGTTTTACAAAATCCCGGTCGTGTCGACCCGTACTTCTCGGTGGGGACATTATATACGTCTATAACGTTATATATCCTAACCTAAGGGAACCTAACTTCTCGGATGTAGTATTTTCCAACAATCCTCGCGGGTCGGCCCCTACTTCTCGGTGGGCACATTATATACGTCTATAACGTAATATAACCTAACCTAACCCACCTAGACCCTCGCAGGTAATGTTTCACTGAATCCCGTTCATGTCTTCCCGTACGTCTCGGTGCGTACATTATATACGTCTATAAATTTATTTATCCTAACCTAAGGGAACCTAACATCCCGGATGTAGTATTTTCCAACATTCCTGGCGGGTCGGCCCCTACTTCTCGGTGGGCACATTATATACGTCTATATCGTAATATAACCTAACCTAACCCATCTAGACCGTCGCTGGTAATGTTTTACAAAATTCCGGTCGTGTCGGCCCGTACTTCTCGGTGGGGACATTATATACGTCTATAACGTTATATATCCTAACCTAAGGGAACCTAACTTCTCGGATGTAGTATTTTCCAACATTCCTCGCGGGTCGGCCTCTACTTCTCGGTGGGCACATTATATACGTCTATATCGTAATATAAACTAACCTAATCCATGTAGACCCTCGCTGGTAATGTTTTACAAAATCCCGGTCGTGTCTGCCCGTACTTCTCGGTGGGGACATTATATACGTCTATAACGTTATATATCCTAACCTAAGGGAACCTAACCTGTCGGATGTAGTATTTTCCAACATTCCTGGCGGGTCGGTCCCTACTTCTCGATGGGCACATTATATATGTCTATATCGCAATATAACCTAACCTAACCCATCTAGACCCTCGCTGGTAATGTTTTACAAAATCCCGGTCGTGTCGGCCCGTACTTCTCGGTGTGGACATTATATACGTCTATAACGTTATATATCCTAACCTAAGGGAACCTAACATGTCGGATGTAGTATTTTCCAACATTCCTGGCGGGTCGGCCCCTACTTCTCGATGGGCACATTATATTTGTCTATATCGCAATATAACCTAACCTAACCCATCTAGACCCTCGCTGGTAATGTTTTACAAAATCCCGGTCGTGTCGGCCCGTACTTCTCGGTGTGGACATTATATACGTCTATAACGTTATATAACCCTACCTAAGGGAACCTAACATCTCGCATGTATTATTTTCCAACGTTCCTGGCGGGCCTGCCCCTACTTCTCGGTGGGCGCATTATATACGTCGATATCGTAATATAACCTAACCTAATCCATCTAGACCCTCGCTGGTAATGTTTTACAAAATCCCGGTCGTGTCTGCCCGTACTTCTCGGTGGGGACATTATATACGTCTATAACGTTATATATCCTAACCTAAGGGAACCTAACATGTCGGATGTAGTATTTTCCAACATTCCTGGCGGGTCGGCCCCTACTTCTCGGTGGTCACATTATATACGTCTATATCGTAATATAACCCAACCTAACCCATCTAGACCGTCGCTGGTAATGTTTTACAAAATCCCGGTCGTGTCGACCCGTACTTCTCGGTGGGGACATTATATACGTCTATAACGTTATATATCCTGACCTAAGGGAACCTAACTTCTCGGATGTAGTATTTTCCAACATTCCACGCGGGTCGGCCCCTACTTCTCGATGGGCACATTATATTTGTCTATATCGCAATATAACCTAACCTAACCCATCTAGACCCTCGCTGGTAATGTTTTACAAAATCCCGGTCGTGTCTGCCCGTACTTCTCGGTGGGGACATTATATACGTCTATAACGTTATATATCCTAACCTAAGGGAACCTAACATGTCGGATGTAGTATTTTCCAACATTCCTGGCGGGTCGGCCCCTACTTCTCGATGGGCACATTATATATGTCTATATCGCAATATAACCTAACCTAACCCATCTAGACCCTCGCTGGTAATGTTTTACAAAATCCCGGTCGTGTCGGCCCGTACTTCTCGGTGTGGACATTATATACGTCTATAACGTTATATATCCTAACCTAAGGGAACCTAACATCTCGCATGTATTATTTTCCAACGTTCCTGGCGGGCCAGCCCCTACTTCTCGGTGGGCACATTATGTACGTCTATATCGTAATATAACCTAACCTAACCCATCTAGACCGTCGCTGGTAATGTTTTACAAAATCCCGGTCGTGTCGACCCGTACTTCTCGGTGGGTACATTATATACGTCTATAACGTTATATATCCTAACCTAAGGGAACCTAACTTCTCGGATGTAGTATTTTCCAACATTCCTCGCGGGTCGGCCCCTACTTCTCGGTGGGCACATTATATACGTCTATATCGTAATATAACCTAACCTAATCCATGTAGATCCTCGCTGGTAATGTTTTACAAAATCCCGCTCGTGTCTGCCCGTACTTCTCGTTGGGGACATTATATACGTCTATAACGTTATATATCCTAACCTAAGGGAACCTAGCATGTCGGATGTAGTATTTTCCAACATTCCTTGCGGGTCGGCCCCTACTTCTCGATGGGCGCATTATATATGTCTATATCGCAATATAACCTAACCTAACCCATCTAGACCCTCGCTGGTAATGTTTTACAAAATCCCGGTCGTGTCGGCCCGTACTTCTCGGGGTAGACATTATATACGTCTATAACGTTATATATCCTAACCTAAGGGAACCTAACATCTCGCATGTATTATTTTCCAACGTTCCTGGCGGGCCAGCCCCTACTTCTCGGTGGGCACATTATATACGTCCATATCGTAATATAACCTAACCTAACCCATCTAGACCCTCGCTGGTAATGTTTTACAAAATTCCGGTCGTGTCGGCCCGTACTTTGCCGTGGGGACATTATATACGTCTATAACGTTATATATCCTAACCTAAGGGAACCTAACATCTCGCATGTATTATTTTCCAACGTTCCTGGCGGGCCAGCCCCTACTTCTCGGTGGGCACATTATATACGTCGATATCGTAATATAACCTAACCTAATCCATCTAGACCCTCGCTGGTAATGTTTTACAAAATCCCGGTCGTGTCTGCCCGTACTTCTCGGTGGGGACATTATATACGTCTATAACGTTATATATCCTAACCTAAGGGAACCTAACATCTCGGATGTAGTATTTTCCAACATTCCTGGCCGGTCGGCCCCTACTTCTCGGTGGGCACATTATATACGTCTATATCGTAATATAACCTAACCTAACCCATCTAGACAGTCGCTGGTATTGTTTTACAAAATCCCGGTCGTGTCGACCCGTACTTCTCGGTGGGGACATTATATACGTCTATAACGTTATATATCCTAACCTAAGGGAACCTAACATGTCGGATGTAGTATTTTCCAACATTCCTGGCGGGTCGGCCCCTACTTCTCGGTGGGCACATTATATACGCCTATATCGTAATATAACCCAACCTAACCCATCTAGACCGTCGCTGGTAATGTTTTACAAAATCCCGGTCGTGTCGACCCGTACTTCTCGGTGGGGACATTATATACGTCTATAACGTAATATATCCTAACCTAAGGGAACCTAACATGTCGGATGTAGTATTTTCCAACATTCCTGGCGGGTCGGCCCCTACTTCTCGATGGGCACATTATATTTGTCTATATCGCAATATAACCTAACCTAACCCATCTAGACCCTCGCTGGTAATGTTTTACAAAATCCCGGTCGTGTCTGCCCGTACTTCTCGGTGGGGACATTATATACGTCTATAACGTTATATATCCTAACCTAAGGGAACCTAACATGTCGGATGTAGTATTTTCCAACATTCCTGGCGGGTCGGCCCCTACTTCTCGATGGGCACATTATATATGTCTATATCGCAATATAACCTAACCTAACCCATCTAGACCCTCGCTGGTAATGTTTTACAAAATCCCGGTCGTGTCGGCCCGTACTTCTCGGTGTGGACATTATATACGTCTATAACGTTATATATCCTAACCTAAGGGAACCTAACATCTCGCATGTATTATTTTCCAACGTTCCTGGCGGGCCAGCCCCTACTTCTCGGTGGGCACATTATGTACGTCTATATCGTAATATAACCTAACCTAACCCATCTAGACCGTCGCTGGTAATGTTTTACAAAATCCCGGTCGTGTCGACCCGTACTTCTCGGTGGGTACATTATATACGTCTATAACGTTATATATCCTAACCTAAGGGAACCTAACTTCTCGGATGTAGTATTTTCCAACATTCCTCGCGGGTCGGCCCCTACTTCTCGGTGGGCACATTATATACGTCTATATCGTAATATAACCTAACCTAATCCATGTAGACCCTCGCTGGTAATGTTTTACAAAATCCCGGTCGTGTCTGCCCGTACTTCTCGGTGGGGACATTATATACGTCTATAACGTTATATATCCTAACCTAAGGGAACCTAGCATGTCGGATGTAGTATTTTCCAACATTCCTTGCGGGTCGGCCCCTACTTCTCGATGGGCGCATTATATATGTCTATATCGCAATATAACCTAACCTAACCCATCTAGACCCTCGCTGGTAATGTTTTACAAAATCCCGGTCGTGTCGGCCCGTACTTCTCGGGGTAGACATTATATACGTCTATAACGTTATATATCCTAACATAAGGGAACCTAACATCTCGCATGTATTATTTTCCAACGTTCCTGGCGTGCCAGGCCCTACTTCTCGGTGGGCACATTATATACTTCCATATCGTAATATAACCTAACCTAACCTATCTAGACCCTCGCTGGTAATGTTTAACAAAATTCCGGTCGTGTCGGCATGTACTTTGCCGTGGGGACATTATATACGTCTATAACGTTATATATCCTAACCTAAGGGAACCTAACTTCTCGGATGTAGTATTTTCCAACATTCCTGGCGGGTCAGCCCCTACTTCTCGGTGGGCACATTATATACGCCTATATCGTAATATAACCCAACCTAACCCATCTAGACCCTCGCTGGTAATGTTTTACAAAATCCCGGTCGTGTCGGCCCGTACTTCTCGGGGTAGACATTATATACGTCTATAACGTTATATATCCTAACCTAAGGGAACCTAACATCTCGCATGTATTATTTTCCAACGTTCCTGGCGGGCCAGCCCCTACTTCTCGGTGGGCACATTATATACGTCCATATCGTAATATAACCTAACCTAACCCATCTAGACCCTCGCTGGTAATGTTTTACAAAATCCCGGTCGTGTCTGCCCGTACTTCTCGGTGGGGACATTATATTCGTCTATAACGTTATATATCCTAACCTAAGGGAACCTAACCTGTCGGATGTAGTATTTTCCAACATTCCTGGCGGGTCGGTCCCTACTTCTCGATGGGCACATTATATATGTCTATATCGCAATATAACCTAACCTAACCCATCTAGACCCTCGCTGGTAATGTTTTACAAAATCCCGGTCGTGTCGGCCCGTACTTCTCGGTGTGGACATTATATACGTCTATAACGTTATATATCCTAACCTAAGGGAACCTAACATGTCGGATGTAGTATTTTCCAACATTCCTGGCGGGTCGGCCCCTACTTCTCGATGGGCACATTATATTTGTCTATATCGCAATATAACCTAACCTAACCCATCTAGACCCTCGCTGGTAATGTTTTACAAAATCCCGGTCGTGTCGGCCCGTACTTCTCGGTGTGGACATTATATACGTCTATAACGTTATATAACCCTACCTAAGGGAACCTAACATCTCGCATGTATTATTTTCCAACGTTCCTGGCGGGCCTGCCCCTACTTCTCGGTGGGCACATTATATACGTCGATATCGTAATATAACCTAACCTAATCCATCTAGACCCTCGCTGGTAATGTTTTACAAAATCCCGGTCGTGTCTGCCCGTACTTCTCGGTGGGGACATTATATACGTCTATAACGTTATATATCCTAACCTAAGGGAACCTAACATGTCGGATGTAGTATTTTCCAACATTCCTGGCGGGTCGGCCCCTACTTCTCGGTGGTCACATTATATACGTCTATATCGTAATATAACCCAACCTAACCCATCTAGACCGTCGCTGGTAATGTTTTACAAAATCCCGGTCGTGTCGACCCGTACTTCTCGGTGGGGACATTATATACGTCTATAACGTTATATATCCTAACCTAAGGGAACCTAACTTCTCGGATGTAGTATTTTCCAACATTCCACGCGGGTCGGCCCCTACTTCTCGATGGGCACATTATATTTGTCTATATCGCAATATAACCTAACCTAACCCATCTAGACCCTCGCTGGTAATGTTTTACAAAATCCCGGTCGTGTCTGCCCGTACTTCTCGGTGGGGACATTATATACGTCTATAACGTTATATATCCTAACCTAAGGGAACCTAACATGTCGGATGTAGTATTTTCCAACATTCCTGGCGGGTCGGCCCCTACTTCTCGATGGGCACATTATATATGTCTATATCGCAATATAACCTAACCTAACCCATCTAGACCCTCGCTGGTAATGTTTTACAAAATCCCGGTCGTGTCGGCCCGTACTTCTCGGTGTGGACATTATATACGTCTATAACGTTATATATCCTAACCTAAGGGAACCTAACATCTCGCATGTATTATTTTCCAACGTTCCTGGCGGGCCAGCCCCTACTTCTCGGTGGGCACATTATGTACGTCTATATCGTAATATAACCTAACCTAACCCATCTAGACCGTCGCTGGTAATGTTTTACAAAATCCCGGTCGTGTCGACCCGTACTTCTCGGTGGGTACATTATATACGTCTATAACGTTATATATCCTAACCTAAGGGAACCTAACTTCTCGGATGTAGTATTTTCCAACATTCCTCGCGGGTCGGCCCCTACTTCTCGGTGGGCACATTATATACGTCTATATCGTAATATAACCTAACCTAATCCATGTAGATCCTCGCTGGTAATGTTTTACAAAATCCCGCTCGTGTCTGCCCGTACTTCTCGTTGGGGACATTATATACGTCTATAACGTTATATATCCTAACCTAAGGGAACCTAGCATGTCGGATGTAGTATTTTCCAACATTCCTTGCGGGTCGGCCCCTACTTCTCGATGGGCGCATTATATATGTCTATATCGCAATATAACCTAACCTAACCCATCTAGACCCTCGCTGGTAATGTTTTACAAAATCCCGGTCGTGTCGGCCCGTACTTCTCGGGGTAGACATTATATACGTCTATAACGTTATATATCCTAACCTAAGGGAACCTAACATCTCGCATGTATTATTTTCCAACGTTCCTGGCGGGCCAGCCCCTACTTCTCGGTGGGCACATTATATACGTCCATATCGTAATATAACCTAACCTAACCCATCTAGACCCTCGCTGGTAATGTTTTACAAAATTCCGGTCGTGTCGGCCCGTACTTTGCCGTGGGGACATTATATACGTCTATAACGTTATATATCCTAACCTAAGGGAACCTAACATCTCGCATGTATTATTTTCCAACGTTCCTGGCGGGCCAGCCCCTACTTCTCGGTGGGCACATTATATACGTCGATATCGTAATATAACCTAACCTAATCCATCTAGACCCTCGCTGGTAATGTTTTACAAAATCCCGGTCGTGTCTGCCCGTACTTCTCGGTGGGGACATTATATACGTCTATAACGTTATATATCCTAACCTAAGGGAACCTAACATCTCGGATGTAGTATTTTCCAACATTCCTGGCCGGTCGGCCCCTACTTCTCGGTGGGCACATTATATACGTCTATATCGTAATATAACCTAACCTAACCCATCTAGACAGTCGCTGGTATTGTTTTACAAAATCCCGGTCGTGTCGACCCGTACTTCTCGGTGGGGACATTATATACGTCTATAACGTTATATATCCTAACCTAAGGGAACCTAACTTCTCGGATGTAGTATTTTCCAACATTCCTCGCGGGTCGGCCCCTACTTCTCGGTGGGCACATTATATACGCCTATATCGTAATATAACCCAACCTAACCCATCTAGACCGTCGCTGGTAATGTTTTACAAAATCCCGGTCGTGTCGACCCGTACTTCTCGGTGGGGACATTATATACGTCTATAACGTAATATATCCTAACCTAAGGGAACCTAACATGTCGGATGTAGTATTTTCCAACATTCCTGGCGGGTCGGCCCCTACTTCTCGATGGGCACATTATATTTGTCTATATCGCAATATAACCTAACCTAACCCATCTAGACCCTCGCTGGTAATGTTTTACAAAATCCCGGTCGTGTCTGCCCGTACTTCTCGGTGGGGACATTATATACGTCTATAACGTTATATATCCTAACCTAAGGGAACCTAACATGTCGGATGTAGTATTTTCCAACATTCCTGGCGGGTCGGCCCCTACTTCTCGATGGGCACATTATATATGTCTATATCGCAATATAACCTAACCTAACCCATCTAGACCCTCGCTGGTAATGTTTTACAAAATCCCGGTCGTGTCGGCCCGTACTTCTCGGTGTGGACATTATATACGTCTATAACGTTATATATCCTAACCTAAGGGAACCTAACATCTCGCATGTATTATTTTCCAACGTTCCTGGCGGGCCAGCCCCTACTTCTCGGTGGGCACATTATGTACGTCTATATCGTAATATAACCTAACCTAACCCATCTAGACCGTCGCTGGTAATGTTTTACAAAATCCCGGTCGTGTCGACCCGTACTTCTCGGTGGGTACATTATATACGTCTATAACGTTATATATCCTAACCTAAGGGAACCTAACTTCTCGGATGTAGTATTTTCCAACATTCCTCGCGGGTCGGCCCCTACTTCTCGGTGGGCACATTATATACGTCTATATCGTAATATAACCTAACCTAATCCATGTAGACCCTCGCTGGTAATGTTTTACAAAATCCCGGTCGTGTCTGCCCGTACTTCTCGGTGGGGACATTATATACGTCTATAACGTTATATATCCTAACCTAAGGGAACCTAGCATGTCGGATGTAGTATTTTCCAACATTCCTTGCGGGTCGGCCCCTACTTCTCGATGGGCGCATTATATATGTCTATATCGCAATATAACCTAACCTAACCCATCTAGACCCTCGCTGGTAATGTTTTACAAAATCCCGGTCGTGTCGGCCCGTACTTCTCGGGGTAGACATTATATACGTCTATAACGTTATATATCCTAACATAAGGGAACCTAACATCTCGCATGTATTATTTTCCAACGTTCCTGGCGTGCCAGGCCCTACTTCTCGGTGGGCACATTATATACTTCCATATCGTAATATAACCTAACCTAACCTATCTAGACCCTCGCTGGTAATGTTTAACAAAATTCCGGTCGTGTCGGCATGTACTTTGCCGTGGGGACATTATATACGTCTATAACGTTATATATCCTAACCTAAGGGAACCTAACTTCTCGGATGTAGTATTTTCCAACATTCCTGGCGGGTCAGCCCCTACTTCTCGGTGGGCACATTATATACGCCTATATCGTAATATAACCCAACCTAACCCATCTAGACCGTCGCTGGTAATGTTTTACAAAATCCCGGTCGTGTTGACCCGTACTTCTCGGTGGGGACATTATATACGTCTATAACGTTATATATCCTAACCTAAGGGAACCTAACATGTCGGATGTAGTATTTTCCAACATTCCTGGCGGGTCGGCACCTACTTCTCGATGGGCACAATATATTTGTCTATATCGCAATATAACCTAACCTAACCCATCTAGAACGTCGCTGGTAATGTTTTACAAAATCCCGGTCGTGTCGACCCGTACTTCTCGGTGGGGACATTATATACGTCTATAACGTTATATATCCTAACCTAAGGGAACCTAACTTCTCGGATGTAGTATTTTCCAACATTCCTCGCGGGTCGGCCTCTACTTCTCGGTGGGCACATTATATACGTCTATATCGTAATATAACCTAACCTAACCCATGTAGACCCTCGCTGGTAATGTTTTACAAAATTCCGGTCGTGTCGGCCCGTACTTTGCCGTGGGGACATTATATACGTCTCTAACGTTATATATCCTAACCTAAGGGAACCTAACACCTCGGATGTAGTATTTTCCAACATTCCTGGCGGGTCGGCCCCTACTTCTCGATGGGCACATTATATTTGTCTATATCGCAATATAACCTAACCTAACCCATCTAGACCCTCGCTGGTAATGTTTTACAAAATTCCGGTCGTGTCGGCCCGTACTTTGCCGTGGGGACATTATATACGTCTATAACGTTATATACCCTAACCTAAGGGAACGTAACATCTCGGATGTAGTATTTTCCAACATTCCTAGCGGGTCGGCCCCTACTTCTCGATGGGCACATTATATATGTCTATATCGCAATATAACCTAACCTAACCCATCTAGACCCTCGCTGGTAATGTTTTACAAAATCCCGGTCGTGTCGGCCCGTACTTCTCGGTGTGGACATTATATACGTCTATAACGTTATATATCCTAACCTAAGGGAACCTAACATGTCGGATGTAGTATATTCCAACATTCCTGGCGGGTCGGCCCCCACTTCTCGATGGGCACATTATATTTGTCTATATCGCAATATAACCTAACCTAACCCATCTAGACCCTCGCTGGTAATGTTTTACAAAATCCCGGTCGTGTCGGCCCGTACTTCTCGGTGTGGACATTATATACGTCTATAACGTTATATATCCCTACCTAAGGGAACCTAACATCTCGCACGTATTATTTTCCAACGTTCCTGGCGGGCCTGCCCCTACTTCTCGGTGGGCACATTATATACGTCGATATCGTAATATAACCTAACCTAACCCATCTAGACCGTCGCTGGTAATGTTTTACAAAATCCCGGTCGTGTCGACCCGTACTTCTCGGAGGGTACATTATATACGTCTATAACGTTATATATCCTAACCTAAGGGAACCTAACTTCTCGGATGTAGTATTTTCCAACATTCCTCGCGGGTCGGCCCCTACTTCTCGGTGGGCACATTATATACGTCTATATCGTAATATAACCTAACCTAATCCATGTAGACCCTCGCTGGTAATGTTTTACAAAATCCCGGTCGTGTCTGCCCGTACTTCTCGGTGGGGACATTATATACGTCTATAACGTTATATATCCTAACCTAAGGGAACCTAGCATGTCGGATGTAGTATTTTCCAACATTCCTTGCGGGTCGGCCCCTACTTCTCGATGGGCGCATTATATATGTCTATATCGCAATATAACCTAACCTAACCCATCTAGACCCTCGCTGGTAATGTTTTACAAAATCCCGGTCGTGTCGGCCCGTACTTCTCGGGGTAGACATTATATACGTCTATAACGTTATATATCCTAACCTAAGGGAACCTAACATCTCGCATGTATTATTTTCCAACGTTCCTGGCGGGCCAGCCCCTACTTCTCGGTGGGCACATTATATACGTCGATATCGTAATATAACCTAACCTAATCCATCTAGACCCTCGCTGGTAATGTTTTACAAAATCCCGGTCGTGTCTGCCCGTACTTCTCGGTGGGGACATTATATACGTCTATAACGTTATATATCCTAACCTAAGGGAACCTAACATCTCGCATGTATTATTTTCCAACGTTCCTGGCGGGCCAGCCCCTACTTCTCGGTGGGCACATTATATACGTCGATATCGTAATATAACCTAACCTAATCCATCTAGACCCTCGCTGGTAATGTTTTACAAAATCCCGGTCGTGTCTGCCCGTACTTCTCGGTGGGGACATTATATACGTCTATAACGTTATATATCCTAACCTAAGGGAACCTAACATCTCGGATGTAGTATTTTCCAACATTCCTGGCCGGTCGGCCCCTACTTCTCGGTGGGCACATTATATACGTCTATATCGTAATATAACCTAACCTAACCCATCTAGACAGTCGCTGGTAATGTTTTACAAAATCCCGGTCGTGTCGACCCGTACTTCTCGGTGGGGACATTATATACGTCTATAACGTTATATATCCTAACCTAAGGGAACCTAACATGTCGGATGTAGTATTTTCCAACATTCCTGGCGGGTCGGCCCCTACTTCTCGGTGGTCACATTATATACGTCTATATCGTAATATAACCCAACCTAACCCATCTAGACCGTCGCTGGTAATGTTTTACAAAATCCCGGTCGTGTCGACCCGTACTTCTCGGTGGGGACATTATATACGTCTATAACGTTATATATCCTAACCTAAGGGAACCTAACTTCTCGGATGTAGTATTTTCCAACATTCCTCGCGGGTCGGCCCCTACTTCTCGATGGGCACATTATATTTGTCTATATCGCAATATAACCTAACCTAACCCATCTAGACCCTCGCTGGTAATGTTTTACAAAATCCCGGTCGTGTCTGCCCGTACTTCTCGGTGGGGACATTATATACGTCTATAACGTTATATATCCTAACCTAAGGGAACCTAACATGTCGGATGTAGTATTTTCCAACATTCCTGGCGGGTCGGCCCCTACTTCTCGATGGGCACATTATATATGTCTATATCGCAATATAACCTAATCTAACCCATCTAGACCCTCGCTGGTAATGTTTTACAAAATCCCGGTCGTGTCGGCCCGTACTTCTCGGTGTGGACATTATATACGTCTATAACGTTATATATCCTAACCTAAGGGAACCTAACATGTCGGATGTAGTATTTTCCAACATTCCTGGCGGGTCGGCCCCTACTTCTCGGTGGTCACATTATATACGTCTATATCGTAATATAACCCAACCTAACCCATCTAGACCGTCGCTGGTAATGTTTTACAAAATCCCGGTCGTGTCGACCCGTACTTCTCGGTGGGGACATTATATACGTCTATAACGTAATATATCCTAACCTAAGGGAAACTAACATGTCGGATGTAGTATTTTCCAACATTCCTGGCGGGTCGGCCCCTACTTCTCGATGGGCACGTTATATATGTCTATATCGCAATATAACCTAACCTAACCCATCTAGACCCTCGCTGGTAATGTTTTACAAAATCCCGGTCGTGTCGGCCCGTACTTCTCGGGGTAGACATTATATACGTCTATAACGTTATATATCCTAACCTAAGGGAACCTAGCATCTCGCATGTATTATTTTCCAACGTTCCTGGCGGGCCAGCCCCTACTTCTCGGTGGGCACATTATATACGTCGATATCGTAATATAACCTAACCTAATCCATCTAGACCCTCGCTGGTAATGTTTTACAAAATCCCGGTCGTGTCTGCCCGTACTTCTCGGTGGGGACATTATATACGTCTATAACGTTATATATCCTAACCTAAGGGAACCTAACATCTCGCATGTATTATTTTCCAACGTTCCTGGCGGGCCAGCCCCTACTTCTCGGTGGGCACATTATATACGTCGATATCGTAATATAACCTAACCTAATCCATCTAGACCCTCGCTGGTAATGTTTTACAAAATCCCGGTCGTGTCTGCCCGTACTTCTCGGTGGGGACATTATATACGTCTATAACGTTATATATCCTAACCTAAGGGAACCTAACATCTCGGATGTAGTATTTTCCAACATTCCTGGCCGGTCGGCCCCTACTTCTCGGTGGGCACATTATATACGTCTATATCGTAATATAACCTAACCTAACCCATCTAGACAGTCGCTGGTAATGTTTTACAAAATCCCGGTCGTGTCGACCCGTACTTCTCGGTGGGGACATTATATACGTCTATAACGTTATATATCCTAACCTAAGGGAACCTAACTTCTCGGATGTAGTATTTTCCAACATTCCTCGCGGGTCGGCCCCTACTTCTCGGTGGGCACATTATATACGCCTATATCGTAATATAACCCAACCTAACCCATCTAGACCGTCGCTGGTAATGTTTTACAAAATCCCGGTCGTGTCGACCCGTACTTCTCGGTGGGGACATTATATACGTCTATAACGTAATATATCCTAACCTAAGGGAACCTAACATGTCGGATGTAGTATTTTCCAACATTCCTGGCGGGTCGGCCCCTACTTCTCGATGGGCACATTATATATGTCTATATCGCAATATAACCTAACCTAACCCATCTAGACCCTCGCTGGTAATGTTTTACAAAATCCCGGTCGTGTCTGCCCGTACTTCTCGGTGGGGACATTATATACGTCTATAACGTTATATATCCTAACCTAAGGGAACCTAACATGTCGGATGTAGTATTTTCCAACATTCCTGGCGGGTCGGCCCCTACTTCTCGATGGGCACATTATATATGTCTATATCGCAATATAACCTAATCTAACCCATCTAGACCCTCGCTGGTAATGTTTTACAAAATCCCGGTCGTGTCGGCCCGTACTTCTCGGTGTGGACATTATATACGTCTATAACGTTATATATCCTAACCTAAGGGAACCTAACATGTCGGATGTAGTATTTTCCAACATTCCTGGCGGGTCGGCCCCTACTTCTCGGTGGTCACATTATATACGTCTATATCGTAATATAACCCAACCTAACCCATCTAGACCGTCGCTGGTAATGTTTTACAAAATCCCGGTCGTGTCGACCCGTACTTCTCGGTGGGGACATTATATACGTCTATAACGTAATATATCCTAACCTAAGGGAAACTAACATGTCGGATGTAGTATTTTCCAACATTCCTGGCGGGTCGGCCCCTACTTCTCGATGGGCACGTTATATATGTCTATATCGCAATATAACCTAACCTAACCCATCTAGACCCTCGCTGGTAATGTTTTACAAAATCCCGGTCGTGTCGGCCCGTACTTCTCGGGGTAGACATTATATACGTCTATAACGTTATATATCCTAACCTAAGGGATCCTAACATGTCGGATGTAGTATTTTCCAACATTCCTGGCGGGTCGGCCCCTACTTCTCGATGGGCACATTATATATGTCTATATCGCAATATAACCTAACCTAACCCATCTAGACCCTCGCTGGTAATGTTTTACAAAATCCCGGTCGTGTCGGCCCGTACTTCTCGGTGTGGACATTATATACGTCTATAGCGTTATATATCCTAACCTAAGGGAACCTAACATCTCGCATGTATTATTTTCCAACGTTCCTGGAGGGCCAGCCCCTACTTCTCGGTGGGCACATTATGTACGTCTATATCGTAATATAACCTAACCTAACCCATCTAGACCGTCGCTGGTAATGTTTTACAAAATCCCGGTCGTGTCGACCCGTACTTCTCGGTGGGTACATTATATACGTCTATAACGTTATATATCCTAACCTAAGGGTACCCAACATGTCGGATGTAGTATTTTCCAACATTCCTGGCGGGTCGGCCCCTACTTCTCGATGGGCACATTATATATGTCTATATCGCAATATAACCTAACCTAACCCATCTAGACCCTCGCTGGTAATGTTTTACAAAATCCCGGTCGTGTCGGCCCGTACTTCTCGGTGTGGACATTATATACGTCTATAACGTTATATATCCTAACCTAAGGGAACCTAACATCTCGCATGTATTATTTTCCAACGTTCCTGGCGGGCCAGCCCCTACTTCTCGGTGGGCACATTATGTACGTCTATATCGTAATATAACCTAACCTAACCCATCTAGACCGTCGCTGGTAATGTTTTACAAAATCTCGGTCGTGTCGACCCGTACTTCTCGGTGGGTACATTATATACGTCTATAACGTTATATATCCTAACCTAAGGGAACCTAACTTCTCGGATGTAGTATTTTCCAACATTCCTCGCGGGTCGGCCCCTACTTCTCGGTGGGCACATTATATACGTCTATATCGTAATATAACCTAACCTAATCCATGTAGACCCTCGCTGGTAATGTTTTACAAAATCCCGGTCGTGTCTGCCCGTACTTCTCGGTGGGGACATTATATACGTCTATAACGTTATATATCCTAACCTAAGGGAACCTAGCATGTCGGATGTAGTATTTTCCAACATTCCTTGCGGGTCGGCCCCTACTTCTCGATGGGCGCATTATATATGTCTATATCGCAATATAACCTAACCTAACCCATCTAGACCCTCGCTGGTAATGTTTTACAAAATCCCGGTCGTGTCGGCCCGTACTTCTCGGGGTAGACATTATATACGTCTATAACGTTATATATCCTAACCTAAGGGAACCTAACATCTCGCATGTATTATTTTCCAACGTTCCTGGCGGGCCAGCCCCTACTTCTCGGTGGGCACATTATATACGTCGATATCGTAATATAACCTAACCTAATCCATCTAGACCCTCGCTGGTAATGTTTTACAAAATCCCGGTCGTGTCTGCCCGTACTTCTCGGTGGGGACATTATATACGTCTATAACGTTATATATCCTAACCTAAGGGAACCTAACATCTCGCATGTATTATTTTCCAACGTTCCTGGCGGGCCAGCCCCTACTTCTCGGTGGGCACATTATATACGTCGATATCGTAATATAACCTAACCTAATCCATCTAGACCCTCGCTGGTAATGTTTTACAAAATCCCGGTCGTGTCTGCCCGTACTTCTCGGTGGGGACATTATATACGTCTATAACGTTATATATCCTAACCTAAGGGAACCTAACATCTCGGATGTAGTATTTTCCAACATTCCTGGCCGGTCGGCCCCTACTTCTCGGTGGGCACATTATATACGTCTATATCGTAATATAACCTAACCTAACCCATCTAGACAGTCGCTGGTAATGTTTTACAAAATCCCGGTCGTGTCGACCCGTACTTCTCGGTGGGGACATTATATACGTCTATAACGTTATATATCCTAACCTAAGGGAACCTAACATGTCGGATGTAGTATTTTCCAACATTCCTGGCGGGTCGGCCCCTACTTCTCGGTGGTCACATTATATACGTCTATATCGTAATATAACCCAACCTAACCCATCTAGACCGTCGCTGGTAATGTTTTACAAAATCCCGGTCGTGTCGACCCGTACTTCTCGGTGGGGACATTATATACGTCTATAACGTTATATATCCTAACCTAAGGGAACCTAACTTCTCGGATGTAGTATTTTCCAACATTCCTCGCGGGTCGGCCCCTACTTCTCGATGGGCACATTATATTTGTCTATATCGCAATATAACCTAACCTAACCCATCTAGACCCTCGCTGGTAATGTTTTACAAAATCCCGGTCGTGTCTGCCCGTACTTCTCGGTGGGGACATTATATACGTCTATAACGTTATATATCCTAACCTAAGGGAACCTAACATGTCGGATGTAGTATTTTCCAACATTCCTGGCGGGTCGGCCCCTACTTCTCGATGGGCACATTATATATGTCTATATCGCAATATAACCTAATCTAACCCATCTAGACCCTCGCTGGTAATGTTTTACAAAATCCCGGTCGTGTCGGCCCGTACTTCTCGGTGTGGACATTATATACGTCTATAACGTTATATATCCTAACCTAAGGGAACCTAACATGTCGGATGTAGTATTTTCCAACATTCCTGGCGGGTCGGCCCCTACTTCTCGGTGGTCACATTATATACGTCTATATCGTAATATAACCCAACCTAACCCATCTAGACCGTCGCTGGTAATGTTTTACAAAATCCCGGTCGTGTCGACCCGTACTTCTCGGTGGGGACATTATATACGTCTATAACGTAATATATCCTAACCTAAGGGAAACTAACATGTCGGATGTAGTATTTTCCAACATTCCTGGCGGGTCGGCCCCTACTTCTCGATGGGCACGTTATATATGTCTATATCGCAATATAACCTAACCTAACCCATCTAGACCCTCGCTGGTAATGTTTTACAAAATCCCGGTCGTGTCGGCCCGTACTTCTCGGGGTAGACATTATATACGTCTATAACGTTATATATCCTAACCTAAGGGAACCTAGCATCTCGCATGTATTATTTTCCAACGTTCCTGGCGGGCCAGCCCCTACTTCTCGGTGGGCACATTATATACGTCGATATCGTAATATAACCTAACCTAATCCATCTAGACCCTCGCTGGTAATGTTTTACAAAATCCCGGTCGTGTCTGCCCGTACTTCTCGGTGGGGACATTATATACGTCTATAACGTTATATATCCTAACCTAAGGGAACCTAACATCTCGCATGTATTATTTTCCAACGTTCCTGGCGGGCCAGCCCCTACTTCTCGGTGGGCACATTATATACGTCGATATCGTAATATAACCTAACCTAATCCATCTAGACCCTCGCTGGTAATGTTTTACAAAATCCCGGTCGTGTCTGCCCGTACTTCTCGGTGGGGACATTATATACGTCTATAACGTTATATATCCTAACCTAAGGGAACCTAACATCTCGGATGTAGTATTTTCCAACATTCCTGGCCGGTCGGCCCCTACTTCTCGGTGGGCACATTATATACGTCTATATCGTAATATAACCTAACCTAACCCATCTAGACAGTCGCTGGTAATGTTTTACAAAATCCCGGTCGTGTCGACCCGTACTTCTCGGTGGGGACATTATATACGTCTATAACGTTATATATCCTAACCTAAGGGAACCTAACTTCTCGGATGTAGTATTTTCCAACATTCCTCGCGGGTCGGCCCCTACTTCTCGGTGGGCACATTATATACGCCTATATCGTAATATAACCCAACCTAACCCATCTAGACCGTCGCTGGTAATGTTTTACAAAATCCCGGTCGTGTCGACCCGTACTTCTCGGTGGGGACATTATATACGTCTATAACGTAATATATCCTAACCTAAGGGAACCTAACATGTCGGATGTAGTATTTTCCAACATTCCTGGCGGGTCGGCCCCTACTTCTCGATGGGCACATTATATATGTCTATATCGCAATATAACCTAACCTAACCCATCTAGACCCTCGCTGGTAATGTTTTACAAAATCCCGGTCGTGTCTGCCCGTACTTCTCGGTGGGGACATTATATACGTCTATAACGTTATATATCCTAACCTAAGGGAACCTAACATGTCGGATGTAGTATTTTCCAACATTCCTGGCGGGTCGGCCCCTACTTCTCGATGGGCACATTATATATGTCTATATCGCAATATAACCTAATCTAACCCATCTAGACCCTCGCTGGTAATGTTTTACAAAATCCCGGTCGTGTCGGCCCGTACTTCTCGGTGTGGACATTATATACGTCTATAACGTTATATATCCTAACCTAAGGGAACCTAACATGTCGGATGTAGTATTTTCCAACATTCCTGGCGGGTCGGCCCCTACTTCTCGGTGGTCACATTATATACGTCTATATCGTAATATAACCCAACCTAACCCATCTAGACCGTCGCTGGTAATGTTTTACAAAATCCCGGTCGTGTCGACCCGTACTTCTCGGTGGGGACATTATATACGTCTATAACGTAATATATCCTAACCTAAGGGAAACTAACATGTCGGATGTAGTATTTTCCAACATTCCTGGCGGGTCGGCCCCTACTTCTCGATGGGCACGTTATATATGTCTATATCGCAATATAACCTAACCTAACCCATCTAGACCCTCGCTGGTAATGTTTTACAAAATCCCGGTCGTGTCGGCCCGTACTTCTCGGGGTAGACATTATATACGTCTATAACGTTATATATCCTAACCTAAGGGATCCTAACATGTCGGATGTAGTATTTTCCAACATTCCTGGCGGGTCGGCCCCTACTTCTCGATGGGCACATTATATATGTCTATATCGCAATATAACCTAACCTAACCCATCTAGACCCTCGCTGGTAATGTTTTACAAAATCCCGGTCGTGTCGGCCCGTACTTCTCGGTGTGGACATTATATACGTCTATAGCGTTATATATCCTAACCTAAGGGAACCTAACATCTCGCATGTATTATTTTCCAACGTTCCTGGAGGGCCAGCCCCTACTTCTCGGTGGGCACATTATGTACGTCTATATCGTAATATAACCTAACCTAACCCATCTAGACCGTCGCTGGTAATGTTTTACAAAATCCCGGTCGTGTCGACCCGTACTTCTCGGTGGGTACATTATATACGTCTATAACGTTATATATCCTAACCTAAGGGTACCCAACATGTCGGATGTAGTATTTTCCAACATTCCTGGCGGGTCGGCCCCTACTTCTCGATGGGCACATTATATATGTCTATATCGCAATATAACCTAACCTAACCCATCTAGACCCTCGCTGGTAATGTTTTACAAAATCCCGGTCGTGTCGGCCCGTACTTCTCGGTGTGGACATTATATACGTCTATAACGTTATATATCCTAACCTAAGGGAACCTAACATCTCGCATGTATTATTTTCCAACGTTCCTGGCGGGCCAGCCCCTACTTCTCGGTGGGCACATTATGTACGTCTATATCGTAATATAACCTAACCTAACCCATCTAGACCGTCGCTGGTAATGTTTTACAAAATCTCGGTCGTGTCGACCCGTACTTCTCGGTGGGTACATTATATACGTCTATAACGTTATATATCCTAACCTAAGGGAACCTAACTTCTCGGATGTAGTATTTTCCAACATTCCTCGCGGGTCGGCCCCTACTTCTCGGTGGGCACATTATATACGTCTATATCGTAATATAACCTAACCTAATCCATGTAGACCCTCGCTGGTAATGTTTTACAAAATCCCGGTCGTGTCTGCCCGTACTTCTCGGTGGGGACATTATTTACGTCTATAACGTAATATATCCTAACCTAAGGGAACCTAACATGTCGGATGTAGTATTTTCCAACATTCCTGGCGGGTCGGCCCCTACTTCTCGATGGGCACATTATATTTGTCTATATCGCAATATAACCTAACCTAACCCATCTAGACCCTCGCTGGTAATGTTTTACAAAATCCCGGTCGTGTCTGCCCGTACTTCTCGGTGGGGACATTATATACGTCTATAACGTTATATATCCTAACCTAAGGGAACCTAACATGTCGGATGTAGTATTTTCCAACATTCCTGGCGGGTCGGCCCCTACTTCTCGATGGGCACATTATATATGTCTATATCGCAATATAACCTAACCTAACCCATCTAGACCCTCGCTGGTAATGTTTTACAAAATCCCGGTCGTGTCGGCCCGTACTTCTCGGTGTGGACATTATATACGTCTATAACGTTATATATCCTAACCTAAGGAAACCTAACATGTCGGATGTAGTATTTTCCAACATTCCTGGCGGGTCGGCCCCTACTTCTCGATGGGCACATTATATTTGTCTATATCGCAATATAACCTAACCTAACCCATCTAGACCCTCGCTGGTAATGTTTTACAAAATCCCGGTCGTGTCTGCCCGTACTTCTCGGTGGGGACATTATATACGTCTATAACGTTATATATCCTAACCTAAGGGAACCTAACATGTCGGATGTAGTATTTTCCAACATTCCTGGCGGGTCGGCCCCTACTTCTCGATGGGCAAATTATATATGTCTATATCGCAATATAACCTAACCTAACCCATCTAGACCCTCGCTGGTAATGTTTTACAAAATCTCGGTCGTGTCGACCCGTACTTCTCGGTGGGTACATTATATACGTCTATAACGTTATATATCCTAACCTAAGGGAACCTAACTTCTCGGATGTAGTATTTTCCAACATTCCTCGCGGGTCGGCCCCTACTTCTCGGTGGGCACATTATATACGTCTATATCGTAATATAACCTAACCTAATCCATGTAGACCCTCGCTGGTAATGTTTTATAAAATCCCGGTCGTGTCTGCCCGTACTTCTCGGTGGGGACATTATTTACGTCTATAACGTAATATATCCTAACCTAAGGGAACCTAACATGTCGGATGTAGTATTTTCCAACATTCCTGGCGGGTCGGCCCCTACTTCTCGATGGGCACATTATATTTGTCTATATCGCAATATAACCTAACCTAACCCATCTAGACCCTCGCTGGTAATGTTTTACAAAATCCCGGTCGTGTCTGCCCGTACTTCTCGGTGGGGACATTATATACGTCTATAACGTTATATATCCTAACCTAAGGGAACCTAACATGTCGGATGTAGTATTTTCCAACATTCCTGGCGGGTCGGCCCCTACTTCTCGATGGGCACATTATATATGTCTATATCGCAATATAACCTAACCTAACCCATCTAGACCCTCGCTGGTAATGTTTTACAAAATCCCGGTCGTGTCGGCCCGTACTTCTCGGTGTGGACATTATATACGTCTATAACGTTATATATCCTAACCTAAGGAAACCTAACATGTCGGATGTAGTATTTTCCAACATTCCTGGCGGGTCGGCCCCTACTTCTCGATGGGCACATTATATTTGTCTATATCGCAATATAACCTAACCTAACCCATCTAGACCCTCGCTGGTAATGTTTTACAAAATCCCGGTCGTGTCTGCCCGTACTTCTCGGTGGGGACATTATATACGTCTATAACGTTATATATCCTAACCTAAGGGAACCTAACATGTCGGATGTAGTATTTTCCAACATTCCTGGCGGGTCGGCCCCTACTTCTCGATGGGCAAATTATATATGTCTATATCGCAATATAACCTAACCTAACCCATCTAGACCCTCGCTGGTAATGTTTTACAAAATCCCGGTCGTGTCGGCCCGTACTTCTCGGTGTGGACATTATATACGTCTATAACGTTATATATCCTAACCTAAGGGAACCTAACATCTCGCATGTATTATTTTCCAACGTTCCTGGCGGGCCAGCCCCTACTTCTCGGTGGGCACATTATGTACGTCTATATCGTAATATAACCTAACCTAACCCATCTAGACCGTCGCTGGTAATGTTTTACAAAATCCCGGTCGTGTCGACCCGTACTTCTCGGTGGGGACATTATATACGTCTATAACGTTATATATCCTAACCTAAGGGAACCTAACTTCTCGGATGTAGTATTTTCCAACATTCCTCGCGGGTCGGCCCCTACTTCTCGGTGGGCACATTATATACGTCTACATCGTAATATAACCTAACCTAATCCATGTAGACCCTCGCTGGTAATGTTTTACAAAATCCCGGTCGTGTCTGCCCGTACTTCTCGGTGGGGACATTATATACGTCTATAACGTTATATATCCTAACCTAAGGGAACCTAGCATGTCGGATGTAGTATTTTCCAACATTCCTCGCGGGTCGGCCCCTACTTCTCGGTGGGCACATTATATACGCCTATATCGTAATATAACCCAACCTAACCCATCTAGACCGTCGCTGGTAATGTTTTACAAAATCCCGGTCGTGTCGACCCGTACTTCTCGGTGGGGACATTATATACGTCTATAACGTAATATATCCTAACCTAAGGGAACCTAACATGTCGGATGTAGTATTTTCCAACATTCCTGGCGGGTCGGCCCCTACTTCTCGATGGGCACATTATATTTGTCTATATCGCAATATAACCTAACCTAACCCATCTAGACCCTCGCTGGTAATGTTTTACAAAATCCCGGTCGTGTCTGCCCGTACTTCTCGGTGGGGACATTATATACGTCTATAACGTTATATATCCTAACCTAAGGGAACCTAACATGTCGGATGTAGTATTTTCCAACATTCCTGGCGGGTCGGCCCCTACTTCTCGATGGGCACATTATATATGTCTATATCGCAATATAACCTAACCTAACCCATCTAGACCCTCGCTGGTAATGTTTTACAAAATCCCGGTCGTGTCGGCCCGTACTTCTCGGTGTGGACATTATATACGTCTATAACGTTATATATCCTAACCTAAGGGAACCTAACATGTCGGATGTAGTATTTTCCAACATTCCTGGCGGGTCGGCCCCTACTTCTCGGTGGGCACATTATATACGCCTATATCGTAATATAACCTAACCTAATCCATGTAGACCCTCGCTGGTAATGTTTTACAAAATCCCGGTCGTGTCTGCCCGTACTTCTCGGTGGGGACATTATTTACGTCTATAACGTAATATATCCTAACCTAAGGGAACCTAACATGTCGGATGTAGTATTTTCCAACATTCCTGGCGGGTCGGCCCCTACTTCTCGATGGGCACATTATATTTGTCTATATCGCAATATAACCTAACCTAACCCATCTAGACCCTCGCTGGTAATGTTTTACAAAATCCCGGTCGTGTCTGCCCGTACTTCTCGGTGGGGACATTATATACGTCTATAACGTTATATATCCTAACCTAAGGGAACCTAACATGTCGGATGTAGTATTTTCCAACATTCCTGGCGGGTCGGCCCCTACTTCTCGATGGGCACATTATATATGTCTATATCGCAATATAACCTAACCTAACCCATCTAGACCCTCGCTGGTAATGTTTTACAAAATCCCGGTCGTGTCGGCCCGTACTTCTCGGTGTGGACATTATATACGTCTATAACGTTATATATCCTAACCTAAGGAAACCTAACATGTCGGATGTAGTATTTTCCAACATTCCTGGCGGGTCGGCCCCTACTTCTCGATGGGCACATTATATTTGTCTATATCGCAATATAACCTAACCTAACCCATCTAGACCCTCGCTGGTAATGTTTTACAAAATCCCGGTCGTGTCTGCCCGTACTTCTCGGTGGGGACATTATATACGTCTATAACGTTATATATCCTAACCTAAGGGAACCTAACATGTCGGATGTAGTATTTTCCAACATTCCTGGCGGGTCGGCCCCTACTTCTCGATGGGCAAATTATATATGTCTATATCGCAATATAACCTAACCTAACCCATCTAGACCCTCGCTGGTAATGTTTTACAAAATCCCGGTCGTGTCGGCCCGTACTTCTCGGTGTGGACATTATATACGTCTATAACGTTATATATCCTAACCTAAGGGAACCTAACATCTCGCATGTATTATTTTCCAACGTTCCTGGCGGGCCAGCCCCTACTTCTCGGTGGGCACATTATGTACGTCTATATCGTAATATAACCTAACCTAACCCATCTAGACCGTCGCTGGTAATGTTTTACAAAATCCCGGTCGTGTCGACCCGTACTTCTCGGTGGGGACATTATATACGTCTATAACGTTATATATCCTAACCTAAGGGAACCTAACTTCTCGGATGTAGTATTTTCCAACATTCCTCGCGGGTCGGCCCCTACTTCTCGGTGGGCACATTATATACGTCTACATCGTAATATAACCTAACCTAATCCATGTAGACCCTCGCTGGTAATGTTTTACAAAATCCCGGTCGTGTCTGCCCGTACTTCTCGGTGGGGACATTATATACGTCTATAACGTTATATATCCTAACCTAAGGGAACCTAGCATGTCGGATGTAGTATTTTCCAACATTCCTCGCGGGTCGGCCCCTACTTCTCGGTGGGCACATTATATACGCCTATATCGTAATATAACCCAACCTAACCCATCTAGACCGTCGCTGGTAATGTTTTACAAAATCCCGGTCGTGTCGACCCGTACTTCTCGGTGGGGACATTATATACGTCTATAACGTAATATATCCTAACCTAAGGGAACCTAACATGTCGGATGTAGTATTTTCCAACATTCCTGGCGGGTCGGCCCCTACTTCTCGATGGGCACATTATATTTGTCTATATCGCAATATAACCTAACCTAACCCATCTAGACCCTCGCTGGTAATGTTTTACAAAATCCCGGTCGTGTCTGCCCGTACTTCTCGGTGGGGACATTATATACGTCTATAACGTTATATATCCTAACCTAAGGGAACCTAACATGTCGGATGTAGTATTTTCCAACATTCCTGGCGGGTCGGCCCCTACTTCTCGATGGGCACATTATATATGTCTATATCGCAATATAACCTAACCTAACCCATCTAGACCCTCGCTGGTAATGTTTTACAAAATCCCGGTCGTGTCGGCCCGTACTTCTCGGTGTGGACATTATATACGTCTATAACGTTATATATCCTAACCTAAGGGAACCTAACATGTCGGATGTAGTATTTTCCAACATTCCTGGCGGGTCGGCCCCTACTTCTCGGTGGGCACATTATATACGCCTATATCGTAATATAACCCAACCTAACCCATCTAGACCGTCGCTGGTAATGTTTTACAAAATCCCGGTCGTGTCGACCCGTACTTCTCGGTGGGGACATTATATACGTCTATAACGTAATATATCCTAACCTAAGGGAACCTAACATGTCGGATGTAGTATTTTCCAACATTCCTGGCGGGTCGGCCCCTACTTCTCGATGGGCACATTATATTTGTCTATATCGCAATATAACCTAACCTAACCCATCTAGACCCTCGCTGGTAATGTTTTACAAAATCCCGGTCGTGTCTGCCCGTACTTCTCGGTGGGGACATTATATACGTCTATAACGTTATATATCCTAACCTAAGGGAACCTAACATGTCGGATGTAGTATTTTCCAACATTCCTGGCGGGTCGGCCCCTACTTCTCGATGGGCACATTATATATGTCTATATCGCAATATAACCTAACCTAACCCATCTAGACCCTCGCTGGTAATGTTTTACAAAATCCCGGTCGTGTCGGCCCGTACTTCTCGGTGTGGACATTATATACGTCTATAACGTTATATATCCTAACCTAAGGGAACCTAACATGTCGGATGTAGTATTTTCCAACATTCCTGGCGGGTCGGCCCCTACTTCTCGGTGGTCACATTATATACGTCTATATCGTAATATAACCCAACCTAACCCATCTAGACCGTCGCTGGTAATGTTTTACAAAATCCCGGTCGTGTCGACCCGTACTTCTCGGTGGGGACATTATATACGTCTATAACGTAATATATCCTAACCTAAGGGAACCTAACATGTCGGATGTAGTATTTTCCAACATTCCTGGCGGGTCGGCCGCTACTTCTCGATGGGCACATTATATTTGTCTATATCGCAATATAACCTAACCTAACCCATCTAGACCCTCGCTGGTAATGTTTTACAAAATCCCGGTCGTGTCTGCCCGTACTTCTCGGTGGGGACATTATATACGTCTATAACGTTATATATCCTAACCTAAGGGAACCTAACATGTCGGATGTAGTATTTTCCAACATTCCTGGCGGGTCGGCCCCTACTTCTCGATGGGCACATTATATATGTCTATATCGCAATATAACCTAACCTAACCCATCTAGACCCTCGCTGGTAATGTTTTACAAAATCCCGGTCGTGTCGGCCCGTACTTCTCGGTGTGGACATTATATACGTCTATAACTTTATATATCCTAACCTAAGGGAACCTAACATGTCGGATGTAGTATTTTCCAACATTCCTGGCGGGTCGGCCCCTACTTCTCGATGGGCACATTATATTTGTCTATATCGCAATATAACCTAACCTAACCCATCTAGACCCTCGCTGGTAATGTTTTACAAAATCCCGGTCGTGTCTGCCCGTACTTCTCGGTGGGGACATTATATACGTCTATAACGTTATATATCCTAACCTAAGGGTACCCAACATGTCGGATGTAGTATTTTCCAACATTCCTGGCGGGTCGGCCCCTACTTCTCGATGGGCACATTATATATGTCTATATCGCAATATAACCTAACCTAACCCATCTAGACCCTCGCTGGTAATGTTTTACAAAATCCCGGTCGTGTCGGCCCGTACTTCTCGGTGTGGACATTATATACGTCTATAACGTTATATATCCTAACCTAAGGGAACCTAACATCTCGCATGTATTATTCTCCAACGTTCCTGGCGGGCCAGCCCCTACTTCTCGGTGGGCACATTATGTACGTCTATATCGTAATATAACCTAACCTAACCCATCTAGACCGTCGCTGGTAATGTTTTACAAAATCCCGGTCGTGTCGACCCGTACTTCTCGGTGGGTACATTATATACGTCTATAACGTTATATATCCTAACCTAAGGGAACCTAACTTCTCGGATGTAGTATTTTCCAACATTCCTCGCGGGTCGGCCCCTACTTCTCGGTGGGCACATTATATACGTCTATATCGTAATATAACCTAACCTAATCCATGTAGACCCTCGCTGGTAATGTTTTACAAAATCCCGGTCGTGTCTGCCCGTACTTCTCGGTGGGGACATTATATACGTCTATAACGTTATATATCCTAACCTAAGGGAACCTAGCATCTCGCATGTATTATTTTCCAACGTTCCTGGCGGGCCAGCCCCTACTTCTCGGTGGGCACATTATATACGTCGATATCGTAATATAACCTAACCTAATCCATCTAGACCCTCGCTGGTAATGTTTTACAAAATCCCGGTCGTGTCTGCCCGTACTTCTCGGTGGGGACATTATATACGTCTATAACGTTATATATCCTAACCTAAGGGAACCTAACTTCTCGGATGTAGTATTTTCCAACATTCCTCGCGGGTCGGCCCCTACTTCTCGGTGGGCACATTATATACGCCTATATCGTAATATAACCCAACCTAACCCATCTAGACCGTCGCTGGTAATGTTTTACAAAATCCCGGTCGTGTCGACCCGTACTTCTCGGTGGGGACATTATATACGTCTATAACGTAATATATCCTAACCTAAGGGAACCTAACATGTCGGATGTAGTATTTTCCAACATTCCTGGCGGGTCGGCCCCTACTTCTCGATGGGCACATTATATTTGTCTATATCGCAATATAACCTAACCTAACCCATCTAGACCCTCGCTGGTAATGTTTTACAAAATCCCGGTCGTGTCTGCCCGTACTTCTCGGTGGGGACATTATATACGTCTATAACGTTATATATCCTAACCTAAGGGAACCTAACATGTCGGATGTAGTATTTTCCAACATTCCTGGCGGGTCGGCCCCTACTTCTCGATGGGCACATTATATTTGTCTATATCGCAATATAACCTAACCTAACCCATCTAGACCCTCGCTGGTAATGTTTTACAAAATCCCGGTCGTGTCTGCCCGTACTTCTCGGTGGGGACATTATATACGTCTATAACGTTATATATCCTAACCTAAGGGAACCTAACATGTCGGATGTAGTATTTTCCAACATTCCTGGCGGATCGGCCCCTACTTCTCGGTGGGCACATTATATACGTCTATATCGTAATATAACCTAACCTAACCCATCTAGACCGTCGCTGGTAATGATTTACAAAATCCCGGTCGTGTCGGCCCGTACTTCTCGGTGTGGACATTATATACGTCTATAACGTTATATATCCTAACCTAAGGGAACCTAGCATCTCGCATGTATTATTTTCCAACGTTCCTGGCGGGCCAGCCCCTACTTCTCGGTGGGCACATTATATACGTCGATATCGTAATATAACCTAACCTAATCCATCTAGACCCTCGCTGGTAATGTTTTACAAAATCCCGGTCGTGTCTGCCCGTACTTCTCGGTGGGGACATTATATACGTCTATAACGTTATATATCCTAACCTAAGGGAACCTAACTTCTCGGATGTAGTATTTTCCAACATTCCTCGCGGGTCGGCCCCTACTTCTCGGTGGGCACATTATATACGCCTATATCGTAATATAACCCAACCTAACCCATCTAGACCGTCGCTGGTAATGTTTTACAAAATCCCGGTCGTGTCGACCCGTACTTCTCGGTGGGGACATTATATACGTCTATAACGTAATATATCCTAACCTAAGGGAACCTAACATGTCGGATGTAGTATTTTCCAACATTCCTGGCGGGTCGGCCCCTACTTCTCGATGGGCACATTATATTTGTCTATATCGCAATATAACCTAACCTAAACCATCTAGACCCTCGCTGGTAATGTTTTACAAAATCCCGGTCGTGTCTGCCCGTACTTCTCGGTGGGGACATTATATACGTCTATAACGTTATATATCCTAACCTAAGGGAACCTAACATGTCGGATGTAGTATTTTCCAACATTCCTGGCGGGTCGGCCCCTACTTCTCGATGGGCACATTATATTTGTCTATATCGCAATATAACCTAACCTAACCCATCTAGACCCTCGCTGGTAATGTTTTACAAAATCCCGGTCGTGTCTGCCCGTACTTCTCGGTGGGGACATTATATACGTCTATAACGTTATATATCCTAACCTAAGGGAACCTAACATGTCGGATGTAGTATTTTCCAACATTCCTGGCGGATCGGCCCCTACTTCTCGGTGGGCACATTATATACGTCTATATCGTAATATAACCTAACCTAACCCATCTAGACCGTCGCTGGTAATGATTTACAAAATCCCGGTCGTGTCGGCCCGTACTTCTCGGTGTGGACATTATATACGTCTATAACGTTATATATCCTAACCTAAGGGAACCTAGCATCTCGCATGTATTATTTTCCAACGTTCCTGGCGGGCCAGCCCCTACTTCTCGGTGGGCACATTATATACGTCGATATCGTAATATAACCTAACCTAATCCATCTAGACCCTCGCTGGTAATGTTTTACAAAATCCCGGTCGTGTCTGCCCGTACTTCTCGGTGGGGACATTATATACGTCTATAACGTTATATATCCTAACCTAAGGGAACCTAACTTCTCGGATGTAGTATTTTCCAACATTCCTCGCGGGTCGGCCCCTACTTCTCGGTGGGCACATTATATACGCCTATATCGTAATATAACCCAACCTAACCCATCTAGACCGTCGCTGGTAATGATTTACAAAATCCCGGTCGTGTCGGCCCGTACTTCTCGGTGTGGACATTATATACGTCTATAACGTTATATATCCTAACCTAAGGGAACCTAGCATCTCGCATGTATTATTTTCAAACGTTCCTGGCGGGCCAGCCCCTACTTCTCGGTGGGCACATTATATACGTCGATATCGTAATATAACCTAACCTAATCCATCTAGACCCTCGCTGGTAATGTTTTACAAAATCCCGGTCGTGTCTGCCCGTACTTCTCGGTGGGGACATTATATACGTCTATAACGTTATATATCCTAACCTAAGGGAACCTAACTTCT